>CM072997.1:106221279-107471279 GCA_037038555.1 Rhynchonycteris naso
TTTTACAGCCATGCGTGAGGAAACTGAGAGCTCTATGAAAGAGGCTGCCCAGGACCTGCAAACCGAGCAGCAGAAGGAGCTGGAGGAAACGTGGGAGAAAGAGATGCCAACCCTGGAGCTGGAGGAAGCGCTGGAGGAGGAGATCGACCAGGTTTGCGAGATTCACCTGAAAATGGAGCAGATGCTGGAGAAGGAATCACAGGTTCGTGAGTTGGAGATTGCCCTGGATGTTGTGGAGAGCCAGCAGCGGCGAGAGGCCGGGGCTAAAGCCAAGGCCAGGGATGAAACGGAGGCTGAGGCGTGGGCTGTAAGGCCCATGGAACAGAAGGCAGCGGTGGCCCGGAGATCAAGCCCAGCAGCAGGAGCTGGTGTTTTCAGTTCCTCTTTGGAGGATGAGGAGAATCAAGCTGGAGTTGCAATCTGCCGTCTCCAGAAGGTGAGAGCCCACCAGCAAATAGCTTCTACTACAACGCTGGTAGGTCTGCAATTTTGGGACATAGGGGTGGATGCCATCATGCTCCCCAGAGCAGAGATGGAAATTCTGAGTGCCATGGCCACGTGCTCCTTTTTGGGACAGTGTACGAGCTGCCAGGATGGCAGAGATGAGGGGGGAGGCTAACACCCCATGTGTGTGGACTGATTTCCTGGACTACGACCGGAGTGAGCACTGGCTCCTTTGTTGAATGGACTTACGGATTTTGGATAATGTGAAATACCCTGATGGGGGTGGGGGTGGCTTTGCTGGAGGCCCTCCTGCCCCAGGAAGCTTTTCCCATTGCTAGAAAGAAGGCTGAGGACATTTTGCACTTTTGGCAAAGTGCTCAGAGACTGGTCAATTGTACCTTTGTAATTGTTGAAATTGTATGATTTGTCATGTTGTAATTTGTGTAATATGCCTAATTTCCTTGTACAGGGATGCCTGTGGTGTAGATTGTGGGTAGTAAAGTGAGCATAAGGGTGGATTGTTGGGCAGATAAAATATATTATGCTCACTTTGTTGAAAATGGCGCTGCCCACATGGAAGTTCATTGATATTAATGTGTGTTCTGGAACAGGCTGTGGGCAGGCCGGGTCATTATAGCCTAAGGCTTAGTTTAAGAGTAAGCTCTTCCCCACACCCTTGACTGATTGGATGATGTAGGGTGGTGCACTCTCCTGAGGAATCCCATTAAGCCTCAGATGGGTGGCTTTGTATCAGAGACTTTCTTGTGTGTATAATTGGATTAAAGGTTTGGATTATCTATGCTATAAAGTGGGCAGACCGGTAGCTAGCTCTCTCTCTTGGCTCTTGGCTCCTGAGTTCCTGAGATTAGTATTAGAGAGGAGAGCAGAGTAAGACCACGTGAAGGCCAGGAGAAGCAGCCAAGATGGCAGAGTGCTGAGGAAGAAGCGAGTTTGTTAAGAGTTTGTGCAGGAGGAGATGGGAAACAGAGGTGAATAAGTCTGGTGAGCTAGAAACCTTTGATTCTAGGAATCTGGGATAAGTCAGTAGCTTTGTGAGCACTGAATGTGTGGGTTTTGGAGCCCAGTATGTGTTTTTGCTTCCCCGCCGGGTGCAAGCTAGAAGTAAAGCTGATGGCTCACCAGTTCTTGTCTCCATTGTTTCATTACCGACTGTTCGAATCCAATGCAAACCTGCACGGGTCAGGCTGCTGTGATGGCGGCCTCGACTACTGGCTTTACAGTCAATAAAATAAATTAGTACAAGTATTGAAGTAACACATTCAAGTTTCAATTATTTAAATTAAATAAAGGTAGTGTGAAATATAATAATAAGGAGTAATAAAGAGAAGTAAGTAGGAAAACCTTTTTGGGCATTGAGAATTCTGAAAAAAGAATCTTAATTTTCAGAGGAGAGAAAGTAATAATTATAGAGGTATGATGACAGTCAAAAAGACTATTTAAGGATCAGTTTTCACATAATTTAAAAAAATGAGTATAATAATTTCTACCACACAAAATTTTTTAATTACTGGATTAAAAACAATTAATGCAGACTTTAGACAGTATGTAAAGGTGTTTCTTTCTTCAGAATCAAAGGAAACATACTCTCTCAGAATGGGAAAATTGTATTGTTTCTCATGACCTCATCTATTTTAAACATCCCTGTATGGCCAGTAACCATGGGCACCATCACAGATGCCTGGCCAATGCAGGTTTAGGTTTGATTTGAACAGATGGTAATGAATCAACAGAGTCAAGAACTGGTGGGCCATCACATTTAATCTTAACTCATACCCAGCGGGCGAGAAATACACACAGTGGGAAAACACTTCCTTTTCCATTCAGGGCTCCCAAAGCCATGGCCTTATCTGAGTTTCCTAGAATCAAAGGCTTTTACCTCACCAGTCTTATTCATCTCTGTTCCCCATCTCCTTCTCTCTGCACAAACTCTGCACAAACTGGCTTCTCTTTCAGCACTCCACCATCTTGGCTGCTTGTCCTCTGCAATGTTAATTTCAGGAACTGAGAGAGAGCAAACCCTTAGTCTGCCCCATTTTATATTGTAGATATCAAAACTTTTAAGCCAATATACAAATAAGGGAATCTCTGATACAAAACCACTTATCTGAGGTATAAATAGGATTCCCACATTATGCAACAGTCAAGGGTGTGGGGGAAGGCTTAGTTTCGAAAGATCTTAGTATTAAAAGGGCAGCAAAGGCTTAGCCTTATAACTAAGCCTTAGGCTATAATGATTTTGCCAGCTTACAGTCTGTCTCCCACACCCAATGCAAACTGTAAGCGAGCAAACATATACATCATATTTACAAACTTATTTGAATGACAATCCCTTTTAATATAAAAAAGAGAACATCTACAAGTCATATTTGAGTCCTGAATTTAATGCTACAATATTGCCCTGTGCTAGAAATCATGCCTCTCTCCTTGTCTCAGTTCTCCCTAGGACCTCCCATGGGCTTTGCACCTTACAGATCATGACCCTCAGGAGCATGTTACCCACAGACATCTCTGAACAGATGTCTGTCCAGGCTGTTGTAAGTGAAGTAATGGAAACAAGACAGCTTAAACAACAAATGTTTATTTTACAGTTCTGGTGACCAGGAAGTCCAAGATCAAAGTGTCAATAGATTCCGTGTCTCGTGAGAGCCCACTTCCTGGTTCATAGATGGCAGTCTTCCCACTGTGTTCTCACATGGCAGATGGTATAAGAGAGCTTCCTGGAGTATATTTATAAAGGTGCTAATCCCTTATAAAGGTACCACCCTCATTTTCTAATCACCTTTCAAAGGCACAACCTAATTGAAGATTAGGTTTCTACATATGCTTTGGGGTAGGAGAAAAGCATTCAGTCTATTATATTCCAGCCTCGCCTCTCAAGATTCATGTGTCTTCTCACATGCAATATATCTTTATTTCATCTCAGTAGCTCCAAAGTCTTAACTTGTTTCAGCACCAAATTTAGTAAAAATCCAAAGTCTTTTCTAAATATCATCTAAATCAGAAAGAGATGAAACTCAAGGTACAATTTATCTGGAGGCAAATTCTATGCCAGCTGTGAATCTGGAATGCCAAATAAGTTATGTATTCCCAAATACATAGGTAGGACAAGCGTAGGATAAACCCTCTTATTCCAAAAGGGAGAAAGAAGAAAGGAATAATGTGTTCTAAGGAAGTTTAAAACCTAAGAGAGCAAATAAAATTTAACCTCAAGTTTCTAAAATATCCTCTTTGGCTTGATGCTTTGAATTCCAAGCCCAAACCTACCCAAGTGACAACATCATCTCCCCATGGCTTTGTAAGGAGATTCACACCGGCTTTTGCTTGGGCCTTGAGGCTCTTCTGTTCTGGCATCCTGCACCCGTGGGTTTTCTGGACTGACAGGATAACTCTGAAGCTTAAGGCAACACTGTCCGTTGAAACCTAAGAGGAAGCAGTTTCAGTCAGTGCACAATGGGTATGACAGCCCTCATGAGATCTAAATCACCTTGAGGGTCATTATTTCACTGTCTTAAAGAATAGTTGTTGTCCTCTATAGAGAGGGTTTATTCATACAGACCTCCTTATGTAATGGTCTCCTGACCACACCCCTAGTGTGTTCCCACTTTTTGCAATATGGATAGGCTGGAAATTTTTTAAATGTTTAAGTACTTTCTTCTTGTTTAATAATTCTGTCTTGAAGTTATTTTCTTTTCTTCTGGCATTTAGTATAAGCGGTCAGAAAGAGCCAAACCTCGATTTCAAGATTTTTTTTTTTTTTTACAGGGACAGAGAAAGAGTCAGAGAGAGGGATAGACAGACAGGAATGAAGAGAGGTGAGAAGCATCAAACATTAGTTTTTCATTGCCGTAGCAACACCTTAGTTGTTCGTTGATTGCTTTCTCACATGTGCCTTGACCGTGGGCCTTCAGCAGACTGAGCCACCCTTTGCTAGAGCCAGTGACCTTGGGTCCAAGCTGACGAGCTTTTGCTCAAGCCAGATGGGCCCGTACTCAAGCTGGTGAGCTCAGGGTCTCGAACCTGGGTCTTCCGCATCCCAGTCCAACGCTCTATCCACTGTGCCACCGCCTGGTCAGGCTCAAGATTTTTTGCTTAGTAATCTCTTCTAAATATCTAATTCCATCCCTTAAAAGTTCTGCCTTCTATAAAACACTAGAACACAAACACAATTCTGCTATGTGCTTTGCCACTTTATAGCAAGGATTGCCTTTCCTCCTGTTTCCAATGACATGTTGTTCATTTCTGTCTGAGAAATGATGAAAATTGGTCGTAGTTCAACCAATATTCTGTTCGTGTTAGGTAGGTGTTCTATAAGTAAACAGAAATTTTCTGGCACATCTCCTTATTTCTGTCTGAGCTCTCACCAGAATCATCTTATGTGAAGGTCCATCCACAATAATGTAGGCTTTTGCTAGCATGCACCTCCCAAAGCGCCGACCTGATGCCTTGCTCAGTTCCAAAGCTGCTGCCACATTTTTAGATATTTCTTATGGCAGTATTTCACTTCTCAATACCAATTTCTGTCTTCATCTTTTATGGCTATACAACAAAAATATCATAGATTGAATGGCTTAAGCAACAACTATTTATTTCTCACAGTTCTGGGAAGTTTAAGATTAAAGTGCTGCTGGATTTGGTGTGTGGTGAGGACCCCCTTCCTGGTTTATCGATGGCTGGCTGTCTTCTCACTGAGTCTTCACGTGGAGGGGAACAGAGCTCTCTGGACACTTAACCCATTCATGAGGACTCCACCTTCATAATGTAGTCACCTCCCAAGGCCCATGTCCAGGTACAATCACATGGGGGATTAGACTTTAACATATGCATTTGGGGGAACAAAAAATTTGTGGCAGTTTTTTAGATCTCCCCCCTTTTTTAAGTATTGCATTTGGATATTTCATTCCTACAAAGTTATATATATTCTAGAAAAAGTTTTAAAAAGTTGGCAATGATCTCATTTCAATTCTTAACATGAAGCCACTTATTACAGTCATTAACAGCAAGCAAAAAAAGAGTTTGACCAGATATAATTGGCTAGGATGGAACAGCCATTTCAGAAATGCTGATTGTCTTATGCGGAAATCCTTTACGACAGAGCTTAAGATATAAATGTAAAGTAGTGTTTAAATCCTCATTTCAAAGCTGCTATCAGTAATAAATTTGAGGCCAAAGCAGTAAATATTTAAATGATGACTATATATCTCTTGAATGCAATATAGTGTCCTCGCTATATTGTAATTACACCATTAAACAGAAATGCCTTGATCTGCAGGAACAAGATGTTTTATAATAACTTCTATCAAATAACATCCCAAAGAGCTCTCTAGCCTTTAAGTAGACTCATACACATACACATTTTTGTGTCTGCCTAAAGAAATTATATGGTAGTGATAACCATGGATTTTAGCAACAACAATCTTAAGACATGAATTTTGAAAGTATTATAGTTACTTAGCTTATTATGGGGTTCAGTTTCAGTAACTGCAAAATGGGAATAAGTGTTCATTTTTGTTGAGCAGATAAAATATAATATGCTCATTTTGTTAAAGATGGCGCTGCCCACATGGAAGCCCGTCACCCAGGTGATATTATTTGCCCTTATGCTTGGGATGGGTGTGGGGGAAAGGCTGTAATGTAGGCATGCCTGGTTGTTATAGCCTAAGGCTTGGTTTTAGGAGTAAGCTTCTCTCCACACCCTTGACTGATTGGATGCTGTAGGGTGGTGCACTCCTGAGGAATCCCATTATGCCACAGATAGGTGACTTTGTATCAGAGACTTTTTTGTTTGTAGATTGGATTAAAGGTTTGGATTTCTACACTATAAAGTGGGACAGACCAGTAGCTTGCTCTCTTGGTTCCTGAGGTATTAGAGAGGAGAGCAGATTAAGGCCACGTGGAGGCCAGGAGAAGCAGCCAAGATGGCAGAGTGCTTAGGGAGAAGCCAGTTTGTGCAGAGTTTGTGCTGGAGGAGATGGGAAACAGAGGTGAATAAGTCTGGTGAGCTAGAAACCTTTGATTCTAGGAAACTGGGATAAGTCAGTAGCTTTGTGAGCACTGAATGTGTGGGTTTTGGAGCCCAGTGTGTGTTTTTGCTTGCCCGCCAGGTGCAAGCTAGAATTAAAGCTGATGGCTCACCAGTTCTTGGCTCCTGTGTTTCATTACCGACTGTCCGAATCCAATGCGAACCTGCATGGGCCAGGCGGCTGTGATCCTGACCCTGGCTACTGGCTTTACAGTGGTGAATAAGTCTGGTGAGCTAGAAATCTTTGATTCTAGGAAACTCGGATAAGTCAGTAGCTTTGTGAGCACTGAATGAGTGGGTTTTGGAGCCCAGTGTGTGTTTTTGCTTGCCCGCTGGGTGCAAGCTAGAATTAAAGCTGATGGCTCACCAGTTTTTGGCTTTTTTTGTTTCATTACCGTCTGTTCGAATCTAATGTGAACCTACCTGCATGGGCCAGGCTGCTGTGATGGTGGCCTTGCCTACTGGATTTACAATCCTGAAGATGTTTGAGAGTGAGATGATTAAATTAAACATATTATAAAAATGACTAATTCCATAAGGTATTATAGGTATCATCATCATTATCCCCATTAATTATCATAATCATCATCATCATATTTAAGTAATATGAAGGGTTTATGTTATTAATAGTAGATGAAGTTTTACCTTTGTGTTCAGAAGAGCATAGTGGTTTTTCTAAATGCAAGGCACTTAAGTGTATTTTGGATATTAAATATGCAAAAATTTTAGCTTATTAAAATATAAGTATCATGCCTGACCAGACAGTGGCACAGTAGATAGAGCATCAGCCTGGGACAGGGAGGACTTAGGTTTCAAAACCTGAGGTTGCTGGCTTGAGTCTTGCTCAGCTTAAGTAGAGAGTCACTGCATGGTTGCTGGTTCGAGCCCAAAGGTCACTGGCTTGAGCCAGGGGTCACTGGGTTGAGCCAGGGGTCACTGACTCAGCTGGAGCACCCTGGTCAAGGCACATAGGAGAAAGCAATCAATGAACAACTAAGGCACTGCAACTATGAGTTGATGCTTTTCATCTCTCTATCTTCCTGTCTGTCTGTTCCTGTCTATCCTTCCCTCTTTTTCTATCTCTCACTCTTGCTAAAAAATAAGAAATAAAATAAAATAAATTTTTAAAAATAAAACGTATCATTGGTCATAGTAGAAAACTTCACTTTCATATAATGTGATTTGATCATATAAATCATATTTTAAAATATCTATTGAGTTATACACTAGTCTCAGTTTATAAATCTGTTAAGAACCCCTAATTTTCGTAGCTTAATGCAGTCAAGTTTTTTTGCCTACTCATATTATAGTCAGTTTAAGTTGGACAGAGAAGAAGTTCCTTTCTGCACCATGCAATTATTTAGGTTTCTAGGCTTATTCCATGTAATGGCTTTGTTAAGATCTAGAACCTTGAAATATTCCTCCAGACCTCTATTAATCAAACTAGAAGATAAAAAAAGAAGAGAAATCATAGAAGATAGAGAAAGAGAATGCATGAACCAGACCTGAAAGTGGTATATGCCACTTTCATGCAAATTCTGTTGGTCCAAACTTGGTCACATGGCAATGCCTAATCTCAAAGAAGATTGGAACACAGAGTTCACTTATCTGCTCAGGCAAAAGATAAAATGGAGACTTGGTGCTTCCCAGCCTCTCTCTGTCACAACTTTCTAGCATATGAAAACAAATCATAAATTTAACTGAATAAAAGATGATGCACAATTTAATAGATAGTAATTATATATATAGTAATTTTAAAACTGATATAAAATTTATACTCTCCTTTCTTTAGATATATTGCTTCATTCAATGGCAGATTACAACTGTCTTGGAGTCCATGACTGTGCTGGACCTCTACCCTTGGTCCAACAGAGTTGGTTCCTCAAGACTTGAGATGTCCAGTGTTTCAGAATACAGAGTACCTCAATTACAGTCAGGATGTAGGGATTCTAATTGGTATATACCCTGTGGGACTTTTAGACAAAAGCCTTGGCTTTCTCTTCTGAATATGGATGTGAAAACTAAATGTTCTTCCTGTGCATGTGAAACCGTCTGTTTCATAAACAATAAGCTAAGTACTTATAAAAAAACAATTTAAGGGCTAGAGTTTTCTAAAGATCTCTCTCTAAATATAGACATAGATGTTTCAGGATGACAAGAGCTCGTTCTCTCTGGGAGCCAGCCAAGGTCTTAATCGCCCTCTTTTCCAAATTATGTCATATCTAAGGCATCAGAGGGCTCTCACATTTTTTAGAGAACCTATTATCTTTATATTTTAAAATTTTACTCATAGTTAAAGCCTTTCAAACACTGTTTACTCTGACACCAGTTTACTCTTTGTATCCGTACATAAGTCTAATTTATCCTTACATCCCATTTGATTTCATGGCTTGTTCATGACATGCCCTGAACTTTGATAACATCCCCCTTACCATATTCTGTCACTGAGGATGCCCATAACTGTGCTAAAATTATTTCATAACACCCCTGATTTCTGCCGTAATGTTATTTTATCAAGTGGAATTTAGCTATTCACCCTTCTGTAACCATGGTTATCAAAAATTCCAAAACTGTTTTTAATGAGAATAATATGAAAAAGAGGAAGAATGGAAGAAAATAAGGGAGGAAGAAAAAAAGAAAGAAAGAAGGTATGAAGGAAGGAAGAAAGGAAGGAAGGGAGGGAAGGAGGAAGGGAGGGAGGGAAGGAGGAAGGGAGAAAGGGAAGGAGGAAGGAAGGAAGGAAGGAAGGAAGGAAGGAAGGAAGGAAGGAAGGAAGGAAGGAAGGGAAAGAGAAAGGAGGGAGGGTAGGAGGGAGGGAAGGAAGGGAGAAAGAGGGAAGGAGGGAAGAAGAATTGAGCCACTCTGCCTAAGTAACAGGGTCAAATGAGATAATGTAGATGATGCTGTTGTGGTAATGTAAGACGGTTTTGTCCTCTCACACCATCAACTATTATTACAGCTTGACTTTGAAGAAACAAGAAAGTGACAAATTATAATACAGTAGTTCCCTCTGATGCACATGGTATATGCTTCAAAACCCCCAGTGAATACCTAAATCTACAGATAGTGCTAAATCCTACATATACTATGTTTTTATCCTAAATATACATACCTATGATAAAGTTTAATTTGTACATTAGGCATAATAAAAGGTTAATAATAATTAATAATAAAACATAAAAATTATAACAACACATATATAATATATTATAATAAAACATCTGAATGTGGCATTCTCAAGTAATAAGGCTTACTCAAACACAAGTATTGAAATACCATGACAGTCAATCTAATAATTCTTGACAACTACTGAGTGACTAAAAGGTGGGTATCATATATGTGAAGATGCTAGACAATGGAATGATTCAGGTCCTGGTCAGGCTGGAGTGTATAACTTATTTTATCACACTAATCAGATGGGAGGCAATTTAAAACTTATGAATTTCTTATTTCTGCATGTTTCCATGTAATATTTTCAAACCATAATTGAGCAGGGATAAATGAAATAGTGGAAAGGAAAACTGTGGATAAGGAGAGACTAGTTTACTTCATTTCCCCACCATGGAGCCTCCAGTATATGTGAATTGTATATTGATTGTAAAATCTTAAAGACGTACAATTAGTCAAATTAAGCATCAACCTAAGTAACAATCTAACTTCATAAATTTGAGTTCTTGTACTTATGCTATAAATCTCAGTTATTGTTTTATTCCTTAGAGTATAGGATACAATTTATATTCAAGAGAATTGAACTATTCTTAGTCACAAAAAGTGCTATATATTTATAGTTAACAAAAAATAGTTGAATAAAGTGAAAAATAAGGGCATGAACACAAAATAATCTTTCACAGAGGAGGCTTAACAACATTAGGAAACTTCTATGCAACCAGTGAAATCTCTCTGCACACAGAGTTTATAGACAAAAAGGGTTTTTCTAAATCTTGCTATATTGCCAGTTTGCCATAGTGATGATTTGAAAAGCACTTAGAGGCAAGTTGCTTTTTTTTTAATTTTATTTTAATGAGGTGACATTAATAAATCAGGGTACATATGTTCAAAGAAGCAAGTTGCTTTTATCTGTGAATCTCCAAATACCTGACTGTTTCCAAATGAATTCAAAATGCTGTTAAAATGTCAGAAAATTATTACTTATAGACTGTGGAATTTCTGGTTTAATATTTATGTATGTACCTTATTAATTTATTTTTGTGCAAAAATACATAGGTAAGCCCACACTTTGTGACACACAGTCCAGAAATATGAAAAGATTTATTGATAGCAATTTCAGCACAGATGATACAGAAGCCCATAGTGTTTTTCCATCAAAAGATACACTGGAATCATCTCAATAGAGAAAACTGTCTTTCAAAAAGCATCAGGTGTCACGAGCTTAGTTAGCATCTGGTGCCTGCATGTTTTTCCATTGAGTTATCTCAGACCTACCGGACTACCTTCTTTCTCAACTGAGAGGGAGAAGTAGCAGAGTGGCTAGGACTATCCACTTTTGTCTCTCCTAATCAGTGTTCTCCAGATTCACTGTAATCTTCATATAACACTTTCATAATAAGAAAATATACCTTTTTCTTCTATTACAAGGCACATAAATTTTATATGGTACTTTTTTCTTCTTCACATCCCTTTCACAAATGCATCATCCAATTTTATGTTTACAACAACCTTTGACAAATAGTCCCAAATGAATATTAGCTTGATTTATGAATGAGGAAAGTAGAGGAATTAAAATGACCCAAAGTCATTCAGTTCTTCAAAGTCAGATATTGAAGCTGAATCTCAGCTTGCTAAATTAAAATTGTGTGTGTGAATTTCTCATTTTCCAGTACTAATTATGTACATTTTCTTCATACTAATTATGAGAATTATTAGTATTCTATTTCCCTTTTCATTTTGTAGATGGGTAGAGATCGTTGAGTTATGTGTATGAATATACAAACACACACACAGATACATGCATGTCACATTTGTGTTTATTTAACCATGTCACAGTTTCTTATATTTACATTTGGCTATGTAAAAAGTCAGTAAGAGAAAGAAAATTTTCTAGAATTAGAATATTGGGTTTATAGAATCTGTAGGCAACTGAAAGGCAAAACCTGCAGGCCAAACCAAAAATACAAGGCTAATGTGTCCCAAAAGAAGTTTATTTTAAAAATGCTTTGGTGCAGGTGGGCTGAGACCAGCAAAGGGTATCAGCCCGGAGGAAGGGATGGGGCAGGGGTTATATGGATTCAGTCAAAGCGCCTTGGGCAAAGGCGTCTGCAAGATTGCTTCTTCTGTTTGTGGTTAGGAGTGGTGCCACAGTTCCTCAAAATTGTATGCACCCGAATCCAATCAATCACTCCTTATCAGCAGCAGCAAGGGAGGTCTGAGCCAGATAACTGAGTAGGCAAGTCCTTCTTACTCCTTCAGGCCTGAATTGTTTTTAAGAAAGATGATGGCTGAGTAGCCATTTTATCTATCAGCAACCACTTGAGTAGGGCAGAAAAATGAGTTATACTGACTGACTGCTTCTAAGGGGGTATGAAAATCAAATGATCAGTTGACTGTAATTTTCGTGATTATAAATTTAGGGAAAAACCTGATCAATTTCAAGAATTAAAGATGCCTAAAATTTTATTATTAGGAATGAACTCCTTTGGATCAACCTTTTGACTTCTGTAATAAATATTTGTTTATATGAATATACTTGAGAATGTTATAATAAGCAGTCACTACTGATATCGTCACATCAGAAGGGGCATGAATGTCTTGAAGTCACTGGAGGAACAAGTGAAAGGAATGTAGGTTTAAGAAAAGATAAAAGAAAATTTTTAAAAAACTGGTTTGCCTGACCTGTGGTGGCGCAGTAGATAAAGCGTCGACCTGGGAACACTGAGGTCGCCAGTTCAAAACCCTGCACTGGTCTGGTCAAGGCACATATGGGAGTTGATGCTTCCAGCTCCTCCCCCCTTTCTCTCTCTCTCTCTCTCTCTCTCTCTCTCTCTCACTCTCACTCTCTCTCTGTGTCTCCTCTCTAAAATGAATAAAATAAGAATTAAAAAAAACTGGTTTAAGTTCTGAAGAGCAGCACTTAAGACAGTTGTTATTGTTCCTTATAAACATGGTGACTTTGGAAAAGTAACTCTTTGAATTTTTATGACTCATATCTGAGTGATAGAGGAAGAAGTTGATAAGGGTAGAAAAGAAAGCCAAATTAATGCTAAATGATTAAGTTGCCTGTTGGGAAGATGAAATATATTATGCTCACTTTGTTAAAGATGGCACTGCCCATGTGCAAGTTTTAAGAGTAAGCTTTTCCCCACACCCTTAACTGATTGGATGATGTGGGGTGGTGCACTCTCATGAGGAATCTTCCCATTATGCCTCAGATAAGTGACTTTGTATCAGAGACTTTCTTGTTTGTATAATTGGATTAAAGGTTTGATTCTACACTATAAAGTGAGGCAGACCAGGAGCTTGCTCTCTCGGTTCCTGAGGTAAGTATTAGAAAGGAGAGCAGATTAAGGCCATGTGGAGGCCAGAAGAAGCAGCCAAGATGGCAAAGTGCTGAAGAGGAAGCCAGTTTGTGTAGACTTTGTGTAAAGAGGAGATGAGAAACAGAAGTGAATAAGTCTGGTGAGCTAGAAACCTTTGATTCTAGGAAACTCAGATAAGTTAGTAGCTTTGTGAGCACTGAGTGAGTGGGTTTTGGAGCCCAGTGTGTGTTTTTGCTTGCCCGCTGGGTGCAAGCTAGAATGAAAGCTTATGGCTCACCAGTTCTTGGCTCCATTGTTTCATTACCAATTGTCTGAATCTAATGTGAACCTGCACTGGCTAGGTGGCTGTGATAATGGCCCTGACTACTGGTTTTACATTTGGCGTAGTCGGCAGGATTTGATACAGATCAGTATGGAGCCACCACCACCTTTGAGCGGTGGAGTAGAGAACTGGCTGATGTTATGGTTCCCTATGGCTGTTTTTTTTTTTTTTTTTTTTTTTAAAAACTTCTTTTTATTTTATTCATTTTAGAGAGGAGACACAGAGTGAGAGAGAAAGCGAGAGAGAGAAAGAGAGGAAGTGGGGAGGAGCTGGAAGCATCAACTCCCATATGTGCCTTGACCAGACCAGTGCAGGGTTTTGAACTGGCGACCTCAGTGTTCCCAGGTCGATGCTTTATCCACTGTGCCACCACAGGTCAGGCTCCCTATGGCTGTTTTTTGGGGGGACTGTTGGCTGGCTGACTTTGACAGCCATGTGTGAGGAAACCAAGAGCTCTGTGGAAGAGGCTGCCCAGGACCTGCAGGCCATCCAGTAGAAGGAACTGGAGCAAATGTGGGAGAAACAGATGCTGACTGTGGAGCTGGAGGAAGCGCTGGAGCAGGAAGCCAACCAGGTTTGAGAGATTCACCTGGAAATGGAGCAGCTGCCAAAGAAGAAATCACAGGTTCGTGAGTTGCAGATTGTCCTGGACATTGTGGAGAGCCAGCAGCAGTGGGAGGCCGAGGCTGGAGCTGCAAGGCCTGCTGAGCCGAAGGCAGTGGTGGCTCAGGGCTCAAGCCCAGCAGCAGGAGCTGGTATTTTCAGTTCCTCTTTGGAAGATGAGGAGAATTGGGCTGGAGTTGCAACCCACAGTCTCCAGGAGATGAGAGCCCAGCTGGAAGGAATACCTGCTACACTCCTTGACAGTGTGAGACCTGCCATGTCAGCAGGAATGAGGGGGAAGGATAACACCCCATGTGCGTGGACTGATTTCCTGGACTACGACTGACCGGAGTGAGCACTTGCTCCTTTGTTGAATGGACTTATGGATTTTGGACAATGTGAAATACCCTGATGGGGTTGGGGGCAGCTTTGATGGAGGCCCTCCCCCTGCCCCAGAAAACCTTTCAAATGGCAAGAGAGAAGGCCAAGGACATTTTGCACTTTTGGCAAAGTGCTCGGAGACTGGTGAAATGTACCTTTGTAATTGTTGAAACTGTATGATTTGTCATGTATTTGTAATTTGTGTAATGTACCTAATTTCCTTGTACAAGGGTGCCAGTGGTGTAGATTGTGTGTAGTAAAGTAAGCATAGGGGTGGATTGTTGGGCAGATGAAATATATTATGCTCACTTTGTTAAAGATGGCACTGCCCATGTGCAAGTTTTAAGAGTACGCTTTTCCCCACACCCTTAAATGATTGGATGATGTGGGGTGGTGTACTCTCATGAGAAATCCTCCCATTATGCCTCAGATAAGTAACTTTGTATCAGAGACTTTCTTGTTTGTATAATTGGATTAAAGGTTTTGATTCTAAACTATAAAGTGAGGCAGACCAGGAGCTTGCTCTCTTGGTTCCTGAGGTTAGTAGTAGAAAGGAGAGCAGATTAAGGCCATGTGGAGGCCAGAAGAAGCAGCCAAGATGGTGGAGTGCTGAGGGAGAAGCCAGTTTGTGCAGAGTTTGTGCAGAGAGAAGGATATGGGAAACAGAGGTGAATAAGTCTGGTGAGCTAGAAACCTTTGATTCTAGGAAACTTGGATAAGTCAGTAGCTTTGTGAGCACTGAGTGAGTGGGTTTTGGAGCCCAGTGTGTGTTTTTACTTGCCTGCCGGGTGCAAGCTAGAATTAAAGCTGATGGCTCATCAGTTCTTGGCTTTGTTGTTTCATTACCGACTGTCCGAATCTAATGTGAACCTTCACTGGCCAGGCAGCTGTGATAATAGTCCTGAGTACTGGTTTTACATTGCCCATCAGTATAGGATGTTCTTGATCCCAGCAGGCCTTTCTGAGAACCTTTGTGTGATATATCTGAGTATCTACATCTGCACTGGATCATCGTGGTCAAGGTCAAGGATGACCCCACAGACATCAACTTCCCTACACAGGTATGCACATACCATATGTGCACTTTTTTTATTTTGTTGTCACATTTAAAGATTTAAGGCATTCAGAACATAGTAAACAGATTATGCAAAAGCAAGTAATTGAGTAGTGACTTAGTAACATTTTGTTAACTCCATCCTTAAAATAAATGTTAACATAGCCCAGTTTTTCTTGAGAATAATGGCAGTTATTTTAAATTAGCTTGTTTCAATGATTTCCCACAATGTACCCCACATAGTGTAGTGGAATGAACACAGAGTGGGGACCAGTAAACCTCAGATCAAAAACACCCCCCAGCTTTCTGATCACACACAGCAACAGGAAGGGAGTATAGTTCTGCCTTGTGATTTCTACCATTCAGTGTCTATCTGGTGATCAAATTAGACAACATTGATTAAATAAGCTAATCCAAAAACATAAAGTATTTCCTTTACAAGGGAAATAAAGTAGATTGAAAACAAGGAGTATCTCCAAGCAAAATCATTAAAATTAAAGCAACTTTAGTAAGGATTTAAAGAAACTCAATGACACGATATAAAATCTAAATTAAAACATCTAAAGTGAACAAGATTTATATAACTCAATTATAGAACATATAAAATTTCATTAAAGCAAAAATGGTAAAAGCAGAGATAATTGAAAAAGGAAAGGTACTTAAAGACAACTAAACTAAAAACCAATGATAAACACACCAAAACAACAACAATAAGCAGTTCAAATTTAAAATACAAGCAAAATATTATTACTTAAAATATAAAGACAAATATTTGTGTTCTTTCATTTATTCAACAAATACTAAGACCAGGTGTGATTGGAGTGAGTCACAACATATTGCTTGCTCTTGTAGAGCTTCCTTTATAGAGGAAAATAAATAACAAAACACAGAAATATAAAATATATGCATTAGGCATTTACTTTGTGCCATTTTAAAAAGCCCCCATCTCACTTTTACTCCAGTCTCTGCTGTAATGACCAGTCGTGCAAAGACTTCCACCAGTCACTTTTAGGTATTTTGCCAAAAAGTGCACATATGGTATGTGCATACCTGTGTAGGGAAGTTGATGTCTGTGGCGTCATCCTTGACCTTGACCACGATGGTCTGGCGCAGATGTAGATACTCAGCTATATCACACAAAGGTTCTCAGAAAGGCCTGCTGGGATCAAGAACATCCTACACTGATGGGCAACTTAATCATTTAGCTTTAATTTGACTTTCTTTTCTACCCTTCTCAACTTCTTCTTCTATCACTCAGATATGAGTCATAAAGATTCAGAGTTACTTTCCCAAAGTCACCATGTTTATAAGGAACAATAACAACTGTCTTAAGTGCTGTTCTTCAGAACTTGAACCAATATTTTAAAATTTTTCTTCTTTTATCTCTTTTTAAACCTACATTCCCTTCACTTGCTCCTCCAGTGACTTCAAGACATTCATGCTCCTTCTGATGTGACAATATCAGTAGTGACTGCTTATTTTAACATTCTCAAGTATATTCATATAAACAAATATTTATTACAGAAGTCAAAAGGTTGATCCAAAGGAGTTCATTCCTAATAGTAAAATTTTAGGCATCTTTAATTCTTGAAATTGATCAGGTCTTTCCCTAAATTCATAATCTCAGTTTGTAGATAGTAGTTTCACACAAGTACTTCTAAAATCTCCTTCATAATAAAAATTAAGAATAATAGTCACTCCCATCTTGTGTTGGTTTCAAGTACATCCATAGAACAACTTACAGAACTGTCATACTTTAGGAAAGATTGCAAAAAGCAGTGTTTTCAGTTGTTTGCTAACTGAGCCAGAAATTATAATGGCATGACAAATTAGATGGAGCTGTAAAGGGAAGATGTTCACATCACTCTCCTGCTCTCACAATATGCGTAAGAGGCTGGAAAGTCGGGACTCTTTTTACCTTGGTCTCACTAAACTTGTTTCAAGTCTTTTCCACTCTGAGAGACTATTCTCACTTCATTTATTCTCCCTTGCATTTGGTCACCTTGCCACTGTAATAACTTGATGCCCCTTGAGGGAAAGTGATGTTTGACTCCTATCTGGTCCCTGAACGACTGAAGGAAACGCACAACTGAAATGTGTGCTCACACTGTGTCTGTTCCCCTGATGTATTTTGAGTACTGTGTGTTTTATAAAGTTCACAAAATAGAGAGTGAGAGCATGCTGCTCATTTGGCAGAAGAAATTAAAATAAGGCATGGTGTGTGTGTGTGTGTATATGTGTGTGTGTGTGTGTGTGTGTGTGTGTGTGTGTGTGTGTGTGTGTGTGTCCGGTGCGTGCTGCTTTCTCTCCTGAAATTATTCACACCTAGTTGCCACCTGGTTTGAAGCGAGAATGGCAGTCTCTCATTACTCTGTGACCATTTGCTTGTTGTCCCATAAGTTATTGCTGGCAGCTCTGTCACCTACTAAGTCCTGATGTTTCCAGCTGGGAGGCTGACACCCAATGTGATCCTGTTTTTTCCAGCGTGAAATGGGCCTCTGCCATGCAGGACAGTAACTGAAAAAAGAATGTGAGACAGCATCTTTGATCCATATTAAGTGATCAGAAATGAGCAACTCTTTACATTAGAAAACCTGAGACACAGGTCCCAACTTATGAGCAGTTGTGTCTCTAAGTAATAATAATCGTGCTCAAAAAGTGTTCACCGATAATTTACTCTAGAGGCTGTATATGGGGCATGGGTGTTCACCAACGAATAAAATGGGGTCCCACAGGTAAGCAAGTACAGTCTAAAGAGCTGAGGAATTCATAGATTGTGTTTAAAATTCAGAATGCATTATGCTTTATTAATTTACTAGGTTTAGACACTAGTTTTTCCAAGTTAACTTATAAAAGTTGCCTTAAACCATAAAGAAATTAATAAACCACTGAAGGATATAGTCTAAATGATAGATTATGGCAACAATAAAAACAATTGAAAGGAGGTAATCTCATTCTCTTTTTCTAAATTCAAGGTCAATAAGCAAAATTTAAAATGATAGCTTGTCTTAACATACAAAGTCCTTCTTTCATGTTCACCTACCGCCTTCATTATGTCAAGACCCTGCGCCCAGGCCCTCCTGTCTGGAAAACAAGAGGAGTAGCTTCATAATATAAAACTACCATTCTTCTTTTTCTTTCTAGCAAGGCTTCTATTCCCACAGAGTAGCTAGTCCCAGCTGTGCATTAGGAAAAATAAGATGATTAAGTAAAATCACTGTATAACATAAATGACTGATGGGACCTTTGTTCTCCTAGTGATATTAGCATTTTAAATGTAAGTCCGCCTTCATTTAACGTTTTTCCTCAGTCATTCGCAAACTTGTTTCATGCATCATAACCCTTGGAAGGAGTCCTGAAAATACACTTATATGCCCTCAAGAGTGAGAGGATAATATGGGGAAACACTGCTCTGCTTCAGCGATTGCCAAGGCCTGGGCGTGAGGAGCAAGAGGAAGATGTCTGCAGAGGCCACACCATAGTGAAATTGGGATGGGTGTATTTTGAAAAGAATTAAAAGAATATTAAAGTATAGCCTCATGTTTAGAAAATGAAAAGAAATTCTATAATCCACATTACGTAAAGTAAAATTTTATTTAAAAAAATCATTGAGAATAATGCAAAAAATACAATAATGCTCAGGTAGATAAATGTCTCTGTAGGGGTCTATTCCAGAACCTCCAGATGTTGGATGTATCAAAATTGACACAAATTAATAGTGAGCACCCATCTGATGATTGGTGATTCCATTCATATCAAAGTGAAATGAAACAAACAAAAACAGCGGAAGGAACCAAAGCAAAGTGACATTTTTATTGAGAGAGCAACCTAGGACAGCTCTATTTGGGACAATATAGAAAGTTCAGGTTCCTGGGCTCCCCAGTTTTTCACCTCTTCTCCCCTCACCCATTCCAGTTAGAATGAAACAGTCTAACTAAGCAAATGAAATGATCTAAACACAAATGACACAATTCAGACCACTCCCAAGATGGGCTTGGCATTGATGCATGATTTTAAGAATAGGATGTTTTCTACTTTTCCTTACTGGGTTCGCAGGAACCAGGAGTGTCAGATTGTGATATATACTATATAGGAAACTGGGTATAAAAATAATGATATGATAGGAAATGACTGGAGTAAGAGTAAGATTGTTTTGGTTTGGTTGATGGTTGGAGAACTCTGAAGGATGACATGTGAGCCCATGACAAGGACCTAGTCCTCAAAGAAAAAAGAGTATTCCTGGTAGGAGGAACAGCACCACAAAGGCATAAGGTTGGGTATGAGTTTAGCATGTTCTAGAATTAGAAAACCAATTAAATGATGGAGAATGACTTTGCAGGGACAAGCAAGACCTGATGCCTATAGCACCCTGCAGGCCAAAATAAGGGATCTCATTTCTGTTCCTAATGCAGTGGGAAGCCATTGCAGAATTACTAGCAGGGGCATACAAGAGCTTACTATTTTTGAGTACACCCTTTATAATAAATTAAATGTTCATATATCATTGACTTCTCAAACATTGTGTGGATTCTGTGAGAGAACACATGCCTGAAAAACAGGACTATCTCACTCTTCTCTAAGGCAGTGAAACTTATGGAAAACCTAGCCATACTTTGTATACTTGAGCAACTTGTGCATCAACCTCTAAGATTTGAGAGGTTGCAAACTCTCTCCACCTGCTTAGCATGTGGAGTGCAGTTTCTCTCAAGTGTCTTGTGAGCTACCCACTTTGTTGTGATCTTCTATTGGAATATTTTAATGGATTTTAGAAGAGTGTTAAATCTCAGCTTTGCAAAGCCTTCTTCCTATCCTCAAATTATCTTAATTCATTACCTTCTTTCTATGATAGTTTAATTGAGTGTAGGATATAAGGCTAATATAGTCACATTTTTGCTTTTAATAGTTCTCACTTTCTTTATTGAAAAAGTAATTACTGAATTTCAATACAATGTCTTAAAATTACTTTTTCTAACAAGATATATTATCACATCACCATCAGTAGAAAATACTTTGAAGTATCCTGAACCTTGGCTTACAGAAAATGAGATTAAAATAGTCAGTGCAGGAAAATTGCTAATTGGTTACGTAAACACTGGCTTGCTTATTTATTTATTTATTTATTTTGAAATACATTTTCCCATGTTCATTGAGAGAAGTTATTAAAGTGTAGGAAAAATTAACTAAAATTCTAGCACTCAGATAAAAGTACTATTAACATTTGATTGAAAAGCTTCCCTATATGTTGTCTATCTGTATATATACACATATAAGTACATTTTAATTGTATATTGCTATTCTATTATTTATATATACTGTAGTTATTAAACCATACAAAAATAACTTTTTATGAATTCATGGGTAATCAAAGACCAATTATTTCAATATGGCTCAACATAAGAATGCAACCATTTCAATATCTTCCATTCTTAGTATCTTGTGAAATGCCATTTATACACATCTTTGTGTTTATCTGTATATATATATGTAAGTTATATTTGCACATTTGCCTAATAATTTCTTTAGGAAAACTTCTCAGTAGTTAAACTGGTGGGCATGGTAAAGGGCAAGCACATTTTGAATGCTTGGAGTAGGTATTTCCAATTTCTCTTAAACTTATATACCAGCAATATATGAGTTTGCTCATAGCCTCAGCAATACTGAGTTTTATTCTTTTACTGGTCAATCTTATAGGTAGACAAAAGAAAATACCCTTTTATTTACATTTCTTTAACTTATTAATCACAAGAGTTGAACTTTTAAAATAATATTCTTCAACACACCTAACCCTTTACTGTATTTTGTTGTCATCTTTTTGAAGGAGGTTATGGATCCACATGTTGTCCCGTGCACAAACGATGTCCAGGCAGTGCCATTTCCAAGGAGAAGGAAATGGGTGCTATGGGACATTAGATAAATTGTTAGGGTCAGGGGAAGTTCAGCATAATATGTCTGGAAAATTAGCTGTGGCTTTAGGGTCACTGAATTTCAGCCAGCCCACAATATAGATTTCACCAGGCTCTTGTCTAAAGGCTCCTCAGAGACTTTCTGAAAACAAACTCTTTACCAGGTTAAGACATTAAGACATCTGGGTTAAGAGCCATCAGATAAAAATATTTGGAATAGTTTATCTGAAAAACCCATAAGCATTCATGATCACCTACCCGAAAGCAAGGGTTTAAAAGGTTATACTCTCTTTCTTGCTAGAGTATTAGAAGAATACGTTTCTGCCTCACTATAGAACTTTGCAAACTTTATGGGGAAGAAGGACAAGGCAAAGTAATGGTAACTGCTTACTGAGCAAAATAAGAATACTTTGGTAGGCTACGGTTTATTTTCATAAACTGTTCCACAGATCAGGCCTTAATTTTCTCTCAAATACTCACGAGAGTAACTGAGGATGGAGGGTGAATGAGAATTGCTCACCTTGTTATTAAAGTAGGGTTTTTGAATTAGCAGCATAACATCACCTGGAAGCTTCTGAGAAATGCAGAATCTAATCATTCTCCTGACTTGCTGGTTCAGAATCTGCATTTTAACATGACCCTTGGGGTAGTCCTATGCATCTTAAAGTATCAGAAACCCAGAGTTAGGAGATAAAATTTGCAGAACCTGCTGGTACGTGAAATATGGAAAATGAGAGAGACCATGAAAAAAGAAACCAATGAGGTTGTCTTCCTGAAGAATAAATGCATTGTCTAATAACTAATATTCAAGTGGCTGTCGCTGGGAGGTCAGATAGTGGCCCAGGGTTGTGTGAAGTACAGGAAATAAGTGTGCAGTACAGACCCTGTGATGCAGAGCTCCAGAGATGAGCAGAGTCCCATGAATTGGATTTGTTTGTCTTTGAAGCACTCAGAAATGTTTAAATAATTTTCTTAACATTATTAAATGAAACTACATTTTCACAATTTACAGCGACGCCTGGCACCTAATGTTGACAACTACTTTACCTATTATTGTGCTTATTATCATTGTCATCATCTTCATCTTTTTGTTAAGTAATTGGACTATTAAAAAAACTATACATATCAAAGAACAATACTTTTCTGATAAGGGCGTGGCATGATTAAATAAGCCACCTTAATTACTAAAAAGAGAGGGGAAAAAAGGAAAAAGTTGTCTTTTAAAAACCTCTGCAACAGAATACCTCACATCAGCACTTGTCAGTGGCTGTGCCTGAGATTAAAGCTGTGATGTGTAATCCTGATTACTTAGCTTTTGCAAATCAAAGGGGTAATAAAGAGCACAGAAAGGAAACAGGTTACTTTTTCAAAAATTTCTAGAAACTAACATCTAATTTTTATATTATGTTTGTTTAATTTGGTAATTTACTATAAAACATATTTATCAAACAAAAGTATAGATAAGAGTAGATTCCTTTTCTTCTTGTACCATTTTATGAGTATTAATTTATACTGCACAATAGGACTTGCTGATTCTCACATAATGATGCTGGTGATTGAAAGAGACAGACAAAAGGCATAGGCATGAGTACAGAATATAAGAAAAAAATAGGATGGGGGAAAAGACCTATATTTCAAAAGATGAAGAGGAATAAAAACATTGGTCTGGTATAATAGCACACTCATGTCCTGGGAGTAAAGAAGCCTAAACCCAACTCTGAGGTCATACCAAACAGCAAGAAGACTGGGACAAGTGACCTAACTTCTCTCTTCTCTATCTCTAAGTTGGAAACCTGGAGGCAGGTCCAACCCACCTCAGAAACAGTGAATTTCAGTATCATCATGTTTTGTAAGAACAAGGTTCTGAATCAAGTCAACTTTGATTTGGTTCATCCACCAGACTAGCTCTGTGACTATGACCAAATTATTGCCTTTGCATATTGAGTGACAGAATAATGCTTGACCAAATAGAGTAATAATACTCTGATTACTTTCTAGAGAGCTGCCACTGAGGTTCAGGGACCTGGGATAGCAAAGCAGAGTGGGGAAGTAAGTGCAGCTCTGGGCCTCCTTCATCCAGACATCTTCAAACTTTTTATAAAAATGGCCACTTTTAGACAGCAAGATGGTGATGGAGTAGGTGGACATACCCACTTCCAACTCCTGAAACCAAAGTGGATTATAACTTAATTATAAGAACCATCATCTGGATAAACCAACTTTGAACTAAACTAAGTGGACTCTTCAACCACAGAACACTGAAGAAGCCACATTGAGACAGGTAGGAAAAGTGAAAACGTGGAAAGGGCCGCCCAGCTCCCTGGAGCGAACGGCAGACTTCCATGGTGGGAAGAGAGTTTACGATAAGTAAAGTTGGCCCTTGAACAAAGATAGGGTTAGGGGGATTCATTCCTGCACAGTTGAAAGTCTGTGTGAAACTTTTTACTCCCCCACAACTTAATGACTATAGCCTGCCGTTCATTGGAAGCCTTAGTGGTAATATAGTCAAGTAAACTATATTTTGTATGTTATATGTATTATATGCTGTATTCTTACAATAAAGTAATCTAGAGGAAACAATGTTTTTAAGATAATTATAAGGAAAATACATTCATACTATTATACATATTTATTGGAAAAAAAAATCCACATATAGTAGACCAGCACAATTCAAACTCATGTTGTTCAAGGGTCAACTATATTTTGACTGTTATAAACATTAATGTCTGTTTTCTGTTTATAAGTAATAGAGTTCCTTATGATTATAATGGAGCAGTTTGGTAAACATGACTTGAATTGGAATGCTTTGGCCAACTAAAAACAATACCTATTACAATGTGCAACTGATGGACAAGAGTCTCCAGAAGGTTACCTTCTGAAAATTAACAGTCCTTCTTTGGTTAGAAAGTATAGCAATGCCAACAATAGGCAAAGTATTAGCAGGTATGATAACAGAACTGTGGTTAATGGGATATATGACTAAAAAAATTCAAATACCTAAAAACATAAAACAGAATGTGAAAACCAAAAAGCAAGTCAAGATTACTTTTCTATGACCCCAGTATGTCCACAAGAACAACAAACTGACAACAGAGCCGAGAGATTTCCCAAGTTCCTTAATTATTTTAGCTTTTATAATTAATGTACCAGGAGGGATCCAGGAACCTCCATCTTCTTCCCAGAGGCATCAAAGGCTAGAGCTGTTTCTGAGTCCATCACCCAATGTTTAGTGGTGAAGTTCTCCATACATGTTAGCCCTAATTATCTTGTGAGACAGCTAGTGTATTTCCAAGAACTTAAGGATTTGGGCATTAGAGTATTTGGGTTTAAATATTAGGTCTACTGTTCATGCTCTTGGTACTCCTGAGCAAGTTGCTAAACTCTTTTGAGCCTCAATTCTATTTTTTAAAATGAAAGTTAGAAATACCAGGTAGTGTTGGAGCATTCAAACACATACCTATGCCAGACAGTAAGGGGAGAGATTGAATAAATAAATGAGTAAAAAAAGTTAATAGCAGGGTTCCAAGATAGCCACAGAGTAGGCAGATGTTCTAACTCCCACTTTCCATAACCAAGGTGGATTACAACTTAAATCTGAGAACAATCATCATGAAATACCAACTTTGGATTAAACTGAGAGTATTATACAGCCAAAGGCCACCAAAGAATCCACACTGAGACTGGTAGGAAAGACAGAGATGCGGAAAGAGCTGCCATGCTCCTGGGAGCGAGCAGCAGCCGGGAGGGACTCTTGATGTGGGGAAGAATGCCCAGTGAATTGTGGACCCTCATCCCCAAAACCAGAATTCTAGCCTAAAGCTCTGGAGCCTGGAAGGGGCTTACAGACTATATTTGGCTGAGAAAAGAGCCTAGACACTGAGAGTAGGAGACAGAACTCTCAGACCCAGGCTCTGTATTAAAGAGACTGCATAGAGAGCATCGCTCACAGCCACTTTCCCGGGGCTCCAGGAGCAGGGAGTGCTGGGAGGACTGGAGTTTCCAGGGGAGAGAGTGGTCTCAGAGGCACAGGGTGGACACTTTGAGGGATAGAAACACCGTAACCCTTGGGCTAAGTCACTCTCCAAATCTAAAGTGAACATTTTCCCTGAAAACAGCATCACCACAAAAGGGAAGAAATTACCCTGTCCATCAGAGGTTCACCTGCCCCAATTAGAACAAAGGTGCTTAGAGCCAGGAACCATGTTAGGGACATAAATAGGAAGTGGAGAGGTCTAAGGCACACCACCCCCCACATTGCTGATTGCTCGCCAGGGGTGGGTGGGCAAGGTGCAGCAGGGCATGGCTGCAGAATCCAGGGAAGTTTGAGAGAGTGTGAGTAGGCCAGTGGAGGCAGGAACCACTGCTGCCGCTACAGAGGTCCAGGCTCACACACAGTCCTGCTCATGTGGGTCCGCCCTTGGCAGGAGTGGAAGTCCAAACAACAGCAGAGGGGATATGCATAGGCACGCATGAGCTTGCCAGCAAGGGCAGAAATAGAGGCAGCCCCTGAGGAAGTCCAGGCTAGCACGTAAACCTGCCCATGGTGCTGACACACCTTCAGCAGCAATGGAAACCAGGTGACTTCGAGGGGGGTGGTCCAGTGGGTGCAAGCGGGCCCCCCACAGCGGCTGCTAAGGTCTGAGCTGATGTGCAGACCCCTGGTGACACAGACCAGCCCTTTGAAGCAGCAGAGACTGAGGCAGGCCCAGATGTGGTCCAAGCAGGCATGTGCAACTCCACCCATGGGGGCAAAAGCCAGGGAAGACACCCAAGGCTGAGAGCAAAAGTGCCCATGGGGCAAGCCAGCCCTCAGTGGCAGTGGAGACGGGAGCAGCCACGGAAGTGGTCCAAATGGGCATGCACGACAAGGCCTGGGGCAGTGGCTGTGGAGGCAGTCTCCTGCCAGCAACACCCGAGCCCAAAAGCCTGGGATAGCAACAGCAGTGGCAGCTCAGTGGACAGACCACACAACAGAAGCACATGGGCCACACGCAATGGACCCCTGTGACTACACCCTACTGAGTGCTGAGAAGAAGAAAAAACAAAATAAAATAAATAAATAAATAATCTGGATAGAATGACACATGAGGCTAAGGATTAGGTCACATCCAATACCGTACCTTATCACTGAATTACAGTACTTAGCCCAACAAGCAGCCAGCAATAAGAAGCAACAGAAAGCGGATCTCAGGGGAACTTGAACTTTTAAAGGAACTTCCCCCAGGCCAAGAGTAGATAAAAGCAATCCTAGGAGTGCAGCTGATATTTACAATGGCACTTGGGCCCAGCAGAAGCAGCCACAAGATCTGGATCGCCTATAGCTTCCAAAAGGTTGATAAGAGCCAGTCATAGGCAGTGAGCCCACTGATCAGTGCCAGTCCCCAGCCAGGAAGGTCCAGGGCAGGCGCATTCAGCAGCCAAATACGGAAAGCACCAGTTCAAGACCTAACAACCCTTGTTAGATTGGAAGCTTAATGAAGGGCTTCTAATACCTGACCCAGTTAAGACATAGAAAACTCAGATACAAACAGCAAAAAGAAAAGTAATAGCAGATAAGTAGTCCACAGAGAATTAAAACAACAGCTGATGCCAACCCAGGAAGACCTAAAAATAACACAACTGAAAATTGAAGTCAGACAATACCAACCCTACACTTAGCTAGCTTCACAAGCAACACACTCAAATGAGGAGTGTATACACAGACAAAATGAGAAGACAGAGAAGTGCAATCCAAATGAATCAACAAGAGAAACGCCCAGTAAAAGAACTGGATGCGATGAAAATAAGCAAACTACCAGATGCAGAGTTTAAAATAATGATTATTAGAATGCTCAAAGATTTTAGAGCAATAATGAATGGACACAATGAGCACATAAATAAAGAGATAACAAGCGTCAAACAGGACATTGAAATAATAAAGAAAAACAATCAGAAATGACAAATACAATATTAGAAATGAAGACTACACTAGAAGCAATTAAAAGCAGACTGGATGAAGCAGAGGATCAAATCAGTGATTTAAAGAACAAGATAAAAGAAAACACAGAAGCAGAGCAACAAAAAGAAAAGAAGCTCTAAAAGTCTGAGGAAACTCTAAAAGAGCTTTGAATCAATCTAAAGAGAAACATCTGCATCATAGGGGTTCCTGAAGAAGAAAAAGAACAAATGGATAGAAACCTTGTTCAATTAAATCACAGCTGAAAACTTTTCTAAATTGATGCAAGAAAAGGTCACACAAGTTCAAAAAGCACAGAAAATTTCATTAAAGAGAAACCCAAAGAAATCTACACCAAGACACATCATATTTAAATACCAAAGCTAAGAAACAAAATATATTAAAAGCTGCTAGAGAAAAAAAGTCAATCACTTACATAAAAGCCTCCATAAGAATGACATCCAACAGAAACACTTCAGGCCAGAAGGGAATGGCAAAAAATATTCAAAGTAATGCAGAACTAGAGCCAACAACCAAAACTTCTTTATTCAGCAAGGCTGTTGTTTAAAATAAAGGAGAAATAAAAAGCTTCCCAGACAAAAAAAAAAAAAACAAAAACAAAAACAAAAACTCAAGGAATTCATTACAACCAAACCAATGCAGCAAGAAATGTTAAGGGGCCTTTTGTAAATAGTACAAAAGGGAAAGAGAACATAGTAAAAGAGAAATGTATCTTTAAAGAATAAAATGGCAATAAACACCTACTTATCAATAATAACCTTAAATGTAAATTGACTAAGTGATCCAATCAAAAGACATAGAGTAGATGCATGGATAATAAAACAGGTCCCATACATATGCTGTCTACAAGAAACACACCAAGAACAAAAGATACACATAGACTTAAAAAAAAAGGATGGAAAAATATTTCATGCAAATGGAAATTTAAAAATAGCTGCAGTAGCAATACTATATATCTGACAATATAGACTTTAAAACAAAGGCTGTAGTAAGAGATAGAGGAGGTCACTACATAATGATAAAGGGAGCTATCCAACAAAAAGATATAACCATTATAAATGTCTATGCACCTAATATAGAAGCACCTAAATATATAAAGCAGGCATTGATGAATATAAAGGATGAGATCAGCACCAATACTATAATAGTAGGGGATTTCAATACCCCACTAACATCACTAGATAGATCCTCAAAAAAGAAAACTAACAAAGAAACATCAGACTTAAAGTACACACTAGCTCTACTGAGTTTAATAGATATCTTCAGACTCTTTTACCCTAAAGCAGCAGAATATACATTCTTTTCAAATGCACATGGTACATTCTCTAGGATAAACCACATGTTAGGGCACAAAAGTGGTCTCAACAAATTTAAGAAGATTAAAATCACATCAAGCATCTTCTCTGATCACAATGGCATGAAACTAGAAATCAACCACAACAGAGAAACTGAAAAATACTCAAACACTTGGAAACTAAATAGCATGTTATTAAATAACAAATAAGTAACATGAGATCAAAGAAGATATTAAAAAATTCCCCAAAATTAATAATAATGACCATACAACAACTCAAAATTTATGAGACACAGCAACAGCAGTCCTGAGATGGAAGTTCATAGCATTATGGGCATACGGTAAGAAGCTACAGAAAGCTCAAATAACTTAACCTTGCATCTAAAAGAACTAGAAAAAGAACAGCAAGTAAAGCCCAGAGGTAGTAGAAGGAAAGAAATAATAAAGATCAGGACAGAAATAAATGACAGAGGCTAAAAATACAATACAGAGAATCAATGAAACCAAGAGCTGGTTCTTTTAAAAGGTAAACAAGATCGATGAACCTTTAACCAGACTGACCAAGAAAAAAAAGAGAGAGGACTCAAATAAATAAAATTGGAAATAAGAGTGGAGAAATAACAACTGACACAACAGAAATACAAAAGATTGTAAGGAAATACTATGAAGAACTGTATACCCCAAAATTAGACAACATAGGTGAAATGGACAAATTCCTTGAAACATATAATCTTTCAAAAATCAATCTGGAAGAATTAGATAACCTAAACAGACGAATTACAAAAAATGAGATAAAAACAGTTATCAACAAGCTCCCAACATACAAAAGCCCGGGGCCAGATGGCATCACAGGTGCATTCTACCAAATATTCAAAGAAGAACTATCTTCTATCCCTCTCAAGCTATTTCAAAAAATTCAAGAGGAAGGAAGACTTCCAAACTCCTTTAATGAGGCAAGCATAATTCTGATTTCAAAACCAGGAAAAGACAACACAAAGAAAGAAAATTATAGGCCAATATCCCTGATAAATTTAGATGCTAAAATCCTCAACAAAATATTAGCAAGCCAGATCCAGCAATACATGAAAATAATCATACATCATGATCAAGTGGAATTTATTCTGGGAAGGCAAGGCTGGTACAATATTTGCAAATCAATCAATGTGATTCATGACATAAACAAAAAGAAGGACAAAAACCAATAGATGCAGAAAAGCATTTGATAAAATCTAACAACTATTTATGATCAAAACTCTCAGTAAAGTGGGAATACAGGGAAAATACCTCAACATGCTAAAGGCCATCTATGACAAACCCACTGCCAACATTATAATCAACAAGCAAAAATTAAAAGCAACCCCATTAAGATCAGGAACAAGGCAGGGGTGCCCCCTTTCACCACTCTTATTCAATATAGTCTGGAAGTCTTAGCCACAGCAATCAGACAAGAAGAAGAAATAAAAGGCATCCAAATTGGTAAAGAAGTAAAACTATCATTATTTGCAGATGATATAATACAGTACATTGAAGCCCGTAAGTCTCAGTCAAATAACTGCTGGACCTGATAAATGAATTCAGGAAGGTGACAGGATATAAAATTAATACTCAGAAATCAGAGGCATTTTTATACACCAACAATAAACTGTCAGAAAGAGAAATTAAGGAAACAATCCCCTTTACTATTGCAACAACAACAAAAAATACCTAGGAGTAAATTTAACCAATGAAATTAAAGACTTGTACTTGAAAAATTATAAAACATTGATTAAAGAAATCAAGGAAGATACAAAGAAGTGGAAGCATATACCGTGTTCATGGATAGGAAGAATAAACATCATTAAAATGTCTGTATTACAAAGCATTTTATGAATTCAATGAAAAACCAATTAAAATACCAATGACATACTTTAAAGATATAGAGACATATTTCAACAATTTATATGGAACCAAAAAAGAACACGAATAGCCTCAGCAATTTTGAAAAAGAAGAATAAAGTGGGAGGTATCACACTTCCTGATATAAAGTTATACTACAAGGGCATTGTACTCAAAACAGCTTGGTACTGGCATAAGAACAGGCATATAGATCAATGCAACAGAACAGAGAATCCAGAAATAAACCCACACCTATATGGACAATTGATACTTGACAAAGGAGGTAAGAACATAGAATGGAGTAAAAAACAACCTCTTTAACAAATGGTGTTGGAAAAATTAGACAGTTACCTGCAAAAAAAAAAAAAAAAAAAAAAAAGGAACTAGACCAGCAACATGCACCATTCACAAAAATAAACTCAAAATGGATAAAAGACTTAAATGTAAGTCGTGAAACCGAAAGCATCTTAGAAGAAAATATAGGCAGTAAGCTCTCTGACATCTCTCGCAGTAATATATTTGCTGATTTATCTCCATGGGCAAATAAAATAAGATAGGACTTTTATTTACAAATAAAATAAAAGATAGGACTTTTATTTAATAAACAAATGAGACTATATCAAACTAAAAAGCTTTTGCACAGCTAAAGACAATATGAACAGAATAAAAAGACAAACCACACAATGGGAGAACATACTTGACAATACGTCTGGTAAGACATTAATAACCAAAATTTATAAAGAACTTGTAATACTCATCACCAGGAAGATAAACAATACAATCAAAAAATGGGCAAAAGAAATGAATAGACACTTCTTCAGAGAGGACATACAGATGGCCAATAGGCAGATGAAAAACTGCTCAACATCACTAATCATTAGAGAAATGCAAATTAAAACCACAATGAGATACCACCTCACACCAGTCAGAATGGCTCTCATTAACAAAGCAACACATAATATGTGCTGGCAAGGATGTGGAGTAAAGGGGAACCCTCCTGCACTGCTGGTGGGAATGCAGATTGGTGCAGCCACTGTGGGAAACAGTATAGAGATTCCTCAAAAAATTAGAAATGGAACTGTCCTTTGATCCAGCCATCCCACTTTTAGGAATATATCCCAAGAACACTATATCACTTATTTAAAAGAAGAAATGTACTGCCATATTTATGGTAGCATTTTTTACAGTAGTAACGATCTGGAAACAGCCCAAGTGTCCATCAGTGAACAAGTGGGTTAAAAAGAGATGGTACATATATACAATGGAATACTATGGGACCTTGAAAAAGAAGGAAATCTTACCTTTTGTGACAAAATGGATGGACCTGGAAACTATTATGCTAAGTGAAATAAGCCAGACAGAAAAAGAAATATATTTTATGACCTCACTCATTTCAGAAATCCAATGAACAGTGGAATGAGATTGTGACAGAGAAGCCATCAAAGGGACCAGAGGAAAAGAGAACAGAGGGAAAGGGGATGATAGGATGGGATAAACCTGAAAAGAAAGGGGGAAGACGCTGTGAGGAGGGGTCAAGGGGGATGATGAGGGGAATACGGGGCAGGGAGGAGGTGCATTTGGGGTGACACTAGAATCTATGTAAACACAATGGATTAAAAAGAAAGAAAAAGGTTAATAGCATGTCAGGAGGATATAAGAAAACTGGACAGAAAGTCAATTATTTTATTCTTTTTTCTTACTCTGTTTTAGAATAAGTGTTCTTAGGTGCCAAGTACACACTGTTTTGAGTTTACATAAGAGTGACAAGCAAAGCTAAGTCATGGTTTTTGAAGTCAGGATGGCAATTACCCGCGAGGATGGTGACAGTATTGGGAGTGGGCATGAGGAGGTTCTGGAAACGGAAATGTCTGTTTATTGCTCTTGGTGCTGCTTGCATGGATGTGAGCTCTTTGTGAAAATTTACCTAAATAGAAAATTAGGATTTCTTCACTTTCCTTTCTGCATGGTATACTTGAATTTTATTTTTTTTAAAGTTTACAAATAGTGACTTCAGAGAAATGGCACTGTGAGGGATACTCCTGATCTCTTCCCTTGAAATTTCAGCAAATTCAACAACTAAACACAGAGAAAAAATCTCAGGAGCACCTGAAATATACACACACCAGACAAAAGTATGATTAGGTGAAAAGGTGGCTAAATATATAATCTACTCTGATAGAAATACAGCAGAAATTGTGTATTTCACTTTCCTTACTGATCTGAGGAAAGGGCGCTTTTGTTTGGAACCGAGGGAGGTGGAGAGACCGAGATAAAGGGGAAGGAGCTGAGTTAGGGTAGGTATTCAAACAGAAGAAAGAACACACCTGCTCTGCCTGAGATTGAGGACAGAGGGCATGGGCACAGGCAGTGGACTCCACCTAGAATTTCCAGTGTAGGGTGCCCGTGTGGGCTGGTGCCGGCATCTTTATGCATTCCCGGCTCCACAATCACCAGCCCAGGGCATGAGCTGGGGCCAAAATCCTTGTCCTGAGACTGTCCTGGCTGGGTGCCTCTGTAGGCCAATGCAGGCTTCTGAGTGCATTCCTGGCTATGACTGACATCACAGGTGCTGGGTGCCTAAGTGGGCAGGTGCAGGCCTCTATGTGCATTGCTGGAGCCGTGGGAGCTGGGCAGACATGTGGCTTACTGCGGGCTATCAAACACTGCATGAGGGAGAAGCCTGTAGAGATTAGAGCCTCAGCAGGCTGAAATGTGCTACACCTGCCTGCAGGCCCATAGAAAGATGCTTGATCTGAAATTGGCTTCCATCCCTGCCAGCTCTTGCTGGTAGCTCTTGTTGTCACTGCTTTACCTAAAACTGTGCTTTGAGTGGTACTGGAGGAAGGACCTGGCTGCTCTTACAACCCCTTGATATGCAGACAGTGGCTAGGGCCAAACTTCACAGCTAAGTCTCCAGGCTGCTAGCTGAGGTGGGAGGGACATGGGGAGAGGCACCTCAAAAACTGAGACTGCCATTGATAGAGTCTTAAAGCCCTAAAAAGCCCAGTCTACCAACAGTGGCACACAGGCAGACCTCTGTCCAAGAGCCCCACAGGGGCAAAACTTGTAGTTCAGTGCCACCTGATGAAAAAAAAAAAAAAAAAAGGAAGAAGTTACCTCTCAAAACCAGGAAAAAAAATACATTTTTATAACTTTTTTTTTTCATTTTGGTCATTTTATCTTCTTTCCTTTTTCTTTTTTTCCCCTTTTGAATATCATTAGCCATAGTTGTTACATTTTTCATTTTTATTTTTCATGAGGGTTTCATTTCAGAAATCTCTACTTCTTTTCTGTTATTGTTGTTTCTTTTTCTTTTGCTCTTTCTTCTCATTTCCCATTTCTTCTCCTTTCTTTTTGTTCTTTTTTTCTCACTTGATCATCAATTATCATCAAATTATTATATTTTGGACTCATATTTTTCTTTGTGTCATTTTGCTTGTTTTTTACTTTAGTTTTCCTCTCTTTTGTTATTTTTCCTCACTTCTTTCTCCTTGTTTTCTGTAGTTTTTATTCCACTTATTATAGAATTTTCATTTCAACTTTTATTTTATTTTTAAATTTTCTCTTATTAGTATTAGTAACAATACCATTTTCAAATCCCATTAAGGAAAAAGAAATCAAATATCATGGATACAAAAGACAGAGATGTAGTCCAGATAAATGATAAAAAATCTTTAGAAAAAATTTTAATTACTTGGAAACCTTGGAGTTAAATGACAGGGAGTTCAAAATAGAAGTCCTAAAAACACTCAGTGAAATACAAGAAAGCTCTGAAAGGCAATATAGAGAGCTCAAAAAACAATTCCATGAACAAAAGGAAATTAAAACTATAAAAAGAAACCAAAAAGACATGAAAAACTCAATACATGAACTGAAAATCGAGGTAACAAGCTTAGCTAATAGAACAGGCAAAATAGAGGAGAGAATTAGTAACATAGAAGACAGGCAACTAGAGATACTAGAGAGAGAAGAGGGCAGAGACTCACAAATTTAAAATAATGAGAAAGCCTTACAGGAATTATCTGACTCCATCAGAAAGAGCAACATAAGAATAATGAGTATATCAGAAGGAGAAGAGAGAGAAAAAGGAATGGAGAACATATTCAAACAAATAATTAATGAGAACTTCCCAAGCCTGTGGAAAGAATTAGAGCCTCAAATCCAAGAAGCAAACAGAACAAAGAATTACCTTAACCCAGACATACTTCAAGGCATATTGTAATGAAATTATCACATATCAATGACAAAGAAAAAATCCTCAAGGCAGCCAGAGAAAAGAAGAATGCAACATATAAAGGAGGGCCCATTAGGCTATAATCAGATTTCAAACCAGAAACTCTAGAAGCCAGAAGAAAGTGAAACACAATATTTAAAGAACTGAAAGAGAGGAACTAATAGCTAAGAATACTATATCCATCAAAGCTATCCTTCAAATATATAGGGGAAATAGAAACATTCAAAAATATAGAGAAGATGAGGAAATTTATCACCTGAAAACCCCCACTATAGGAAATACTAAAGGGTGGTATTCAGCTACAAAGAACAAAACAAAACTAAATCACAAGTAAAAGCTTCAACAAGATCATAATAAAAACAAGGATAATTTGTGACAACAAAAACAAAAAAGGGGAGAGGACAAAGCTTAGCCCTAGCAAAGGATGATGGAGTGCAGAAGCACTCATGAGATAATGGACTACAATTAATATGATATATATTCTTTTAATTATCTGATGTTAACCACCCCTGAAAAAACCACTACAGAAACACACGGCTTAAAAAAGGAAAAAAAAGAGTAAAGAAGTATGAGATACAACCAAACAAACAAAAAAACAGAAAAACAAAAAAGAAGAACCAAACAAGAAACAGAGTTATCAAAAAGCAATATATAAAATGGTAATAGGAAACCCTTGTGTCAATAATTACATTAAATGTAAATGGATTAAATTCACCAATAAAAAGGCACAGAGTAGCAGAGTGGATCAAAAAAGAAAATTCAACTGCATGCTGCCTTCAAGAGACACATCTAAGCTACAAGGATAAAAACAGATTCAAAGTGAAAGGTTGGAAAGCAATTCTCCAAGCTAAAATCCAAAGAAAAGCAGGTGTAGCCATACTCATATCTAACAATGCTGAATACAAGACAACAAAGGTAATCAGAGACAAAGATGGTCAATTTATAATAAAAAAGGTGACATTGAATCAAGAAGACATAACACTTCTTAATATATATGCACCAAATCAAGGAGCACCAAAGTATATAAGACATATACTAACTGATCTAAAAATAAAAACAAACAAATTTAATCATAGTTGGAGACCTCAATACACTGGTGATGGCTCTACATTGTTCATCCAAACAGAATATCAACAAAGAAATATTGGCCTTAAATGAAACACTAGAACAATTGTATATAATAGATATATACAGGACATTTCATCCTAAAATGTCAGAGTATACATTTTTCTCCAGTGTATATGCAACATTCTCAAGAATTGACCACATGTTGGGCCACAAAACTAACATCAACTAATTCAGAAAGATTGAAATTCTACGAAACATATTCTCTGACCATAAAGCTATGAAACTAGAATTCAACTGCCAAAAAAGAAGTAAACAAACCAACCAATATATGAAAATTAAATAACAAACTTCTAAAAAATGAGTGGATCAAAGAAGAAATAAAAGCAGACATCAAAATATATATACAGACAAATGAAAATGACAACACAACATATCAGAATCTCTGGGATGCAGCAAAAGTAGTAATAAGAGGGAAGTTCATTTCACTACAGGTTTATATGAATGAACAAGAGAGAGCCCAAGTAAACAACTTAACATCATATATTAAGGAATTAGAAATAGAAGAACAAAGGCAACTCAAAAGCAGCAGAAGAAAGAAAATAATAAAATTCAGAGCAGAAATAAATGAAGTAAAGAACAGAAAAACTATAGAAAAAATCAATAAAACCAGGAGCTGGTTCTTTGAAAAGATCAACAAAATTGACAAACCCTTGGCAAGACTCAGTAAGGAAAAAAGAGAAAGGACTCATATAAACAAAATCCAAAATGAAAGAGGAGAAATTACTACAGATATCATAGATATGCAAATAATTGTTGTAGAATACTGTGAAAAACTATATGCAACCAAATTTAACAATCTAGAAGAAATGAATAAATTCCTAAAGCAATACAATCTTTCTCAACTAAGTCATGAAGAAGTAGATAGCCTAAACAGACCCATAAGCAGGGAGGAAATAGAAACAACTATCAAAAACCTCCCCAAAACTAAAAGTCCAGGACCAGACGACTTTACTAGTGAATTCTACCAAACATTCAAAGAAGACTTGGTTCCTATTTTACTCAAAGTCTCCCAAAAAGTTGAAGAAGAAGCAATACTTCCAAACACATTTTATGAGGCCAACATAACCCTCATACCAAAACCTGACAAGGACAACACAAAAAAAGAAAACTACAGACCAATATCACTAATAAATACAATTGAAAAAATCCTAAACAAAATACTAGCAAATAGAATATAATAACACATTAAAAAATAATTCAATATGATCAAGAGGAATTCATCTCTGAATCACAAGGATGGTTCAAAATATGTAAAACAGTTAAGTACTACACCATATCAACAAAACAAAGGGAAAAAAAAACACATAAGCCTACCAATAAATGCAGAAAGGGCATTCAATAAAATACATCATTTTATGTTTAAAACACTCAACAAAATGGGTATAGAAAGATAATATCTCAACATAATATAGGCTAGTTATGACAAACCATCAGCTCACATCATATTAAATGGCAAAAAACTGAAAACGTTTTCTCTAAAATCAGGAACAAGACAAGGTTGCCCACTCTCTCCACTTCTATTCAACATAGTGCTAGAAGTTCTAGCCAGAGCAATCAAGACAAGAGAAAGTAATAAAAGTCATTCAAATTGGGAAAGAAGAAATAAAGATTTCACTTTTTGCAGATGACATGATCCTGTATATAGAAAACCTCAAAGACTCCACAGAAAGGCTATTAGAAACTATAAACCAATACAGTAAGGTTGCAGGATACAAAATTAATATACAGCAGTTTATTGCTTTCTTATATGCCAACAATGAAACTTCAGAAAATGAACTAAAAAAAATAATCCCTTTTTATGGTCGCAAAAAGAAAAATACAATACCCAGAAATAAACATAACAAAGAATGTAAAAGACCTATATAATTAAAACTACAAAACATTGATAAAGGAAATAAAAAAAACCACAATGAAATGGAAAAATATTCTTTGTTCTTGGGTAGGAAAAATAAATATAGTTAAAATGAGCATATTACCAAAAGCAATATATAAATTTAATGCAATTCCTATCAAAATTTCAATGTTATTTTTAAAAGAAATGTAACAAAAATTATTAGGTTTATATAGAACCATAAATAAACCTGATTAGCCAAAGTAATCCTAAGGAAAAAAAGAAACACTACTGGGAACATTACAATATATGACTTCAAATCATACTACTGAACCACAATAATCAAAACAGCATGGTATCGGCAGAAAAATAGACACTCGGACCAATGGAACAGAATAGAGAGCCCAGAAATAAAACCACATATATATGGCCAAATTATCTTTGATAAAGGGGCCAACAACACACATTGGAGAAAAGGAAGTCTCTTCTTTTGATGCTGGGAAAACTGGAGAACCACATGCAAAAAAGTGAAACTTGACTACAGTTTGTCTCCTTGTACCAAAATTCAAAATGAATCAAAAACCTAAATATAAGATCTGAAACAATAAATTACATAAAAGAAAACATAGGTACTAAACTCATGGACCTTAGCTATAAGAACATTTTATGAATTTGACTCCAAAGGCAAGGGAAGTAAAGGCAAAGATAAATGAATGGGACTACATCAGACTAAGAAAATTCTGCACAGCAAAAGAAACTGAAAACAAAATAGACAGCCAACTAAATGAGAGATGATATTTTTAAACAATAGCTCAGATAAGGGCCCAAATCCAAAATATACAAAGTACTCACAAAACTCAATAACAAACAAGCAAACAATCCAATAAAAAAAAAAAATGGGAAGAGGACATGAACAGATATTTCTCCCAGGAAGAAATACAAATGGCGAACAGATATATCAAAAGATGCTCATCTTCACTAGCTATTAGAGAAGTGCACATCAAAACTACAATGAGATACCACCTCACACCTGTTAGACTAGCTGTTATCAATAAGACAGGTAATAACAAGTGTTGGAGAAGCTGTGGAGAGAAAGAAACTGTTATTCACTGTTGGTGGGAATGTAAAGTAGTACAACCACTATGGAAGAAAGTATGGTGGTTCCTCAAAAAATTAAGAATAGAACTACCATATAACCCAGCAATCCCTCTACTGGGTATATACCCCCAAAACTCAAAAACATGGTTATGTAAAGACAAATGCAGCCCCATGTTCATCACAGCATTGTTCACAGTGTCCAAGACATGGAAACAACCAAAAAGCCCTTCAATAGATGACTGGATAAAGAAGATGTGAGACATATTTACTATGGAATACTACTCAGCCATAAAAAATGATGACATCGGATCATTTACCACAACATGGATGGAACTTGATAACATTATACTGAGTGAAATAAGTAAATCAGAAAAAATTAAGAATTGTATGATTCCATACATAGGTAGGATTCAAAATTGAGACTCATGGACATAGATAAGAGTGCAGTGGTTGCCAGTGGGAGGGGAGGGGAAGAGAGAGAGAGGTTGGGGAGGAGCATAAAGAAAACCAAATAAAAGATGATGGAGGACAATTTGACTTTGGGTGATGGGTATACAACATAATTAAATGTCAATATGATCTGGAGATGCTCTCTCTAAATCTTTGTATTCTAATTGATCAATGTCACCGCATTAAAATTGTCTAAATAAAATTATAAAATTTTTTTTTAAAAGTTTAAAGAATAAATACCAGAGGGAAATGAAGAGTGCAGGTTTAGGATTCATTTAAGGATTCAATCATCGTTCTCTTCCGAGTTTCAGTTTCTGTTCTATTTACCTCATTAAAATTAGCTTCAAGCCCTTCTCAGTGTGAGCTGTAACATAGTCCACACATGCTTCCCTCCAAATTCTAATGGGAAACAACATTTGCAGTGGAGCCACCACATTCACTGGCTCTTCCATAACTCTTCAGAAGCTAGCAGTCCACTCTGATCACCTCCAGGTAGGAGTAGAGCACAGTATTTAGACAAGACACTCTCACTTATGGCAAAGACACAGTTCTAGCCTGACCAGGCAGTGGTGCAGTGGATTGAGCGTCTGAGTGGGATGCAGAAGACCCAGGTTAGAAAGCCCAAGGTTGTGGGCTTGAGTGGGGTTCTTCTGGCTTGAGTATGGAGTCTATGGCTTGAGAATGGGATCATAGACGCGATCCCGTGGTCGCTGGCTTTATCCCAAAAGTCTTTAGCCCAAGGTCGCTGGCTTAAGCAAGGGGTCACTCACTCTGCAGTACCACCCCACCACCCCCATCAAGGCACATATGAGAAAGCAATCAATGAACAACTAAGGAGCCACAATGAAGAATTGATGCTATTAATCTCTCTACTTTACTGTCTGTCCATATCTGTTCCTCTCTCTGTCTCTGTCAATAAAAAAGAAAAAGAAAAGCACCGGCACAGTTCCCAAGGGCTCTGTGTGAGTCCACCTGCATGGATCTACATGTGCTTTAATTCATGCCTCCGTCATTTTTAAATTCCACTATCTTAAGCTGGGAAAATTAAAAGGGGGGCATTTATTTCTTCTTGAGCAATTCAATTAGAAAATGGGACACTCATGTTTTTAACAAACCTGATTTTTTGAGGTTTGTCTGTAAGTAGTAGCGGGGCAAATCAAAAATACTGTGATTGCACAGGGAGATATGTGGAGGTAGTTTATGACTTGAAAGGACTACACACTTAGAGCAGGATATCCCAGGAGAACTACCTATCAAGTAGTTTTAAAATAAATTGGAAGAAGAGGTACATATAGATAGAGGGAGGAGGAAGAGCAAATGAAGAAGAGTCAGCAAGCGAGAAGTTTTTATTTGAAATTTAAATTGGCATCTGGCACTATTTGAATCATTCTGCATTTAATATAATTTGAATGAGGTAGATGATAATAGTCTTACATTTTGAAGAAGCAAAGCAAAAGCTTAAATATGAGAAATGTACAAACCCCTATTATTTTGCACAGCTCAATTTGATGCACTTCCCTTCACTATGCTTAGAAGAAAAAGGTGAAGAAAATGTAGCTTATTAGTGCAATACATAAAAGTGCAAGGTTCAAACCCCATGACATGTGACTCTAAACTATTAAGTGAACTTATTGAAACAGGGGGGAAAAAAACCTTTGAATTATGATTGACTGAAAGGGACATAATATTCATAATGTAGAAATTAAACTGAGCTTAAAAGATAGTCATTAGTAATAGTTATACTAGTAAAGGTGAATCACTAAGAATTGATAGGCAGAAGGGAAGATTTAATTGACATAAGACGTATGTAAACTGCTTTTTATGGAACCAAGAGAATGTGTTTTATTTCACCAGAACATAGATCTTGTACACTTCTTTCAGTTAACATTCTGAATATATGCATCTCAGAAATACTAACACTTGACATACAAAGGATATTAAAATTAGAATGATAGCTCGTCAAAGAACAGAGATGAGTGTAGAAGATTCTTAGGAGCAAGACAGTCTGACAGGCATATGAAAGTGTGTATAGTGTCTTAGACACATCATATGTACTTTATCATCTCACATATTAGAGAGTGTAACTGGTTATTATTCTTCTAGAGGAAATAGGCCTGATGCTTTTATCATCACATTTTATACTCATAATGCTGAGAAGTACGTGACAAGTATTGATCGACTTATGACCTGTGCAACTTAACGACCACTCGACTTTACGACCACAATCGCTAGCCATGACTGCTCCACATCTGGAGCAGTTTTGGTATGCACTGTATTTTGTAATTTTGTATGTTTTGCAAATATTAAACCAGTTGTACTGGTAATGCAGTGTTTTACTTAAACCTGACGAAAGTAAAAATAAGAAACAAAATGGTGTAGAGATGATACAAATGGCATAAAATGAACAAAGAAAATTATGATATATAACAATAATGAAAGAAAATTATGATAAAATATGACTTAAAGATTTTTATAATATCATTTCACAGTACTGTACATATAGCCTACTCAACTTACAACCAAATCATGTTACGACCGGTCTGTCGGAACCAATCGTGGTCGTAAGTCGAGCACTAGCTGTAGTCTAGTTTTATATATGAAGTAACTGAAGCTTAGAAAATGAGTCACTTCAGGCCCAGACAGCTGGAGACACCACTAAAATCTGAACCCAGAACTTCTCTGAGCCTGAAGCTACTGTTTTTGGACAACACTTTGCAACCCCTCTGTTTTCCTTAGTGACTAACAATAAAAATGCAGGTGTTAGAAAAATCTCAAGGGGATTTCAGTACTTAGGGGCATGAGGAAGAAACTGGATATATATTTTTTAATTTATTGTGTTGACATGCTTTCAAGTATCCCACTTAATATAACACCATCTCCACACAGTATGGTACCCCCTATGTCCCCTACAAAGTGTCTTACCACTCCCATTTTTTTCTCTTTCCCCCCTCCAACCTACCTCCACACCTTCCCTTAAACCCTGGGAATCACTTCCCTGATTTCTCTATGTGTTTTATATATATTTTTGGCTGATCCCTTCACCTTCTTTGATTTCGTACCCTTTTCCCCCTTCCCTCTGACAAAGCATAATAATCTCCAGGTCTATCCATGCTATCACAAAAAGTAAGATTTCTTCCCTTTTTATGACCATGTAGTATTCTATTATGTAAACGTACCACAGTTTTTGTTTTTTATAATTCACTTATCCACTGATGGACACTTGGACTATTTCCAGACTTTGGCTATTATGAGTAACATTGCAATGAACACAGGTGTGCATATTTTCTTGTAAATTAGAGGCTTGAAATTCTTAGGATATATTCTTAGAAGTGGGATAGCTGGGTCATAAGGCAGTTCCATTTTTAATTTTTTAAGAAAACTTCATACTGTTTTCTACAGTGGCTGCCCCAGTCTGCACTCCCACCAGCAGTGCAGGAGGGTTCCCTTTTCTCCACATCCTTGCCAGCATTTGTTATGTGTTGTTTTGTTGATGAGCGCCATTCTGACTGGTGTGAGGTCATATCTCACTGTGGTTTTAATTTGCGTTTTTCTAATGATTAGTGATGTTGAGCATTTTTTCATCTGCCTATTGGCCATCTGTATCTCCTCTTTGGAGAAGTGTCTATTCATTTCTTTTGCCCATTTTTTGATTGGATTGTTTATCTTCCTGATGTTGAGTTTTACAAGTTCTTTATAAATTTTGGTTATTAATCCCTTATAAGATGTATTGGTGAATGTTCTCACATTAAGTGGTTGTCTTTTTATTTATTTATTTTAATTTATTATTATTATTATTATTATTATTATTATCATCATCATCATTAAGTGAGAGGCAGGCAAGCAGAGACAGACTCTCACATATGCCCCCACTGGGATCCACCAGGCAAGCCCCCTACCAGGCGATGTGCTGCTTGTATGGGCAGCTGCTTCATTGCTTGGTGACTGAACTATTCTAGGGACTGAGGCAAGGCCATGGAGCCATCCTCAGTGCCCAGGGCCAACTTTGCTCAAACCATTTGAAGCATGGCTGTGGGAGGGGATGACAGTGAGAGAGATAGAGGTGGGCAAGAGGTGGAGAAGCAGATGCTTCTCCTGTGTGCCCTGCCCAGGAATCAAACCTGGAATTTCCATATACTGGGCCAATGCTCTACCGCTGAACCAACCAACTTGTCCTTCTTTTTATTTTGTTAATGGTTGTTTGTTTGTTTTTTGCTGTGCAAAACTTTTTGGTTTGATATAGTCACATTTGTTTGTTTTTTATTTATTCCACTTCCCTGAGGAGATATATCGACAAAAATATTGCTAGGAGAGATGTCTGAGACTCTACTGTTTGTTTTCTTCTAGGACTTTTATGATTTTGCAACCTATATATAAGTCTTTTATCCACTTTGAGTTTATTTTTGTGTATGGTATAAGTTGGTAGTCTAGTTTATTATATTTTTTGCATGTACCTGTTCGATTTTCCCAACACCATTTATTCAAGAGACTGTCCTTTTACTCCATTGTATATTCTTGCCTCCTTGTCAAATATCAATTGACCATAGGGACATAAGTTTATTTCTGAGTTCTCTGTTCTGTTCCATTGATCTGTATGCCTGTTCTTATGCCAGTACCAGGCTGTTTTTATTGCAATGGCCTTGTAGTACAGCTTGATATAAGAAAGTGTGATACCTCCTACTTTGTTCTTCATTTTCAAGATTGCTGAAGCTATTTGTGTTCTTTTTTGGTTCCATATAAATTTTTGGAATATTTATTTTAGATCTGTGAAGTATGCCTTTTGTATTTTAATAGGAATTACATTGAATCTATAGATTGCTTTTGGTAGTATGGACATTTTAATGATGTTAATTATTCCTATCCATGAAGATATACTTCGACATCTTTGTATCTTCCTCCTTCACTTTTTACAATGTCCTATAATTTTTCTTTATTTATATTAAAATGCTTAGATTTTTTATTTTACTGATTTTAGAGAAAGGAGAGGGGGAAAGAGAAAGAGGGAGGAGAGAAGCAGGAAGCATCAACTTGTAGTATGTGCATGTCCTATGTGCATGACTGGGCAAGCCCAGGGTTTTAAACCAGCCACCTCAGCATTCCAGGTTGATGCTTTATCCACCACACCATCACAGTCAGGCATAATTTTTCAATTACACTGTACAAGTCTTTTACCTCCTTGGTTAAATTTATTCTTAAGTACTTAGTATTTTTGTTGTTGCAATAGTAAATAAAATTGTTTCCTTAATTTCTCTTTCTGATAGTTCAAAATTGGTGTATAAAAACTCCACTGATTTATGAATATTAATTTTCATCCTGCCATTTGGCACAATTTATTTAGTCGGTCTAGTAGTTTTTTGATAGAAATTTTTGGACTTTCTATGTACAGTATCATAGTGTCAGCAAATAATGGCAGTTTACTTCTTCCTTTTCAATCTAAATGACTTTTATTTCTTCTTCTTGTTTGATTGCTGTGGTTAGGAATTCCAGTACTATGTTGAATAAAAGGGAACACCTCTGTCTTGTTCAGGAACTTAAGAAGATTGCTTTTAGTTTTTGCTCATTGAGTATGGTGTTGGCTTGGTTTGTCATAGATGATTTTTATTAAGTTGAAGTATGTTCCCTGCATTCCCACTTTGCTGAGAGTTTTGATCATAAACAAGTGCTGGATTTTATCAAGTACTTTTTCTGCATCTTTTGATATAATCATGTGATTTTTATCCTTCATTTTGTTTATGTAATGAATAAAATTTATTGATTTGCAAATATTGTACCAGCCTTGCCTCTCCAGAATAAATCTCACTTGATCATGGTGTATTATCTTTTAAATGTATTGCTGGATTCAGTTTAATATTTAGTTGATAATTTTTGTATTTATGTTAATCAGTAATATGGACCTTATAGTCTTCTTTCTTGGTTGTGTCTTTACCTGGTTTTGGAATGAGTATAGTGCATGACTTATCAAATAAACTTGGAAGTCTTCGGTCCTCTTGAGTATTTTTGGAATAGCTTGAGAAAGATAGGAGTTAGTTCTTCTTTGAATGTTTGGTAAAATTCACATGTGAAGCCATCTTGTTCAGGATATTTGTTTGCTGGGAAATTTTGGATCACTATTCCAATTTCATTTGTCATTATTAGTCTGTTCAGGATTTCTGATTCCTTCAGATTCACTTTTCAAAGACTGTATGTTTTTAGAAATTTATCCATTTTTCCCAGGTTGTCCATATTTTTGGCATATAATTATTCAAAGTATTTTCTTATAATCCTTTGTATTTCTTTAATATCAGTTGTTACTTCTCTTTTTCCATTTCTAATTTTTATTTAATTTGGGTCCTCTCTCTTTTTCTTAATGAGTCTGGTTAAAAGTTCGTCAATCTTGTTTACCTTTTCAAAGAACCAGCTTTCAGTTTCATTGATCTTTTGCATTGTGCTTTTAGTCTCTATGTCATTTATTTCCACTCTGATTTTTGATTATTTCTTTTCTTCTACTTCTTCTGGGCTTTGTTGTTATTATTTTTCTAGTTCTTTTAGGAGCAGGGTTCGATTATTTATTTAAGATTTTTCTTGCTTCTTGAGGAAGCCCTGTAATGCTATGAACTTTCCTCTTAGGGCTGCTTTTACTATCTCCCATAGATTTTGGATTGTTGCATGCTCATTTACATTGGTTTCAAGGAAACTTTTTATATTTAGCCTTAAAGTGTTTGAATATGTTTCAATTTTTTCATTGTACTTGATTTCTAGTTTTATGTCAATGTTGTCAGAGAAGATGCTTGATATAATTTTAGTCTTTTTGAATTTATTGAGACTTGTTTTGTGTCCTAACATGTGGTCTATCCTAGATAATGTACTATGTGCCCATGAAAAGAATGTATATTCTGCTTCTTTGGAGTAAAATGTTCTGAAGATAGCAATTAAATCTAGCTGATTTAGTGTGTCACATAAAGTCACTGTTTGTTAATTTTCTGTCTGGAAGATCTATGCAGTGATGTTAGTGGGGCTTTAAAATCCCCTACTATTAGCATAATGCTGTTGATCTCTCCCTTTATGTCCATCAAAATATTTTTTATACCTTTAGGTTCTAATATATTGGGTAAATAAATATTTACAATGGTTATATCATCTTTTTAGATTGCTTCCTTTATTTGTCTCTCACTATAGCTTTTGTTTTAAGGACCATTTTGTCAGATATAAGTATTGCTACCCCAGCTTTCTTCTCATGTCCATTTACATGGAATATTTCTTTCTATTCCTTCACCTTCAGTCTATGTGTATCTTTTGTTCTGGAGTGGGTTTCTTATATATAGCATATATGTGGTCTTATTTTCTTATTTATGCAGTGACCCTACATCTTTTGATTGGAGTGTATAATCCATTTGCATTTGAGGTTATTATTGATATGTGCAATTTATTGCCACTTTATTCTTTAAACCTATAATGCTCTTTCTCTCAATTTCTTTTTTTTTTCTTTCCTTTTCTAATAGCAGACCCCTTAACATTTTTTTGCAATAATGGTTTGGTAATAATGAACTCCTTTAACCTTTCTTTATATTTTTTCACTTGGAGAAACTCTTTATTTCTTCTTAAATTTTAAATGATAGCTTTGCTTGATAGAGCCATGTTGGTTGTAGGTTCTTATTTTGCATGACTTTGAATATTTCTTGACACTCCCTTCTGACCTGAAGTGTTTCTGTTGAGAAATCAGATGTCAGCCTTATGGGGGCTCCTTTGTAGGTAATTAATTATTTTTCTCTTACTGCTTTAAGGACTCTTTCTTTGTATCTTTGGCATTTTAATTATGATGTGTTGGTGTGGGCCTCTTTGGGTTCATCTTTCAGGGACTTTCTGTGTTTTTTTGACTTGTGTGATTTTTTCCTTCACTAGGTTAAGGAATATTTTAGCTATAATTTCTTCAAAGAGGTTCTTGTCCCTTGTTCATTCTCTTCTCCTTCAATAACCCCTATGCTGTGAATGTTGTTTCACTTAATGTTGTCCCAGAGGTCTCTTAGCCTTTCCTCAGTGTTCTTGAGTCCTTTTTATTTCTAGTCTGATTTTCTTCTTATTGTTACCTTGTCCTCTAAATCACTAATTTGATCCTTTGCATCATCCAGCCTGCTGTTGATTTCTGCTGGTGCACTCTTCATTTCAGATATTGTATTTGCCATTTCTGACTGTTTCATTTTTATGGTTTCAATGTCTTTTCATTTTTTTATACAATTTATCTTAAAGATTTTATTAATTCACTTTTTTAGAGAGGAGCGGGGGGTTGAGCAGGAAGCATCAACTCCCATATGTGCCTTGACCAGGTAGGTCCAAGGTTTCAAACCAGTGACCTCAGTGTTCCAAGTCAATGCTTTATACCAGGGGTCCCCAAACTTTTTACACAGGGGGCCAGTTCACTGTACCTCAGACCATTGGAGTATCGGACTATAAAAAATACTATGAAAAAATTCTTATGCACACTGCACTTATCTTATTTTAAAGTAAAAAAAACAAAATGGGAACAAATGCAGTATTTAAAATAAAGAACAAGTAAATTTAAATCAACAAACTGACCAGTATTTCAATGGGAACTATGGGTGCAGATGCATCCTGTGCTCCTCTCACTGACCACCAATGAAACAGGTGTTCCTTCCGGAAGTGTGGTCGGGGCCGGATATGGCCTTAGGGGACCGCATGCGGCCCACTGGCCATAATTTGGGGACCCCTGCTCTGTGCCACCACAGGTCAAACTTCAATGTTCTTTTAGGTTATTACTATCTCCTTTAGTTTTCACTGAGGTCATCCATTCTTACCCTAAGATCCTTGAGCATTCTAATAACCATTGTTTTAAACTCTGCATCTGGTAGTTTTATTGCTTTTTATCCCACTTAATTATTTTTCTGAGGGTTGTCCTTGTTGATTTATATGGGACACATTTCTTTGCCCATTTTGTCTGTGTATTAGATAGTTCGGCTCTGATTCCCAATTTTATTGTCATGTCCTTTTAGGCTCAATGGCACAAGCCTCCAGGTCACCTGAGCTCGTTGCTCTAGGAATGTTTCTGGAAGGTTATATACCCTCCTGTTGTATGTGAGTTTTGCATGCTATTGGTTCTTTTGTGGGTGAAGTTAACACTTCAAACTGGCTGGCTTTAAGGATCAACCTCATTTATGTGTATTAACTGCTATGCCGTGAATCTCCCCGGGGTGTAGTTATACTCTGCAGGTCTGGTGCCTGCTGGACTCCTGCCTTGGATGTGATGTTTATATGGCTAGTTGGGTCTAGCATTGTTGCTGTCTGGAACCCACCACTGGTTGAGTTGATTCTGGTTTCTTTTGGGAAGGGTTTGGGTATAGGTTGATGTCAGACTTTGTAACCAGTTGTGTCCTTTCTATCTGGAGCTACCACTCTGTTCACTGTTTGTGTCTGCATTGTTTGTATCTGTGTGTGTGTGTGTGTGTGTGTGTGTGTGTGTGTGTGTACAGAAGGTCAACCTGTGTATAAGGGTCAACTGCCTCATTCTTAGAGCTAAGGGAAGCTCCATAAAAGGTCCCAGGCTCCTTAAGATTTGCCTCCACTGCCTGACCAGGAGGTGGCACAGTGGATAGAGCATCAGGGTGGGATGTGGAGGACCCAGGTTTGAGACCCCAAGGTTGCCAGCTTGAGCATGGGCCCATCTGGTTTGAACAAAGCTCACCAGCTTGAACCCAAGGTCGCTGGCTTGAGCAAGAGGTTACCCAGTCTGCTGTAGCCCCACAGTTAAGGCACATATGAGAAAGCAATCAATGAACAACTAAAGTGCCACAAGAAAAAACTGATAATTGATGCTTCTCATCTCTCTCCATTCCTGTCTGTCTGTCCCTATTTATCCCTCTCTGTGACTTGCTCAGTTTCCGTAAAAAAAAAAAAAAAAAGGAAGAGAAAGAAAAAGATTTGTCTCCACTTATCAACTGTTCCACCTCCACTTGCAGCTGCTGGTTTTCCTGCAGAACCTTCTTTAGAGAAAGACTATAATGTAGGCTCAGACTGGCCTCATTACACCAACTGCTCCACAGGTTTCAGGATTGGTAGGGTAGGGCAACATTTGTGGGATGCCCTACTTGGCTAGTCTCTTGGTCAAGAACTCAGTCCAGGGAAAGTGGCCCCTACTCCAGAGCCTAATCCCTCAGCCATTGCTGGGTACTTCAATTCTATTTCTCTCCAAAAAGTGAGTAACAGGTTAAGGTTGGGAGGGGCTGATAGTCCCCTCTTCAGTTCTTTCGACTGAGGAGCCGTTGGTCTCAGGGAGGAAGATTGAGAGAGTCTTTTCTTGGGGCTGATAGTGACCCTGCCCCCAGGATGTGGTTAAGCCCTTTGTTCAGCCCCAATAGTAGGCTCCAAGAAACTCACACCTTGAATGTTCAAGCTCTATGCTTCTTGCCCTTCCTCCTGTGGAACTGAGCCCAGTAAGACAGGGAGGGTATCCAGAACTTGGACTGGCTACCTGTGAAGCTCTACTTCATGCAATGTGTGTAAGCTCCTGTGCAGGTGTTTACCACAAAAAGTGGGATTTCCCTCAACTGGGTTTGATGCTTGATGAGCTCTCCTTCTGGATGTGCTGCTTATAACACTAGTTGGATCCTACTCTGATGATGTCTGTACCTGGCCACTGTATGTTTTGGTTCTGGGCCTCTTAGGAGGGAACCTGGTGTAGACCAGTATAAAACATTGCTTATAAATGGTTTCAGCAACCTGTTTGGAGCTACAAGCAATCCATAGTTTGTCTCTGCTGGCCATAGGTATACATGGGAGGACCAAGCTTCACACCTGGGCTAGCTTTTACTGGCACTGGGCCTGGGAGCAGGTCAGCAAAACACCAGAGGCTTCCAGAGAGGCGCCTTTTGCTGCTTCTGTGTGTTGAGTGCTTGTCGCGCTCAGCCACTGAAAAAGCCTCTGGGATATAAAGAGGCTGGAACAGGTGGTGGGTGTGGCTTCCAGCCCAGAGCCCCAGGTGTCAGTCTGTCATGTTTCTTAGACCAGTGTCATTTTTCTTAGACCTCAGTTGGGTGTAGCCACTAGGAGGCAAGTGGGTGAGGCCTTTGAAACCCAGAGATTTGGTTTGCAAACAGTCTGGAGAGTTTCTACTAATCTTCCATGAGGTGGGAACACCAGTCATATTCTCAGGAAAGTGAGGGAAATAGCTCTGGTCTCAAATCCAGACATTTGAGTCATTGTCACTCCCTGAGTCTGTTCAGCCACCTGCTCCCTGGCCAAGGCTGCTTACTGCTCAGGAAGGTCCAATCACCATAAGGTAGAGCCTCTATAGAGGTTACCCATGATGGGCATTTGCTTTCCCCAGGCTGATTCCACATGGAAGGGACTGCTCTATCTAGGAAAGATGGCAACTGTAGTATTAGAGAAGGACTCAGCAAGGGTCCTAGTGGCTGTCCCCCCACTGTGTCTCTCCCCAGGGCTGCAAACCTCTAGCTCTTCACAGAACTCTGCTTCTCTTAGCCCTCCCTCTGCTGGTGTGCTGGGTAAATGGCTGTGAACAGGATTTTCTGTGTTGGCCCTTTAAAATGATGCCTACTTCTGTGAGAACTCCTATCTCTTCCTAGAAGACAGACATTTCACCTTTTTTCAGTGCCAAATGTTAAGTGGGCACCTCTTCTCCACTCTGGTGTTCTGGGTTAGGGAGTCCAGCTTGGGGTTTAGGACCCACACCTCTCAGGGATAAACCCCCACAGCTGAGATGTCTCTCTGGAACCTCAGCCACAACTTGTGGGAGCAGGAGCAACCATTTTCATGTCCCCACTCTTCCTACCAGTCTCAATGTGGCTTCTTTGGTGAGTCCTTGGTTATAAGACTCTTCTTCATTTAGTGTTGAATTGATTTTTCAGGATGATTGTTCTTAAATTTAGTTATAATTTCAGTTTTGTCCTGGGAGTAGGTGAGTGGTTCATCCTCCTACTCCGTTACCATCTTGCATCTCTAGACCAGGGATTTTTAAAATTGATTTTAGAGAAAGAAAGAGAGAAACATTAATCAATCATCATTTAATTGTTCCACTTATTCATACATTCATTGGTTGATTCTTATATATGCCCTGACTGGGATTGAACCCACAACCTTGATGTATCAGAATGATGTTCTAACCAACTGAGCTACTTGGCCAGGGCTTCTACAGAAATTGGGAATTTTTGAATTACATTCTTTTCCTGAAAGGGCCTTGTGATGGTACAGAAGATAAGTGGAAGAAAGAAAATTGATGGAAATAAAACCAAAGGGTGAAATTGATCCTAACAGACTGGACTACTTCAGGAGGTTAGGTCTGGACCCCAATACTCTCCTTCAGGGGCACTGTTGCTATGTGAAGGGAAGCACATCTTGGAATTACCCTATTTGTGGTTTGGAGTCTAACTCTACCTACACAGCTATTTGTGTGAATTTGTCCTCTGTTTCAGTTTGTTAATTTATGAAGTAGGAGAGATAATGTCAGCATCATTGGGGTATATTTTGAACATTAAGTAAGGTGATGCAAATAAAGAACTGAATATAGTACCTGGACTATATCTGGCTCTCAAAAGTTCTTCCCGTTGGACTGGAGTTATTTGCTCTGTCTAAGGCAAAGAATTAGAAAATCCTTCCAATTATGAAGCATCATGTGAATAAAGCATATGGTTTTGGTTCTATTTTTTTTTTGTGTTCAGATGCTTGTATTCAGGTACATGGAGTTACTTGTTGCTTAAGGACCGAGGACTGAATATTCAAAGCGCATTTTCATGCTCATGTGGATCCATTGTATCAGTTTCCACCTTGTTGTGTGAATGAGATTTTTGTGGAGAAGTCTCCAGGTGTCAGCAGTTCACTCAATTTTCCTAATTCTAGGTATTAATATGGTGATAGAAATAGAAGAGTAAATAAGCTCAATAATCAGTCCAGCATTACTCACTTCTCATTTGAGGTGTCAGCCTGAAGACGACAAATATTTTATGTAAATTCAATAGGAGGTAAAAGAATATAAATTATCTAGTAGCCAATATCTTAAATACATACACTGAGAATATAATCAAGCACAAGGTTCCAGGAAGGGTATTTTCACAGTTGTGCATAATTTACAAGGAGAGGGCAAGTATAAATTTAGATAATAAGAGATGAAGGTATTTAAACTTTTAAAATATTTAAATGTGGTTTGATTGCATCCCAAAACAACTTTTTCTGCTCTGTTTTCTGGTATAACTAAATATAACCTTGTATTCTGGTAGATCAGAGATATATCTACTCAGTGGTTAATTAGGCTCTTGTATTAAAAGTAAAATGTATAAATATCACCTCATTATTAATTAGATTGTATCCCAAATTTTATCTGCTCTCTTCATGATCTGGAATAATCCACAGAACATTTAGAAATCTAATGGCCAGGATGGAATATTCAAGGCTGGGTTTCAGAGCTATTGAATGCTATGGGGGGTCAATAATAAAAGGTAACATCTTCTTGATTTTAGATCAATGTATTCTGAAAAAAAAATGAAATAAAAGACCAGGGGAAGCCCTGGCTGATGGCTATGTGGATAGAGCATTGACCCAGCATTGGATGTCCTAGGTTTAATTCCTGGTCAGGGCACACAGAGAAGCAACCATCTGCTTCTGCCCCCCACCACCACCCTTTCCCTTCTCTTCCTTTCCTGCAGATAGTGGCTTGATTAGCTCAAGCATGGCCCCAGGTGCTGAAGATAGCTTGGTTTTTGAGCATATCAGCCTGCAGTGCTAAAAATAGCTTAGTACTTGAGCATTGGCCCAAGATGGGGTTGCTGGATGGATCCTGGTCAGGGCACATGTGTGAGTTTGCCTCACTATCTCCCTCCTTTCACCAAAAAAAAAAAAAAAAAAAAAAAAGACCAGGGGATTGAGAAATTTGCTGGTTGCCTCATTTTCACTTTATGTATATTCTTCTTAGCTTTCCTTGTACTTTAAACAGTTGTGTTCTCACGAATAAAATAATGGTCGGTATTTGATTCTTCTATCCTTTCAAATGAGTCCATAATTCTTTCAAAAGCAAATGATAATGCTATAATCTAATTATTCTAAGTATCACCTCTTATTTGGTTCAAATTTGTTCACATTAACATGAATGGTTCAAGTATAATAGTTGTTGATCATTGAGATATATGACATTTTTCTCAGATTTTCCAAGAGTCACCAAAAAGTCCATTCAATACATATTTCAACTACTGGTCTTCCCAAGTTTCACAAGAATGCAAGGGCATTGGTTCCAAAATTCCAACCATTCTACTTCTTTCCCCTTTGGATATAGTAGTGCTCTTTAGTACCATTCTTGTGTCAAAGAGTACAAATGCAGCATTGTACACTCTGTGATGATAAGAAGAAGCTTGAGAAACTCCTCCCATTACCTGGATTGTTTTTGATTACTTTTCCCTTGAAACAAATGCTTGGCCCAGCAGATACAAAATCTGAAATGAACAAACTCCTTTATTTCCTTCTTTAGCCCTGCTCTCATGGAGCAATCAAGAAATAACTAAGTTAAAAAAAGAGAGAGAGAGAGAGATGACTAAGTTATGCTACTCATGAATTTCAGTGAATTAAAACAAAAATGTTTCTTTTTCTTTCCCTCCCACAAGATGTCTGTCACAGATCAGAAAGGAAGCTCTCCTTATTGAAGGAACTGGGAGACCAATGAAGGAAGGTTATCCCCATCTCAAAGTGACATAGGTCCCTTTTACATAATTTATTGGATCTAACTGACATGACCCCACTGTGGGGAGTGGGTGAAGTGCAATGCTACCTACCATGTGCCCTGATGGAAAGAAAACTGGAAATATTTGATAAACACACTATCAGTTTGGAAATGAACTCAAAACCAGGCTGAGTGAAAATAATTGAAAGTTTGTTGCCCACATTATTTATAATTATTTTCACCCCCTTCCCAGGCATCTCTACACCAGACTACTTTTTCATAAAATAAACAAAAATCACCCATCCATCTCAGGAAATCAGTTAATGCAAAAAGACATCTTCACAGAGTCCCCATTCTCTAGGTTCACTAATCTCATTTGGAGTCTATTAGGAGTCCTGAGTATAAGAGTATTATTTCTGAAAGATGTTCCCATTACAAGCTGCTTTAAAGGCTAAACTCTCACAAAAACATTTATGATTGAAGTAAGCTTACTTGAAAGTACTATGTAGCTAAATCACATAAAGATTGAATGAATTTCTTAAGCCTACCAAGTTCATTAATAGTATAGTTAAGTTTATAATTTACAAGTTCAAATTTAATTATTTTCTTACTTTTAACTTCTTTACAAAATAATAAAATGGAAAAAGTGGAATTGTACCTTAGAGGCTATAGAGAATATTTTTCTTCTTAATTACATTGTCTTTTTTTTTCTTTGCATAATAAATGGAAATGATGAATGGAAGTTTGGGATAAAGGATTTGTTCTTAAATCTTAATGAATTGTTGTAAAGGTACCTTGTTTGAAAATCTAAGTGGTCACCAGGTATTTAATTGTGTATACTTACTAATCCCAAAATTATATATCAGGAAAACAATAAAATTAAATGCTAGTAGTAATATTGAAATGCATAATAATCTCAGTTAATAGCATCACAATACACTAATTATTCAATTAAAAAATTTTAAATCTTTTCTGATTTTTCTCTCTCTCTCTTTTTTTAAAATTTCACCCATCCCCATCTAAGCTAGTAGGAAATTCTACTAGTTCTCATTTCAAAATATATCAGAACTAACCTTCTCTTACCATCTGTATATAGCTTGTTCAAATTGCCAACATCTTTCTCATGGAATATAGAATGAAACGACCAATTTATTTCTCTGCCTCTTTACTTGCCTACTGGAGTCATTTTTTACCCAGAAGCCAGGGTAATCTTTTTTGAAAAATACTTTTTATTATGTAATATACTACACATAGAGAAAAGTGCGTAGAACAAAATCACAACACACATGTGAGTTACCAATATGACCATGGAGTCTGTGCATTCAAAGAATTAGAACAAGGCAAAGCTTGGAGACTTGCCTCTGCTATGTAATATCTGGGGCGTCAGCTAGAAAGATTCCACAGTCTGAGGACTAGAATCATCTGCAGGCTCTCCACCCCCCATGTGTGGCAGCTGGCTTAGAATGACCTAGCGGCTACCACGTAGGTCAGAGTACCTACAAGTGTGCTCTCAATAGGCTTGGGCTTCCTTGCCACATGGTGGAGTCAGGGAAGTCAGATTTCTTACATGGCCACTCAGGACTCCAAGAGTGAGTGTTCCAGCACTTCTGGGCAAAAATGCAGACCCTTCTGTGGTCTCAGCTCTAAACACACATAGAACAACACAACAGAGGTTGGTCTGAGTTGCCACAAGCCCAATTAGATTCAAAGGGAGAAGAAACCTGGATCCCACTGTTGACTGGAAAATCTAAAAAACAAAATAAAGGAGCAAGTAGAGAAGAAACAGACTCATAAATACAGAGAACATTTTGATGATTGCCAGATTGTGGGGGGGGGGTGTCTTTGAGGGGCTGGGTAAACAGGTGAAGGAATTAAGAAGTACAAGTTGCCAGTGATGGAAACAGGCGTGAGGATGTCAAGTACAGTGCAGAGAATACAGTCAATTGCAATGTAATGACTATGTATAGTGTCAGATACATACCAATTAGACTTACTGGGGTGATCACAAGTTATATAAATGTCTAATCACTATGTTGTACTCTTTAAACTAATAAATATAATAATATATGTCAACCGCAATTTTAAAATATTTTTAAAAGATGCTGAAATATAATTTTATATTTTAAAAACTGAGAATAAAAGTAGCAGATGCTAGAAAAACTATCTTTTAAATACAACAAGCAGGTCTTTGTTTCACAATAAGTGGAGACTTAAAGAGACTTTGGTATAAATCCTCCCATTCTGTGTGATTGTCACATGAATGGGTAGGTCAAATATGTGAATTTAAAACTTCTAAGATGAAGATGGTTGAGAGTCTGTGTGTGAAGAAATGACATTTCTTTGAAGAAAGAGAGGAAGGGCTATCTTACCTGCCGGTGGTCACACCTCAGCAGAGTGCACTTCCATCTCAGTGTAATGATTCTCAAGCCTGGATGCTGAGTGCTGGTTAAAACCCAGCTTTTTGGGCCAGACTTGACTTACAAGATCAAAGGTGGGGCCTGAGAATCTGCTTGCTTAACAAGTCCCCAGGTAATACCTATGCTGCTGGTCTGGATGCCTTGCTCAGCAAAGTACTATTTCAAAATAAGATATTCTTTTCTCTTGAATCTCTGAATTCTCACTCTTTGATCTTTCCCCAAAACTCCAAAGGCCTATACAAAATTATTCAGTTTTACCCCCAGCCCGCACTTCTTTTGAAGTGAGACTGACGTATTTCTAAGTCATCAGTAAACATTTCTAACTGGATGAGATTCTGACAGCTCAGACTTGTTGACCTTGAGAACATCCCCTAAAGTCTAACTCCTTCCTCACTTTCTATATTTTGGTAAATAATCTGCCCTTGTTTTCATGTTATTCAGATTTATGTCCTTTTTCCACCTGTTTTATTTCCTCTCAATCTTTATGTTTTGTTTATTTAATTATCATAAATAAGAGTGATTTCTAACTATAGTAATAGTTACTGATGGCAGAGAAATTTATATCATGTAGACAAAATATTTACACCAGCTCTTTCTAAATTCTAGAACATGGTTTTGGTGGGCTGAATAAAAAACTCCTGGAGAAATTTAAAAGTAAAATAGAGATTTCTAAGCCCCATTGCAGCTCCAGCATTTTGAATTAAAAATTTGTAGAATAGTTTCAAAGAATTAGCATTTTAAAAAAGTAAACCTTTGGACCAACTTTTGCAAACCATTAATTTAAATAGTAGCATGAGGTATTTCAGTGTTGTTTGCTCAAGTCTAGAATATTCCAAGCATTTTCAACCTGCAAAGACTAAATCAAAAGTAACATTTTTCAGCAACATCAGTATTTCCAACTCTTCTTTATTTAATGTTCCCTTGGTATATGTGCAAATAGATGTTAGTTTAGTGTTGCTGCACTGGTGTTATTTTCTTCATTCTCTGTGATACCCACTTTGCTCAGCACGCAGAAAGCACGGATAATGATGTAGCACAGAGAAGGGCCGTCACCTTGGGTTTCCCTCTGAGCCTCTTCTGCTGACTTTCCTCAAGTTTGCCATAGCAGTTTACTTGTGTAATTGATCGTATCTTTATTCGCCAATGAAACTAGCCCAGAGGGCTTCCCCAGAAGGTTTTTCTTATAACACAGAGGCACAGCAGAAAGGGCACCATGTTAAAAATAGAATAGTTAATATTTTCCAGGAAAAATGACTGTCCTCACCTGTTATATCTTTCTTATCCCTAGACTTCTCCTTTGCATGTACATTTTCCCTCCAGAGATTTCTCCTAAGGTACAAGCAGCAAGACGAAAAACACACCAATGCTCTGTGGCCTGTGATGAAGTTTCATGACACAGTAGAGGCTGGGGGAAGATTCTCTGCCTCTCTTCTCCAATAGCAACAATAAGACAACATCTCATATTTTAGTTTCAGTTGACTGGACTGTGTAATGCAAATTCTGCAAATTTAGCTGTATTTCTGTTCACGTTTTATTGCTCCGCACCTTCCTTCGACCAGTATTACTGCCATGACCACCTCTGTTGCCCCTACACTGCCACCACCACACCCTCATTATCACTGTCACCATTACAATGTCCAATTCCAGCTCTATCACCATGCAACGCCACCACCGTACCCCTAACCCCACCACTGTCCCCGGCCTAACCCCACCATGATCACCCCTAACACCACCACCACTGCCCTGCTGAGCCTGGCTTTCCAGCTGCCTCCTGCTCACTTCCCGTTCCCCTTCTAAGAAAATACCTCATAAATACTATCTTTAAATGGTGAGTAAGGTCTGGCCCAGTGGTGGGGTTTAGCTGGTTCGCACCAGATCAGCAGAACCAATACCTAATTTTTTGTTGAGTTCGGTGAAATGGTTGTTAAAACGACACTTGTAATCGGTGTTCTCTCTAAGGTGGGCACCTGGGCAGCCGCCCAATGTAGAAATCACAAATTTACATTCCTTCCTTTTTATTAACATTCATCTGTGCATTTTAGGCACCTGTAGTAATGTTCATTCCGTCCATAGGTAGAAAAAGTTTGACAGAACTATGCTTGTAATATTTATTTATTCATTTTATAAAACTCATTGTACCTTTGATGAAATATTACATTTTAATTCCCTCATGTTTGCTACTTCAGTAAATGAATATATAAAGTAAAGAGAAAAAGTGCCAAACAACCAGAAGGTGACAAGCTGTCATTGGGAATATCTTCAATAACAGTTTAATTGGTTTTTGTCAGGTATTATTTAATATTTTTTCACTAATATATTAAAACTCTTTCTTACAACAATGTAGTTTTGTGTATCTCTCTTATCATTCTTATTTAAGTATTAAATTTATGAAATAATAAACTACCTTTTGGTATATCATTTTTTATACTTAAAATGGTCATTAGGGCAGGAAACCAGTTGTTAAATTACTTGGAACCCACCATGGGTCTGATCCATGTAGAAGAGATGCCGTTTTTCTCTGGACTCACACTAGGGATTCAAATGTCCCGTTTCTCCCAGGCCACACTTTCAAGAACACAAGCTCTGACTGGATAAGAATGTCCAGAGGCCTGGTACCTTCACTCTGCCTCCCAGCCCCGTGCAGTCTGCTTAGGGCACCACTCTACTTTGCCCTGCATTCTTCTCCACCGGTTTCCAAACTGAAAACAGACATATTTAAAATAAAATCAAAGCATCTGTGGAGGAGCAATATCAAAGGATGATTATTTTTGCTTTGAGGTAGCTCCTCCCTTTAATTTTTAAATATTTTATAGGAAAACATGTAAATTGGTGCACTCTGCAGGATTGTTGTGTGTGGGAAGCAGCAGTCAGCTCCGAGGAAAATGTGAAGTTAGAAAGCTTCATGACTCTGGTTTGCTGTATTTTAAAAACTCAAAATTTTTTCTCTCAAAATGATTGTGAATGTCTTTTACTTAAAAATGATAACTCAAATAGAAAACCACGCAGAATCAATGTCATTGTTCCCCACCCTTGCAACATCCTCCACTGTTACTTGTCCCTCACAGTTCTTAGGGGACTTTTTTTTTGTTTTAAAGATTTCAAGATGAAAAACTGGGTGATTGTCACAAAAATAAAATGAAAATGTTCACTGTTCTGCTCACACAAGTATATAGTTTGGGGGTAACCTAGGCCTAATCTCCAGTTTACAGAACAGAACAATGCATGTAAGGCTAATGCCCCAGGTTAGCATGGCACCTGTGTTGTTTCAGTTCCTTTAGGGCACTGAGGCTACCCTGAGCATCAGTGTCAAATTATACCCATGCAGCACGTAGCAGATATCATGTTATTTATACACAATTAATCCTCATGACAACTGGTCAAGCTACTCATCTGAGATCTTCCGACTTCATATGTCACAATCGTGATTGAAATAGTCTGCATGCAGCACAAGCATCCCTGCAAGGATCTTTAACTATGGACTTCTGTAAAACAAACCAAAAGATGCGATGATAACGAGTGAACAGACACCCTGGAAGTAGAATGTTGTACAATTTACTACAGTTAATCACATTCAAAGATTGCACATATGCAAAGGAAAGAATTATGCAAAATAGTTACAGATGTATTTAATTTTAAATCCTAGCTAAAACACAAACTTAGATATGTGAACTTTGATGAGTTGGCTTCTCAGAGCTTTATTTTCTTAATCTGTAAAATGGAAATAAGAATGTCTATGTTACAGACAATTTGTGTGGAGTGCTTGGATCCATATATACTAAGCACTCAGTAAGAAGTGTCAGTATATACTTGAGGTTCTACTACGAGTTTTTGATTCCTCCTGAACAGTACTGCACCTAGGAAAACAGGTCTAGTATTGAAGCTTGGTATCTGTATACTGCATGAGCTATGCTGGTCATTTTTTTCTTCAAAACCCTTGTGCTTCATTCTAGTTTTACTCTACTTTGGGGTCTTTGTGGAAGGGAAGGCTGAACGGTGTTATATCACTCCAAGTCTCAAATCCAAGCATTTTGTATCCCTAGTGTCTTTCACAGAAGCATTACATCTGTGAGATTCATTATTCTTCACTGCAGGGTGGGAAGAAAAGACAACTGCTTTTACTGGGAAGAGGTTTTCTTGGCTTAGAGCAGAAACTGAATATGGAGTCCTCATCATGAACGTGGCTGTCATGACACTTACAGTGAGTGTATTACTATTAAATATTGTCTAGCAACAATAGCTGGGAAGATGGGATCTGTTCCATAACTCTATGCTAATTATTGTGTGGCTTACACTGGCATACATGCATCACCATGTGTGTGTATGTGTGCATGCACACACACCAAGCTGGCTATTAACTCAATAACTATCTGTTCTTAAACTCTACTCCTTATTTACTTAATCAGGTGATCAATGTTTATTGAGTGTTTATGCATGGCATCATTTTGGTGGACACTAGAATAGGTAAAGAAAGATTAAGTTGCCCTTGCTTTTAAAGAGCTCACAGTCTTTGAGGGAGCAGAATAGAATAACTTGATACCAGTTATAGTTAAGTAATATTGTGGAATGGAGATGGTTTTTAGTGATCTGAACTTTCAGAAGATGCCAATGGATTAATATTTTATTCTCTCTAAAACAAAAATTAGTCAGTTAATAATATTGAAAGTCTTTTCTATGTTCAAACTGGGAAACTGGGTGAGAGATTTTTATTCCTCTTCTGTTTATGTCCTATGTCTCCACCTCTCTTTTCTCCAGCTTTATTTTTCCCTCTGCATCAGCACTGCACAATGCAACATACATGATATGTAACACAATATTTTCTAGTAGACACATTTTTTAAAAAGTAAAAATAAGTCAGTAGAATTAATTTTAGTGACATATTTTATTTAATCCAAAGTATTATCAATTCAACATATTGCACTAATACATTGTAAATGGTCAGCAGTCCCATTTGACTAGTGGCCATGTATTAGATACAGCATTTCTAAAGAATCACCACCGAATGGTCCTGGGGAGATCGGAGTATCACTGCATCCCTTATTACAAACCAGGCTTACGATGCCCTTGGTGAAGGTTCAGCTTTGTGGCACAAAGAGGGGTATTCTCATGTCAAGGACCTACTTATTTTCTTTCTTTCTTTTTATTTTTTCTCTGTTTGTCCAGGCAAGAATTTTGTCTTATTTATCAGCCTTTAGGGCAGAGCCATGCCTTGGAGAAGCTAACACAGGCTTTGCAGACTCAGGTTTTGGGCACAGAGCATCCAGAGGGACTGCAAAGCTATTTAATTAGGACCATGGATGAGGGAGAGAGAGGAATGCTGTGGCAGGAGAAGATGGCAGACCTGAACAGAAAGGTCCTCCTGCCCTCTGCTCCCTCTTGCTTTAGTGCCCGATTAATATGATCTGCCAAATCCCGCTGCCCCACATGGGATGGTGCCAGCAGGTGGTTGGGTCAGAGAGTCAAGAGAAGAGAGAAAGTCTGACTTGGCCGTTTTCAACTTCACTACATAATTTTACTTACATTTTGCATTCAGGTTCTGAATCTGGAACAAATTCCATTTTGGCGCTTGATCTGGATTTATTTGTGTCTAAGACATTTCTTTTTTTCAAAAACATCCCCTCATCATCTAAAGCTTGCCAAGATTGAGCCAAGGATTGGAGACATGCGGAAAATTGGGAGCTGGTCCATGGTTCAAGGGTCTGCGCCTCACACTGGCCAGGAAGTTTGAGGGTATCCTCAAACTGATTTTCATAATTTTTATAGTTTCTTCAAGTGGTCCAAACAACTTGTTTTGTAACTTTTTTAAAAATCATATATGTTATTAAGCTCTTTCTTAAAAATAAATTTAGAAGAGGAATTTGCATGAAGTAATTTCAATAGCTGGCTCTTTGAAAGTAAATGTGGCTCCATGTTATTCTGGCTTAGCAACTAAATTTTATGACCTTAGACAAGCCGCTTACCCTCTGGGATCCACGGTGTTCTCATCTATAAAATGAGAGAGAGGGACTAAGAGGTCTTTGAAGCCCTTTAGAATTCTAATAGTTGGTGTTTATGAGTCGATGTTATCCCTGAAATATCATGAAAAACAAAAATAAAACTGATTGAGTTGAAAATGATCCAACAGTTACAAAGAAATATTTGACATTGTAATGATGAACTCACATCAGTTAGTCTTTTGGTTTTTTAATTCAGAAAACAGACGCTTGATTGCTTGTTTAAAGCCTGGGTAGAAATCCCAGCTCTGCTTTGTGAAAGCCCAAAATATTCTTAAGCAGGGATGTCAATTACATAATTTTCTAGACAGGGCAGTTTGGTTGAAATTAGCCCACAGTATTTGAAAGTCTTACTTTTGTGAACATTCATCATATTTCCTATTGCTCTCTTCCTGGCTACCCATTGCTATCAGAACCAGAAGCACAGTGTGGCATCCAAATTGAAGTTCAGTGTCAGTGGAGGTTACATTTGCACATTTTCTAGTAAGAACTGCTGTTGTCACAGGAGAGAATTAATGCGTGGCTATTTTGTGTCTTTATTATAATCTTTTCTTTAAGAATGAGGGATTGGAATGTTAATGTATTCAATAGCCTATGAATTATAAAGGTATGCTATACTGCTTTGACCTTTTCAACATTTGGTAATTTTGATTGAGTGGCCACTTTGAGCATGTTCTTTTTAACTGCTTCATTACTCTGTGGGAAACAGGAAGGTTAGCCAGATTTGAAAAATACATTCATCCCAAGCAAGAGAAGTAGGATTTAATTTAAAATGTCAGACACAGTGCTGTTTTCTTTTTTTTCTTTCTTTTTTTTTATTTACATAACTTCTTTTATGTAATCCCTACCATATCATTTATGAGGTAGTATTATCAAATGAAGAAATGGAGGTGCAGAGAATTTACCACAGGACCTCAAGGTAAAAAGGAGAGGCAACAATAATACCAGGACTGTCTGATACAATGGTCTATTTATGCACTTTGCAGAGTCTTTTAAGTTTTCAGAGTTGTAAGTATGTCTAGTGTGCAGTAAATGCAAGTAAACAGACTAGCCTAAAATGTTGTCTTATTCTAGACTGAACTTTCAGCGCTGATATCTCTTAAGCACATATTAGGTGTCAGGTACTCTCTGGTGGCTGGTAGAGATCAAGTGATAGAACAAGATGAAAATCCCTGCCCCCAAGGAGATTACAACCTGGGAGCATGTGGACTCAAGGTTAAAGAGACACACAAGGAATGATGAGACACCCAAAGTTGATACATTTGGGGCGCTGGTACCTAATCCCTCTGTCCAGATATTAATGGATAAGAAAATAAAACAGTGTTACTGGAGCCCAGTAACAAGTGGAAGATGAAGGACTGCCCTCAGATACTTCCCTAAATGAGATGCTATGGCCAGAAGAAAAGTAGAAAAAAATACCTCATTCTCTTTTTCTTGTCCTCTGTTCTCCTTACGGTGAATCCAGCCAGACACCAACCATCTCAAAGAGAACTGCAAGGGTCACCCTTTGGTGACTTAGAGCAGCCAAGGGACAGTAGAAAATTGACTGTGGGAAAGCATGTGGGATCACCAAACAGATAACTTTTCAAAATAAAGGAATAAAGTGGCTCAAATGTAGTCATGTCTCCATTTCTTTCAAAATGGAGTAACTATCTGCAGTTTTTAAATTATTTCTTTTCCCAGCTTCCACATATCAAAAATCTCCATGGAGTTTTAGCTAGAACAGATTCCATGTAGAAGACTGAGGGAATAAAATGAGACTAAGGATAATAGGATGAACTCAAACCAATTTGTGCTTATGACCTAGGTGTTAAGAGTAAAAAATGAAAGAAATAGTGCCCTTTTTAATTCTGTTGTAGAAATTCTAATCCTATACTCTTCTTCAATCACTGAGATAATAGCATGTAACTGTCGATGAATTTGTAGATAACATTGGGGGCTATGTGCCTTTGAAAGACTGAGAGAAAGACTCATGATATTGAGAGCCCATCAGAATTGAAGATGAGATTTTGAAATGACAATGGTAATGAAGATTCTTTAAAGTGTCCAACCTTAATTCAGTTCTATGGAAGGCAAAGAAATAAGTGCTTGACTCCCTTGAGGGAAGTTTAGGCAAAAGCTGAATCTGTGACATTTTCAGATAGCTTTCAAAGTCAACACATTCAGTAAGTTTTGTTCTTTTTAAATATTTGGTAAACTACAGTTTTATTTTATTTTTTATATTTTTAGAATTAATTGTTAGAAAGAAGATTAAACTACTGCTCATTGAGAAGAATATTAGGAAATTATGTGTTTGTTAAGAAGACTCTGGAAATATCATTAACAGGTTAAACCAGGGGTTCCTAAACTTCGGCCCCCTGAGGCCATTTATCTGGCTTCCACCACACTTCCTGAAGGTGGTCAGTGAGAGAAGCACAGGATGCATCCGCACCCATAGTTCCCATTGAAATACTGGTCAGTGTCTTGATTTAAATTTACTTGTTCTTTATTTTAAATATTGTATTTGTTCCCGTTTTGTTTTATTACTTTAAAATAAGACATGTGCAGTGTGCATAGGGAGGGATTTGTTCATAGTTTTTTTTTATAGTCCAGGCCTCCACCGTTCTCAGAGACAGTGAACTGGCCCCTGTGTAAAAAGTTTGGGGACCCCTGGGTTAAACAATGAATCATTGTGTAAGAAGCCTTCACTTTTAGCATTCAAGCCCAAATGCCAGAGAAATATGTAAAAAGGCTTATTTAATAAACTCTCGGAAGACTAACAGAAAATAGATTTTAGGGATCTCTATATCCTTTCTGATAGAAGAGCCATTGTAGATAAAGGAGGAAGTGCTCCAATAATAGGCAGGAAGAAAGCTCGGTAAGCCTTCTGCAGGGGTGTTCTCCCGAAAATTGTTCAGAGAGTAGGTTTTGGCTTGATTCACTCAACAGTAGTTCCTGAGACTCTTCTCTGTGCAGTTAACTCAATGCTGTAGAAGGTAGAAAAGTTATCATCAAATCAATGGTAGACCAATAAAGAGGAATGTGGTTATCAGGAACTTCAGAGAAACACACTTCCCACTGGGAGCCTTGGTGACCTCACCTGTTGGTGTAAAAATCTGTCATGGGTCTTCCCAGCAGTCTCCAAAAGATAGCTGCTTCTTCCCCTCCAAAGCTCTTCCTCTAAGACTATAATTAGTTTAACATTTAATATATTGGCTTCTTCACAGACAGAAAATGCCATAAAAGTGGAAAGCACTGGGAGCTAGAAAAGGAATATTAAATTTGAGCCTGCTTTGCTTTTGACAGGAATTGCATGCTTGCAAGTTTTTGTCCGTTACCCTCGTGTGCGGCCTGACAGAGTCATTGGCCAACTGAAATTCAGGATGACCACCCAACCAAATATACTTATTTCAATTATGGTTATGATTGCCCTAGAATTTTCTTGCATATAAAGAAAGGTTATTTCTCCTGCTTCTTCCCTAAAAGTTACTTTCTGATCAGTTTAGGTCCAAATGAAAGGGATGCTCAATTGAATGTTGCTAAAAAATAATGACTCAGTAAAGCATTCTGTGAATTTCATGTTCCTTTCACCCCAAACACAGACTTAAGGTTTGATATGCAGTTTAATATGATTTTGTCTTTTTTTTAATAGGTGGTTAGTCTAAAGGCAATGATATTCAGTTTAGAGAGCTTGAAGTATGTGATGGCGAGTATGGACAGTTCACATGTGACACTGTGTAGCCTGAATGATGAAGAGTGTTAGAAGGTCAAAAAAGTAAAACTATGATCACTTCTAATGGTGAGGAAAAGAGATGATTTATATTGTAGCAAAGAAATTATCATAGTGTTTCTATATTTATAAAGCTGTTTTCAGCTTCAAATTAGAAGCCACTCTTTCCTCCCAAAAAAATTGGGATACAACACATCTTCCAGTTGCTACAATAATTCAGACAAACTCATAGCATCTAAATTCTGTCTTAAAAAAATGTTTTCAATTAATAAATATCCGCTATTCAACAATTTGCAACATATGTAAGCTATAGAGTGAAACTTTTCCCTGAGAAATTAAGAAGAGAGATTGGAAAGGCAATGGAATTTGTAACTGAAACTTAATGTTTAAAGTCTGAATTTTATACAATTGAGAAGAGACTTATAAGCCTATCTTAGTGGCAACACGTAATTACATGTGGATACAACCATCTGAGAAAAATAAATGGGAATAACCCAGATAACAAAATAAGTGCATTAGGCTTGCCTTAATATAGAATAAAAAACAATTTACTTAGTTACAGTGTTGATAAATAATGTTGCAAAGTTTTTAAAAGGCATGTAAAATGTTAGAGATAAATATGTAAGAGTACCCATACTTAATAGACCAGCAAGTATTTTTTCCTTAAAGGCTCAAGGAATATGTGATTTTGCATATATAGTTTGGGAAATCTTTTTCTAAGATGCATATCTGACTGGTAAGCATTATGGTTCCTGGAAAGGACAGGGGAAGTAAATGGCATTCTTTCCAGAAATTAATCTTAACACATTTGATTCCCATGTTGAGAAAGTTTAAATTAATTGAATGGGCTTTAAGTGTAGAACCCTAGTCTTCATTCATTAAGCTGACTTATACAAATGATTATAAAAATAAATAAAAATTTGTGTTCAGTCATCAGAACTGAAATTACAGAAAGATTGCAGAGGGTGGCCAGAATCTGGTGCTCTGGAGAGATGTGTGACCATTGCCACTGCACATTGAAACCACCCTAACCATAAGCCATGCCAGTCAGATGATGGGGAATGTTTATGAGAAGAGATTCAGTAATGTTTCAATCATGGAACTTTACATAAGGGAAGAGCAGTTGTGGCTACTGATTTGTCTATGGATGTATTAAGGAAATTGGGACACTAGCTTGATGATCCTGAATGGAAGGGAACAAGGACGCAGTTGCAGATTTATACCTAATTATGGGTAAAGATCATCAGCTGGCTAATGACTGTGTACACCCAGAATATATACTTCCTATAACTGGACTTTGGATAATCTCCCCAAGCCACATTTTTTGAATTCTTAATTATAGTTGATCATTTTAATTTTTGAGTGTGTTTGTGAATGTGTGTGTGTGGACTGCATGTTAGTGTTTAATCCATTTGGGTCTCTTAGTACATCAGAGAGTTTTTGTTGTTGTTTTGCAAAATATATACACCTCGTCTAGGGAGGGGTGGGAAGAAGAAGCACAGCTGACAATTGTGTGAGTATTTACAACACTCAACATTTTTGTTTCCTTTTTGAAAATGTTTTTATTGATTTTGAAAGAGAGAGAGAGAAATTTTGATTTGTTGACTTATTTATTTATGCATTCATTGGTTGGTTGATTCTTATATGTACCCTGACTGGGGATCAAGCCCGCAACCTTGGTGAATCAGCACAATACTCTAACCAACTGAGCTACATGTCCAGGGTTAACATTTTTATTTCCTGGTGAGCCTTTCGGCATTTCAAAGACCAACATATTACTTTGCATTTCTTCTCTAACAACAGTGATTTCATAAATGAAAGAAATTACCTTGAGTTTTACAATTTTCTTATTTTACAATGATAAAAAGCAGACACTTTACTCAGACATACAATGGCTTTTTTCTCATTTTGTAGAAAAATCCACATTTATTTATTCCTTTTTTATTGTCACAGTCAAAATGAAATTTGCTTCTTTCATTTACTTTGACATTTCAATGCCTATGTGCTATTTCTACAAAAAACAAGTGGCATAATTGTAGGAATAGTTTTTTTAGACACAAAAGAGAAAAAACATGGAGACTGGTGAAAGTTGCCCTCTTTGATAGTGGTCAGATATTCTCAACAGTCTAGTTATATGGAAAAGTTTGATTCAAGAGGGACAGAAAATAAATTTTATATACAATTATATAATTCTACAGAAGATTCATTATAGTAAATTTATTTTTATCAGCACTTCTGGCTGTCATTGGCATAGAAACTTGCAGTGGTGCAATTAAATACATATATAAGATTAACTGAGACATTAAAATTTTTAAGATATGTTTCAGCAAAAATATCAACTTGAAGCAATCTAGCAGATAGAAAGGAGCTCCAAGGAGCTTTGTGGAATGAAAGACTTTTATAGGCAGAAAAGAACAGAAACAAGGAAGTCATACTAGAAAAAGAAGCAGACTGGTTATTCCAAAGTTACTTTTCTTCAGGGGATGGCAGAAGCCTATCAAGTGGATTACCTAACTAGTGCTAATCAAGTAAGTCCTGATTGGTTTAGGTTTTACTTCTGGCAAAGTGAAACTATCATTAAGTCTCTGGTGACATGGAGCTTAGCATAACTGAATCTTCGGGGCTGGTTGTCTTTTTTTTTTTAAATAATATATATACAAGGTTGGCACAAGTAGGTTTACAGTTGTGAGTACATGGAACACTGAGTTTATTCTATGATTATTTATTAATTATTGTAGTATTTTTCATACAAACAACAGCAGATCTACCTTCGCCCACCCTGTATTCATATATACTTAAACACAACACATATCTATACATGCGCACAAATATGGAGTCAATATTTATTAAGAGTCTGCTAACTTATTTGGGACTACAAAGATGTAGTCTCAATTTTTCTCTCAATAATTTTGTAGTTCACATGGAGGTGACAAAAATTTATTTAAAATTCTTAGAATAGTGTCTTCTATAAACAAGGAGCTCAAAGATTATTTGTGGAGTAAACGTAAGCATAAAACAGCATAAGTACAAAGCCTGTGTACTGTCTGGTGAGCTAAAAATACAAAAAATAAAAATAAAATGTGAAGGAAGCCTGAAGACCAATGCAATCATTGATGCTTTCACAGGAAAGTCAGCCATTGACATGCCTAAGGTTAGGTAGAATGGACTGGAATGCAGGTGTGTAGGTTGGGGCAGGGAGTTTGATCTGAGAGAGATAAAAAAGAGGTCTGTTTTTTGTTTTGTTTGTTTTAAGAGAGAAAGGCAGTAAATAAATAATGCAGGGCATAGAAACTTTTGTGCAACAGGGTGAAAAAATATGTTCAAGGGAAAAGAATAAATAGACTTGAAAAGAACTTGTAGATAGGGGACAATCAGAATATAAAAATGTATGATCTAAGTCCTTACACAGAAATAGACTAATTATTAATAAGTGTGGCTTATAACAAAATGACACAGTGCATTCTTGTTTAGAGAGTGACCAAAGTCAAGATATATATATATATATATATGTTTTCTTTTCCTTAAATCCTTTTTAATTCTTTTATTAATTTATTGAATTGAATTTATTAAATATAGACATATATTTTAATATATTTTAATGTATTTTGGGTTTTATAACATGTTTTGTAAGACTTTTTAAAAAATGTTGACATGGCAACAATGTCTTTCCTGAATAAAAGCACCCATGTTAGAATACATGCTATCACTTCTCCCTTCCCCACTCCCACTTCTAAGCAATCAGGTTGAATTCAAGGTACTGCTGCAGTCTTCCTTGAATCCCATTGTCTTTGGCTTGTCACCTGCAATCTCTCACTGCTAGTAACTACTTTCCTCTCCTGGGCTGTCTACTGAACACGCCTCCTCTGTCATCTCTTCACCCTGGCCAGGTTGTTCCTGCCAATTCAGTGTCACAGCCCTATCAGAATTTTCTTCACAATCTTCTATAGGACTACACAATGTCCCTTGAGACTTTAATCACTCCTTATGGCCCAGAAAATGATGCCAAACTTTCTAATAAGGGAATTATAAACATAATGTGGCCATCAATCACTTCTCTTATACTCTTCTTGATTTGATCCCATTTACATTGAGATTCAGTCAAGCTACTTTTTATTTCCCAAATATTCTGCTTGCTTCCCAACCCCCATCTTGTTTAGTCATGATTTTTCTCTGCCTAGAATAGCCTGCTATCTTTCTTTTGGCTGGACAATTGCTATTCACCTTTCAGGATTCAATTAAAATGTCATATTCTATTTAGTCACTCACTGTACAATATGGTAGTCTCTTAACTTCTCTTTTTCTAAATATTATACATACCACTACTACACCAAATATCATATCTAAACGTGCCTCTCCCCCTTCCCATTACAGCCTGCACACATAATACCTTCTATTTGCACTTTGAGCTATTAAAATAAATATAGGTTTTTCTTCTTCTTCTGATAATAATAATAATAATAATAATGATAATGCCTGGCCACCGTACATTCTTGTGAACTGCTAAATAGGATTGCTTAATATTGAGGTAGATACAATAACCTTTTATTTTAAAACCACTTTCTTCATCCAAATAATATTTTCTTTTGTGTCTATGACATGTAAAGATTTACAACTAAATTCTTTATTAGGCCTAATAGACATTCATTTATACTTTTAATATAAAAACATACAAAAATAACTTATAAAATTGGATAAGCAGCTGTTTTGAGCATTAATCTTTAGATTGCATTAATCATATTGGTTATCACTTCATAAATTTGTCAATTCATTATTTTTAAAAAAATTAGCAAGAAATGTTGCTCAAACCAAGTGTTTAGTGTTAGGAAATCTGCATAGCTTTGACTAAAACATTTTATTTTTCAACCTGCAGTGGAAAGTCTATTTTAAAATATTTATTTATTTATTTACTGTGTGTGCATACATGAGAGAGAGAGGGAGAGAGAGAGAGAGAAAGAAAGAGAAGGACAGACAGACAGGAAGGGAGAGAGATGAGAAGCATCAACTCATCGTGGACTTTAGTTGTCCATTGATTGCTTTCTCATATATGCCTTGACCGGATTGGGGAGGCTCCAGCTGTGTCATTGACCCTTTGCTCAAGCAAGTGACTTTGGGTTCAAGCCAGTGATATTTGGGCTCAAACCAGAGACCATGGGGTCATGTCTGTGATCCACCACTCAGGGGTTTCAAACCTGGGTCCTTGTTGTCTTAATTTGACATTCCTTTGCAGTGAAAAATTTAGACCATGCAGGGTATTTTTTTGCTATATTTTTCAAGGACCTCAGAAGTGTTTTATTAAAAATAAATATGTCAGCCCTGGTTAGTTGGCTCAGTGGTAGAGCATGGGCCTGGTGTGTGGAAGTCCAGGGTTTGATTCCCAGCCAGGGCACACAGGAGAAGCACCCACCCTTTCCCCTCTTTTTTCTCTCTATCTCTCTCTTCCCCTCCTGCAGCCAAGGCTCCATTGGAGCAAAGTTGGCCTGGGATCTGAGGATGGCTTGATGGCCTCCACCTCAGCCTCTAGAATGGCTCTGATTGCAGCAAAGCAGTGCCCCAGAGGGGCCAAGCATTGCCCCCTGGTGGGAATGCTGGATGCTGGGTGGATCCTGGTTGGGCGCATTCTGGAGTCTTTCTGCCACCCCACCCCCATCCCTGCTTCTCACTTCGGAAAATACAAAAAATAAATAATAATTATGTCAATAAAGGCATATTTTTTTGTGAAGAAATGGGCTATAACATACCATCATCTTTTTCTTAAATGTATTTGTGTCCTACATTTCACTATAAGGGATGTGTAAAGCCAGTAGTCGGGGTCACCATCACAGCAGCCCGACCCGTGCAGGTTCACATTGGATTCGGACAGATGGCAATGAAACACCGGAGCCAAAAACTGGTGAGCCATCAGCTTTAATTCTAGCTTGCACCTGGCGGGCAAGCAAAAACACACACTGGGCTCCAAAACCCACACATTCAGTGCTCACAAAGCTACTGACTTATCCGAGTTTCCTAGCATCAAAGCTTTCCAGCTCACCAGACTTATTCACCTCTGTTCCCCATCTCCTCCTGCACAAACTCTTAACAAACTGGCTTCTTCATCAGCACTCTGCCATCTTGGCTACTTCTCCTCCACATAGCCTTAATCTGCTCTCCTCTCTAATACTAACCTCAGGAACTCTGGAACCAAGAGAGAGAGAGCTACTGTTCTCTTCCACTTTATAGCAGACTCAAAACCTTTAATCCAATTATACAAACAAGGAAGTCTCTGATACAAAGTCACCCATCTGAGGCATAATGGGATTCCTCCCTACATCACCACCCTACATCATCCAATCAGTCAAGGGTGTGGAGAAGAGCTTACTCTTAAAACTAAGCCTTAAGCTATAACGACCCGGCCTGCTTACATTACAACTTTTCCCCCACAGCCATCACAAGCATAAGGGCAAATAATATCACCTGGGTGACGGGCTTCCATGTGGGCAGCACCATCTTTAACAAAGTGAGCATATTATATTTTATCTGCCGAACAGGATGTTTGTAATATACAGTGATACCTCCGTTTTTATTGATAATCCGTCCAAAAACAATTGGCGAAATTTGAAATGGACAAAAACCGAGGCAATTATTTCCATATGAATCAATGTAAATCCAATTAATCTGTTCTAGACACCCCAAAATACATATTAAAAACACATTTTATAGAGAAAAATGTAGTGTTTAATACTAAAAACAATAAGAAATTAATATAAAATGAATATAAAAGACTAATGTGAAGAATAAATGAACATTTAATATGGCATTATTAGCAAGGGAAACACTTAAGAGGGACAGTGAGATTTGAGCACATGTGATTTTATCTTATGTGTGTTACATACATTTTGAAACTGAAAAACGCAAAATAAACACATTACACCGAATATACGCAATAATCACTTACCTATAATTGTAGTATTAGCACTCTCAATCAATAAAAAAGCACAAAAACACTGGAAAGCAATGGAATTTTTTGGCTAGACATGTGGGGTGATGCTCACACAATGAGAAACAATGCCACACTGAGCAGAAGAATGCGTGTGTTGCCCTTTGTTTTTGCAAAATTAGCAGCGTAGTCACATGGGCACATGGACGAAATCCAAGGCAACTGTCAAAAACCAAAACAAATTTTTCACAGAAGACATCGACAAAAACCAAAACCAACAATAACCAAAGTTGTTGAAATTAACACTGACTTAAATATTCAGCAGTTCAGCATTTCACATTTGTGAACAGAGCTACCAAGTTGAAAATTAGCTTTAGATTCATAACCTAGGACCAATCAGGAATACAGGCTTTTGGAAAGTAACTAAGTTTGATTATATTTACAGAAACCATGTTTACTTCTTGTGGCAAAGAAAAGTTATCTAAGTTTTCAGGCAACCTGTGTCTCTTGCCAAAACTGTTGGCTTGTGGTACATCAGTATGAAAGGTCATTTGAGAAGCTGGACTTGCAGAAAAAAGCATGAGAGCAAAGGACGTAAGATATAAAGAGTTTGTTGCAATTTTAAGTTGCACAACCTTAAGTTTATTAAAGGAAGAGATCAAAATTCTATATAAAGGAATTGGAAATTAAATTTCAAAGGAGTAAAATTTAGCTAAAATGTTGCATTGATACCTGAAAAAGTTTATCAGTAAAATGACTAAAAATCCAGATAGGTTACTTCTCTCAAGCTCTTTGTCTAAGAAAAAATAATTCAAAATATATATTTAGAATAATAAAAAAGGAAGAGGCTATCTTTTTATTGCTGTCTGATCTATCCCTCTTCCCCAATCTTTTTAAGCATATACTTATATTTAACATATTCTTATCTTTTGAAGATTTTAATTATTTCAGAGCCTCATTTAAATGCAGCACATATAAATGAGTAGCTACCTTTGCTTAAATTTGTTTTCAATGACTTATTTCTCATTTTTTCTCTTTCCCAAGTTGGTCCTAGGTTAGTGATGGGCAATCTTTTGAGCTTGGTGTGTCAAAATTCGCCAAAAAAACGAGCATAACTCAGGTGGTGTGTCACTTCAAGAAAAACACCATAATTTCGCGATATTTATAGTTTAAATAACATAAATGTTTTGGCCTACAGACCTCCGGCACAGAGTGTCTACACTCCAGCAAATGTTTTGTACTCGGCTACTGCACCTGGCCATGCAGGAGCCAAGGATGAAACGTCCTTCTCGGCATGCGGCCCCATACTTCTCAGGTATGCAGCTGCATGCGGCGCATGTCATCAAAAATGGCTACACAGTGTCAGTATTGACACGCATGTCGTAGGTTCGCCATCATGGTCCTAGATTATGAAATACTCAAAGTAGTATCTTGCTCAAAGTAAAAATTTAGGAATGTCCTGCCTTTCCTGGTTATTGCCAAAGTCTCTGGGAAATAAAAGGCTGCAAAAGGTGTTTCCAAGTGTTCTACCACTTTGCTGCTTAAAGCTAATCAATTGTAACAGGAAACTTATTCAATGATAGATAACCGTATTGGTATTTTTTGTTGTTGTTCTTTTCTTTTTTTGGGGGGGGGGTATGTGGTTCTGCCTAAGATAAGGTGACCAGGTTTTAAAATTGGTAAAGCAATACACCATTGATGGGGGGGGTGCGGGTAGGGGGAGAGGAGTCTTGATTAAAAATTTGGTCTATATGGAGCAAAAATAATTTTCATAGAATGCAAAAATAGTATTGTAATATATATTTTTTTAATTTCAACATAAGTACAATTTACAAATATAATACATTAAAAATAATTATGTATAGTATTATTTTATTCTTTGGCATATTTCTCATTTGAGTGAATTTCTTTTGGTAGATTGCTGTCATTGTTTAAAAGGTCATGAAATTTTTCACAAGAATTTGTTAAATTATATTTCACACATAAAATGGCTTTAAAAGTCTCAACACTTAATTGTGATTTTTCTAATGTCCACACTTTATTTACCGTAGAAAAAACATGTTCAGTCACAGCATTAGTTCCTGGTAAAGACAGTGCATACTCCACAATTTTTAGTGCATTATTGTATGGAACATGGTTTGTTTCAAAATGATGAAATATTTCTAACCATTTGTTCTCTACTGTGATTTTTGCTGATGCCCAAGATTTAACCTTTTCATTATCAATATATTTTTTAATAATGATACCTCATTAAAAAGATCATTTTTGGAAATATTACTATATGGGAAATTTTGAGTGAGTCAGAGGGATTGGGTTACACAGTCCTGAAACTGATGCCAGAGCTGCAGGAGCGGGCAGGAACAGGCAGGGCAGCGCCTCCGGTGCACTCGCACAGGAACGGTCTTGCACACTCCCCGCCTGGACTTGTCCTTGCAGTAGCCATGCTCCAGACCCAATGCCCGCTGGAAACCAAGTGGCTTGTGCCTCGTGGAGCCCGGAACCTCACGCCGGCGTCCAGGATGCGGGCCAATGGGTAGTTAGGAGACTTGACAGCTGCCACCCCAGCAGGTACATCCACCTAAAATTCTTTGTTTCGGGGCCCCACACGGGGTAGCCAGCTCTTGCAGCAGTGCGGGCACTTCCAGGTCAAGGCGCGGTCTCCCCACCGAAAACCCGTATATTCCCTTCCCGTTCTCCCGCTGTTCCCTAGCTTTTCGTGCATTCTTTCCAAAAATTGGGACTTTTTAAAAATGCCGCGGGACACGGGACAAATTGTTAAAAATCGGGACTGTCCTGCCAAAAGCGGGACATCTGGTCACCTTAACCTAAGAGTGACTTGTTTTTAGATACACAACACTAACAATAAATTTACACTTAACGTATTAGTAAAACCATCTTGGATTGATGTAAAATTTTTTTTGTCACAATTGCAAGATACTTCATATATAACAGGGTAAATGAGCAAATATTTTTCCTATTTACAGAGATATCCAGAAATATTTGAAATCAAAGTTATAATCCAATGTATGTATCAATAGATGAATGAATAACAGAGTAATCTAGAGGAATTATGAAATACTGTGTTTATATATCTTTTGTCTAAAAGAATGATGACAAGAATTAAAAACTGGCTTTAATCTATCTTCTATTTTCTAAGAAATTTCAAGAGATCAAAATGTTTATACTTTGAATAACCATGTTTTCCATTTTAAAACTATATATGTATATTTGCATACAAATACTCATACAGATACATAAAGTGCTGGGGAATATAATAGTCTAATTGTAAGCCTAACTAAAATTTACATATTTAAAGTTATGAAAACAAGAAAGATTAATTCTTAGACTGTTAACAAAAACTTGCAAGTGGATTTTCCTATAACATAATTTTTCTATTTGGCATATTTTTCTATAAATTTTATAATAATATTATATTTACTAAGACCATTAAAAGAATCTTTAGATATCAAGTTTGTGGAAGAAATAATCTATGATTGTAAGGCTGGTGGCCGCCATGGCGGTGCAGGTTCCCATTGGATTCAGGCAGACGGTAAAGGAACTGTGGAGCCAGAAAATGGCGTGCTATTCCATTTATTAAAGTCTTGTAAAAGCAGATGAGCTAACAGGCAGGAAAAAACTGCTTCCTTCTCTCTCTCCAGACTCACAAGCAAAATGGGCTGGAGGGGGATAGACTCGTTCTCTCGGGCAAACAGTAGCAAACAATGGCCCCTGCCAATGGTGGCAAGCAATCCGCAATTTGCACTCTGCCACCCTGAAGGCAAGTCCCTGCAGCCTTCCACAGACTATATACACATGGAGCTGCCCCGCGCTCATGCACCAATCAGGCCAAGTGCAAGCGAGCAAAACTAACACACTTGTAATGCACTTATTTGCCCAACAATGATATGAGGCTTGTGTTATATATTCAAAATAAGTTGTCAAGAATAAATAAATAAAACTAACCATATCAAGCTAGAAAATTATTTATTTGCCTGAAATTTTTTACTCTTTAAAAATTAATTATCTACATGTGTCCCACATTTTACCTTTATCTTTTCCTTAGTAAACAACCTTTTAATCTAAATTCTTCCTCTTGAATACTGAAACATCTTTATGTAACAATGAGACCCCTACCTCCCTAAAAAATAAAATAAAATAAGGAAATCTTGAAGCAGTAGGCATAGTTCTTTCTTTTCCATATACCCAAAAGAAGCGTGATTTATGTTGTGGACATAATAATTTGGGATACTGGACTTGCTTCCTTATATGATGTTCTTCAGAGTCAGGCAGCTCTAAGTTTGCATCCTGATGTTGCCAGCTGATCTCTCTAAGCCTCAGTTTTCACATCAGCAAACTTGACTGCTGTTCCTTATCTCATTATGCTCCTTTGAGGATTACATGAAGTGAGCTACTGCAGAGAACACATTTAGCTCAAAGCCTGACACATAATAAATATCCAATAAATGGCATCTATAGACAGAGCAACAGAAAGACAAGAATTGATAGACTCAGAGACACAAATCCCCTTTTCAATTTCTGTGACATGTGGTGGAGGTTTTCCACTCATTAATGACCTAAAACCAATCTGTCAAAGCACAGTGATTAAATCTGTAGAACTGTTGCTAGAAGATATATATGTATATATGTAAGCATATAAAGGATAGATGTATATACATACCCATATATTTGTGTATGTGTACATAAATGTATTAGCATGTGTATACATATGTATACTGATTTTTATCATGTTGTTTTTTAATCAATCACGTTCATAAAAAAATATGTGCTTGTTTTATTACTCATTTGCTTAATTTTTGCCAACACATTCTGGTTTTGCTTGTGTCGGGATGATCACTTTCTCTGTTAATCCAGCTCATCTAATCAGTCCTAGAGGGAGTCAGGCTTGTTTTCAGTTGAGGTCAAGCTCTTGTCTCCTAGTTTCTGAGAGCAGATTTATTCTTAGTGAACAGAACATAGGAACAGCTTTACTTTTACTTTCTAAGAGTAAAAATAAATGCCAGAACCGCTTGGGAAAACCCTTATCAATCTGACAGATTGATACGTCCCCAGTAAATCGATTAAACTCCAGAAGAAAGAACATGTCCCTTTTACTGAGTTTTTCAATCTTATTAAAGAAAAGGGGGTGAGGAATGTATATAGACTGTATATAATTTGGATTCGGTTGTCTGATGAAGTGTGTAACTAGTTCTCTTTTTTTTTTCTTTTTTTTGTATTTTTTCGAAGTGAGAAGCAGGGAGGAGGCAGACAGACAAACTCCTGCATGTACCCGACCAGAATCCACCTGGCATGCCCACTAGGGGACGATGCTCTGTCCATCTGGGGCATTGTTCCACTGCAGTCAGAGTCATTCTAGCACCTGAGGTGGCAGCCATGGAGCCGTCCTCTGTGCGCCAGGCCACCTTGCTTCAATGGAGCCTTGGCTGCGGGAGGGGAAAAGAGAGAGAGAGAGAAAAAGGAGAGGGGGAATGGAGGAGAAGCAGATAGGCACTTCTCCTGTGTGCCCTAGCTGGGAATCGAACCCAGGACTTCCACACGCCAGGCCGACACTCTCCCACTGATAGTTCTTTTACTTTTGATTCAGATAAATGAGAGAACCCTTTTTATTGAGTGACCAGTAATTTTACTTTTTATTTTTTTATATACTCCTTTTCATTGTTAAAATGTGAAAGATCTGTTTTCAGTCACTGGTGAGTTTGGATACTTGTAGGTGGGATAGTTTTGCTCTTACCTGGAAGCCATCCTTCCATCCAGCGACTAACTTTCTCCCAAACCCTCAGGGAATTCCACATGAGCCACTTAAACTACTCCTTCACAAAGGAGTTTTCTGAATCCCCACCTAGAAATACTGTAATCTCTCCCACAGCACTTTATGGTACTATTGGTTACACGTTACATTCTGCTATAGTTGTTTTATAATTATAGTTGTATTGTAGTTTCCCAGTTTTCTTTATCTTATCCCCCACACAGTTAACACAGTATTAGAGCTAGAATATTTTTAAAATATTGGCCAACTCATGGATGCATTTCAATTGTTTGAGTACTTCCATTGGAATAGTAAATGCTTTCATTCTACTTGTGTAGTGAAAGTCTCTGATTTCTATCAAGGGAGTACAGATCTCAAAACACAAGTGAGGAAAATAAAGGAATAGAAAGTAGCTAAGTGTTCATCAGATTAGGTTAATCTGTGCTGTGGTAACATAACACTTGAACAAACCTCTAACCCTCAATGGCAGTTAGTATTAATTTCTCGCCCGATTGCCACCCATCCTATTGCAGGACACAATTTCACCAATGCTCACCATTGCTTCGTTCCATCTCGAACATAAACTTTACTTATTCCCAACTGCTCAAGTCCCAAGATAAATGCCGTCTATTGTAGCTTTTAGAATCAACAGCCAATTTATGGTATCAATTTATTTAGCATGACTAGGATAAGCAGAGCTGTGGTAACAAATAATGCTAAAATATCACTGGCATAACACACTAAAGGTTATTTCCTTACTCATGGAATTCTGATGTGAATGAGCCAGTGGTTCTTCTCGAAGGTCTTTGCCATCTGAAAATGTGGCCTAAGGTTACAACTCTTAGGATGAGAGAGCAGAAAGAACACAAGGAGTACATTTTAAGGGCCAGGGTGCTTTTTATTTTTTCTTAACTTGCAAGACAGAAAAAGATAATGAGAGACAGAGAGAGGGACAGACAAAAAGGGAGAGATATGACAAGCATCAACTCTTTGTCACAACACCTTAGTTGTTCATTGATTACTTTCTCATATGTGCCTTGACTGGGGGACTCCAGCCAAGCCAGTGACCTTTTGCTCAAGCAGCGACCTTAGGTTCAAGCCAGCAACTTTAGGCTTCAAATCAGCAACTTTTGAGCTCAAGCCAGTGACCATGGGGTCATGTTCATGATCCCATGCTCAAACTGGATAAGCCTGCATGAGCCCACACTTAAGCTCGTGACCTCAGGGTTTTGAACCTGGGTCCTCAGCCTCCCAGGCTGAAGCTCTGTCCATTGTGCCACTGCCTGGTCAGGCCCAGAGTGCTTTTTAAAGTGGCCATAAGACTTCTGTGAGCTTCATAGCATGAACTCAGTCAGAGGTATTCTAACGTCAAGGAAGTTGGATGAGCACAGGGATACTTGGTAAGAAATCATAGCCTCTGACACGACATCCTCCAGTGACATACGAAGTTCACCTAATAAGGCATAGCTTAAAAATTACTTAAGGGCACCTCCAATTTTTTTCGCAAGACCCTGCCTTATGTCAATTCAACAGATGCTAGAGACATATTTCAGTGGTTTCTATGAGACATATTTGCATCAGACCATAGCTGATTTCTTCTGGATCCTGGAATCTGTCATATCCCATCGATGTAGGTTGCTTCACCCCTCCTCATACCATTCATCTTTCCCTAGCTCATACATTCTTAGCCTTTTCTTGTTTCTCTTCATTTAAATGTAGTTTAGTTATACATTTTACCAAATATTTTTAAGACATTTTCATTAATGTTAATTACATTTTGGAAGCATACTCTGTTTTTTTAATATTATGATATATATATATACTTAATGCTTCAACATGATGATTCTAGTAACATAATTTTGACAAGTATACTACTAAAAATCATCCTCATAATTAACAGAGATATTAATTCATTTTACTGCAACCTAATAAAATCATGCCTTATCTTAGCAATTATATTTAGGATTGCAAAATTGCATAATGTGTTACCACATGCGTAATAACCAGATAAATAGCAAGTAAACACATTTTATTAAAAATGGAATGACAGAGGTGGATTTAAGTTGGAAAGTAGTTCTCTTGTGATCTTAGAAAGTTTCTAGATTCAGATAAGTCTGCGATAGATCACATAAAAGGGGGTATCAATATAAGGGACTTTATTCAGCTAAGCACATATAATATTTCCATGAGTTACTTTGTGTATCAAATTCTATTAGTGATCACCAACAAAAGGTATTAAAACAAAATAATAAGGCCTTTTGAAAACTAATTATTGCCCTGACTAGATAGCTCAGTTGGTTAGAGCTTTGTCCCTAAGCACAGAGGTTGCCAATTTGACCCCCAGTCAGGGTACATATAGGAGCATATTGATGTTTCTCTCTCTTGCTCTTTCTCTCTTTCTAAAATCAATAAATTAAAAAAAGTTTAAAGAGAACTAATTTTTGCTCAGTCAGAGTTAAAATAGTATGCAAAGAAAATAAACTCTGTCATTTAGTGATTTTTGTTAATTAACCAAAGATTTCCCTTTAGAGCTTTTCACAAAAATTCCGATGCATATCAATTATCATACATACTCTGTTCTTTGTAAAATACTTTATCCCACTTTATTTGAAAGTTTTCCTTTCCCTTCCCACTTACAATATTTTTGTTCTCTTCTCTTTATACCTACATTGAGAAACAATCAATTTTAGGACTATAAGGCCAAGCAGGAGAAATTTAAAAGATTCGAAGTCCTTGTTTATAGTAAATGTTCAGAAGAAATGATGTAAAATTCTAATCAATCTAAAAAGACTCAGAAAAGATGTAGGATTTTAAAAATTAGCTTAAAAACTTTTGGCTGGCATTGCATACCCAGAGCCCACAGTCAAAAAAGCAATTTTATGCATGAAAAATGCAAGAAATCTGCTGGTCTGCACAGCATTTTAGGTGGGGTTGGTGGTTCTCTCTAAGTTTATGTAAAGCTGAATTAGAGTAATATCTCCTCTCTATGAAAACCCCTTTCAAATGTTCAAATAAGCCTGTTCAAACAGCAAATGAATGTTTTCCTAAGTAAATCAGTGCCCAGTACCAGTTTTAATGAAATCCCTTGAAAATATTCAAAAGGCATATATACCCTGTGAGCTGACCCTTGAAGAGTAGTTAGGAATTAAATGGATGAAAAGATGGATATTGTTGTTGTTGGTAGTTTGTTTTTGCTTTGGTTTGGCTGGGTTTTCTCCAGCTGAAAGATTAATAAAAACAATCTTTGAAATGAAGAAGTACAATGAAGGAAATGAGAGGATTAAGGAAACCATTGCTCAAAAAAGAGGCCTGCATAAAGAGGGCAAGAGGAAGTAGCTTCAGCCCGGTGTCTGGGATAGGATGTGAAAACTGAGTCACAGTACTGGGAATCAAATTTAGAAATTTCGTCTCTGGGGCCCATACTCCTCAGCAGCTAACCAAATATCCCAAATTTTAAAATAAATGCAACCCCCTCTTCAACACTTTAGAAATGTACTTGCTTTTTATACACTTAAATAAAAAAAGAAGTGAAAAGAAATGGTCCTTAACTCCCCAACATTTAAAGCCTTCAGTTTCATTTAAATAGATTTATTCCAGAAAGTTCACACTGTTTATTTATAGGTTGACTATTGTTTTTCATTCTCTAACACTATTTGATAACAGCAGTCACAGAGTATTTATGTTCTGCAGTTGCTTTTCTCCAACTAATCAACAAAAGGGAGAGGAATTTTATTGTCATACTATTAAACAACTTCTTCGACAAGTTTATGGTTGATTTTTTTACTAAGCCCAACAAATGACTCATTTAGTTATGACTAGAATCTTGGGCAGATGAACTTTTCTTATCCATATCTGCATCTGCTCCATGGGCATACAAAATCAGCTTTACATATGCGAAATATATTAGAGTAACAAACTACTCTCCCAGACTGGAAGTTACCGGGATAGGGTATGTTCCATGTTTAGTTCTGTGTCCTGTACTGAACCTAAACTAGAACCACACATCAGAGATTCGACAGTAAGTTGTCAATATACCTCTTCTTTTTAAAAGCACACCGAATCTAAGCAATTGTTTAGCAGACTACAATCGCTATTAATTGTATAACAAGAAGGCAAAAGCAATCAAAGCAATTGTTTAACTCAGTTAAATTCCTGATGTTCTGCTACCCGTTCCCCACCCTCCTCAGCCCACTGAAAAAAGTGATAGCAAGTAAGACTAAGGAATGTAGACAGACCGTCAGTGAGGTTGGTTTTGTAGGTTTAGGGGTAGCTATGGTCTGAAGCAGACATTCATTTCATAGGGGGAACTCAAGAGTTAAAATTTTATCTTGAATAATCATGGCTTTAATCATAATCAACAGGCTTAATGGTTAATGCAAGTAAAAGCTTTGTTCCAGGAACTGAGATAACTGAATGGGGCCTACATGACTAAAGGAGATGTGCAAGCAATCTACCTTTGTGCCCCAGGAGACTGAGAGTAATCTACTTTTGTACCCCAGGAGATCTGCAGCAAAGCCTTTGTGCTCCAAGGACAGAAGGCCCATTGACTATGATCCAATTTACTTTGACTATGATCTAATTAACTCTCCCTTGAAATTTTAAAACCCTTACCTCCTCTTGTGTTCCCCTTATGAAAAGGTTGGCTTGGAATAGAAGGTTGAGATGGCTTTGGGAACATTAAACACCACCACCCCCATCTCCTCAGATCACTAGCTATCCAAATAAAGGGCTCATAAAGATTCCTATTACTACTTACTAACAATGAGAGACACTGTTAATGCTGATATTTCCTGTTTCACATTAGACCAAACCAACTTGGACATGATCCAATAAATGATTGCCTCCAGGAGACTAGGATCAGCAGGGGATACTGATTTATTTCAAATGATGATTTAATGTGCAAGTCAGGAGTACGTAATGACATAAGTTAATATTTTTTCATATGGGGCCAATTTATGGATTCATGTCTTTCCTAGGAAGACAGGTACTAGCTAGCTTTTAGAGTCAACTTCCATGATTGAAAAAAAATTAGAATGTTAAACAAATAAACACTTCTACTGGGGTATTAAGACTGAAAATAAAAGTCAAATCCTATGAACTGAAGTGGCACAGGATGTGTGCATGGAAAGCTATAAATTGGGGCTACACATAAACCTGAGGATTGATGTGGGGCCTCATACTGAGGTTCTGCCTGGCAGTAAAGAAATCTTGGATAGATGGAAAGGATTCGGAAAGCTGGGCACACATGCTAGGGCACACCAAGTAAAATGAGGATAGCCTCACTCTAAGGCTGACTCAATGATGAGGAAAAAAATCATATCGTTTCTTTAGTCAGGCTTTGCTTATGTACTGTACTAGTAGAACTACAGTGACCATATAATTTACTTTCAACACCAATTCTCTTTTGAGCAGGGAAGGAAGCACTTTAATGATTATGTCAGGACCACATTAGGAAAGCTTGGATTGTCCTAGGCCCGTGATGGCGAACCTATGACACACATGTCAGCACTGACAGGCGTAGCCATTTTCTATGACACACGGCTGCATGTGGCCACATACCAGAGAAGTATGGGGCTGCATGCCGAGAAGGACATTTCATCCTCGGCTCCTGCACAGCCAGGTGCAGTAGCCGAGGATAAAACATTTGCTGTAGTGTAGACACTCTGTGCCGGAGGTCTGGAGACCAAAACAACAGAACTCCGGCACAGAGCATCTAGTTCTGGGACTTCCGGCTAGGCCGTTTTTCTCGAAGTGACACATCACCCGAGTTATGCTCGGTTTTTTGGCGAATTTTGACACACCAAGCTCAAAAGATTTCCCATCACTGTCCTAGGCAGACTCAGACATATTGTCTCTATCACTAGAACAGGGTGGGTAGAAGGTAGTGGGATCTGAGTTAAAAAAAAAAATTTAGAAGAATGGAAGTGATAGAAATATTAAAACTGGGTTAGCTTTGAAAACAATGGTATCTTATCTATATGAGGATAATTTGACTTTTCCTTCCAGAAGGCACTAATGACTATATTAGATGGGAAGGCCCTAGTGATACTTTGCCAGTGAATGTTCTGGAGGCTTATAGGGGTCCATCAGGAAGATACTTAATGGCCATATCCTTTGGGATTTCTGAATCAATTATAAATTGGATGGCTAGAAGGTGAGTAACTGAGCCTACAGGATGAAAAGAAAGAAAGCAGCCATGATATAGAAAAACTTCCCATGAAACTAATGCATACAAATCAGGATACAAGTAGATGGAGGTCTTTCCCTTCCCCAAAAAATATATGAAGTGACTATACAAGGACATGTTTTTTTTTGTTTTGTATTCGTCTGGTCTTAAAGGTACATATTTGAAGCAATGACATTTATTGATTTTCTATCATTACTAGTCAATCCATACAGTAGGTAAAATTATCAGTTTTATTTTATCATTTATCTTATTTTACTGAAAGATTTACAAGAAGTTTAATAACTTGTGTTTCTAAGCAATATGGAAGATTGCTTTAAAAAATTGAAATTCTGAATAAAATGTCACAAACATTCTTTAAATGAAATTTCCAACCACTAGATATTAAGGGAAATCCCCAAAGACAAAAGTGAAGAAGTAATTGAAAACCTGAGGGATAACATCAGCATTATTTACTATAGCCAAGATTTGGAAGCAGCCCAAGTGTCTATCAGTAGATGAGTGGGTAAAAAAGCTGTGGAGTATTACTTGGTTGTGAAAAAGAAAATCCTACCTTTACAACAGCTAAGATGGACCTGGAGAGTATTAGGCTGAGTGAAATAAGCCAGTCATAGAAAAACAAGTACCACATGATTTCACTCATACGTGGAATCTAATGAACAAAATGAGCTAACAAGGAAAATAGAAATAGACTCATAGACAAAGAGCAGGCTGACAGTTGTAGGGGACGTGGGGTTGGGTGAGCAGGGTGGAAGGATTAAGCAAGGAGAAAATACTCATGGGCATGAACAACAGTGTGGTGATTGCTGGAGGTAGAAGGTAGGTGGAAGAGAGTATAGGGGGACTAGTGGTGACAGACAAACACTTGATGGGGGTGGGGGGGTGGTAAACAAGCAATACACTGTGCAGAGGAATTGTGCACCTGAAACCTGTATAATGTTGTTAACCAGTGTCACCTCAATAGATTCAATATTACAAAAAGAAAGGAAAGAAAACCTCATGCATAGCATGCCAGCCCAGAGCAAGAGAGAGGAGAACACTGGAAGTAAGACCCAGATATGAAGGCATACCCTAAAAGAATGACAGGGTAACCTAACCAGGTGGTGGTATGGTGGATGGAGTAACAACCTGGATGCAGAGAGCCCAGGTTCAAAACCCCAAGGTTGATGGCTTGAGTGAGGGGTCACCAGCTTGGCTGGAGCATCCTGGTCAAGGCACATATTAGAAAACAATCAATGAACAACTAAGGAGCCGCAATGAAGAATTGATGCTTCTCATCTCTCTCCCTTCCTGTCTGTCCCTCTCTCTCTGTCTCTCTCTCTCTCTCACTCACTAAAAAAATAAAAATAAATAAATTAAAATAAAGAAGGAAGAAGGAGTGACAGGGTAGATCTGAAAAACAATCAGGGAGATAATAAAGATATCTGGACTAGAGTGGGAACAAACGTGACATGTGCTTTCATAGTGTTTCTCACAGGTCCATGCTTGACTCTGAACTCCCCCAGGATGATAAATAAACTTAAAAGTAAACCCACATGATTAATGATAGCAATATGCACATGATTCTTGGCCAAAGCCAATGCAAACCATGTTAAAGGAGCAAAATTTGTAGAGTTTATAAACAAATCTGCACATTACTTATGTTTTTGTCATTGGTCCTCTGATGAAATAAACATGCAGCCTCAGGAATAGTACACGAATTGCTATTTCAATTATGATTTGATCTCTGTGGGTATGTGTGTGTGTTTTACAATGATGCATAGTGTTTTTGACTCCATGCCTTCTTGTGTTATGATTGTTCAACAAAATAAAGATAATATAGGAGTGAACAGAATCTGCAAAGATTTTATGAACAACAGAAAAGTAATCTTCTATCCACTGCTTATTTTTAAAATGTGCCCTTAAATTTCAGTGTTTGTCATTATCATTGGCAAAGCTTATCTATATTGACCTTTACTATCCTCTTTAATATCTTAAAAGCTTCAATCATATCTCTGCTCTTCAATGTCTTTTCTTCAACTATTGTAATCTCAGTTTGTCTAGCTCTAAAAAGTCATAAGGCCTACATTTCCATTTATCATTCTGGTCCTGTCAGTTTCTTCTGCCTCCTCACTCTCTTTCCTGTGACATTATTTCTTCCCCTACTGAGGGAAATTGTCTAAATGGTAAGTCACTGACTGTATTTAATCAGCCACCATACAGTGTCTGGCTTCCCAAGACATGTTTGTAGCCTATTTCATAAATTTATTGTTCTTAAAAGCAAACCTAATTTTACAATGAAACTACCCAATCTCCTCAATACTGTTCAGCTTTTGTGATCTAATTGGAATTAGTTTACACCGTGTGTTTTCTAAAATCATTCCTCTTGGACTTCTTATTAGAGTATATATTGCTTTGATCCCCCATCATCCCTCTTTTGTCCTCTATTTCTTCTCTAGTTTACTTCCTTTACTCCTGAGCGTGCTCATATTTCTGTAACTTATAGCAGGCTGTTGCCCACTCGCCTTGATATACTGCACATAATAATCTTTGTGCAGCATTAGTATGCTTTATGCTTGATCCTGGGAACAACCCTGTAAAAGAGACAGCAAGGCCACTTACACCCCAAAGATGAAGCTTCATCAAAGACTGACTGCTTTGCCCAGATCTGAAGGAAGGTGACAAGACCCAAAATAAAAAGCCAAATCTCCCAATTCTTTCTTTTCCAACTAAGCCAATAACATGAAAACTGGAGGGATTTTTGAAATATGAGTTTAGTATGGGGGAATATTACAAGGTTTTTGATAAGGTTGAGAGATTCCCTTATGATTACAGGAACAGCTAGATCTGCATATATTTGCATAATCATGTCAAAGATCTCAGTGTTCAAAAACATAAGGTGAAATATAGTAACTATACTGAGGTCTACTTGTTTCTCCTAAAAGCTACCTTTGAATGCCAAGAACATATCTCATTGTCTGTGATTCTAATGACCCTGCTTCTACTTTCTCTATAATCTTCCTTTATCAATCTTACTTCTTTTTTTCCTATTACCTTCAGTGATAGATATTTGGTATCAATTTATATATTTATACATTTTAATTGAATACTTAAGCAAGATAAAATTAAATGAAGTTCGGGAAAGAACTGATGTAAAGTTAATCTTAAATAGAGTCAAGGTAGGAGAAAATAATAGGAGGAAGGGAATGTTACTAAGTTACTACCGAAGTCTGTACCAGATGGATCACATACACATTCTCAGTAGTGATAGTCTCTTATGAAACTTATGCAATGAGGTGATATTTCTACAAGGATCAAAAGTAGACTCTGAGGAGTAAATTTATTTATTAATATATCAAAGGTTCAAGATTCAAATTCAGGTATATGTGAGTCTAAAGTCAGTGACTTTCCCTCCATATCAAGTGGCTTCGTGTGATAAAGTATCTCAACATGTGACATCATCTCAAGGTTCTACAAAACCCTGGCATCTAGATCAATCAACCAAAACATACCAGGCTCCTCCCACACATGGGATGCTGAGAAGCTCAAGACATGACTTTTTAATCAAAAAATTAAAATCTCAGTAGGAAAAGAAGAAAAACACATATGAAATGATTATAAAACTTAATATGTACACATGGGATTCAGGGATACATAAAGAAGTCTCTATGCTTTGCATTCAATTTTACTATGAAACTAAATCTGCTCTAAAGATAAAGATTATTAATAGTAATTTAAACAATAGGCAGAGTTGAGAATTTCTTAGAATTCTTACAGTTCCCAGATTAAGGGTCCTACTAAGACCATTAATCTCACCCAATGCATATAAAACATCTCTGTGAGGTACAGAGGGCCACCAAGAACAGGCCTGGGATTTAAGCAAATTTTAGTGGCATTTTACTTGTTTCTCAGCAACTTCTGTTTCAGTGGATTCCCTCAGGGTGTTGGCTTACTCTGCTGGATGGTATAGGAACCACCAAATGAATTGCAACAGCTTTGCAGGTTGACATCTGTAAAAGCTGTGAAGTATATCTTCCCATTGTCAAGAGATGTGAAAAATCTCGCCATCAGAATATTGCCCGTCCCTTCTAAGTGGCCACTTTTTAAGGAAGCATGTTTCCTTTCTTGTTCCCCACTTTCTCTTCTGTCAGAGCTAATGTATAATCATGTAAGAGATTAGAAGAGGCAAAGTCCATCTGAACCTATTTATTTCCCTAGCTGAGACTTTAAAGAATGGTCCATGAGGGCCCTGCAGAGATTGCTATTGTTTGAAACATGACATCTTACTCTGACTCACTGCAGATGTTTTATTTTTCTCATACTAATATATTTCTATATGTCGGCTCTCACTGAGGATAAATTTAAGGAACAGGCTATTCTAACATAACTAGGCTGGGATCATCACGGCTCAGTGTTCTATGAATTTCAGCATCATATATCATAGGCATACTATGACTCAAAAGTGTCTTAATAAAATCAGTTATTGTTTTGAAAAAAAATCTATTTAAAAATTGATTTTTTAATTTTATTTTATTGATTTCAGCAAGAATGAAAGGGGGAGAGAGAGTGAGAGAGATAAGAATATTGAGCTTTTATGTGTCCTGACTGGGGATCAAACCAGCAACTTCTGCACTTGCAGACAATGCTCTAACAAACCAAGCTATCTGGCCAGGGCAAAAAAAAAAAAAAAATCTTAATAGTATATGCATACTTTCAATTGAGACTCTTTAAGAACCCATGTTCTCTGTCTCAATCCTATCCCATACATATTATATTGAGAAAAAATATCAGGCCATGTCATTCAAGTTGTCTTCATGAATTTCAATATGCTGATCAATTACTCAAGAAATATCCCAGAGGATGGCTCTGAGAATCTGTTTGATTAAAAAGTGTCAGAAATATTGGATTTTAGGAAAGAAGAATCATCTCTCAATTTTGAAAGCCTATCAGAAAGTTCACGACAGAATAGTTTGCTGCAAACGTCATGAGTCCATGTCTTTTCTCTCTCTTCTACAGTTAAGACCTGAGTAGATAAAGTGCCATTTTACCATTTCTTGTATATGAGTTCCACACTCAGACTCTGCTTTCTCTTTTTCAAGGTTTCGAGATGGCCAAAGTTTTAGTCTTCTGGATTGCCCTCTCTATCAACATGAAAATGAGTACAGTGGAGATGTCAGGAATCCTGCCTGGTTTCACCTAGCACCACATTCTCTGTGAATACACTGTAACCTCAGAGCTATCCATAGAAATATATATAAAGGAGAAAAAAATCTCTATTGAATACTGTAGTAACTTCTGGCTAAGTTGTCTTTAAAGTTTGCTTAATGGAGATCAAAATGAGGAAAGGAACTGATAATACATGGTCATGTAGTCAGATATTTGGGTCAGGTTTTCACGGGACACAAAAATTTCTTTCTAAAACACAGTCTTATTATACAGTGTGTCCATAAAGTCATGGTGCACTTTTGACTTGTGACCCGTCAAAAGTGCACCATGACTTTACGGACACACTGTACAGTCCTCTTTTTGATGTTTTCCATTTGTATTGCTAGATGTTTGTGTTCTGAACTTTACTATGGTTGTTTTCTCTACTTTCAGGGTTTTTTTAAGTCTTTCTGGGCCTTGGTTCAGACTCTGTTCCTTGCATACCAATTTCTAACAGCTATATTATTGACAAATTCTTTCAGAATTATACCTGGACTGCATACATCTCTTCTCTACCTCCAAACACTGGTCAGCCCCATTCTCTTCTGCATATTTTCTTGATGTTATAGTGCAGGGATTATGTCCGACCTTCTTGAGCACCTTCTGTCTCCTTCCTCCTCGTGTCCTCACTGCTGCGTTTGATTTAATTTGTAAATAGCAACACTTTCTTATTTATCTCTGTGCTTTCAATCACTACAACAGTCATAGCTATAGATAAATATTTTCAGAAAGACTGTCTTAATAAATGAATGAACAAAGAAACAGTTCATCTGTAGAAAATAGATTCTATGTGAATACATCCAGGGGCAACCTTTTGCGTAAGTGAAGTAAGCCTCTACCTTCTTTATTTACAGTTTGGAATTTGAATAGTCTCAATTAAAGTTTATCTGCATAAAAGTTACTTCCTAATTTAGGGCCTGATACAATTATCACTCCTTTATGCAAAGACATTGGTTTCACTAAAGTGCACAAAATATATGGCAGGTCAATGTTATGGTTAGGAAAAGAATATCGATTTATGGCCGGCCCGTCCCCCTGGGTCTCTCATAGTGCCCCATGCAAGAGCAAACTGTGGCCCTGAACCATTGCCCAGCCTCTGCCCATAAGCTGCAGGCACTGAAGCAGGCTGCACAGTGGGGGTTTGGGGGTGGGGACGGAAAGAATATTGGATCATGTTTCTGGCAAACCATTCTTATGTGTATTTACTAACATTAATTTATAATAATAATAATAATGGTGATAATAATAATAACAACATCTGAAAGTGTTTAAAGACAATAAGAGAAATTGATAGGTGCTGTGGTCAAGGTCAATGCCAAGGTAGTTGACTTATGCCACCAGAGTATCCAGACCTGAGAAAGGGTCTTATATATCTAGGATAGTAAAGCCTAAAGGGGTGAAAAAATAGCCTTGCTTCCAGGTGAGGTATGGAGCTGGAACTAATTTGGGACCTTCAAAGAATAGCATGAGCCCATGAAACAAGAACTCAGATGAACCTGGCCAACAAATAAAAGATAACAAAAAAGGCTGCCATCTACCTCTCTCCTTGTGAAGAAGAACCTTTCCCGTAAGAAAGTACAATTCCCTGCCTGGTGTTGTGCATGGAAATGAGGTCAGATTTATTACACACCAGTCAGAGCCAAGGACACAATACTGATAGGATCCAAGATTCATGAAAACCTTGGGATTCTGAAAACAGAAATTTAAAACTATTCTACTGGGACACTCACAATCAGGGAACATAGTACTCAAACAGTAAACAAACCTACTCCAAACAAAATGAGTTCTAATAAAAATTATAGTCCCCTTGAGATGATTGGTAACAATAAGTGAGAGTCAAAAGATTCAAAAAATGGGAAAATGATGCCCCAAGAACTATAAAAAAGAGAACATTAATTGATATTCCAAAATTTTGAGATTCAAATACACAGGGTCACATACCACTGGATTTTCATTGAAGATGAACTTGCAAAGTTGAGCAAAATAAAGTCACTCTGATAAATTTTATGCCACAATGACTACATCAGTCTTGTCTTATCAGAGATCTGTTTGATTTGAGGAGAACTTGAAAGGCTTGTTTGTATTTTAGGGGAAAAGAACTTAAACGTTTAGAAAGGTTTTGGAACAGAAGTGTCTAATGAATAACCTCAAACATTTTAAAAGAGTTGCTACAAAATATGGGACCCAGTGCAAATCTCTTCTTGGTTCCCATACTCATGTTGCCCAGTTGGTCCTGAATTGGTTGGTTCTGGCTTCTGTCTGATTCTTTACTTTTACTCAGATGACCAAGTTCTTCCTGACTGGTTTCTATGTGGCTGAGTGATGCCCCAGCTCTCAGACTCTCTGAAATGGTCAACCTCAGTCTCTGTTCTCTTTGCTTTACTGTCTCTGCCAGTTCCATGTATGTAGGAGGTGGGGGCACAAGCATTTATAAATACCTTTTGCCTATAGTAACTTCTTAAAAGATATCCATATTCCATATACACACAAAAGTTATCAAAACAATATTTGTTCATCCTAGCAAAAACCAGTAGGTAGTTTAAGAACACCATTCTGTGTATTCACAACATGCCCCAAAGTCATCTAGACAGGACGCCATTTTTATTTTACTACCCTGGGCCCTGATCCCAGGCACCTTTTATTTTTAGGGAGTTAATTGCCCTTATCCTAATATTTTTTAAGAAAATTATATTATATTCACCAAAAGAATGACAAATGAATTGAAAGGCTCTTAAAGTAACATTTTTTAATAATACAGAATCCCTTAATATTAATAATAAATATTAGAAATTAAATAAACTAATACTTATTCTTTTAAAAAAAAAGTTGTACTGCTAGAAAGAAATCATTTAAAGAATTATTATCATGCCTTAGGAGGAAGTCATTTCATTGTTTCTAGTTAATGACTCATTTTTATTAGGCTGGGGAAAGAATCAACACAGATCCTGGAAATAAGCTAGAAGATAAACATGGGTAAAAACTTTGTGGAAGATGCTCAAGTTGCATATCCTCAGTTTCTGCTGCCAGACCTGAGAATAAGGTTCTACTGGTCCCCATACACCAACGAGGTTCAAGGAGAGCCCACACCCTGTTAAGGGCCTCGTCTCCTTAAGCTAAGAATACCAGAAGACTGCCACTTTATATTAATGTTTATTTAGTGTTAAGAATTTTCTTTTCTCAAACTGTCACCAACAGTGTTACATTAGTGTATTTGCTTCCTTTGTTTTTTCAGCATCTTTGGAAACTTTCCAGAGACTATTTTGTTCAGACTGTTCTATAGAAAAGGAATTTTTACCATTTATAACTGTTAGAATCAGAAATGTTTATGTGATGTGAATGAATTCTCTAGACATAATTTTATATAACTGCTTCATTTTGATTTAGTACCTTGACTCATTTTTCCCTCATTATATTTTTATTATAGAGAGGATAAAAACCTGGTGAAGGGACGATCAAAAGCTAATTAAAAGTAATCAAAAACTTTTCTTTCTATCATTTATTCCTGACAGTAATTTTGGCTCATATCATTTGTAGCATTTTTAAAATCGATGTTTGGAAAATTATTATTGTTACGCTTATTCAGGGTTTAATGATTACCTTATAGATATTGTTAAATGGGCATTTATGTGTGACCTTGAAGGCAAGGCTAATATGATTAACATCTGCTATGGACTGAATTCTTAGTCTTTATCACAAAATACCAAGTATGATAATTCTGTACTTCACTACTTTACTTTAGCTTAACTCTCATTTTATACTATATTAGCATCCCCGTTCTTGAGAAGCTGTTTGCAGTTTGCTTACTAATTTCATGTATTCTATAAGATGTTGAGCAACAAATACCTGCCAGGTACTATGCTAGATTTTAGGAGTTCAAGTACAAATAAGTAAAATCCCTACTCTTTTTTTCTTTAGTGGACATGCATGAGATGGAGAGAGAGACAGACAACAACAGACAGAAGGAAGGGTGAGAGATGAGAAGCATCAACTCAGAGTTGTGGCACCTTAGTTGTTCATTGATTGCTTTTTCATATGTGCTTTGACCGAATGGCTCCAGCTGAACCAGTGACCCTTGCACAAGACGGAGACCTTCAGTTCAAGCCAGTGACCTTGGGCTTCAAGCCAGCAACCTTTGGGCTCAATCCAGTGACCATGGGATCATATCTATGATTCCATGCTCAAGCCAGCAACCCTATGCTCAAGCTGGATGAGCCCACCCCCAAGCTAGATGAGCCAGTGCTCAAGCCAGCAACCTCCAGGTTTTGAACCTGGGTCCTCAGTGTCCCAGGCTGATGCTCTAACCACAGCACCACCACCTGGTCAGGCAAAATTCTTACTCTTTATATTCTCTTTTTATTGGCAAAGGCACAAAATGCAAGTTAGGTTTTATAGATATCTAAATTATTTGGTAAACAACAAGTTTTGGTTACACAGTAACTTACATAAATCTCTCTTTTGACTCAACTTATTTTAATGGTCTTTTAAGCAATGATCTTAAATGTGGATCATAAGCATCAGCTTAGGCAAAACACATCCCCACTCCCACAGTGTAAATGCCTGTAACTAACACAATTGTCCATGCAATGTCAATAGACATGGGGTCCTCTAGAATGCCATCTGGGAAACCTCAGGGTTCAAAGATGGCTGGGAAAAACATCTGTGAGACATGAGAGTTCTGCCTACAAAGTCTCCCAGGGAAGGAAGGCAAAGGACCCAGTAGCACTGCCTCCAGTAACTGGAGAAACTTCAGGAACATCTCTGAGATGCCTTTCCTCTATTTAATGCCCACGTGCAGAACAAGGCTAGGACCTTCTTATCTCTTATGTACATCATCATTTACCAGCTTTCTGGCCCTCCTGTTTCCATATTCTTCTTTTTCTAACTCATCTAAATTGCTGGTGGAGTTATTTTCAAGCCAATCTGATCTTGCCACTTCCTTTTCTTAACCCTTCTGAAGGTTTCATGAGGGCTGCATGGGAAAGCAGAAGCTCATGGCCGCGGTGCACACATGATCTGGACACCACTCACCTCAGCAGCTATGCTTTCTTTCCTCACCGTTTCACCAACACCATCTCTAAAATATGTTATGTTATGCCTATTTTTATGCAAATTTGTATAGTTACGGCATATTTTTCTTTAGTATAACCTTTGTCTCTTTGTTGAACTCCAAGTTACTCCGATTGACTTGCAAGACACAGTTCAAACATTCTCTCTCTCTCCTGTCTAGACAGTTAGGGTTTCTGTTCTTGATCTGCTTACTTCCATAATAGTAGGTGTAATAGTGTGTTACTACTGGTTCTGTATCAGTAAGCTGAAGATGCTTTTGAATTCAAACTATACCTATGGATGCTTCTATTTCAACCATGTACTTCAATGCCTGGCACATAGGAAAGACACAATAAATATCTTTATTTAAAAGAAAAAATCCAGATGTTTACTTTAGTGCCCAAAGACACTAGTCACAATGCTACTGCCAGAAAGTATATGCCTGGTATCTTAAGTAGTGAATATTGTAAGATGAATTCTAAACACCTACATAAGCTGTATTTTGATCAGATGACCTTCTGTCTGGACTCAGAAAAACTACCCATTACACTTAAAAGTAAAGTGTCTTGATCTAAATAGGACAGATAAATAAACACTCATGGTTTAATTCTATGTAAATCAAGTTTAAACACAGGCAAAATTAATATGTAGTGACATGTCAAAATAGTGGTTATCTTTGGAAGACAATGGTGTCTGGTAAGAGACACGAAAAGGCCTTTGGGCATATTGAAAATGTTCTATAACATGATCTACTTGATAGTTACATGGGTGCAAACATAGGTGAAAATTCACCAAGCTCCGAATGAAATACTATTACTAGTAGTAACACATTCTCTAAGTAAGGCCCATAGTAAAGTAAGGCTGGCTCTGACTTTCAATCTCTTATTTATCAACAAGGCCACTATTCACATGTATCACTAACAGGGAGACATGGTTTGTTGGCTTTTAGAAATCTTAAAACCCATTTTGCAAAATTTTGAGGATTTTAAGGACTCACTGAGCTCAAACCACGGTTCTCACCCAATTAATTTTTATAGATAGTATGACAGTTTAATTCTATGATATGCCACCTCAAGAGTAGGGCCTAATTTCCCTCTATTTAAGTGTGGACTGTACTTAGTGACTTGCTTCTTTGAATAGAGAAAAGCTAGTGAGAAATGAGGAAGTGATATTTCAGTCTTGAGGTTATGAGAGGGAGCCGACGCTTCTTTCGGCCTCACACTCTCTGGGATCACTCATGGCAGAGAAAGCCAGCCGATCTGTTGTGACGGGCCTGTGATGGGGGCAGTGTGGTCAGGAATTGAGGCCTCCACAGCACTGGTGAGCAACTGAAGCAGTCTTCCAACAACCATCTGAATGAGCTTGAAGATGCATTCCCAGCTCAGGTCAGACCTTCAAGGTGTTTGCAGCCCTTATACTACATGATATCTGGCATCACATATCCAAGACAGGCTCAGGTCCTCTGCTGTTGAGATGTTGGCTAGGGCTGCATCTGCATAAGTATCTGTTGTTCTCAGACATTAACTTTGAGATGATTTGTTATGTAGCAACAGATAACTAATACATACTGGGAAACTAAGACCCACAGCAGAGGACCTGAGCTTGTCTTGGATATATGACGCCAGACATCCTGTAGTATAATATGTATCTGTTGTTCTCAGACATTAACTTTGAGATGATTCGTTATGTAGCAACAGATAACTAATATATACTGGGAAACTAAGACCCAAAGAGGGTAAGTGTCTTTTGTGAGATCACACATGAAGATTATCATAATTAAGATTAGAATCCAAATTCCTCTCCTAATTTCCTAGAGCTATTGTGAATCTTAGCAGAGATACATTGGCAAAGCAGTTAGAACAGGTTTAACACACAGTAAATTGTTTGCTTTTTAATTTAATTATTATCATTCATAGTTGACTTTCAGAAATTATAATCCAATATAAAATAAATGTTAGGGTTTATATCTCTACCTTAACTGAATAGCACTTAAGTGTTTTGCATAGAAAAATGGATAAAAAGATCTTCCATCTGTAGCGTTCAAAAGCATCAGACTGTTCATTTTGTATGGGTACTGATTGCAAACATAGAGCACATCTGCCAGAGAAACCTGTTGGGACTCAACAGATTCAGGAAGACTTTACAGCCTCAGAGGAACAAGAATAAGTGCAATAGTTGAAGGCAGATATGACCTTGAGTGGTAAAGAAGCAAGATTTGAAGAAGCTCTCTAAAAAGAAAAGCTGTCCTTTCCTTTGTTATGGAAATTGTAGACTTCAAGGATAGGGTTTTTAAGTATTGCTATTGAGTAGTCAAAAAGTAGAATTGGGTATTAGCTAACCCATAGGGGCATCAGATATATGGCACCTTTATTTATTTTATGTCCTTTAATTTGTCATTGAAAAACATTTTATACTTCAATGTACATTTTTTGGGAGTAGAAGTTTGCAAGTGACTGATTATTTTACAGTGTGAGAGCATGCACACATTTTGTGTGTGTGTGCATTTTTGCATACTTGTTTTAATTTAAAAAATAATTTTCTTTTTTTAATTGACACACAGGTAGTTTACATACAATATCATATTAGTTTTAGGTGTACAATATGATTCAATATTTGTTTACATTGAGTAATGATCACCTCATAATTCTAGTTAACATCTGTCATTCTACATAGTTAAACATTTTTTTATTATGATGAGAACTTTTAAGACTTACTGTCTTAGAGAATTTAAATATTCAATGTGGTATTTGTATTTTATCCCCATGACTTATTTATTTTGTACTTTTTGAGCACACATACTCATTGTCCACCTCTGGCAACCACTAATCTGTTTTCTGTATTTATAAGCTTATTCTGTTTTGTTCTTTTTTAATTTTTTATTTTTGAATTTCACATAAAAGTAAGATAATCTAATATTCATTTTTCTCTGATTTATTTCACTTAGCATAATACCTTCAAGGTCCATACATATTGTCACAGATGGCAACATTTTATTCTTTTTATGTCTAAATAACATTTTATTGTATGCATATATACCACAATTTTTTTATCCATTCATCCATCAGTGGACATAGCCTGTTTACATGTTTTGGTTAATGTAAATAATGCTGCAATTAACATGGGAGTGCAGATATACTTTTATGTTAGTATTTTTGTTTTCTTCAGAGTAATACCCAGAGGTAAAATTGCTGGGTCATATGAAAGTTCTGTTTTAATTTTTTGAGAAACTTCTATGATATTTTTTATGTTGGCTGCACCAATTTATATCCCCCCCCCCAATAGTACACAAAGATTGTGTTTTCTCCAGGTCCTCGCTAACATTTCTCTAGTCTTGTTTTTTTGAGAATGGACATTCTGGAAGGGGTGAAGTAATATCTCATATTAGCTTTAATTTGCATTATTCCTGATGTTTAGTGATATTGAGCATCTTTTTATGTACCTGTTACTATATGGCTTCTTTGGAAAATGTCTATTCAAATCTTTTGCCCTTTTTAAAATTGGATTGTTTGTTCTTTTGCTATTGAGTTGCATGAGTCCTTTATATATTTTAGATATTAACTCCTTAACAGATATATGATTTGTGAATAATTTATCCCATTCAGTAGTTGCCTTTCTGTTTTGTGGATAATGCCTTTGCTGTGCAGAAGCTTTTAGTTTGAAGTAGTTCACTTATTTATGTTCTGTTTTGTTGCCTTTGCTTTTATTGTCAAATCCAAAATATCATCACCAACACTGATATCAAGGAGCTTTCTGCCTATGTTTTCTTCTGGTTTTATGGTTTCAGGTATTACGTTAAAATCTTCCATCCATTTTCTGTGTGCTCTCAGTTAATCCACAAATAATTGAATGTAGAAGGATTATTGTCTGTATAAAATCATAATTCTGATTCTATCTCCAACCTACAGTGAGTCCACAAAAAAGAAAAGATGAAATGTATCTATTTATATATAATACAACAAACTCATTTTTTTTTATTCCAGGTAGATTCAATTGGAAATTCAGTCGAAGAGAGGAAATGTCAGGGAGGAGAAGGAGAAGAGAAGGAAAAAGGGGTAGTGGGGGTGGGGAGAAGGGGAGGAAAGGAAAGAAAGAATGAAAGAAAGAAAGAAAGAAAGAAAGAAAAGGAGAGAGAAAGCTAGAAAGAGAAGGAGGGAGGGAGAAAGTGAGGGTGGAGAAAGGAAAGAAGGGAGGGAGGGAGGGAGGGAGGGAGGGAGGGAGGGAGGAAGGAAGGAAGAAAAGAAGAAAGAAGGAAGGAAGGAAAGACAGGAGGAAAAGAATGAAAAGGATAAAGAAAAAAGAAAGGAATTTTTAAAAGACATGTAAAATGGCAGTAAAACAGATCTTTACTGTAGAACCTCTTAAAAACACTATTTGACATAAAACAGGCATAACTTTAGAAATTTCTAGTTATTCACATTAAAATGTACACTTTGAAACTTCTCCAAACTATTTGTAGCCCATATATGAATGTGATGTTCTTCTTGGTATAATGTTAACATAGCATAAATCTCAAAATGTTTTTGTTTCTGTTATACACAGACCAAGGTGACTCTGTCATTTAGTATGCATATAACATAAAGCTGAGGAGGGACTAGACTACTACCACACGTAAAGATCAGCACCTTATACCATAGAAATAATTTATAAGAGAAAAACTTTAAATCCCATAAGTGTATGCAAGTTATAAATTTCATTTTCCTTTTGGAAATTCAAATCTTTCAGTGGCTTATCTTAATATATAGTCTTGGGTGAGATGCTCTGGTATCTTATATCTTACATAAATTTACTTATAACAATTTCTTGAATATTAGTGTCACAAGGAGCATTTGACAGAGGTCATATGTTCAGGCATCAATGAGGGTAATAAAATTCCACTTTATTAATATTTTTTTTAATTGGCAAATTATTTGTATCCTGAATATATAAAAAAATGTAACAAACCAGCAAGAATTAGGCAAAGAATAAGAAAGATTTGTATGCTTCAATTGGCACTATACATAAGAAAATATTAAAATGGCAAGAGCCTGACCTGTGGTGGCGCAGTGGATAAAGCGTCGACCTGGGAACACTGAGGTCGCCAGTTCAAAACCTGCACTGGTCCGGTCAAGGCACATATGGGAGTTGATGCTTCCAGCTCCTCCCCACTTTCTCTCTTTCTCTCTCTCTCTCTCACTCTGTGTCTCCTCTCTAAAATGAATAAAATAAAAATAAAATAATTTTTAAAAGCCTCTGCTATATAAAATGGCAAGAAATATATTAAAAGGAGCTCAACATTATTAGTTATCTGTGAAATGCAAATTAAAATCCCATGAGATGTCATTATATACCCACTAGGAATGGCTTACTTCTTAAAACAATTGAAAATACCAAGTGTTGCTGAGGTCACGAAAAATAGGCACTCTCCTAAGATGTTGGTGGGAGAGCAAATGGAAGAATTCCTATTTAAATTGCCTTACGCCATTATCTAACATTAAATATACATTTGCTCTGACCAGAAATCTCATACTTAAATTTATAGAGAATAGAATTGTGTACATAGGTCACAGGGACAAGTAGGATAATTTTTAAGGCAACAGTATTTGTAAGCAGCTAAAAACTGGAATTATTTCAAATGTTCACTGACAGTATAAATATTTGTTAGAAACAAAATGTAGTAATAAAAATGAATGGTCTACTGTTATATACAATAACATAGATCTCATAAGTGTAATATTTTGTGAGAGAAGCTAAATATAAAAGAAGACATTTAAACAGATTTCTACATTTTTAAAATTTCAAAAACATGCAAAACTTATTTTTCATATTAAAAGCCAGAATTGTGATTACATCTGAGTTGGTGAGAGAGTTAATTTTGTTTTTATGTGGTGGTTATATAAGTGTGTTCACATGATAACTCATCTATCTAGCTATACACTTGTGACTTGTGCCCTTGTCTGTGTTTCAAATTGTACTTCAATAGCTAATGATAACAATAATGATAGTAATGACTACTACTTTAGAGTGCCTATGCCTGTCCATTATAATAAATATGATATAGCAATTAATTATTACAATAATTTGCTAGATATATATTATTATGCCCTTTTTAAAGTAAAATTACTGAGGGTCAGGAGGGGGTGTAACCATCTCATATCTTCCAGAACTAGAAATTGTCAGAACTAATTCTCACCTAGGCCCATCTGAGTCCAGTCTATAATTTTTCCTTCTTTGTGCTTAACTTTAAATAGACATGAATTTAGCTTCTAGTACGTCCTGTAAAGCTTCTAGATCCATAATCTGTTTATTTAAAATATTGCATTTTTTCCTACTTTAGAAAAATAAAATGCCCCTGAGTTTTTCATGAAGTTGCCTCTGCAACCCAATGAGAAGTGGATGGTAGTTTTCTACCCTCCCACCTGCTACCTGGCCTCTTGCACATCTGACCTCACTAGTCCGCAGGAACCTGTATGAACCAGAGATGCTGGTGTATTTATGACTGTTTGTACATTTGACCAGCCCCACTGGATGAATGCTCAGACAGACTGTCTGCTAAGCTCAATTTTTCTCCCAGTTTTTGTGCCCCTTTTTGGATGTTGTCTCCATGGTTAGGAAGTAAGTTTCTCTACCTCCTCACAGCCACCTCAGGACCTGCAAATTTTCCTTGAATTTTTCCGGAAGGGAATTTTAGATTAGTACAGTGGTAGGATTCAGCCGGCCACCACCAGTTCGGCAGACTTATACTTAATTTTTTGTTGAGTTCGGCAAACCGGTTGTTAAAATAACAGTTGTAATCAGGGTTCTCTCTAAGGTGGGCTCCTGGGCAGCCGCTCACTGTGGAAATCACAAATTTACATTCCTTACTCTCTTTTAACATTTATCTGTGCAACAGCATATTCTAAGCATCTGTAGTACTGTTCATTCTGTCCATAGGTGAAAAAAATTGCAAATGAGGATGCCAATCAAGAAGCAATATGGAAATATCTTAAATAACAGTTTTATTGTTTTTTGTCAGGTATTATTTGATATTTTTTCACTAGTATTTTAAAACTCTTATTACATGATCTAGTTTTGTGTACCTATTTCATTGTTCTTAGTTAAGTATTAAATGCATGAAATAATAAACTACCTTTGGGTATATTATTTTTTTATACTTAAAACGGTCATTAGGGCAGAGAACCAGCTGTTAAATTACTTGAATCCCACCACTGGATCAGTATTAGTAGCAGTTTTCACAGTGTGAAGACTCACAGCTATGGAGAAGTTAGATGCTGGGATAAAAGTAAAGTACCCAACTGCAATAAGTCCATAGAAAAACTTAGAGGTGAGACGGTGAACAGTCTCTAAGAAGCCATTTGTCCTTATTTTCATCAGCAGCCACTCAGTTAGCATTCCACCCTACATTGATATAGCTACTTCCTGAGCTTTTGTGAAGCAAGTACACAATAGTGAATTCTACCTGCTTATTGTCCATATGACCTTGAGAAAGAAACATGGTTTTTTGAATCTTAAATTTTTCACATGTAAAATAGGCATTATGGCGTCTGACATACAGCTCAGTGACAATTTAATGAGGCAATATATGTAAATGTTTTGTTACTTGTAGAAACTCTGAAAATATGGAGGTTTAATTAATATTATTTAGTTTTTTTGGTTTTTTTAAATTTATATATATATTTTATTATTATTAATTCTAATGGGGTGACACCAATAAATCAGGGTACATATGTACAATGAGAACATCTCCAGGTTATCTTATCATTCAATTGTGTTGCATACCCGTCACCAAAAGTCAAATTGTCCTCTGTCACCTTCTATCTGGTTTTCCCTGTGTCCCTCCCCTCCTCCCTATCCCACTCTTCCCTCCCTCCCCCCATCCCGTAACCACCACTCTCTTGTCCATGTCTCATATTCTCACTTTTATGTCCCACCTATGTATGAAATCATGCTGTTCTCAGTTTTTCCTTTTTTCTGGTTTACTAATTTCACTCCGTATAATGCTATAAAGGTACATCCATTTTGTTATAAATGATCCGATGTCATCATTTTTTATGACTGAGTAGTATTCCATAGTATATATGTACCAAAGCTTTTTAATTCACTTGTCTTCTGACGGACACTTGGGCTGGTTCCAGATTTTCGCTATTGTAAACAATGCTGCCACGAACATGGGGGCACATTTCTTCTTTTCGAACAGTGCTATGGTGTTCTTAGGGTATATTCCTATATGTGGGATAGCTGGGTCAAAAGGCAGTTTGATTTTTAATTTTTTGAGAAATCTCCAAACTGTTTTCCACAGTGGCTGCACTAGTCTGCATTCCCACCAGCAGTGCAGAAGGGTTCCCTTTTCTCCACATCCTCGCCAGCACTTATTCTGTGTTGTTCTGCTGATGAGTGCCATTCTGACTGGTGTGAGGTGACATCTCATTGTGGTTTTAATTTGCATTTCTCTAATGATTAGTGATGTTGAGCATTTTTTCATACGCCTATTGGCCATCTGTATGTCCTCTTTGGAGAAATTTCTATTCATTTCTTTGGCCCATTTTTTGATTCGGTTGGTTGTCTTTCTGGTGTTGAGTTTTATAAGTTCTTTATAACTTTTAGTTATTAACCCCTTATCAGGTGTGCTGTCGAATATGTTCTCCCATTGTGTGGTTTGTCTTTTTATTCTGTTCTTATTGTCTTTAGCTGTGCAAAAAACTTTTTAGTTTGATATAGTCCCATTTGTTTATCTTGCCTTTTATTTCAGTTGCCCGTGGAGATAAATCGGCAAATATACTGCTGCTACAGATGTCGGAGAGCTTGCTGCCTATGTTTTCTTCTAAGATGCTTATGGTTTCACGGCTTACATTTAAGTCTTTTATCCATTTGGAGTTTGTTTTTGTGAATGGTGTAAGTTGATGGTCTAGTTTCATTTTTTTGCAGGTAGATGTCCAATTTTCCCAACACCATTTGTTAAAGAGGCTGTCTTTACTCCATTGTATGTTCTTTCCTCCTTTGTCAAATATCAGTTGTCCATAAAGCTGTGGGTTTATTTCTGGGTCCTCTGTTCTGTTCCATTGATCTATGTGCCTGTTCTTATGCCAGTACCAGGCTGTCTTGAGTATAATGGCCTTATAGTAAACCTTGATATCTGGAAGAGTGATACCTCCTGCTTTATTTTTTCTTTTTAAGATTGCTGAGGCTATTCGTGTTCTATTTTGGTTCCATATAAATTTTTGGAATATGTTTTCTATATCTTTGAAGTATGTCATTGGTATTTTAATTTATAGAATTTATAAATTGCTTTGGGTAATATAAACATTTTAATGATGTTTATTCTTCCTAGCCATGAGCACAGTATATGCTTCCACTTGTTTTTATCTTCCTTGATTTCTTTTATCAATGTTTTATAATTTTCTGAGTACAAGTCCTTAACCTTCTTGGTTAAATTTACTCCTAGGTATTTTATTTTTTTGGCTGCAATAGTGAAGGGGATTGTTTCCTTAATTTCTTTTGCTGACAGTTCATTGTTGGTATATAGAAATACCTCTGATTTCTGAGTATTAATTTTATATCCTGCCACCTTGCTGAATTCATTTATCAGGTCCAGTAATTTTTTGACTGAGACTTTAGGGTTTTCAATATACAATATCATATCATCTGCAAATAGTGACAGTTTTACTTCTTCTTTTCTAATTTGGATGCCTTTTATTTCTTCTTCTTGTCTGATTGCTGTAGCTAGGACTTCCAGATCTATGTTGAATAAGAGTGGTGAAAGGGGGCACCCCTGCCTGGTTCCTGATCTTAAGGGGATTGCTTTTAATATATTATTTAGTTTTAACATCTATCCCTTCTTCCTGAAATTCTAGGCTATGATAATACATTTGAAGTTCTATGTATCCTTACTTTTTTCCATTTTCTTATTCTTAAAAAACAACAATTCAGAGTATTCTATGTTTCTATGAGTTAGTTCTCTGTCTCTATCAGAAGAAGTAAATTGCACTCTGTTATTTACAGTAGGTTGCTGATGAAATGCACATAGTTGTATCAGGACTGAGCATTTTGTGTTTTCTTAAAAAGAGTTTTGCAAAAAGGGCAGCATCCTCTGTGCTTCACTTCAAACAGTGATTGAAATGTGCGTGATCTGCTGAAACTCTGAAAATGATCAGATTATTTCATGAGTGTGACAGTTGTGAATTGAGTTCCAGTTAATGTTTTAATAAGACATAGAAAAATGCTAGAATTACTATAATACCTACCACTCATAAGATGTTTATAATCCATTCTGCAGAAGTTCTTATTCCTCAAAATAAGCCCATGAGGTGCTCTTTAATATTCTCATTTTACACAAGTAGAGAATTGTGGAAAACTATTCGAGGGAATTTAGAAAACTGGATATATAATAAGAGGTAGAACTGTGATTTATATTGAGTTTGTGTGATTCTGAATCTTTTGCTCTTGTCCTCACTTATAGTTTATCAACATCACCTATCTTTTGTTATAAATCTCAACAGGGGTAGCATCTGAGATTCAAAGGGTGTTTACACAATATCATAACAAATTTTGAAAAATGAATTATTTAGTGAATCAGTAGGTTACTAAATGTCCATGTGACCACACCATATTTTTAACAGATTTCATGTTTTACTTGATTGAAAGTGGTTTTAAATTTATATTATTGCAACCAATTTGTTTTTATAGATTATGCAAGGGAAGAAAGAGTCAAACTAGTTATTTGATTTAGATATAACAATAACATATAATTTGAAATAGAACTCATATCTTAAACTCATATAGTATCTAAAAGTAGTACAATAATTTCCACATACAACACAGAAATGCACACATATGTCTCACTGTGGCTCTTTTTGTATCCATTGTCTTTCTGAGTATTCATCCATCTACCCATTCATTCATCTACCTGTCTAGGATCTCTGCCTCACAAGTGATTTGGGCATTTTCCAATTTTTAGTTAGTTATTTTGGGGGTCACCAGAGACATACAGTGAAAGCTGGGTTTCGTGACTTAAAGGTGAGGACTAGAGAGGTAGCTATTATTTTCTTTGTGCCGAGTCCTCTCCAGCACAGCCAGCAAGCAGGAATCATCTTTTCTGCGGTGAGCTCTTCCCTCACTTAGACCAATCTGAACCTGTGTTAACCTGATGAATACCACTTTTTGTGCCCTGGTGATGACCTGAGACCCTGCCTCACCCAACTTGTGAACTTCCAAGGCTCTAACACTGGCTGAGCCTTATAGGCTTCTGATATGTGGTAGCAGCCCTCATGATGCCCTGTGACTTTTTCTAGGTATTCTCAGAACTGGTGCTGGCAGCAGTCAGCCTTGGTTCTCAGCATGGCCTCTCTCATACTCCTCCGGGTTCATTACAGGCAGCTAGCTAGCAACCCAGGTTGCTTTATAGCTCCTATGAGGTAATGCTGAGCCAATCAAAGGTATCAGCTGACCAGGGTCTGTACCAGAACTTCTCCCAAGAGGCCCAGAACCAAAAAACCTGGTACAAAGCATCAGAGCCCTACCCAACTAGATTCACAAGCAGCACACCTAAAGGGAAATATCATCAAGCAATAGAGCCTGCTGGGGAAAATCCCATTCCATGGGGTTAGCCCCCTCACAGAAGCTCATGGATAATCCTTATAGCCACTCAGCCTGAGGGGCAACTCTATTCACCAAAATTCCAACAGCAATCAAGGCTCAACTATCACAGGAGGATAAACACAACCCGCACAAGAAACACTTCTGGAGCACATAGCTCAGGTGATCAGAGAAACAGGGCCAGTGGGCTTCATAGGACACCTACTGCATATGGCCTCCCTGCCAAGAAGTATCAGATCTTTCTAATACATATAAATAAACAGAGAGAGCCAGCCCAAATGGGGAGACAAAGAAACATGTCCAAAGTGAAAGAACAGGGGAAAACTCCTGAAAAATAACTTACAAAATGGAAACAATCTAACAGATACAGAATTCAAAACACTGGGTGTAAAGATGCTCAAGGAAATCATTGAAAACTTTAACAAAGAGATCGTATCATAAAGGAAGGCATAGATATCATAAATGAAAGTCCATTCAGAAATGAAAAACACTGCAACCTTAAATGTAAATGGATTAAATGCTTCAATCCAAAGACATATGGTGGCTGAATGAATAAAACAAAACAAAACAAGATTTATACAGGTGTTACCTACAAGAGACGCCCATCAGATCTAGAGACACACACTGAGTGAAAGTAAAGAGATGAAAAGGTATTTCATACAATTGGAAACAACAAAAGTTGCTGTAACAATACTTATCTCAGATGACCCAGCAATTTCACTTCTAGGTACTTATTCAAAGACATTCAAAATACTAATTCTAAAAGTCATATGTACCCTTATGTTCATTGAAGAACTATTTACAATAGTCAAGATATGGGAACAACTTAAGTGCCCACCAACAGACAACTAGATAAAGAAAATGTGATAGATCTATCTATATCTATATCTATCTATCTATCTATCTATCTATCTATCTATCTATCTATTATACACACACAAACACACACTGGAGCATTACTAAGCCATACTATTTGCAACAACATGGATAGACCTAGAAAGTGTTATGTTAAGTAAAATAAGTCAGACAAAGAAATACAAATACCATACAAAATAAATGAAGACACAAAACAGAAAGAGCCTTAAGTATACAGAGAACAAACACAATATTACCAGATGGGAGAGATGTTTGAGAGCTGGGTGAAAACTGTAAAGGGATTAAGAAGTACAAATTGATAACTACAAAATAGTCATCATAAAGAATATAGTCAATAATATTTTAATAACTATGCATGATGCCAGGTGAGTACTAGACTTATTTGGGAAATCACTTTGTAAATTATATAGATATCTAACCACCATGCTGTGTCCCTGAAACTAACATAAGGTTATATTGAATGTCACCTGTAACTGAAAAAAAAATTCATTTATTCAGTTTTATAAGCAGGTAGTACAAAGCCAAGGGTTTGATTAATATTTTAGGCACAATAATCTTTGAATATTGAATAAAAAAGGCCTACAAATTCATGGACCATCAAATCCAGAGTTTTATTATCCATTTCAAAATTCCTCTTTTCAATGTAGTGTTATTAGAGATAGCATCATGAGACATGATGGCAAAGTCCATTGAGGAAAGGCAAACAAGGTAGACCTTCTACACTTTGCAGGTACAACTCATCTAGAAAGCTATCACATGCAACAGTCTAAGTAAAAAATTAACACAAAAAACTAAGAACTCACAACCTATGGAATGTAAAAATATGTTCTTTTCTTCCTCATAAAATGCTAGAATTATTTTTTGCTATTTCCCCCAAAATTTAGAATACTGTGTGTACAGTATTGGTGATGTGTACACTGGCATGGTAGAAAAAACCTAAATCTCACATTTGAGAACCAGATGCTGACAACTTTTTAGGAAGATAGACTATGATTTTTCTCTCTGTGTTCTCATTAAAATGATTCTTGATTTGGGGGCAATTATAAAAGCAATGATAAGCTACATGAAGAGCAGACAGAAAAGTTAAAAAAAAATGAAAAAAAGAGCAACAGAAAAAGATAAAGGCAGGTGATAAAAATATATCAGAAAAAAATCATAAAGCCATTAAAACAGCCAGTCAGATGAAAGTAGAAAAAAGAGAAATGTAGGATGAAGATTATGTGAACAGGAGCAATAAGGAAACAAAGATACTTGGCCAAAGTCAGGCTATGATGCATGAAGTTTATTTACATTTTGTAATAAACAAGTATCTCATTTTACTATCTGCTTTAAACTCACTCATTTGATAGTATATGTTGAGAGTGTTTATTTTAGGACAAAATAAAAACAAACAAACTCCACTTTTATAAATTTGTTGTGTGATTCTTCCATTATTCAATAAACATGAATTAAGCTGTTTGTATGTGCCAAAGACTCTGTGGTAGAATTTATGATAAGTAGATTTACAAGTGAATGTATGTGTATGTGTGTGAGAGAGACAGAGACAGAGACACAGAGTCAGAGAGATACAGAGGAGAGAGAAAGAGAGAGACATTCACAGGTATCTAAAGAGCACCTCAAAATCGACATACCTATCTTTTTTTTATTAAGTGAGAGGTGGGGAGGCAGGGAGGAAGAGAAACAGATTCTCACATATGCCCCAACCAGGATCCACCTGGCAAATCCCTTACAGGGCAATGTTCTACCCAACTGGGGCCACTGCTCCGTTGCTCGGCAACTGAGCTATTTCAGTCCCTGAGGCAAGGCCATAAAGCCATCCTCAGCACCTGGGGCCAACTAGGTTGAGCAGTTAGAGCCATGGCTGCAAGAGGTAAAGAGAGAGAAAAAGAGAGTAGTGGAGAAACAGATGGTTATTTCTCTTGTATGTTCTGCCTTGGTCAATATACTAGTCTTAATTTCTAGATTAACGAGGCATTCTTAGTGCTCCATGTTTCCCCTTGAAATAAGTATTCTTTGCCTTGATGGTTACCATTTTCAACTTAAGATAACTGACAAGCTTACTGTATAAATGGCAAGGGCTAGTTTAGCCAAAATCTGATTCTTCATGGGCAGTATGCTGGGATGATCTTGAACTTGGTTATCCTGGGGACTACATTTCTAGAGATCGCTTTCCTGTATGATTTCCTTTATTTCAATGGTTTGAGTTGATTGAATGTAAAGTTGCATAAGGTTAGTAAGGTAAAGTGCAACAGAGGCCATCATGTTCTGAAGGTGCCATTAGTGGTGGGATATGGATAGGGAGTTGTTAGGAGTTCTGGTTTATTTGCACTCTTCCCTTCCCCAATCCCAGCTGCCCTTTCCATGATCATTCCTGTTGAATAACAGTGATCAACCTCAGATCTGATGCTAGACATATGGATACAAACTCAAAACCACACAACACCAAACCTGTTGCTGACATCTTCATCAGCCCCTTTCAGGATCTGAGTACATGTGTTTTCCCTGTGAGCTTTGACTTTTTCACTAGCATTTGTGTTGGTTAGTAATTTTACTCTTCTTTCAGGATCATTACTCCCTGGTTCCTCCCACAATTTTTTAAGGCTGAATTACTAAAATAAATTCACAATGTCATATAAATCATGGTGGCTCAGCTTCCTTGAATTAACGCTGATAAATACAGACAGGATGGTCTAGAAAACCATGTGATTTGATACAGGACAAAGTTGAGTTGAAGTTCAACTACATCTTTAGATACTGGAAGGTTGTGGTCATGGATGAGGGCATGAACTACATTTGCACTTTCATTCATTTGTTTATGACTAGAAAGAGAAAGTATTTTTTCTTCCCATATCGACCTCATCCTATCTCTGTCTTCTGCACACTAAAGGGGAGATGTGGATGAATAATTTGATCAACTGCTTGAGATGGGCTGAATGTCTCAAAGTCATGTATGAATCATATAGCTGGTTGTTCACTGGATTTCTAGGAAATGTGAGTTCCATTCATTGAAGGACTCTTATTTTGCTAAGGAGGCAGGCAATTTGGAGATGGAGCTAAAATACTAAGAGAGAATATTGGAAATACTGTTTCTAGAGAAAAAATGGACTAAAAAGAATGGATAAACTAATGCTAAAAAGGAAATACAGAGGAAAAACAGAAATATCCAGCAGAGATTTTTATAAAGTTGTTTGCAATATTCTATAAGATATAAACTCTCTCATTTTTCTATGGAAGCCAGTACATTCTTCATTGCTCACTCTTTTGCTGTGTAGATTTACTTTGTAGTAAACAGTGATGGGTAAACGGTTATTAAGGGTTCATCCAAGCACTGCTCCAACACTGGGAATATGTTGGCCAAATAACCATATCTGCTTCTTAACAACTTTACAACATCAAGACTGAGCAGATATAATTCCATTAGCAACTCACAATCCAGGCATAATACATAAATAAATAAGCAAGTTATTAAAGAAAAAAGAGAAAGAGATCAAGGGAATACACACAGTCTCATAAGATCTTAACAGCCCACTTGTAAGTGCACTTGAACTCATCACAGCTAGACACTCCATTGATTGTGTTCCTAAAGAGGAAACCCACTGTTTTACTTATTGATATGGATTTTGGGAGGAGTCAAGTAGCACCGAGCAAGCAACCAAGGAACAATAGGAACTGCCTGGTCTGTGAAACACCTTGCTGGGAAGAGCTATACCTAGGTTTTGGACCTCAGTTCCCAGGGTGGTGTGTGTGCCAGCTATGAACCTTGGAGCTCTTGTGCTTGATCGTTTCCCTAAAGTTAGGAGAAAAGTAGTTACAAGGACATTCAGATTGCCTACCTTCTGCAGTTATTTTCCAAGAAATTAATTATTTGGGTAGTTAGCGTAGAGAAGTGAAGGAAGAACCACAACTAGCATTAGTTACCTCACAAAATCACTAGACATCTCTCTCTCTTTTTTTTAATCCAATAGGGCTCCCACAGGTTAATGGCTGAAAAAAAGCTTTGGACCTATTTTCAGCACTTCAAATATAAAATTTCAAAGACTAGCATAAAGATGTTAATGCTAGAATAGAAAGAATTCTCAGAACAATTTCAGAGATTCACTCAAGTTTAATTTAGAGAGATATATTACAATGTTTTCCAACTGTTCAGTGACCTATCTACTCAGTTATTATGAAAGTCATCTTTATCAAACACTGAAATTTGGTTTGGACACTACCTAAACAAGTGAATGAGAGTATATTTAAACTAATTTGGACAAAATAGAAATTGTAACAAGATTCTGCTTTGAAGAAGAATGCATTTCATTTAAAGTAAGCAAATTACTGGCAAATATGCACTGTAAAGCCTTATTTAAGAGGCAAATACCTAGTACTTAATTTAAAATTCATTACTTGGAGAAACATTTTTAAATTTCTCAAAATGAAATTACCAATGTTTTATATCCTCTCTCACATCTCTGTCTGTCTCTCTTTCTCTCAAATGCCTAATACATCTGATTATTGTTAGATTTCTTATAAATATTAATTGAAAAATAAATGGTAGATCTCTAGATTTACTTTTCTATGGATAACTTCTTATCCCAATTTTCATTTTCTTTTTTTCTTTCTTTCTTTCTTTTTTTTTTTTTTTCTGAAGTGAGAAGTGGGGAGGCAGAAAGACACTCCCGCATGCGCCCAACCAGGATCCACCTGGCAAGCCCACTAGGGGGCGATGCTCTGCCCATCTGGGGCATTCCTCCATTGCAACCAGATCCATTCTAGTGCCTGAGGCAGAGGCCATGGAGCCATCCTCAGTTCCCAGGCCAACTATGCTCCAATGGAGCCTTGGCTCAGGAGGGAAAGAGAGAGATAGAGAGGAAGAAGAGGGGGAAGAGTGGGAAAGCAGATGGGTGCTTCTCCTGTGTGCCCTGGCTGGGAATTGAACCTGGGACTTCCACACACCAGGCCGACGCTCTACCACTGAGCCAACCGGCCAGGGCTTCTTGCCCCAAGTTTCACAAAACAAATCTCACAGTTTTTGGGGTAGACAATGGGCAGTAATTCTGAGCAGTAATGTAAGCAGATTCTTTTACTATAAATATGAAAGGTTTTTTCTATTGTGCGGTCATCCTAAGATATAATAAATTCTGGGAAAATATACAAAAAACAATAATTCATCCTAAAACTGAGGCTTGAGATGGGCATTTTGTTTATTTACTTGAGGGAGAGAGAGACAGACAGAGAGAGAGAGAGAGAGACAGAGATTAATTTGTTGTTCCACTTATTTATGTATATGGGATGACACTCTAACCGAGCTACTTGGCCAGGGAGGCACTTTTTGTATACTGATTGTGAGCAAAAGTGACTGAAATCTGACACTATGTAAAGCAGAGACAGATGCTATTAAAGTTATGCTATGGTTAAAATTTTGTATTTTATATTGAGAATCTCCAGGTTTTTACACATCTTGGAAGACTGTAGTTTTACTGCAGAAGTCTCAGAAGTAGAATGATGCAATAAATCCCCAAATTTTAGTTATCCACACTAATTGGGCTGAAAATGACAGTGACATAAAAACTTCAGGATCAGACATCTACATTATTTACTGGTGGAGCAAATTTTTCAATTCTTTATGCAGAATTAAAAAAATAAATATTTGCTGCCTGATTTGCTTGCAGAAAAGTTGAAATAAATTCATAAAGAAATTTATTTACAAAGCCCAGCTGAAAACTAATGGTCTGGTCTACACATTAGGACTTCAAATGCAGCACTCCATAATGGGAATAGCATTCTTAATCTCTTCACTATTACTTAACATGTTGAGCAACAGATTCATTAATCATTATATACTGATATTCAAGCAAGAGAAAGGATGCTGGAACCTGTTCTTTTCAAACAGTCATTCCATTTGGTGGGTGTTGTCTTAGCCATGCTGGGTAGGAAACAGGAAGGAAGATTAACTCTCTGATGCACTTATTTCCACTTCATTATTCCAAAAGTCTTTTCTGAGCCAGTTAAGAAACTTAAGCAGAACAAAGTCAATCTTGACCTCTGCCCAGGTCTAGTAAATAGAACTTCTTTTATTAAAAAGCTTATGTTTGCTTATTCAAAATATCATTATACTTATAAGTCATGACAAAAGGAGAATGATCATTAATTTTATTCTAGAGTTTCACTTACTACTCTAGAGTTTCTAGAGATCTTATGCTGGACCCTGTATGTGTTTTTTAATATTATAATTCATGTAAAATATCCACTATCTACTATCTACTCTATGCAAAGTAATTATATGTCGACTATGTAATGTAAGAAAGGCACTGTGTGTAATCTGTAATGTTTAAAATGACTGGTGTGAGATTAAATAACTTGTTTAGTAAATATGAAGCTTTATAAATATTAATAACAATGTGTTTGAAGCTTTAGAAACTTGATCTTATTTAATTTTCACAAGGACGCTACAAAGTAAATATTTTTATCTCTATTTAATATTCAAGACAGCTGAGGTTTAGAGATGTTGAGTAACTTGCACAACTAAGAAGTGGTGAAGTTGACAAACAATATTTAAAGCCTGTACTTTAGCCACATATGCAAGAAATGGAGCAGTGTTTTTTTCAGTAAATTTGTCACCCAACACCAAGTACCCTGTGACCTAAAGAAAGGGGGAACCATGCTGCACAAGAAGTCTAGGACTTTCCCTTTGCTCTCTGGCTATCAGGGAAGACTGGAGACTCCTGAGTGTGTATAAAAGTCTTTAATAGCCCACATGTGATCACATTTATATGGGCAGGCTTTAGGCTTTACTGGCTTGTTAATACTCACTTTGAGCTGCTTTCTAGGTTAAGGGAGATTGTTGCTGGTTCCCTCCTTGACCCAGCATGTAACTGTCATTCACTTTCATGAAAATTTTGTGTTCTGTATTAATGAGCACCATAGAGAAGGTGAAATGCGGAACTCATCAAATTTCTTTGCTTCATTCAAGATCTTTGTTTACTTCTGACTTGAAACAAAGTAAATTGTTTTTTCAGGTCTTGGTGCCATGTATAAAATGACAATACTTGGGATAGTTCAGGCACAGGTCAGAAATCTGGGGTATAAAGCCTCCTTAGTGCATGCCTGCTTCTTGTTTCCTTCACCGATAATCACTTTCTAAATAATCTTATTCAATACAGTTTGATTGGTGGGACCTTTTTAATTATCCTTTCTGGAACTTGTTGTTCAAAAATTTTTATTTTAATTTTCAAAAAAATAATGGCATCAAACTAGACTTATTAGACTTAAAATGTCTTCCTGAGTCCCATCCTTTTAGAAACACAAATGTCAGTTATGTCTTTTAGCTTCTTTTGCCCGCTGGGCAGCAAGTGTCAGTTAATTATATTGCTACAAGTTTCCTTATGTCTCTTTCTTTATAGAGTTAGAATCTCATTAAATTTTTAGGATAAGTTTCCATAATATATAGTGTATTGCGATTACAAGCTTTGGCATCTGTTTTAACATGATCTTGCACAAATTTTGAGAGTGTTTAATTTCTGACCATATGTCTCATTATATGCCAACCTACAGTTTGCAAAAACTGAAACCATTTTTATGCCTACACTATGTCCTAGAAGGAAGGAAGGCTCTCCTGAAATATTGCTCTTTTCTTTACTAAAGAAGCCTAGGAGCACAGTGAGATGTTGCTGAGGGTGAGGGCATCCTGAGGGAAAGGAGGTCATGCGTCACCAGTAAAGGCTCTTGGGTCGGGTTCTTCCAGACTTCTCTGACCCTCAGCTCCCAGGCTTAGAAACTTAATCATGTGGAGAGTATCTCAGACCTGATTAGGTCTGAACACTGAATCAAATTAACACAGCTCTCATCAAATGATATTCAAAGCAAGAATGGCTAGCTATTTATTTGCAACTAGAGAGATTATTCCCAGAGGAATCTAAAGCACCCCTAGTCAGTACTCTCTCCTCGTAGCCCAGTACCAATGATGGTCAAAATTTGATTAACCTTTGAACAAGGTGAATTCAAGTTCCAGTTTCAGATGAAGACATAAGAATACCCTGAACTCACCCCCTCATGGGGGCACAACATATATATAGCTTTAGATGAAACTGGTCCCTCTGGAAAAAAAAAAAACTGAAAACTGGTGGAATGCCCCTTTCACATTGAGCAAACAAGAGGAAAATTACATCAAGGTGAGTACTAAAGACTTAGACACAACCTTGCCATAAACCCTACCTACCACGTGGTGGCCCACAGCCAGGAGGAAACTCAAAACCCAAAGATTCTCCCTCAGGAATAAAGTATTCAAGCTCCACATTGGGCACCCCAGCTTTTAAGACTGGCACCTGAGATGAGCCCCCAAAATATCTGGCTTTGAAGACCAGTGGACTCTTGTCCACAAGGCCTAATGGCTTGGTGAGCTGAGGTGAGGCTTGGTTCATTCCTCACCCACACATAGACTCACCCACCCTGAGGCCCAGCTTAGAAGAAGCCAATGAAAAACTCTCAGACTTTAAATGAATGAGACTCATTTCCTGACTTTAAAGAGTGGTTTGAGGGAAAGGGCCTGATGGACACCATCTTCCTGTGCTCCTCTGCCTTGCCAAAGCTGGTAGGCACCATTTTTCTTTTTTGTGTTTCTTCTTTTTCTTCAACCATTTTTCTTCTCTGCATTCATTTCTCTTTTTTCCCTTGTTTTTGGCAGTGCAGTGGTTGGGCTATCCCTCCGCCTCGCGCCAGCCAGTGAGTGCCACCTTGGTGCTCCTACCTGCTGTGCCCAGAACACCTGCCTCTCTGAGATGGGGATTCCCCGTGCAGCCAGTGTCCTGGTTTTCACGTTTGGTGACCCAGTGTTTGCTGTTGCCGCCCAGGGGCCACCCTTGGTCTCCTGATTCTGGAATCCGGGGGGCCTTTCATTTAATTGGAGAGACAGCTCTGGATAAGCTAAGACTCTCAGGGTCTGGCCCAGATAGCAGACTGAAATGCAGCTATACTTTTTTAATGAAAGAGTCTTATTTGCCTGTCTGAAAGCTTTGTCCAGAGAGACAGACTTCTGGTTTGGCACTTACAGAAGCTTATGAAGGTGCTTTTAGGGGTGGAGAACAGGAGATGCAGTCTTTGTATGCTTACTCTGCCTTGCTCTGGCTCACCGGTGTCTTCCGGTAAGATACTCACACCTTTGTCGGGTGCCCTGATTTCTGGGGTTGCTGCTGGGGGAGACATCTATATTGCCTGGCTTGGTGACCAGAAGGGCTTATAGAGCAGGACCCACAGGAGTGTAACCAGTAGAGAAAGACTTCTTAACCAGCTACCACCTGCAGGGTCCAACAAGAGGCAACAGACCCAGCAGCTCAATGTTATGATAGAAGAAGCCTATTAGCTTATTATCATTGCTGCAGCCTGAGAAGCAGGCTTCTAATTAAATACAGGTCTGAGGCTTGACTAAACCTTTTATGAGGTCTTGGAGAGTGGGCACTGTCTTCTCGCTTTTTCTTTGCTGCACTGCAGAGCCCCAGAGTCTCACAGAAGGGAACTCTTACATCTCTCTGGTTTCCCAGTTCTTAAGTTTGGTGACTCAGTATTGCAGCTGCCATTCAGGGGATACCTTTTGATTTCCTGGCTCTTGAAAGCTGGGTTTTTTTATCCTGGTGTCCTAGTTTTATAGCTGCTACCCATGGGGATACCTCGTGCTCATGTGGGTCTGGTGGCCAGGGGCCTTCCCTTCCTCAATCCCAATCAGAGAGACAACTCTCACCAGACTATCATTCGCACGGTACTGCACAGACATCAGACTTAAGCACATCCCCAGATAAATGACAACTTTTCTAGGTAGAGTATTTTTGGCTTGAATTATTCTTTTCTTTATTACTTTGAATATATTGTGCCATACTACCCTGGCCTGCAAAATTCTGACAGTCAAGCTGCAAATAGTTCTATGGGCACTCCCTTGCACACTGCAAGCTGCTTTCCTCTTGCTTTTTGTGAGATCATCTCCTTATCAACTTTGACATATTAATTATGTGTGTTTTGGTGTGGATCTCTTTAAGTTCATCTTAATTGAAATTCTCTGAGCTGCATGGATATGGATGTTTGTTTCCTTCTGCAGGTTAGAAAAGTTTTCAGCCATTATATCTTAAAATAAATTCTAGGACCCTTTCTTTCTTTTTTCTCTTTCTGGGACTCCTATAATGTGACTGTTAGTCCATTTGACATAGCTCCATAAGTCCAGTCAGGCTTTGTTTTGATTTTTTTTAATAATTTTTTTTCTTTTTGCTGTTTTACTGAATTCCCCTGCCCTGCTTCCAAATTCACAGATCTTTTCTTCTGCTTCATTTAGACTTCTAGTGAACCCTGCTGGTATATTATTCAGTTCCATTATTGTAGTCTTCAGTTCTGTAATTTTTGTTTGGAACTTTTTTATATTTTACATTTCTTTATTAAAATTTATGCTGTGTTCATTCATTTTATTCCCCAGTTCACTGAGCATCTTTATGAATGTTTTATGAATTGTGTGTGTGTGTGTGTGTGTGTGTGTGTGTGTGTGTGTGTGACAGAGACAGAGAGAGAAAGATAGGGACAGACAGACAGATAGGGACCTACAGCAGACCAAGTGACCCCTTGCTCGAGCCAGGGACCTTGAGCTCAAGCTGGTGACTTCAGGGTCTCAAACCTGGGTCTTCCACATCCCAGTCCAACGCTCTATCCACTGCGCCACTGCCTGGTCAGGCTGTTTTATGAATTCTTTATCAGCTTAATTACTTACCTCCATTTCATAAGTTTTTTTTCTCCAAGATTTTTATCCTGTTTTTATATTTGAAAGAAAATATTTATATATTTTTTTATTTTGCTTAACTCTCTGTTTTAGTTTCTATGCATTACATAAAACAGCTACCTCTCACAATTTGAAAGGTTGGCCTTCTGTAACAGATATAATTTATTGTTTCATCCAGCGCTAACTTTTGGTTTTTTCTTAAAACTTTGTGCTTATCCAAGCATTCAGTTTTAATTTTAACAGATTATGATACGCAAGGGTATGCTAAGACTAGTCAGTGTCAAAAGAGGCGGAGCTTAGCCAGCACCTAGATTCAGCTAGATTGGAAGCCAGACCTTCGGGCATCAGCTTTCTTTTTTTTTTTAATTAGACAAAATTATTTTATATATTGGCATTTGCATTAACTGCTATTGCTACTATGCATATATGCTTATATTATATACAAATCAGCTTTTAATGAATGTCAATCTACCCATTCCTGTGAGACAGCGAGCATATATACTGCTGGCCTCGGGGCTGACACGGTCGGGAAGTATGCCCTGGTCAGCAATTGAAAAAATTGTGGCCCCAGACACATATATAAGTTCCTGTCTGAGAAATACTAGTAAGCTGTAGTAAAGGAGTTGGAAAGTATAAAAATGGCATGCCATGGTCTACATTCAATGTGAGCACCTCTTTAGTATCTAGATGTGTGCCAAACCTTGAGTCTGCTCTTACTAGGGCTAAAGTTCCAGGGCTAGAAAGAGAGCCCCTTTCACAGAAAGACTAGAGGTGTGCTTCAGTCTGATATCTATGCAGTTCCCTGAGACTTGTAGTCTAGTGAGAGCTTTCTCTCTGATTGCTATCGTCTCTGGGATCCAAGAAGAAGAGATAAAGAAAGAGTCCTCCAGACAAACAAATGCTAAAGAATTTTATTATTACCAATAGGTCTTTTTTATTTTTTTGTGACAGAGACAGAGAGAGGGACAGACAGATAGAAAGAAAGAGAGATGAGAAGCATCAATTCTTTGTTGTGGCACTTAGTTTTTCATTGATTGCTTTCTCATATGTGCCTTGACCCAGGGACTACAGCAGACTGAGTGAACCCTTGCTCAAGCCAGCGACCTTAAGCTTCAAGCCAGTGACCTTGGGCTCAAGCTGGCGACCTCAGGGTTTCAAACCAGGGTCCTCCATGTCCCAGTCCAACGCTCTATCCGTTGCGCCACTGCCTGGTCAGGCTTACCAACAGGTCTTATAAAAATATTAAAGGAACATTAATTAATAACAAGAAACTAAATTAATGACAGTATGAATCTCACTATTAAAAGTAGACATATTATAGGTAGTAAATTAACCACTCATAAAACTATGTTAACATGTTTTTACATAGTTTAAAGGAGAAAGTTGTAATGACAAAAATTAGTTAATGGATATACAAAATAAAAACATGTAGAATTGACATCAAAATATAAAATGTGAATGAAGAGATAAAGTAAAACTGTTTGGTTTTAGAATACATTCAAACTTTAAATATTTTATCAACTTGAAATAGACTGTTACATAAATATAAGTTGTTATTTGTAAGCCTCATGGTAACCAACAAGAAAAACTCACAGTAGATACACAAAAGATAATAAAAAGAATGGAATCTATGTGTACCACTAAAGAAATCCATCGGCCCTGGCCGGTTTGCTCGGTGGTAGAATGTCAAGCTTAGCATGCATATGGACATTGAAGGTTCAATTCCTGGCCAAGGTGCACAGGAGAAGCAACCATCTGCTTCAAAAAATAATAAATCTTAGAAGAAATTTAGCCAAGGAGGTAAAAACTTATCCTCTAAAACTATTAGGCATTGATGAAAAAAATTGAAGAAGATACATATAAATGGAAATGTATTCTATGGTCATTGATTGTAAAAAATAATATTGTTACAATGTCCATACTACCCAAATCAATCATCCTTATCAAAATTCTAGTGGTATTTTTTTCAAAGAAATAGAGAAAACAACAATAAATTTCTAATGAAAACATAAAATACCCTGAATAGTCAAAATAATCTTGAGAAAAATAACCAAACAAACAAAGCTGAAGGTATCATGTCCCTTAATTTCAAACCATATTACAAAGCTATAGTAATCAAAACACTGTGATATTATTATAAAAACAGATATGTAGAGCAATGGTAAAGAATAGAGAGCCCAGAAATAAGCCAAACCATATATGATCAATTAATTTATGACAAAGGAGCTAATAATATACAGTGGGGATAGAACCATCTCTTAAGTAAATGGTGTTGGGAAAACTGAACAGCATGTTTTAAAACATAAAACTAGGCAATGACTTTACACCATACACAAAAACATAACTCAAAATGAATTAAAAACTTGAATGCAAATCTGAAGCTATAAAACTCACTGAAGAAAACATAGACAGTAAGTTCCTTGACATCAATCTTGTTCATGATCTGCTGGATTTGAAATCAAAAGCAAAAGTAAAGGTACTACATCAAACTACAAAGCACAGCAAAGGAAATCTCCAATAAAATTAAAAGATAATCTACTAAATGGAAGAAAATATTTGCAAATGATAGATTTGATAAGGAGTCAATATCCAAAATATGTAAAGAACTTATACAAGTCCGTAGCAAAAAATTAAATTAATTAACATTTTTCTAAAGAAGACATACAAATGCCCAACAGGTACATGAAAGGATGCTCATCACTCATCACCACAGAAATGCAAATCAAAACTACAATGAGATATCATTTCACACTGGTTACAGTGGCTATTAGCAAAAGGCTAGAGATAACAAGTGTTGATGAGCATGTGGAGAAAAGGAAATCCTTGTGCATTGTTGGTGGTAATGTAAGTTGATGCAGCCACTTTGGAAAATAGTATAGAGATTCTTCAAAAAATTTAAAGTAGACTACCATATGATCCAGCCATTCTACTTCTGGGTATTTCACCAGAAATAAAAATATGATATATACATGCTCCATCATGTTTATTGAAGCATTATTTATAATAACCAAGATATGAAAACAACCTGTGTTTATCAACAAATAAATGGATAAAGAAATTGTGCATTATATACATACATACACAATAGAATATTATTGGACTATCTAAAAGAATAAAATGTTATTATTTGTGACATGAATGAACCTTGAAGGTATTATGCTAAGTGAAATAAGTCAGATAGGGGAAGATAATTACAGTATAATCTCACTTATATGTTTATTATAAAAAAAAATATGTTTATAGATACAGAGAACACATGGAAGGTTGCCAGATGTTGGAGGTGGGGTGTAGACAAAATGGCTAAAGGGAGGCAAAAGGTACAGACAGTTTTAAAATAAATTATGGGTACATAATATACAGCATGGTGACTATAGTTAATAATACTGTATTGCATATTTAAAACTTGCTACAAAAGTTAATTTTAAAATTCTCATTACAAGAAAATATTTTGTACAGTAACAAATGATAGACTTAGTCTAGGGATCATTATGAATCCAACAATATTGAATCATTATGTCATATACCTGAAACTAATCTGATGTTTTATGTCAATCAAACCTCAATTTTTAAATAGTGAATTCATTTTGATTTGAATATTCAAGTGTCTGAAGATATTTTAACCTGATACCTTTATCTAAAGAATTACTTGTTACCCAGATCATAGAGATGAGTCTTTGATTAGGACCTCTTTTCTCAGGGCACTGCTTAAACATTGCCAGCTTTTGTCTCTGTCTACTTGCTAGTCTCATGTTCTACTATGAACTAATCCATTCTTGTAATAGACACTTGATTTCAAAAACACAGCTTTTGATGTGGTCACATTTAAATATTGCTAGCCTTGGGGCCATTATATTGTAAGAGGTTTTCGTAAAAAAGGACATTATATCATAAGCTGATTGTGACCTCATTTATAAAATCTAGATTTACAGTTTAATCCTCAAAGGGTAATTTATTTCCCCCCTTGTAGTGCTTTTACCTTCAGATCAGTCCATGATGGAGTGCTAGGAATGGGTGTCTTATCACATAGGAGTCATGAGGCCAACACCAGGAGACAAGGACTAAGTTAAAGGCACATTTCTAACACGGTCAGACAAAGGACAGAACTTCTAGCTTTTTATTAGATTGAATTGGGAAGATTTCTAGGATTCAAGGTAGATCTGGATGATGAATTCTCTAAAAAACCCCAAACCTACACCTGGATCTGACAGAAATTTCAGGGGTACTTGATCTAGGACTTAAACTTTAAAACAGATGTAAACTGGAAAAAAATAATTGTTATATGAATCCCATGTGTTATTTAAGATTATGAGTTATAGTCTCAGGCATAGTTGGCCCTACCACTCTTTTAGCTGTGTGATTCTGATTAACTTAACTAAACACTCTGCGCCTCTGTGTTTCCTCAGCTGCAAAACTGGGACAATAATGCCCACCTCATAGGGCTGAGAAGGTCTCATGCAGAGCTTGAAGGCAGTGTTTGCACCATAAAGAGAGCTCAGCAAATGAAAGATGCTGTTCTGTTTATTGGGTTTCGGTGTAGGTTTAATTTCATTTGAGGATTATCAATTGATTGCTTAAGAGGAACACTTCGCTTTAGTATGTGCAATAAGCTATGAGTTTAGGCAATATTGGGTTATGAGATTTACATATATATATTCCAAACTTCATTTGAAATCCAAGAATATTGTCTTTAGCTGATAGGTAGGTAGACAGAACTACAGAGTTACCTTGACACACCAGCACTTTAAATCAAAAGCAATTTGAGAGATGAGTAGTCACTTGCAGGATTTTTTGCATTAAGTCACAAGCGGATATTTGAATCACAAGCTTCCGCCACCCTCCACTAGATAGCCTGCTGAATGTTCTGAAAGGGAGGAAGAAACAAACTTCCCTGAAAAAGTTTTTGTTGAAATGGCCTTTAAGTACAAGTGAGGAAAGTGTGGCAAAAAAGCCAAAAGTCAGTGAAGAAAATGATGATTGTTAGGGAAATAAGTTTGTAAAATTTGTATTTTCTGAGTTTGCTCACTTTTATTGTTAAATATGGCACTGTGCAGCTGTCTGTAAAATTGCTAATTACCTTCCTGCTTGGGAAGAGCCATTGTTATGCTAATCTTGCTTGAGTAGGGGTTTTCACACCAAAAAGTTTTTAGAAGAGTAAAGAAGAAGGAAAAAGAGAAGGAAGCAATACATGATGATTAAGCAAAGTAAAAATATAGCAATTAAGTTTAAAGATAAAGTTACATATCACATGTAGTGTGTATATAAATTTTGTTATTAAATGTAGTGTTAAGTGTGTAGAGAGTAAGTTATGTTAAGCGTTAGTGCACAAAATGAAAATGTGCTCCGCCAGTCTCCTCCCCGCCTGCCAGCATCTTCACCTGACCTTGACAGTAAATACACTTAATAAACTAGTTTATTTTTTTACATACTTTCTTATTATGTATAAATATATGTATGTATTTGTTGTTTATAAAGTACATTTTCTTATTTAAAAGCATATAAAACAAAATATTCATGTGGCTTTTGGGGGCCAGAATGGATTAATTGCATTTCCATTAATTTAAACAGGGAAATTTGATTTGACACACAATCAAATTGAGTCACAAGCTCGGCCATGAAATGGATTAAACTTGTGTGTCAAGGTACCACTGTAGTGGCCACAAACCTGTATGCTGTGGAGAGCGCAGACACTGGAACCCAAACACCTGGATTGTAATGCTGGCTTCTCCCTTGCTGGCTGCACGGACTTTGACAAGGTGCATTTTCTCCTTGGAATCATAATGAACATAGAAATTGTGACTGTAACTTTCTAAGGATTGGGAGAACAAGTTAACAAATATAAGACACCACAAAGATCTCCTGGTTCATAATGAGCACTACATAAGGGAACCAATTATCACAGGGTTAGTTTCAATTAATAATGGCAATATATTGACATCAGCTCTTACTATAAATTAGATCTCCCACTACACCTACTAGTCTTAAGTCTTTTTTCTCTCCTCATCAAAACAATCTCTTGTCCTCTTTCTGCAGTGTCTGTGAGACTTTCCCAGTTACTTGTCCTATAAAACCCTGCAATCATAAGCAAAGAAGCAGTCAGAAATTCTTTAGACCTCAGGAACCAACCTCTACCCCAGAGGCTGGGAACATTTTTGGCTGAGAAAACCATGAATGCCACATATTTTAAAATGTAATTTTATGAGAGCCATACAATATGTTTAACACTAAATACAAGTAAATGTCCATTTTATGTAAGACCAACACTTTTAAAGTACAATAAGTCTCTGAATTCCTCTTAATAACGTTGTTATGCTCTTGCTAACCAATGATGAATAAAGTACTTCTTACTAATTAATTAATGCGACTTCTGGTGCTGCATGGTTTTGCTCATGGCTTTGTAGTCTGTTTAATAACGTGGTGAGGTTAAGCTTCATGCAGGCATTGTGACTTCTATCCATTAAACATGATTATAGGTTAGTCTTAACATTCTTTAGATGTAAGAAAGACTGCTCACATGCATACATAGAGCTAAACATTGTCAGTACAGCAATACTCAAACACTGCAGTGTGTGGTATGTGATGGGAAGCGCATTCCAAGTATTGACAATCAGCTGGTCCGTGGGTTGAAGTTTTTTCATTTCTCCCCACTTGTGTTTGCTCACCAACTCTGCTTACTGTCCTCCAAGTCTTTCCAAATCTTCATTCAGTGACTTGAACTTATTCACCCACACGTCTGAGGCCTTCAGGTCAGCAGCTTGTAGCTCAAAATCTCTGACAGAGACACTGGGGATGTAACTCAGGTCGGCACTGTCCTGCACACTCGTGTGAATGGATGATGAACTTAAAAAGATGAGTGCACTCACAAAATTCTCCAAAGCGTACTTTGAATGACTGCAAGAGATTAGATGTGAAACTTGCTAGCTGCTGGAGATTAAGATGTTGAGCAGGCTCACATGCTGTGCATGCATCTTTAAATTCTCCCAGTTTTTCAAAGTGTAGTAAATTACCTGTTTCAATGTTGGCAATGAAGAGTTCCAGCTCGTTTTCAAATGCAAATACTGCTTGTTGAAGGGATAAGACTATATTTCCAACACCTTGCATTTTCACATTGAGTTGGTTCAGATGTTCAGTCATGTCCACAAGATAGAAGAACTTCAGAAGCCACTCAGTGTTAGCTAACTCAGGATGTTCAATGTTTTTCAGTTCAAGAAAAGTCCAGATTTCACTCAGACAGGCCACAAAACGGCTCAGCACCTTTTCTCTTGACAACCAATGCACATTGCTGTGCAGAAGCAGACCAGGATAATTATTCTCAACTTCATCCAGCAGTGTTCTAAACTGGAGATCATTTAAAGCTCGGGCAACAATAAAGTTGACCAACCAAATGACCAGCGACATCACCTCACCAGGCTGCTCACCACACATCTGAGCACAAAGCGCCTCCTGATGTAGGATGCAGTGAAAACTTAGGATGGGTCTCTTTTCATGTTCACGAAGAAGCGCTACAGATATTCTGTTTTTCCCCACCATGCGCGGAGCACCATCAGTACACAGTGAAATAAGTTTATCCATAGCTAGATGTTTTTCTTTAGCGAACTCAGTGAAGGACTAAAATAAATCCTCACCTCTTGTCTCTTTCATAGGCAAACAGCAAGACTTTTCTCACATAGTGTGTTACCAACACCATACCTTGCAATCACGCTGAACTGGGATAAATAGCTTATATCTGTTGATTCATCCAAAGTGAAAGAAAAGAATGGTGCTGCATTTATGTCCTTCACTTGTGTGGCCTCAATTTGATTTTCCATCATGATGGTACGATCGTGAATGATTCTTGCCAACAAAGGCATGTTTTGTATTTGTTTGATTATCTAATCTTTATCCAATAAGTCGTCAAAAAGTTCATTGGCAACATCAAGCATGAATGTTTTGGCATACTCCCCATCTGTGAATGGCTTTTCATTTCTCACAATTGCTAAAGCACCAGCAAAGTTAGCCGAATTCCAGTCACCTTGTTGGGTCCACACACAGAGTTGCTGCTGACTAGCTTGCACTCTGCACAGTAGCTCTTGACTTGCTTACTTCTTGCTGTCGCATGCTGGATATTTCGATGCAAATGTAGTATGCCATGTGTTGAAGTGCCGCTTTATATTTGACTGTTTCATCAATGTAATTTTATCATTGCATATTAGACACAGTGCAGAACCTGCTTTCTTCACAAAGGCTAATTCCTCTCTCCATTCCTGCTGACAAGTACAATACTCCTCATCTTTTTTCCTTTGGCCATCTTCTTCATCAGAAGGGTTTCTGCAATTAGCTAGCTGACTACTTGATTCAAAGGAGGGAAGTTTACTTCCTGACGTCACAACAACCCGTGTATGTTATGCATTATCCAATAAAAAATTTGGTGTTGTCTCAGAGGACAGCTGTGATTGGCTTCAGCCTCCTGCAGCCATGAACATGAGTGGTAGGAAATGAATAGATTGTAATACATGAGAATGTTTTATATTTTTAACATTATTATTTTTTTATTAACGATTTGTCTTTGAGCCAGTTGCTGCCATCGAAAGAGCCACATCTGGCTCACAAGCCATAGGTTCCCGACCCCTGCTCTACCCCATCTTCACCAATGTAAAAACCTGTTCTGCTTCTAAAGAAAAGAAAAGAAGAAAGAGAAAGTGAGAAAGAATAAGGAAAGAAAGGAGAGAATTGCCTAGTTCCAGGGCTGATAGCTAGGTGTTTCTGTAGGATCACTTGGTGTTATGAAAGGAGAGGAGGATACAGCCATATCTGTGACAGGTGTTTAGTCAATTTTTCATCCAGTAAGTATGTACTTATCAGTTCTAAGAGCCTGTGCCAGGTGGCTGGTGAATGATAGACAAAAGCTCACGCTTTTCACTGGAGATGCTCCAACTCCAGTGATGGTGACTGACTGTATTAGTTTTCTAGGACTGCCATTACTAAGTGCTTTAGTCTCTGAGGCTAGAAGACAGGATTCCAAGATCAACATGTTAGCAGAGTTTGGTTCTTCGGAGGCCTCTCCTTGATTTATAAGTGTCTGTCTTCTCCCTGTTTCTTCACATGGTCTTTCCTCTGTATCTGCCTGTTCAAATTTTCTCTTCTTATAAGGACACCAGTCGTATTAGATTAGAGCTCACCCTAATGATCTCATTTTAACTTAATTACCTCTTTAAAGACCTTATATCTAAATAAAGTAACTTTTTAAGGCACTGAGAATTAGAACTTTAACATATGAATTTTTGGAGGATACAATTTAGTTCATTTCACTGACTAATATATGGTATATAATAACTTTGAAGATAAAATAAGCTTATAATAATAATGAAGCCTAACTCTGACTGCAGGAGAGAGTTGGTAGAAATTAGGGAAGGAGAGAGTGAGAGAAGGTAGAAACCCAAGGACATCCAGCTATTATAGTTTCTCACATTCAGGTGCACTTAAAGGGCCTCAAGTAAAACCAGACTATTCTCTCCTCCCACTCATAGGACTTTCTTCTACAGGTAGTAAAAGCAGACTGACCTGACCTTCACCTACTGCTTTTAAAGAAGGATCTCTGCATTTTTGTCTATCTACAGAAGGGCAATGTGATCTTACACAAATTCTCCCAACTCATCTGAAGAAAGTACAAAGCTTTCTGAAGACTTTAATCCTGAGGGGAAAAAGAAATAAAATGTCACAGTTATAGAAGAGCAGTTAGAATAAAATTTATACCTGATCTTTGTAGGAATCTAAATGAGTCTTAATTCAAACTTGTTGCTTCTTGGTTGTTCCTCTAATCTTGGACATGATTTTCAATAAAAAAGATTGTCATCCTTAACATATGATTTTTGTTCTTTACAACAGAAATATAGCATACTAGATTATTTCTTCTTAATATTCAGTTCTGTCATTAATATGTAACCTTTGGAAAATTTCTTAAAGTCTCATTGTAGTTGTGTGTGTGTGTGTGTGTGTGTGAGAGAGAGAGAGAGAGAGAGAGAGAGAGTAAGAGAGAGAAAGAGAGAGAGAGAGAGAGAAAAATGGTATAATATATGAAAAACACTGTATATTTGAATATAAACATTCAATGAATTTCATTTCCGACTTCAGCATAGAACATATAACAGTGTTTCTATGTAGGGATGAAAATGTAGTTTAAAAAGTTTGCTCCATATAACAATACAATATTTGACATGGGGAAAAGTCTATTATTTGAATGATAGAAACTACAGAAAGCAAGAAAATAGAAGGGAATCTCTTGACTAGAGAAAATATAAAAAGGGCTGATGAAACATTGAAAGATGAAGACACTTCCCTCAGTGTGAGTGTTACAGAATCTCACGAAAATATGAGATTTTGATAATTATCACCACAGAGGATAGGTCTTCATTTTTGGTAAAAATGAATTTCATTGGTCAGGTAAAGAAAGATCGTAAGGATAATGAAACATTAATTAAGTGATGGAACTACTGTCAAGTACATTTTTATTTGAAATGATATGCTAACTTTAAGTACATTTTTTAGGACATGTGTCAGAACTTTTTGATGAGCATATAGCTGGGATGGGGTGAGGAACGAGACATTTAGCACAGCATAGTTAGGTTTGTTGTGCAACTTGTTGATTATATGTGAACCCTCCAAAGCAGAATCAGCATTTCCATAGGATCAGAGAAAAAAGGAATGTCAGCAAAGAAAGAGAATGTCTTTCTCTTTTATCTTTTATTTTTCATTCTTCTTTTTACTTATTTTTTTTTAATTTAAGCAGCACCCATTTGTTCTTCTTTGTCTTTCATTTATTGCTTTTTGCAAAATGGTCAGTACATGGCTATGGCTTCTCTAATTACAGTCACTGGTGATACCTAGCTGGAGGCTGATATTTACTGCCTAGCTTTCCACACTTGGACTATGTCAAATAAGCACTTTACCCTACCTAGCTTTTGCCTGGGTTTAGAGAAGTTGCTGCCATGATCCCCTTTGGCATCATTCCTTATAACAAGGGAAGAATATTGAAGAAACATGACTTATGTCTATGAAAAAGTTACAAAGAAATTCAAAATGTTGTGAAAATTCTAAAGTGCCCCAGTCCTTTTCTAATCAAACTGTGCTATATCATAAAGAAAGAGAGAAATTAGAGTGAATGGAAAGAGTCCTAAGGAACACTTAATAAAGAAGGTAAAGTTCACTTTGAAACTTGAAAAATTAACATAAAAGCTAATCATCATGCTCAACTAAAAAAAGTTAACACTTACTGAGTTCTTGGTATGTCTGAAATTGTACTCATGACTTATTTTCAAATTTAGGAAATTACACATCTCTGTGATATATATACGTATATATTATTATTACCTATATTTTATAGCTGAGAAAACTGAGGTTTAGAGTTGTTATCTTGTCCACTGCCACACAACTTTTAAATGGAAGAGCAGGCTCTTGATCATGGGCACTTAGAATCCAGAAGAGCTGTTACTAACCTCTTCTTGTACTAGCAGAGAGAAGCAGGTGGGTTTGGGGGGTTTTGCTTGTTTGTTTGTTTTTTGCTATTCATATATGCCAAATTGATAGTCCCCAAAGTCATGTCTTTATAAAACAACAGCAAATAAAAACAAAAACATCAATGCACAATTAGCCTATAATCTGGATGTTAAGTCTTATTCTTTCTTGAGAGCATTGTTAGAAAGAGTGGCTCTGTGATGTAAGTTGGAGGTTTGTACTTTGCCTTTAATTCATGTTAATTTCTATCAGCCTGAGTCAAAAGAAGTAACTGTCAAAGGTTTTGGAATTATTTATACCAGTGATAATTTTCTTCAATGTTTACTCATTTATCAGACATTTATGAAAGCCTTATAAGGGGCAGAATGTTATAAAGGAGAGGAGACAGAGTGAGAGGCATACAACATGGTATCTACTCACAAAAACCTCACAGCCCAGTGGGAGAACAGACACGTAAAAGGCATAAATGACAACATATCATACTGAGTACCATTAATGCAAATTGCAATATTTTTCTTGTTTCAGCTTATTTTAAAACTGAAATTAATAGCTTTATTTTGGTTTGACTTGTAATAAATGTTACTTTGTTTTATGGGACAGGAAAAGCTTTGTTGAGAAACTATTACGCTCAGCCCAAATTCTCTGCAATGTGCTTGATGAGAAATAAATTTTGAGAAAAAAAGGTAAGGCAGTTCAGCTTACTAGAACTTGATCCAAATATTCAGAGAAAAATTCCGACTCTGTTTATCAAAATAAGCAGGTGGAGAGAGTTAAGAAATTAGCATCAGTCAAATAATGAAACATTCATTACTACACAATTGAATTACTGAAATTCTTGGCATAAACACATTTCAATGTCATGTACTGTTTCATTGTTTCTAATAGAAAAGATTCATGTATAATTTAAAGAGGTATTTTAATTAAAAATCAATTATTTTTAAATATATGTAAATAATAAAAAAGTAGACAAGATTGATTTGAAAGCTGTAAATTTCAATGCCAACAGAATGTGACAATTTAGTATGAGTTTTCAGAAGTTCTAATATATTCACGTACTTTGAATTTTTATAGAGAATAATATATGGGTGACTTTTGAGGGTTTTGATGCTATATTCAGGTTTTTTGCAAACTACGGATAAAGTAAATGTTCAAATATTTGACAAGGCGTTTATAAAGAAAAATATGAATGATATAAAATAGAGAACATAACATAATGAAAAGCCACAGCAAATACTTTCTGTTTAATACACTCATATTTCTCAATTTCTATAACTATCCTCTAAGATATGCAGTATTGGGAGACAGATGGATTGACAAGACACAGTGGAAGTCATATTCATTATGGGCATCGCTAGCAGGGCAGGAAAATCCACAGATCAGCACAAATAGGGAATAAAGTTCTGCGCTCTACTCTACAGGTTTGGTTCACAGTCTGCTCCACGATTTGTAGGTGAACATCATTCAATCTGCTTGTTTCCCTTTAATTAGAATAAGAAGAATAACCAGTAGGACATGCTCTTTGCACTCCAAAGACTGAATTTTACTTTTACTAGCTTTGGAATTTTGAATTTTTGTAAATCTATTTGTTGATTGATTTTGAAGAAAGAGGAAGGGAGAGAAAGAAAGAGAAACATTGAGTTATTATTCTACTTATTTATGCATTCATTGGCTGATTCTTGTATGTGCACTCTCCAAGAATTGAACCCACAACCTTGGCACATCTAGCTAACTGAGCTACTTGGCTAAGGCTTAGCTTTCGGATTTTGGACAACCAGTTTCATCTTCTTTTTATGAAATGAGAAAAATAATATATATTTACTATCACTGATATTAGGACAAAATGAGATGATTGACAACATCACATGGCTCTCCCCTAGTTTCCCAGTTACTCCAGCCCCAAACTAGCTATCCTTGGCCCCTCTCCTTTGCTCAGTGCTTTCAACTTGAACTCCAGAATAAATCTCATCTCTGTTTACTTTTCTTCATTTTCCTGAACATCCTCTGGACCAGACACCCTTTAATCCTTGACAGTATTGATATTTGGAGCCAGAATTAGCTACATAATTTGCAGGACTCAGTGTAAAATGAAAAGATGCAGTTCTTTGTTTAACATGTAGGGGAATGTAGCATGACAAATATGTAAAGTATAAAGCATTTTCTTTTCTTTTCTGTCTCTCTCTTTCACTGCCATGGTGTTAATTTTGTAGTTAATGTCTTTCTAGAAAAGAAAACCAAAATGTTAAATAATCACCATGAATTTTGGCATTCATCTTTATATTGCACAATGCTAGTTTTAAATGCAAATATAGCAACACTTAACTCATATGCAGAATCATCAAAATTACACGATTAACTATTTCAAAGCCTTTGCAAGCATGTATATATTGTTCTTACCAGAATGATGGAAATGCTGCAGAAAAACTATTTCAACTACTTTTATTTTATTTCTTGATATGTGCACAATCTAAATTCATTCTGAATAAGAAGGGGAAATAAATGGAACAAGTATGGTTCTAGCTTTCTTTCACTGTTCATTAGTACATCATTTTCAAATAAGTCATTGGGTGAAACATGAGTAATATGAGTAAGAAAGGGTATATAAAGTTCCTTGGTCATGTACATTACTTAGAAATTCATTGCTTCCTTGTTGATAACAGCCAATCTAACATGTGTGAGGTGGTGTCTTGTTGTAGTTTTGATTTGCATTTTTTGAGTAGCTAGTGAAGATGAGCATTTTTTTAATATATCTGTTGGCTATATCACAGCATATTCAGAGCGGCCAAGACATGGAAACAACCAGTGTCCCTTGGTAGAGGACTGGATGAAGAAGATGTGGTAAATATATACAATGAAATACTACTCAGCCATAAGAAATGATGACATAAGATCATTTTCGACAATATGGATGAACCTTGAGAACATTATACTGAGTGAAATAAGTAAATCAGAAAAAGCTAAGAACTGTATGATTTCATACATAGCTGGGATATGAAACTGAGAGTTATGGACATATATAAGAGTGAAGTGGTTACTAGGGGGAAGGGAACTTGTGGAATGGGGATAGAAGAGGGGGTGGAGAAAGGGTATAAAGAAGGACAAATATAAGGTGACAGAAAATGATTTGACTTGGGTGATAGGTATACAGCATAATCAACAGTTCCAATGCTATAGAAATGTTTACCTGAAACCTATGTACCCTTATTGATCAATGTCACCATGTTAAATTAAGTTTTCTAAATAAAATTTAAAAATTAAAAAAAAAGTCATTGCTTTATTTCTGTATCAGGAAAACTTTTTAACACCATCTGCAATCACTTGAGGCTCTCAGCTCTGCTTACTCAATTGTAGATGTAATGTGGTTAATTTGTACTCAGTTTGAGTCTGACTAAAATTCTACAGGTCCACTAGAACTCTGTGCTCATCAAGTATGGCAAAACCTATGTGTCAACAGGTCACCAAGAAATGGGAGAAAAGTCTATTGCACATACTTCCTTTACTAACTGGCATGCTTATTTCCCCATTAGACTTTACCCACAAATCACAATTTAAAGATGAAGGCTATTTTGTTTCAACTTTTGGCTTCAGCCAATCTTGGCAACAGGAGCTAGTTTACTATGTACCCAACACTAAATTCAATGTTGCAGACTCTATTGGAAACTCCAGTAATGTTTGTATCATTAGAGACATTTTTGTTGTTATTGTGGTATAAAAACGGATACTAGACTGAGAATCAGAAAATTTAGAGGCCATTTTTTGGTTCTGCCACTTACTAACCTTTTTAATTTGGACTAGCTCCTTTTTTGGCTTTTACCCTTGTCATCTTTAAATATGGGCTGAGTCTGTAAACTCTCCAAGTTTTAAAATTCTGTAGTATTTAGAAAACTTATGAGTATTGATTTAGAATAAATACACTTGTAAAATGATCAGAAATAGGCTACAATAGGTAAATAATTTTTTAAAAATCCTTTGGTAATATATTTGTTTTATAAAAATCCACTAGGCTTGGTACCCAATCTTCTTTAAAATTGAACCTTTGGAAAACTAAAAAAAAAAACCATATAATTGAAATTAAAACATTAATTAAAATATGTCAGACATGTCAGAGTAAAAGCAAAGTAAATGACTTCAAAAATCATTTCATTTTTAATGAAATGGTAGGCAAAACTATTTGGAAAGGACCAGTCCTGCTGAAGTAAACTTCAAAAATTAGATGAATAAAACTGTCTCTAGTGTAGTTTTTCAATTTCTCTGTGTGTGAAGGGAAAGATGTAGGGGAGTGTGTATACAAATGGATTCCTTCAACCCTTAATGAAGACAAGATGTAGTACCTGCCGTTGGCAAAATTGTGGTTGACCATTCATCTTGGTGGCATACTGTCAATTCTTTATCACTCCAATCAAACTTCCATTCACCCACCATCAATTTCCACTTGAAGGAAAAGATTTATAATTGTCAGAAGTCAAGGGGCCTCTTGCAGGTGTTTCAGGGCCGTAACTATCACATAAGCAGGTTGCTAGAGAAGATGGCTGGCATTATTTAAGAAGTCACCACTCTGCTTATCTCACTCTACTTTCCTGTCACCTGAGTGTGCCTTGGGTTCTGATATCATCACCCTTCTCAGGCTGTGGTACTTTTCATACTCCACAGTGGACCTTTATTGAGTTCCAACAAACACTTATGGTTACCATTTGCCTTTTCCCTCTGCTCTGCCTTCTTGATCTTTGATGTAACTGACTACTGCTTATGGATTATTAACAAGGCCCACAGTGTCCCTAGTGCTTTGCATTCTATTTGCCACAGCTCTCTGATATCTGTCATCTTAGATCCATTTCTTTAGAGTTGGACAGCATTTTAGAATTAATTTTTCTAAAGCCTTATACACTGCAGAAAATTTCTTTATCATATCTCTAAAACAGAATATAACTTATAGTGCAGGGATCGGGAACCCTTTTGGCTGAGAGAGCCATGAACACCACATATTTTAAAATGTAATTCCGTGAGAGCCATAAAATATGTTTAACACTAAATACACAAGTAAATGTGTGCATTTTATGTAAGACCAACACTTTTAAAGTACAATAAGTCTCTGAATTCTTTTTAATAACATTGTTATGCTGTTGCTAACCAATGATGAATAAAGTACTTCTTACCATTAATGTGACTTCTGGTACTGCATGGTTTTGCTGATGGCTTTGTCGTCTGGTTGTTACGTGGTGAGGTTAAGCTTCATGAAGGTGTTGAGACTTCCGTTTGTTAAATGTAATCATAGGTTGGTCTTAAGGTTCCTTAGATGTGAGAAAGACTGCTCACATGTATGCATAGAGCCAAACATTGTCAATACAGCAATACTCACAAGCTGCGGTGTGTGGTATATGATGGGAAGCGCGTTCCAAGTTTTGACAATCAGCTGGTCCATGGGTTGAAGTTTTTTTTATTTCTCCCCACTTGTGTTTGCTCGCCAACTCTGCTTACTGTCATGCAATTCTTTCCAAATCTTCATTCAGTGACTTGAACTTATTCACCCACATGTCTGAGGCTTTCAGGACAGCATCTTGTAGCTCAAAATCTCTGACGGAAACACTGGGGATGTAACTCAGGTTGGTGCTTTCCACTGCACATTTGTGTGGATGGGTGATGAACTTAAAAAGATGAGTACACTCATGAAATTCTCCAAAGTGCACTTTGAATGATGGCAGGAGATTAGATGTGAAGCCCACTAGCTGCTGGAGATCAAGATGTTGAGCAGGCTCACGTGCTGTGCATGCATCTTTAAATTCTCCCAGTTTTTCAAAGTGTAGTAAATTACCTGTTTCAATGTTGGCAATGAAAAGTTCCAGCTTGTTTTCAGATGCAAACACTGCTTGTTGAAGGGATAAGACTGTATTTCCAACACCTTGCATTTTCACATTGAATTGGTTCAATGTGAAAATTGGTTCAAAATGACTGAGCACCTTCCCTCTGACAACCAACGCATATTGCTGTGCAGAATCAGACCAGGATAATTATTCCCAACTTCATCCAGCAGTGTTTTAAACTGGAGATCATTTAAAGCTCGGGCAACAATAAAGTTGACCAACCAAATGACCAGCGACATCACCTCACCAGGCTGCTCACCACACATCTGAGCACAAAGCGCCTCCTGATGTAGGATGCAGTGAAAACTTAGGATGGGTCTCTTTTCATGTTAAAGAAGAAGCGCTACGGATATTCTGTTTTTCCTCACCATGCACAGAGCACCATCAGTACACAACAAAATAAGTTTATCCATAGCTAGATGTTTTTCTTTAGCGAACTCAGTGAAAGACTAAAATAAATCCTCACCTCTTGTCTCTTTCATAGGCAAAACAGCAAGACTTTCCTCATGTAGTGTGTCACCAACTGCATACCTTGCAATCATGCTGAACTGGAATAAATGGCTTACGTCTGTTAACTCATCTGAAATGAGAGAAAAGAATGGTGCTGCATTTATGTCCTTCACTTGTGTTGCCTCAATTTGATTTTCCATCATGATGGTACGATCATGAACAATTCTTGCCTTGCCGACAGTGGCATGTCTTTTATTCATTTCATTATCTTGTCTTTATCTGAAAAGTTGTCAAAAAGTTCATTGGCAACATCAAGCATGAATGTTTTGGCATACTCCCCATCTGTGAATGACTTTCCATTTCTCACAATTGCTAAAGCACCAGCAAACTCACAATTGCTAAAGCACCAGCAAAGCTGGCCGAATTCCAGTCACCTAGTTGGGTCCAAACAGAGTTTCTGCTGACTAGCTTGCACTCTGCAGAGTAGCTCTTGACATGCATGCTTTCTTCCTCCTGTCTCCTGCTGGATATTTCAATGCAAATGTTGTACGACGTGTATCAAAGTGCCACTTTATATTTGACCGTTTCATCAATGCAATTTTATCATTGCATATTAGACACAGTGCAGAACCTGCTTTCTCCACAAAGGCAAATTACTCTGTCCATTTCTGCTGAAAAGTACGATACTCCTCATCTTTTTATCTTTTAGCCATCTTCTTTGACAAAAGGGTTTCTGCAATTAGCTAGCTTACTACTTGATTCAAAGGAGTGAAGTTTACTTCCTGACCTCACAAGGACCCGTGTACATTATGCATTACCCAATAAAAATTTGGTGTTGTCCCAGAGGGCAGCTCTGATTAGCTCCAGCCACCCACAACCATGAACATGAGCGGTAGGAAATGAATGGATTGTAATACATGAGAATGTTTTATATTTTTAACATTATTTATTTTATTAAAGATTTTTCTGTGAGCCAGATGCAGCCATCAAAAGAGCCACATCTGGCTCTCAAGCCATAGGTTCCCAATCCTTGTTAAAGTTTCTGCTTGAATCACATTCAGTGATAGGAAACTCACTGTTTTTTTTAGGCTGTCCATTCTACTGTTAGACACATCTAATTGGTGAAAAGTAGCTTCTAATCTTGACTCAAATTAGAACTTCCTCTGCTTCTTCTACAGATTTCAGTTTTATCTCATCTGAAGCAACACAGAATAAGATTACTCTTTCTCCCTTAGGTATCAGGTTACCGTATTCCTCTAAGTCAGGGGTTCAAAACTCATATTATACAGCTGAAATGCAATTTATAATTATATTTTGTTTGGTGTTGGTCCAATAAGTTTGTAAAATATAGTTTTTATGTTTGCTCACTTAAAGTTTATTGGGGGCTAGGCAGCGTCAGGTATATGTGGTGTGTGAAATTGCAAGTTACCTTTCTGCTTGGGAATGGCCATTGTTTTGCTAATGTTTGCTGAAGGAGTGTTCTTTGTGGGCCCAGGTAGTTTTTACAGAAGAAGGAAAAAAGAAGCCATGTTTGCAGAGTGAGAGCAGAGGGAATGCAGAGTGCTGAATAAGAAGCCATGTTGGCAGAGTGAGAGAAGTTGAACAGATGGGAAACCAGAGGCTTTTGTGAGCTCTGCTGAGACTGGTTGGGCCCTCGATTTTAGGAGAAACCAGAGTAGATTCTCCTGGTTGTGGAACTGGGGAATGTGTCAGTTGCTTTGAGAGCCCTGAGTGAAAGGAAAGTGTTTTCCCTGTGCGTTGCTCATCAGCCAGTGTGAGACTTTAATAAAGGAATGGCCCACCAGTTTTTGGCTCCACTGTTTCTTTACTGTCTGTTCAAATTCAATGAGAACCTGCATATGAATGGCAGTGATGGCTGTGAATACCGGCCATACATTTGGTTTCTACAACAATGCTCCTGCTCTGTATTTTAAAGTTTGCTGGACTTATTTTTTTTTAATTATTATTATATAGTACTTAGTATGTGTCAGCCATTTTTTAAAAATGTTCTACAAATATTAACTCATTTGTTGTTCATAGGAACTCTATAAAATTGGGTTTTATTTCTATTACTGCTATTTTTTTTATAGATTTTATGTTTTGATTTCAGAGAGGAGAAAGAGAGAAAAAACGTGGGGGAGAGGGAGAAGCAGAAAGCATCAACTCGTAGTTGCTTCTGTATGTGCCTTGAATGGGCAAGCCTGGAGTTTTCAACTAGCAGCCTTAGCATTCAGGTCAATGTTCTACCCGCTGTGCCACCACAGATCAGGCACGACTCCATTTTTAAAGATCAGAAAATTGAGAGACAGAGAGCAAGTCAGTAGTGTTGCTGGGATCTAAACTCAGGCAAACTAGCTTTAGAGTTCATGTTCCTCGTAGTCAGAATGTTATGCTACACTCTTTCAAATGTTAACTTCTGTAGGGTAACCTGGACTTTTTGCTCTCTGATAAAACATGAAATATTTTAGTTATACTGAGTTCACAGCCCCATAAGTAAGAAAACTAGAGTGAGAGCCAGCCTATACATTTAGATGGAGAAATGAGCTGTTTACTTTGCCTCAATTTTAAAGCATTCCTCTGTATTTCCTAGCCTACCAATTTGTTGATGCTCCTTACCTATGTCCTCTAAGTATTTATGGCATCTGACATTCAAGCCAAACTATATATTTCTTGTGATATATATATATATATATATATATATATATATATATATATATATATATATATATATATATATATATAACTGTTTGTAAGATAGGCCTTGGGAAGTACACATGTACTTTCTTTTTCTCTTCTTATATGAATGGTCATAAAGAGGAAAAAAAGTTGACCTGATGATAAAACAGTTTATAAAAGTAATAATATGTGAAAGAATTTGCAGCCATAGAGAATGAAAAATATTGGAATGCATTGAAATAATGTAAATGATTTGAGATTTCATGGGGGACATGGCATTGTGAATATGATCAAGACCTCTGATTAGACTTTTCAGTTACTATGTTGAAGTGATATCTTTGCCATTAAGAATAAGGGTAGGAAGAACAAAAAATGCCTTTAAAAAGATTAGGTGAAGAAATGACTAAGTCAGCCTGACCTGTAGTGGCGCAGTGGATAAAGCGTCGACCTGGGAACACTGAGGTCACCAGTTCAAAACCCTGCATTGGTCTGGTCAAGGCACATATGGGAGTTGATGCTTCCAGCTCCTCCCCCCTTTCTCTCTTTCTCTCTCTCATTCTGTGTCTCCTCTCTAAAATGAATTTTAAAAAAATGACTAAGTCACATGTAAAATCAACCTATCAAACTGTATGATATACTTAATATTTACAAAACAACAGCAAAATATAAGAGAAAGAGGGCCAAAAATGTCCTCATTAAATACAGACAACTTTCAGAATGGTGCATTTTAAAACATAACTTTAGCCTTAAGGATCCATTATAAAATTGTCGGAATAATTCTAGAAAAAAACCCTGCATATTTGTTTACTATGTATCTATGTGTAAAAAATTGCTTTCACATATTCTTCTTTCTTTGATTCCTACAAGCCATTGAGTAGGTCGAGAAAGTACCTTCTATACCAGATCCAGCTTTCTTTCTGCTTGCTCTGAACCCCTTCATGCTGACACAGACACCCCTCATTTCTCAGACCAATGTAGCTCCAAATGTGTGGTTCATTTCTTTATCTAGTCTATCTAAATGGAAGTTCTGGCTTTGGACCATTTGCACTGGATCCCCTCTGCTCTTCATGTGGGGCATTCAACTCAAGCTGCACACGTTCCCTAACGTTGTGGGCTCCTGGCTCAAGGTCCAAGGTCTCAGTTCCAGTTTAGCAAGGTAAGAGATCAGACAATATAAAATAAAAGCAAACAAGTTAAGTGATTGGGCTATGATCAACAGTTACCTGTCACTCAATCACTTAACTAACCTAATGGGAGTTTTGTGACATTTAAATTAAATTGATTGATTTAAAGTATGTAGAATAGCCTGTGCCTGACCCAGAATATTATTATCATTATCATTATCATCATCATTAACAAAACCATTTTTATTGCTATTATGATTATTATTAGCTGATTAGTTGTAAAGTTTCTTTAAACCTTTGAATTTTGGTATCATAGTCTCTGTTCTTTGTATGTTATTTAACATGTACCTAAGAGGTATGATAGTTGCTAAGTACTTGCTGACAAGTTTAACAAAACTTAAAAATTAATTAAGTATTGAATGATCAAGCTGTTTCTTTACCTCCTCATTTGGGTGTATTTGTGAGTATTTTTGTCCTGTATCCCTAAGTCTCTGTGTATCTCTGACCCAAGGTGAACATTTAAAGAGAAAAGCATTACAACTCCAATGTCTGTTTGGCCCCATTCAATAGTGAAATAGTCAAAGATTGGGAAAGAGAAGACGGCTGGTTGTATGTCTCACTCCCTTACCTGTGCACAGATTAGACAATAAATGAATGGCATTACTAAGAAACAAAGGATAAGTAAAAAAAAAAAAAGTATTTCATAAGGTGATCGACAAAGACTTCAGAATAAGAAACAACATCAAGACAATTTTATAATGATTTAGTCAGACTTTGTCCAGTGGGAAAAGTCACTGGGACTGACTGACTACCTGGAGTCACTTACAACAATTGAATTCATTTTACACAATGCAAGAAGACATCTACCGTAAATCCATTCTCTAAAGACAAAATACACTTGGCCAAGTGGTCCTTCATTTGTGTCATATATGCCCGGTGTGTCCATATGGATGGAACAGGAGTTACAGGGAAGGTGCATTATTTTTTTTCCAGGAGTCAGTGACAGTTTGGAAAATAATTTTTTTCATATCTTTGTGTTTAAAAGATGATTCTAATAGTAGATGACTTTAGAAGTAAATTGTTTTATCATATTTCTCCTCTAGGTTTTTCTTACTTCTTTTCTAACGATTAAACCAAAATTCTTATGTATTTACTGACCACTTAACCACAGGACAGGCAGGGTTTGTGTGCTAAAGGATTTAGAGCAGTAGTTCTTAACCTGGGTTCTATCGAACCCTAGGTGTTCAATGAGTTGGTCTCAGGGGTTCGGAGAAGCCTCTGCCGTGGAGGCCAGAATAAAGTAATACCATAATTTGTTGTGAGTTCATGCACTTTGTTGGTTTTGTTCTTTGAGCAAGGTGATGTTCATGCACGGCTCATTTTGTGCACCAGTAAAAAAACATATACCTATGTCTTGAATTTGGAAAAAAAATCATATTTTATTTATCACTAACGAAGGGTTTGGTGAATGCGCATATGAAACTGGTGGGTTCAGTACCTCAAAAAAGGTTAAGAACCACTGATTTAGAGGATAAAATCTCTGTGCTCAAGGAATTTACTATCTAGCAATGATACATGTTTCTATTATTTTATACTCTTCTGCTCAATAAATGACATGTTCTTATTACTATTATTATTATCATCATCTCACAGATACCCTCTTTCCTCATTTGTACTCCATTATAGACCTATCTGACCAATTTATCTAAATTCTTAAAACTATTTAACTTTGCAGTCTCAGAGGAATATTAGAAGTTGGAAAGAATGAAAATTAGTATCTTTACATGTGCAATGCAACTAAAAAAGCCAACAGTTAGCATAATTCTCAAATAACTTCGAAGTACAAATGGGAAAGCTGAAATTATAGTGAGGAAAAAAATTAAAATGTGATTCCAAATATTGTAACACACAGCCTCCATGGGAATGGGTGGGTGGGGGCGGGGTGTTTGTGTTAACTGAAATACTTGGCAGGAAAAAAGAAGAACAGAAAAGGTAATTTATAATTGATTTAAGAAGTAAATACCTCAAGTGGACTTCTAAATAACTTTATGTAAAAGGTTGTAAAGTACAGTGACCATGTCCACCATAGACAGGAGTTCTTTATGTTTCCAAGAACTTCTCAGAAGGCTTTTTAGGACGCTGGGATCTAATGAGTTCAGCAGAAGAAACCATGCTCACAACTCAGAGAATTTAGCAATAATAAAGAGGAAGATTATTGTATGTAAAGAAATTTCAGGATTTTAGTAACCCCAGTTTAGATGACAAATGCCACTGAATGAAGTATTTTATGACAACATATAATAAAAGAGATTATACTTGTTCCCTGAAGAGCTTTTCACCTCCACCTTACCTACTTTTAGGATTATGAATAAGTGAAATAGTTGAAGCTGTGAAATTTGATTCCTCCCAAACATTAAGAGGAAAACGTTGAATAAATCCACATAAAAGACACCCACAACATAAAGCTGAGGAGCTTAGTTTACTTGTTCGGCATTGCTTTGTGCTGTTTGCAAAACAGTCATCCAATTTGGCCCAAGACAAAATAAAGAATATTGCCTCATTAACAAATTTGGCAGAGTTTTAGTGACAGTAATCAAATTTTTATTCTATTTTCATATTCAAGACTTCAAAGAAGCTTAAAAAATTCATTAACAAGGCAAGTTGCAGCCTGCCAATGAGGGGCTGTGTCAGCACTGCCATGTAATCAGGGGGGCATTATCTAGAAGGGTAGAGTGTAGTTTTAACTGTGGGAAATACATACACAAAGAGACATGCCAGATAAGATGAGTAAAATTGTTCTTTTAAAAATAAATTAGTTTCTCACGAGAAGGAAGAAAAAATTCTACTGTGTAATTTGTTGTTTGAATTTTAAGTGCTGTGGTGAGTCATTAATGAGCAATATTAATACTCTTTCCAAAGACTGAATTTTCACTGAATATAAATATAAAATAAAAGAAAGCATACAAAACTATTCAAAAAATGAAATTTTCAACATTTACTTGTAAAAGTGATGGGAATGAAACAAGTCAGTTTCAAAACTAAATACCATGCAAATGTTGTAGAATTGTGCACATTCATATTGAAAACACATATGAAACTGAGAAATTCAGAAACTCTGATCTCTTCAAGAAGATCTGGGCAAAGGACCAGACAGCAGAAACGTGCACTGCCAGCTCTCTGGAGGCCATTCCTTGCTAATCTTTGTGATGTTGGTGAGACTGCCATTCTGACAGAGGTTTTACTAAATTCACCTGAGTTTGACTTGACATATGATCATTGATATTGGAAATGAAGCTGACATTACCTGTGTATTTTGTGGAGGGGTTGTGTATCTGTAATCAAAGATTTAAACATCTTAGAAAATCAAATCAGAACCCTCATTACAGAGGACAAGGAAAGGCCCATTTTGCCCTTGATGACAGGTAATATGGCTTACATTCAATCCAGCATTTGACTGGAATAATGGAAGAAGCTGAGACTCTGACTTTAATATTTAGCAGATATCTTGTCTCCAATATCTAGAAGAAGTTTAGGCTTTTTCGATGACATTTGGACTCTAAAAATTCATAATACTTTGGTACATTTGCTCTAATCGGTTATATTAAATCTTCTTTGATTTATATTATATAACCTTTGGGCAGGCTATCTATCATTTCTCTGTTTCTCTATCCATCTATCTACCTATCTATCTATGAACTAATAAGTTCAATTAATGAGGGAAATTTTTAAAAGGATGAGGAGTAATTGAGTGACATAGGCTATGAACAAATAAATTCTAGAGATTATGGAACCAGTCCTTTTGCTATTAGTTATTATGTCACAGTTTGTCTGGGGAATAGTCTTTCTTCAGGAAAACTCAAAGAAGCACCAGAGTTCCTACATAGCACAGCGATAGTCCATTGCCGATAGGCTGACAGTAAATATTGACTTGGTATATATAAGTGTTACAGAAATCTAAAAATGGACCAGATAGTACATGGTGATCTAAAACCATATAATGTGGCCCAATTTGAAGGACAGACAAAGAGATTCCCAGACAAGAAAAAGCTAAAAATGTTCATCACCACCAAACCAGTGTTACTAGAAATAGTAAAGGGACTTCTTTAAGAAATATATAGAGAGATCTAAAGATATGAATAATAAATAGACATAAAAAAGAACAAAATATGTAGCCCCTTGAAGCATATGGTTTTACTTCTTCTAATCCCAGTGAGTAATAAACTTCTTTATTTTAGTTAAAAAAGAAGGAACAAAATCTTATCATCTACAACAGCATGAGTGGACCTAGAGGATACTATGGTAAGTGAAATAAGTCAGACAGAAAAAGACAACTACCATATAATTTCACTTATATGCAAGATAAACAGAACAATATAAATAAACAAACAAAACAGACTCAGACACAGAGAACAGAAACAGACTGATGGTTGGCAGAGTGGGAGGGGTTTTGGGGACTGGGTGAAAAATGTGAAGGGATTGAGAAGTACAGATTGGTAGTTACAAGACAGTTATGGGGATATAAAGTACAGCTCAGGGAATATAGCCATAAGGTTGTAGTAACTATGTATGCTGTGAGATGGGTAGTGGAATATCTGGGGCAATACTCTAGGACAGAAGTGCCCACACTTTTTCAGCTTGCGAGCTACTTATAAGATGACCAAGTTAAAATGATCTACCTACAATAAAAATGCAAAACATAAATTTATTTCTTCTATATTATCATTATTTAAGTTATTATTATTACCATTTAATATTGTGTATTCTACTTTCACCTTTCTCCTTCTCAGCTCTCTTTTCAGAGGAAAGTCAATGTCATAGTTTTTATGAACAGTCCGAAAAAGCCGCTCCACATTTCCCTTCTTTGGAATAGCAATGGCACACAGACAGATGAGGCAAACGCAATTAGAATATGACATAGTAACAAAAATCCCCTCCCATTCTGTATGAAAGTGATAGGTTTTAGGCTTCTTACTCGGATCAGCTACGGCACTCATTTTTATACCCTTTGTTGTATTTAGTTTAAATAAATTGAAGGCTAACTACACAGTAATGTAACTGAACAAGTTAGCGTGGTTTAACACGCATGCGTAGGGTGTCAAAAGTTCAGACGTCAGATTGGCTACCCTGTATATCAATCAAAAGACAAATGTCTTTTTAATGTCATGCGATCTACCCACACTTCCTTCGCAATCGATTGAGCACCCCTGCTCTAGAAAGTATATAATTTCTACCCATTATGCTAGACCCCTGAAACTAATACAAGATGGTATTAAAGGTAAACTGTAATTGAAAAAAAATGTAATTTAAAAAACATAAAGAAATTGAAACATAAATGGAAATAATTAGATAAAAAGTTATGTGTTGTTTTCCCACAAAAGATTTTGAATTCTTTATAAATAATGCATATAAAGAATTCAAATAATCAATAAAAGAAATACCTAAAATAAAGTAAAAAGAAAAATATCAAGAAATCACGATTCGGGAAAATGTGAATTATAATCAAAAGCCAAGTCAAAGAAAGGAGAAAATATAAACTTATTCAAGAGTGTCAAATCCACACAGTTGCTGTAGTTTACTTTCCTGACGGCTGAAGCTAAAAGAGAAAAATAAGCCAATCAAAGTCTTCTCTTTATTTATTATTATTATTATTATTATTATTTATTTTATTCATTTTAGAGAGGAGACACAGAGTGAGAGAGAGAGAGAGAGAGAGAGAGAGAAAGGGGGAAGGAGCTGGAAGCATCAACTCTCATATGTGCCTTGACCAGACCAGTGCAGGGTTTTGAACTGGCGACCTCAGTGTTCCCAGGTCGACACTTTATCCACTGCGCCACCACAATTCAGGCCACGTCTTCTCTTTAAATACACAGGATGAAATACATATTGTTCCAGTTAATAAACTTTTATCTGCACTATTCAGTTCTAAAATGCTAAATTTTGTTACATCACTCTTTGAGACTAGAAAGACAATTCCTTAACTTTCAAACTCTAATTGAAAAAAATTCAGACTCAGAAAAATTAGATTCCACATCTAGAATCACACACTAAGAGTTTGTGATTGAGATCAAGTATAGTATATTGGTTTTTAGCTCACTATACTTTTCCTAATGTCTCAGGCTCATCACTTCTTTGAGAACAAAATGAGGAGCAGCCATACATTGTCAGGCTTAGAGGAGCCTGGGTTTGCTTCCCAAAGGTCAAGTGATACAGAAATGGACAGGTTACAAGAGCTTGTACTGGTACAGAGGATAGTGGTTATGCAACGAGTGTTTTGTTTTTGTTTTTGTTTTCTTTTTTTAATTTTAACAGCATGACATTAAAATATCAGGGTACATATGGTCAAAGAAAACATTTCCAAGTTATCTTATCATTCAATTATGTTGCATACCCATCACCCAAAGTCAAATTGTCCTCTGTCACCTTCTATCTGGTTTTCTTTGTGCCTCTCCCCTCCCCCTTCTCCCACTCTCTCTTCCCTTCTCCCACACCATAACCACCACACACATGTCCATGTCTCATAGTTCCGCTTTTATGTCCCACCTATGTATGAAATCATGTTTTTCTTTTTTTTCTGATTTACTTATTTCACCCCGTATAATGTTATCAAGGTCCATCCATTTTGTTGTAAATGATCCGATGTCATCATTTCTATGGCTGAGTAATATTCCATAGGATATATGTACCAAAGCTTTTTAATCTACTCGTCCTCTGATGGATATTTGGGCTGTTTCCAGATCTCCGCTATTGTGAACAATGCTGCCACAAACATGGGACGCATTTCTTCTTTTCGAACAGTGCTATGGGGTTCTTAGGGTATATTCCTAAAATTGGAATAGCTGGGTCAAAAGGCAGTTCGATTTTTAATTTTTTGAGGAATCTCCATACTGTTTTTCCACAGTGGGTGCACCAGTCTGCATTCCCACCAGCAGTGCAGGAGGGTTCCCTTTTCTCCACATCCTCGCCAGCACTTATTCTGTGTTGTTTTGCTGATGTGCTCCATTCTGACTGGAGTGAGGTGATATCTCATTGTGGTTTTAATTTGCACTTCTCTAATGATTAGTGATGTTGAGCATTTTTTCATATGCCTATTGGCCATCTGTATGTCCTCTTTGGAGAAATTTCTATTCATTTCTTTTGCCCATTTTTTGATTGCATTGTTTGTCTTCCTGGTGTTGAGTTTTATAAGTCCTTTATAAATTTTGGTTATTAACCCCTTATCAAACATGTTGTCGAATATGTTCTCCCATTGTGTGGTTTGTCTTTTTATTTTGTTCTTATTGTCTTTAGCTGTGCAAAAACTTTTTAGTTTGATATAGTCCCATTTGTTTATCTTGCCTTTTATTTCATTTGCCTGTGGAGATAAATCTGCAAATATATTGCTGCTACATATGTCGGAGAGCTTACTGCCTATATTTTCTTCTAAGATGCTTATGGTTTCACAGCTTACATTTAAGTCTTTTATCCATTTTGAGTTTCTTTTTGTGAATGGTGTAAATTGATGGTCTAGTTTCATTTTTTTACAGGTAGATGTCCAATGTCCCCAACACCATTTGTTAATGAGGCTATCTTTACTCCATTGTATGTTCTTTCCTCCTTTGTCAAATATCAGTTGTCCATAAAGGTGTGGGTTTATTTCCAGGTTCTCTGTTCTGTTCAATTGATCTATGTGCCTGTTCTTGTGCTAGTACCAGGCTGTCTTGAGTACAGTGGCCTTGCAGTATACCTTGATATCTGTAAGATTGGTACCTCCTGCTTTATTTTTTCTTTTTAAGATTGCTGAAGCTATTTGAGTTTTTTTTTTTTTTTGGTTCCATATAAATTTTTGGAATATGTATTCTATATCTTTGAAGTATGTCATTGGCATTTTAATTGGTATTGCATTGAATTTATAAATTGCTTTGGGTAATATACACATTTAAATGATCTTTATTCTTCCTAAACATGAACACGGTATAAGCTTCCCCTTATTTGCGTCTTTCTTGATTTCTTTTATAAATGTTTTATAATTTTCCGAGGACAAGTTCTTAACCTCCTTGGTTAAATTTACTCCTAGGTACTTTATTTTTTGGTTGCAATAGTGAAGGGGATTGTTTCCTTAATTTTTTTTGCTGACAGTTCATAGTTGGTATATAAAAATGCCTCTGATTTCTAAGTATTAATTTTATATCCTGCCCCCTCGCTGAATTCATTTATCAGGTCCAGTAGTTTTTTGACTGAGACTTAGGATTTTCTATATACAATATCATATCATCTACTAGTAATAACAGTTTTACTTCTTCTTTTCCAGTTTGGATGCATTTTATTGCTTCTTCTTGTCTGATTGCTGTAGCTAGGACTTCCAGAACTATGATGAATAAGAGTGGTGAAAGGGGGCACCCCAGCCTGGTTCCTGATCTTAAGAGGATTGCTTTTAATTTTTGCACATTTAGTATGATGTTTGCTGTAGGTTTGTCATAGATGGACTTTATCATGTTAAGGTATGTTCCCTGTATTCCCACTTTGCTGAGAGTTTTGAACATGAATGGGTTCTGGATTTTATCAAACGCTTTTTCTGCATCTATTGAAATTATCATGTGATTTTTGTCCTTCATTTTGTTTATGTGATGAATTACATTGATTGATATGTGAATATTGAACCAGCCTTGCCTCTCCAGAATAAATCCCACTTGATCATGGTGTATGATTTTTTTCATATATTGCTGGATCCGGTTGGCTAATATTTTGTTGAGAATTTTAGCATATAATTTCATCAGGGATATTGGCCTATTATTTTCTTTCTTTGTGTTATCTTTGCCTGGTTTCAGGAATAGAATTATGCTCACCTCATAAAAGGAGTTTGGAAGTCTTCCTTCCTCTTGAATTTTTTTAAATAGCTTGAGGGCAGTAGGAGTTAGTTATTCTTTGAATTTTTGGTAGATTTCACTTGTGAAGCTGTCAGGCCCAGGACTTTTCTTTGTTGGGAGTTTTCTTATAACTGTTTCGATCTCATTTGTTATAATTGGTCTGTTTAGGTGTTCTGATTCTTCCAGATTGATTTTTGGAAGATTATATGATTCAAGAAATTTTTCCTTTTCACCTAGGTTGTCTAATTTTTTGGCATAGAGTTCTTCATAGTATTTTCTTACAATGCTTTGTATTTCTGTTGTGTCAGTTGTTATTTTTCACTCAAATTTCTAATTTTATTTATTTGAGTCCTCTCTTTTTCTCTTGTTGAGTCTAGTTAAAGGTTCGTCGATCTTGTTTACCTTTTCAAAGAACCAGCTCCTGGTTTCATTGATCCTCTATATTGTTTCTTTAGCCTCTATGTCATTTATTTCCACTCTGATCTTTATTATTTTCTTCATTCTACTAGTCCTGGGCTTTACTTGCTGTTGTTTTTCTAGTTCTTTTAGATGCAGGGTCAGGTTGCTTATTAGAGCTTTTTCTATCTTCTCATGGTATGCCTGTAATGTTATGAACTTCCCTCTCAGTACTGCTTTTGCTGTGTTCCATAAATTTTGAGTTCATGTATGCTCATTATCATTTGTTTCTAGAAACTTTTTTATTTCTTCTTTGATCTCATTGTTAATCCATTCATTATTTAATAATATACTATTTAGTTTCCAAGTGTTTGAGTATTTTTCAGTTTTTTTTTTTTGTGGTTAATTTCTAGTTTCATGTCATTGTGATCAGAGAAAATGCTTGATATGATTTCAATCTTCTTAAATTTGTTGAGACTGCTTTTGTATCCTAACATGTGGTCTATCCTAGAGAATGTACCATAAGTGCTTGAAAAGAACATATATTCTACTGCTTTAAGATGAAAAGTTCTGAAGACATCTATTAAATCAAGTTTATCTAGTGTATTCTTTAAGTCTGCTGTTCCTTTGTTAATTTTCTTGCTTGAGGATCTATCCAGTGATGTTAGTGGGGTATTGAAATCCCCTACTATTATAGTATTAATTTCTCCCTTTATATCCATAAAAGTCTGCTTTATGTAAGTCAGAGCTCTATGTTCTATGCGTAGAGATTTAAAATGGTTATATCTTTCTGTAGAATTTTTCCCATTATCATTATGTAGTGTCCTACTTTATCCTTATTACAGCCTTTGTTTTAAAGTCCAATTTTTCAGATATAAATATTGTTACCCTGCCTTTTTTTTTTCATTTCCATTTGCATGAAATAATTTTTTCCATCCTTTTACCTTCAGTCTATGTGCATCTTTTGTTTTAAGGTGTGTCTTCTGTAGACAGCATATATATGGGTACTGTTTCTTTATCCATGCAGCTACCCTATGTCTTTTGATTGGATCATTTAATCCATTTACATTTAAGGTTATTATTGATATGTAGTTGTTTTTTGCCATTTTATTCTTTAAAGCTGTATTCTTCTTTTGCTATATTCTTTTCCCCCTTTGAACTGTTCACAACAGGCCCCTTAGCATCTCTTGCAGAATTGGTTTGGTTTTAATGAATTCCCTGAGGTTTTTTTTGTCTGGGAAGCTCTTTATTTCTTCTTCAATTTTAAATGTTAGCCGTGCTGGATAGAGTAGTCTTGGTTGTAGGTTCTTGTTCTACATTACTTTGAATATATCTTGCCATTCCCTTCTGGCCTCAAGTGTTTCTGTTGAGAAATTGGATGTCATCCTAATGGGGGCTCCTTTATACATGATAGCCTTTATTCTCTAGCAGCATTTAAAATTTTCTCTTTATCACTTAGCTTTGATATTTTAACTATAATGTGTCTTGGTGTAGATTTCTTTGGGTTTCTCTTTAATGGAGTTCTCTGTGCTTCTTGAACATGAGATATGTTTCCCAGCCTTAATTTAGGGAAGTTTTCAGGTATAATTTGATTGAACAAAGTTTCTATCCCTTGTTCTTTCTCTTCATCTTCGGGAACTCCTATGATGCAGATGTTATTTCTCTTCATGTTGTCACAGAGCTCCCTTAGAGTTTCCTCAAATTTTTTGAGTCTCTTTTCTTTTTTCTGCTCTGCTTCTGTGCCTTTGTTTATTCTGTCCTCTAACACACTGATTCGATCCTCAGCTTCATCCATCCTCCTTTTAATTCCTTCCATTGTGGTCTTCAGTTCTGATACTGTATTTGTCATTTCTATCTGATTCTTTTTCATTATTTCCATTTCCTTTTTTATACTTGTTATCTCTTTATTTAGGTGTTCGTAATGACTATCCATTGTTGCTCTAAGCTATTTGAACATCCTAACTATCATTATTTTAAACTCTGCATACAGTAATTTGGTTATATCTGGTTCATTCAGGTCCTTCTCTGGGGATTTCTCTTGATTCATTGGGTTTGCATTTCTCTGCCTGCCCATTTTGTCTGTGTATAAGAAGGGTGTGGCCACTGGAGTCCAATGGGCGTTGCCTCTGTGTTCCCTAGGTGTGGTCTGTCTCCAGGCCCACCACCCCCTCTGCCGCTGCCTAGGACGGTTGAGATGGGCATTGCTGGAACCGGCCCACTGCAGCTGTTGCTGTGATTTCCACCTCTCCTCCGCGGGAGGGGCTGTGTTCTCATCCCCGGCTCTACAATACTCAGCCTGTCTGGGCCTTCACCTCACCCTCACAGGTGGAGTTGTGCACTGCACTGAAGCCACAAGCCTCAGCACCAAGGGTAGGGGTGAGTACCTTTGCTCAGCTGCGGACCCCGCCCAGCCCCGACTGTCAGAGCTGTCTCATGCAAGATCACAAACCGTGGTTTTTCAGGCTGGGCAGGGATGCTGTCGTGCACTTTCTGCGAGCCTCTACCTATCTCAGGCTTTAGCCTCGCCCCTGCGGTCAGGGCTGTCTTGCACAGGGTCACTAACCTCAAAGGCCACGTGATGCTGCGCACCCACAAGACCCTGCTCAGCTGCAGATCTCTGCCCGTTCCTGGCCTCTTGCTTTTCCCCCGCAGGTGGAGCTGTAGGTGGGCCTGTAGCTGCTGGACCACTTTTGTGCATCCCCTCTGCCCCTGCTGCGCTAGACCGAGCTCACACTGGCTGGGCCTCCACCCCTGCCAACAGAACCACGTTTTAATGTCCCGCTGCCTCCATCCCTCCAACAAGCCCTCAGCAGTGTGGGTAGGGGCACTGCAGCTCAGACCCTAACACTGCATACTGTAGTCCTGGAAGCTCCCTCCGTCTAAACAGCTCTGCTCTTAGTGCCACGGGAGAGCTTGTTTGGCTGGTGTCCTCTCTCCCTTTGCTGGTATTGCTAGTTCCAGGGGAAATATTTGTTTTCGATTGGGGAGTGATTCAGCCCAGGGGTTAGGGTAGCTGTCCCATAGAGTGTTTCTCCCTGTGCTTTACAGTCCACACTCTTCCTGCTGCTCCGGTCCTCTCCTCTTTCCCTGTTCTCCAGACCTGGGTGAGTGGTTGTGAGAGAGGTTTTCGGTGCTGTCCCTTTAAGAAGAATTCTGGGTCTGAGAAACCTGTCTCTTTCTCACAAACAGTATCCTCACTTGTTTCACAGCTCAATACTGTCCTACCACCTCTTCTAGGCTCTGGGGCTTCAGACTTGGGCTTTGTTCCTGGGACCAAGGTCCCTCCCTCTCCGCTAAACTCTCTTCCCACCACACAAGTCTGCCATTTGCTCCAGGGAGTTGGGCAGCCCTTTCCACGTTTTCGCTTTTCCTACCAGTCTCAATGTGGTTTCTTCAGTGTTCCTTGGTTGAAGAGTCCACTTAATTTAGTTCAAAGTTGGTTTATCCAGTTGATGGTTCTTAAAATTAAGTTATAATCCACTTTGGTTCCAGGAGTTGGAAGTTGGTACGTCCGCCTACTCCATCACCATCTTGCTATCCTCCTCAATGAGTGTTTGTTGATTGATTAAATAAATACAGTTTCCCTCCAATAACAATCATAAGTTTCAATACAAATTGTTAAGGTTAGATATCCTGAGAAGGTATCATTCCTCCCATGAGAAATTAGACTTTCATTCTCATTGATCATGATAAATATGAATAAACATGTTGTAAATTATTTAAACATGTTCATTTAGGTTCATTTAGCTATGACCTTGTTTATGTACTTGAACTCTTTCAACTCATTAGTAAAACCTTTCCTTATTTGCTTGAGTGATGATAGCATGTTTCTTTTAGTAGTATTCTAATGGAAAATAAAATATAGATACGTATCTGCATTGCTAAACCTGTTATTATAAAGCAACTGAACCTCAAACAATGCTTTAAGATACACCAGTAGCCAGCCTGATCTCACCTGGGCTCAGAATATTTTCAGATGGTCTCACTCACACATCCGGCATGTGGGTTGTGTGATTGGAGCAATTGGGACCTCATTCTCAAATGTCTAGCATATAGTTTAGGCTGCTTCAGATGGCGTGCATTTGGATTCTAAGAAAATCTGGAGAGTAAAAATCAAAAGAAGAAAAGTAAGTATTTTACAAGCTTCTCCATGCATAACATTTGCTACTGGGAATAATCAGAATTATTGGGGTCTTTTATATTTGCAGCCCTCTATTTCATTTCATTTTTTTTCTAATTGCCTTTAAAATACAAATGAGTTATTAAGTTGACTTGGCTTTCGCCTGTTACCATATTAAAGATACCTTATAAATCAAATGAATAAGAATGTACTGAAGAGCTATTATATTTAGGGCACTGCACTAGGTTATAGGGGAGGATCAAAAAGAGTGCCTACATGATTCAACTAATCTATATAATGGTGGTCTCCTTGACCAGATCAATTTCTTTACAAGTAGGGCAGATTTTATAAAAGAGAAATGTTACCTTCTAGATTTTGGCCATTCTAATAGGTGTGCAGTGATATCTCACTGTTGTTTTCATTTACATTTCCTGATAACATAGGATGAGGAGTATCTTTTTACATGCTTATTTGCCATCTGTACGTCTTCTTTGCTGAGATGTCTCTTAAGTTCTCTGGATAATTTTTTTTTCCATTTAGAAAATTAACTTTAATAAGCTGGCATTGATCAATAAGAGTACATAGTTTTCAGTTGAACATTTCTATAATATTTGAACTGTTGATTACATTGTATACCCATCATCCAAATCCAATCATTTCCTGTCACCTTGTATTTGTCCCTCTTTACAACCTTCCCCCTACCCCCTCTGCCCCACATTCACTCAAGTCCCCTTCCCCCTCCCCCATGTTCCCTTCCCCCGGTAACACTTCACTTTTATCTACGTTCATAAGTTTCAGTTTTATATCCCACCTATGTGTGAAATCATACAGTTCTTAGCTTTTTCTGATTTAACTTGTTTCATTCAGTATAATGTTCTCACAGTCCATCCATGTTCTTGTAAATGTCACTATGTCATTGTTTCTTATAACTGAGTAGTATTCCATTACATATATGTACCAGATCTTCTTTATTCAATCCTCTAATGAAGGGCACTTTGGTTCTTTTCATGTCTAGGCCACTGTGAATAATGCTGCAATGATCACGATGCTGCATTTTTCTTTATATACCAATGTTTTCAAGTTTGGGGGTATAATTTTTAATCAGATTGTTAGTTTTCTTATTGTTGAGTTTTAAAAGATTATTGTATATTTTGGATTAACAGTCTGTTATTAGGTGTGATTTTGCAAATGTTTTCTCCTGATCTGTGGCTTGTCTCCTCATTCTCTTGACATTCTTTCACAGAGCACAGTTGACTGTTTTCCCTCTGATTTTCATAGAGATCTCTTTATGGATTCTTTTATGAGTTGTGTCTTTAGTGTTGCTTCTAAAAGAAGCATCACCATACTAAAGTCATTTAGGTTTTCTCCAATGTCATCTAGGAGTTTTATAGTTTTGTGTTTTACCCTTAGGTCTATAATCCATTTTGAGTTAATTGTTATGAAGGATATAAAGTCTGTGACTAGGTTCATTCTTTTGTATGTGAATGTCCAGTTGCTCCATTATATTGTCTTTGCTCCATTGTCAAAGATCAGTTGACTGTATTTATGTGAGTCTATTTCTGAGATCTCTTCTGTTCCATTGATCTATTTTTTTTTCACCAATACCACACTTTATTACTGTAACTTTATACTGAGACTTGAAGTCAGATGGTGTCAGTCCTCCAAGTTAGTTCTTCTTCTTTGACCTACCTTCAATTTGAACTCTTCCTCACATCTCATGAATAAGAAAAAAACAAAAACAAATTATCATAGGCATCCTTTTTTTCCCAAACATAACACCAGCAGCAAAACCTTTTCTAAGCTCTATTTGCTACTTTATCATACATAATGTTTGCCACTGAACATTATGTATTTTCATTAATATAATGATATAGAAAAACTCATTAAAATGACTACAAAATAGATTATCTCTTTCATGAAATCACTCTGTAAAAAAGTTTCTATTTTGAAATAAAATCATGATCTACATGTTGAAATAACTAAAGTTTGTTAAAGTATCTATTTTAGATATAGGTTTAGCTATAGCTATTATATCTATGACAGTGTATTTTTCCTTTAAATTTCAATTATTTTATTTACTTAAATTATCAAAAGTCTATATATATTTATATATTGTCTACATGTATGAACACTCCTCCCTGAGAATCCTTGTGTCTACTTTTCTCCCTTTCACTGAGCAACATAAATTCTTCAGTCATGTAGCCAGATACCTTGCCCTGGATGTAATGACAAGCAATACAGGGTGGAGTAAAAGTAGGTTTATGCTTATTCATATGGAATATAATATAATACTTAAGAAATAATAATACAAGAATAAACTGTTTTGTGTCCTCACAACTGTAACCCTACGTTTGCTCCACACTCTAAGTAAAGAACTATTTAGTTACACATAATATTGAGTTGCTTCAGTGAATATTTTCTCATTAGCTTTCCTCCTCCCCCCAAGATACTTGTCACTTCCTCCAAACTGGACTAATTTTCTCTCAGGCTATCTCCATTAGCGTGGGTTATTTATTTTATTTTGCTTTAATTACCATTTATACTAGTCTCTGTTATTCTTGTTCCTCCTCAACTTCTTTCTGTCTTCATTGTTTCTACCCATTTCCAAACCTCTCCCAATGCTCAGGTTCCCCAGGCTCTTTGTGACTCTGCTAGATACTTACATACTTTGAACTTCTGGATTTCTCAGTAATGACTGATACCTGTGAACACTTTGGCTAATGGTATTGCAAGTTAAAGGTAATTTATTTTACGGTTGCATATAAATGAATTAGTTCAAATAATTGAGTTAGTGACTCAGTGATGACTAAAATTTGGGTTACTCAAGATAAGCTCAAGGGGAAGAGTTATAAGCCAACTATTCTTTAAAAATCTGCTTTGGAATTAAGTCCTCTTAGAATGTAGTCACATTTTCCAGGACTCCATTTGGATTTAAATATAAATTTTTTCCAGTTTTTAGTTTTTCAACTATCCCATTAATTTACAACTTCTTAAGAACAAGGGTAATGTCTTACACTGAGAAGACCCTGCACGAAGAATTGAGGTTTGTTTCATCTGTCTTTCAGCACAGTGCCATCCTGAGCAGCAGGTTTCCCACCTCCTCCAAAGTCAAAATCATTCATTGGTAAAATGGTGATAATTGCATGTGCTTCAGAGAGGCTTCCAGAATCACAGTATCAAGAACAGGAGACTACCATAAATGCGATTGCCTTACCTACTTCACTATTTGGAAAATGTATGACACATTACAAAGCATAGGTATTGGAGTCAGTACATGCTTGGCTTTGAGCATTAATTCATGGGACAATCTAGTGATCTGGCTTTATATGTGTCCTTTGTACCATGTGACAAGACCTCTTATATAGATAATGAGTATCATAATCATGTCTCTGTATTATAAGACACCTGTACCAACACTCAGCACAGAGTGGCATCTTCTAATTCTCTTTCTGAGCAAAATTTTCCAGCACAGAGTAGAACACACAAATGGGATAATTGATTTATCCCTATATCATAGAGTACATCATTAAAAAATATTAACTGGGTCATTAGTGGATAAAAGAAAAGAATACACTTAAAGATGTTGACACGTAGTAACAAGTTTCAAAATGTTCATGTGTCTGTATAATGATTAAGATGAAAGAAAGTTGAAAAAAAGATGAAAGAAAGTTGTATTTTGAAAGCTAAGTTTGGTAACTAAAGAAAATGAAAGATGATCAAGGAAATACTAGTTAAGGATTTAAAGTTGAGACTGGTTTATAGATAGAACCTGAAGTTCATTTTGAGGGTGATTTAAAATTGGGTTCAAGTCCTCAAGATGGAACTCAAAGAACAGCAACCTTCCTACTTAAAGATTGTTACATTTCTTTTTTATATGTTCTTCTGTAATAATGTACTAAAAGACTGAAATGAACACCTTTCTTCTTTGGGTTAAAATTGACAAATGATCTCTTCTTAGTCCCATCTTGTCATGGTGGTGTCATCATGAGACAGTCTACCAGAAACAGCTCTGCCCTACAACTCTTCATTGCCCACAGGCTGCACGGGCAGCCCTACCTCAAGAAGATCTGCTTCTGAAGTTACTTCATATTCTTTATTGAGGGATAAGTTGCATTTTCCCCAAATTCTACTTTGAAATCTTAACTGTTAGTACCTTAAAATATGACTGTGTTTGGAGATATGGGCTGGTGGAGAGATGAACATGGTTTAATGTCAGTGAGTACAAGATGTGCAAAGAGAGGCATCTGGTATTCCAATGTTGATCAAGCAAGAAGTGATCTCAGGTCAACTGGTGCATTAGCAGGTAGTAAAATAGATTTGAGGAGGAAGCACATTTTGTAAGTGATTTTGTGTGCTGCAGCATATTGCTCAGGAAATAGAAGAGGGTTGGGAAAAGGCAGTTCGATCTAGACAGGTACAAGAAGCAAAATTGAGGGGAAAATGGGGATAAGAAGTAAAGTATAAAACTACCCCTGCCAATAAAGGTACAGAGCAGTAGCCTTAGAAAGAGAACTTGAAATAGAATATACTCAAAAGGGAAAATGTTGAATTAGACCCACAAATGAAGAACAGTTCTCAATATCCCCAAGCCAGCCTCTCAAAATTTTATAAAAATAAAATACAATTAAGACTATTTAAATTTTTATCCACTTTTTTTACAGCCAACATTTGAATATTTATTAGCTTCATTATTTTCTTTAAGCAGTCGTAAAGGGCCTGCCATGTTCTAATAATTCAGTGACCAATTACATCAAGGTTGGAGCCAAGTGAGGCATTGACATTGCATGTCAACTTAGAAATAATATTTTAAATTTTTCTATTTATTGAGTACATGCCCTGTGAGAGTACTGTAGCAGGGGACAATATGGACCATTGTTGCCACCCTACTCAAGAAAACACACCAACTTATATTTTGTATTTGTTTTTAGCTACCAGTAGTACTGGAAAATCATATCCTGATGAAACAGGCAGCCATGTAAAATCAAAACTGATTTTCTTAAAGAAAAGATAGAGGAAAAAGTAAGTCCTAGATAAATTTCAAGGCCTTCAAAAATGCCCTTTCCAACCAATTCTATGAAAAGAATTCTCGATGAGGGTGGTTGGCTGTCACACTACTGGTAACTGTAAGATGATGGGACGAACTGAGCACAGAAAGAGGCAAGTGTTACAGGTGAAAGATTTTTTAAGGGCATGTCAAAGCAGAAGTTCAAGTGGGGAAAAAAGCCCCATAGGGTCACAGAATGAGCCTAGTTACCAACTGTGACAAGTGTCATTTGCCATGTGTAGTTAGTTAATGTGCAATTAGGAACCTAATTCTGACTCTTTACCTCTTAGGGCTATTACAAATCTAATATGAGCCTGACCAGGCAGTGGTGCAGTGGATAGAGCGTCGGACTGGGATGAGGAAGACCCAGGTTCAAGACCCCAAGCTCGCCAGCTTGAGCGCGGGCCCATCTGGCTTGAGCAAAAAGCTTGCCAGCTTGGACCCAAGGTCGCTGGCTCCAGCAAGGGGTGGTTCAGTCTGCTGAAGGCCCGCAGTCAAAGCACGTGTGAGAAAGCAATCAATGAACAACTTAGGTGTCACAACGGTAACGAAAAACTAATGATTGATGCTTCTTACCTCTCTCTGATCCTGTCTATCTGTCCCTATCTATCCCTCTCCCTGACTCTCTCTCTGTCCCTGTAAAAAAAAAAAAAAAAAAAAAAAAACCAAAAAATCTAATATGACACACAGGTGTTAAGTACCTTAAAATGTTAAACATTAGATAACTAAAAAGGTTTATCATTAAAAATTAAGCTTAACCACATGACAAAATGCCACAAGCTGACAGAAGTACAGAATGGTTATCTTCAAGTATGTGGTTATGGGGAATGAACAAAATATGAAATGTAAATCTTAATTAATTGTGCTCACACATAAAGCTTTTGCCACCAGCAGTGTGCTTTTATTTAAAAGGAGCATAATCAGTCATTAGCAAACAATTTCAAATCACTGCAAGAAAATAATGTCACCTTGCATTGGAGTCATTTTGTAACATCTTTAATTGTATCTTTTCCTGGTGGATGATTAAATGGGTGGCTAATCTTTTTTTTGCCACAGTTTTCTTTCAATATCACAAGATATATCAAATAAGGATTTACAAGTAGTTCTTCTTGACAGAATGTGCCCTGTGCTGAGGATGTCTTCTGTAGAAATAACTCATACCCTTTTGTGTGGACATAGCATCAGTTCTCCGTGAGGCAGAATTCTTAACCTTCTTTAGAACGAGAAGCTCCTAACATTACTGTGAGCTGGAAATTAATAACCCCACCAAAAAGATCAGAAATGGTTGGAAATCTCTCCCCACAAATAATGTCTTAAAAACTTTATAATAATTTAAGAAATATTCACTAGATACTAATTATCTTTGCTAAGTACTATAAACTTGACACTACCAAGGATAAATCTCAAGGAATTTATCAGCAGGTAAGGGAGCTAACACATGTATATCAGTGTTTTAAAGTACAATATTTACCCCCTAAATCCCTGTCCTGACCTCCTCACCTTCTCATCAATGTGCCCAATTAGAATTACTATTTTAATTACCTTTAATACAGGAAGCTTCCCTGAGCTGATATATTAATTTACTTCCCTTCTACCTAAGAATTTTTGCTACCCTCATTCTACTTCCCATGGATATCTACCATCTTCCTCATCTCGCTCTGCTGTCTCTCTGCACCTCTCCACTTTTCAATCATTCCATAGCTTTAACATTGTCCCATGTCCAGTTCCCACACTTTATGCAATAATAGCTTGTAATTACATAATGAGTGATGCTATCTTTCAATTGTTGCCATACACTTATTTATCCTGTACTTATAGTACCTCCATGAAGTTTATACATCAATGTTTCCCCTGGGCAGGTGAGGAAGGTAAAGCAGTCAAAGTGCTTTGCACATTATAGTGTAGGGATGCCAGCCCAGGCCTGGGGTTTTACTAAGGCTGTGGCACACTTTTTCTTCTGGGAACAACTTACTTCTGCTGGAGACAATGTTGCTTACCTCCTTAAGTAAATTTAATTAGAAGAACAACAAAGTTTAAATGAGCTTGATCCTGTTGATCATTATCCATTGAAAAATACTAAATGTCACTTTCTGGTCTAAAGGATATTTATGAAGTACATTGTACCAAAGCAGCAAAATAGTAATTGAAATAGAATATTTAATTTTCAGAATAACAGTCAGCACAGGTAATTTTCCTTAACAATTATTTAACATATACTTTGCTACTGACTCTATAAGGTTAGAAATATTAATTTAATAAGAAATGAACTAAGTCTCTTTCACTTAGCATGATGCTCTCTAGGTCCATCTATGTTATCGTAAAGGCTGAGATTTCCTTCAGTTATATATGAAGCTTTTTTATCCACTCATATACTGTTGGCACGTGGGTTGCTTCCAAATCTTGCTTATTGTAAATAATGCTGCAATGAACACAGCTTGCAGCATTATTAGTGTTTAGGGTTTTTTCAGATAAATTCCCAGAAGTAGAACTGCTGGGTCATAAGGCATTTTCACTTTTAATTTTTGAGGTAACTCCATACTGCTTTCCACAGTGGCTGTGCGAATCTGTATTCTCACCAGTGGTGCCTAAGGGTTCCCCTTTCTCTACATCCTTGCTAATACTTGTTGTTTTTTGATTTATTGATTATAACCATATGACACATGTGAGATGATACCTCACTGTGGTTTTGGTTTTAATTTGCTTTTCTCTGATAATTAGTGACACTGTAGAGAATGTAAAGTACCACCCATTTGTAGAATCTAATGAACAAAGTGAACAAACATGCAGAATAGAGACAGACTTATTGATAGAGATCAGATTGACAGGGGGTGGGTTGGGAGGCTGGGTAGGGAAGTGAAGGGATTGAACTAAAAAAGAAAGAAAAGAAAAAACTCAGACACAGACAATAGTGTGGTGACTGCAGAGGGGAGAATTATGGGGAGAGGTAGAGGAGGATAATAGGGGGAATAAATGGTGTGAAAGAAGATTTGTTATAGTGAACTTACAATACAGTTTATAGGTAATATATTATAAAATTGTGTTCCTGAAATCTGTATAATTTGGTTAACTAGTGTCACCCAATAAATTCAATAAAAATAAAATAAAATAAAATCTTATCACAGATAAAAAATAATTTAAATTTAAAAACTTAAACCTATCTACAATTTATCAAAATAAAATTATTATTAAATATGTGACTACATATAATATTATTTTAATTTTTTTATTCATTTTTGAGACAGAAGAAAAGAGAGAGAGCTTCTTGAGAACCTCATGTGTTTGTACAAATAATCCTGAATGCTGCCTGGGACAAGGAGTCAGAGAGAGAGAAGCACCACCACTCTGTTGTTTCTCCTATCAATGATTCATTAGTCAATTCTTGTATGTGTCCTCCCTGGGGATCAAATCCACAACCTTGGCATATCAGGATGACACGCTGACCAACTGAGCTACTCAGCCAGGGCATATCATATAATTTTTAAATGATTGAATTAAGCCCTCATAAAAAAGACAAAATGAGTTAGTAATAGTAAGTAAAAGATGGGAAAGTACATGGTTTAATGAAAGGGAAGTTAAATATAGAAAAGGATTAATATGTGCTGCCAAGTAAATAAAGATATAGTTGTTCCTTGTTGCACCTACTAGAAATATAAAAAAGGCCGAGTACTTAAACTCTGTATCTTGGGCTCCTAATTTACAAATAATGTTAATGGTTCTTACTTTATATATAGTTGTTGGGAAGATAATTCTAATTAGTAATTATTCAAAAGGAAGTGTTTAACATATAGTATGGCGAGACCTAAGTACTGTTGACTATCATTTTAATAAAGAACCTGGTAATGAAGGCTATGAGTATTTGGCATATTGGTTGAAATTAAAATAATAAAGTATGGATGACAAAATATCAAATATGCAAAATCCATAATCGATGAGGAATTACACAAATGTGGCTTGCCATAGGTCTGAGAAAAGAGGCCCTGTGGTAATAAATAGAAACTCTTAAAATGCCTATCTCTTCTTCATAGGTATATTGTAGGGTTTTATTTCTCAGCTAATTGCAGTAAGTTGAAGCCAAGTGATGAGTTCTGGACATTGGAATATGAACAAGAGATATGTAGGCCATTTCCAAACGGAAATTCTCAAACTCTTTCATGGAACACTATATGGTCTTTTTCATCCTTCATGTGCTGGACAGATGCCAAAGGACCCAGGGAAAGACTTCAGTATTAGAGAGATAAGAGCTGGGGGATACCTAAGTCCCCTAATGATTATGAAGGCACAGCCACGCTCTTAACTTGACATCCAAAATATAGGATTGTGTAATAAAATATGAATATTTACTATTTTAAGCCTCTTAGTTTTAAAGGTTTTCAGTTATAGTAGGAGTTGACTGATACAATAGTGAAAAGTTATTCAAACAGAAGTTAGGACAGTTCTGTCCAAACTGTACTCCTACCATCTACTAGCTATATAGCTTCAGGTAATTAATTTAATCTCTTTGAATTTCTTTTTATTTGTTCTAAAATTCCCATGATAAAAGTTGTAATAATTAAAGAATATAGTTACAGAGCTTGACAAAGTCCAAAAACCCTGTAAATGCCAGTTAAATAAAAATTTAATAATAATTTAATCCATACTTTACATAGCACTCAGATATCTATATTACATAGAACTGGTTAAATCATGTTTTTAAACAATGACACAACTACTTAGTTTGCAGAAGGTTTAAATTTCAATAGCAAATTATATGTTGATTTTATATAAATGCAGCTCTCAAACTGCTTTCATTAGATACGTGGTATCGACATACTCAAGCCAAGAACAAGGTTTTGTTTTCCTACTGATGTCTCTGTAACAATTTGCCCAATCTCTTCTCTAATAGAGTAGCCTGTATTTAATATGCACAACAACTGCAGGTCATTAATTCTCTGTCTCTCCTAATCAATCCTCTGGATGTGGACTAGAATCTTGATGTCGTTTTGGTAGTTGGGAATCTCACCTAATTTATTACATGGGGAGAGGTATGACACAGGAAAAATGCATATGAACTATTCAGATAAAACTATTCCTTCTTTCAGGAATTTGTTTTTTCAAAACAGTCATGAACAGATAACTAAACAAGCAAGATTATGCGTAGTAGTTTAGTCAATATAAAAAGTCTATATATGAAAATACTTTTGTGTGTGCATACATTTCACAGCTAATTGTCATCTATTTTCCAGAGTCAGCTAAACAATGGTAAAAGCAAGCCTAGTTTTCATTATTTTTTAAGCATTTTTATCGGGAAATAAAATATACAACCAAAAAAAATGCATTCAACATTGATGTAAATTATAATTAAATAAGCTATTGTGTAACTGTCTCATCAAATGAGAAATACAGCAGTGCTGACCCTCGGAAATCCTCATGCGCCTCTTCCCCATTAAATATTCTCCCTCTCCCCTGGAGGAAACCACTCTCCTGACCTTCATGATAACCAATTCCTCATTTTCATTACATTTTTGCTACCTAAATATGCATCCTTAAACACCATAGTTTATTTTTTATAGATTTTTGAAGCTTATACAATGGAATCATCACTATTATTTTCTAATTTTCTTCTTTACTGCAATAATACATTTATAATATTCATCTGTTAATTCAGGAAGTCTTAGTTCATGCATTTTCATTGCAGACAATATAGAAATTTTTATATCTGTTCTACTACTGGTGGATGTTGGGGTTGTTTCAATTTGGGTCTATTACAATTGTATTGCCATTGACATTTTGTGCATGTCTTCTAGTAGCCATGTGTGCACCTTATAGTGGGTGTATGCCTAAAAGTAGAATTGTTGGCTTAAAATTACATAATTTACATTCCCATCAACAGATTAACATACCTCCAGTTGTATCCCTTTCTTGCCAACACATGGTATTGTCAATCTTTTCATTTTGGCAATCTGGTGATTGTCTCCTGATATATTTTTGTAGTGAGGTCTTTTGCTCTTTTTCAACTAGGTTTTTTATATTTCTCTTATACATCTGTGTGAGCGTTATATCTATTCTGAATACAATCTTTCATTTAAATGTTTTAAGCTATTAACTCCCTTTGTGGTTTATTTTTTCATTATCCTCATTTCACTTGATCAAGAAAAGTCCTTATTTGTAATACATAATTTATTAACCTTTCTTTTATGGCTATTGCTTTTTGAGATCTGTTTAAGATGTCTTTTTCAAACTTGAAGTAAAAGGTATTCTCTTATATAATCTTATAGAACCTTTGTAGCAAAATGCCTTTCCATTTTAGTTCTATAATGCACTTGAAGTTAATTTATTTATATGATGTGATGTAGGTGTCAAATTCAATATTTTCAAATGGATGCTCAACTTTTCTCACACCATTTACTGAAAATAGAAAAAACTGTCCTTTATTCATTGCTCTGCAATGTAACCTTTGTCATAAGTTAAGTGAACACACGTGAAATGATGCACTTCCAGAACATATAACTTTCTAATTGTCAATTTTTTTTTTACAGGGATAGAGAGAGAGTCAGAGAAAGGGATAGATAGGGACAGACAAACAGGAACAGAGAGAGGTGAGATGTCTAATCACTCATTAGTTTTTGCATCAATCATTAGTTTTTCATTGCCGTTGCAACACCATAGTTGTTCATTGATTGCTTTCTCACATGTGCCTTGATCGTGGACCTTCAGCAGACCGAGCCACCCCTTGCTGGAGCCAGCAACCTTGGGTCCAAGCTGGCGAGCTTTTTGCTCAAGCCAGATGGGCAGCGCTCAAGCTGGCAAGATTGGAGTCTCGAACCTGGGTCTTCTGCATCCCAGTCCAACCCTCTATCCACTGCGCCACCACCAGGTCAGGCCTAATTGTCAATTTTTTTTTTAATTTTATTCATTTTTAGAGAGGAGACACAGAGTGAGAGAGAGAGAGAGAGAGAGAGAGAGAGAAAGGGGGGAGGAGCTGGAAGCCCAACTCCCATATGTGCCTTGACCAGACCAGTGCAGGGTTTTGAACTGGCGAACTCAGTGTTCCCAGGTCAACGCTTTATCCACTGCGCCACCACAGGTCAGGCCCTAATTGTCAATTTTTAATCCTTGTACTAATACTATATTTTTATTGCCATTACTTTAAAATAAGTTTGATATCAAGTTGAGAAACTCCTTCCATGTTCTTCTTTTTATGTCTTAGCTGTTATTGATCTGTTATTTTCACATAAACTTTAGAATTTTTTCTCCCAAATAAAACAGAATGCTTGCATTTTAAATTTGACTTCATTGTTTTTACATAAATTTTGGGGAAAATGTGATCTTGATAAAATTAAACCTTTTAATCATTAAATGTGTTATAGACTGCATTGTTTCCTCAAAATTTATATGCTGAAGCTTTCACCTCCAATGTGACTGTATTCAGAGATAGTTCTAGGAGGTAATTAGGTTAAACAAAGTCATAATATTGGAAACTTAATGCAATAAGATTGGTAACCTTATAAGAAGAAGAGAGAGGGAGATTGCTGTCTCTACACATACATACTGGGGAGAAACTACATGAGGAAATAGCAAGAAGAAAGCCCCCTCCAGTCCAAGAAATGAGGTCTCAGAAAGAAACCTACCACTTCCAATCAAGATGGCAGAGTATAGGTAAATACTGTGCTTGCTTCCTCCAATGACTACATTAATATTATAACTAATAATAACAACCACACATGAGAGCCACCTGAATACTAGCTTAGCAGACATCATATAGCCAAGAATACACTAAAGAAACATATTGAGATTGGAAGGAAGGGGTAGAAACACAAAATGGGCTAATTGGGAACCCATGTGTGGTAGATGAGAATACAGAGGAATATCTGGCCTACAGAGATTACTCCTGAAGAGTAAGGGGATCCCAGCTCAACTCTCATCTCTCCAACCCAGATCATCAGTGCCAACATGAGCAATTAACGTAACATCCAGCTATAGAAATCAGTGGAGGTTCTACCTAGGTGCGACAAAGGGTGCTGGAGTCTCAAATACTTCTCTTAATGGGTTCATGCACAGACTTACTGATGGATTCACTCACTCTGAGCTCCAAGACAGCGGCAGCAACTCAAAAACTCCAACAACACAGGAAGGACCTCAGTTTCTAGATTCAGGACTAGGCTGCAAGAGCATCTCTGGCTGGAAAGAGTGCTGTCTGATGCCATTGTTCCTTTATTGAGCTTCCCAACCCAAGCCTGCAGGTGCATGTGGACATCATATCCAAGGATCATTAACTTGACTAACATTCCAGGGATTTCCAGATTACCCTCCCACCCAACCCATGCATCTGTACAAACTTCTTGAAGTGACTCTTCTTCACAAGCTGTTGGGCTCAGCCCATACTATGGGCTTTCCTATAATCTCTCACAGGACCAAAAACAAGAAACAGTTGGCCTCAGCATGCCCTGTACTTCTAGCTAAGGGGCTTCCAGTTTGACACAAGTAGCAGCCAGCCCAGGTTTGCTACATAACCTTTCCCAGTCACCTCCAATTCAGCACAGGCCACTACTAAACACAAATGACTTTGTAGCACCTGTTAGGTGGCCCCAGGCTAGACATAGGGCTGGATCTTTGCCTGCACTAAAGCTCCTCCCAAGAGGCCCCAGAATCAAACACCCAGTAGCCAGCTTCAAACCACACCTTAACACATCCACTTAGCTCCACAAGTGACACACCCAAAGGGTAGACTCACCAGGAAGGAGAGCCCTGCTAAATTGAATCCTGCTCTGGGGGGTCAGTCCCCACACAGCAGCTCATTGCTATGGTCATAGTCGGTCCTCACAGCCAGCAAGCCTGTGAGTCAATTCCACCCACTGATGTGCCGAGAACAGTCAAGGTTCAACTACAACAAGAACACACACAACTTACACAAGGGGCACTCCTGAAGCACCCAGCTCAGGTGATTAAGGAGTGTTCACTATTGGAGCCTATAGGATACCTATGACATAAGGTCACCCTGTCAAGACAAGGAGACATAATAGATTTTCCTAATAAATAGAAAAAAATACAGGGAAGCAGCATAAATGAAGAGACAAAGAATCATGTCCCAAAGGAAAGAACAGGAGAAAGCTGCAGAAAAAGAGCTAAACAAAATGGAAGCAAGCAGTTTACCAGATACAGAGTTTAAAACACTTGCAACAGTAGGCTCAATAAACTTAGGGGAAGAATAGAAGAAATCAGCAAGAACAGAGATAGAAACCATAAAAAAGAACCAGTCAGAAACAAAAAATACATTAACTGAAATGGAGATCACATTAGATGGAAAAAAACTACAGATTAGGTGAAGCAGAGAATTAAATCAGTGGTTTTGAAGACAACGTAGTGAACAACACCCAATCAGAACAACAAAAGGAAAAGAATATTCCCAAAGAAATGAGGGTTGCTTAAGGGACCGCTAGACCAAGTATAACAACATTTTCAGCATAGGAGTACTAATGAAGAAGAGAGAGGGAAAAAGTTTGAAATCTATTTGAAAAATAATGACTGCCAAGATAAACCCAAAGAGGCCTACACCAGTACAAATCATAATTGAAACGTCGAAGTTAAAGGTTAAGGACACAGGGAGAAACGTAAAAACAGCAAGAGAAAAACTGTTGGTTACCAATGAGGGAGCTCCCAAATGACTGTCACCTGATTTCTCAACAAAAAATTCAACAAGCCAGAGTGACCAGTAAGAAATATTCAAAGTGATGAAAAGCAAGGACTTACAACCAAAATCACACCACTCAGCAAGGAGAAATAAAGAACTTCCCAGATAATAAAAAGCCAAAGGAGTTCATCACCACCAAACCAGTATTATAAAAAATCATAAAGAAACTTCTTTAAGAAGAAAAAGAGAAAAAAATAAAAATATAGAATAAAATACTATAACTCCATATATATCAATAATTACCTTAAGTGTAAATGTATTACATGTGTCAATCAAAAGACTTGGGCTGTATGAAGGGAGAAGAAAAGAAGATACATATGTGTACTGTACTAGAGACCAATTTCAGTTCAAAAAACATCAAAGACTGAAAGTAAGGGGATGAAAAAAGACATTTCTTGTGACTGAAATTTTTTAAAAGCTTGGGTAGCAATATTTATATCAGACAAAATAGATTTTAAAGCATAGGCCATAATAAATTACAAATAAAATTTCATATGTAATAGCCAAGATATAAAAGCAACCTAAGGGTCCAATGATAGACAACAAGATAACTAAGATGTACATATATGCAATGGAATGTTAGTTGGCCATAAAAAAGGACGAAATATTCTAATTTGTAACAACTTGGATAGACAGATATAAGGGAAATAAGTCAGACAGAGAAAGACAATATGAGGGTGTCAAAGTAATGTTGTGGTTTTAGTGAGCCCTAGGCAATTATTTTTGCCCTTCTTCCATATATGTGTGTATAAATACACACACCCCCACACACATATTGTATATGTGCACATATGTAAATTTATATTTTATGACTGTGCTGTATAAAGACAAATATATTAATAATTGTTTCATAACTTTTTCAACCTAAAAGTGCTCTATTTTTTTCCAATTTTAAAGTAATATAAAATACTTTTGTAGTTTTTTAAAATTGTCATGAGCAGTAGTCACTATGCCTACTGTATATAATGGATAATCTGGAGGAAGCAGCAGGAATCTATCAACAGCCAAGTTTAGAAAATAACCAAACAGAACTTCTAAGTTTTAAAATATTTAATTATAAAATTAAGAGTCTGCGTAGAAAGTCTAATACATGTCAGATACAACTGAAGAAAGAATTGCTGAAGTAAACTGAAATGGAGATTTTTAAAATATATAAAGTACAATAAAGAAAGAGGGGAAAAAACAAAATATGATGAGGAAATAAAGAATCATGGCAGTAAGAATGAGAATATCTAACATCTATCTAAACAAACTTTCAAAAGGACAGACTAGAGCAAATAAGGCTATACAATGGTTGAGAATTTTCCAGAGTGAATTAAATAAATACATCCCTATATTGAGGAATATAAGTGAATCCCTAAGATATACTAGAAGACCTCAGTTAATATATATAGTCCTTTTAAAACAAATGGCAAATTGAATTTCTTTACATAAAAAGCAATTAATTAAAAATTGAAAGAAAAAAATGTCATTATTTTCAGGAACCCTAAAAGGATACATTAATTGTCCAAATTTATAAGTAAAATTTGATAACCCATTGGTAAGCTAAGTGAATAACTCTTAATATTTAGAATTAAAGAATTACTATGGCACAATTTATTAGGTAATCATCAATAGATAACAACAAGGACCTGGACATGATCTAAGAAAGTATTGATAATTGTCCTTTGAGAAAATAAGACATAACAACTATGATTTATTTGTATGAGAATTGAGATATGTTTTGCCAGGTTTTCCTGAAATTTTCCTTTGTCCATTTAAATTTCAGTGTTTAATACCTGACTCATGGTATGTTTCTTGGCAGAGGTACATATTTTTATTTGTTGCTTCTTTTGGATGGTGCAACGCTCTATTTCGCTTAAAGCCTCTCTTCAGATTTACCACAGCCTCTGAGTAAACTGTCTGCCCTTTATTCTGGAATTAATGTGGTCTTGTTATTCTTAGCAGAGAGCATCTGCTTTGCATGTCAGCCTTCTTTATCCTTTTGTCAATCACTAAGGCTCCAAAAAGGCTTATTTTCATTCCATGGAAATTGATAATTTCTTTAGAAGTTGGAAGTGTTCATAGAATCCCCTGCCTTTTAGAGTGCTTTTACCTATTTGCAGAAATGTAAATCTGGAAGATACCTCAGAAATAATTTTGTTTAACCTTCTTGTTTTACATGTGATAAAATTAACAATGAGGCCATTTGTTCAAGGTTACTTAGTATTTTAAGGGCATATCCAAACTTGAAACACATGTTTTTATTTCCAGTCTAATAATATTTACTCTATATTTTGAGTTTTTTATTTTTACTGAGAAATGTTTAGTCATTGGTCACTTAATTTGTACCTAGAACTGTGCTGTATGGTATAAGCCAGGGGTTGGGAACCTTTTTGGCTGAGAGAGCCATGCACGCCACATATTTTAAAATGTAATTCCATGAGAGCCACACTATCTATATGTTTAACACTAAATACAAGTAAATGTGTGCATTTTATGTAAGACCAACACTTTTAAAGTACAATAAGTCTCTGCATTCCTTTTAATAATGTTGTTATGCTGTTGCTAACCAATGATGAATAAAGTACTTCTTACCATTAATGCAACTTCTGGTGCTGCATGGTTTTGCTAATGGCTTTGTAGTCCGGTTGATATGTGGTGAGGTTAAGCTTCATGCAGGTGTTGAGACTTCCATCTGTTAAACGTGATTGTAAGTTGATGTTAATGTTCTTTAGATGTGACAAAAACTGCTCACATGCATATGTAGAGCCAAACATTGTCAGTACAGCAATACTCACATGCTGTGGTGTGTGGTATGTGATGGGAAGCGCGTTCCAAGTTCTGACAATCAGCTGGTGCGCGGGTTGAAGTTTTTTCATTTCTCCCCACTTGTGTTTGCTTGCCAACTCTGCTTGCTGTTGTGCAAGTCTTTCCAAATCTTCATTCAGTGACTTGAACTGATTCACCCATATGTCTGAGACCTTCAGGTCAGCAGCTTATAGCTCAAAATCCTGACAGAGACACCGGGAATTTAACTCAGGTTGGCGCTTTCCACTGCACACTCATGTGGATGTGTGATGAACTTAAAAAGATGAGTGCGCTCATGAAATTCTCCAAAGCGGGCTATAAATGACTGCAGGAGATTAGATGTGAAGCCCGCTAGCTGCTGGAGATCAAGATGTTGAGCAGGCTCATGTGCTGTGCATTCATCTTTAAACTCTCCCAGTTTTTCAAAGTGTAGTAAATGACCTGTTTCAATTTTGGCAATGAAGAGTTCCAGCTTGTTTTCAAATGAAAACATTGCTTGTTGAAGGAATAAGACTGTATTTCCAACCCCTTGCATTTTCACATTGAGTTGGTTCAGATGTTCAGTCATGTCCATGAGATAGTAGAACTTCAGGAGCCACTCAATGTTAGCTAACTCAGGATGCTCAACGTTTTTCTTTTCAAGAAAAGTCCGGATTTTGCTCAAACAAGCCACAAAATGGCTGAGCACCTTATCTCTTGATAACCAACGCACATTGCTGTGCAGAAGCAGACCAGGATAATTATTCCCAACTTCATCTAGCAGTGTTTTAAACTGGTGATCATTTAAAGCTCAGGCAACAATAAAGTTGACCACCCGAATGACCAGCGACATCACCTCACCAAGCTGCTCGCCGCACATTTGAACACAAAGCGTCTCATGATGTAGAATGCAATGAAAATTTAGGATGGGTCTCTTTTCATGTTCACGAAGAAGCGCTACGGATATTCTGTTTTTCCCCACCATGCACGGAGCACCATCACTACACAACGAAATAAGTTTATCCATCAATAGATATTTTCTTTAGCGAACTCGATGAAAGACTGGAATAAGTCCTCTCCTCTTGTCTCTTTCATAAGCAAAACAGCAAGACTTTCCTCACGTAGTGTGTCACTGACAGCATACCTTGCAATCACGTTGAACTGGGATACATGGCTTACGTCTGTTGACTCATCCAAAGCAAGAGAAAAGAATGGTGCTGCATTTATGTCCTTCACTTGTGTTGCCTCAATTTGATTTTCCATCATGATGGTACAATCATGAACAGTTCTTGCCAACAGAGGCATGTCTTTTATTCGTTTGATTATCTTGTCTTTACCTGAAAAGTCATCAAAAAGTTCACTGGCAACATCAAGCATAAATGTTTTGACATACTCCCCATCTGTGAATGGCTTTCCATTTCTCACAATTGCCAAAGCACCAGCAAAGCTGGCTGAATTCCAGTCACCTGGTTTGGTCCAAACACAAAGTTGCTGCTGACTAGCTTGCACTCTGCACAGTAGCTCTTGACATGCTTTCTTCCTGTTGTCCCCAGCTGGATATTTCGATGCAAATGTACTACGGCATATGTCGAAGTGCCACTTTATATTTGACCGTTTCATCAATGCAATTTTATCATTGCATATTAGACACAGTGCAGAAACTGCTTTCTCCACAAAGGCGAATTCCTCTGTCCATTCCTGCTGAAAAGTATACCCCTCATCTTTTTTTTCTTTTAACTATCTTCTTCGTCAAAAAGGTTTCTGCAATTAGCTAGCTAACTACTTGATTAAAAGAAGGGAAGTTTACTTCCTGACCTCACAATGACCCTTGTACATTATGCATTATCCAATAAAAATTTGGTGTTGTCCTGGAGGATAGCTGTGATTGGCTCCAGCCACCCGCAACCATGAACATGAGTGGTAGGAAATGAATGGATTGTAATACATGAGAATGTTTTATATTTATAACGTTATTATTTTTTTATTAAAGATTTGTCTGCGAGCCAGATGCAGCCATCAAAGGAGCCACATCTGGCTCAGGAGCCATAGATTCCCGATCCCTGGTATAAGAAAATATAGATATTTTTTTCCCCAGGTTTTCCTGAAATTTTTTCTATGTCCATTTAAATTTCAATATTTAATACCTGAGTCATGGTATTTTTCTTGGCAGAGGTAGTTTCAGTATATTTTCATTTGTTGCTTCTTTTGGATGGTGCATAGCTCTGTTTACTCTCTCTCTCTCTCTCTCTCTCTCTCTCTCTATATATATATATATATATATATATATATATATATATATATATATACATATATATATATATATATAATGGTTCATGCTAAAAAAAACTAAAACACTATTTGAAATACAGTACTTTAATGAGTATATTTAATTTTGTTTTGATCTTTGTATTCTAAAATAGTCTAAAGAATCACTTTCTTTGCTTTCTTCCCTCCATGAAGGGAAGCAGGGCTTTGAAGAAGTGCATGGCTTTTTCTTGTTTTTTAACATGCAAATGTGACCACTCTCTGGACTATAAAAAAGTATTTTTTTAAGTATATTCTTCATTGAGTAGATTTTAAATCTTATTAATCAAATATAATGCTTAATGTTTTTTTCATTCCCTTAAATGATTAGTATGAGAGTAAGCACATGATCTATGTAAAATAAATATTTGATATCAAAAGACTTTCTTTTTGTCCTTCATTTATAAAAAAAAAAAAAAGTCCTTATTTTTGAATTGAAAGTTTTAAGTTCTCTACTTCATTTGAATTTCTTTTTAAAATTTGTCTTGTATGTTCTTTCAGTGTCAAGGTGACAATAATACCCTCCAAGAGGACAGGCAATCTGTTTTAAATAATTTTCTCTGCATAGTCTCAATGAATCCATTTACTCATCTATTCTGTTCTCCAGTAGAAATTTATGGAATGCCCACTCTGCCAGGCATGGTTCTTAACGTTAAGACTAAAATGTGAAAAAAACAAAAACAAAGAAAATCTGTGTCCTCCTAGGTCATAATGGGGAAGATAAACAGTAAGTAGTTTATACATAAAACAATTGAACCATCACTGTGAAGGTTATAAACTGGGTATCAGGATATAGAATAAGGGAATCATGAGGTGCAACTTTAAATAAAATGTTCAGGAAAGTCCTTTCCAGAGTAGTGATGTTTACCTGAGGTCCAGATGCAGAGCAGAAGATAGCTACACCAGAGCTTGCACCAAAACCAGCAGAATCGCAATCCCAAAGACCCTGTGTGGGTACAGCAACTTAATGATTATATAGATCAAGCTTGCTTCTCTGTGGTGTATGGATGCAGGAAGGCAGTGAGCAGGCAAGGAGAAGCCAAGGGAGGCAATGGGAACAGATTCCATTGACCTTGAGTAGGTGGCCTGGAGGTTGATTCAATCACCAATGGCCAATGGTTTAATCATCCATGCCAAGGTCATGAAGCCCCATAAAACCACCCAAGGACAGGGCTCTGGCTGGTGAATAAATTGAGATGCAGGGAGAGTGATGCTCTCGGAGAAGATGGAAGCTCCACTCTGCCCTGTGTATTTCTTCTATCTGCTGTTCCTGAGTCATGTCCTTTCCTAATACCCTAGTAATCTAGGAAGTAAAATGTTTCTCTGAGTTCTGTAAGCCTCTCTAGCAAATTAATCCAGCCCAAGGAGGGGGTCATGGGGACCTCTAGCTTATAGCTGGTTGGTCAAAAACACAAGTGACAGCCTATACTTGTGACTGGCAAGTGAAGTTGGAAAGAGGGCAATCTTGTAGGATCTGTTGCTTTCTCCAGATGGAAAGTGCCAAATTTGAGTTGAATTGCAAGACATGAGCTGATGTAAAGAATTGCTTGATTGTGTGGGAGAAAATTCCTACTTATAGGAATTGGTGATCAGAATCTTAGATGGCTCTAACAGATGGATGTTAGCTGGGCATCCCTCCATACAGCCTTTTTATCCAGCTAGGCTGGGCGTCTCAGGGCACTTGGTCCAGGAGACTAGAAAAAGACTGCAGTGTTTCTTCTGATTTAATCAAGAAGTCACACAGGATTGATTTCACAATATTTGATTAGTCAAAACAACTATAGGGAAGCCTGGATTCAAGGGATTGAAAAGCTAGACACAATCTCTCAAAGGCAGAATGTCTTGCTCATAGAAAATGGAAAGAATCAGTAGTACCTATCTTGAAAACAATCTACACCATCACTCTAAGTACAGCCTGATTTAAATGGAAAGGAATAGTGTTGTTTTCCAAACTTCAGCTCCCAATCGGGAATGCTGAACACATATCATCATTGTCATTGTCACCATCATCATCATCATCATCTGATAGAGCAGAGGTTCTAAAGTAACATTTATAAAGCTTATGCTCACACTCACCTCTGACTCAGTTCTTAAAAGTGCTAAGAGGCTGGCATATGTGGTGACATCCTACTTTGGCCATGCTGTCTTCCATCTTCATCTATTTTACCACCTATGTGTTGCAAAATATATAAACTCTACCACACTTATAATTCTTTCCTCACTTCCTGATTCTTTCCTCACATCTATACTTTATCTTTGATAATACCACAGACCTCAGAAACTCCCCAGTCTACTCTAAAGCCGTGATCTTCAACTTGTGGTTTGAGGACCTGTGGTGATACACGAACAAATGGTGACACAGAAAGACTTTTCATTGACATGTTTGCACTGAGAGTTTTAAGGGTCCTCATTTCCAGATCCTCAAATTTTAGATATGATCTTGCTAAAAGTGATCAGCATGAGTATGAACCAGCATTAATAATGTTCTTGCTTTCAATTATCAACAATAAACAAATAAAGGCCCTGGCCAGTTGGCTCAGTGGTAGAGCATTGACCCAGTTCGTGGAAGTCTTGAGTTTGATCCCTAGTCAGGGTACAAAGGAGAATTGACCATCCGCTTCTTTCCCCTTCTCTCCCTCTCTCTCTCTCTCTCTCTCTCTCTCTCTCTTTCTTGCTCTCTTCTCCTCCCACAGCCATGGCTCAACTGATTCTAGAGCACTGGCCCAGGCACTGAGGATGCTCTGCCTCAGGTGCTAAAAATAGCTCATTGTGAGCATTGGCCCAAGGTAGGCAGAGAATCAGCCCCAGAGAAGGGTTGCTGGGTGGATCCTGGTCGGGGCACATGTGGGAGTCTATCTATCTCCCCTCCTCTCATTTAAAAAAAATTTTAAAATAGATAAGTAATGAACAAACAAACAAAATTCCTCACCCATATCGAATCTTACTGTGATGTTTTAAAATCTTCATTGAGTTGTAAAATACATCAGGTCTACAAACAGGAGAAATTCAAATATTGGCTTAAAGAAAGTACATTTTAATATTTAACTTAAAAAAAAACATAAATTCAAAGAGTTTCTCGTCTTTCCCTGCCTTGTGGTATATTTCCATGAAGGAGAGCTAAGGCTTAATGTTAGGAAAATGTCTTAGCCTATTTGAGAAGCACTGAATGCATAGAGTTGAACCTATAGGTTAGCAAAGCTGAAATATAGTTGGAATGCACTGAAGGACTGGCACATTTTACAAAGTATATGATAGGAAACACATGGCTAAAATTTCTACATAATGTATATCAGATATATGTTTAATATGTAGTTGAAACCTATTCTATCAGATTATACAATGAAATATTCATCCCAGTTATATTCATTAATGTTACTTCATTTCACAATTGTTTTTAGCTACTATAAATAAGGTATATTGATATAAACTCATAATGAAAATATTTAGATGTCAATTAAAAAGTGTGTAGAGATAACAGTTTATTTCAAAATTATTCCAGGGGTTATATAAGCAAAATGTGTGTGACTACCTTTGTCCTATTTCCTGTCATTTTATTTATCAGGCTTTGTTGAATTATTTGTTATTATTTTTACTTTACCTCTGAACTGTAGATCACATCACAGCAGGAATAAGTTCTGTCTATTGTGACTGTATCCCAGCTGCCAGCTGCCAAACTTCTCGTTTAGTGTACAGTCGATGAATGCGTTGAATGCACATATGAATGAATAAATAAGTGAGCAAAGGATGCATTGGTCTTTCCCTTATTTAAAATTTTATGGGTTCTTTTCTGAGCCACATATATCAGTAATTTTTGAGGTTTAATACCTTTACATAATGCTGTTATCTATTTTCCAAAATGCTAGAAACATCATAGCTGAATAGTGCATATATTACAAGTTATTTGATTTACTATTTAAATTTTTAATTAAAATTTAAATATACAAAGAACTCATAAAACTCAACAACAAATAAGCAAACAATCCAATAAAGAAATGGGAAGAGGACATGAACAGACACTTCTCCCAGGAAGAAATGCAAATGGCCAACAGATATATGAAAAGATGCTCATCTTCACTAGCTATTAGAGAAATGCAAATCAAAACTACAATGAGATACCACCTCACGCCTGTTAGATTAGCTATTATCAACAAGACAGGTAATAACAAGTGTTGGAGAGGCTGTGGAGAAAAAGGAACCCTCATCCACTGTTGGTGGGAATGTAAAGTAGTACAACCATTATGAAAGAAAGTATGATGGTTCCTCAAAAAACTAAAAATAGAACTACCATATGACCCAGCAATCTCTCTACTGGGTATATATCCCAAAACTCAAAAACATTGGTACATAAGGATATATGCAGCCCCATGTTCATAGCAGCATTGTTCACAGTGGCCAAGACATGGAAACAACCAAAAAGCCCTTCAATAGATGACTGAATAAAGAAGATGTGGTACATATATACTATGGAATACTACTCAGCCATAAGAAATGATGACATCGGATCATTTACAACAACATGAATGGACCTTGATAACATTATACTGAGCGAAATAATTAAATCAGAAAAAATCAAGAACTGTATGATTCCATACATAGGAGGGACATAAAAATGAGACTAAGAGACAGTTACAAGAGTGTAGTGGTTATGGGGGGGGAGAGGAGGAGAAGAGGAAGGGGGTGGCGGGAGGGGCGGGCACAAAGAAAACCAGAAGGTAACGGAGAACAATTTTACTTTGGGTGATCGGTATGCAACATAATTAAGTGTAAAAATAACCTGGAGATGTTTTCTCTGAACATATGTACCCTGATTTATTAATGTCACCCCATTAAAATTAATAAAAATAATATATAGTTTTTGAAAAAAAATTAAAAATAATGGCCTAAAATTTTTTTTAAATTTATTGTGTTAACATGGATTCAAGTGTCCCACCTTTAACACCCAAACAACATGCCCCCATTACACTCCCTTTTATCATTTAAATTTTTTATTTTTAATTTTTAGTGAGAGAAGGGGAGGCAGAGACAGACTTCCGCATGCACCTTGATGGGATCCACCTGGCAGGCCCACTAGGGGTGATGCTCTGCCCTTGCTCCATTGCAACCAGAGCCATTTTTTAACACCTGAGCTGGAGGCCATACTCAGCAGTTGGGGCCAACTTGCTCTAATCTAGCCATGGCTGCAGAAGGAAAGAAGAGCAAGATAGGGAGAGAAGGGAGAGGGTGAGGGGTGGAGAAGCAGATTGTTGCTTTTCCTGTGTACCCTGGCTAGGAATAGAACCTAGGACTTCCACACACTGGGCCAATGCTCTACCACAGAGCCAACCAGCCAGGGCCACTATTTAAATTTTTAACAACTATATTGAGACATAATTTACATAACATAAAGTTAACCCTTTTAATTTTTAGTGTAAAATTCAGTGTTTTTTAGTGTATTCACAGAACTTTATAATTATTGTAATGACTTTTATATGGTTTCTTCACCCTTGAAAGAAAACCCATACCCAGTAGCAGTCACTTCTCCTCTCACCTTATGTAATCACTAATTTCTCTCTGTTTTTATAAATTTTCATGTTCTGTATATTTTATATAAATGGAATCATACAACATATTTTGTGATTTGCTTCTCTCACTTAGCATAATGTGTTCAATGTTTATCCATATCATAACATGTATCAGCACATCATTTTAAAAAATTGTAGAATAACATCCCATTGTATCGATATACTACCTTTTATTTATCCATTCATCAGTTGATGGACATTTGCATTGTTTACACTTCTTTAGATATTATGTGATAGAATCAATCAGAGTCTGAAAGACCAGTGTAATAGGCTTTAATGAAAGGACACCTGCCAGGCTGTCTCGTAAGGGAGAGCAGCCCTGGCTACAGACTTTAGCCACTTTTTAAGGGTTAAAGTAAGGAAGTAAGAAGTGTGGCGGGGCATTTGCTGATTGGATGCCGTTTTCGCTGGGCGCAAGGGTGCTTTTCCACTAATTATGGATGTTGGTGGATTTTTAATTGTCAGAAGTTTCAACCATCCATCACTTCATTGGACAATCCTTTGTGGTTGGTCATCTGCCTCAAGCCCTGAAACAAAACTCATGCCAGCAAAGTTAAAGAAATGAAACCTAAGATTATGAATAAGTTGCTCTGAACATTTATGTACAAGTTTAATATACACATAAGTTTTCATTTCTCTTAAGTGTATAAAGGGGCAGAATTGTTGGGTTATATGGTAACTCTATGTTTAATACTTTGAGAGCCTGCTAACTGTTCTCTAGAGTGGATACACCATTTTACAATTTCACCAGCAATGTACAAGCATTCTATTTTCTCTATATCTTTGTCAAAACTTGTTATTGTTTTCCTTCCTTTCTGATTATAACCATCCTAGTGGCCTTGTGGTTCAATGTGCATTTTTCTAATAACTAGTGATGCTGAACATCATTTTCTAGACTTATTGATCTTATCATACAACTTCTTTGGAAAAATAGTCAAACCCTTTGCTTACATAAAAATTAAATTGTCTTTTTATAATTAAGTTGAAAGAGTTCATTTTATATTCTGGATACGAGTCACTTATCAGATATATGACATTCAATTATATCTTTCCATTCTTTGTATTGTTCTTCATTTTCTTGGTGGTGTAGTATGTAGCATAATTTTTAAAAATTTGGGTATCCAAATTGTCTATTTTTTCTATTACCACTTGTGCTTTTGATGTCATATCGGAGAACACTATTTGATTTTAATTAGTCTCATTGAAAATCAATATAAATCACTCCTATCTTAATTCACTTGCTTTCTGTGGCTCCTTCATTTACAATGCAAATCCTACACACCCTCCTGGACTTTTAGCTGAAACTCTTGTTTTTTTCATAACAAGCTGCCAGTCCCTAACAAAGCTAGGCTCTCCCAAAATCCTGTCACCGCTGTTCAGTTGAATTGTGCAAGCAATTTGTAACTGAGGTTTTGCTTTAAGAAAAAAAGAAAGAAAGAGAAGCAGAAAGGAAAGGAAACAAAGAAAGAGTATATGCATACAAGATGAGAGAATCAAAAACAACTCAGAAAATAAAAGCTGAGTGTCTCGCTGTTGGGCAGATAAAATATATTATGCTCACTTTGTTAAAGATGGTGCTGCCCACGTGCAAGTTTTAAAAGTAAGCTTTTCCCCACACCCTTGACTGATTGGATGATGTAGGGTGGTGCACTCTCATGAGGAATCCTCCCAGTATGTCTCAGATAAGTGATTTTGTATCAGAGACTTCCTTGTTTGTAGATTGGATTAAAGGTTTTGAATCTACGCTATAAAGTGGGGCAGGCCTGGAGCTTGCTCTCTCTCGGTTCCTGGAATTAGTATTAGAAAGGAGAGCAGATGAAGGCCACGTGGAGGCCAGGAGAAGCAGCCAAGATGGTGGAGTGCTGAGGAAGAAGCCAGGTTGTGTAGAGAGAAGGAGATGGGAAACAGAGGTGAATAAGTCTGGTGAGCTAGAAACCTTTGATTCTAGGAAACTGGGATAAGTCAGTAGCTTTGTGAGCACTGAATGAGTGGGTTTTGGAGCCCAGTGTGTGTTTTTGCTTGCCCGCCGGGTGCAAGCTAGAATTAAAGCTGATGGCTCACCAGTTCTTGGCTCCGTTGTTTCATTACCATCTGTTCCAATCTAATGCGAACCTGCACTGGCCAGGCGGCTGTGATAGTGACCTTGGCTCTTGGTTTTACACTCGCCAAGCAAAAAATATCTCGTTTAACATAAAACACAAGCACATTAAAGAGTGTAGTGTGTCAGGTTGGGTTGGAGGAATATGGCTAGTCTCTGATGGAGAGGAATTCAACTGGGTGTTTAATGAACGTGGGGTGAAGGGGCAACGCTCTCCCTTAATCTTGGGATGGACTTCTCAATTGACACAATACTTTCCATTCTCTCAGTGTAACTGTTGGGCAAACTAGTGTTTTACAAGTGTGTTAGGTTTGCTGGCTTGCACTTGGCCTAACTGTTGCCTGAGTATGGGGCAGCTCCATGTGTGTGTGTAGTTTATTGTAAGGCTGTGGGCGCTTGCCCTCAGGGTAACAGATTGCAAATTGCGAATTGCTTGCTTCCTTGGGAGGAGCCATTGTTTGCTATTGTTTACCAGAGAAGGGGTTTTTCCTGCTGTCCTGTTTTGCTTGTCAGCCCTGAGAGAGAAAGAGGGAAGTGGTTTTACTTTCTTGCTTACTGGTCTGCAATTAGGAAACTCTAATAAATGAAATCGCCCACCATTTTCTGGCTCCACAGTTATTTTGCCATCTGCCCCAATCAATGTTAACCTGCATGGCCACTGCCATTGGCCTCACAGTAACAAAACAAAACACATCAAAAAACAAAGCAATAGAAGTGAAATTTATTTCAATCATTTCTCTCTTAAAAGTGGTGCTTTTCACTCTTAATGCATGTATGGATCACTTCCTAAAAATACAGGTCTGGTTCAGCAGGAATTGAATAAAGGCTTGAAATTCTACTATTTTTTTTAATCTTATATTTTGTTTTGTTGTTGTTGTTCTTAGCAAGAGAGAGAGAGACAGAGAAAGGGACAGACAAACAGGAAGTGAAAGAGATAAGAACCATCAACTCATAGTTGCAGCACCTTAGTTGTTCATTGGTTGCTTTCTCATATGTGCCTTCACTGGGAGCTCCAGCAAGCAAGTGACCCTTTGTTCAAGGGAGTGGTCAGTAATTTTGGGCTTCCAGCCAATGACCTTTGGGCTCAAGCCAGTGACCATAGTGTCATGTCTATGATCCCACACACAAGCCAGAAACTCCATGCTCAAGCTAGTGATATCAAGGTATTGAACCTGGGTCCTCAGCATCACTCTATCCACCACCTGGTCAGTCTTAATCCTACATTTTGAACAAGCTATATGTAATGTATGCTGCTATTTGGAAGACCACACTTAGATCAAGTAAACTCTAAAAGGCAAAAGAGAACAAAGAGTTAATTCACTCTTTAAGAAAAAAAGTGGAGGGAAGTGGAGGGAGAATGTTTCACTTTTCAATCAGGCTCTGTTTTTCTTCATGAGTTCAAACTTTAAGGTCAGATCTGTTTCCTTCTCAGCAGCTGTGTGGGATTTCTGTATGGAGTTTGATTACCTAAGTAAACCAAAAAGCTACAGTATAGCCTGGAAAGCATCTTTTCCAAAAGCATCCAAGAGTCAAGGGTTCAAAGCAACAGGCAAACTTGCAAAGGCAACTTCAGATTGCTTCTCTGATACACAAAGGATCTAGATTTTAGCCCCTGACACTAATATTAAACTTCCCTCTCAGAAGAAGACTATTCTCAAAAGTGCTCCTAAAAGTATCCACAGGCCAGTCTAAGGCTCAGTTGTAAAATCAAAGAAGTTTGTCCTTGGTTCCTATTCAAGTAGACAGCCATATAAACTGTCCTGAATGTCCTACACATGCTAAACACACTGTTGATGTCCTGAGGGACAGAGATTAACCAAGTTTTCCTCTAAAAAGCAGCATGCCTTGATGAGAAAACTTCCAGTTAAATAGACAATTGTGGGCATGGCTGGTGGCTCAGTGGATAGAGCATTGGCCTAGCATATGGATGTCCCAGGTTTGATTCCCGATCAGGGCATACAGGAGAACCTACCATTTGCTTCTCTCCCTCTACTTTCCCCCTTCTCTCTCTCTCTTCCCTTCCTGTAGCCAGTGGCTCAATTGGTTGAAGTGTAGCCCCAAGCACTGACGATAGCTCCCTTGGAGCACATCAGCCTCAGGTGCTGAAAATCTTCAGTACTAGAGCATCAACCCTAGATAGGGTTGCTGGGTGGACCCTGGCCGGGGCACATGTGGGAATGCGGGAATCTACCTCAATATTTTTTTTTCTCTCTCTAAAGAGAGAGAGAAAGAGAAACAAAGAATGGAAGAAGAAAGAAAGGAAGAAAAGAAGGGAGGGAGGGAGGAAGAGCAAAATAAGCCATGTGTCTCCTTCTTGAGCTCCCTAGAAGGTGACATAGTATGAAATCACACCCCTGGAGGAAACAGATGAACCCTTGGTCACTCATGTCAGACCTGAAAGGCAGGAGGGTCTAGATTCAAAGGCAGGTGCGAATTGAAAGAAGTACAAAGTCATGAAATAATTTTCTTATTTAGCCTGGGAGAAATGAATTTCTAAGCAGCATTACTGGCTAAAGTGTGAATACATGAATGCAACACTTCTTCCGATGCTGGGTTAGCAGCCTTAAAAATTAAGGTTGTTTTTCACTCAGGATGGGGTAACTGGGTAGCATGTGGTTAGAGTAGAAGGAATATGAACTGCATTCAGATTGACTGAGGTTAGAATTTGCTGCTGTCATTTATTAAATGTGTGTCCTTGAATAACAGCCAAGCTGCATCTCAGGGTCTTCTGTGAAAAAAGAAGGTTGAATCTGTATCAATTAGGGTTACTCTCTAGAATACTGAAAACTCAGTTAAATTTGAATTTCAGATCAACAACAAATAATTTCTAGTTGAAATATGTCCCAAAATATATGGAGCAGACTGATATTAAAATCTACTTGTTGTCTGTCTGAAATTCAAATTTAACTGAAATTTTATATATTTGTTTGTTAAATTTTTTTTTTATTTTATTTTTATTTTATTCATTTTAGAGAGGAGAGACAGAGAGAGAGAGAGAGAGAGAGAGAGAGAGAGAGAGAGAGAGAGAAAGGAGGGAGGAGCTGGAAGCATCAACTCCCATATGTGCCTTGACCAGACCAGTGCAGGGTTTTGAACTGGCGACCTCAGTGTTCCCAGGTCGACACTTTATCCACTGCGCCACCACAGGTCAGGCCTTGTTTGTTAAATTTGATGTTAGAATCAGTCAAGGCAGACTGGTGTGAGTTACAGTAACATAAAACTGTAAAACTCAACTGCAAATTTATTAAACCATTTACATCCTCTTAGTAGGGTCTCTGGACCAGCAGCTTCATTCAATATGACCTCAGAATTTCAGAAATGCCAAATCTTTGATCTACCCTAGCCTACTGAATCAGACACTTTGGAATGGGGCATAGTAAATAGTGTTGTCAACAACAAGCTCTGCAGGTAATTATGACAGTGGATGTGCATAAAAGCACTCCATACTTCTGCAGACTCTCCCAAAGCTTAGTCATGTACCTGCCATGTGAATCAACAATTATATTGCTAAGACTATACAAATAGAAATTAATGTTTTTTACACCAAAATGCCTACCTGAAATTTTCATAACAGCTTTATACAAAATAGCGTAAAGCTGAAACAAAATATCCATCAATAGCAGAAGGAATAAATTGTGGTATTTTTAACATAGTAATAGAAAAAACAAACGGCCAATATGGGAAACAATATGGACAAATCTTGAAGACATCATTCTGAGTGAATAAATAAATAAATAAAACACAAAATAAAATGTATATAATTTCATTTAAAAGTTTCTAAATCTAATAAATCTGATCTGTGGTGATAGAAATCAGAATGATCGCTAGTGGGATGTAGGTGGGAGGTTGTATTGACTCAAATGAAACGTGGAAGAACTTCTGGAGTGCTGGAAATAATGTTTCTTGATATTATCATGGTTATATGTGACCTCATATCTATAAGTTTATAGATATGTACACTTATAATTGATGCACTTTATAAATGTTATGGCTCAGAAAGAGAAAAATACATATAATTAACATAAATCCAGGTGGGCAAAAGAAGAAAGATTTATTCCTCATTTCTCCTATGTGCTTTTAAAGCTGTCACTTCCCAACCTTGGTGTAGCCAATCCTGATGCCCCTCCTCCTTCAAATGGGCAGGGAAATACATCATTTCTGGGGAGACATGAATAGAGCCAAATACTGGTGAATAAAGCTGATGACTTCAAGATCCCTACTCCTTGGAGTTCTGTGTAATAAACATGCTTTCATTTATTCATTCTCTTATTCATTTCTACAACATCTACTGATTAGTTATAAGAAACAAGCATTTTGTTAAGCCTGCAGGATAAGACAGAATGGTTTTGCTTTTATGGAACTTATATTTTAGATTTAAAACATTACAAATCCATTTTGTAAAGAATCAGTAAGAATTGTGACAGGTGCAGCGGCACCTTGGCCGTACCCTCGTCATTTCTTCTGGGACCTGCTGCTAGCTCTCTGAGAAAGAAGCACACCGAACCAGCTGAGGTTTGCAGACCATTTCCTGAACCACACTTTCCAAACCTTCCCAGCACTTCCACAGCTCCTTGTTTCATCAGCAGCTTCACGGATGGGACCCAAAGGACAACTGTCCAAGCGAGTATTTAGAGAAGAGTACTGAAATTCTAAACTGCATTAGGAACTGAATGCAGCATTAGGAAAAATTGGGCAAGGAGAGAAAGTCAAACAAGGATTTAATATTTACCGCTGAAAAAGCTGATAATCCAATCACATATTTTAGAGAATTCTCTGAATTTTTAAGAATAGGAGGTAGAGAAATATTAAGGCAGAAAAACGAAAACTGCCACCTTCAAAAGTATCAAAGTGAGGGCTATACTTGGACACACCTTGAGAACTGCTGACCTAGAATAGAAAAATGTAAAACCAAACTGCTCTCACTTTCCTCCTGCTTGAGCAAACTTGTCTTATTCTCAAACAGGAAACTGAAATTTTGCCTACTACAGCCACTATTTTGCCAAACTTGACCACTAAGATATAGGGATGTGGTGGCAATGAAAACTCTTATACAGTCCTGGGTCTTCCATGAGTCCACTATGGCAGCATTTTTTTTATATTATTGATTTTAATTTATTGTGCTTACATAAAGTGTCCCACCAAATATATCTCCCTCCCCCCCACCCCCGTGTTCCCCTTGATACCCCCTTTGACCCCTCCCCCCAACACTCTCCCCCTTTCCCTTCAGGATTGGCTGTACTGCTCTCTATAATGCTGTATTATTTATGTGTGTGTGTGTGTATATATATATATATATATGTAAATATATATATATAATTTTACTAATCTCTTTCCCTTTTGTGATCCCATCGTCTCCTCCCCTTTCCCTCTCTGACCACTTTCCCTCTGGTACCTTTGATCCTACCTCTACCTCTATTCAGTTCCTCAGTTCACATTGTTCATTAAATTCTTCAAATGAGTGAGGTCACACAATATTTTTCTTTCTCTGCCTGGCTTATTTCATTTAGCACAGTGGTAGGCAAATCGCGGATCACGAGCCACATATGGCGCTTCCGCAATATACCACGTGTGGGCGCTACCTCAATATGGAATGTACCTACCTATATAGTTTAAGTTTAAAAACTTTGGCTCTCAAAAGAAATTTTAGTCGTACTATTGATATTTGGCTCCGTTGACTAATGAGTTTGCCAACCACTGACTTAGCATAATAGTCTCCACTTCCATCCATATTGTCGCAAAGGTAAGATTTCCTTCGTTTCCAAGGCTGTATAGTATTGCATTGTGTATATGTACCACTGCTTTTTAATCCACTCTTCCACTGATGGACAGTTAAACTGTTTCCAGATCTTAGCTATTGTAAACAATACTGCAATAAACATGGGGGTGCATTTCTTATTTTGAATCAGTTATTTGGTATTGTTGGAATATATTCCTAAAACTGGAATAGCTGGGTCAAAAAGTAGTTCCATTTTAATTTTTTGAGGAATCTCCATACTGTTTTCCACAGTGCCTTGCACCAGTCTGCATTCCCACCAGCAGTGCAAGAGGGTTCCCTTTTCTCCACACCCTCCCCAGCACTTATCATATGTTGTTTTGTTAATGAGCACCATTCTGACAGGTGTGAGGTGGTATCTCATTGTGGTTTTAATTTGCATTTAATTTTCATTTGATTAGTGATGTAGAGCATTTTTTCATCTGCCTATTGGCCATCTGTATGTCCTCTCTGGAGAAATGTCTATTCATTTCTTTTGCCCATTTTTTTTTCTTTTCTTTTTTTTATTTAATTAATTGTGTTTACATAACTTCTATGTAATGCATCCCCCTTCCCCCATGTTCCCCTTTATATCTCTCTTGCCCCCCTCCCTACAGGTTTATCTCATCCTATCATCCCCTTTCCCTCTGTCCTCTTTTCTTCTGGTCCCTTTGATCCTTCCTTTGTCTCAATTCCTTTACTCAGTTCTCAATGTTCCTTGGATTCCTCAAATGAGTAAGGTCATATAATATTTTTCTTTTTTGCCTGGCTTATTTCACTCAAAATAATAGTTTCCAGGTACCTCCAAATTGTTGCAAAAGGTAATATTTCCTTCTTTTTCATGGCACCATAGTATTCTATTATATATGTGTACCACTGCTTTTTAATCCACTCAATCACTGATGGACACTTAAGCTATTTCCAGCTCTTTGCTATTGTGAACAATGCAGCCAAAAATATGGGTGTGCATTTCTTTTTTTCAGTTGGTGATATGGAGTCCTTGGAATATATTCCTCTAAGTGTGATAGCTGGGTCAAAGGGCAGTTCCATTTCTAATTATTTGAGGAATCTTTATACTGTTTTTCTCAGTGGCAACACCAGTCTGCATTCCCACCAGCAGTGCAGGAGGGTTCCCCTGTCTCCACATCCTCCTCAGCACCTATAATGGGTTGTTTTGTTGATGAGCCCCATTCTGACTTGTGAGAGGTGGTATGTCATTGTGGTTTTAATTTGCATTTCTCTAATGATTAGTGATGTTGAACATTTTTTCATACGCCTATTGGCCATATGTATGTCCTCTTTGGAGAAGTGTCTATTCATTTCTTGTGCCCATTTTTTGATTAGATTGTTTGTCTTCCTGGTATTGAGTGTTACAAGATGTTTATCAATTTTGGTAATTAACCCCATTTCAGATGTGTTGTCTAATATGTTCTCCCATTGTGTGGTTTGTCTTTTTATTCTGTTCATATTGTCTTTAGATGTGCAAAAGCTTTTTAGTTTGATATAGTCCCATTTATTTATCTTGTCTTTTATTTCATTTGCCTGTGGAGATAAATCAGCAAATATATTGCTGCGATAGATGTCGGAGAGTTTATTGCCTATGTTTTCTTCTAGGGTGCTTATGGTTTCACGATTTACATTTAAGTCCTTTATCCATTTTGAGTTTATTTTTGTGCATGGTGTAAGTTGGTGGTCTAGTTTCATTGTTTTGCAGGTAGCTGTCCAATTTTCCCAACACCATTTGTTAAAGAGGCTATCTTTACTCCATTGTATGCTCTTTCCTCATTTGTCAAATATCAGTTGTCCATAGAGGTGTGGGTTTATTTCTGGGTTCTCTGTTCTGTTCCATTGATCTATGTGCCTGTTCTTATGCCAGTACCAGGCTGTCTTGAGTACAATAACCTTGTAGTATACCTTCATATCCGGAAGAGTCATACCTCCTGCTTTATTTTTTCTTTTTAAGATTGCTGAGGGTATTCGTGTTCTTTTTTGGTTCTATATAAATTTTTGGAATATGTGTTCTATATCCTTGAAGTATGTCGTTGTTATTTAATTGGTATTGCATTGAATTTATAAATTGCTTTGGGTAATATAGACATTTTAATGATGTTTATTCTTCCTAACCATGAACATGGTATATGCTTCCACTTATTTGTGTCTTCCTTGATTCTTTGATCAATATTTTATAATTTTCTTATTACAAGTCTTTAACCTCCTTGGTTAAATTTACTCCTAGGTACTTTATTATTTTGGGTTGCAATAGTGAAGGGGATTGTTTTCTTAATTTCTCTTTCTGATATTTCATTGTTCATGTATAAAAATGCCTCTGATTTCTGTGTGTTAATTTTATATCCTGCCACCTTGCTGAATTTGTTTATTAGGTCCAGTAGTTTTTTGACTGAGCCTTTAGAGTTTTCTATATACAGTATCATATCATCTGCAAATAATGATAGCTTTACTTTTTCTTTTTTAATTTGGATGCCTTTTATTTCTTCTTCTTGTCTTATTGCTGTAGCTAGGACTTCCAGTACTATGTTGAATAAGAGTGGTGAAAGGGGACACCCCTGTCTTGTTGTTGATTTTAGGGGAATTGCTTTTAATTTTTGTTCATTATTTATGATGTTGGCTGTGGGTTTGTCATAGATGACCTTTATCATGTTGAGGTATGTTCTCTGTATTTTCAGTTTTCTAAAAGTTTTAATCATAAATGGGTGCTGGATTTCATGAAATGCTTTTTCAGCATCTATTGAAATTATCATGTGGTTTTTCTCCTTCCTTTTCTTTATGTAGTGAATCACATTAATTGATTTACGAATGTTGTACCATCCTTGCTTCCCCAGAATAAATCCCACTTGATCAAGATGTATGATTTTGTTCATGTATGCTGGATCCAGATTACTAATATTTTGTTGAGGATTTTAGCATCTAAATTCATCAGGAATATTGACCTATAGTTTTCTTTCTTTGTGTTGTCTTTGCCTGGTTTGGGAATCATAATCATGCTCACCTCATAAAAGAAACTTGATAGTGTTCCTTCCTCTTGAATTTTTTGAAATAGCTTGAGAAAGATAAGAGTTAGTTTTTCTTTGAATATTTGGTAGAATTCACCAGTGAATCCATCGAGCCTGGGGGTTTTGTTTTTGGGGAGCTTTTTGATAACTGTTTCAATCTCTTTTGTTGAAATCGGTCTATTCAGGTTTTCTGATTCTTCCAGATTGATTTTTGGAAGATTATATGTTTCAAGGAATTTGTAGATTTCACCTAGGTTGTTTAATATTTTGGCATACAGTCCTTCTAGTATTATCTTACAATATTTTGTATTTCTGTTGTGTCAGTTGTTATTTCTCTACTCTCATTTCTAATTTTATTTATTTGAGTCCTCTCTCTTCTTTTCTTTGTGAGTCTAGTTAAAGGTTCATCGATCTTGTATACTCTTTCAAAGAACCAGCTCTTGGTTTCATTGATCTTCTGTATTGTTTCTTTAGCCTCTATGTCATTTATCTGTGCTCTGATCTTTATTATTTCCTTCCTTCTACTACCTCTGGGCCTTATTTGCTGTTCTTTTTCAAGTTCTTTTAGATGAAGGGTTAGGTTGTTTATTTGAGCTTTTTCAAGCTTCTTAAGGAATGCCTGTAGTGCTATGAACTTTCCTCTCAGGAATGCTTTAGCTGTGTCCCATAAATTTTGAGTTGTTGTATGGTCATTATCATTCGTTTCTAAGAATTTTTTTATTTCTTCTTTAATTACATTGTTAACCCATTCATTATTTAGTAACATGCTACTTATTTTCCATGTGTTTGAATATTTTTCAGTTTTTCTGTTGTGGTTGATTTCTAGTTTCATGCCATTGTGATCAGAGAAAATGCTTAATATGATTTCAATCTTTTTAAATTTGTTGAGACTGCTTTTGTTTTCTAACATGTGATCTATCCTAGAGAATGTACCATGAGCATTGAAAAGAATGTATATTCTGCAGCCTTAGGGTGAAAGGTTCTGAAGATATCTATTAAATCCAGTTGATCTATTGTGTCCTTTAAGTCTGCTGTCTTTGTTAATTTTCTTTCTTGAGGATCTATCTAGTGATGTTAGTGGGTTATTGAAATCTCCTACTATTATAGTATTGCTGTTGATCTTGCCCTTTATATCCATCAATGTCTGCTTTATATATTTTTGTACTCCTGTATTAGGTGTGTAGATATTCATTATGATTATATCTTCCTGTTGGATTGATTGCTCCCTTTATCATTATGTAGTGACCTTCTTTATCTCTTACTACAACCTTTGTTTTAAAGTCCATCTTGTCAAATATAAGTATTGCTACCCCAGCTTTACTTTCATTTCCTTTTCCATAAAATATTTTTTTCCATTCTTTTACCTTCAGTCTATGTGCATCTTTTGTTTTAAGGTGTGTCTCTTGTAGACAGCATATGTATGGGTCCTGTTTCTTTACCCATGCAGCTACCCTATATCTTTTGATTGGATCATTTAATCCATTTACATTTCAGGTTATTATTGATATGTAGTTGTTTATTGCCATTTTATTTTTTAAAGATGTATTTCTCTTTTGCTATATTATTTTCCCAGTTTGATCTGTTCACAACAGGCCCCTTAACATTTCCTGCAACATTGGTTTTGTTGTAATGAATTCCTTGAATTTTGTTTTGTTTTTTGTTGTTTTTTTTTTTTGTCTGGGAAGCATTTTATTTCTCCTTCAATTTTAAACGTTAGCCTTGCTGGATAAAGTAGTCTTGGTTGTAGGTTCTTGTTCTGCATTATTTTGAATATTTCTTGCCATTCTTTTTTTGGCCTCAAGTGTTTGGTTGAGAAGTCGGATGTCGTCCTTATAGCGCTCCTTTGTAGGTGTTATCCTTTTTTTCTCTAGCAGCTTTTAATGTTTTCTCTTTATCACTTGGCTTTGGTATTTTAAATATGATGTTTCTTGGTGTAAGTATTTTTGGATTTCTCTTTAATAGAGATCTCTTTGCTTCTTGAATTTGTGAGACCCTTCCTTGCATCAATTTAGGGAAGTTTTCAGCTATGATTTGATTGAATAAAGTTTCTATCCCTTGTTTTTTCTCTTCTTCTTCAGGAACCCCTCTTATGTAGATGTTATTTCTCTTCATGTTGTCACAGAGCTCTCTTAGATTTTCCACAGACTTTTTGATTCTCTCTTCTTTTTTCTTCTTCTCTTCCATACCTTTGCTCATCTCGTCTTCCATCTCACTGATTCAATCCTCAGCTTCATCCATCCTGCTTTTAATTTTCTCCATTGTGGTCTTTATTTCTGATATTGTATTTGTCATCTCTGACTGATTTATTTTTAATATTTCCATGTTCTTTTTTATACTTGTTATCTCTTTATTTAGGTGTTCATGATGACCATCCATCGTTGTTCTAAGATCCCTAAGCATCCTAACAATTATTATTCTAAACTCTGCATCTGGAAGTTTAGTTATTTCCATATCGCTTAGTTTAGTTTCTGGAGGATTCTCTTGTGGTTTTATTTGGAATGAACTTTTTTGTCTTCTCATTATGTCTCTGTGTTTGGGTGTGTTGTTCGTAGAGCTGGTTAAGTCTAGGCTTGGTGGTGTCTGCCTCCAATTTTTTGTTGTGTTATTTCTAGGTATTCTTGGGTTGGCTTCAGCTGTTGTTTGTAATCCACTGTGGAATTTGGCTTTTCTAATAGAGCCGCTTTGAAGTCTTGATTTGTTTGTTTTCTTCTCAGTTTTCTTAACTTGGTGATAGTCTTGTTTACTGATATCAGCAGAAAGCCTATTTGAAACTATATCCAGGAATGTGGTGGGTATGACCTGAGACTCTGAAGACCTAATCTGCCAGTTACTCTCTCTGGGGGCAGGGTGCTTTCTTCGCTTCAGTCGGGGGTGTTTCTCTGATCTCCATGGAGACCTGAGTTACTGCCCCTCCTCCCTACTTCTTGTTTTCAGCTGTGTCTTTTTGTGCTGATTGGAGCTGGAGAGATATCTTTTGATGGAAGACCCAGAACCACTTTAGTCTTGTGTTATGTGGAAGGATCAACCCCTCTTCCAGATATGGTCACCTCCAGCACCTCCCCCAGGTATAGTACTGGATTAGTCCGCTGCTCAGTTCCTCCCATGCATTCCTCTGTTTGTCACCAGCTGTCTCTCTTTCCCACTTTCCTTTTGTAAAACAAGCCAGCTCTTTCAACACACCTCATTCCCAGGTCCTCACGCAAGTGGCTGTGAGTGATATTTTCTACTATTTTTCTTGGATTGAGAGCTTTTCTGGGCTCTCAGACTCACCCTTCCCCTTTGTTCCTGTAAGCAGGGGAGGCTCACCACTCCTCAGCACTCCCTACCAGGCTCGTTGTGGTTTCTTTTTTGCTCCTTGGATTTTGAGAGCAGTTCTTGTAGTCCAGAGTTGATTTTTCACACTGTTTGTTCCTAAATTATTTTGAAATCCAATTTGGTGTTGTGAGCTGGGAGTCTGTGTTTCTGCCTACACCCCTGCAATCTTGTGTCCCCCTCTTTTGCCCATTTTTGATTGGGTTGTTTACTTTCCTGGAGCTGAGTTTTACAAATTATTTATAAATTTTGGTGATTAACCCTTTATCTGACATATTGGTGAATATGTTCTCCCATTGTGTGGTTAGTCTTTTTATTTTGTACATATTGTTGTTAGCTAGCTGTGCAAAAGCTTTTTAGCTTGATATAGTCCCATTTGTTTATTCTGTGCTTTGTTTCACTTGCCATGGAGATAAATCAGCAAATATATTGCTGTGAGAGATAAATCAGGAAATATATTGCTGTGAGAGATGTCGGTGAGCTTACTGCCTAAGTTTTCTTCCAAGATGATTATGGTTTCATGACTTACATTTAAATCTTTTATCAATTTTGAGTTCAATTTTGTGTATGATGTAAGTTGGTGGTCTAGTTTCATTTTCTTACAGGTACCTTTCCAATTATCCCACCACCATTTGCAAAAGAGACTGTCTTTATTCCATTGTATGCTTTTACCACCTTTGCCAAATATCAATTGGCCATAAAGGCATGGGTTTATTTCTGGGTTCTTTGTTCTGTTCCATTGATCTATATGCCTGTTCTTATGTCAGTATCAAGAAGTTTTGAGTACAATGCCATGTAGTATAACTTGATATCAGGAAGTGTGATGCCACCCACTTTACTCTTCTTTTTTAAAATTGCTGAGGCTATTCGTATTCTTTTTTGGTTGCATATAAATTTTGTAAATATGTATTCTATATCTTCAGTATTTTAATAGAAATTGCATTGAATTTTTAGATCACTTTGGGCAATATACACATTTTAATGATGTTTATTCTTCCTATCCATGAATATGGTATATGCTTCCACTTGTTTGTATCTTTCTTAATTTCCTTTATCAATGTTTTATAATTTTCTGAGTACAAGTTTTTAACCTCCTTGGTTAAATTCACTCCAAGGTACTTTATTTTTTATGTTGCAGTATTGAAGGGCATTGTTTTCTTAATTTCTTATTCTGACAGTTCATTGTTGGTGTATAAAAATGCCACTGATTTCTGAATATTTTATATTCTGCCACCTCGCTGAATTCATTTATCAGGTCCTGTAATTTTTGACTGAGACTTTAGGATTTTCTATATACAGAATCATGTCATCAGCAAATAATGATAGTTTTACTTCTTCTTTTCCAATTTGGATGCCATTTATTTTTTTTTTCTTTTCTAATTGTTGTGACTAGTACTTCCAGAACTATGTTGAATAAGAGCTGTGAAAGGGGGCACCCCATCTTGTTCCAGATCTTAAGAGGATTGCTTTTAATTTTTGCCCATTGGGTATGATGTTGGCCATGGGTTTGTCATAGGTGTTTTGTCATAGATATCATAGATGGTTTGTCAAAGATGGTCATATTGATGTATGTCCCTGTATTCCCACTATGCTGAGAGTTTTGATTATAAATAGGTGTTGAATTTTATCAAATCCTTTTTCTGCATCTGTTGATATTATCATGTGTTTTTTATCCCTCCTTTTGTTTAAGTGATGAATCACATTGATTGTTTTGCAAATATTGTACCAGCCTTGTCTCAAGACTAAATCCCACTTGATCATGCTGTATGATTTTTTCATGTATTGCTGGATCCAGTTTGCTAATACTTTGCTGACAATTTTAGCATCTAAGTTCATCAAAAATATTGACCTATAGTTTCTTTTTTTCTAGTGTCTTTGCCTACTTTTTGAATGAGGATTATGCTCACCTCATGAAAGGAGCTTAGAAGTCTTTTCTCCTCTTGAATATTTTGAAATACCTTGAGAAGGGTAGGAGTTGATTCTTCTTTAAATATTTGGTAAAATTCTCCTGTGAAGCTATCTGGCCCAGGACTTGGTTTGTTGAGAGTTTTTTTGTTTTTCTGTTTTGTTTTGTTTTACAGAGACAGAGAGAGAGTCAGAGAGAGGGATATATAGGGACAGACAGACAGGAACAAAGAGAGATGAAAAGCATAAATCACACTGGGGAACAACGTTTATTTTTTCATTTTCTGTTGCATGAGGTTTTAGAACTGTTTCTATATAGCTCTATATCACTGACTCCAAATATGAAATCCATTATTTGGTGCATGCTCTAGTTCTTATGCAATTGTAATTTCTTTTTGTTACAGTTAATGGCATGCATTGGTTTTTAAATTGGAGCTAGAATGCAATGACTCTTGGATTGAACATAACCATGAGGCAATTAATGTTTTACAAACATCACTTTTACATAATTGTAGTTGTTTTTAAATGTAAAAAATTATTATCTGATTAAAACATCCTCTTATTTTGTTTTAAAATTGAATCATGGCTTCTTCGAGTAGGCATAAATGTAAGAATAGTCCTGATACCTTCCGTTATATATGGCTGTTACACACTTCAATGTCAAAGGCGCAATATTTCATCAATTGTGACATGTGCATATATTGCCTATTTTCAAGTTCCCCTTGGCAATCAAGAAAAGAATTGGGCTCCTCATGTTGTGTGTCATAATTGTGAGGAAATGCTTTGTGACTGGACAAAAAGAATACGCAAAGGAATGCCTTTTGGTATTCTCATGGTTTGGCATGAACCTAAGGACCACAGCAGTGACTGTTATTTCTGTCTGATCCGTACAAAGCACATTGGCAAGAAAAAACAGCATATGATCGCATATCCTCATATTCCCTCAGCAATATGACCTATCCCACACTCTGAGACACTTCCGGTTCCAGTTTTCAATGGTTTTATTTCTTCTAAGGATGAAGAAAGTGAACATGATGATCAAGTGTATTTTGATAAGATGCATGAGAAAATGGTTGTAGAATCTGAAGGGTCTTCTTCTGATACCAAGCAGTCATTAACCCCTCAGTAGTTTAGCCAAACTGAATTGAATGACTTAGTACAATGATGGGCAGTCTTTTGAGCTTGGTATGTCAAATTCACAAAAAAACAAGCATAACTCTTAAAGTATGTCACTTCAAGAAAAACGGCCTAACCGGAGGTCCCAAAACTAGATGCTCTGTGCCGGAGTTCTATTGTTTTGACTTACAGACCTCTGGCACAGAGTGTGTACACTACTACAACAAATGTTTTATCCTCAGGTACTACCCCTGGCCATGCAGCAGCCGAGGTTGAAACATCCTTCTCATCATGTGGCCTCATACTTCTCTGGTTTGCAGCTGCATGTGGCCCCATGTCATTGAAAATGGCTATGTGTTTCAGTAATAACATGCGTGTCATAGGTTTGCCATCACAAACTTAGTAAAAGATTTGGGCCTATCAAAGAAATCAGCTGAGTTATTAGCCTCTAGGCTTCAAGAAAAGAATCTACTTTATCAGTCAGCTAAAGTATCCCATTTCAGGTAGTGTGAACAAAGTTTTATGGACTTCTTTTCCAAAGACAAACACTTTGTTTACTGTCATGATAACAGTAGTCTTCTCAACCAGCTAGGTGTTACCACTTATAGTCCATCAGAATGGCGGCTATTTCTTGACAGCTCTAAACAGAGTCTAAAATATGTTCTCCTACACAATGGTAATGTTTATTCAGCGGTTCCAGTTGGTTATTCAGCTCATCTGCGAGAATTTTACAATGACATAAAAATTTTCCTAAACTTTCTGAAGTTTGAGGAGCATAACTAGATCATTTGTGTGGATCTTAAAATGGTAAATTTCTGCTAGGATAACAGAGATTTCACAAAGTATCCCTGCTTTCTTTGTTTGTGGGACAGCCAAGCTCGGGAAAAACACTGGATACTAAAGAAGTGGCCGAAAGGCAAAGCTCTGGAAGTATGGATGCAAAATATTGTAAATGAACCTGTAGTTAATTGAGACAGGATCATTTTTCCCCACTCCACATCAAACTTGGCTTAATGAAGCTGTTTGTTCAGGCTTTGAATAGAAAGAGTGAATGCTTTCAACATGTTATTTTCTGCTTTTCCTGCCTTGTCTTTCAAGATGATAAAAGCAGGTGTATTTGATAGACCTCAAAATTAAACCCTCATATATGATGAAGAATTTGCCAGGAAGATGAATAAGGAGGAGGAAGCAGCATGACAGTCTTTTGTGGCAGGTACAAAGAACTTCCTTGGCAACAAAAAAGCAGAAAACTATGAACTTCTGGTTCAAAGGATGCTGTTGGCTTTCCACGACATTGGATATAACATGAGCATTAACATTCACTTCCTGAATAGTCACCTTGATAAGTTTCCCAAATCTTGGAGCTGTTAGTGATGAGCAGAGATAACGCTTTCATCAAGATCTGAAGACAATGGATGGACATCATCTGGGGTGATGGGACAGAAATATGATGGCAGACTACTGCTGGAGCATCAAATGAGATTGTCCTCAACAAATACACAAACGCAAGTGCTACAAACTCGAATTTTTGCCTGAATAAAATTTAAGTAAGTTTTGTGCAAATTTCATGATTAAAATAAGTGCTTTACTATGTTCTATTTCAAAGTTGTAGACAAATTCTGATGCAATCATATCTCTTAGTGTGTTAGTATATTTACTGCATTATATAAATTATTATATTTTACAAAGATGATGCCTAAGAAGACATTCTACTTCATTATGTTAAACTAAATGTTGAAAATTTTACAATAAGGTGAAAACCTAAAATCTTGAATTGCAAAGAAACTGTAGCTTACAGAGAAAAACTAATGTCAGATATGAGATCAGCACACTTGAATTAAGTAAGAACAAGTGATTTTGTGGATGCAACAAAAATTTTGTTCCCCAGTGTCATCAGTTTTTTGTTGTGGCACTTTAGTTGTTCATTGATTGCTTTCTCATATGTGCATTGACCATGAGGCTACAGCTGACTGAGTAACCCCTTCCTCAAGCCAGCGATTTTTGTTTTCAGTTGGTGAGCTTTTTCTCAAACCAGAAGAACCCATGCACAGGCTGGCAACCTCAGGGTCTCGAACCTGGGTCCTCTGTATCCCACTTTGATGCTTTATCCACTGCACTACCACCTGGTCAGGCTGTTGCGAGTTTTTTGATAAATGTTATAATCTGATTTGATAATAGGTCTATTTAGGTTTTCTGATCTTCCAGATTGATTTTTGAAAGGTTATGTTTCAAAAAATTTGTCCATTTCTTCTAGGTTGTCTAATTTTTGGCATAAAGTTATTCATAGTATTTTCTTACAATTCTTTGAATTTCTGTTGTGTCAGTTGTTACTTCACTCTCATTTCTAATTTTATTTATTTGATTCCCCTCTCTTTTTTTCTTGGTGAGTCTGGTTAAAGGTTCATCAATCTTGTTTACCTTTTCAAAGAACCAGCTCTTGTTCTTCTGTATTGTTTTTCTTAGCCTCTATGTTATTTATTTCTGCTCTGATTTTATTTCCTTCTTTCTACTTTCTCTGGGCTTTGTTTGTTGATCCTTTCCTAGTTCTTTAGATGAAGGGTTAGATTGCTTATTTGGCTTTTTCTTGCTTCTCATGGTATGCCTTTAATGCTATGAACTTCCCTCTCAGGACTGCTTTTGCTGTGTCCCATATATTTTGAGTTGATTTATGTTCATTTTCATTTATTTCAAGAAAAGTTTTGATTTACTCTTTGATCTAATTGTTAACCCATTCGTTATTGAATTACATGCTGTTCAGTCTCCAAGTGTTTGAATGTTTTTCAGTTTTTCTATTGTAGTTGGCTTGTAGTTTTAAGCCATTGTGATCAGAGAAGCTGCTTGATAAAATTTCAATCTTCTTAAATTTGTTGGGACTTGTTTTGTGTCCTTCCATGTGGTCTATCCTAGAGAATGTACCATGAGCACTTGAAAAGAATGTATATTAAAAGAATGTATATTCTGCTGCTTTAGGGTGAAAGATTCTGAAGATATCTATTAAATCCAGTTGATCTAGTGTGTCATTTAAGTCTGCTGTTTCTTTGTTAGTATTCTTTCTTGAGGATTTACCCATTGATGTAAGTGGGATACTAAAATCCCCTACTATTATAGTATTGCTGTTGATATCGCCCCTTATGTCCATCAAAATCTGCTTTATAATTTAGGTGCTCCTATATTAGGCACAATGATATTTATAATGGTTATATCTTCCTGTTGGATTGCTTCCTTTATCATTATGTAGTGACCTTCTTTATCCCTTTATAGCCTTTGTTTTAAAGTCTATTTTGTCAGATATAAAAATTGTTACCACAGCTTTTTTTCATCTCCATTTGCATAAAATATTTTTTCCATCCCTTCACTTTCAGTCTGTGTTTCTCTTTTGTCCTGAGGTGGGTCTCTTGTAGACAGCAAAAGTATGGGTCCTATTTTCTTATCTACACAGCCACCCTCTGTCTTTGATTGGAGCATTTAATCCATTTACATTTAAAGTTATTATTGATATATAGTTGGTTATTGCCATTTTATTCTTTAAATCTACATTCTTTTTTTTCTAGATTGTCCCCCCTTTGTTCTGTTTACAATAGGCCCCTTTAACACTTCTTGTAGCATTGGTTTGGTTGTAATAAATTCCTTGACTATTTTTCTTTTTTTTGGTCTGGCAGCTTTTTATTTCTCCTTCATTTTTAAATGATAGCCTTGCTGGATAGAGAAGTCTTGGTTATAGGCTGTTGTTTTTCATTAGTTTGAATATTTCTTGCCATTCCCTTTGGCCTCTAGTGTTTCAGTTGAGAAGTTGGATGTCATCTTTATGTGAGCTCTTCTGTAGGTAATTGAATCTTTTCTCTTGCAGCATTTAATATACCTTATTTTTGGTATTTTAATTATGATGTGTCTTGGTGTAGGCTTCTTTAGGTTCCTCTTTAATGGAACTCTCTATGCTTCATGAACTTGTTTGACTTTTTTCTTCATCAATTTAGAAAAGTTTTCAGCTATAATTTCTTCAATGAGGTTCTCTACCTTTTTTCTTTCTCTTCTCCTTCAGGAACCCCTATGATGCAGATGTTCGTTTTTCTTCATGTTGTCACAGAGCTCTCTTAGAGTTTCCTGAGACTTTTTGAGCCTCTTTTCTTTTTGCTGCTCTGCTTTCATGCTTTCATTTATCTTTTTCTCTATATCACTGAATCAATCCTCTGCTTCATTCTACCTACTTTTAATTCCTTCTAGTATAGTCTTCATTTCTGATATTGTATTTGTCATTTCTAACTGGTTCATTTTTATGATTTCAATGTCCTTTTTGATGTTTGCTATCTCTTTATTTAGATGCTCATAGTGTCCATCTGTTGTTGCTCTAAGATCTTTGAGCATTCTAACAATCATTATTTTAAACTATACATCTGATAATTTGGTTATTTCCATCTCATTCAGTTCCTTTTCTGGGTATTTCTCTTGTTGATTCATTTGAATTGCATTTCTCTGTCTTCCCATTTTGTCTGTGTAGATACTCCTCCTTTGGGTGTATTGTTTCTGTAGCTAGCTGAGTCTAGGGTTTGTATTGTCTGCCTCCAATTTCCTGTTGTGTTGTTTCTAGATCTTCTTGGGTTGGCATTAGCTGTTATTTGTAATCTTCTTTGGGTTACTTGTCTGCTGTCACTGTTCTATTTGATATTTGTTTTGGTGTTTTCTACTTCTTAGCTGGATCAGGTGTGAGGAGGAGCCCTTCCTTAAGATACCACTCTAACAAGAGTTGTTAAGTCCTGAAATGATGCTCTCCATATCTGGCTGCTGGATGTGCCTGCCATAAACCTTCCTGGCTGGAGCCTGGCACAGATCAGTGGAGGTCACTGCTTATTACTGGCCCTTATCAACCTTTTTGGAGCTACAGGTGATCCAGATATTGTGGCTGTCTCTGCTGGCACAGGTGTCATTTTAAATATCAGCTGCACTCCTAGGCTTGCTTTTATCTACCCTTGGCCTGGGGGAAATTTGTTTAAAAGTTCAAGTTTCTCTGAGATCTGCTTTCTATCACCTTTTATTGCTGGCTACTTGTTGGACTCAGTACTATAATTCAGAGGTTAGGTACAGTAGTTGATGTGGCTTGCCCTATAGCCTTGCCCAATAGTGTCATTCTATCAATACTTTTATTTTATTTTATTTTTCTTTTTTAACCCTCAGAAGTCTGTGGTCACAGGAGTCCAGTGGGTGAGGCCTCTGTGTTCCTTACATGTGGCCTTTCTGCTAGCCCTCTCCCACCACTGCCACTGCCTGGGGCATTCAGGCTCAGATTCTGTGGGCGCTGGCCTGCTGCTGTGGCTGATGCGGCTTCCATTGCCTTAGCTGGGCTTGTGCACCTGGGCTCAGGCCATTGCCACAGCCACTTCTTTTTCTGCTGCCATGGTGGGCTTGTGCAGGAGAGCTGGGGCTGCAGCTGTGGCCGCCCCTGACGCCACCACCGCAGGCAGGCTTGAAGACATGGGCTTGGACCACCAGGGCCCTTGTGGCTGCAACCTGCCACTGCTGGCCCGCCTGCCATCTAGCGAGTACTCAACAGTGTGTGGGGGGGAGTGTAGCTCAGTCCTCAACAGTCACCACCTGTGTCCCTGATGTGCTCCTTGCTTCTAAGTGTTTCTTTTCTCTGACTGTACTAAAAGAGCCTCTGGTGGATGGGGTAATTTCTTCCCTTTGCTAGTGTTGCTGCTTCCAGTAAGAATGGTCACTTTAGATTTGGGGAGTGACTCAGCCCAGGGGTTAGAGTGGCTGTCTCCCACATTGTCTCTCCCTGTGCTTCCAAGATTACACTTTCTTGTGGCAACTCCAGTCCTCTCAGCACTCCCTGCTTCCTGTGAACGAGGTTTTCTACCCAGTCCCTTTAAGATGGAGCCTGGGTCTAAGAGTCCTGTCTCTTTCTCACAAACAGTATTCTGGCTCTTTTCTTAGCTAAATACTGTCCGTATGCCTCTTCTAGGCTCTGGGGCTTTATGCTGGGGCTCTGGTCCTGGGGCTGAGGACCCACAACTCCCTGGGCATCCCAACCCACTGTGATAGTCCCTCTGGGCTGGTGCTCACTCCTGGGAGCAGGGCAACCCTTTCTGCATCTGCCTTTCCTACTAGTGTCTGTGTGGTTTCTTTGGTGGTCATTGGTTAAGGAATCCTGTTAGTTAGTCTAAAGTTGGTTTTTCTAGATGATTGTTCTTAAAATTAAGTTGTAATTCATTTTGGTTCTGGGAGGTGGGCGGTGGAATGTCTGCCTATTGTGTCACCATCTTCACTGCCCTATGGCAGCATTAAACAAGCTGCTTTTTTCTTTTTTATTGTGTGGAAGTACCTTACTTTATCAGAAAATGTATTTTTACTACACAAGGCAACCAGAGGTCCAGTGTCACAGGGCTGGATCTTGCATAGGATGTGTCCATGGATGGTTTCCTATAGCAGAAGGTAGGAGCTGCCCCCCCCCCCGGGTTAGTAAAATAGTGGGGCTATTCACTAATAATATATATAACTAATAATTCACTAATAATTATTCACTTATTATATATAATTATATACAACTAATTATTCACTAATAGTACAGAATTTCATGCAGTTATTTTCAATTTGAATGCATTTTTCCTCCAAACCCTTATAAAATAATATTTTAATGTATTTTTCATTAGTCCTAAACAATTGCTAAATTATTTCATTTTTATTATTATATTCAACCACAAGAAGATATTTATTTATTTACTTACTTACTTACTTTTAGAAATTCAATGTAATGCGGTGACAGTGGTTCATAGGATCACACAGGTTGCAGGTGCACATCTCATAGCACATGATCTATATAAGCTGCCTTGTGTGCCCATAAGCCAAAGTCAAACTACCTTCGTCTCCATATATTAGGCCCCCTGTGTCATCTCACTGCATCCCACTCTTGTCCCTCTGGTAACCACAATACTTTTGTCTATGTCTAAGAGTCTCAGTTTATATCCCACATATGAGTGAAATCATATAGTTCTTACCTTTTTAACTGACTATATCAAACTATAAAGCTTTTGCACAGCAAAAAACAACTGACAACAAAATAAAAAAGCATCCAACCAAATGAGGTATAATATTCACAAAAAATTGCTCTGATAAGGAGTTAATATCTAAAATATATAAAGAATTTATAAAATTCAACACCAAACAGACAATCCAATTAAATATGACAGGGGAGGAGCTGAACAGGTACATCTCCCATGAAGACATACAAACAGCAAACACATATATGAAGATGCTCATCTTCACTAGTTGTTAGAGAAATCCAAATCAAAACTACAATGAGATACCACCTCACCCCTGTTAGAGAAGATATTTATAAGTGTCAGTCACTGGTACAGATTTTGTACCATATACATGCACATAATAAATGAGGTACTTCTACCAGAGGTACTTCTAGGGATATACATTTTAGCTGCAGTCTTTGATCATGGCATTCATTCCCACTGCCCCTCATTTTAGTCCCTCTACACTTGGTTATAGTTCATTGTTCTGCTTTTATCTCTCCACACTATCCCAATCAATATGACATGTTGCTTGTTCTTTGTTCATTTTTTCCCTCCTGTTGAAAAGAAAGTTCTCTTCCTTGCTTTGAAGCCTAATTCATTGTACCCATCCTTTAAGTTCCATTATCAACTTCCTTTTTTACTCAATGAAGCCTCTGACCTCCACTCCAACCCAAACTCATCACTCTCTCTCTCTCAGTTTCTTTAGGATGTAATATGCCCCTTAGACATTTAAATGTATGAACTATTGAGTTTTCATTGATCTATATTTTGTGTAAGTGATACCCTCCCCTTAGGTTTTAATTCATCAGGGTTATGGATAAAATTTGTTAACTCTTCATATAATTATCTTTTCACAGTAATGTCATTTAAAGTTGAGTAAAACTTATAGGCACTGTGATTGCAATCTGTTGCCAGGCTTTAAAGAAATAGGCATTTTTAGTCATTTCCAAACTTTGCTGATCAGAAATAATCATATTAGTTGTGTGTGTGTGTGTGTTTACATATTTGTTTACAAATCCTAACCGGAGACCAATAGCTCAAAATTTCTAAGTAGTGGAGGCTCAGAGAATCTATATTTTAAACAAGAGCCTCCAGTAAATCTCACAAAGAAATAAGTTGGGAACCACTGGGCTGTACATTAAAAATATTTAGGACGTTTTTAAAAGAATATATATATATAATCTCATAATAGTTAACTCAGAGTCTCTGATGGTGAAGTTCCCTGGCATATGTAATTTTTATCAGCTCCCAGAGTGTTCTGAATGGGCAGCTAGAATTGAAAACCACTGCACAGTTTAATTTAAGACAGTCACTTTATAAATATATATAAGTGGTTGATTTTCAACTAGGTAAAATTTATACTCAGCTTTTACAATTTGCATGATTAAAGAATAGTGACTTTGAATATCTTTTTCCCTAGGAATTTTTTTAGTTATTCTTTTAGTCAATGAAAACAGAGAGATTAGTATAGAATCTAGCCATGTTTGTTTCCTCCACAGAGTATGTGGGGAGAGGACCCTTAAATTAAAAGAAAACTAATTGTCTAATTTAATTCTGATCATATAAGTAATAAATATTCATTTTGAAAATTCTGAGAAGTATCATCAAGTCAATATTCAACACTGTGATCTATTTTATTCTATCCAGTTTCCTCTTATATTTTTCATGGATGGATAGAAAAATAAAAAGCGAGATTTTGCTCTATTGGATGCTAATAACACAGTTTTATATTTACACACTATTTTATACACTTTTTCTGTTAATATAAAGTATATATTTTACATGTTATCATATTTTTTCAAAAACTCAATTTTAAAGAATGTCCATCATTAATGGGTATAAGAAATTGTTTCACTGAAATATTTTGTTCCTTGTTTTCCCATTATAAATAATGCCACTGTAAATAGTTTATACATAAAACTTTGTACACACTACTTATTATCTTTCAGTATTATGGAAGTGCTTACCTCTTTCATGTAATATACCACTTCCACTATCACATAATAAAACATGTAATTATTTCCGAAGTAACTAGAAGTAGCTTTCTGAGTTTAAAATGTGATATGACTCTGAATTTGTCTTCAGAAATATAAATGCATGGAATTAACTGTGTCATTAACACAATTCTTTATAAATATATATAAGTGGTTGATTTTCAACTAGGTAAAATTTATACTCAGCTTTTACAATTTGCATGATTAAAGAATAGTGACTTTGAATATCTTTTTCCCTAGGAATTTTTCTAGTTATTCTTTTAGATAACTTCCTATTTATACTTTGTCCATTTTTTTTCAGGGGAGTAGGGGGGAAGGGAGAGTCATTTTCTTAACTCATTAATTTGTATAAGAGTAAACATTTCCATTCTATGCTTTTTTTTAAAAAGCATCTTTTCTGATTTTTAAAAAACTTTATTTAGAAAAAACTATCAATCATTTCTTTTGAGGTTCTTAATTTTACTCCTACATTTGTCATACCTATTCCAAGTTATATGATAATTATGTATTTATTTAGCTTTTAATTTTCTTGTGGCTTGATATGTAGAATATAATTTCCTATGCATGTCAGTGAGTATACATAAATAAATATGTATATATGTGAATTGTTTAATTCTTCTAGAATATGTTGCAATAAATAAGCTCTAGGCATCATTCTGTTTATTTGTAGAAATAGCCATTTTTTCCTTAACCCCAATTATTTTTACTTATTCTAATGTGTGTGCTACTTTTATCATATATTGAATTTTTATAAACTTGCTTTCTCTTTTCATTTTGTAAATTTGCATAATTTCTGTCAGGCTAGCCTGAGACCCCTTTCACACTATTTAAATCATTTCAATTCCCTAATACCTGTGAATAACAGTACAAACTCTATCTATTTCTCTTTTATAATCAATTTTTTAAAATTTACACTAAAATTAAGGTGCAATTTATAGTCAAAGGCAATAAAAAGTTACTGCAATATAGATAATATCCATAAAATATCTAAATTCATATCCAACAGTTTAAATATAATTAGAATCTCATTTTAATTTAGAAGAAAAGGTATACACTTTCTCCTACTAACATTATATGAACACCCTGAAACTTTTGCCATCATAGGACAATTTATGTGATCTCATCCATTCTTACATGCTCTGTTTAGGGGTTAATGGTCAACTTTACCAAATATTTTATTTATATCCATGGTTCATAACAGATGCATTAGTTAGCTCAGGCCACCATAACAAAATACCACAGATTGGGTGGCTGAAACAACAGAAATGTATTTCCCACAGTTCTGAAGGCTGGAAATTCATGATCAAGGTCACAGCATGGCCAGTTTCTGATGAGAGCTCTCTTTCTGGATTGCAGAAGGCCACCTACTTACTCTGCCTCATGTGAGGTTTCATCAGTGAGTGTGGATGAGAAGAGAAAGAGTGAGAGAGCTTGCTGGTGTCTCTTCTTATAAGGCAACTAATAGTATAGGTCCAGGACCCCAACTTTGTGATCTCATTAAACGCTACCTCTTTAGAGTCCCCATCTCCAGTCACAACCCACTGAAGGTTAGGGCTTCAACATATGAATTTGGTGGGGAAGGGCATGCAAACATTCAGACCATAATATTAGAGAATTCTTAGTGAAATCATAATTTATTTTACATACAGAATATAATTTGTAGCAAAATTTTTGAAATGCATTATTGCACAAATTGCAGAATGTAGGTCTATAGGGAGTCATGGAATATATAGCCAAAAGTGTTTAACTGACATCCATGGTAAAAACAAAACAAAACAAAACTCACCAGTGGTCTCTTGTAACATTTAATTACTCATCTTGCTTATGCATTCGGACAACATATTTAAGCTTATTTTAATCCCTGGCAATTGATTAAAGTTTCGTAGCATATGTGTAAACAGGTATTTCTGAAATGTCCTCCTTCTGGAAGTATGAATAATCAAAGGGTTTATGTACAACCTAATATTGTCCTTTCTGGTTCAAGCCTGTAAATATTACACTGTGAAACTCTCAGAAATTGCTGTTTCACCAAGAAGTTGAAACTGCTCTTTGCTACATAACCCTTTGGATAGTCTGATTATCTTGTTATATTCCAGTTGATACAGTAATCAGGGAGAGGCCAGAAATGTGTTTTATTATAAGAGCAAACAGAGTGCATCTTCTCTGGAGATCAGAGAGAAAAAGATACAAGATTTGACAGCCATAGACTTATAAAACCAAACTGATCTGAAATGAAAACTTTTGTAAGCTAAAGCAGTTAGTGTTGCAACAGTCATTGTACATCAAATACCAGAATCTCCACCAGCGGCCACTCAGAAAATGTGACTTTTTAATAAGATTTTGAATGTTTGCATTGGTTGAGTCAGGAAGCAGCACACACACACATCAGAACAGGTTTGTCTTTACCTTGTGTTAAGGGAATCTCAATTAGGTAGAAAAGAAATTAGAATGTCAGGCCTTGGTAATATAGCATTAAATGATAAAGCGAACTGCCAAGACAGCAGAGCCATTATATTAACGGTATTGTGCATTACTGTGACTTGTGTTTACTTCTGCACCACACACATTTTATTCTGCCGGTGCCTTCTAGTTTCTGGACTCTTAAAATGATTAAAAGCTGCAATTTTTCCTTAAATATATATCCTAAGTCACTAATTACATTCTCTAGACTCTCACAACCTTATTCATGGGACCATTGCTTGTATATTTTTTACAATGGGTCTATTGTCAGCTCAACAATCTAGTTGTAATGCCTGGGAAAGGCCATGCATTCTCAAAACTAAATCACATTGCCTAACTATATTTTTTTCTTGGAACTTGCTTTATTGAACACTTGAGAAAGGTTTAATTGTAAAGGTGCTAAATGAGAATCCAAAGAATGTGTTCCTTTTTCATAGGCAAATTTAAAGCTGCTTTACTTAAAAGCATGTAATAATGCCTGTGGAGTAACTGGTATCAAAGAATTCATAGACACCACTCAATTCTCTGTGGGCTTCACATGTCTTAGGTACCAATCCTGCTGTTAACTCCCCATTCCCACAGTATTGGCTGAAAGGTCCAGATTTTCTTTAATGACTCTGAGTTCTTATTTTCTTTTGTCTCAAGTGGATATCATTCAGTTTTAAAACCTGAAGATCACATAGCTTCTCATAGGGTCCTCTTTATGAGCAATTATTCCATAAATGAACCCGATATTCCCAGAAAATTAGTCCTTGGATATTGCACGTTAGGGGAAATTTCAGTTTCTAGGTATTGCAATCTAGGGGTTACACTAATCATAAGAGTCATCATATTATTACTTCAAACGTTTAGAACATTTCATGGTTCTCCAAATTATTATTGATCTCTGTATATAAGGAGAATATGGTTCAGTGGTCCTAAAAGTTACTATATATTGCCTGACCTGTGGTGGCACAGTGGATAAAGCATCGACCTGGGAACACTGAGGTCGCCAGTTCAAAACCCTGCACTGGTCTGGTCAAGGCACATATGGGAGTTGATGCTTCCAGCTCCTCCCCCCTTTCTCTCTCTCTCTCTCTCTCTCTCTCTCTCTCTCTCTCTCTGTGTCTCCTCTCTAAAATGAATAAAATAAAAAATTTTTAAAAAGTTACTATATTGCATTGCAGCAGATGCTAAATTCTAGCGATTAATTTAATGTCATGAAAATACACACTTAAGTGATAATTAGCTATCATTCACTTACCATCTCTTCTAGCTAATAGACACAATGTTGACATCACATCTCTAGGTGCCTGAAAGGACGCATCCATAGTTGCCATTAATTATTAAGTTTGTGTTCATTCTGTTACATTCACGATGACCTCTGTAGGGGAGCTGAGAAATATGAAGAAGTGGTAGAATTTTTAAGAAACAACTTTGAAGACAAAACAGAACTGATGTAGAGCCTGTGATAAAAGTGTCCTGGACACTTTGTAAATCAAAGATTACAACATCACTGTACCATCATTAAATGTTTTGACCAGTTTCATTGGTCAATCCCAATATGGGGAGAATGGTTGGAGAACTAGGACCAGAAAAAGAAGCCAAATCTGTCTTCTGATTAAATTGCTTTGTTACTTTTCAAACTTGTTTTGCTGGTACTATGCCTCTATAGCTACCTTTGGCTGTGCTGCTGTAGTTAAGCTACTCTTTTTTGTACCAATCCCAGCATTATTTTTCACAAACATTTCTAAATTAATTTTTTTAGCCTCCATACAACTTTAATGTCTATTTTTATCATTTCCTTCTTAAATAAATACATCTGTGTTCATTATATCCTGATCTATGCAACACAAATTACATATATAGACTACAAAGCAAAGTCCTTATGGGCATTTATTTGAAAACATCATAGTAAGTCATATTTTCTAATCATTAGGAAAATAAGTGAAATTAAAGTATTTTTTGCACTCTTTGTAAATAAACATTTTTTCTGAACATAATTAAAATCATGTATATAATAGAAAATATAAAACTTTTAAAAATATTTTTAAATCAGCCATCACTCTAGAGAAAACAATATTTAAGATGTTGCTATATTTCTTTTTATTGGTTTTAAAATTTTTTGACCCAGTAACCAATGTAGATAATGTCCTTACTGCAGTTACATAAAACTTGATTGCACAAGTATTTTCTCATGTTGTCATTTTGTTTCAATGTAAGATGTTTTTTTTTTAATATTTATTTTATTTTATTCATTTTATAGAGGAGGCAGAGAGAGAGAGAGAGAGAGAGAAAGAGAGAAAGGGGGGAGGAGCTGGAAGCATCAACTCCCATATGTGCCTTGACCAGGCCAGTTCAGGGTTTTGAACTGGCGACCTCAGTGTTCCCAGGTCAATGCTTTATCCACTGCGCCACCACAGGTCAGGCAATGTAAGATGTTTTGACTGCACAACATTCCATGTGTTTGTATGCTATAATTATATTTTTCTTGAGTGAGAAGTGGGGAGACAGAGAGACAGACTCCCGCATGTGCCCTGACAGAGATCCACCTGACAAGTCATTATTGGGTGATGGTCTGATGGTCTGCACATCTGTGGACTTTGTTTTGTTGCTCAGCAACAGAGGTATTTTTAGCTTGAGGTGAGGCAATAAAGCCATTCTCAGTGATGGGGGCCAACTTGCTCCAACCAAGCTATGGCTATGGGAAGGGAAGAGAGAGAGAGAGAGAGAAAGGAAAGAGGGAGGGGTGGAGAAGCAGTTGGTTGCTTCTCCTGTATGCCCGGACTGAGAATCAAACCTGGGATATCCATATATCAGGCCAACACTTTATCACTGAGCCAACTGGCCAGGGCCAGTATGCTATAATTTATTTATATTTTTTTAAAAATCAAGATACAGTTCTATAATAAACATCTTAGGGTAAAATATGGTTTATTAATTTGAATTTCTGTATAACAGTTTTCTACGAGTAGACTATTTTGGTTTGTACATTAAAAATATTCTTGGACAGAAAGTAACAAGTTGCTTTCCCTAGGTATGTAAATTTAGAAAACATTTTGTTCTTGGTATTATTCATTATGTAATTTGTAATCACATTTCTTGATGCTCTACTATTAAGAATGTGATTCATTGCAACACCAGTATAGTGATGTGTATATAGCAGTCTATGCAGATTCCAATTCTACTTCAACTTTCAGCAGCTTTGGACAACTTGTCTAATTTGCCAGGAGAATAATGGTACTCCCACTTCATAAGTATTTTTTTTCCTCTAATATCAGTGAATTTGCTTCATAAGCATGTTTATTAAATATTTAAATTTCACTTTTAAATTCATTATTGTTTACATACTCTGCTTTTTACCTACACTTTAGGCATCCTTTTTCTTACTGTTTTTTAAGTTCTATTTTCTCTTACCCAACCATGGGAAATATATAAACATAATTCTTTGTGCCAGGAATCATTTATCTTATTACCTGAAGATTTCTTGAGACTCAAGACAGCGTTATAGATGCTCCATTTTTCACTGGAAAAAAAAATGTAATGTAATAAAGACTACCACTGTCCTAGCACTCAGGATTTTACTAAGTACTTGACATTTGCTATCTTATGTACACCTCAACACTGTATAAAAGATGCTGAGATTGAAAGAAGTTTACTAATAATGGGATATTTTGTAATATATATATATATAAATTTGGTATTTTTTAATGTTCTTATCCTCTTATCTATCCAGTTTTCAAATCAACAGTTTACTAGCTTAAGGTAATAAAAAATTTTAAATTACTCCTTTATAATCCTTTTCTTCATTGTATTGTTAATGTAGTAAATTGCATTGATTAATTTATTTATTATTTATTTTTTTACAGGGACAGAGAGAGAGTCAGAGAGAGGAAAAGACAGGAACAGACAGGAGCAGAGAGAGACGAGAAGCATCAATTATTAGTTTTTTGTTGCCGTTGCGACACCTTAGTTGTTCATTGATTGCTTTCTCACATGTGCCTTGACAGCGGGCCTTCAGCAGACAGAGCAACACTTTGCTGGAGCCAGTGACCTTGGGTCCAAGCTGGTGAGCTTTTGCTCAAGCCAGATGGGCCCGCGCTCAAACTAGTGACCTCGGGGTCTCGAACCTGGGTCTTCCGCATCCCAGTCCGATGCTCTATCCACTGCGCCGCCACCTGACCAGGCTGATTAATTTATGAGTGTTAAAGCAATCATAAATTCCTGAAATAAATCCATGTTTTATTTACCTTTTGTATATAGATGGATTGTTTGCTAATATTTAGGCAGTGCTTTTTTTTTGTATCTATATTATTAAGACGTAGGGGTTGTGTCCTCATTTCTTTTAAGCGTCTTATCAAGGATTTGTTGCAGGCTTTCTCTAGCTTCATCAACTGTGTTACCAAGTGTTCCCTTCTCCTCCTTTTGCTGCAAGGGTTATATAGAATTGCTATTGTTTCTTCCTTAAATGTTTAAAAGAATTCTCCAATGAAGACTAATGAGTCTATAGTTTTATTACTAGGAAAACTTTTAAGTGTGAGTTAAATTTCTTAAATCTAGGAATATTTAGGTTTTCTATTTCATGTGCCAGTTTTTAAAAGTGGTATGTTCCAACGAGTATAAACTTTTCATCTAAATATTCAAGTGTATTGCATGATTTTGTATATTTGATCACTTTCTGAAAATGTCAAAATATTCAAGTGAATTTTTTAAATTCACTTTCTGTTAGTTCCTTAATTGCTGCTTTATATTTTTCAAAGCTAATTAGTGATCTGAATATATTTTCATTATCACCTTCCCTTTCTTTGTTACTTCCATTTATCAGGGTATAATATCTAGTTTGATATTGCAAACTTTAATTTTTATTTTTCCTGAGAAGAAAGTTGATAACCTAACATTTTCTTCTATAACATTCACCTGCTATACTTTTTTTCCAGTCAATAAATATCTTGATGATATTATTTTAATGGAGGTTTTATAAAATTATGTGAAAGTCAGTCTTTATATTTGTGAGCCTGGACCTCAGTTCTGTTATAGTTACATTGTCATATTTGTTTCTGCTGGTTTATTTCAGAACATTGTATTTTCTGTTCTGTGGTTTTATTTCATTTATCTTTTCTATATTAAAACAAATTTCCCTCAGTTGGCTTCAATTTATATATTCTGTTTTTATAATTCCCCTCTTTTCCCCCCAACTTTTATAGGCCCACAGATCTTTTATTCTGAAATATGCTTATAAACCTATTATCTACTTATGTCTATAAGTCTTCTATCTATCTATCTGTCTATCATTTATCTATATATCACCTTTCTATCTTTCATCTATCTATCTATCTATCTATCTATCTATCTATCTATCTATCACAGAGGTCCCCAAACTACGGCCTGCGGGCCAAATTGTGGCCACTGAGGCCATTTATTTTGCCCCCGCCGCACTTCTGGAAGGGGCACCTCTGTCATTGGTGGTCAGTGTATCGAGTACTGTATGTGGTGGCCTGAGGGAGAGTGAACTGGCCCCTGTGTAAAAAGTTTGGGTACCCCTGATATCATCTGTCATCATTATCTATCTATTTTTTCTCTGGATAAGGAAATTTGTTAGTATTTTTTACACTTATCCACATTTCTTTGACTGCCATCCTCACCCCAAAATAAGTTTTAGTGAATATTTTCTTTTTGTTATTGCTTTGGTTAACACTAAAATTCCAAAGTTATCTCCATTTTTTTTTTTTTTTTTTTTGCAACAGAGTGAGAGACATAGAGAGGGACAGATAGGGACAGACAGACTGAAAGAGAGAAAGATGAGAAGCATCAAGTCCTTGTTTTTGCACCTTAGTTGTTCATTGATTGCTTTCTCATATGTGCCTTAACCAAGGGTTCCAACAGAGCTAGTGACCCCTTGCTCAAGCCATAGACCTTGGGCTCAAGTTAGTGATCTTGAGCTTCAAGTCTGTGACCTTGGACTCAAGCCATCAACAATGGGGTCATGTCTATGATGCCACACTCAAGCCAGCGACTCCACACTCAAGCAGGCGACCTTAGAATTTCAAACCTGGGTCCTCCATGTCCCAGTGCAGTGTGCTTTATCCACTGTGCCACAATGTGGTCAGGCAAAAAGTTACCTACTTTTTTATATTTCCCATATTTCTTTGCTTTCTACTACAATAATTTCTTGAAAATATTTTCAAAGAGAATTTTAGAGATGGAAGATGGCGATGGAGTAGGCGGAAGTACGAACTTCCAACTCCCAGAACCAAAGTGGATTATAACTCAATTTTGAACTAAACTAAGTGGACTCTTCAAACAAGGAACACTGCAGAAGCCACATTGAGACTGGTAGGAATAGCGAAAACGTGAAGAGGGCTGCCCAGCTCTCCGGAGCAAACGGCAGCCTGGAGAGACCCGTGTGACGGGAGGAGAGTTTGGCGGAAAGGGAAGGACCTGGGTCCCAGGAACCAAGCCCCAGCCTGCAGTCCCAGAGCCTAGAAAAGGCGCTTAGACAGTATTGAGCTGTGAAGCAAGTGAGGATATTGTTTATGAAAAAGAGAGTTTTCTCAGACCCAAGAATCTTTTTAAAGGGACAGCGCAGAAAACCTCTCTCACAACCACGCACCTGGGGCTCCGGGGAACTGGGACAGAGGAGAGGAACAGAGCAGTGGGAACAAAGAGTGGACTGAAGGCACAGAGACACTCTGAGGGACAGCCACCCTGACCCCTGGGCTAAGTCATTTCCTTAATCGAAAACAAATATTTCCCCTGAAACTGGCAATACCAGCAAAGGGAGATAGGACACCAGCCAAACAAGCTCTCCCGCGGCAATTAGAGCAGAACTGCTTAGAGGGAGGGAGCTCCCAGGCCTACAGTGTGGAGACTTAGGGCACTTCTATCTCCCTGAGGGTTGCTCAAGAGTATGGTGGCGGCAGGATGCTGAAACACGGTCCTGTCGACGTGGGCAGAGGCACAACCGGTGTGAGATCGGTCTAGCCAGGCAGGGGTGAGGGGACGTGCGAAAGCGGTCCTTTAGCTGTGGGCCTGCCTGTAATCCCACCTGCAGGGAAAAAATGGGCAGAGATCTGCTCTGCAACCATGCGCAAGCCGGCCCTGACCGCAGGGATGGGGCTAAGACCAGGGACAGGCGAGGGGCTCACGGCTGGGCTCACGCTGCCAACCCCGCCCGGATGGAGAAACCGCGGTGTGCTATTCTGTGTGTGCGAGCAGGTGGCTCCTAATGCAGGGGCGAGGGAGACACCGAGACCAGCGGAAGTTCACGGCTGAGTTCACGCTGCTAGCCCCGCCCGGCTGCAGAAACCACGGATTGCCATCATACTTGCCTGAGCTGGCTCCGAACGTGGGGGCGGGGTAGAGTCCGGAACAATCGGAAGCTAGCAGCTGAGATCACGCCAGCAAACACGCCCGGCCCAATAAACCCCGGTTTGCAACCCTGCGCAGGAGGGCCCTGGCCTCGAGGGTGGGGCTAAATTTTGGACGGGCAAAGGCTCACAGCTGAGAGCACGTCAAAAGCCCCGCCCAACCCACAAAACTGTGGCAAGCAGGCTCTGACTGCGGGGGCTGGGCATAAGCCTTCTGGAAACAGGCTGGGTACGCAGCTGAGCAAAGGTGCTCACCTCTGCCCTTGGTGATGAGGCTAGTGGCTTGAGTGGCAGCCCATCCCGCGGAGGAGAGGCAGAAATCACAGCAACAGCTGCACTGAGCCGGCGCTGGCAACGACCATAACCAGCCGCCCTAGGCACCTGCAGAAGGAGTGGCAGGCCTGCAGACAGACCACACCTAGAGGACACAAAGGCAACACCTACTGGACTCCAGTGGTCACAACTTGCTTATACACAGATAAAATGGACAGGCAGAGGAATGCAAACCAAATGAATCAAGAGAAACCCCCAGAGAAGGACCTGAATGAACCAGATATAACCAAACTTCCAGAAGCAGAATTTAGAATAATGATAGTTAGGATGTTCAAAGAAATTAGAGCAACAACGGATAGTCACTATAAGCACCTAAATAAAGAGATAACAAGTATAAAAAACAGAATTGAAATAATAAAAAACGAATCAGACAGAGATGACAAATACAGTATCAGAACTGAAGTTCACAATTGAATGAATTAAAAGCAGGATGAATCACGCTGAGGATCGAATCAGCGAGTTAGAGGACACAATAAACAAAGTTATAGAAACAGAAAAAAAAGGAAAAGAGACTCAAAAAATGTGAGGAAACTCTAAGGGAGCTCTGTGACAACATGAAGAGAAACAACATTTGCATCACAGGGGTACCTGAAGTAGAGAAAAGAGGACAGTAAATGGAAACTGTGTTCAATCAAATCTTAGCAGAAAACTTCCATAAATTAAGGCTGGGAAACATTCCACACGTTCAGGAAGCACACAAAACTCCATTAAAGAGAAACCCAAAAAGATCTACACCAAGACACATCATAGTTAAAATACCAAAGATAATGGATAAAGAAAAAATCTTAAAAGCTGCTAGAGAAAAAAAGATTATCACCTACAAAGGAGCCCCCATTAGGATGACATCGGACTTCTCAACAGGAACACTTGAGGCCAGAAGGGAATGGCAAGATATAATCAAAGTAATGCAGAAAAAGAACCTGCAACCAAGACTCCTCTATCTGGCAAAGCTAACGTTTAAAATTGAAGGAGAAATAAAGAGCTTTCCAGACAAAGAAAACCTCAAGGAATTCATTAAAACCAAACCAATTCTGCAAGAGATACTAAGGGGCCTGTTGTGAACAGTTCAAAGGGAGGAAAGAATATAGCAAAAAAAAAAAAAAAATACAGCTTTAAAGAACAAAATGGCAATAAACAACTACATATCAATAATAACCTTAAATGAAAATGGATTAAATAATCCAATAAAAGACATAGGGTAGCTGCGTGGTTAAAGAAACAGGACCCATACATATGCTGTCTACAAGAAACACACTTTAAAACAAAAGATGCAAATAAACTGAAGGAAAAAGGATGGAAAAAAATATTTCATGCAAATGGAAAAGAAAAAAGAAGGCGGGGTAGCAGTACTTATATCTGACAAAATGGACTTTAAAACAAAGGCTGTAGTAAGAGATAAAGAAGGACACTACATAATGATAAAGGGAACAATTCAGCAGAAAGATATAACAATTATAAATATCTATGCACCAAATATAGGAGCCCAGACATTCCTAAAGCAGACTTTGATGTATATAAAGGGCGAGATTAACAACACTACTATCATAGTAGGGAATTTCAATACCCCACTAACAACACTGGATAGATCCACAAGAAAGAAAATTAATAAAGAAATAGCAGACTTAAAGGATACACTAGATCAACTTGATTTAATAGATATCTTAAGAACTTTTCACCCTGAAGCAGTAGAATATACATTCTTCTCAAGCGCTCATGGTACGTTTTCTAGGATAGACCACATGTTAGGACACAAAAATGGTCTCCACAAATTTAAGAAAATTGAAATCATATCAAGCATTTTCTCTAATCACAATGCCATGAAAGTAGAAATTAACCACAAAAGAAAAACTGAAAAATACTCAAACACTTGGAAACTAAATAGCATAATATTAAATAATAAATGGATTAACATTGAGATCAAAGAAGAAATAATAAAGTTTCTAGAAACAAATGATAATGAGCATACATCAACTCAAAATTTATGGGACACAGCAAAAGCAGTACTGAGAGGGAAGTTCATTGCACTACAGGCATATCATAAGAAGCTAGAAAAAGCTCAAATAAGCAACCTGACCCTGCAGCTAAAAGAACTAGAAAAACAACAACAAATAAAACCCAGGACAAGTAGAAGGAAGGAAATAATAAATACCAGAGCAGAAATAAATTACATAGAGGCTAAGGAAACAATACAGAGGATCAATAAAACCAGAAGCTGGTTCTTTGAAAAGGTAAACAAGATTGATGAACCTTTAACTAGACTCACCAAGAAAAAAAGAGAGAGGTCTCAAATAAATAAAATTAGAAAAGACAGTGGAGAAATAACAGCTGATACAACAGAGATACAAAGCATTGTAAGAAAATACTATGAAGAACTCTATGCCAAAAAATTAGACAACCTAAGTGAAATGGACCAATTTCTTGAATCATATAACCTTCCAAAAATCAATCTGGAAGAATCAGAACACATAAACAGACCAATTACAACAGATGAGATCGAAACAGTTATCAAAAAGCTCCCAAAAAAGAAAAGTCCAGGGCCTGATAGCTTCACAAGTGAATTCTATCAAAAATTCAAAGAACTAACTCCTGTCCTCCTCAAGCTATTTCAAAAAATTCAAGAGGAAGGAAGACTTCCAAACTCCTTTTATGAGGCGAGCATAATTCTGATCCCCAAACTGGGCAAAGACAACACAAAGAAAGAAAATTATAGGCCTATATCCCTGATGAATTTAGACGCTAAAATTCTCAACAAAATATTAGCCAACCAAATTCAGCAATATATGAAAAAAATCATACACCATGATCAAGTGGGATTTATTCTGGAGAGGCAAGGCTGGTTCAATATTCGCAAATCAATCAATGGGATTCATCACAGAAACAAAAGGAAGGACAAAAATCACATGATAATTTCAATAGATGCAGAAAAGGTATTTGATAAAATCCAGCACCCATTCATGCTCAAAACTCTCAGTAAACTGGGAATACAAGGAACATTCCTTAACATGATGAAGGCCATCTACGACAAACCCACAGCAAACATCATACTAAATGGACAAAAATTAAAAGCAATCCCCTTAAGATCAGGAACCAGGCAGGGGTGCCCACTTTCACCACTTTTATTCAACATAGTTCTGGAAGTCCTTGCTACAGCAATCAGACAAGAAGAAAAAATAAAAGGCATCCAAATTGGAAAAGAAGAAGTAAAACTGTCACTATTTGCAGATGATATAATATTGTATATAGAAAACCCTAAAGTCTCAGTCAAAAAACTACTGGACCTTATAAATGAATTCAGCAAGGTGGCAGGATATAAAATTAATACTCAGAAATCAGAGGCATTTCTATATACCAACAATGAACTATCAGCAAAAGAAATTAAGGAAACAATCCCCTTCACTATTGCAGCTAAAAAAATAAAGTAGCTTGGAGTAAATTTAACCAAGGAGGTTAAGGATTTGTACTCGGAAAATTATAGAACATTGATAAAAGAAATCAAGGAAGATACAAACAAGTGGAAGCATATACTGTGCTCATGGCTAGGAAGAATAAACATCATTAAAATGTCTATATTACCCAAAGCGATTCATAAATTCAATGCAATACCAATTAAAATACCAATGACATACTTCAAAGATATAGAAAACATATTCCAAAAATTTATATGGAACCAAAAAAGGACACGAATAGCCTCAGCAATCTTAAAAAGAAATAATAAAGCAGGAGGTATCACTCTTCCGGATATCAAGGTTTACCACAAGGCCATTATACTCAAGACAGCCTGGTACTGGCATAAGAACAGGCACAATGATCAATGGAACAGAACAGAGGACCCAGAAATAAACCCACAGCTTTATGGACAACTGATATTTGACAAAGGAGGAAAGAACATACAATGGAGTAAAGACAGCCTCTTTAACAAATGGTGTTGGGAAAATTGGACATCTACGTGCAAAAAAATGAAACTAGACCATCAACTTACACCATGCAAGAAAACAAATTCAAAATGGATAAAAGACTTAAATATAAGCCGTGAAACTATAAGCATCTTAGAAGAAAACATAGGCAGCAAGCTTTCCGACATCTGTAGCAGCAATATATTTGCCAATTTATCTCCACGGGCAAATGAAATAAAAGGCAAGATAAACAAATGGGACTACATCAAACTAAAAAGTTTTTGCACAGCTAAAGACAATAAGAACAGAATAAAAAGAGAAACCACACAATGGGGGAACATATTCGACAGCACGTCTGATAAGGGGTTAATAACCAAAATTTATAAAGAACTTATAAAACTCAACACCAGGAAGACAAACATCCCAATCAAAAAATGGGCAAAAGAAATGAATAGAAATTTCTCCAAAGTAGACATACAGATGGCCAAAAACATATGAAAAAATGCTCAACATCACTAATCATTAGAGAAATGCAAATTAAAACCACAATGAGATATCACCTCACACCAGTCAGAGTGGCACTCATCAGCAAAATAACAGAGAATAAGTGCTGGCGAGGATGTGGAGAAAAGGGAACCCTTCTGCACTGCTGGTGGGAATGCAGACTGGTGCAGCCACTGTGGAAAACAGTTTGGAGATTCCTCAAAAAATTAAAAATCGAACTGCCTTTTGACCCGGCTATCCCATTTTTAGGAATATACCCTAAGAACACCATAGCACTGTTCGAAAAGAAGAAATGAGCCCCCATGTGTGTAGCAGCATTGTTCACAATAGCGAAGATCTGGAAACAGCCCAAGTGTCCTTCAGAGGACAAGTGGATTAAAAAGCTTTGGTACATATATACTATGGAACACTATTCAGCCATAAGAAATGATGACATCGGATCATTTACAACAAAATGGATGGACCTTGATAACATTATACGGAGTGAAATAAGTAAATCAGAAAAAAACAAAACAAAACTGAGAACAGCATGATTTCATACATAGGTGGGACTTAAAAGTGAGACTATGAGACATGGACAAAATGTGGTGGTTAAGGGATGGGGGGAGGGAGGGGAGGGTGGGATAGGGAGAAGGGGAGGGGCACAGGGAAATCCAGATAGAAGGTGACATAGGACAATTTCACTTTGGGTAATGGGTATGCAACACAATTGAATGATAAGATAATCTGGAGATATTTTCATTGTACATATGTACCCTGATTTATTGGTGTCACCCCATTAAAGTTAATAAAAAAAAAGACAATTTTAATCAGGTAAAGTGTCTAAGCCTACATAACTTGAACAAATCTCTTTATTTTTTAAAATGATTATTATAATAGTCATACATTTTAGGTTCAAACTCTTTTTTTCCTTTTCCTGACATGTACTTCTTCTTTGTAGGTGTAAACTATTTCCCTCAGGAAGCTCTTAGGATTTACTTTTTTTTTTGATGTATTAAAGAACAAAATTCAATTGAGTAAACTTGAAAGATTTTATTGACTTTAACAGTCTTATTAACAGCATCTCATCCAGCAGAAAGAAGAACTCCAAGGAGCTGTACAAAATGAAAGACTTCTATAGGCAGAAGGGAATTGGGGAATGAAGTTATACTAGCAAAGAGTGGATTGTTGTGGCAAGAAAAGCTTCCTGTAAAGAATGTCAGGGGTCTACAGGCAGATTATTTTACTAGTGCTGACCAGATCATTCCAGACCGACTAGTTTAAAATTCCATTCCAGGGAGGAGTTAAGACTATAATTAATTTTTAAGTTTTGGTTTGGTGACATAGGGACTTGGCATAATTGACTACATTTAAGGCCTGTTTTTTTGTGTTCAACAAATATTATTAAAATTAACTTAGTATGTCCACAAGTCTTTCTCCCACCTTATCTTTTTGCTTCATATTATGAACTCCTTTAATCTGAGATCTTAGTTCTGACTAAATCTTGTTCATTATTTTCAAAAATATTGTTCTCTCTCTCTCTCTCTCTCTCTCTTTGTATTATTCTGAAGTGAGAAGCAGGGAGATGGACAGAAAGACTCCCACATGCACGCGACCAGGATCCACCTAACATGCCCACTAGGGGGAGATGCTCTTCCCATCTGGGGGGTTGCTCCCTTTCAACCAGAGCCATTCTAGAGCCTGGGGCAGAGGCCATGGAGGTATATCCTCAGTGCCGGGGCCAACTTTGCTCCAACAGAGCCTTGGCTATGGGAAGGGAAGAGAGAGAGAGAGAAAGGAGAGTGGGTAGGGTGGAGAAGCAGATGGGTGCTTCTCCTGTGTGACCTGATCGGGAATTAAACCCGGGACTTACACATACTGGACCAATGGTCTACTGCTGAACCAACTGGCCAGGGCCTAAAAATATTGTTTTCTTTATTTTTCTCCCTGATGACTATTACTAAATAAAAGACATTTCTATTTATCCTTTCTGTATTACCTTTTCTTTTCATAATTTTTATTTCTTTACTTCTTCTTGTGGTCTTCTGGGAGAGTTCCAAGACTTACTTGTTCAGCACCCGTGTTCATTCTTGTTTGGCAGATAAAATATAATATGCTCACTTTGTTAAAGATGGCGCTGCCCACATGGAAGCCCGTCACCCAGGTGATATTATTTGCCCTTATGCTTGGGATGGGTGCGGGGAAAAGCTGTAATGTAAGCAGGCCAGGTCGTTATGGCCTAAGGCTTGGTTTTAAGAGTAAGTTCTTCTCCACACCCTTAACTGATTGGATGATGTAGGGTGGTGCACTCTCCTGAAGAATCCCATTATACAGAGACTTCCTTGTTTGTATAATTGGATTAAAGGTTTTGATTCTACACTATGAAGTGGGACAGACCAGTAGCTTGATCTCTCTCTTGGTTCCTGAGGTCCTGAGGTTAGTATCAGAAAGGAGAGTGGATTAAGGCCACGTGGAGGAGAGGAGGCAGCCAAGATGGTGGAATGCTGAGGAAGAAGCCAGTTTGTGCAGAGTTTGTGTAGAGAGTAGATGGGAAGCAATGGTGAATAAGACTGGTGAGCTAGAAACCTTTGATTCTAGGAAACTCGGATAAGTCAGTAGCTTTGTGAGTACTGAATGTGTGGGTTTTGGAGCCCAGTGTGTGTTTTTGCTTGCCCGCTGGGTGCAAGCTAGAATTAAAGCTGATGGCTCACCAGTTTTTGGCTTCATTGTTTCATTACCAACTGTCCGAATCCAATGCGAACCTGCATGGGTCAGGCGGCTGTGATCCTGACCGTGACTACTGGCTTTACAATTCTTTAGTTGACTCCATCTTGCCATTTAACCCTTCAATAAATTTAATTAATTTAAATAATTCTGTTTCTTCTTTCTTTATACCCAATGTTTTGATATATTTTTCTTTCTTTTAAATTGTTTATTTTTACCTTATAGCTCCAATACTTCTCCTTATCTCTATAAGGGTATTTATATGCTTCTGGTGATTTTTATAAGAAGAGTTAAACACTTCAGTCCAGAAAGCCTAGAATATAAAAATGAGAGCTGAGCCACTTCCGTTTTTTGCCTTCTACATGCCATTGACATTCTTTTCTTTAGTGATCTTTTCTTTTCTTAATCTCTCCTTTTCTCTTCTTTCTTGTCCTTCCCCTTTCTCTCCTCTTTTCTTTGTTTTTGTTTTTTATTTATTTGTTTGTTTTTAAGACTACTACCTTATCATGTAATACAGTTCTTCTGTGAAAGGAGAGTAGTGTAGGAAGCATACCTGTATCTGTTGTTCATCACTTTTCACTTTGGAGCCTCTCAGATGTGAGTGTTTATCAGAAGTACTTGGCAGCATTGTTAAAACACAGATTATTTAGCTCTACCTTCAAAGGCTTTGATTCACAAAGTCCCAAGTAGTTGGAGCCTCACATGCTTGTATTTTAATGTATTGCCCCAAATTCTTTAGGTGAAGTTAAGCTGGTCCTACTATTTTATATTTGTTTGCTTTCCCTCTTTCTGGGTTAATGACAGTGGCATTGATTCATGAGAGCAATGGTGAATTGATGATAGGGAGCACAAGGAAACAATATGAGAATTCTGTCCCAGTTCTGGAGGTCTGGGTAGTTACCCCATGGTTTATACTCAACTATCTTTAATCTCCCCCCAGGCTTTTTCACAGTTCTGATGTTCATGTCTATAATCCATCAGAGTTCTCCTTTCTCTGTGGCATCTCCCTTTAGAGTCAATTCCAGGGTAGGATCCAGCAGCCTACCCTGGGTTCATCATTTTTTCAAGAATCTGAAGACTAACATAGCTTAAATAAAATTATGAAGAAAAAAAAGCTTTTGAACACGATGTTCATGTCAACATAAGAACATTCAAACCCGTAGAGAATTTTTATAAGACTTTATTTGAACCACACTGACAATATACTGGGAAATACAATCTCAAGTGGCAATTTTGCAGTTTATTTTATACATTTGAAATTTGGGAGAGAAAATAAATAAGATTATATGGAGGTGGACAAAAGCCATATGGGGAAATCTCTATGATTGGAGTATAGAATAGTTGACAAGATTATGTGCTCCCTGGAGGATGGTTATGCTTCTAAAGAGTCTGAGAAAAGAGGATTACTCTGACATTTCAAAAATGTGTTAACCTAGATGCACAAGAATCATGGGCAGGACTTGCTTAAGGCAAAGATAAGCCTTTTACTGAAGAAGTTATAGACTTGGGACAAGGTTACCCACCAGGACATGTCCAGTTGGGAATTTATGATCAGATCATCCTGTGAGGTTACTTTTGGTCAGATTTATTACAGGAGTTATTTTTCATTCACCTTCATATATCCATATGCCATTGAATTACTTAGATAACCACTGAAATTTAAGATAATCTTTCTTAGCTATCTGTAGCCACAGTAAATATTAATTAAACCTTGTCTACACCAAACAATGAATTCTAACGATACTACTCTTTCAACATTTTAGGAGACTTTTTTCATTAATAACAAATTGCCAAGATGTCTGCTATATAAGGCAGATAAGAAATGAACTGAATGTTGTTTTTGAATGTAGCACTTTGAGTAATTTTTAGATGATAATATTTATACTATTTAGAAAGCATCTGAGTTTACTATTCATAAAAGGTCTCTTTAGCACCCTATTTAGTTACTTAGATTCTAAAAGAACAATATTAACAATGGAAAGATACCTTTTTCCAGAGCCTGAAATATTTGCCTAATTGGTGACAGGGTTTTAAAAACTGAAAAATGCTGGAGCCTTTCAGAGAATTGAAAATAAATGACATGGAAAAACAATATATGACAATGAGACAGATGTGCATTTGTATCTGGTAAAGAGGGTTCATGGACCACTTATTTGGTGGGTTGGACTAACATTTACATTGATGTCAACTCTATGGATTATAAGGAGAGCATCTCTTGTTGGAATGACAATAGTAAGATACAATGCTACAATAAAGTCTAATTGTTATTAGCTATTGCACTAGAATGTCAATGAAGAGCTGCTTGGTTCACAAACTGGCATTGGCAGAGTTATTAAATTGGTTGGTTCATCAGGGAATAAAGTGCATTAGTGAGCTCTTCAGCCATGACTGAGTATATGAATTAGAAAGCCTGCCTTTGTCCGTTTTCAATACCATAAATCTAAGTAAGATTTAGGAAGGGGCAATTGTATCTTTTATAAAGTTTAGCTAAAGTAAAATAAACTGCCAATAATATTTGGGTTAGTACTTCACTTTTACACTTTGCTTCATGTTATTGTCGTGTTTATAATATTTGTTTCTTATATAAAAAACTTAATAAGAAAGATGAACATGATAATTGAATGATAAAGAGAGGATCCTTGCAGATTTCTATTGAGTTTCCTCTGTGCCTGATAAATAAATAGTATTTTTTATTTTAATTATGTATGCTTAAAATGTGATCATTATCAACCAACCTTCTATTTATTTCCCAGAATGCTTCCATAACTAATTAATCTAAGTTATTAGAAGTAAATATATATATATATACTTTTGTAAAATATATAACTATTGTAATATGCCCTAAAGCAAGACTAAAAACAAAGATTTGTAATAATGAGAGGACAGATTTCTTTAGAGTAATAAAATAAGAATTTTATTTTCTTATACTATTCCAACTCAGATACTTTTTTCTTTTATCAAGTTTTTTCTGGCCTTTCTAGTATGAATTAATATCTTAAGCTCATGAGTCATGTGATTCATATTGGAGTTTTTCACATACCTTTCTCTGTTACTGTTCTGTTTGTCTGTTGAGATCAAGAATCCTACTTGTTTAATTTTATACAGCTAGTGCTTGACTTACAACCACAATTGGTTCCGACAAACTGGTCGTAACACGATTTGGTCATAAGTTGAGTAGGCTATATGTACAGTACTGTGAAATGATGTTATAAAAATCTTTAAGTCATATTTTATCATAATTTTCTTTCATTATTGTTATATATCATTATTTTCTTTGTTCATTTTATACCATTTGTATCATCTCTACACCATTTTGTTTCTTATTTTTACATTCGTCAGGTTTAAGTAAAACACTGCATTACCAGTACAACTGGTTTAATATTTGCAAAACATACACAATTACAAAATACAGGTGCATACAAAAACTGCTCCAGATGCAGAGTAGTTGTGGCTAGCGATTGTGGTCATAAAGTCGAATGTTTGTAAGTTGCATAGGTCGTAAGTCGATCAATACCTCTAGTACCTTTTTCTTTCTAATACCCTAATAGACATTTAAAGATTCGATGTATTTATTTCTTAAGTAAATTAATATTTATCTGGTATTACATGTAAAATTTAGAATCTTTTCAAATACATGTTTGGCTTAACAATAATTATTGCATGAGAACTATATTTATTAAGTATTAATTGATATATGTAGTTTACTATAATTAGAGATATAAATATACTAGTTACTAAACTAACACTAACATCTCAATGGAAGATATTTTGGGCCCTGGCCAGATAGCTTCATTGGTTAGAGCATCAGCCTGAAGCATTGATGTAGACAGTTCAATCCCTGGACAGGGCACATACAGGAACAGATTGATGTTCCTGTTTCTCTCTTTTGTTCTACCTTCTTCTCTTGCTAAAATAAATAAATAAAAAATTTAAGAAAAATATTTGGGGCATTATAAAATAATCTAAATGAATAATAAATGTGGATTATGTATGATAAAATTCCCATGCATAAGTTTATAAAAATAAGTGTATGTTTATAAATTACATTATTATATAATATCACACACACACACATATATATATATATATATATAGAGAGAGAGAGAGAGAGAGAGAGAGAGAGAGAATGGAAATACGTGAATAAACACATATAATACACAATTTTATATTCAGCAATGTATTCCCATGCAAACACTCATAAACATGTCATTCATACATTGTTTTCGTGATAAAAAATACACATGATTAAAAGAGGTTGAATTGCTAGATTAAATCATTATGCTATTTTTAGCTACCTCTGTCTGGCTAAAAACTAATATCCTATTTTCAAAGTTAGAGCGAACAGCAGATTCTTGTTTCTATAATCAAATGGGCCTTTACCAGGGAAACTAGACTCAACTTATAAGAGTATGAGTAAAATAAAAATCAGTGTTGATTTTATTTCTGGTTTATGCTTGATCCAATTAGAATGAAAAAAATTTGATCTCACCACCCCTGACAAGCATACAGTGATGGCCAGAGAAAGGCAGGCAGAACCTGTCAACTTACCTGTCTCGGAAGTCTCTCCTAACATTTTCACATCAGTTCCTTCACTCAAAACTTAGTCATGTGGCCACATGCAGTGCAATGGGCAGGTGGGAGCACTCTGTCTGCACAACTAACAGACAATGGACAGCAAACCACCAGCAGGTTAAACAACACATCTATCCAGACAGTGCAATATTTTTATCAACTTAGCTTTAAGACCTGTTAAAGTCACCAGAATATCCTTACATTCATTCATATTTGTCATTATACAAATGAAAAATGATCTATGAACTATTACTATGCCATTTTTCTATTTACAAATCTGAGTCTCCTTCTCCTCCCTAGAAACTCCACTTCACCCTGAACTATAAGTTTCCACAAAATAGAAGTTATTTCTTTTTATTTTTGTATCTGAAACACATGAGTGTGCTCAGAAAAAGTTTGTTCAATGGGAAAAATAGATAGTATGATGTGGTATTGTAATAGTTGTAAGATTTGATAATTGAATTCTAGTCTCAGCTATAACAAATGTCATTTAGAAAATAATCTATTTTCTCTGATCTTAGATGTCCTGTCATGTACAAATAGTAGAGGAGGCTCTCTGATCTCTAAAATACCTGTGCCAAATGCAAGTCTCCTCTGACCTAAATATGTCTCTAAGGCTACTGTGCTATTAATACTGTGCTAAGAGCTCCAGGTGTCTACATGTAAGTACAGCATTGGCAAGGGGACAGTGGATAAGAAATACATGCAAGATGCACTTTGTCCTTTAGAAACTATAATTTTGTTGGCATAAGTCTAGGTGCCTAGTACTCACCAAATAAATAATGATGACAGCCCTGGGGTGTTTTAGATTCTCAGGGCAGGCGTGCCTAAAAGAAAGTCTGCTATCTAAACTGTAGCTTACAGTAGTCAGTTCTGGGCACCAGGTAAAGCTGTTCTGGCAAATGAAACAAATTACAGGTGTGTGGGGGCAGAATAGAACTTGCTGGGTGTTTTGTTGGTTATTGTTTTGTTCTGTGTCTCTGTAGACTATTGGGAGAAAATGTATCATAGCCCAGTAATGCAAAAATATTTTATAAAAAGCATTAAAATTTAAATGATTTATGCACACTTTAAAAAACATTCCACTTTTACTTAAGATAATAAAATAAATAGAATGTTAGACCAGCAAGAAACATCTGCGTAACAGTAGTTCAATGCTTTTCAAAGTCTGCACTCAGGAATGCTTAGGTTCAATGTAGCAAACCCATAAACTTATAAAAATAAATATCCTTGTATTGTGTGCATATGTCACACTTAATTGAATTCTAGGAAAAGTTTGGACACAAACTTTTAATGTGTGCTATAATTACAGTTAGTATATTGTTCAATAAGTAAATACAAATTATCAGTCATCTGAATAAGACTACATTCCAGAAACTTTTTTTTTAATTTCTTTTTATTTATTCATTTTAGAGAGGCGACACAGAGTGAGTGAGAGAGAGAGAGAGTGAGAGAGAAAGGGGGGAGGAGCTAGAAGCATCAACTCCCATATGTGCCTTGACCAGACCCATGCAGGGTTTTGAACTGGCGACCTCAGTGTTCCCAGGTCGACGCTTTATCCGCTGAGCCACCACAGGTCAGGCCTCCAGAAACTTTTAACGTTTATTTGGTATAGTTTGATTCAACTTTTGTTTTTATGATAAATACTGGTGCTAAGCAACGCTCGTCATATTTTTGCATACTCAGCAAGAATATATCCATATAGTTTCTGCTTCAGTGAAATCCCATTTTAAGAAAATACTGTATGCTATTCACTCACTGGACATTCATTGTAATGGAATGTCACTTGTATCACCAATATGAATTGTAATCTTCTGTCAAGTATACATATGTTAAAGTACAGGTGACTTTGAGAAAAATTCTATACATGACAGTTGACCAATGAGTTTTTCTGGCTATTCAGCTCAAACAAGCTTACTGGGTAGCAGTTGTTGATATTCTATCAAAAACCGACAGAAACAAATTCTAATTAAAGTTTTGTTTAGATTTAAGCAGATGGTATTGAATTGGCAGAAAATATGTGGCCTCTGTCAAGGAATCAGCCTCTACATGCTGTTATAACCCCTTATTAAAATGTAATCAGAAACATTTATCACACTGTATTTGTATTCATGTTTGTGTCTGTGTGTTTGAATGTCTGTGTGTATGTGTTTCATACAAAACTAAGAGCTAATAAGGGTATGAAATCTGTGGTTTACCTAGTACAGTGTCTGGCATATAAAAGTACTTAATCATAGCTCATAAGTTGGTAACTAAGGCTGCAGATGTTAGAAGGGTTACTCTTTCTGCTATCGTCATCTATTATTTATTGAGGGCTCATCATATGCTATGATCTTTGTACTTTATCACATTTAATCTTCACATGTATGTGTAATATTGGTATCTTTGTTACCCAACCTGTACCAATAAAAAAATGTAGTCAGAGAAAATAATGCTGGGAAAAGGTTAAATATTCTTTTATTGAAATGGATTTTTTCAGTTTGTTTTTGTGTTTGATTTTCGGTTTGTATGCTTTCCATATACAGTTTCTTCAGGCAATGTGGAGGTAAGGAGTTAGGTATCTAGCATGTATTTCAAGAATAAGTTAACTTAATGAGATTTGAGCCCAAGAGAGTGGGGATGTGCACATGACATTTTAGTTCAAGCATCTAAGAGGAAAGATCACCTCTTCTTCTATTTGCCTTTTGCTGCACACCCACATTTCAAAACTTGTCCAAAATGAATGCTCACTAAATATTATTGATAGGTACTCTACCTGCCACATAGTGTCTTTTTTTAAAGTGAATCGTAGTGAAAATCCTTTGGGTTATGCTGTCTGCCTTTTGAGAGAACGAGAATTTAAAACAAATACCCACAGCTTGTTTTTGCCTGCTGGAGATATGAATCTCTCAGCACCTAGTAGCATAATCTACTTGCTAAAGAGACATAAATGTGGAGCAAAAGGCCCACAAAATGGTTTGGTAGGCCTTATTGTTGAGCCCTAATTTAAATTACTTGGTTTTCTCAATTATTATTCCCAAGCCTTATCTGAACTCTTCCGATGCTAAATGCACTTTATGGACACCATATATTTCCGTAACTTGCAAAACCTTTCATGTAAGATTTATATTTCTTCATTGAGATGGATGAGAATAATTACTCTGAGTATTGCTAAGTTCCTTTGAGCAAGGCTCTTACAAATTTGTCTAATAGAAAGAATTAAACTGTCACAAGATATATTTCTGAGTTTAACAACCTTAGCATTTAAAAACATTCTTAAGCATAGTATTTTTTTTAAACAAAATCCAGGGCTTATCATTGCATATATTTACACATGAGGACAGTGTGGCATTCTTGGAACTATTACTTAACACCTGGTAATAATGAGATCCAGAATTCAGGTGAATTTTCATTGTGATTGCTTTAGGAAGAAGCAAATGTTTCACCATATTCACAAGGGCACTGTAGTTTTAAACAGCCAAGTATGAAGTGATGCCATCTGTTTCTGGGTAAGCTTGACAAGAAAGGACACAAATTCCAGTATTTGTCAAAGTTCTCGGTAAAGTCTAAGATCAAGGAACCCGCACAGTCTATGTTCTAGTGAATGCCCACTTCCTGGATCCTAAATGACCACATTTTTACTGTATTCCATGCTTCCCAATAGCAGGGGAGTCAGCAGAGTGTATAGGCACAGGTGCACGCAGGATGGGTGTGGTGAGGCAAGCCTGCAGCCGGTGTCTGCTGAGCGGTGTCAGATTCACAGGGGAATATGTAGCTGAGGATAAGGCCAGTACTGAGTGTGTAAGAATATAGTGGATGTATATGAGTGAGCAAGAGAATGGACTAGAACAGCAGTATTCAACCTTCTCTTTCTCAGGGCACACATAAACTACTAAGATTTTGTGGCACACCAAAAAGTAGATTTTTTGCCAATCTGACAAAAAATATAGATCTAATTTTGCTTCATTCACAGTGGATGGCTATTGTTGTGTTGACTGTTGTCATTTTTTATTTGACAAGCTAAGGGAAAAAAGGTCAGTACCCCTAACTAAGGAGTCAGGTGTTGCATGTTTTAAAATTTGTGCAACATACCAGCTGAAAATTGCTGAACCAGAAGAATATATAGTAGTATGATTGCCACACTGCATTATGGACCCAGTGGAAGTTAGTGTATAACTGTATATTTAAAGTGTCCCAATCATCACTACTTTGTGTTTTTCTCCAGTTATCTATTCTGAGCTATAAAATGCAGATACAGTGTAGTCAGGAGCTGGATTTAACCAGGAGTCTTGTATATCAAAATGCAAAGGAAGGGACAGGGCAAGGCAGGGCAGTCTATGTGGAGAAGTGACTGGTCATTTAAGCAAGGTAAGAAGGAACATGAGAAATATAGAGTTGGGGGGGGGTGAAAATTAAAGATAATGAAAAGCTGAGACATATTGGGAGCCCAATCAGGTCTCTGTTCTAAGACCTATTTATTCCACCCGCCAGCAAGTCTTCAGCTTATTTTTAAATCTGTGTTGCCACTGCGTTATTTCAGATTACCATTATTATTACTGCTGGGTATTTCTCTGGCTCCTAATCCAGTACTAATCAAAGTACAGTTTACAGACCAGCAGGATGAACACCACTGCAAGCTTATTAGAAATTCAAATTCTTGGGCTTCAAATAGGCACACTAAATAAGATTCTCGAAGACTCGGGCTCATAACACTCTTTGTGCACAAAGAAGAGGAAAAATTACTGTCCTTGCTGCAATTTATTTTTATACAGCCACACAAAGTTTTTTTTTCAAAATAAGCAAACCTTTCAAAAAAGCATTATATAATTTTATGTAATTCTGCCTCTCAAAATGTTTCTTTGAGTTCTCTTTACCTACAACATAACATTTATAATTTTTCACTTACTCTATTCCCTTAGCCCCCACCTTGTGCTCTATTGTTTCTCATATTCTCATGCCTTAACCTCTGTTATTCTGTTTGTTCTCAATAGTCTTTGTTTTCTTGCTACATATACAGAAATAAGTATACCTCAGTCTTCACATTTAAGTTGAGACTTCTCCTGGTTCCTCTTGTTGGTGTAGGTGACCTTATTTCTTTTCTTTCATTGAACTTTATATGCACTTCTGTCTTAATAGCCATCTCATAAACTCATTATTTTTGCATTTATTACTTTCCACTAGAAAGAAAGTCCTTGATGGTAAGGATATGTTTTTTCTTTTGTCTCTATAGTTCAGCATCTAAAATAGTTATTAGGCATTCAGTATAAAATCTTGGAGGATGAGTTATTCCATCTGAATAGCTCATTCCAGAGTCAAGTGGTTTCTGAATTCAGAAACTATGGCATGTCCAAATCTTATTTACAACAATTTATTATGTAGTGTAAACAGCCAAAAACAATGAACAAAGTGTGTATAGAATACATTTCTTTGTACCAGGCTATTTATGCCTATATTAATAATGAAATATTTTGTTCTTCATATGGTAAAACCAATATTTACTAATTTTTAGAATGTGATGACTTTGTGATATGACTAAATTATTTTTCTTGGATGAGGTAGAATTTTTTTTCAAGTTTTAGATTCTTTCCCCAAGAGTACCCTGTGGCCTTGGAAATACTTACCTATTTCTGTATAAAGGCAATAAGACTAGTCTGGTGTTTTTGTAGCAGGTTTTCCCATTTGAACAATGATTGAAACCTCATGAATTTCATGTTTTGGACAACTGAGCCAAACAGGCCCATTCAGGTTTGTTACACAGCTCATTTCATGGGACCATACCAAGCCATCTCTTTACTGCTAATCTCCAACAGCAGGGACAACAGTCACAGTTAAACTAATGAGAAGATATTCATGGGCAATGAAAATGTAAAATGACAAAATGTTAATTTGGAGGTATCTATATTCAATAACATAGTTTAAATGAAGATTTTTCTTTATTGTTTGTAGATTAATAGAATCCTCTTTTCCTGAAAGGTAAACAACCAAAGATTTTGGTTTAGTTTCAACATTTCTGGCTCATAAAATGTACTTTTCAAACAATATTCCAGACTCATATTAGCTTTGACTTATAAAAATGTTATCTTCTTTAAGAAATTGAACTACAGCCCTGGCTGGTTGGCTTAGTGTATTAAGAGCGTTGTACAGAGAAAACAAAAAGGTTGCTGATTCGATCCTAGTCAGGGCACACATAGGAAACAACCAATAAATGCACGACTGAGTGGAACAACAAATGAGTGCTTCTCTTCCCCCTTCCCCTTTCTCTCTTCCTCTCACTGTTCCTAAAAATAAAAAATTAAGCTCTGGCCAGATAGCTTGGTTCATTGGAGTGTCATTCAGGAGTGGGGAGGTTTTGATCTCTGGTCAGGGCACATACATGAACAGCTCGGTATTTCTATCTCTCTCTTCCTGCCTCTCTCTATTTAAAAAAAGAAATTGAACTACATAAAACTCTTATTTTAAAGGCATATGTAAATTATGGGCAACTAACTTTTCAGAGGGATTTAAAAAGCTTCCTTAAAACAGCATTTTTTTTAAAATTTCTTTTTATTTTATTCATTTTAGAGAGGAGACACAGAGTGAGAGAGAGAGAGAGAGAGAGAGAGAGAGAGAGAGAGAGAGAGAGAGAGAGAGAAGAAAGGGGGGAGGAGCTGGAAGCATCAACTCCCATATATGCCTTGACCACACCAGTGCAGGGTTTTGAACTGGCGACCTCAGTGTTCCCAGGTCGACGCTTTATCCACTGTGCTACCACAGGTCAGGCAAAACAGCATTTTTATACACAGGGTGGACAAAGGTGCGTTTACAGTTGTGAGTACACAAAACACAGACTTTATTCTTGTGTTATTATTTATTAATCATTGAATTATTTATATATATTACAACTGTTAACCTACTTTGTCCACCCCTATATAAATTCATTGTTTAAATTCTCCTCAATCAGCCTGACCAGGTGGTTGCACAGTGGATAGAGTGTCGGACTGGGATGCGGAAGACCCAGGTTCAAGACCCCGAGCTCGCCAGCTTGAGCGCAGGCCCATCTAGCTTGAGCAAAAGCTCACCAGCTTGGACCCAAGGTCACTGGCTCCAGCAAGGGGTTGCTTGGTCTGCTGAAGGCCCGCGGTCAAGGCACATGTGAGAAAGCAATCAATGAACAACTATGGTGTCGCAACGGCAACAAAAAACTAATGATTGATGCTTCTCACCTCTCTCCATTCCTGTCTGTCTGTCCCTATCTATCCCTCTCTCTGACTCTCTCTCTCTGTCCCTAAAAAAAAAAAAAAAAAATCTCTTCAATCATACAGCGATTATAGCCAGGATATATACACATAGAGATAGACATTCAATTAAATGAACTTGAGAAAGATGCTTTTACAAAGTTACATACCTCTAAATTGATACTTCAAGAATTTTCTACTTTGTGAGATTTCCCATGTGGCAGATTATATCAGTGTTACTGACCTGTGTCCTCTCTCTTCCTGGGCACAAGCTCCATTTTACTTCTACCATCCTCACAGTAATGTTTGACCATATGATTGAGTTCCAGTCAATGCACCGTGAGTGGGAGTGTCATGTGCCTCTTCCACGTAAAAAAATCCCAACAATCTTTAAAAAAAGAAAAAAAAATTCCAACAATCCTTTGCTCATTTTTCCTGTTATCTAACTGACTATATAGGGTTCCAGGGACCTAGGGAAAGCAACTGCCTCTGAACTGATTTCCTGAAACAGAAATTGCCCACTCCCCATTCCCTATCAATCCCCATTAAGATGCAAAGTAACTGAGAAATTTGAGTTGTTGTAAGCCACTCAGATTTAGAATGTGTATACTTGCCTTAGTTAATATCACTGGATATACTATCTACAGCTAAAAGTTAGTTTTCTTCCACTCTTGACTCTTCATCAAGTGTGGTTGAATGTCCAATCCCTGCTTGACAAAAGAATTATTTAGCAGATTAAGGCAGAGTACGGCCAAACTCATCCTGGATCATGCATAAGTCTCCAACAAGATTGTTGGCCGACTTAGTTATAGCCTTTTGATGAAATGGGTGGAAAGTTACAGTGGGGAAATAAACCAGGACTTAAAAATCTAGACATGGCACCTGACCTGTGGTGGCGCAGTGGATAAAGTGTCGACCTGGGAACACTGAGGTCACCAGTTCAAAACCCTGCACTGGTCTGGTCAAGGCACATATGGGAGTTGATGCTTCCAGCTCCTCCCCCATTTCTCTCTCTCTCTCTCTCTCCCTCTCTCTCTCTGTCTCCTCTCTAAAATAAATAAAATAAAAAGAAATTTTAAAAAAATCTAGACATGGCTTAGATGAAGGTAGAGTCAGACCTAAAAGGAAAAACCATTTCTCTGCTCTATACTCCTGACTCAACTAAGTTTTTTCCCTCACATTAAACAATTTTGACATTAACAACCCAGAGTTGGCCAGACCCCACAGGTTAGGACTCATTCTAATAACACTATTTCCCACTTCAGATGCTAATTTCCAGAGAGGGAGCCTCCTGGTTTCCTACACTTCTGTCCAACTTGGCTACAAATCCAGGATTCACATGACTCCCTACTGAGGTTTGAAAATTTGCTATCATGGCTCATAGAACTCAGGGAAACACTATAATAGGTTTATTATATAGATTATTATACAAAATACAAATGAAGAGCCAGATGAAAAGATATATATGATGAGGTCTTGAAGTGTCCCGAGTGAAGGAGTTTGAGGAGTGCCACCATCCTGGCATGTGTGGATGTGCTCCCCATCCAGGTTCAAAACCCCAAGGTCACCGGCTTGAGCACAACCTCATCTGGCTTGAGTGCAGGCTCACCAGCTTGAACAAGGGGTTGCTGGCTTGAATGTGGGATCATAGACATGACCCTGTGGTCACTAACTTCAGCTCAAAGGTTGCTGACTTGAGCCCAAAATTGTTGGCTTCAACAAGGGGTCACTAGCTTTGCTGTAGTGAAGGCACATATGTGTCAAGGCACATATGAGAAAGCAATCAGTGAACAACTAAGGTGCTGCAACGAAGAATTGATGCTTCCCATCTCCCTTCCTGTCTGTTTGTCCCTCTCTCTTTCTCTGTCTCTCTCTCTCTCTCTCTGTCTCTCTCACTAAAAAAACAAAAAAGGCAAATTAGTGTACTATGAATAAGTTGGTTCTTTCCATAGTCTATTCACTGTTTTGTTCAAATCCCACTTAGCATGAGACTGACAGGTAATCATAGCTCATTACTAATTGACAATCACTCTTCCCACTTCACTTTTTATCCTTGTCCTTGAGAGTCAGTCATAAGCTTTGAACTTTTTCTAACTCATGTTTCTAACAACTGTTAGTTTACATAGAAACGGTAAAATCCACATTCACAACCAATGTGACCAAGTTAATTTCAACCTAAGAAAACATTCAATTAGTGTAGACCTCTGAATTTCACAAATTCAATGTTCAATTTTGATGATTCACAAAGATTAAAGAGCCATGGTCTGAGTAGTTTATAATTACATGTAGTAAGCACATATTTGGTTATTTTGTGTTATTCATACAATATGAAGGATTGTCAATGAAGATGCTTTAGGTATTCTGCCAAACCAGCTTTACACAAAAAGACTTTTGCTCACCTAACAGGAATCTCCTAAATCCATTTTTACTGGGCCATCTTTAAGAGTGGAACACAGAGAGGATTCGGGCCTTGATGGGTTCTTCCTGTCTCATCATACTAGTTCATGTTAAAATAAAGGTATCTGTGATAATAGTTTTCTTCCTGGAGCAGGTCCTCTTTCTAAATTCGTGTAGGGAGTTAGGCAGAAGATCAAAGATTTTTTCTAAGTCTTTTGCTTCTTGAAAATAACCTGTTAAAATAATCAATATCTCAAAAGGCATATTTTATGATGGCAAAATATGTTTCTCTTCCACATAACTATGATTCCAACATGACATTGCTAGATTATTTTACCAATAACCTAGTAAAGGCAAATCCTTTGAGGATGCGAAATCTTTTATTTCAAACATGCCCGTCATCATAAACAATGTAGACATTGCAATCATTTCCTCCCTGCATATCTGTCATTAATGCACTGTTGACATTTCCATGATGCTGATGCCCAAAACCCAGTATGGCTCATCTCACACAAATTAGGACATTTTGTCACATTCAGACGCAGAGAAAAACACATCCCCGTTTTTTCTAGAAAAATAAAATAGGCAGCATTTTCTTCCATTGACATAATCTCATCATTTATTTTTATTAGTCCAACATCTTATCATTTTTCAGAAATCAGTTAGATTTCAGAACCATGAAGATTTACTCCAGCTATAATATTTAAAATAGGAAATTCCTTTATTTGAGTTTATTAAAATGTTAACAGTGCTAATGGGGAAAGAGAATCTAGATAATCACAGCAACTACTTTTGAAGAGAAAAAATTTTATATTTGATTATATGACAGACCCTAACAGTTTTAATATTTTTTCATTGTATTTTTTTGTTTTCTATAATATTTATTATTATTATTGTTTGAATTTATAAGTGTTTCCTATTCTACCTAGAGAGTTGTACTCAGGTATCTTAGATTTTAATTACTATACTGCTCACAAAAATTAAGGGACACTTCAAAATGAAATGAATCTATAAAGTATCTCCTAATTTTTGTTAAAAGAATTACAGGATATTTCAAAATGAATATGAAGCAATAAAACATCCCCTAATTTTTGTGAGCAGTGAAGTAAAAGTACTTGTTGAACAAAAGACCTTGATATTTGGTGGTGATTACTGAACAGCTGCACATAATAATGTGAAAATATTATAGGTATATAATCTTATAGTTGAAAACTTTTTGTTATAAAAGGTATGTGTTTAGCCCTGAAAAGAGTAATCAGATAAGATTTATTTAGGGCTTGTTTTAAATAATGCCCTGTGCATCTATGAACTACTTTAAAGAATGGATGATAAACAATAAAAATAAATTAGCTACATTAGTAAAATACTAAAAAATTAGAGAATAGTTATTTGAATTTATAAAATAGAATTTTAACTATGTAAGCTATATGCTTATATTTCTTTTAGAATATATAAGGATATAATCAAACATATTAATTTTTTGCCTGTGGCACAAATGTCAGTCAGTTTCTTCCTAAGAAAAAATTCCAATTTTTATACTGTAACCATGAGTATCTAACATAGTGATTTTGTGTGGGTGGACTAACTCTCCATTATTCAACTATAATAAGGATAATTGCTCTTAGTTTACTTAAAGAAACTTTATATCCTTGCCTTCTATTATTTTTCATAATTCCTCAATCTGACTGCACCTCTTTGAGGGCAGTAATGTAAATAAAATGTGTCTGTTTTATTGTTTTATTCCACACCTATAAAAATGGATGGGAGCAAATGTAAAGAGCAAAATGATATGAATTACTATTAATTTGACCTTATCTTTTAATAATTAATGTAGTCACAAGTCTTATGTTTTCTAATAATATCTATAACTAACTCATAATATATCTTAAATATCACTATTAAATTACATTAACACTAAAGAATATGATTAAGAGGACTTACTCTACAGTTACCAAGATTCCATAAATAAATTTCAGAGACAAGTGACAAGTTTGGAAAAATTATTTGTAACTTATGTAGAATAAAAAAGAGAATATATCAAACTTTTTATAGAACTTCCAGAACTTACTATTTATTTATTTATTTTCTTCTTTTTCCAACTGAGAGGAGGGGAGACAGAGAACAGATTCTAGCATGTGCCCTACCAGGATCCATCCAGCCACCCACATTTGGGGCCAATGTTGTTCTGTATGTCTGGGGCCATCCTCATAACCAAGCTATTTATAACACCTGAAGCAGAGGCTTCATGGAGCCATCCTCAGTGCCTGGGGCCAATCCACTCAAACCAATCGAGCCATGGCTGCAGGAGGAGAAGAGAGAAAAAAAGAAGAGGAAGGGGAGTAGTAAAGAAGCAGATGGTCACTTCTCCTGTGTGCCCTGACTGGTAATCTAACCCCGGACATCCACATGCTGGGCTGATGCTTTACCACTGAGCCAAACAGCTGGAATTTAGAAACAGTTTCTAGAATTTAGAAAGGACAAAAGGATGCTATAGAAAACTAAGAAAATAATATGATTAAGAAATTCTATAAAATAGAAATCCAAATAGCCCAAACCCATTTCCAGTCTCAATTAAGTAAATACAAATCTTAACAATGATAACACAGCAATTTTTAACTAATAAGATTGAATAAATGTAAAGATGAATAATACCTAGTATTTCAGACAGTATGAAGAAGACAGGCATTATCATATAATATTGATAGGAGAGTAAATTGACTTAATCATTTTCAGACAGCAATTTTTCTATATTTCTCAAATATTTTTCTATATTTCTCAACTCCATTAACTGATTAATTCAACTTCTAAGAATCAGTCCTGCAAAGACCATCAATTGGTGCTTAAACATGTCTGTGCAAATGTCCCCTGAAATATTGTACATAACAGTAAAATATTAGAAACAACCTCAATGTCAATCTTTGGTAAAATAAATTAGGTAAAATCAATAGAATGGATTACTTGCAGCCATTAAAAAATAAGAAAATTTATCTTTAACTGAAATAAGCAAGTTGAAAGACAGCAGATTTAATTATAATTCATTCTTTTTACAGAAAAGATATATACATGTGTAAATATATCTGTATGAACCTATTTATATATGGCAAAGGTCTAAAATGGTATGTTTCAGTAGCTAAGTGAGAGACTGACTTTTTATTTATTAATTTCTTTTGTTTGATTTTTTACGACAATATGTTATATTTGTAATTTTTAATTTAACTTAATACCAGTATCACTTTATATTCTGTAGTATAGAACAATAATTATTTTATTATTTTCTACTTCAGCAAAATTTTAAATGCAATTTTATTTGAACATGTATGTCTTTTGTCTGAACTGAGTAACACAGTCAAATTATATATGTCATATTAAGAAGACTTTCAAAAACATGCAGTGTTTTTCTTCAAAAGGGAGGGGAATATGTTAATTTAAATTATTAATTTTTTAAATATTATAACTAAAATAGATTTTAATTAAACCATTGTAGACCATTAACATTTTCTACTATCTATTTCTACCAGTTATGCTAATTACATTAGATATTCTTCAAATGTTCCTTCTCAACACAAAGTTTTAATGGCTTATAAAAGTCCCACAGAATAGAGCCTGTAAACTGTGATAAAACCGTTTATAACTTTCTTGTTGTGCTAGTCCCTCACGTTTCATTGCTATAATGAATGGGGTAGTAGTAATGAAAGTGACTAATTGTAGTAAGAGCAAACATTTTTTAAAAAATTAAAATTTTAACAAAATAAAATATTAAGGAAAGTCAAAATTGTTTTTTTACTTCAACTATAATACAATATTTTCAAATTTAACTTTCAAATTTGAAAGATTATTTTTATAACTTAAACATTATTGTCCTACTTAAATATTATTTTTGTATATTATTTACTCTCCAGTGATCTTAGGTTTTATATCAACTCATTACTTTGAAACAATATTAATTCACTATTGAGAGCTAATGAGGCATTATACACTTGATTACTCATTTTGTACTATTTTTAAGTAAATGCAAAAAATAGATATGAAGAGAATGCCTATGGTCTTTGTTGGTCAAATAAGTTTGTAAAATATGATTTTTATAAAAATATATATATATATAATTTTTATGTTTGCTCCCTTATACTTTGCTTGAGGATTGGGCAGCACCAGGTATATGTGGGTCTGTGAAATTGCAAATTACCTTCCTGCTTGGGAAGGGCCATTGTTTTGCTAATGTTTGCTGGAGGAGAGGTTTTCAAGCCAGAAAGTTTTGAAAGGAGAGAAGAAGGAGAAGGAGAAGAGGCAGAAAGAAGTCATGTTTGCAGAGTGAGAGAGAGAGAATGCAGAATGCTGAAGAATAAGCCAGTTTTGCAGAGAGGGAGAAGGTGTGCAGATGGGAAACAGAGCTGAAGGGTTTTGGCAAGCTCCGCTGAAACTGGTGGAGCCTTTGATTCCAGGAGGAACCAGAGAAGATTCTCCTGGTTGTGGAGTCAGAGAATGCATCAGTGGCTTTGGGAGCCCTGAGTGAAAAGGAAGTATTTTCCCTGTGTGTTTGCTCATCAGCCAGTGTGAGACTTTAATAAAAGAATGGCTCACTATTTTTTGGCTCCACTTTTTCTTTACCGTCTGCCTGAATCGAATGAGCCTGGACCTGCATGTGAATGACCAAGATGGCAGCGGCCCCTGGACTGACAGTTTTCATTGCTGTGAAGATTTTTTTTTTTTTTTACAGAGACAGAGAGAGACACAGAGAGAGCGATAGATAGGGACAAACAGACAGGAATGGAGAGAGATGAGAATCATCAATCATCAGGGGTTTTTTTAATTGCCTTTGTGACATCTTAGTTGTTCATTTATTGCTTTCTCACATGTGCTTTGACCGTGGACCTTCAGCAGACCAAGCAAACCCTTGCTGGACCCAGCAACCTTGGGTCCAAACTGGTGAGCTTTTGCTCAAACCAGATGGCCTGCACTAAAGCTGGCGACCTTGGGGTCTCAAACCTGGGTCCTTTTGCATCCCAGTCCAACGCTCTATCCACTGCACCACTACCTGGTCAGGCTGAAAATTTTATTTTATGATTTTAAACCAGTTACCAAATGATCCAGTTTCTCCCTAGAAAGATTTAATTAGTTATATTTGTTGAAAAGTTTTACATAGTTCCTAGGTGCTTCATACTTAAGACTATTTTATAATTAGATATCATATTATATAAAGTTTTCTTGCTTCTGAATGATCTTATTAATGTATATGGAATTAAAAATTATAAAACAATATAAATGGTGAATATATTTTTTGAATGTTGACTAATAAACAGCTGGTACATGAACATCCTTGTTGAAATATAGGACATTTTTACAGGCGAATACATTTAGGTTATATAAGGGTCTCAGAACCCCCCTGAAACTTTAGAGAACTCTCCCTCCTCCATGCCCACAGCCAGCCAATATAATATAATTGGTTCTATTAAGCCATTACAATATAAACTACATTCCCCTAAGGTCACTTTAGCCTTTACACATGGTTAAAGGCTTTCATCAGTTATATAAAATTGAGTGCTGTCAATGAATTTTACTGTTGAGTCGGGGCCTTCCCAGTAGACTGAATAACTGAAAAAGTGGAAAAAACAGCTAAGTAATTCTAAAAGTAGACAACACTGTAGAGCCTGTACCAGCAATGTACTTTTTAAATTCTCTTATTCATTCCATTCTCATAATAATTTATTAGTTCGATCTTATTATCATGCCCATATTGGAGTTGAAGAAACTGAGTCTCAGGGACGCCAGGTATTTTACCCGGTGCCAGGCACAGGTAGTAAGGAATTAAGCCAGAGTTCAAGCCCAGTGTAGTATAGCTCCACTGAGCATTCTGTGACTTAACCATCAAACTACAGGGCTTCTCTGTACAAATTAACTTTATGTTACCAAAATAGGTAAGTGGAATCAAGTGACAGATAAAGCTACACAAATGGACCCAAGATTGCATAACATGCTACTACATACTGTGGAGAAACAGTATTATATATGAATTTTAACCCAATTGAACATAATCAATAAGGGTCACAAAAAAAAATGGTTACAGGAATGACTGAGTCATTTACTCAGGGTGGTATGAGATGTCCTGCTGCAGCTTTCCCTGAAGTCAGGGAGAATGTTCTTACCACTTGATAGCTGCCCTATTCTGGAATGTGGTGACCTTTCTTTGTTCCTAAAGGCTATGCACAAAGGGCCCTTGTGCAATAGCCTCCAGCCAAAACTTTCCCACAAAAATAGGTAGGGTCTCAGAACCCCCCTGAAGCTCTAGAGAACTCTTCCTCCTCCATGCCCACAGCCAGCCAGCGGCCAACTTTGTAACCCAGGCTGACGCTTCCTGGTCTGATGAAATGTTCCCCCATGGTTTGATGAAATTTGTACATACTCATAATACTCTTTTTTCTTAGTCTATTGCCTTAGCTAACTATTACTCTAGAACCCAGGCTGATGTTTCTTCATCTGGTGATGTTGTATAGCTCATCGTTGTGTTGACTCTCTTTCTTTATTCTACTTTAGGTTACATAAGTTCAAATCCCTATTGATTTTGCCTTGATTATTTTTATTGTTATTGATCATAATAAATTTTGCCCTAAAATCCATCTGTGAGTAATTGCAATTCTGTATCATGCCTCCTGCACAGCACACATCATACCCATTTGCCAGAACTTGGAAGTTCAGGTCCTTTCTCCTTATTTAATATTTGAATATAGTACACCAATAAATCTGATTTGGTTCCATTATGTTGTCACTGAGTGTTAAATTCTAAAGAGTTACAGTTGGTTGCTTCTAAAATTCTGCCAGACAATTAATGCAGAAAAGGATAAGCTTCCTCACTAAAATCACTGATGCTTAGTGTTCTTTTAAGAGTCTCATTTTCTTACAATTTTTGCATATATATATAAAATTTAAAATCCAAATCCTGGGTTGCAGAGTGGGTGAGCCTGATGCATATTTGTGACTGCAGCTTTGGGGTTCAAAAAACTGTACTGAAATAAGAAGAATATTACTTAAGGTTGCTGTGCCTTCTAACACATTTGAACAACAAAAATAGAAAACAGCCAAAATAAGAAAAAACATGATTGTAGTTGAAAGTCAATAGAGTGTATTAACACCACAGGCATGTTAAGAGCGATACAAAAATTACCAGCAAAAACCCATCAATTTCTAAATATAAAATATGTTAATTATAATGAAAAGATCTCTGAATTCTTACTAATACCAAATTCATTTTAAATAATCTTTGTATTATCCAAAAATCTTTTTCTGCTAATATTGTTATCTATGAACAAAAATAAATAAGTAAAAGGGTATAGAAGGAAAAGTTTTATAAAAACCAGGCACCATTACTCTCATCAAAAATTTAAAACACTGTTGCCTGGCCAGGTGGTGGTGCAGTGGATAGAGAATTGACCTGGGACACTGAGGACTCAAGTTCAAATCCCTAAAGTCTCAGGCTTAAGCACTGTTGCAACTGGTTTAAGCATGGGATTAGGGACATGACCCCATGGTCACTGGCTTGAGCCCAAAGGACGCTGACTTGAAGCCCAAGGTCGCTGGCTTGAGCAAAAGATCACTGGCTAAGCTGGCGCCAGCCAAGACACATACAAGAAAGCAATCAAACTAAAGTGCTGCAATTATGTGTTGATGCTTCTCAACTCCCTCCCTTCCTGTCTTTCTGTTCTTGTCTGTTGCTCTCTCTGTTGAAAAAACAAAACAAAACAAAACACCTAACATTATCTTAGTTTCTTATTTCCCTCATTTCCCTACTCTGGCATCAGAGGCATTAGGAAGTCCACCAGGTTTGCTTTGAAAATAAAGTAAAACCGTAACCACTTCTCTCAATTTTTCTTCCCCAAGCTTCCTAGTCCCAGTTGTGACCCTCTCTTACCAAGAGCACACCTTGGCAACCATGTATAGATTTCCATGGCTTCGCTCTTGCCCTCCCCCAAGTTATGCTCCATGACACACTGCAGAGAATTTTAAATTAGAAATGAGATCATATCACTGTTGTGCTTAAAACCTATTTTAGTGTGTGTGTGTGTTTTGGGGGGGGGGATCAATGCATTTCCATCGACCTGAGTATAAATTCCAAACTTCAAGGCCCAATGACTCTGAATTGCTTTTCTCTAACCCCATCTCATTTTGTTCCCATTTCCTCTTCCTGTCTCTTGCTTACTTATCTTTGGTTATAGTAGTCCTTCCTTATCTGTGATTTCAGTTATCCCCATCAACTGTGGTATGAAAATATGAAATGGAAAATCCTCAGAATAAACAACTCACACATTTTCAATTCCATGCCGTGCTGAGTGGTTTGATGGAATCTTGTGCATCCTTCTTCCTCTGGCCCAGAACGTGATTCATTTCTTTGCTCAGTGTCTCCACACTATAGGCCTCCCTGCCCACTAATCACTTAGTAACCCACTCAGTTATCAGAGTAACTATTGTGGTATGGCAGTTCTTATGTTCAAGTCACTCTTATTTTACCTAATACTGGCACAAAGATCAAGAGTAGTGATGGTGGCAATTCAAATAGGCCAAAGCAGAGCTTTAAAGGGTTCCCCTTAAGTGAAAAGGTGAGTATAGTAAAATAAGACATTTTGAAAGAAAGAGAAAAATGACTACATTCACATCACTTTTATTACAGTAAACTGTTATAATTGTTCTTTTATTATTTGTAAATCTATACTATGCCTAATTTATAAATTAAACCTTATCATATGTATGATATATAGAAAAAAAAACAGTGTATGTAGCAATAGTTAGGGTTCACTACTATGTGAGGTTTCAGATAGTAGTGAACCTAGTTTTATGTGAGTGTTTTTAGAATAAATCCTCTGAGGATAAGGGGGGACTATTATATACTATTCTCCATCTAGTTCTCCAATTAGCCCACATACTCTCTTGTCTCAGGGGCTTTACACTTTTCCATCTGGAATGCTCCTTCCAAGTCTTTCAAATGCCTAGTTCAATCTCACCCCTCAGAGAAAGCTTTTCTGAGCAGCTATTTACTTATTGACTTTTTTTTTTCTTTTATTGAATTTATTGGAGTGACACTGGTTAACAAAATTATGTAAAATTCAGGTGCACAATTCCACAACATATCATCTGTACACACATCACTGTATTGTGCTCACCATCTCAAGTCAAGTATCCATCCATCACCATATATCACCCCATATCTTCCTCCACTTCCCCTGTGCTTCCCCTTCCCCTGTAATCACCATACTGCTATCCATGTCCATGAGTTCCTTCTGTCTTTTTTTGCTCAATCTCTCAATCCCTCAACCCCTAATCCCTCCCCAAATAGCTGTCTGCCTGCTCTGTGTCTATGAGTCTGGCTCTGTTTTACTTGTTAGTTCATTTTTTCCATTAGATTCCATAAACAGGGCCTCATAAAGATACTTTCTATTGTATCATCCTACTTACTTTTTTCACAGCAGTTGTGAGATTGGTGGTGGAATCAGGTCAAGGGAAATAGCCCAGAAATAAGGCTGTGGATGGTGATCATGTTCTCTGTGGGTTGCTTAGAACAGAAAGACGGGCTAGAGAAAGTCTCATTGGATCTGAATCTTCCAAGTGTATTAAATGGTGAGGACACAGTGAAAGAATAACTGTTACTTATAAATTTATATATATTACTGTATATATTATATACACTGATTATACATATCCAGATACAGATATATATATAGATATATAGATATAGATATAGATATATGAGTGTGTAATCTATACAGTTTCATTCCTTTATGAACATAAACAATGTATTTAATAGTATTCAAGTTTTTACTCACTCATAATTAAAGTAGAAAACATAGGTTTATAAACTTAATTTAAAAAATAAATGCATACACTTCTGAGTGTTCAGAAGTTGAAATTTTAAATAATATGCTTTGATCCTCAGTGTCACACTAACTAAAGATATACTTGGTGATGTGACTGTCAAATTACATGGTTAAGCAGTCCTTGTAATTGAAATGCTTGCATATAATGTGTGGTGTCATAGTTTTAGAGATAAACTTACAGCAGTAATTTAAATAATTCTGATTACAAGTGAACCTCTCTTTTTAGAAGTTAAAATAATTAAATAATAAACTATTTTACTTTTATTAAAGGTCTTTTATTTTTCTTGCATTTAAAATCTAGTAAACCTATTCCAAAATCCTTTAAAAGCATAGAAATGTGATAAACTGACATCAAAATGGCCACTGTTGTAAGTGTAGGCTTTCTTTCCAATTTGGGGTAATCTTTGAATACTAATTACCACAAAACTTAAGGCTTAGCAAGCTTTTAAGGAAGAGGTCATTGTATTCATGTTCTTTCTCGAATTCATAGCAATATCATTTATAGCCCCTCCCTGCGGTTCCATCTCATAAATTTCTCCTGGTGTAATTGTGTGGAGAATATAAGAGTCTTTGCAAATTACTCTAAGAGCATGATTGTAATTTTATTTTAACTGCTATGACCAAACAGATCTAAAGAACAACTGATTTGCCTGACCAGGCAGGTGGTGGCGCAGTGGAGAGAGCATAGGACTGGGATGCGGAGAACCCAGGTTTGAGGCCCCAATGTTGCCAGCTTGAGCATAGGCTCATCTGGTTTGAGCAAGACTCACAAGCTTGAGGCCAAGGTCACTGGCTTGAGCAAGGGATCACTCAGTCTGCTGTAGCCCCCTGCTCAAGGTACATATGAGAAAGAAATCAATGAACAACTAAGGTGCCACAATGAAGAATTGATGCTTCTTATCTCTCTCCCTTCCTGTCTGTCTGTCCCTATCTGTCCCTCTCTGTTTCTCTCTTTGACTCTGTCACAAAATAAAAAAATAAAGAATGACTTATTTAATGAATACAAATCATAAAAATAACAATGAAATTACCAAAGTCATCATTTAACAGCAAAAAATATATAAATAATTCAAATCAATAGCATAATTAAATAGTAAGAAGTAATGAAAATCAAGGCATTTGGGAGTATCTGCAAAAGGCTTAAAATGACTTCTATAAAATTTATTGCTGTTGGATTGATTTCCTAATTTCCTTTAAGGATTTTTGAAAAAAAGTTACATATCAAAAACTCATTGATGTGTACAGATATCTGGGTGAATTTTGTGGTGGAGCAAATTATACTTTAGTGAAACAGCTATAAAAGTTATATACCAGAACTTTTTTCCAGATCCATCACTGATCATATCTTCAGCTTCATTCTCTGTATATCATAGACACCTTTTTCTATACTTACCATGTCTTTTACTTCCCAGCCTCCTGAACCCAAATTTCTCCAACTATTTAAACAATTCTCATCTAGGGGCTTACACCTGATATGGCCTCTCCAATATTGGACAAGTTTTTCTAAGCTATAACTCTGTGAAACTTCACTTCTGGATTTTCCACCCTCTCCTTCCTCTCCTCAGTTCTTCTGTTTTTCTTTCTTTCTTCCTTTTTTCCTTCCTCCCTTCCATTTTTGTTACTTTATTTCTTGATATATAATTCATTCCTTCCCTCAGAATGTGATTCTTCCTAATGTATATAAATTGTAAAAGTCTGTACTTCTTTTGAATGGAAGTCAGAGTTATTGAGCACTTTCTTAATGCTAAAGTTAGTAAGAATTGCAATAATCTTATGCCTGCAGAAAGAACCAGACATACACTGGATGTTTGGCTCTCACTACTGGTGTGAGACTGTGTCCTAGAGTGATGAAGCTGAGTGTTAGTCATCTTCACAGTCATCTCTCATAATGGAATGTCTGACATGGCATGCAGGAAATGGTGTTCACCAACTTTTATGAGCTGTTGTTTCAGAGAAGTTTTTATTATTATTGTTGTTGTTGCAGTTGTTTATTGGCAAATGGCAACAACATGGTTGTTACAGAATAGTCATTAGGATATAAAGTACAACATGGGGAATATAGTCAATGATAGTCTAATAAATATGTATGGCATCAGATGGGTACAAGATTTATTGAGATGATCACTTAGTAAGTTAAGTAATGTCTAATACTGGGGTGTAGACTTGAGACTAATATAATAATCTATGTCAACTTTAATGGAAAAATAAAAATTATTTTAAAATGGCAACACATTATCCTGTCACTCATTTAGTTCTAGAGCTAATGAGGCATCTTTGTGTGGTATAAAATGGCCATTTTTTATATGATATTAGTATCTCTGTCTCTTTACCAAGAAGAGCAAATAAGCTGACCATATATGTAAAAAAGAAGAGACTGCAAAAAGCCAAGACTTTCCCTTTAGTACCTTGGTTCCAGATTTTTCGGGACCTTAAACCATAGATTATCATATTTTTCCTTCTACACTCCTATTTAATTCATCTTCTAAACATGCATTCATACTCAAAACCCTGTTTCTTAAAAAAATATTTTCCCTGACCCCTTTCCCCATGAAATAGTTATTTTAATTTTATTTTCTCAGTAATATACCACCATGAGTATCTATATTTTCTCATCTATCAGCTTCAATCTAGACTTTTCAGTAGCCCTGTTATGGAAATTCTTGTGAAAAGATGACATATGACCTCTTTATAGTTAAATTGTATGGTTTATAATCAGCCCTTCTTTCTATTAAAATACTCTTTTTCTGTACATTTTGTTTGAGCTGAATAATTTTTTTGAATTTGTGATAATTAGGATAGAACTAAAATCTCTGTGACAGTTTTGGACTTGCTCATTTCCATTGGCAAGCAAACTTCAACCTGAATTGACACTGAATTAGTCAATTTAAATTGAAAGATATTTATTAACCACCTGCTATATAAAAGGTAAAGCATGAATACAACCATACCCATAAAACCAAAGAGCACTTTTTTTATAAAATGATCATGTATAGTGGTAAAATCAAACACACACTAAATGCTAACTGGGGAACTGGTGGTAGCAGAGAACATTTTATATTTCTTTTTACCCTTATATTTTCTTTTTAGCGTTAGTGACATTTAAGTTTTCACATTGCTCAGTCTCTGAAACATTATCATCAAAAATATATATATGCCAGGTTCTTTGATACTTTATGTATTTATTTACTCCCTGTAACTTCTGTCTCCACTGAGGAAGCTCTGATGAAGATCATTTCTGAAATGGACTGGAGTGTATGAATGGAAGCCCACAGTCAGAGGAAGGGCAGGGTGCTCCCGAGGAACGAAGAAGGTGAACAGAGGAACCAAGAGTTGAGTGTTGCTTAAATTGGGGTAGGAATGGCATTTGTGTCTGCAAAGATTGTTGCAGCCAGGTTTAAAGAACTTTCTATCTTGTGTGAATAGAACAAATAGCACCATTAAAGAATTTTGAGCATATGAGGTACTAGATAAGGTTTATCTAAGACCTTTTTAACAGAGGTGTAAAAAAATCTATTTGAGAAACTGAGCTCGGGATATTTGTTAGTAGGTGGTCCATTATTTAAATCAAAATCACAATTAAGATTTGAGGTAATATTTCCCACTGGTACTGTACTTTAAAATAAAGCAGAGGTTTGCTTGCAATTAGTCAGTCCTCACATACTGATCCTATAGGCTTTATACTAATTTTTTTTTAATGTTTGTGAGTGTTTTTGTTCATTTGTTTGTTTGTTTTTTGTGTTGGGGGAGGTAATCTCTTTCTCAGACCTCTTAGCTACCTGAGAAGCCTCATAAAATGAGCTGAGTAGACAGCAGTGAATATTCATAGACTGTTCAAGTGGTACCAGATGAACTTAGTAGAATCTTGTTTTTACCACTTAGCCACAATGTCCCTGATGGAAGCTGAATCCAAATCTTGTGTGTTTTTTATAAACATTTACCACTAGTAGAGTTCTGATTGCCTTCAGAAATATAACAATGAAGTTTATCAGATTATTTATCTCTACTGCTAAACCACATTGGATCAAGTTGTAGAGTGGAAGATTTCTTAACTTGCCATATGTCTTCTATAACTTGTTTCTCTTACTCCTCCTCTTCCTTCTTTAGTCTGATCAAAATCATTCTTTTTTACTAGCAGTGTATTTTCTTGGTATTTTTTTTTTCATGTAAACTGTATTTTTTCTTCCTTTTTCTGAATGAGTTTCTATCAAGGTGAACAGCTGAACAAACCTGTGTTAATTATTAATGCTGTTTGTACCAAAGCTAATTAGTTTTATTTTGTTGCATAATTTAAATAGCCTGAAGTCTTATAAAGAGAAACAGCTTTTTTCTTTGTAAAACTAACACAATGTGTGAACATATTATCATACTTTATGTATATTAACACTTTACTTTTCAATGCCATTACATAGAGAAATGAAACATGGAGGTGCTTAATCTTCTGTGATGGTATTTTATTAAAATCCAAAATGTTAGAAAAAATTACATGAATACATGTATCTATCTATTTCACTGCCTTCTTGATTTTAAATTCATTTATAATTCTCCAATTTCTTTTTTATTTTTTTATGTGTTACATTTATCAATACCTAAGATTTGGAGCTTGAATCTGCTCTGCTTTTGTTTTATTATTCTAGATACACTTACTTTTACTTGTGCAACAGTTACCAAATAACTTTTTTCTATAAATAGCCCTTTCCCCATTCAAGTTTTTAAAGCAGTATCCTTTTTCTTTACCTCCCAGCATTTATCTGTGAAAGAGTCTTGACTATTTTCAATCTGGGAATCTTTCTGGTAATAGTTCAGACATTCCTTTGAAGTTAACGTTTTGTGTTTTCCTGAAGGTGGTTTCTTCTCTTCCCTCACATTTTCTGACCCCAGACCAGCCTTCAGTGATGCACTGAATTTGCTGTCTTTATCACTACTGCTGCTGATATTCCATTGTTCTTTTGCTCTGTGGGGACTCAAACTCTTAGTCTCAAAACATTTTGCTGGGATTTTATTAAAATTTAGCATTTATAATAACAAATACCCAATGGCTTGTCTGTTGTCTGTGCTGTCTAATAAATAAACTCTCTATACATTGAGGAATATATTTGATAAAGGATAAATTTTTATGATGTTTCTGTAAGTGAACAACAGATAAGACCAAATTACAATTATACAAACTAAGATAATTTAGAAACTTTTTAGAAAGTTTCATATTTCATCAGTAAATGTAGCCTTGCTTATGCTATGGTAAAATATCAGCCCCAAAATATGAGTGTCTTAAAGCAAGGAAATTTTACTTCTACCCCAAAGTCTGCCATAGGCCTGGCCAACTTGTCCAAAGCAGCTGTCTTCTCAGCTGTGGCTCAAGTAATCCAGACTCCATAATCATCAAGAGAGAACTGAAAAGTTTTGGAGTAATCACATCAACAATTCAAGGCATTTCTCTACAAGTGATAAAAGTTATTTCACCTGAAAAACCAGAATTGTTCATGTGTTTTCACTAAAATAAAAAAGGAAGAGGAAAGATAACTTACTCAAGTAGTCAGAGAAACTAAGAGTCAGCAATGGGCAATGATTAGAAATTTCAGGTGACCTCTGAATTAGTGCTAACACCGTATTAGCTTTGTTTGCCTACATTGCTACAAATCTCAGAAAGTAGATTGTTTTATTAGTAATTTTTGAAGAGAAAAATATTATTAAGGATAAGGTATTACAGGCTTGATGAATATAAATAAGTTATCTGGCAATAGAATACGTAATGCAAATGCAAGGAAAATAATAGAATATATCAACTAGAGGACAGAACTTATTTTGCAGCATTTTCGAGATAAGCATGGGAAGAATAGGAAAAAAGTAAGCAGATGGGAGAAATTATATGGAAGCTTGTTGATGACTTTTAATAACCCCAAAAGACAGCATTTGAATATGCTTATATTTGGGCAAGTCTACAGATTAGCAGGGCACTAGCTGAAGCCAAAACAAGGAATGGGATGCCAAGGTGTATAGGGATTGACTACCAGTACCTGTATAGGACAAAAACCGGATATGAATTCAAAATCAATGGCCAGAAAACTGATTCCTGCTGTATACGGCTACTGTGGAAGCTGGAGTGGAAATGGAATTATGGTTGAAGAAATGAAGAAATAGAAAAGAGGAGGGACTTTTGGAGGTCCTAACAGGACCCCTATCAGTACCCAGAGTAAACACGCATTCTTCTACAAATCTGGCTTGTTTATAGTCAATAAAATTTTAAACATCCGCCTGGTTCACAAGCTAGCCACTCTTAGCTCCCTATTTAGAGCTCCCCAATGGGAAATTGTTGAAACTGTTAGGCTTCTATACAAAGCTACTACTGCTGCTATGGCTTCCAGTTCCAACCTAGGTTCTGACTTACATCAGCTTGGTGTTCAAGACACTTATGTGTTACCTCCAACACATCCTTTTTGGGAGTTACGTTAGCTAGAAGCAGTCTCTGTAGCTGGCAAACAAAAACATTATTAAGACTGCCTGCCCCAACCCACACACAGCTATTTCTGCACTTATAAAATGAGATTCTATAACTGAGAAGTAACTTAAAATAACAGGTTTCAGATCCTAGTGCAGACATCAGATCCAAGACATTTTATTTTTTTTAAGTGAGAGGAGGGGAGATAGTGAGACAGACTCCCATATGCACCCTGACAGGGATCTACCCAGCAACCCTCGTCTAAAGCCAATGCTTGAATCAAATGAGTTATCTTCAGGGCCCAGGGCTGATGTTCCAACCAGTAAGCCACTGGCTGAGGAAGGGGAGGAAAGAGAGAAGAGGGAGAAGAAGGAGAAGAAAAGTATATGTTCCTTCCCATGTGTGCCCTGACTGGGTATTGAACCCAAAATGTCAATACGCCCAGCAGACTCTCTATCCATTGAGTACTGGCCAAGGTAGATCCAAGACATTTAAAGAAGAAATGAGCAGGGTTTTCGATGAATAGATTATTTTAATGGAAAAAAAAACAATAAAAAAAGAAAAAGTAACTAAAAAGAGGATTTAACTTAAGGGCATTAGAAGAAATAGTACCATCAATAACACTGAGGAACAAAATTTTTGCTGCATCCACAAAAACACTTGTTCTTACCTAATTTGAGTGTGCTGATCTCAAATCTGACATTAGTTTTTCTCTGTAAGCTACAGTGTTTTTGCAATTCAAAATTTTAGGTTTTCATCTTATTGTAAAATTTTCAACATTTTGTTTAATATAATGAAGTAGAATGTTTTCTTGGGCATCATCTTTGTGAAAATATAATAATTTATATAATGCAGTAAATACAATAACACACTAAAAGATATGATTGCATCAGAATTTGTCTACAATTTCAAAACAACATATTAAAACACTTATTTTAATCATAAAATTTGTGCAGAACTTATTTAAATTCTATTCAAGCAAAATATACCTGCTTTTATCTTCTCAAAAGACAAAGCAGGAAAAGCAGAAATAATATGTTGAAAGCATTCACTTTCTCTATTCAAAGCCTGAACAAACTGCTTCATTAAGCCAAGTTTGATGTGAAGTGGGGGAAAAATGATCCTGTTTCGATTAACTACAGGTTCATTCACAATATTTTGCATCACTACTTCCAGAGCTTCACGTTTCAGCCACTCCTTCTGTGTCCAGTGTTTCTTCCAAGCTCGGCTGTTCCACAAACACAGAAAGTAAGGATACTTCATGAAACCTCTCTGTTGTCCTAGCACAGTGGTAGTCAGCCTGGACCATACCGCCCACTATGGGCGTTCCAGCTTTGATAACCAATCGGTGCCGTGATTACATATATTTAACTATAGTAAGTTGTTTTATAAAGATTTATTCTGCCAAACAGCGAAAATCTGACATAAAGTACTTGGTAAGTAATTATTATTATATAAAGTCCACTTTTGTATCTCCATTAGTAGTAAAATTTTCTAGCTGCCCACCGGTTCCACAGTAATGGTGATTTATAAAAGTAGGGAAGTAACTTTACTTTATAAAATTTATATAGCAGAGTTAAAGGAAGTGAAAGTATATAATAATAATTACATACCAAGTACTTTATGTCATATTTTCGCTAAGTTTGACAGAATAAATCTTTAAAAAACAACTTACTATAGTTAAATCTATCTTTTTACTTATACTTTGGTTGCTCCGCTACCGCCCGTCATGAAAGCTGGAACGCCCACTAGTGGGCGGTATGGACTAGGTTGACCACAACTGCAAAAGTGGCAGTTTTTATAAAAAGGTTGACTACCACTGTCTAGCAGGAAATTTATCATTTTAGGATCCACACAAATGACTCAGTTATGTTCCTCATACTTCAGAAAGTCAAGGACAATTTTTATGTTATTATAATCTTCTCACAGATGAGTTGAATAGCCAACTGAAACCACTGCCTAAATATTACCGTTGTGTAGGAGAACACATTTCAGACTCCATTTAGAGCTGTCAAGAAATAGCCGCCATTCTGTTGGACTGTAAGTGGTAACACCTAGCTGGCTGAGAAGACTACTGATATCACAACCATAAACAAAGTGTTGTCTTCGGAAAATAAGTCCACAAAAATTTGCTTACACTGCCTGAAAACTTTGTTACTTTAGCTGACCAGTGAAGTACATTCTTTTCTTGAAACCTGGAGGCTAATAACTCAGCTGTTTGTTTTTTGTTGTTTTTTTTTTTATAGGCCCAAATCTCTTACTAAGTCATTTAATTCAGGTTGGCTAAACTGCTGAGGGGTTAAGGACTGCTTGGCATCAGAAGAAAACCCTTCAGATTCTGCAACTATTTCCTAATGCATCTTATCAAAATACACTTGATCACCATGTTCACTTTCTTCGTCCTTAAAAGAAATAAAACCATTGAAAACTGGAACCGGGAGTGTCTCAGTGTGGGATAGGTTGTATTGCTGAAGGAATATTAGGATATTCGATCATATGCCTTTTTTTCTTGTCTATGCCCTTTGTATGGATCAGACAGAAATAACAGTCATTGCTGTGATCCTTAGGTTCACGCCAAACCATGGAAATACCAAAAGGCATTCCTTTGCATGTTTCTTTTGTCCAGTCACGAACTATTTCTTCACAATTATGAAACACAATATGAGGAGCCCAATTCTTGTCTTGATTGCCAAGGGGAACTTGAAAATAAGCAACATATGCATGTGTCACAAATGATGAAATATTGCACCTTTGACGTTGAAGTGCAATATAGAACAGAAGGTGTCAGGACTTACTTTAGCCACATATAGAACAGAAGGTGTCAGGACTATTCTTACATTTACGCCTACTCGAAGAAGCCATGATTCAAACATAAAACAAAATCAGAGGGTGTTTTTATCAGATAATAATTTTTTACATTTAAAAACAACTACAATTATGTAAAAATGATGTTTGTAAACCATTAGATGCCTTGTGGCTATGTTCAATCCAAGAGTCGTTGCCCTTTAACTCTAATTTAAAAACCAATGCATGTCAATAACTGTAACAAAAAGAAATTAAAATTGCATAAAAACTAGAGCACGCACCACAAAACGGATTTCAGATTTGTAATTAGCAATGCAGAAGAATATTAAAACAGTTCTAAAACCTCATTCAATAAAAAATGAAAAAATAAATTGTTCCCCAGTGTAATTAAAGTATTGACCTGTGAACTATTTCTGGATAGTCAGTGGTATTCATGCATATATATTCCATTACTGTCAGTATTAAACTCACAACAATTGCACAAGGAAATAGGTGTGTGGCTCCAATATTTCTCCTAACAGGACAGCAAATCTTAGAGGTAATGGGTGGTAGTAAGGGGGAGCAGGGCAAAGGGGCTATAAATAGGGACATGGGGGTGAGAGTGAGGATGTTACATTCACTGGAACACTTGAATCCAAGTAAACAGAATAAATTAAAATTAATAAATTTTTTTAAATAAAAAAATATAAACCTACTCTACTGAGAATTATCCACCAGGGTAGGGAAACTCTGAGGTGTAGCTCCCAATTTCCTGTGTTTCAGATCCTCAATTGTCCCTCTCCAGCACCCACATGATCCTTGCCACTCACATCTGCACTTGACATACTATTGTATGTTATCCCTATAGTTTCATTTTCCCATTGGACTTCTATGTGTGCTCACTTTACACATATTTACAGTATTTAAAATGCCCTACCTTGGTTGGAGTCCTGGCAAATGATCACTCCTATCCTCCAAGATTACCTACTTTAGAAAAATTCTTTTAAAGGCATACTGCAGTTTTACAAATTGAATGACCTCTATTGTCTACCTTATCAATTCTAATATTGTAAACACACTGCATTTATTTCTATATTTAATTTTTATGTTAGTGTGAAACAAACAATCTGAGGTTGAAATTCTTTACCCCTCCGTTTCCTTTTGCAATGTTACTTTGTGGTTTAGGCTCACTTTGACTTTGAGCTTAACCATGTAAATCACTTTAGCCAATGGGATGTTAGCAAATATAATACAAGCAGAATTGAATATACTTGCATATGAAAGCTTATTTGTTCTGGCCCTTTGCCATTGCCATGTGAACCTGCCCAGACTAACTTTTTGAAGAAAAAAGACATGGAGCAGGAATGTCTTCTTGTCAGTTACCTTATTGGTACGCATCATAGGCCAACTGACAACCAGCTGGCCCACTGATATGTTTGTTATAAAACATTATTGTGGCAAATGTAACCAAAATGATTACTTTGCTGCCACTCTGTGAAACACAAGGCAGTAAGGACTCTGTCCTAATTCTCTCTTTCGTATGTAGAACACTAATTGTGGTATAAGTTTTAGTTAAATTGACTTGTTAAACATCATTATTTCCCCTTTCACAAAAGTAGTGAATTGTATATCTTCATTCTAATAAGTAATTGTAAAATTAGGTCTCCCGTTTAAAGAGATTCTAAACAAAAATAAAGATATTAAGAAAAGAATTATACAATCTTCCTAAAAGTAATCAATATATGCAGATAAGTAGTAATTCACCTACCTCTGTGACCAATCTTAAACTTGTCAAAGAGAGTCAAAATTATATATATATGATAGATAGATAGATAGATAGATAGATAGATAGATAGATAGATTTCAGTGGGTTTCATGTAATGTTCTGCCTTCCTCTAAAACTGATTTTGAAAATTCTACCTGTTTGGGAAGGAAGGAGAAACAAACTTCAGAAACATTGTCAGTGTTTTTTTTTTTTCATCTTTCCTCTAATGAATATATTAGGTTTGTCTATTTTCAATGTAAACTGCATATGTAAACTAAGTGTCTCTCTGGTTTTGTGTGTTTGATAAGGCACCATTTTTCATATACATTTTTAGAATAAAAATTGCCTGAAAATTCACAATCAGGCAGGTGTGACCAAATACATAAAGCTCTGACTTTTCTATAAATAATGAAAACCGTAGAAATGTGGAAAACCATAGAAATGTGGAAAAATTAGAAATTCTAAGATTCAGCTATTTAGAAAGATTGCTCTGACTCCCTTCACAAAGGGCTTTTCTTTCAAGCTTTGAAAGAATCAATCTATACAGGAATATTTCTCTAAGCTGCTAGTGCAAAATAACAAACATCAAGCTTACAGACGGTGTGGAAGCTAAATGGGTTTGCTTTTCTTCCAGGGATTTAATTTATTTTTAATATCACAGGTGGCTCAAAGCAAGGTGTAATCATCTGTCACTCTTCAGTTAAATCATATCCCCTCACTTCTGAAATATTATTTGATCTCCCTACCTGTAAATCATATTCTGCTTTCTTTGTCATAGACTGTAGTGTATAGATATCATAATGACATTATAAATTGCCCTAGAGAGTGGGAAGGATATCCATTTGAAAGATGATTGAGAAACAAAACACATGCAGATAGTAGCTTAGACAATCACTTTTTATGTTTTCTTCTTTTCTGACTTCATTTATCAGAAAATAAAATTTAAATGAAATAAAGGTTGAAGACAGTTTCTGATTTCTTTAATTTAGAAGACACCGGGCATTCTATTTTTAACTGGCTTTATATTTTAGGTCATATTGGTAGTTTAAATCTATAACTCTATGGTTTTAAATATACAAGTTTAAATATTCAATATAAATTGACCAGATCCACAGTCCAAATTAAAAATTTCCAAATGTATGCTACCTTAATATTTTAATTGGTAGTCGCATTTCTCAGTTCACAACAAATTTTCTAAGGGAGTCCCTGGGTACAGTACATATTACCAAAAGAGTAACAGACGATAATTTTTGTTACTCCAATATAAAAAGGTTACTTTGCTTATCCTAGGCAATATAATCATTATAAGAAATTTAAATATTGCAAAAGATGTCTGGTTAAATGAAGCTCACAAATGGGTCAGACATATTTCTGAGACACTTCACCCTCTGAAAAATTGTAATATTATAATTATAACAATACCCAATTATATAAATGTATTTTACAAAGAACCAAGAACTGGTAAAACAACAAACAAAAGAAGTCAGTATGAAAACAGCCTAAGGTAAATAAGTCACACCTTCTGGAAACAGGAACAGTGTGATGAAAAGGAGTGTATTTATAATAGGAAGAAGGTCTGGAGAGAAGAAGAGAAGTGGCTTACAATCCTTACCTGCTTCTATGATCTTGAGGGCACAAACTCTTGAATATGCCTGGCATCACCCCGCTGAACGATTTTAAATGTAGCAGTTTCTCATCAAGTCACAACTTGCTTCTTCTCTCCAAGAGGAGCAATAATCATGGACAGAAAATTCTAAGTTTTAATTGAGTTCAAAACAACTAATTTATGAGAGTTTACAGAGAAGAACTGTAGCCTGATCCAAACTGACAAAATTACAATGCTGCCCCAACCTGAGCAGGTCTTCTTTATGTACACATGATATGAAAACCACTTTAACTCCAGTCTGAGCCTCTAATGTTTTAGAAATACAGCCTATTGTTCCCATGAAGGGCAGGGGGCAAATTCAAATTCAAACAAAATTTGTTGTCTTCCATAGGTGTTTTACCTTAATAACACCTAGATTTGAGATAGTATTGTGTTCCTTCTCTTTTGAGCTTTTCTAGAACTTTATGTGGCAGTAGTTAGCACACATAAAATGACAGCTGTTTTACAGATAAGAAAAGTTAGTCTGAATAAGTCAGTTACCTTGACTAAAGTAAGAATCTGTCCTTCAGTCCTTCACCAAGGCTCTGTTGAATAATGTCCTTCTCCCCTCCTTGTCAACATCTAATTGAATAGAACACTAAGATCATTGTTTGCCAATATCTTTAATGGTGAATTGCAAAAGAAATATGAACTAATAATAAAAGAGACAGTTTCCAGTTATCTTGAAAAGAGTACAACATTTTCCATGGATAATGTGTTAGTTTCCATGGCATATACTAGAATATAATACATAACTATGCCCCGTAGAAAAGATCTGTAATTATATTCAGTTTATTTTCTAATAAATACTTCGTTTTTATATAAATTTTTACCTAACATTTATGTTGTTAGAATGAAGTCAACAAATACATCAAAGGACCTAAAACTTTCAAAATAGCTCATTTTGCTTTTCAATAGTCTACTCCTCTGAATACTACCAACTTCATTTCTTAATTATTCACAGTACTTTTTCATACACTGCTTTAAACTCTTGCATCAAAAGCATATTAATTTCTAGATTTTACTGAACTTTTCACTGCATTTAATGGAATTTCTTGCATGCTTTAGTCACAAGTAAACATCAAAAAGCTAACATAATGTATTAGGCTAGTGCAGCACCCTAACGCTGCTAAGAGCATGGGCTATTAACACATCTACCACTTAAGAAGCAAGAACAGATCAGGGAAATTAGTGAAGAAGGCTGCATGGGAAGGATGCCCAACAGACAGAGGAACCCAGCTCTACTGGTCTCATTCTCCTTATACCCACGTTCCTATCTCTTGTCCATTCTCTTCATTGATTTGAACCAATCAGAAGCCAGTGGGCCAGAGATTCTAACAATACATCTCTAAGAGTCAGCTTCCTGGGGCATAGAACTAGGGGAGAAAGAATATCGGGTGATTTAGAAGTACAAAGAAATTTTAAAATCCTGTAGCTTATAAACATTCTTTGGATACTTTTGTCTTTGTAATTATTTATATTTTCCAACTATTCTATATAAAACAAGTATTCATCTTATAGTCAAGCGGACAAAAAACTTTTTAATTATCCCAGATTAAGTGTGAACATGGAAACTTTGCACACACACACAGCCAGGCAGAACACCGACACTGTACATTCTCTGCCTCTCAGCAGCACAAGCTCCTCAGTATGCACATCTCCTATATACCTCTTCTCTTCTCACTACTTCTTAAGGGGAACTGCTTTACAAAAAAACTGGAATTTTAGTCCCAATTCTGCCAAATGGTTCAATGACCATGTCACTTGAAATTTAGGCTTCAATTTTCTCTTCTATATGAAAAGAAATCTTTCTGTAAAACTTTTAATAAACCAATCTCCCTCTAACTTTTTTTTTTAAGGCATGGGGTCCCTTTTTTAGTTCCTGCATCTAGGGTCTAGAAATTATCTCTGATTTCAAAATTGTTTTATCTCCATCAAACATCAATCTCATTGTTTCCTAGGACACAATGTCTACAAATGAGTTTCTCAAGTAAAATATGCTTTCTAAAATGTCAACTATTTAATATAAACCTAATGCTCAAACTCCAATAAAATCTATGTTTAAAAAATATAATATGGGCCCTGGCCCATTGGCTCAGCAGTAGAGCATCAAATGGGCATGTGGAAGTTCCAGCTTTGATTCCTGGTCAGGACACAAAGGAGAGATGACCATCTGCTTCTCCCTCCTTCTCCTCCCCTTCCCCTTTTCCCCTTTCTCTCTCTCTCTCTCTCTCTCTCTCTCTCTCTCTCTCTCTCTCTATGTCTCTCTCTCTCCCTCTTCCATTCCTGCAGCTATGGCTTGATTGGTTCAAGCACATTGGCCCTGAGCACTGACAATGGTTCTGTGGAGCCTCTGCCTCAGGTGCTAAAAAGCATGGTTGTGAGCATGGCCCAGATGAACAGAACATCAACCTTAGATGGGGGTTTTGAGGTGTTTCCTGGTCTGGGAGCATGCAGGAGTCTATCTCTGTATCTCCCCTACTTTTACTTAAAATAATAATATAGATACAAATGAGAGTACATTAGGTTCAAATCCTAACTCAGTCACTTCACTGCCTCACAAAGACACAATAATTTAAATCACTGAGTCTGTTTCCTCATCTATTTAAAAGCAAAGTCATCATAACTCTTGTATAAGATTTCTATTATTGTTGTAGAACAATTACCACCAATGTAGTAACATAAGCAACACAATGTTGTGTTCTCTAAGTCAGAATCCAGTACAGATTTTAACACATTAAGGTCCACATGCTGGCAAGACTTCAACTTCTTGAAGCTCTAGGGCAGAATTCTTTTTGTATCATTCAGGTTCTTAGCAGGTTGAGTTTCATGCAGTTGTAGAACTGAAGCCTGTGCTTCCCTGCTAGCTGTTGGCTTGGAAAGCTCCTAAGGACCTTCCTCTGATCTAACACATGGCTCCCTACATCTCAAAACAAACAATAGGAATCCTTCCTGAACTGCTGGTTTTCAGACTTTTCTTCTCTTGTTACAGTTGTGCTTCTGACCACAACTGTGAAGTTTGCATTTTTAAGGGTTTGTGTGATTATATTGGGCCCAGCTGGATAACCTATGGTAATCTCCCCATCTAAATACAGCATTCGTAACTTAATTGTATCGGCAAAATTACCTTGGTCATGTAATGTGACATATTTGCTGATTCTGGGAATTAGGACACAAAAGTCTTTGGAGGAGTTAGTCATTAGTCTGGCGGTTTCAATCCTAAATTTAGTATCTTGTTATATGGATTAATGAAATAGTACATGTGAAATATTCAGGGTAGAGCTTTGAGGAATATAGATTGTCAGCAAGTATTGAAACTGTGACAGTACATGTCATGTTGTGATATTTACCTGTGTGATATATAATTTTAAGGGAATTATAGGAAAGTGTTTGTTTGTTTGTTTTTTGGTCCAAGATACCTCACCCTTTGTCTTAATCTTTGAAATGTCACCAAAAGTCAGGTTTTCCTTTGGGTGCTTAAAAATGCAAATCATACTAGTATAACCAAGCAGAGAAGCAGACATTTCATAAAGTGTGGGGAGGTTGTACTGTGAGGATGCAACTTCTTTGAAAGCACAAACATTGTTTTGCTTACTACTGTAGCCTCATTGTTTATAAATGGAACAAAATAAATACCAGTTCAATGAATTAATGAATGTGTGAGTAAATGAGTAGGGAGAATAACCAAAAACTAGCTGTGTAGTTTCAGGGAGCAAGAGAGAGTCAAGCTTCAGCAAAATGAACACTGCCATGTTCTTTAGGATCTCATGTTTTTCTCTCCCAGTCCCTCGGAATTCTGAATTGCACACCTCTCCAATCCATTCCTCGTTTACGGTTGGAATGAGATTTCTCTATCCAAATTTTATCACTTACTTCCTTGTCAAATTCCAACTGGGGTCTGACCAGATGGTGGCACAGTGGATAGAGCGTCAGACTGAGATGCAGAAGACCCAGGCTCAAAACCCCGAGGTCACCGGCTTGAGCACGGTCTCATCTGGCTTGAGCTCAGGCTCACCAGCTTAAGCGCCAGGTCACTGGCCTGAGTGTGGGATCATAGACAAGACACGATGGTCACTGGCTTGAGCCCAAAGGTCACTGGCTTGAAGTCCAAGGTCGCTGGCTTGAGCAAGGGGTCACTCGCTCTGCTGTAGCCCCTCAGTCAAGGCACATATGAGAAAGCAATCACTGAACAACTAAGGAGCTACAACAAAGAACTGATGCTTCTCATCTCTCTCCCTTCCTGTCTGTCCCTATCTGTCTTTCTCTCTGACTCTCCCTCTGTCTCTGTAAAAAAAAACAAAACAAAAAAACCAATAGGGGTTTGCTTTTGCCTTTTGTAGAAAACCAACTTCCTGAAGCACCCCTGAAGACTCTGGCACTGATCTCCATTTTCCTCACACTGCTCTGCGGCTGCATGAAAACGTTGCTTTTCCCATTTTACCTCTTGTCCTTACTTACCTTGAAGCCTTTGTCATGACAATTTCTCTAATTCCATACTTCTCCTTCCATATCAAGAAGTCATTTTCTGGCATGTTCTTTTGGTTTTAATCTTCAACGTAGGTGCCTCAACCTACGGGAAGGTTTTCTGCCACCCGAACTCCAAGGTTGCTCCTACAGCAGCCTCTGCAGAGCTTTCTCCTACCCCAGAGGACACCATGCCTAGTTGCTTGGCTCTCTTGCCTGCCAACTATTTTATTTAGTTATTTTTGTTTGTTTTTGTATTATCTTAGTCCCATCTACTGAACACATAGTAAGAGTCTGAACAGTAAGTGAGCTAAAACTACCAAACAACAGATATCCCACTTTGACATCAAGAAACCCACAGAGTAAATACATAGAAACTTACAGGGCATTTTTCTACTAGCATACACAAGTGAAGGAAGAATGATACTTAAATTTATCCTCCCCAATTTGCAATTTTGTGAGATGCCCACTAGCTGTACTTAACCTTGAGCTCTTTTCTCTTTAATTATGTAAGGTGTCCTGGGGCAAAGGAGAGTCTAGCCACAGATATTTCTTTTCTCCCCTCTCCCATTCAGTACCATTTCCCTTGGTAAGAAGAAGCCTGAAGGATTACAATAAAGTTAGAAAGTTTGACTGTCAAAGTTAGGAGAGTGTTGGGCAGATAAAATATAATATGCTCACTTTGTTAAAGATGGCGCTGCCCACATGGAAGCCCGTCACCCAGGTGATATTATTTGCCCTTATGCTTGGGATGGCTGTTGGGGAAAAGCTGTAATGTAAGCAGGCCAGGTCGTTATGGCCTAAGGCTTGGTTTTAAGAGTAAGTTCTTCTCCACACCCTTGACTGATTGGATGATGTAGGGTGGTGCACTCTCCTGAGGAATCCCATTATACAGAGACTTCCTTGTTTGTATAATTGGATTAAAGGTTTTGATTCTATGGTATAAAGTGGGAGAGACCAGTAGTTTGATCTCTCTCTTGGTTCCTAAGTTCCTGAGGTTAGTATTAGAAAGGAGAGCAGATTAAGGCCACATGGAGGCCAGGAGAAGCAGCCAAGATGGCAGAGTGCTGAGGAAGAGTTTGTGCTGGAGGAGATGGGAAACAGTGGTGAATAAGTCTGGTGAGCTAGAAACCTTTGATTCTAGGAAACTCGGATAAGTCAGTAGCTTTGTGAGCACTGAATGTGTGGGTTTTGGAGCCCAGTGTGTGTTTTTGCTTGCTCGCCGGGTGCAAGCTAGAATTAAAGCTGATGGTTCACCAATTCGTGGCTCCTGTGTTTCATTACCGACTGTTCGAATCTAATGCGAACCTGCACGAGTCAGGCGGCTGTGATCCTGACCCCGGGTACTGGCTTTACATTTGGCGTAGTCGGCAGGATTTGATAAAGATCGGCATGGAGCCCCCACCACCTTTGAGCGGTGGAGTAGAGTACTGGTTGCTGTTATGGCTTCTCATAGCTGTTTTTTTGCAATTCAAGATTTTAGGTTATAATCTTATTGTAACATTTTTAACATTTAGTTTAACATAATGAAGTAAAATGTCTTCTTGGGCATCATCTTTGTGAAAATATAATAATTTATATAATGCAGTAAATACACTAATACAATAAAAGATATCATTGCATCAGAATTTGTCTACAATTTTGAAATAGAACATATTAAAACATTTTAATTATAGAATTGGTGCAAAAGTTATTTAAATTCTATTTTCGGGCAAAAATTTGCGTTTGTAGCTCTTGCGTTTATATACTTGTTGAGAACAATCTCATTTGATGCTCCAGCAGTAGTCTGCTCATCACTAACAGCTCCATGATTTTCGGGAAACTTATCAAAGTGACTGTTCAGAAAGTAAATCTTAACGTTCATGTTACATCCAATGTCGCGGAAAGCCAACAGCATCCTCTGAACCAGAAGTTCAGAGTTTTCTGCTTCTTTGTTGCCAAGGAAGTTCTTTGTAACTGCCACAAAAGACTGCCATGCTGCTTTCTCCTCCTTATTCATCTTCCTGGCCAATTCTTCATCATGTATGAAGGTTTGAATTTGAGGTCCATCGAATACACCTGCTTTTATCTTCTCAAAAGACAGGCAGGAAAAGCAGAAATAATATGTTGAAAGCATTCACTTTCTCTATTCCAAACCTGAACAAACTGCTTCATTAAGCCAAGTTTGATGTGAAGTGGGGAAGAAATGTTTCTGTCTCGATCAACTACAGGTTCATTCACAATATTTTGCATCCGTACTCCCAGATCTTCACATTTCGGCTACTCCTTCTGCATCCAGTGTTTCTCCCAAGCTCGGCTGTCCAACACAGGAAGCAAGAATACTTTGTGAAACTTCTCTGTTGTCCTAGCAGAAAATTGACCATTTTACGATCCATACAAATGATCCTGTTATGCTCCTCATACTTTAGTAAGTTGAGGACAATTTTTATAGCAGTATCATCTTCTCACAAATGAGTTGAATAACCAATTAAAACCACTGCCTAAATATTACCATTGTGTAGGAGAACACATTTCAGACTCCATTTAGAGCTGTCAAGAAATAGCCGCCATTCTGTTGGACTGTAAGTGGTAACACCTAGGTGCCTGAGAAGACTACTGATATCATGACAGTAAATAAACTGTTTGTCTTTGGAAAATAAGTCCACAAAAATTTGTTCACGCTTCCTGTAATGGGATACTTTAGCCAACCAGTGAAATACATTCTTTTCTTGAAACCTGGAGGCTGATAACTCAGCTGCTTTCTTTGATGGGCCCAAATCTCTTACTAAGCCATTTATATGGGTTGGCTAAATTGCTGAGGGGTTAATGACTGTTTGGCATCAGAATAAGACCCTTCAGATTCTGCAACCATTTCCTCATGCATCTTATCAAAATACACTTGATCACCATGATCACTTTCTTCGTCCTTAGAAGAGATAAAACCATTGAAAACTGAAACCGGGAGTGTCTCAGAGTGTGGGATAGTTCATATTGCTGAAGGAATATTAGGATATGCATTCATATGCCATTTTTTCTTGCTGATGCCCTTTGTATGGATCAGGCAGAAATGACAGTCACTGCTGTGGTCCTTAGGTTCATGCCAAACCATAAGAATACCAAAAGCCATTCCTTTGCATTTTCCTTTTGTCCAGTCACGAGGCATTTCCTCACAATTATGACACACAGTATGAGGAGCCCAATTCTTGTCTTGATCGTCAGGGGGAACTTGAAAATAGGCAATATATGTCATAAATGATGAAATATTGTGCCTTTGACGTTCAAGTGTGTAATAGCCACATATAGAACAGAAGGTGTCAGGACTATTCTTACATTTACGCCTACTCGAAGAAGCCATAATTTAATCTTAAAACAAAATCAGAGGGTGTTTTTATCAGATAATAATTTTTTACATTTAAAAACAACTATAATTATGTCAAAGTGATGTTTGTAAAACATTAATTGCCTTTTGGTTATGTTCAATCCAAGAGTCGTTGCCCTTTAACTCCAATTTAAAAACCAATGCATGCCATTAACTGTAACAAAAGGAAATTAAAATTGCGTAAAAACTGCAATATACACCAAAAAACGGATTGCAGATTTGGAATCCGCGATGCAGATATATATAGAAACAGTTCTAAAACCTCAGGCAACAGTAAAAGAAAAAAAAAATGTTTCCCAGTGTATTAGCTAATCTAACAGGTGTGAGGTGGTATCTCGTGGTAGTTTTAATTTGCATTTCTCTAATAGCTAGTAAATATGAGCATCGTTTTATATATCTATTGGCCATTTTTATTTCTTCTTGTGAGAAGTGTTTGTCCATGTTCTCTTCCCATTTTGTTTTGTATTGTTTGCTTGTTTGTTGTTGAGTTTTGTGAGTTCTTTATATATTTTGGATATGAGGCCCTTATCTGAGTTGTTGTTTGAAAATATTATCTCCCATTTGTTGGTTGTCTGTTTGTTTTGTTGTCAGTTTCTTTTCCTGTGCAAAAGCTTCTTAGTCTGATGTGGTCCCATTTATTTATTTTTGCCTTTACTTCCCTTGCCAAATTCATAAAATGTCCCTTGTCAAATTCATAAAATGTTCTCTAAGACCAAGATCCATGAGTTTAGTACCTATGTTTTCTTCTATGTAACTTATTGTTTCAGATCTTATATTGAGGTCTTTGATTGTTTTGAATTAATTTTTGTGCAAGGAGACAAATTTTAGTTGAGTTTTTATTCTTTTGCATGTGGTTTTTAGTTTTCCCAACACCATTTATTGAAGAGGCTTTCTTTTCTCCATTGTGTGTTTTTGATTACTTTATCAAAGATGATTTGACCATATATACGTGGTTTTATTTCTGGGCTCCCTATTCTGTTCCATTGGTCTGAGTGTCTATTTTTCTGCCAATATCATGCTATTTTGATTATCGTGCCTCCATAGTATAATTTGAAATCAGGAATTGTATTGTCCCCAGCTTCATTTTTTTTTTTCTTAGCATTACTTTGGCTCTTCGGAGTTTTTGTTTGTTTGTTTGTTTTTGTTGTTCCATATAATCCTGATAAATTTTTATTCCATTTCTTTTAAAAATGACATTGGAATTTTTATGTGAATTGCATTAAAGTTGTATATTGTATATGTCCATTTTAACTATATTTATTCTTTCTATCCAAGAACAAAGTATATTTTCCCATTTCATTGTGTCTTTTTCGATTTCCTTTATTAATGCTTTGTAGTTTTCATTATATAGGTTCTTTAAATACTTTGTTATGTTTATTCCTGGGTATTTTTGTTGTTGTTGTTGCAACCATAAAAGGGATTATTTTTTTTAGTTCATTTTCTGAAGTGTCCTTGTTGGCATACAAGAAAGCAATAGACTTCTATATATTAATTTTGTATGATGCAACCTTACTATATTGGTTTATTGTTTCTGTGGAGTCTTTGGAGTTTTCTATATACAAGATCATATCATTTGCAAAAAGTGAAACCTTTACTTCTTCTTTCCCAATATGAATGCCTTTTAGTTCTTTTTCTTGTCTGATTGCTTTGGCTAGAACTTCCAGAATTATGTTGAATAAGAGTGGAGAGAGTGGGCAACCTTGTCTTATTCCTGATTTTAGAGAAAATGTTTTCAATTCTTTGCCATTTAATATGATGTTAGCTGATGGTTTGTCATAAAAGGCCTATATTATGTTGAGATATTTTCCTTCTTTACCCATTTTGTTAAGTGTTTTAAACATAAAAAGATGTATTTTATCAAATGCCTTTTCTGCATCTATTAATAGGATCATATGATTTTTGTTCTTGTTTTGTTGATATGGTGTATTATGTTAAATGTTTTACAAATGTTGAAGCATCCTGTCATTCTGGGTGAATCCCACTTGATCATGGTGAATTACTTTTTTAATGTGTTGTTATATTTGATTTGCTAGTATTTTGTTTAGAATTTTTTGCATCTGTATTTATTAGAGTTATTGTTCTGTAGTCTTTTTATTTTTATTTTTTGTCCTTGCCAGGTTTTGGCATAAGGGTTATGTTGGTCTCCTAAAATGTCTTTGGAAGTATTGCTTCTTCTTCAGTTTTTTGGAAGACTTTGAGTGGAATAGAAACTAAATCGTTGAATGTTTGATACAATTCACTAGTATAGCCATCTCGCCCCGACTTTTATTTTTGGGGGAGGTTTTCAATAGTTGTTTCTACTTTCTCCCTACTTCTGGGTCTGTTTAGGTTTTCTACTTCTTCATGATTCAGTCTAGGAAGATTGTATAGTTCGAGGAATTTATCTATTTCTTCTAGATTGTTAAATTTGGTTGCATATAGTTTTCCATAGTATTCTACAATAATACGTTGTATATCTATGATATCTGTGGTGATTTCTCCTCTTTCAGTTTGGATTTTGTTTATATGAGTGCTTTCTCTTTTTTCCTTAGTGAGTCTTACAAAGGGCTTGTCAATTTTGTCGATCTTTTAAAAGAACCATCTCCTTGTTTTATTGATTTTTTTCATAGATTTCTCTCCTCTATTTCATTTATTTCTGCTCTAACCCTTTTTTTTTAATTTTTATTTATTTATTTTTTTTACAGGAACAGAGAGAGAGTCAGAGAGAGGGATAGACAGGGACAGACAGACAGGAACAGAGAGAAATGAGAAGCATCAATCATTAGTTTCTCATTGCCGTTGTGACACCATAGTTGTTCATTGATTGCTCTCTCACACATGCCTTGACCGTGGGCCTTCAGCAGACCGAGACAGCGACCTTGGGTCCAAGCTGGCAAGCCCCTGCTCAAGCCAGATGGGCCCGTGCTCAAGCTGGCGAGCTCGGGGTCTCGAACCTGGGTCCTCCGCATCCCAGTCCAACTCTCTATCCACTGCGCCACCGCCTGGTCAGGCTCTGCTCTAACCCTTTTATTATTTCCTTTCTTTTGCTGGTTTGGGTTGTCTTTGTTCTTCTTTTTCTAGTTCCTTAAGATGTGATGCTAACTTGTTTACTCAGGCTCTCTCTTGTTTGTTCATATAAGCTTGTAAGAATATGAACTTCCCTCATATTATTATATTTTCTGCATCCCAGAGATTCTGATATGTTGTGTTGTCATTTTCACTTGTTTGTTTATATCTTTTCATCTCGGCTTTTATTTCTTCTTTGATTCAGTCATTTTTTCAGAATTATGTTGTTTAAATTTCCACATTATTGTCGGTTTGTTTACTTCTTTTTTGAAGTTGAATTCTAGTTTCAAAGCTTTATGATCAGAGAATATGATTGGTATAATTTGCCTGACCAGGAGGTGGCGCAGTGAATAGAGCGTCAGACTGGGATGCGGAGGACCCAGGTTCGAGACCCCAAGGTCATCAGCTTGAGTGCAGACCCATCTGGCTTGAGCAAAAGCTTGCCAGCTTGGACCCTAGGTCACTGGCTCCAGCAAGGGGTTGCTCGGTCTGCTGAAGGCCCGTGGTCAAGGCACATGTGAGAAAGCAATCAATGAACAACTAAGGTGTTGCAATGGCAATGAAAAACTAATGATTGATGCTTTTCACCTCTCTCCATTCCTGTCTGTCTGTCCCTATCTATCCCTCTCTCTGACTCTCTCTCTGTCCCTGTAAAATAATAATAATAATAATAATAATTTCAATATTTCTGAATTTGTTGATGTTAGTTTTCTTGCCGAACATATGGTCAATTCTTGAGAATGTTCTGTGTACCCTGGGGGGAAATGTATACTCTGATGTTTTGAGGTGAAATGTCCTGTAGTTATCTATCATATCCAATTGTTCTAGTGTTTTGTTTAAGGCCAATAATTCTTTATTGATTTTCTCTTTGGATGAACAATCTAGAGCCGTCAGTGGTATATTGAGGTCTCCAAGTATGATTGTATTTTTGTTGGTTTTTAATTTTAGATCAGTTAGTAGATGTCTTATATACTTTGGTGCTCCTTAGTTTGGTGCATATATATTAAGAAATGTTATGTCTTCTTGATTCAATGTCACCTTTATCATTATAAATTGACCATCTTTGTCTCTGATTACCTTTGTTGTCTTATATTCAGCACTGTTAGATATGACTATGGCTACACCTGCTTTTCTTTGGATATTATTTGCTTGGAGAATTGTTTTCCAATGTTTTACTTTGAATTTGTTTTTGTCTTTGTAGCTTAGATGTGTCTCTTGAAGGAAGCATACAGTTGGATTTTCTTTTTTGACCCACTCTGCTACTCCACGCCTTTTTATTTGTGAATTTAATCCATTTACATTTAATGTAATTATTGACACTTGAAGGTTTCCTATTGCCATTTTATATGTTGCTATCTGGTAGCTCTGTTTCTTGTTTGGTTCTTCTTTTTGTTTTTCTGTCATTTGCATTTGTTTGGTTGTATTCCATACTTCTATCCTCTGTTTCTTTTTTTTTTTTAACTACGTGTTTCATTTGTAGTATTTTCAGGGTGGTTACCATTAGGTCATTAAATATATATATATCATGTTAATTGTAGTCATTATCTCATGTGTGCTTCTGCATTCCATCCTCCTTTGCTACTGCTAATCTTTGTCCTCCCCTCCCCCCCTTTTTCTGTTGTCACAGATTATCCTTGTTTTTTTTGTGATCTTGTTGGAGCTTTTACTTGTGGTTTTGTTTTGTTTTGTTCTTTGTGTCTGGTCAGATAACCCCCTTTAGTATTTCCTGAAGTGGGGGTTTTCTGGTGACAAAATCTCTCATTTCTATATCAGTGAATGTTTTTATTTACCCTTTGTATTTGAAGGATAGCTTTGATAGATACAGTATTCTTGGTTGGAAATTCCTCTCTTTCAGTACTTTAAGTATTGGGGTCCACTCTCTTCTGGCTTATATAGCTTCTGCTGAGAAATCTGATGATAGCCTAATGGGTCTTCTTTTATATGTTGTATTCTTCTTTTCCCTAGCTGCCTTGAGGATTTTTTCTTTGTCATTGATTTGTGATAATTTCATCACAATGTGACTTGGAGTAGGTCTGTTTGGGATAAGGTAACTTGGTCTTCTGTTTGCTTCTTGTATTTGAGGCTCTAACTCTTTCCACAGTCTTGGAAAGTTCCCATTGATTATTTGTTTGAATGTGTTCTCCATTCCTTTATCTCTCTCTCCTCCTTCTGATATACCCATTATTCTTATATTCCTCTTTCTGATGGAGTCAGACAATTCTTATAGGGCTTTCTCATTTTTTTTTTTAATTCGTGATTCATCATTCTTTATGCCTAAGAAGTATGACATAGTATATATGTACCACATATTCTTTACCCAATCCTCTTTTGAAGGGCTTTTTGGTTGTTTCCATGCCTTGGCCACCGTAAACAATGCTGCAGTGAACATGGAGCTGCTACTTATAAATATTTCTTTTTGTTTTTTATGTTTGTTTGTTTGCTCATTTGTATTTAGGGCAAAGCCAATTGTGTGTAGTCTATGGAAGGCTGATGGTACTTGCCCTCAGCGTGGCAAAATACACAATGCTGCTTGGGAGCAGTAATTGTTTGCTATTGTTTGCAGGAGAAGGGTTTTTTCCCCCAGTCAATTTTTGGCTGGAGAGGCAGAGAAAGAGGGAGGGAGGTGAGGGTCTTGGGAGCTCTAAGATTTCGGCCTGGACTATTTGAGCCCTGCTGAGGCTGCGGGGGACTGTGAGTTGGGTGAGTATAAAATGCTGGGGGTCTGGGGAGCCCTGCCTGTTTGCTCATCTGCCTTTGCAAGGATTTAATAAATGGAATAGCCAACCATTTTCTGGCTCTACAGTTCCTTTACCATTTGCCTGAATTTAATGCAAATTTACGTGATCATGGTAATGGCCACTGCCTTTACAATGGTTTATTTAAGTGATAAGTGTTTGAATAAATAAAAAGATAGGTTTGAAAAATTATATATATAAAACTTCTAATTTAGGTTACCTCAGTGGGTAAGCATAAACATGAACAGATTAGAAGAAATCTGTTTTATTCATATCTTGTTTATAATAAACAAGATATGAAAGCTACCAAAGTATCCACCAAATGAATACTGGTATGGTGTATTTATTACTCTTCTACTAATATGATACAGTTTTCCCTGGTGACATGTTATTATGTGTGTGTGGACCTATGTATGCATGTATAGTTCTTTCTTCTTATTAATGAGATTTTATTTTGTAGTTGATTAGTCTCTTTTTCTTCCTTGATCATTCCTTATCCCAGAGTCATATTACCACTGAATTACATTTAATCTAGTATATTCTATGATTTTCATATTTATGTTTTTTTCCTACTTTTCCATTTATTCAATAAAAATATCTAGTGTTGAGGCCCAATTTTAATCAGTTTTTTTTTCTTTTTTTACTAATTTGTTATGCTTATACTTTTAAAAGAGTAAGTTGTCTTTGCTTATTATTTCCTTCTCTTTTCCTTACCAATATCATAAAAAAATATTACTAAGAGAAATGTCTGAGATTTTACTTGCCTATATTTTCTTCAAGGAATTTTATGGTTTCAGGTCTTACATTTATGTCTATAATCCATTTTTTAAAATTCATTTTTGAGTGTATTCTTGTGTAAGGTGCAAGATGGTAGTCTAGTTTAATTTTTATTTCTTTTTTGCCTGTATCTGTCCAATTTTCCCAACACAATTTATTGAATAGATTGTCTTTACCCCATTGTGTGTTCTCGCTTCCTTTGTCTTAGATTAATTGATTATGTAGGTGTAGGGTTTTTTCTGGGCTATTTGGTTTCATTGATCTATGTGTCTGTTTGTATGCCAGTACCATGCACTAATCATCAGAGAAATGCATATCAAAATGTCACACTTATCAAAATATAACACCTGTCTACAGTGTCAGCCAGGCATGTGGATGTTCCAGGTTTGATTCCCAGTCAGGGCATGCAGAAGAAGCAATTATCTGCTTCTTCACCACTCCCTCTCTCGCTTCTCTCTTTATTCTCCTTCTCTCCTGTAGCTAAGGCTCAATTAGAGCAAGTTGGCCCCAGGCACTGAAGATGGCTCCATGGCCTTTACCTCAGGTGCTAAAAGGGCTCCAGTTGCAATGGAGCAACGTCCCAGATGGGTAAAGCATCTCCCCCAAGTGGGCTTGTTGAGTGGACCTTGGTTGGGGCACATGTGGGAGTCTGTCTTGCCTCCCCTTCTCTCAATAAAATAAATAAAAAATAAAAATAAAATAATGTAACACCTATCAAAATGGTTATTATTAGTAAGTTAACAAAGAACAAATATTAGCCAAGATGTTGAGAAAAGGGAACTCTATTGTATTGTTGGTAGCAATGCAGATTGTTGCAGCCACTGTGGAGAACACTGTGGATATTCTTAAAAAATTAAAAATTACATTACCTAATGACTCTGCAATTTTACTTCTGGGGATAAATCTGAAAAATACGAAATAGTAATTCAAAAGAATATATACACCCCTATGCTCACTGTAGTGTTATTCATAATAAACAAGATATGAAAGCTACCAAAGTATCCATTAATAGATAGCTGAATAGAAATGCTATGGTACATTTACACACTGAAAACTACTTGGCTGTGAAAAAAAGTGAAATCTTAACTATTTGAGACTGTATGGATGAACCTAGAAAGTATATGTTAAGTGAAATAAGTGAGACTGCAAAGGACAAATACCATATGATTTCACTTATACGTCACTCTGAAAAACAAAATAAACAAAAATAAAAATAGATTTTTCAGTACAGAGATCAGTCTGACAGTTCACAGAGAAGATGGGGGTTTGGAGACTAAAGGAAAAAGGAAAAGGAATTAAATACAAATTAGTAGTTACAGAACAGTCAACAGAGATGTAAATTATAGTCTGGGGAATATAGATAATATTGTAATAATATTACCTATTACTATATTACTATAGTATTAGTATATTATTATCTATTACTATTACTGTAAAATAGATAATATTATAGTATGGGGTCAGGTGAGTACTTGAAATATTGGGGGACCACTCTCTAAAGTACATGATTGTCTAACCACTAAGTTGTACATCTGAAATGAATAGAGAATAATATTGAATGTAAAAAACAGTTTCCTAGCCCTGTCCGATTGGCTCAGCAGTAGAGCATCGACCCAGCATGTGGAAGTCCCAGATTCGATTCCCTGCCAGGGCACACAGGTGAAGCGACCATCTGTTTCTCCACATCCATCTCTCCTTTCTCTCTATCTCTCTCTTTTGCTCCTGCAGCCAAGGCTCTATTGGAGCAAAGTTGGCCCAGGCACTGAAGATGGCTACATGGCCTCCACCTCAGGCACTAGAATGGCTTTGGTTTTAATGGAGCAACACGCCAGATGGGCCAAGCATCGCCTCCTGGTGGGCATACCTGTTGGACCCCGGTTGGGCACATGCAGTAGTCTTTCTCTCTGCCTCTCCGCTTCTCACTTCAGAAACACACACACAGACACACACACACACACACACACACACAGTTGCCTGAAATAAGTTGTTGAAAAATAAAAACACACAATTTAAAAATCTAATTCATCAAGCATTAATTTAGTGATTGTATACTAGGATTAGTGGGACATACAGAGAAAGAAATAAACATACTCACACAAATTAGGAGACTTGCGTCCTAGAAGAATTATTATAAACTTCTCTTTTTGGAGGATTAACAATTCCAGGGGGGAAAAATTCTTACAAAATAACAGTGTTCTATAATGGGGAAAAGAAAAACAAATCTAGTTAATTCTTTCTGAAGATTTTTCAGTACCTATAGTTAAGAATAAATTTGTATCCTTTACACTATATCCTTTTGTCATCAGAGTAAATAGTCTTGGGTAGTTATAACCTACTCTTTGGCTCATAAAACCCATTTGATCTGTGTTTATCATTTGCTCTATAAGTAGCTCTTCATTTCTGTTTGTTGCTACTATGGTTATAAAATATGCTGCTATAACAGTTCTTAAACACAATAGCACTATAAAACAGAATATTTGGTGGGTATTTAAACAATTTTAATATTGATCCAAAATAATTTAATTTCTTAGCCATATGTTGAACATTCCTAGATGCATTAAAATAACTAAAACATTCACACCTGGAAATATCCCCAATTTTTCTAAACTAATTCAGGTTTATTAGTAATTCTGAAACCACTCAAATCATTACCATTATACTAGAAGAAAATAAGGCATGGTGGCTTTCTCTACTATACATTATTTCAGAGCTGAGAAAATGAATGCATGTTTCAGATCTTGATTTGGTGGCATCTATGACTTTTGGGGAGCAAGAAAATAAGTAGAACCCATAAATAAATTTTGAGATCCATTTGTCTCACTCTACCTCTAACATTTGCTCTAGAGCTAAGTTAAGATTCTTTGTATTGTTATAGCTATAAAAACGTTTCTATTTATAGTCAAGATTTGCCTTTTCTCATTTTCAGAACTAACCATTAATAATACCTAACTAATGTTAGATTTTTGACTTACATTGAATAATTATTTTAAATGTCATTATGAAGTAAATTCTATGACATATTTAATTTGCAAGTTAAATATTTAACAGGAACATGGAGAGTTTTAGAAAAATTACATTGTATAACATAAATACAATTTCAAAGCATACATAATTCTCAAAAAGCCACAAATTATTAAAAAATAAACATTTTACATTTATGTAGACATTCACCAACACTTTCTAATGTATGTAAGAATTAATAGATAAACTTAAAGGAAATTTTAATAGCAATTTTAGACCTTTCCAAAGTTATAGACTTGATTTATCACATAATTATAAGAATATTATATTATTAATATATTATAGTATTAGTTAATTCATCAATCCAGCAAATATTTACTTAGCCCCCCTAGTCGGCAAATTGTGGCTCGCAAGCCACATGTGGCTCTTTGGCTCCTTGAGTGTGGCTCTTCCACAAAATACCACGGGCAGGCTCTACCTCGATAAGGAATGTACATACCTATATAGTTTAAGTTTAAAAAAATTGGCTCTCAAAAGAAATTTTAATCATTGTACTGTTGATATTTGGCTCTGTTGACTAATGAGTTTGTTGACCACTGATTTAGCCCATACTGTGCTATATGAGCTGAGGGTATATAACTTAGCATGGCCAGTTTTGTCCCTATAGGAACTTATTTTAAAGAAAGTAAAATAGATATTTGAAATGTAACATGATGCTGGACAGGTAGGACTTCTAAAACTTTCAGTTTATATATCTTCAGTTCCCATCCACTTCATTTTGTTAAAATAAAATGTAGTTGAGTATCTTTGTTTTCCTTGATGATTTTGCTATTCTTGGTTGATTTCTATAATGTATATAATGTTATTATTGTCATACGTCCTTTTTTGAAACAAAATTCTACAGCGAGTCAAATAAAAGTAATCCAGAAACGTAAGCACAGATTATGTAATAGATGGTGACACCCTGTGAAAATGTGTACATATGACTGTAACTATGGAACTGAGTTTTCATTTAACCCTGCTAGTGGCTAATAACAGGGAGTCAGTGGACTGATGGGCAACTGCTGTTTATTCAGTCACTTGTTTGTAACTAAGCACAATGCATGAGACCATTTTTCTGCCTCATCAAATAAGTTAATCATATAAATCAGAAGCAACATTTTTAGAAAATATAGGCATAGTCTAAAAACATAAATGATGCAATTTTATTACTGAGAATAAAAACAAATGTGGTAATGTCCAGGTCTCAATCACAAAACATTATTATTCCTTAGTATCCAATGTGAATGAATAGAATATTAAGAAATCAAATTGATATATATTATTTTCTGTAGAACATGATTACCCATACAAATTACTCAGTATTATTAAAATAACTCTTAGAACTCAAATGCTGTGATATGAATTGAAAATGAGATGCCCATTAATTCTGTATATTACATGAAAAACTGTTTTTCACAGAAACTCCAAAAATAAATCATATAGCAATAAAAACCCATTACTATATGTATGTTTAGCAATTGCAGGCAATGAAGTTAGTATGCCCGAATACTTTCATTTCTTCCAACCCCTCAGTGTCCAACATACCTTCTATTACTAAAAGTGGTAGTAGCCAGGCAGGAGAAGCAACACCTGAGAAACTGATGGAAGGAGATATAATTCATGGACAGGAAGATGAAGAAATGGCCATTGCAAGGTACATAATTGGGGTAGTATCTCTGAAGGAAAACGTGGGCCTAAATTCAATGCTGTGTTGTACTTTCATTTTCAATCAGTTCAAAATCCTTTCAATTTCCTTCTTGATTTCTGGTTTGGTTAACAGGTTATGTAAACACATTTTCTTTAATTTCAAATGTTAGAAGATTTTATGCATATATTGTGTTACACATTTCTAATTTAATCATTTGTGGTCAGAGAACATACACTGTATAATTTTAAACATTAGATTAATTGAGACATTTTGTGGCTCAAAATATGGTCTACATTGGTAAATGTTATGTATATATTAGAAAAGAATGTGCATTTTGCTTTTGTACAGTGAAGTGTTCTATAAATGTTAATTAGTGATAGTGTTATTCACATCATTTATATCTTTTTTGTTATTCTCTCTGTTCTGTCTGTTATTGAAAGAGGAGTTTTAAAATTTCCAACCATGGCCTGACCAGGCGGTGGCACAGTGGATAGAGCTTAGGACTGGGATGCAGAAGACCCAGGTTCAAGACCCCAAGCTCGCCAGCTTGAGTGTGGGCCCATCTGGCTTGCGCAAAAGCTCGCCAGCTTGGACCCAAGGTCGCTGGCTCCAGCAAGGGGTGGCTCGGTCTGCTGAAGGCCTGCGGTCAAGGCACATATGAGAAAGCAATCAATGAACAACTATGGTGTCGCAACAGCAAAGAAAAACTAATGATTGATGCTTCTCATCTCTCTCCGTTCCTGTCTGTCTATCCCTGTCTCCGACTCTCTCTCTCTCTGTCCCTGTAAAAAAAAAAAAAAAAATTCCAACCATAATTACAGATTTATCTACTTTTCATTATAATTCTATCATTTTTATTTCATGTGTTTTGCTACATTGCTAGGTATGTAAACATTCAAGAACCTTATGTTATCTTAAAAAATTTACTCCCTTTATCTTTACTAATATGCATTGCTCTGAAATATACTTTGTCTAACATTAATATAGTTCTTCCAGCTATCTTTTGTTCAATGTTAGCATAATAGGACTTTTATCTTACTTTTAATCTTCTTGCATATTTATATTTCCAGTGGGTTTCTTATAGACATTATAAAATTAAGTCTTGGTTTTAATCTGATCTAATAATCACTTGTTTGAAATTGAGATTTTTGAGGCCATTTACATGTAATATGGATATTAATATGCTTGCTATTTGATTTCTACTTATTCTATTTCCCCTCTTCTCCTGTTTTCCTTTTTTCTGCTTTCGTTTGGATTAAATAATTTTTAAAATTCTTTCAATTCATATTCTTTTTTGGTTTATAATCTATAACTATGTTTTTCTAATTTTCTTTGTGATTGGCTTATGACATAGTATTTACTTATCTTTCATTGAATTTACTTCAAGTAATATACTTATCCCACATAGTATAGAAATCTTCCAAAACTACACTTCTATTTATACCATCCCAACATTTGTACTTTTATTGTCATACATTTTATTTTGACACTATTTGAAAATCTTCAATACATTGTTCCTATGTTAGTTTACACAGTTAACTGTCTTTTACAGAGAATTAAGTAAAATAATTTAAACAAGTCTACTTGCTCACATAGTTACCATTTTGAAGATTTTTTTATTCCATTATGCAGATTCAGGATTTCATCTAGTATCATTTTCCTTTTGCCTAAAGGGGTTCCTCAAATAGTTCTTTTTTTTTTCTCCTTCTCCTTTTTCTTTTCTAAGTGAGTGAAGGGGAGATAGAGAGACAAAATCTCACATGCGCCCCAACTGGGATCTACCCAGTAACCCCATCTGGGGCCAATGCTTGAACCAACCAAGCTATTCTCAGTGCCTGGGCTAACACTCAAACCAATCGAGCCACTGGCTGGGAGGGGAAGTGACAGCAAGAGAGAAAAGGTGGAGGATGAATGGTGGATAAGCAGATGGTCACTTCTCCTGTGTGCCCTGATGGGGAATTTAACCTGAGACAGCTACAGGCTGGGCTGATGCTCTGCTACTGAGCCAATAGGCCAGGACCAAAAAAATCTTTTAGAGGGAATGATTTTTCTTGTCAATTCTATGTATATTTGTAGATAGGGGAAATAGCCTGAATAATTTGATGAGATACAAGCTCTAGACAACATCTATGGCACTTTTTGCTCTACCCTTTTTTGATAATGAATGAGTCTTACAGCATTTCTAATTGGTTTACCTGAGAAGATAACTAGCTAGTTTGGCTTAATTGTGCCTAATCAAGATGCAATTGCAATCTAATTAATATTTCTTTCACGTGTGTTGACCTTTAAGGACATTAACATAGGAAACTTCTTAGATCATTGAATTATTGTTTCCTCTACATTGAAGTCATTCTTCTGCAAGCAGATCGCATATTAACTATAAGCAGTTTCTAGATGTTTAGAGTGCTGATGGAAGAAACAAATAAGAAAGGTTATAATTTTTCTGCAGATTCTTTTCTCCAGTGATTTCACAGAAGTGTAAATCTTCACAAAAACTTTCATGAATACCTTAAGCATTGCTTTTTATAATGTGCACAATGCAGCATTTAGCAGTTTAGCATTTTACACCTTCCTCTCTGACTTAAAAGAAAATATCCTTGCTTTCTTCATTACAGGCGTCTCATCTGAAATCCAGCCATAATGTGTTCTGTTTTTGTATAGAGTACTTAAGATGATAGTTGAAAGAATCACTTCGAAAGAGAGACTAACTGTTTCATACATAATGTACAACTACAGTATGTGCCTTTGCAGAATTATTTTTTTATAAATGCTTACTATAATGGTAGAATGCAAAACTTGAGTCTATCATATATAATTTTCTTATGAAACCCACTGAAAGAAGAGTCTAAATAGGAACACAAATTACTCTTTGCCTTCAATGTAGTGTGCATGGGAGTGAGAACAGAGCGGTTCAAAAGACAAAGAGACAGTGTATGCTATCAACAGAAGAAAATATTCTGGAATTCATTTTTCTTAGCAATGGGCAGAGGGCTTTTCAAGTCATACTCATTGTGGAAATTGCCTATTTGTATGGATACATGCCAAGAGTATCCATACAACAGAGCAGAGGCCATGCAAAGCAGAGAAATCATTTCCAGAGTTTATAACGGCACCTGGAATTTTGCAGAAAGAAATGAAGAAGTAAAAAAACTAAAATTTTAACATTATGCACTTCTATACTTATTAGAAAGAATTGATTATAATTATTTAAGTCCATACCTTGAATCATTACATACAACAAAGACTAAAAAAAATCTCTGAAATTAAGTATTTGTGATTAATGTGATTTGAAATAAGATGTAAAATATGTAATACTTTAGCAACAAATAACTGAGCCTTAGTTTTCTTTAAAGACGTGGAATGTTTAAAGGTTACTTTATATGAAAAGATAAAAATAATAAATGAGCATTCAATGTATATTTAAAATAAAGTTCATTGTTAGGTAGACTTTATGAAGTCTTCTGGTTTCTTTATCCTTGTTTCATCACAAAGATTCGTGTTTCTGCTCCTTTCCACATGGCTCCCTTCCACTTTTCTCTTAACTATAACAATTAGTGGAGTGCACTTAAACAACAGTAGTGTGTTCTTATAAAACTTATCTCATTTGATTTTTCTAGCAACAGTGAGGTTAGGTACAGTTATTTTCACATTTAATAATATGAAACTGAAGCATATAAAAGTTGATAAGTGAAAAAGTCAGGATGAAAATCAGACTGCTTGGCATTAAATGCTGAAGTCACATACATTTTGAGTTATTGCATTTGTTGCATAAACCCATTCTCTCACTTTGTGGCCTCCCAAAGGACTTTGCTCCATCAATAATCCTTCTCTGTATATGGCTGGCCTTCTGCCACTATTTTATGCCTGTGACTTTTTCATCTGCAATGGCTCCTCTCTTCTGACTGATACATCAAATTTTTCCCATTTTTTTCAAAATTTTAATCATACCTTCCTACTCCAAGTCCTTCCCTTGTGACAAGATTCTCAAGGCAGCAGTCCACTTTTCCTGTTTTCTCACTTCTCGTTAGCATTATCACACTCACAATGCAACTGATATTGTAGTCTTGAAATTTACCAACATTTTCTGATTAGCAAATCTTTGTTTTCTGTTTAATCCTACTTAGAGTATATGCAGAAAACAATGGAATTTTTTACCTAATATCCTTCTTTAAACATTCTCCTTTCTGACCTTTTTCCTCCTGATTTTCCTTCTACCTCATTTTGCTCATTTTCATTTTTTGTTTTCTCTCCCATTCTTTAAGTATTTATGCTTCAACAGTTCCAACTTTTACTCTCCCTCTTCAGGGACTATGAAGCATCATTTGTGCATAGACAAGAAGATCCCCCATTTATATCTGCAACCCTGGAACCTGGGATCTCTATTTCCAATGGCATGGTAGATGTAGCCACTAAAGGCTAAGGAGGCTTCTCGAACATTTCCAAAACCAAGCTCATTGTTTCCCCATGGCCTTCTTCTTTACTCTCTGTATATAAAATGCAAATCATCATTCAGTTATTTAAGCTCAACATTTAAGACCCTCCTAAGTGACACAAACGTTTAAAATATTCCAGAGACGCTTCACTGTGTAAGCTCTCAATATTTCTTAAGTAACAGTAATACTGCCTTTAACTTCCCAAATCCAATGGATCTTCAGTGATGATGATTCTATCACTAGCAAGTCTCTAGGAATTTGCTTTCTCCCTTGTTTTCACTGCCACAAATTTTGTACTGCCTATTTTTAAACAACTGAATTGCTCTCTCTTACTTTATTATTTTTGTGATTATTTTGTTTTGCTATCCTTACTTTAGATTCAAACACTCTTCATCCCATTTTTCTATAGCCTACACAGTTACCTTACTAAATTTAAGTGTCATCTGGCACTCCATGTGATAAGTTCATGTGATCATAGTGTGTAAGGCCATTTTCAGTCTAAACACAAGCCACCGTTCCAAACACACCTGGTCCCATTTACCCGCAACACATTTTCAAAATGTGCACTAGCCAGAATTGCTAGTACATCTAGTATGTCTGTGGTAACTTCTCTTTTCTTTCTGATTTTGTTTATGTGAGTCTCTTTTTTTTCCTTTTTTTCTTTTGTTTATGTGAATCTTTATTTTCTTTAGTAGGTCTAGCCAGTGTCAATCAATTTTATTAACCTTTCCAAAGAACCAGCTCTTTGTTATATAGTTCTTTTGTTCTCTGTTTATATAGTTTTTTAGTTCTCTGTTTTATTCAATTCTGCTATAATATTTATTATTTCCTTTTTATCTGCTAACTTTGGGTTGCTTTTGTTCTTCATTTTCTGTTTTGTTTTGTTTTTTTAAGATATAATGTTAGCTTGTTTACTGGTCGATTACTATAAGTTTACAAAAAAAAATTTATTATGCTAAATGAAATAAGCCAGTCAGAGAAAGACAAGTACCATATGATTTCACTTATATGTGGAATTTAATGAACAAAACAAACCAACAAACAATATAGAGACAGATGCATAAATACAGAGAACAGAATGACAGCTGTCAGAGGAGAAGGTGGTTGGGGGCTGGGTGAAAAATGTATAGAGATTAAGGAAAGGAAAAATCTTGTAAACAACAATATGGTGATTCAAGAGGGAAAGTGGGGTGGGGGGAGGTAGAAAAGAGCAAAGGGGAGATAAATGATGATAGAAGGGGACTTGACTTGGGGTGGAAAACACCCCATGATGTATTCTAGATTATAAAGATAAGGTATTATATATTTTTATAGCCTATATAAATTTATTAACTAATGTCACCCCAATAAATCTTTTTTTTTATGTGATACAGACAGAGACAGAGAGAGGAACAGATAGACAGGAAGGGAGAGAGATGAGAAACATCAATTCTTCACTGTGGCACCTTAGTTGTTCATTGATTGCTCTCTTATATGTGCCTTGACTGGGAGATACAGCAGACCAAGTAACTAACCCCTTGCTCAAGCCAGGGACCTTGGGCTCCATCTGGTAAGCCTTGCTCATACCAGATGAGCCTGTGTTCAAGCTGGCAACCTCAGGGTTTCAAACCTGGGTCCTCCACTGTGCCACCGCCTAGTCAGCCCACCCAAATAAACCTAATTAAAAAAGAAAAAGAAATAAAAATATATTTTAGAAAGAAAAGGAAATCATCATCTATCCATCAATCCTTTTTCTTTTGAGTGCATCTGATATCTTACTTTGAAAATTCAGATCTTAACCCCTGCTCCCAATCCTTTTATGATTTTGTTATAGCAAATTATCCCTGTTTGTACTGTAACTTTTTTGGTGGTCTTGTAGTTTTGTGGGCTTCTATACTTTGTTTCAGATAGAATAACTCTCTTGAGAATTTTCTACAATGGAGGTCTGCTGGTAATAAATTCCTTCCACTTCTGTTATCTGGAAAAGTCATTATTTCTCCTTCATAAAGGATAACTTTTCTGGATATATTATTCATGGCTTATAACTTCTCTCTTTAAGTAGTTTAAGTAATTGGTTCCACTCTTCTCTAGCTCATAGAGTTTCTTCTGAGAAGTCGAATTATAAACTAATGGGCTTTCCTTCATAGGTTACTTTCCTCTTTTCCCTGACTGCCTTGAAAATTCTTTCTTTGTCATTAATTTCTGACAGTTTTAACTCTATGTACATTGGAGGAGACCTTTTTAGACTGAGGTAAATAGGTGTTCTGTTTATCTCCTGGATTCAGAGGTGTAGCTTTTTCCTAAAGTTTAGGAAGTTATCATCAATTTTTTGAATATGCTTTCCATTCCCTTCTGTCTTCTTCTAGTATGTATATTTCTGTATTTCTCTTCTTAATGGAGTCAGATATTTCTTGTAGAGTTCTTTTATTTTTTTTTTTTTATGCTTCAATATTTTTCTTCCTTCTGCATCTTTTTAAACCTTCTCTCTTTGATATCACTAATCTTTTCCTCTCTCTGGTCTGCTCTATTTCCTATGTCCATTAGTTCATTTTTAACCTTTTATTTAGTTTCTCATTTCCAGAATTTCTCTTTGTTTCTTTTCTTAACTTTCAATCTCTTTTGTAAAGTATCTCAGAAAGTATCCTTCTAAGCTCATTAAATTGTCTGTCTGTATTTTCTTGCCTCTCGTTGAGTTTTTTCAGAACTGCAACCTTCAATTTTCTGTCATTTATATCACATATAAATGGCTAGGTAAATGTGCTTTGTGCAAAGTCATCCAGCTACGATAAATTTTATTGGGACCTTGAATCCATTTCTCTTTAATCAGAGCCCTTACTCTTTAACCTCTATGCTATTGTGCTGAGCTAAGTGGTATGGATTAGGTCATCAAAGTTTTTAATTAGACACACACACAGACACTATATATGAGATGTGGAAAAGATTCAGTGAAAACATAGGAGAAACAATAATGCATGGGTCTACCTGGAGAAGTCTGAGGAGGCCAGTGGTATTTCTTTGTTATACACATGGAGAAAGAAGAGCATACAGAGCAAGCCTCATGTCCAGTACCATAAATATTCAAGAACACATCATGTTTACACTACTATACGTTTCCTGGTTTTGCTAGAGTGTGAGTTTGAGATGAAGTAGAAATAGAAATGATTAACAGAAAAGAATCTCAGATTCATCCAATGAAATATACAAATCTACTGAATAGTTTTGAACAGATAAATCATTAAGATTTGATTTCAGGAAAAAATAATTTTTAAAGAAGGCTAATAAAAATGGTAATTAGTGGCATATATTGATAAATAATAATAAATCCAAATGATCTATTATAACACATTTTAGTAGTTAAGGTAATATAAATACCTTATATTTATTTAGCCAATAGCTGTGTTGCTAAGAGAGTTTGTAGGCATTCTGACTCTTAGGAAAAGGTAAGCACGACATAATTTCTTATAACAGCAGATAATACCTTCCCAGCAGTTTTCTGACCTGGTAAGTTATGTGTGTACATTTCCCCCCCATAAGTTAGAAAATTGAGTTGTTACTCTTGCAGATCAGGTGCATTGTTAAAAATTATTTTGTATTTACCTTTACAAACATGACTGATTTTTAAGCCATTTTCATAATAATGCCTAGGTTGTTTGGTACTTCAGAGGCCTAGGGAGTACATATTATTGGGCATAATAACTAATAGTGCCAGACTCCACTGACATACAAATGTACCTGTCCATTAGCAAGTGTCTGTAGGGCAAATTTCAAGCAATGCTCTACTGCAACACCACTTCTTATTATTCAACAATGTGATACTTACAAAGCTTTATCTGATGAAGCCCTCTAACAATCATCCAAAGACCATATAACTACAAACATAAATGATGCTAGACTCTTTTTTTTCCCTACCATCCTCACGTCCATTCAAGCCACACATTTTCTTTTTTTTAGAAAAATAAATATTTTTAAAGGTTCCATTTTCAACTTGATTTAAAAGTGAACTAACTTAAAATTGATGAATTTTTTAAATATATTACATTGAATCACAATTTTGTTCAAACCAAGGGGAAAGGAATAAACTTTAAATAGTCATGTCTAAGGAAGATACTCATTTATTTTTCTTTCTTTCTTTCTTTCTTTCTTTCTTTCTTTCTTTCTTTCTTTCTTTCTTTCTTTCTTTCTTTCTTTCTTTCTTTTTCAGTTCTGTGACCATTTAGTCAATGGAATAAAATTACTGATTGATGCAATAATTTTTATTTAGTAAATTTCAAGGAACAGCAGTGGTGCTCTCACTGATATGATTTGTATCTTCCACTTGTATCCTATGAAAGAAATAATTATTGGTTTCTTGTTTCGAGCTTGGTCTGGAATTCCACCAGGAGAGGCAGATTGTTCATCATTCTTCCTACCGATGAGATACTGCTTTTGTGATAGTATAAAATAGAGAAGATCTGAGGCTAAGTGATTTTTTTAATGACTTAATAAGAATATTAACTTAGAAATCTCTAACCTTATATATTAACAAGCTATATTCTTTCTACATGTTTCATAGTAATAGTAATTTTTTGTTGTATTTTTTTTGTTTTTCTTGTCTCATCTTTACTTCTGCCCTTTCTGTATCACAGTGGAGCTCCTTCACTCTGTTTCTTTCATGACGTGTTTCTCTCTAGATCACACCTTCACTGCCTCAAGAATTTTAACGAGAGTTATAAATCTATAGTGTCCACATGCTTGGAAATAGCTTCCTAACCTTATTCTTCATCATTTTCACATGAGGATTTGGTATGACTTTGAGAAATGGTGTGTTTTAAGAAAGCATATTATATAAATAGGTGGTGCCCTTTGTTATACAACAAAGATGCCATGAGCCTACTGGTTCTCCACCAATAAGCCATTCTACTGTTTCTTTTTTAAGCAGTACAGTCATCATTATTAAGCTCCTACCTCCTTTTTTAAAATTAAACTGTATTTTTATTTGTTTTTTGTTTGTTTTATCATCTCATTATTTTTCTCTTGATTAAAAAAACTATATACAATAAAGTGTTAAAATACAAACTATATAAAGAACTCATACAACTCAAGATCAAAAAGAAAAAAGAACAGTCTGATTTAAAAATGGACAAAGTACCAGAATAAACTGAAAAGATTTTGACAGAACATTAATTTTTCTAATTTCTAGAGCTATGAACCTTATAAAGTGAAGGTAAACTGCACAAATGTAATACAGTAAGTATTATTACACAATAATAATAAAGTAAGCATTAAAGACATAGTCCTTAAAAATAACACTATCACTCATCTGAATTTTTGTACTTTCCTAACATCATTTTCATTCAAACTTATTCCATTGGAAGTTATAAACTCATGTAACTACAACTTGAGCAGTGGTGGCACAATGGATTGAGCATCAGACCAGGATACTGAGGGTCTCCATTTGAAACTCTGAGGTCACCAGTGTGGGCTTGTTGGATTAGTGTGGGGTTTCTCACGTAAGCTCGGGATCATCAACATGACCCCACAGTCAGTGGTTTGAGCCCAAAGGTCACTGGCTTGAGCAAAGGATCACTAACTCAGCTGGAGCCCCCTAGGTAAGGCACATATTAGAAGCCATCAGTGAACAACTAAAGTGCTGCAACTATGAGTCGATGCTTCTCATCTCTCTCCCTTTTTGTCTGTCTTTCTGTCTGTCTCTCTAAAAAATAAAAAAGAAGGAAAAAAACTATGATTTAGCAAAAGGAACACTTGAGGTCAAGAAAATGTCAGTTTAAATCCTGGCTTGGTCTACAGTCAGTCTGCTTAGTGATCTTTAGTTCTCACATCTGTGAAGTGAATTAAATAAACCAACCTCAAAGAAGTACTATAAATTTTAAATTTTGTAGTACCAGTAAAATGCTAATATATTATCTGTCATAGTCTAAGTTTTCATAAATACTCAGTGTAGTTGCTACTATAATATTTTAATATATTTTACTTTTGATTTGTGACTCACAGAGTATAAGAACTGAAACATTTCTTAATTAAATTGCAGATCAGAAAAGAAAGGCATAGAAAGGATGAAGTTGCTGCTCAAAGAACATGGTGCCCAAATAGAACTAGCTCTCCTTAAACCATCTTGATATTTTAATTTTAATACGTGATGTATCTATTTTACAATATCTGCCCATGTTAATATTTCCCTACAAATAGCATCGTCCCTCCTCACTTCATACATACACTTGGGAACTATTTTGAATTTGAATTTGGGAACTAATAATCAAGGACTCTCTTTAATTCACTAGACTCTGTCTCATGTTTCATATGAAACACTTGGACCTTATGGCATTTTGCATATTAATTTCATAATTTTAATAGTTTATTTTAGAAATGACATAAGCAACTTACTCCACTGAAGAGTATTTTCTGAGTAAACCTATACTTACAGTACAGAGGCATAGCACAGAAGTTTCCCTGGCTCAATGGAGATGTAATACATTTAAGCCTTTCTAGCCAAACTAACTAAAATAATTCATTTTAAACATTCTGAGGGCCAAACTATTTTCTTGAGAGTCTCTAACTGATATTTCATGTGCTGTTAGGGAAAACTTTATTGTGTCTATTTTTTTCTCTTTAAAATACAGTGTGATGTTACATGACTGATGTAGCAAATTTTGAATATTAGAAAATGATACATAATCACATGAATCTCAAAAATGTCATAATTATTTGAAAAATAAGTGGATTAGATTTTAATGAATTCTTTTTCCAATAGCACAGAATTTGAAAGAACTCATGGTTTTGTTAAGCTGTTATTTGTGTTTTTATCACAGTATGTAGACATACAAATATTGATAATTTGGGTAGCTATTATTTAAAATGTGTTCTTCTGACTCTGGCCGGCTGGCTCAGTGGCAAGAATATCAACCTGGCGTGTAGACATCCAAACATCCAGGGTTTGATTGCTGGTCAGGGCACACATGAGAAGCGATCATCTGCTTCTCTCCCCTCTTCTCTCCCCCTTCTCTTTCTCTTCCCTCTGGTCGCCAGTTACTGGTTGGTCTGAGCATGGGCTCCAGGCACTGAGGATAACACAGTTGATTTGAGCATCGGCCTTAGATAGGGCTTCCTGGTGGATCCTGGTCAGGGTGCCTGCAGGAGTCTGTCTCTCTATCTCTCCTCCTCTCATTTAAAAAATCAGTATGTAAATAAATAAATAAAAATAAAATGTCTTTTCCCATAGAAGGCATAAAGTTTCATAACTTTCAGTGGCTAATACCTATCATGTAAGACTATCAAAGATAATGTAGTAAACTTTCAATTATTCAGAGATTGACTAGTCAATTGGGATATTAACCAGTTTCTTGATTTTTCCTTCTCTCTCCATTCTACATGTCTTATGATTATATTGGAAAGAGACCTTGCTTAGAGTGGAGGTGCATAATACAGTGAGAAGATGGCATTTTATTGAACTGTACACTTGAAACCTGTATGGTTTTGTGAACCAATGGCATCTCAGTACATTCAATTAATAATAATAAAAAGACTCACTATTAAATTAGAATAAGAAAAATAAACTAAAGAAAATCCAAATTAAATTTTTAAGTTTTATTAGCAAATTACCTTTTTAACTTAAAAATTGTGGAGAAAAAAATGAAAACATTGACTATTTGGTTTTTGTTTTGTCTTGTTTTTAATTTATTGTGTTACATAGATTCTAGTGTCCCCCCCCAAATGCATCCCCTTTCCCCTGTGTTCCCCTCAATATCTCACTTCCCACCCTCCCTCCAATGCTCTCCTTCCTTCCCTCCAGGATTTGCTTTACTGCTCTCTATAATGCTGTTATATGTGTATAATTTCACCAATCTCTTTCCCTTCTCTAATCCTATCCTATCATCCCCTTCCCCTCTGTCAACTTTCACTCTGGTCCCTTTGATCACAACGCTGTCTCTATTCTGTTCCTCAGTTCACATTGTTCATTGGATTTCTCAAATGAGTGAGGTCATATGATACTTTTCTTTCTCTGCCTGGCTTAATTCATTTAACATAATAGTTTCCAGGTTCATCTATGATGTCACAAAAGGTAAGATTTCCTTCTTTTTAATGGCTGCATAGTATTCCATTGTGTATATGTACCACTGCTTTTTAATCCACTTGCCCACTGATGGACACTTGGGCTGTTTCCAGATCTTGGCTATTGTAAACAAAATAAAAAAATAAACCACACAATGGGAGAACATATTTGACAATACGTCTGATAAGGGGTTAATAACCAAAAGTTATAAAGAACTTGTAAAACTCAACACCAGGAAGATAAACAATCCAATCAAAAAATGGGCAAAAGAAATGAACAGACACTTCTCCAGAGAGGACATATAGATGGCAAATAAGCAGATGAAAAAATGTTTATCATTAGTCATTAGAGAAATGCAAATTAAAACCACAATGAGATATCACCTCAGACCAGTCAGAATGGCGCTCATCAACAAAACAACACAGAGTAAGTGCTGGCGAGGATGTGGAGAAAAGGGAACCCTCCTGCATTGCTGGTGGGAATGCAAACTGGTGCAGCCACTGTGGAAAACAGTATGGAGATTCCTCAAAAAATTAAAAATAAAACTGCCCTTTTACCTAGCTATCCCACTCTTAGGAATATATCCCAAGAACACCACATCACTGATTCAAAAGAAGAAATGTAGCCCCATGTTTATGGCAGCATTGTTTACAATAGCCAAGATCTTATTTGGTTTTAATACATGTTTTAGGTATCAAAGTTCTTTCTCTTCACTATTTCTGTCAACAGAGATATACTTTGACCAGATAAATTATGACACAGATAACAATTTTGATTTATCAGTTCTGTGAGTTTATGGTTCTTGCCTTGTTTTACTCATTCTCAAGTTTGTGTTTGCACAAAAGACACCTTCAGTGTATGCTGAGACGCAGTTTGTGATCGTATATGCAAATAAGTATTTTGCTTCATATCAAGTAAATTCAAACCTTTGGTGATTTTGAATTGACTGTTTTGATGTAGAAGTAATGATAATAGGCATTTTGGTGAGATATAAAGAGGACTGAAGGTCCTAGCAAGTAATCAGACTACAAAAAACTTTAAATAATTTCCATCTGTAAAACCATCATTTTCACAAATGATATTGTTTAAAATCAAATGACAGAATCTACCCCAGGTTAAAAAAGATATAAATTCTTATCTAATAAAATAAAAATCACTACTCAAAACTACACCATTTGAATTCCCAGAAACTTTAAAGTTTAAATAGATTCCCCCTCTCCTCTCCCAATGGGCATTTTGAATATACCACAAGGTAGGATTCTCAGTTCTGATGAGGAAATAAAATAAAAAGCTCTCTCTAGAGGACCCTTATGTATATTGTACCCTGTTAGGACAGTGCTGGCTCCATGAAGTCACCCCAAATCAGAGTGGGTGATAATACATAGTTTGTCATTTCCACCCAGAGAATTCACCTTAGATTTTAACTAAAGTAGTCAGTGCTTGCCAGTAACAACTTATTTTGATATAGGAGACATAAGAAAATGCCTTGTAAGACCTGAGGACCAAAACATTGAATTGTCCAAAAATATTATGGAGAGAAGAATGTATCTAAGCATAATTAAATTAAACATATGACAACAGTTTTCTTGTTGAATAACATTATCATATTATCATTATTATTTCTCCAATTCTTTTCAATCTTCATTATTTATCAATTTCAATTATTTTAGTTTATATTTTCTGTTTTCATCTGCTGTGATCCTTTTTAAAAATTAGAACTGCCATTTCCTTAACATGATTACAGAATAAAATGTATAGCTATGTATATTTCAATTTTGTTATTTCATAAACTTTATCAGCAAAACAACATGTGGTACATATTAACCATAGATTATCCTCATTCAATCTGGTTGATGTTCAAAACCAATGTTGAAAAGATGACCCTCTGCATATATAGTTCAGTTGTATAATTTTCTTATTATCTGATGATATGTCATTTTTTAAAATTTACTTTTATATATAAATGTCTTATTCCCTTAACCAAAGCATAAAGCCATTGTAAACTGGGAACATGTCTTTTTCTTATAGACTGTCCATGACATCTGTGTCATGACTAACAACCTATTGTATGTATATACTTGGATATTCCCAACATATTTAAAATTCTACCCATCATCAGCTTCTTCTCATTTTTTCCATTTTTCTCAACTGACTAGCTGCAGCATGCCTGTCAATTGGCCAAACCAGATACGTGAAGTCATCTTCCTTAGTTCATTAAATCAGTAAGATTTATCTGGTGTACTTGAAGTTTTATGTTTCTCCCAGTTCTTTGCAAGTAAATTAAAATAAGAGAGCTATATATTTTCCACAGTTTTATTTATAACAATTAAAAAATGTTTAATGAGCATTTTAATGAGAAAATAGATAATAGGGTAGATAATAGTTTAGATAATAAGTTTTAATGCATAATGAATATGTATCAAAATAAGCAATAAAATTTATATTGCATATATACAATAATAGCATTATTTACTTTTATAATTATATTTTAAATCAACTTAATAACTCATTAAATTTGTATGATAAAAATGATAGTAATGATGAAGTTGAGCATCAGAGATCATAAGAAGTAACATTATTGAATATTCACTATATGCTTAATATTTACTATGTTCACTAATATAAACATTATATGTTCCACTCTTTTTATTTTTAGTGAGAGAGACAGACAAAGAGAGACAAAGAGAGGGATATATAGGGACAGACAGACAGGAAGGGAGTTGAGAAGCATCAATTCTTTGTTGTGGCACCTTAGTTGTTCATTGATTTCTTTCTCTATGTGCCTTGACCAGGGGGCTACAACAGAGCCAGTGACCCCTCTCTCAAGCCAGTGACCTTGGGCCTCAGGCTAGTGACCATAAGGTCATGTCTATGATCTTACACTTAAGCCAGAGACCCCACACTCAAGTGAGCCCATGCTCAAGTCAGATGAGTCCACGTTCAAGCAAGCAACCTCGGGGTTTCAAACCTGAGTCCTCTGCATCCCAGACCAATGCTCTATCCACTGCACCACTACCTGGTCAGGCTGCCACTCTTTTTGTGTGTGTATATGTGACAGAGAGAGGGACAGATACAGACAAACAGACAAGGAAGGGAGATGAGAAGGATCAATTCTTTGTTATGCCTCCTTAGTTGCTCATTGATTGCTTTCCCATATGTGTTGTTATGGGGGTAGGGGTGGCTACAGTTGAGGGAGTGGCCCCTTGCTCAAGCTAGTAACCTTGAGCTTCAAGCCAGTGACCTTCGGACTCAAGCCAGTGACCATGAAGTTCTGTCTCTGATCTCACATTCAAGTCAGCGGCCCTGCACTCAAGCTGGTGAACCTGCACTCAATCTGGTGAGCCTACACTCAAGCCAGTGACCTCAGGATTTTAAACCTGGATCCTCTGCATTTCAGGCCAACACTCTATCCACTGTGCCACCTCCCAGTCAGGCTAGGCTGCCACATTTAATTGTTGATTTTTTTTTACCAAGTCTGAGGAAGTATTATATATAGAAAGCTAGCTCTGGTTTCTATTTCACCACCAAAACTATGTACATACAGTTTTTCATTCTTTGCCTTTATCTATTCAAAGGAAACAATATTTGCTGACTTTATAGTGCAACAGTTATGAGAAGTAAAGCACAATGTTAGAAATAAATTTAAATCTTAGACTACACATATTTGATATACAGCAATTTTCTTTTTCAGTTATAATTTATATTTCTCCCACATCAGAAAATCATGTTATCCTTATTCATATCAAAAGCATTCCACATCTGACTTTTGTATTCCCATCAATCTAGCATACTCACTGTATTCCAAATAGTTCTGGATGTCATATGTATGACACAAGGCATTTCTGTGCCCTCCCTCCTAATTTACAATGACAATTTGGCTCTAGTAGTTACCCTTTTGTAACTTTTTTTCTTAAATAAAAATTTTAAAAGACATGTGAATATGTGTAAGTCACTTCAAACCTTTTCCAGAGTAGGCTAGGAAAATAAAATGTGCCAGAAGTCATGAAGATAAAATGCCAGTTAGGAGATACCTGGAAAGAAATGAAGATGGTCTCAGATATCAGATTATATTAATATGTTTAACCACCACATCAGGATTTCAAAAAGTTTATAGAGCAACTTATTTCAAATGACATTTTTAAGAGAACAAAGATGGAAAAGAATGGAACTCCCCAATCCCATCTATCCATATAAACAATAAAAAGCGGGCAAAAGCTATCTAAATTGACTTTTTTCAGGATGCTGTAAACCAAAATTCTTTAGAAATCAGATAATTCTTAATCAGGAAACACCAGAGGACTCTTGGTAAGGACACTGAGCTTTGTGATGCTTTCATTTGCCCTGGATTCATCTCTTACTCCTCAAGTTAATGGTGGCACCAAAAAAGACATTTCGTATTTCCAGAATAGGTATTAGCACTGCTGGGAACATAATAGACAATATTCACAAAGCAGTAAGGCTGTTCTTTGACCTGACTGGTAGTTCCCTGGGGACAAGCTCAAAAGAGTTTCCTTAATCTCTCATAACTCAGAACGTTCCTTGTGGCTATTTCAGAGGCATTTGTCAAAATATTTCAGGCAAATATATTATCACTGTTGCCTGGAGCAATGAGTAACAGTTGGGGGCAAACAATAAATTAATCAAATGCTTGGGATAAAAAAAGAAACTAGAGAATGAGATATTTGGGGAATAAGGGCTTTGAAAATCTCCAACATATTTCAGGAAATCTAGAAGGCTACACACAAGGACAGGGCCTTCCTAAAAAGGATGTAATCTCTTACGTCTTGCTAAACTGAGCCTTTATGCTTTCAGGAAGTAAACACTAAGGCAGAAATGTAAAAGTCTGGCTAGTGTTAAAGGTGTGCCCTGAGACAAACACAGAATCTACCTCCAAAACTTGGGAGAATTTTCTGATTCTAAACATGCAAGGAAAGCTCTGCCCAATCACTAGCTGATCTCTATCATAATACATGACAAAGATTACAAGCTCCCTAACATTGTTTTTAAAAAGTCACTAAACAAACAAAAACATCTATTAAAACAAGTGGCAACAATAAACCCTAAGGAAGGAGATGTAACTGAATTCCATAGTTGCCACATTATAATGTTCAAAATGTACAGTTTTCAACAACAAAACAATTAGACATGCAAATAAACAAGAAAGTATGGCCCATGCTTAAGAAAAGAATAATTAATATAAACAGTCCCTGAATAATATCAGACAATACTATTAGTAGACAAATCCTTTAAAATAAATCAATATTTCAAATGTTTTCAAAGAGCTAAAAGAAATCATATCTAAAGCATTAAAGGGATCAATGTCTTACCAAATAGAGAATATCAATAAAGAGATACTCACTGTATTAAGAAGTCAAAAAGAAATTCTGGAGCTGAAAAATACAACTGAAATAAAAAACTCACTCAAGGTACTCAACCGTAGATTTTAGTAGGCAGAAAATAAATCAGCAATCATGAACATAGGTCAGTTGAGCTTATAAAGTCTGGAAAGAGGGCAAAATGAAGCAAAATAAACAGGGCTGAAGACACTAGTGAGACATCTGCAACCATACTAACACACAAGTAATGCGAGTTCCAGAAGGAAAAGAGAAAAGTAAAAAAGGAGAAACAAAATTAGAAGAAAAGGTAGTCAAAAACTTCCCACTCATGATGAAAAATATTTATCTACATATACAGTCATGCACTGCAATGTGATAGATTCTAAGAAATGCATTGTGAAATGATTTTGTTGTGTGAACATGAGAGAGAGCACTAACAGAAACCTTGATGGTATCCTACGACACATCTAGGCCACATGTTATAGCTTTTTGCTTCTAGGATACAAACCTGTACAGCATGTTCCTGTCCAAATCAACACGATATTAAATCATGCATAAGAGAAAATGATTCAATGAAGAAATGTGCAGTAAACACATTGTGTTCATGCAATGGAATATTCTTCAGCCATGAAAAGGAACAAAGTATTGATACATTTATGAACTCTAAAAACATTATGGTAAGTGAAAAAAGGAAGACACAAATAGCCATATATTGTAATATGCCATTAAAATGACATGTCCAGAATAAAAGGCGATTTCATAGATACATAAAGTATATCAGTGTTTGCAAGGGACTGTGTGGCACTGTGGGGAGAATTGTTAGTGACTGCTAATGATTATGCATTTGTGGGGAAAGTTGTTTAAAATGTTCCAGAATTATATATTAGTGATGGTTGAGCATTACTGTGTTTTTGCTAATGATGACTGAATTGTACACTTTCAAATAATTAAAATCTTAATTTTTAAAAATTAAAAGTTTTTTTCTTATAGAAAATTTCAAAATAAATACAAAGAGAAAACAGTGTATCTCATGGCATAGTGGGCATGTGATGTAAGCTTTATTCAAATGAAAACATCATTCTTTTAGAGTTTTGCTCTGAAATTTGTAACATATTACATTAGTATTTCCCACTATTGTAGAATATGGTAGAGTTGGTTATTTTTCCTACTGGACTCTATGCACCTTGAGAAGAAAAAACAGTTTTGTTCAGTTAGTGCACTGTTTGCAATTGATTCAGTCACTTGCAACTGATGGGCATATAAAAAAATAATTGTTGAATAAATATATATTCTAACTTGGTAAAAGGAAGCTAACATATTATCATTGGCAATGCTTTGTCCAATTCTTGCCTTCTGTTAAACACACACATGCACACAAAGCCTGGTTTTTTGTCATAGTTACTAGGATGGAACAGCCAACATGTTAGATTCATGGTGATCATTCAGTTGCCTAACATACTATTAAAATTGTGTTAACTTAATTTTCTGTTACAATGACCTATGTAAAGAAATGCAATTAACTAAGTACTTTGCCTTATATAGTATGATTGGTTATTATCTTTGATTTCCATACTAAATGCATTGTGGCTTCTCAGTGTCCTAGAATAATGTCAAAGAAGATAGAGAAATGGTTCCCCTTCTAATTATTGAGAATTTAGTCTTTATGTAGTTGATGTTGATGAATGTCATATTTGACTCTTGCTTCTCAATGGCCATTTTTAAAAGTTTAAGTCTGTTGAACTCATCTCTAGATCACCTCCATACAGAGTGCTTTATTGCAAGTGACACAGTGGATAGTCTTTTTAATAATATTCTTGGGCAAAAGAAATGAACTATTGGGTTAATTTCTGTAGTTTCTCGTAGCCATCTAAGCTAAACTGAAGTTTTAGCAAACAGAGATAAAATTCACTTTCTTGATTTAGCTTTTGGTCTATGATATTCTAATTCCTAATCTTTATAAGAAATATGTATCATACTATATACAATTCTTTTTTCAAAATAAAACATGTTTAACATCCACCTTTCACTGTATTTTATTTGACATAAATTATCATTATTTTATGTCAGCATTTCTTTGAATTGCCAAGTTTTCATTAACAAAAGGCTACTATATATCTTTGTGGTGCTTTAAATAAAATCATGCTATTGGTCTGTTTTGACTGTCATTTCTCATTGAGCTTGTTTTCTGTCAGTGAGTCTGACTTTTAGTAAAAAAAAAAAATTTTGACACAGACTACTAATGTCTTGATTATTATAGACCACTGTGAACTATTTACCATTGTTCCTTTGAATTTCCATAGAGCCTGTCCTGGCTTTAGTCTACTTTTAATAAGTTGTAGAGCTATGCAGCTCAACACAGGTGGTCACATAAATAAAACTTATTCCAAAACTACTACTGGAAAGTTCTTATTGTTTTGATGCTTCCTGTAAGTGACAAATATAGCAGAATTCCAGATAACTTATCAGTGTCATTCTTGAACTAATTAGCTTTCTTTGTCAATGATGGTAGAACTCACTTCCTTTGACAGTGTTTTGTGGAGGATAAACAGCAGACTAAGAATTACTTGAACAGGTAACTCTAAAGGGGTTTTTCAAACTTGAAATTCTATTATTCTCTCAAGTTCCTTTTTTTTATACGAAACCTCAGAAACAAAGTATTTTATGAGCATACTATTTGAAAAATGCTTATTTTTAGCTGCTTTCCCAAGAGTGGTTTGAAGGTGATTCTTTGCAATTACTGGTGAAACAGGCATAAGTTGCTGGCCGCCACTTCTAGAGTAGAAGGCTGACCGCATCTTGTTGTGTCCAAACTACTGTAAGAGAGAATTTGTTCATAATTTTTTATTTTAGTATTTTATTATTTTTACTCATAAATATTTGCAGATGCTTGGCCTCTCCTGCCACATAAACATGTAAGGTTTTGTTGATATAATATTAAAAATGGGTCATGTTAGACCCAGTCTTTTAAAAATTAATTTATCATGTAGCATTTAAGACATATAGAATTTACAAGGAATAAATTCAATAGCTATATCTACTGCTCATATTAATAAAAAAATATTGCCAAAGTCAAATCTCTTTTATTTCTTGCTTCCTGAACATTTCCCCCAGCAGTAAACATGATTCTGTAGGGGACTTTACTGAATTTTCCAATATATTTGCTGTATATGTATGAACTTGTGAATAACAACCTGAGGTTGGAGGATGTGTCCTATAAGCTGCAACTTACAGAAAGGATATATGAGTCAAGGAGAGTAGTATGCAGACCAGGATAAGCAGAATAGCCTCAAGGTGCTTTGAGGTACTATGTCCAGAATCTGCAAAACATGGGTAATGGAGGAGCACCACGATCTTCTCTCTCCAAATGATCCAAAATGAGAGAGAAGAATTGGGACACCAAGACATGCAGGGTGAATGGGAGGAAGAGTTCTAGCAGAGGCAGCAAAAAGGGATATCAACTCATAGACATGCCTACCTTTATAGCATCCCTGCTCATTGAGGTGGCCTTCTTCTCATATACCTCCAACAAACTGCTTAAAACTGTTTATACAACAACAGGTTTATGCTGTCATTCCTTTCCTTACCATTGTGGCTTCTAACACAGTATATTCACAGATAAAAGCAGATTGATAATAGAAATCACATCACTCACAGGTTTATTTTCTCAACTTAATTTTATCTTTTTTTTTCCTTTTATTCATTATAGAGAGGAGACACAGTGTGTGTGTGTGTGTGTGTGTGTGTGTGTGTGTGTGAGTGTGTGTGTGAGAGAGAGAGAGAGAGAGGAGAGAGAGAAAGAGAGAAAAGGGGGGAGGAGCTGGAAGCATCAACTCCTATATGTGCCTTGACCAGACCAGTGTAGGGTTTTGAACTGGCGACCTCCGTGCTCCCAGGTCGACGCTTTATCCACTGCACCACCACAGATCAGGCCTCAACTTAATTTTAAAAGAGGTGAACCAGCCCCAGAAAAAATAATAATGTGTATGATCTTTAAATGTTTTATTTTTCTTTTTTATCAAAGCTGATACCTACAAATAGTTATACAATTGAAGCTGCTATTTCTTGCTCAGACCTTTCTTGACTCCCTTAGACATGAGCTAAAAGAAAACACTCCAGGCCTGACTTGGCGGTGGCACAGCAGATAGAACATAAGACTGGGATGCAGAAGACCCAGGCTCAAGGTCACCGGCTTGAATGTAGTCTTATCCTGCTTGAGTGTGTGGGCTCACCAGCTTGAGCCTAAGATCGCTAGCTTGAGCAAGGGGTCACTCACTCTGCTGTAGCCCCTGGTCAAGGCACATATGAGAAAGCCATCAATGAACAACTAAAGTGCCACAATAAAGACTTGGTGCTTCTCGTCTTTCTCCTTCCTGTATGTCTCTATCTGTCCCTGTCTCTGTCTCTCTCTCTGTCTCTGTCACACACACAATAAAAAAAAAAATACTCCAGGACACCCTTATCCTAGCAGTATACCCCAATATCCTCAGCCTTCATGTGCCAGTCGACTTTTTTTGCTGCCTGAATGGTACTAGAGTTTTGATGGCAAATGTGTTCTTGCATTCACCATAGATGACAAAAATAATTTTAACCCTGGGATGGGGGTGGGGGTGGGGTGGGGTAATAAAAAATAGCTTTACATTTAACTAAGGATTTGTAAGTTTTTTTCTTTTTCACATTCAATATATTAACTATTACAGCAAACCTATAAAAGTAGCTGAATGTGCCAGATTTATGTATGAGATGAGGTCACTTGGACTAGTGACTTTCTAAAAAGGGGTGGAGTTGCTGTTTTTATTGGGTGAAGCTGTCTTTCTATGAGAGGAAAGAAAGAATAGATTGTTTATTTCCTTGTTTTTAATAAATGTGAATGTGATGGCCAAGAACAAAGCAGCAAATATACAGGATGTGCTAAATTATTCATTTTATTATTTCAAAGAGCTTCTACTTTATAGATTGTGACCTCAAACGTCAATAAATAATGATCATAATTAAGAATCATAGAATTTAGGGCCTTGGCCAGTTGGCTCAGCGGTACAGCGTCAGCCTGGTGCACGGAAGTCCCAGGTTCAATTCCAGGTCAGGGCACACAAGACAAGCGCCCATCTGCTTCTTCACCCTTCACCCTCTCCTTTCTCTCTCTTTCTCTCTCTCTTCTCCTCCCGCAGCCAAGGCTCCACTCGAGCAAAGTTGGCCTGGGTGCTGAGGACGGCTCCATGGCCTCCACCTCAGGCACTAGAATGGCTCTGATTGCAACTGAGCAATGCCCCAGAGGGGTCAAGCATAGCCCCCTGATGGACATGCCGGGTAGATCCCAGTTGGGTGCATGTGGGAGTCTGTCTGTCTGCCTCTACCCCGCTTCTCACTTTGGAAAAAAAAAAGAATCATAGAATATAGGATTTAGGAGTTGAATAGAGGTTTTGAGGTCATTCAGGGCAATGCCTCTTTTTTTTTCTTACTCCCTCCTGTTTCCCTGCCCCTGGTCACTTTTTCAGTTTATTTATGTCCATGAGTCTCAGCTTTATATCCCACCTATGTGTGAAATCAAATAATTCTTAGCCTTTTCTGATTTACTTATTTCACTCAGTATAGTGTTCTCAAGGTTTGTCCATGCTGTCGTAAATGGCAATATGTTATCATTTCTTATGACTGAGTAGTATTCCACTGTATATATGTACCATGTCTTCTTTATCCAATCCTCTATTGATAGACACTTTGGTTGTTTCCATGTCTTGGTCATGGTAAATAATGCTGTGATAAACATGGGGGTGCATGTGTCTTTGCATACCAATGTTTTCAAGTTTTGGGGGTAGATACCCAGTAAAGGGATCACTGGGTCATATGGTAGATCTATTCTTAATATTTTGAGGAATCACCATACTTTCTTTCATAATGTCTGTACCAGTTTACATTCCCACCAGCAGTGAATAAGGGTTCCTTTTTCTCTACAGCCTCTCCAACACTTGTTATTACCTGTCTTGTTGATAATAGCCAATCTAACAGGTGCAAGGTAGTGTCACATTGTAGTTTTGATTTGTATTTCTCTAGTAGCTAGCAGAAATGAGCATCTTTTCATATATCTGTTGGCCATTTGTATGTATTCTTGGGAGAAGTGTCTGTTCAGCCTTTTCCCCATTTTTAATTGGATTTTTTGCCTGTTTGTTGCTGAGATTTGTGAGTTATTTGTATATTTCAGATATTAACCCCTTATTGATGCTATTATTTACAAATATTGTCTCCCACTTGGTTGGCAGTCTATTTGTTTTGTCAGTTTCTTTTGCTGTGCAGAAGCTTTTTAGTATGATATAGTCTCATTTATATATTTTTGCTTTTATTTCCCTTGCATAAAATGTTATCTATGGCCAAGGTCCATAAGTTTAGTAGCAGTGTTTTCTCCTCCTTATTCTCTTCCACCTTCTCCTCCTCCTCCTTCTCTTCCTCCTCCTCCTCCTCCTCCTCTTCTTCTTCTTCTTCTTCTTCTTCTTCTTCTTCTTCTTCTTCTTCTTCTTCTTTTGAGACAGAGAAAGGGACAGATAGGGACAGACAGACAGGAAGGGAGAGAAATAAGAAGCATCTAATTCCTCTTTTCAGCACCTTAGCTGTTCAGTGATTTCTTTCTCATATGTTCCTTGATCAGGGGGCTACAGCAGAGTGAGTGACCCCTTGCTCAAACCAGCATTCTTGGGCTCAAGCCAGTAACCTTGAGCTTCAAGTCAGAAACCTTTTTGGTTCAAGCCAGTGACCATGGGGTCATGTCTATGATCCCACGCTCAAGCCAGTGATCCTGTGCTCAAGCTGATGATCCCGCACTCCAACTGGCAACTTCAGGGTTTCTAATCTGTGTCCTCTGCACCTCAGTCCATCACTCATTCCACTGCACCACCACCTGGTCAGACACCAATGTTTTCTTCTATGTAATTTATGGTTCCTGATCTTATATATAGGTCTTTGATCCATTTTGAATTAATTTTTGTGCCTTGGGACAAACTGTAGTCAAGTTTCACTTGCCATTCATTTAGTGGTATATAACTTTTCACAGTATTCTAGTATGATCCTTTGTATATCTATGATGTCTGTGGTAATTTCTCCTCTTTCATTTTGGATTTTGTTTATATGAGTCATTTCTTTCTTTTTCCTTAGTGAGTTTAGCCAGAAATTTGTCTATTTTATTGATCTTTTCAAAGAACCAGCATTTTATTGTATTAATTTTTTTCTATAGTTTTCTGTTTGATTTAGTTCTTTTCTTTTGCTGACTTTAGGTTGCCTTTGTTCTTCTTTTTCTAGTTCTTTAATACATGATGTTAGATTGTTTACTTAGGATCTCTCTTATTTCTTGTTATAAGCTTATAACGATACAAATTTCCCTCTTATTCTGTCTTCACTGCCTCTCAGTTTTGATATGTTGTGCCGTCATTCTTGTTTGTCTGTATATATCTTTTGATCTCTGCTTTTTCTTTCTTTGACCCAGTCATTTTTTAGAAGTATATTATTTAATTTTCACATTTTTGTGTGTTTATTTACTTCTTTTTTGCAGTTGAATTCTAATTTCAAAGCCTATGGTTAGATAATATGCTTGGTATATTTTTAATCTTCTTGAATTTGTTGCAGTTAGTTTTGTGTCCCAACATATGGTCTATCCTTTAGAATACTTCATGCATATAGGAAAAGAGTGTATAATCTGATGTTCTGAGATGAAATGTTTTCTAAATGTTTATTATATTATTTTGTCTACTGTGTTTTTTAAGGCTGATATTTCTTTATTGATTTTCTGTTTGGATGATCTACCTAAAGCTCTCAATGGTGTGTTCAGATTTCCAAGGGGTAATCTCTCCCAATATATCCGAGAAACGATGGCATAGGCCTGATCTCCTGGCCTGGTTTGGGTTTAAGTTTGTGTGAAATTTTTGACTGGGATTCAAGGCATGCCTGCTTTTTTTTGGTTTATTCACAAAGCAGCAAGTGTTTAGTACAAAAACTAAGGAAGGATTAAGAATGTTTTGGACCTTAACATTCTTCTGTTCAGACTGGGTCCAATCATTCTCCCAGGATATCACATTCTACCAAGTATTCATTCTTATCTAGATTGGAAATTCCACTGATTATTTCATCTTACATTGATAGTAGAGGAAGGAAGGAAGAAAGGAAGGAAAGAAGGAAGGAAGGAAGGAAGGAAGGAAGGAAGGAAGGAAGGAAGGAAGGGAGGGAGGGAGAAAGGAAGAAAGGTAAGAAGGGAGGGAGGTATATAGGAGAGAAACAGAAAAAGAAATATGGATAAAGGAAAAGGAATGAGGAGAGAGGAGAAATAAAAGAACCAAAAAAATTAGTCTATTTTGGTATGGTATGCTTTTAATAAATTATGCAAGTTTTAAATATTTCAGTTCTTTTTTTTAAAATTCCCATAAACTCTTTGATAAATACTGCTGTTGATATTTGCTATTTGCCTACCTAATATCCATTCTCTCTTTTCTAATAACACTGCTCTAATTTTTAGTGGATCCAGGCTCTTCCTCTCTCAAATGAGTAGTTTGGGAGAGCGCTGTCCAATGTGAACTTCAGAACATATGATCTTTTGTTCTGACTAATGCAAACCCTTTATTCCCACCCATAATGACTGATTCAGAGATGGGCACCTAATCCATTCACAGACAATCATAAATAACCTCAGGATTTTTACCGAAAAGACAAGAAAATTAATTCTACTTCAGCAGAATGAGGCTGCAGCAGGGAAAAAAGTAGATATGGTGGTGTTGGGGGTGGGGGAGGGGAGTTTTGACCAAAAAGAAGCCGGGAGAAAACAGCTTCCTGATAACCGGGAAACACAGGGCACACACCATGCCAGAAGTCATTTGTGCCTGTGAACTTTTCAGTTACTGACACTTTCTGTTTAAGCCATTCTGTTCTCTGTTTCTTTTATTTGCTACAGAGAGGCAAGGTAAGTAACATTTATTTTTCCAAAGTATACATCAAATTTCACTAGAGTTTCCAAAATCAATTTTTCCAATTTAAAACATAAAGAGAATATGTACACATTTTAGCACTATTTATTTTTTCAATTCTTACCTTTATGGTAATATATTGATTGTCTAATTACTTGTTTAACTGCTCTCTCTCCCACTATTGAAAGTTATATGAGAACAAGAAGCATTATTTGGTTTTTTTTTTTTTTTTACATTAAATATCTAGCACAGTGCCAGGCACTCAGAATACCATAAATACTAAGGTGATAGACAGATGAAAGAAAGAAAAAAAGAAGGAAAGAAAGAAAGAGAGAAAGAAAGAAAAGGAAAGGAAAGAAGGAAGGAGAGAGAGAGAAAGAAAGAAAGAAAGAAGGAAGGAAGGAAGGAAGGAAGGAAGGAAGGAAGGAAGGAAGGAAGGAAGGAAGGAAGGAAGCAAAAGGAAGGAAAGAGAGAGAAAAAATGAAGAAAGGGAGGAAGGAAAGAAAGAAGAAAGAGAGAGAGAGAGGAAGGAAGGAAGTAAAGAAAGAAGGAAGAAAGAAAGAGAGAGGAAGGGATGGAGGGAGGGAGAGAGAGAGAAAGAGAGAGAAAGAAAGAAAGAAAAGAAAGAAAAATGCTTGGGAACTCATTCATAAGACCTTGCATTATTCTAACTATCCAACATGCTCCTAAAACATTTTTTCTCCCTTCTGACTTCATCCTGAATTGTTACTTGTCCTATCAAAAGCATGTTCACCTTATTCTTAAAAATAAGCTGAGCTCAGAAAAATGTTTCTCAAACTCCTGAAGCTTAGAAAATACTCCTGGTAATGTATAGAGATGGTACTCATCCCATTTGGGAGAATAGACACAGTATATCCACAACCACACATTTCATTGTATTCTTGAACATACAGGCTTCCTCATGCATCTCAAGGTGAATTTAAAAATTCTTGATATTTTATTTTCTTTTAAACAATTAACTGATGCCTGACCTGTGGTGGCGCAGTGGATAAAGCGTCGACCTGGGAACACTGAGGTTGCCAGTTCAAAACCCTGCACTGGTCTGGTCAAGGCACATATGGGAGTTGATGCTTCTAGCTCCTCCCCCCTTTCTCTCTCTCTCTCTCTCTCTCTCTCTCTCTCTCTCTCTCTGTGTGTGTGTGTGTGTGTGTGTCTCCTCTCTAAAATGAATAAATAATAAATAAATAAATAAATAAACAATTAACTGAGACCTTGGTTACCTTTGAGACTCACTTAAAACTCTTAAAATCTGCTCTCCCTTCTCCTCAGCCATTATAACAGTAAGGCTGTGAATAACCACAATTAACAGTACTGTTATATTCCAGAAACCATTATTCAACTTAATAAAAATAATAAATAAGCAAACAGATATTTCCCTGCTATTTAGGTACTTATTTAAGAAGCATCGGATCTCTGCAGGAGCTTTTGGGATAACCTTTATCCATTTGTTATTAAAAATTTATAAATGCAGACAAAAGTGAATTATTTACTTATTTTTGGTTATGCCAAAATTAGCCAAATGGCTTTTGAATCTGGTAGCTTCTGTTCTTTTCAATGGAAAAGTGTTACCAATTTTTGGAGGAAGAGGTATCTTGGGTGTTATTTAATAATGCAATTTAAGCAACAATTTTCACACAAATAAGACATTTATTACTCTCTATGTGAAAGTTAAGTCATTTTCAATTTTTAAATACAGACTTGCATTGAGTTCAAACTTAAGAAATATTAAAATGTATGCTAATTAAATAAAATATGTAGTATCTATAGTTAGGAAAAATAATACTAGTAACAATGATGATAGCTACTATAAAATTGCTTTTTAATTTTACAAGTGTGCCAGGCACTCCTATAAGTACTTATTCAAATTAATCCACTTAATATTCCTAAATACCATTTGAGGCAGGTAGAATGATTATAATAGTTCAGAACCGGAAAAATAATACACAGATTAGACAGTAAACGGCGAGTGCCAAGGTTCTGCAGGGAAAATGAGCACCACTTGTTAGAGGACTCAAAGGAAAGTCAAATGATGATTATTAATTACATATTACTGTAATTGTATTTTACAGTTTCAGTTGACATGTTTATTCTAATATGAAAATTATTTTATATTAAAATTTCAAAGCAAAATAATTTCTATTTTATTGGCTATTGTTGACACTTTAATTTTACTTTTTAAATACATATTTTGTTCTGAGACTGTGGCCTTTAGTTATATCATTTGTTCTTATTCTAATTGTGACTATTACATGGAAATTTTAAATATTTTTTATGACTGTTTCAGAAATCATACTGTCTTAAGTGTTCATCTCTTCATCTGTACATATGTAATATATATATAATATATAAACTACATGTAGATGGTATTAAAAAATTTTTACTTGTTTGAATTTTACTATTTCTGTTTATTTTTAACCTAATATCTTTATCAATACAATTAGAGTAAAGTCTCCTAAAGGCTTTAAAATTCAAGGATTAAATTTCAATCACCTTAGTTTCATATAGTTTGATACAGTACTTGAAATATATAAGCTTTCAAGATTTTACCTTTACCGACATGAAATATGTTAGTGTGTCCCATTCATTATTTTATTTTCTGCTATTATAATTGGTGTCATAGTGCTGGTGCAATGCTTTTTGGTTGTTGTTAAAATTTACCCTATATATCTTTCCATTATTTTATTATCAGTCTTTATGTCATCATATTTTTAGCTCTTTTACTGTTATATAGCATATAACTAGATTGAAGATTGTTATTAATTTGGTTTCTTTCATATCTCTCTCTCTCTCTCTCTCTCTCTCTCTCTCTCTCTCTTCCCCTCTCTTGGCCTTATATTAGGGCCTTTGTTTTATAATAAGGAAATACATGGTGGGGCAAAGTAGGTTTACAGTTGTGAGATGTGAAACACAGAGTTTATTCTTGTATTGTTATTTACTAATTCTTGTATTATTTTTTATACAAAAAGAAAAATACATCTAATTCCCCCCCACACACACCCTTATTTCTGTTTATTGTACCTACTGACTTAGCATTTCTTAGGTTGGGGTCTACAGACAGAAGAGCCAAAGGCAAAAGGTTATGTTCTTCTGCTTCATTAGAGAGGGGAAGCAGTGCAATAGGTCACTGGACAGAAAAGGGAGCCAGCAAGGAATGTGCGCTGAGCTGCCTGCCACAAAAAAACTGATGCTTGACCTTCAGAGTCATTCTCCCAGGAGCTGTTTGGCTCACGACAGTGTGCACAAGAGAGGGTGGGGGTGAAAATTCATCCATCCACCCTTGTTTCTCACTGCTCAAAATTCTAGCTGTTGGACTACAAATTCCCCTCCCCATATTCTGGTCAGACAAGGGTCTTTAGCTTCCTGCGTTTACATGTGGAAGACAACTACTAAAGAAAGGAGGCATGACAAGGCACAAGGCAAGGACCATAAGGTGACATGCTGTGCATCACACTTGCAGAAACTGGTCAGAGTCACTGAGAACTAGTCATAACAGGTGGCTGAGAGAAGAGCAAGTAAATGAATGGTGCAAAAGAGGTTTTTCATGTTGTCTTCTTCCTGACATCTGATTAGTTTTTCTTTTTATTTTGCTGCATTGAAATCAGTTTTCCCCTCTTTTCCTATCTGTAAGCAGTATACATCAGGTGTTTAACAATTACTCACAAATGTTTACTATACATATTTATAGTATAATTTTATTGATAATTTTAAATTAGTATCTACTTAGAAAATAACTATAATATATTGTCACTCTCGTTGTACCTTATGTACTCTACCTTTAATGGTCACCCTTGTGCTGACATTCATAAGGTTTAATTTAGTATCAATAAATTTTTGTAATATTCCTGGATTGCTACACATAACTGTGTTGTATACTTATTTCCTGAATGTCTGGGGAAAATATCCATGTTTTGAGGCCACCGGTTCCCTTTATAATTTTATCCACTTTTCAATTCCAATAAATTAAAATTTTTTATTTTATTTCAATTGCAAATTAATGGGGTGATTGCCAGAAGTTAGGGGAGGTGGAGAAGGGTATGGGGATAAATGGTGATGAACAAAGACTTGACTTGTGCAGGAAATAAACACGACACAATGTGCAGAGATGTGCTGTAGAACTGGGCTCCTGAACCTGTATAATTAAGTTAACCAGGGTCACCCCAATAAATTCAATTTAAAAGAAAGTATAAAGCATTTTTAATGACAGCTGATTGGTATAAATTAAGAGGGATAAGGAAGTAGTGGCCCATCAGCTCCAATAGTTACCCTGATGAATGACCAGGTGCCGTCTCCTGTGCTTAACTCCCATTAATTCTGATCATGAAGGTCTCTCCTAGACGCTACAAAGTTAGTAGAGGATCTTATAATACAGAAGTTTGGGGCTCTCATTTCTTATGTTTGTTCTATTCTCATAGTTCTTTTTAATCTTTTTTATTTTCAGGGATTCCTCAAAATTCTGATTTGCCGATGGCACTTTTCAGTTTTCTGATGCTCACTTTGAAGATGTGTGTGTGTGTGTGTGTGTGTGTGTGTGTGTGTGTGTGTGTTTGTGTGTGTGTGTGTTTGTGTGTGTGTGTTTGTGGCCTCTTTTTTTCAGGGATACACAGCCTCCTCTCTCCCTCTCTCTCTTCTTCCACCTCTGTCTCTCCCCTATCCTAGTTTGTTCTCTGGCTTTTTCTCATTTCATGGAATTTTAAAAACTAGGAGAGTAGAATTGTATACTCAGTCTATATTTTTGGTCTAATCTCCAGTACACTCTCTAATTAAGTTTACACATCTGCTACTCTTAAATTTCACTAAAAGATATCTACCAAAAGGAAAAAAATAAACTAGATTAATTACGTTACTATATCCACCTTTATTTAGTAGATAATAATTTATTCTTAAATTATGTTAACCTTAGCATTTGCACAGATACACCTGCCATGCTGCAGGCACTCAGTTTCTAAATCAGTGGAATATTTAAATGATACATTACTAAGCAACAAACTATTTAGATCAACCACATTCTACATCATGTGACTTGACAAGTTAGATATTATAGCCAAAGACAAACATTAGGTATGTAAATATTACATTAGCCTTATCTAATAAAAGCACAAATAAATACATATTTATATGTGTGTGTCATTTTTCATTGATCATGTTAGGGTAGAATAGAAATTGAAATTTTCTTACACACATAGCTACATGTGTGCCTACTTTATACATGCATATGTACACATTTATATCTTTATATTTATGCATTATTGATTACCAGGGGTTATTCAAAATATGAGAAAAACACAAATATAAAAAAGAACTAATGTATTTATTTGCATAACGTAAATACAGAATTAGAGCATGCTTTAAGGATCTGATGGGATCTTGGGGTTCATCATGTGGCACAATGGTTTAGAAATATAATGTCTCTCAATTTTTGTAAATTAAAATCTACCTTCAATTTAAAGCAAATGGAAATGTCATTACATTAAAATAACATATGGCACTAACCAAATTGATTCTAAATGGCCACCTGTTCCTAACATCTACCATTTCGTCAACATAATTTTTGAGGATCTGAGTGGGAACCCTCCAGGCTGTTCAGTCATTTCTTTACAGAAATCATAGTTTGACTCTGAGTATCTTCAATAAGATTGCAAAGACTAACTAAAGAATCAGTACTTCTTTGATTTTGTTGCAAATGTATTAACTCAATCTTACTCAGTTAAGCATAATGATAAGGGTTTTGACATTAGATAAATCGAAAATCCAATTCTGGTCTTTTAAATTACATGCTGGTGAATTTAGGCAAATTACTTAATCTTGTGAATCTTCTTTTTTTCTCATTTGGAAAATGCACATAATAATCAGAGCAACTAATGGTTACTTTGAGGAATATATGTATGTACACACACATATATATTATATATGTTTATTTTATGCTGAATTATATATATATATATAAATGTATATAAGTATATATAATTCAGCATAAAGTAATCATAATTTTATATTCATATAATTATATATATAGTAATGTGCAAAGTAACCATACTTACCTCTAAATATTCAATGTGGTATCATTAACCAATCTACTATGAGATCTTATACAGAGTTCAAATTTAAACAAAATAGATTTGAGCTTAATACCCTGGTAGGTAGATTTATATCATCATAATCTCTTAGGTTACTACGTGGATTCCTTAAGACAAACACATACACAATGAAACACCACAGGCTCATAAAAGTATAATGAGAAATACATTATGTAGTGATAAGAAATAATATTTCCTGAAAATGTGACATTACAAATCTCTTTGTGTTTAGGAAATATTCTTCATTAGAATTGTCGGCTATTCAAACTAGTCATTACGTCTTAACGGCCTCTGGTCCTTAAACAGTGCACAGAAGAAATTTTTATATTTCATTCATTTAGTACATTATAGTATTGTAATATTTTAGATAAGGCTAAAAAGAGCTAGCTCACACTACATCTTTGATCAATATTCAGAACAAATATATGGCAGAGAATTATTAAACATTTCCTCAAGCATTTTTTCCAGAGGGCAATAGATTATTTAGTACTATGTCAAATCACATAAGCTTATTTGGATATGATAAATTAAAATAACAAAGCATACTGATGTTTTGTCCCTGAATTCTCATGAGTGCACAACAGTGTTAAATATAATTGACTAGATATGTTTATTAGTAAGCTAACCCACTGATGACCATAATATTAGCTATCAAACAGGTAACATTGTATGATTATAAAAAAGAAATAGACATTTTATATAGTATGCATATTCATTTATTCTAAGAATAATATGTATAAAGATAAGTGTAGAAATAGTCATTTGTTGCCTGACCAGGTGGTGGTGCAGTGGATAGAGCATCAGACCGGGACACGGAGGACCCAGGTTCAAAACCTGATGTCACTGGCTTGAATTAGGGCTCATGTGACTTTAATGTGGGATTACCAGCTTGAGCATGGGATCAGTGGCTTGAGCATGGGATCATAGACATGGCCACTGGCTTGAGCCCAAGGTCCCTGGCTTGAGCAAATAAATGGTCACTGACTATGCTGCAGCCCCTTGATCAAGGCACAAACGAGAAAGCAGTAAATTAACAACTAAGGAGAAGCAATGAAGAATTGATGCTTCTCATCTTTCCCTTCCTGTCTGTCCCTATCCCTCCCAATGTCTCTGTCACAAAAAAAAAAAAGAAAGTAAAGAAATAGTCATTTGTTAATTAAATGTGTTTTAAATTCACAGTTGTTTACATTGACTGACTATCTTTGCCTCCATGAGTTTTATATAAAAAGTATATTAAATAACTTAGAATTTTCTCAAATTCATTTATCAGTGCACTTAACTTTTACCTAGTAAAAATGTGTATTTGGCTTTAGGCAGAAAATTTTCCAGATAGTCAAAAACAAATCTGCCAAATCAAAGCCAATAATTTCTAAGTATTTTAAAAATTAATATTTATAAAGGACAAAATGTTACTTTTCTAATTTTGTAATTAAATGACTATTTTCCCTTTATAAACAGAAATTAATAAATCAATGTTTATGCTATTGTCAGCTTGCCAATTAAACACATCATAGAATTCATAAATGTCTTTGCTCTTCAAGGAGTTAGCAATATGGAGTGCTTTCTTTTTTTCCCTATTTAAATAAAACTTTCCTCCACTTTCTTTTTCCTTATTCTACATCTTCAGCTACATTTTCTTGTCTTGTCTGCCCTAGAGTGCAGCAGAGTCCTCTGCTGTCTTCTGCCCAGCAAGGGACAGTGTGACTCATTGAAAGCCCTGTAGTGAGCAGCAGGTGAGGGAGTGGCTGAGGAGGAGGAGGGAAATGATGTTCACAAGGCCTGGTAACCTTAATTTAAGACATTTAGAAGCTGAGAGGGTGAGAGGAAGGAAATTTTTTGATTCATAATCTGGGGACTCAAAAAAAGTTTTCATTAGGTTTTTCTTAGATGAACATGCTCATATGGCTGGATGTCATGGGCAGAGACACAGCAGCAAGGCCAGAGAGCGAGGAGCCAGAGAGAATAAGAGCACCAAGGAGGACTGTCCACTCGTGCATGTGAGAGAAGGCCAGCCCGCAAGTAGAGATGGCAGGGGATCTGGAAAAGGTAAGGAAGATAGAGGGAAAAGAAAGAGACGCTGTAGAATCCAGCAAACGTGTGGACAAAGGACAGAAATGAGTCACAGATTGGAAATGGAATAAACACAGTTATGCATTCTTCGCCAGCTGGTTTTTACAAAAGCACGTCTATCACTTGATGGTTATCTGAATGAGAGCCCTGCTGAAGAGGATGACAATCAGACTAAGCCAAGCAGACAAGTAACAGCGCTATAGGGAACAGTCCTGGAAACAGGTTTTATGATTTAGCATAGATATGTCTTTTTTCTTAAAAGAAGCAATCTTGGCTTATATTTTATTCATAGGAGTCATTCTTTACTGCCTTGAGTGATTTTGGCTGCGTGTAGATGTGAGTATAGTAGCTTTAAATTTTTCTGTGTCCTTGAAACAGCAGCCGGTAGTGCATTCAATACAGTTACACTGACTGCTGCTGTCCTGCCTTCATGGTGAGCCTGTCAGAAAATTGTGTTTGTGTGCTGTTATTGAATTAATACTTTGCTTAAATGTACACACACACATATTGCAGAAAATGTGTAACAACTCAAGAACAGCAAAAAGGCACACCTATAAATAGTATTTAAAGTGTTAAAGTATCTAAGATTTCTAATTTCCCCTGGTTGTGAAGAAAATATATTTTGTGTGTGTGTATGTGTGACAGAGACAGTGAGAGGGACAGTTAGGGACAGACAGACAGGAAGGGAGAGTGATGAGAAGCATCAATTCTTCGTTGTGGCCCCTTAGTTTTTCATTGATTGCTTTCTCATATGTGCCTTGACTGGGGGGCTACAGCAGACCGAGTGACCCCTTGCTCAAGCCAGCAACCGTGTGTATCGATCACATATATGATCCCTCACTCAAGCCAGCGATTCCACACTCAAGCTAGTGAGCCCAAGCTCAAGCTGGATAAGAGTCCAAGCTCAAGCTGGATAAGACCTCAAACCTGGGTCCTCTGCATCCCAATCAGACATTCTATTCACTGTGCCACCACCTGGTCAGGCATTAGCAAGGTGTGTTAATCATGCATGGGCATGATGAATATTAAATAGAAAGTAAAAGTATATTTTCCTGCTTGACCAGGCAGTGGATAGAGCAGGGGTCGGGAACCGTTTTGGCTGAGAGCCATGAACCCCACATATTTTAAAATGTAATTCCGTGAGAGCCATACAACGACCCATGTACTTGATGCATTATCCAATAAAAATTTGGTGTTGTCTCGGAGGACAGCTGTGATTGGCTCCAGCCACCTGCAACCATGAACATGAGTGGTAGGAAATGAATGGATTGTAATACATGAGAATGTTTTATATTTTTTAAGTTATTATTTTTTTATTAAAGATTTGCCTGCAAGCCAGATGCAGCCATCAAAAGAGCCACATCTGACTCGCAAGCCATAGGTTCCCAACCCCTGGGATAGAGCATCAGACTGGGAGGCATAGGACCCAGGTTCGAAACCCTGAGGTTGCCAGCTTGAGGGTGGGCTCATCTGGTTCAAGCAAGGCTTGCTTGAGCAAGGGGGTCACTAGGTCTGCTGTAGCCCCCAGTCAAGGCACATATGAGAAAGCAGTCAGGGAACAACTAAGGTGTCGCAACCAAAAACTGATGCTTCTAATCTCGCCCTTCCTGTCGGTCCGTCCCTATCTGTCCCTCTCTCTTTCTCTCTCTATTTCTGTCATATACACAAAAGTATATGTTTCCTTCCAAATATAAAGAGTAAGCATAACTTTCCTGATCCTTCCTCCCATATTAAATAATCGTTTTTTGTCTAAAATGTAATGATCATTAGTACACTAAAGTAGAGTTATAATGATAAAGTCCTAGAAAGTATTTGAGTTGTACTTCCTAACATTACTCACTTACCAGAACCCTCTGGAGAGCTTTAAAAACACTGGAACCTGAATTTTACCTTGAGAAATTCTGATTTTTAAAATTCTCCTTGGTTAATCTCATGCATACTTGTGGTAGAGAATAACTCTAGTAGGGTCTATTTGTGGCCTAAAATAAAAAATCTTCTCCAAACCTACCTACCAATAAAAGGATGATCAAGGGAAGAAGAATAGTGATTTTTCTACCAGACACCTCAAAGGGAGGGGTGTTGCTTCAGCCACTCCTGCTGAGTTACTGTGGGAAATGACAGTGTCCTACAACATCAGTTTCATCTATAAAGAAGAGGTGATTAAAAAATAGATTCAACAACCTAGAGGCTGTGCCAATTAATTGAAAGATAATGTATAGGAATTAACACACAGGAAAATTCAGTGTGTCATTCCTTTCTTTCCTAGTGAAGTAAAAACCTTTCATGTCCTGTGGTGCTCTTTTAATATAAAACAGGCAAAGTTAAGTGACAGTGATCAAAAGCAAGTCAGCCCATTTACTACCTTGGCAATATCACTGTAAAGACTAGGAAGAAGGTTGGTGCTTTTAGGTTTTAAGAGAAGGAATGGTTGTTTTAAACATACAAAGCAGAATGTTTTTGTCTTGAAAAAGACTATTAAACTTACAATAGTTACCTTAAGAGAGCTATGAAGTTGTTACAAAGATGCTGCTGCTAAAAAAAAAAAAAAAATTACATCCACATATGTCAAATTGTTTTCCATAATTTAGAGCACATAGCCAGGATCACAATACAATAATACAATTGCAGGGTAGTAGGAATATGACCCCGAGAAAAACAAGCAAATTTCCTGACTCCATAGAATTTTCCTTTAGAGGAAGACAGATTGTTATCAAGTAAAATATAGATATCTGAAACAAATAAAAATGGGCCACAGCCCTGGCCGTTTAGCTCAGTGATAGAGCGTCGGCCTGGCATGTGAAAGTCCCAGGTTCAATTCCTGGCCAGGGCACATAGGAGGAGTGCCCATCTGCTTCTCCACCCTTCTCTCTCACCTTTCTCTCCCTCTCTTTCCATCCCACAGCCATGGCTCAATTGGAACAAAGTTGGCTCAGCCACTGAAGATAACTTTGGCACCAGAATGGCTCCAACTGCAACGGAGCAATGCCCCAGATGGGCAGAGCATCGCCCCCTAGTGGGCATGTTGGATGGATCCCAGTTGAGCACATGTGGGAGTCTGTTTCTCTGCCTCTCTGCTTCTCACTTCAGAAAAAAAATAATAAAAATAAAGCCATAGATCGGAATAAAGCAAATAAAAATAACAGTAGACCATTTAGCAGGTAATGAAAGTTGTCTAGCTGAGAGAGATGATGGCACCCTGGACTAGTACTTTGGATGGGGTGGTAGGAAACAGTGAATCTGTATGAACTATTTGAGAGAGAGAACCAACAGTATTTGCCTAAAGGGAGGAATTGTATATGTATTATTTTAGATGTAAAGTCAACAGGATTTGGAAGAGAAGCCTGTGTGTGATACCTTTATACTTGACTTGTGCAGCCAGAGGAACAATGCTACTATTCATTATAACTGTGTGTATCAGTATATTTCCTATTTGGCGTGGAAGGTCACGCTTTAGACAGGCTGAGTTTAAGATTCCTTTTGACTATCCAAGATGGGATGTCAGGGAAGCAGTTGGAGAGATAGCTCAGTCCCATAGAGGTAAGTTGTTGGAAGAGAGACATCTGCGGCAAATGAAGCCATGAGTGGAGGAGATCAGATTGGCAAAAAACACTCAGTGGGAAAAGAGTGCAGACGTTTTTATTAAGGACTTTCCATGATAAAACTGACTGCCAGTCATGCTGGTGCTTTGCGTAAAAAAACATTATCTAGCCCACAGGTCCTTTTTCTGAGAAGTCGTTTAGAAGTGAAAGCAAAGTTACTCTTCAAGAAATGTCTTTTGCACATACGTGGAAGCCCTAGCGAGAAAAGCCAAATATTTCAAATGGCCCTTCAAATTGTCATTGTGTAGAGAGATCAAATAGAAATCGCAGACTGAGAATTTTGAAGACTTTTTTGCCATTTTAGATTAGAATCCAGCCCAGAATTCTGAGATTGTTATTAGTTCTTTAAAAAAAATAGTTTCCCATAATGGTTTTGCCAAAATAATCTCCTTTAAGAAAGAACCTTTGTGTTTGCCAGCTGCAGTCTCCAATCTAAAACTTTATTAGGGATTCTAAATCTTTCTGATTCTCTAATAATCTTAACAGCTTTAAAGACATTTAGGGCTTCCTGGGTCCATTCATTTTAGTTAAGGGAAAAGAGTGAGAAAGCAGTGATGAAGGACTTTTCCTGTTAAACAACTCACTCTACTTCATAATGCAGAAAACACCTGCCCTTTAGTTAAAATTCTATTTCTCCCCACTTTACGCAGAGTGGTTAAATTCTCACTTTTGGGGGACAGAGAGTCAATTTAAAACGCTAACGAATAAATTTAGCCTGTCATTTCTTAAATTTAATCTTACCTTTCAAGGCCAAAAGCGCTTTGATAATTTGGATTTCAATGGTGTGCAGGAAACAATTAAGGGAAGATACTGTTGTGGCCCATGAAGTCCTCAGAGCTCACAAACCCCAAGCTTCCATCCATTGTGTGCTTATACATGCAACTCTGGGGCAGCAGAAATGTCTTACCTTCCATAACTCCATGTTTTACTTATAAAAGTTTAGTCTTTTTTTTTATTGTTTTTATTATTGTTGAGAGTTATTTTACTGTGAAATACTTCAGAGAGTCAGGTAAGAACAAAGTGTTATAAAAAGTATCATGAATATCAGGCTTTATCAAATAAAAAATTGTTTCAGAGTTTTTTAAAAGAAATGAAACATTACAGATACAGTTGAGGTTGAGATCCCTTTTCTACTCTTCTTCTGTATCATATTACCCCCTGCCTCTTCCAGTATAGTTACAATTAGAAATTTAGCTCACATAAAAGGAGAGTTCCTTCTCCCTCTTTTTCTCTCTCTTTTTTTATTTAAGTGAGAGGAGGGGAGATAGAAAGACAGACTTCTGCATACACCCCAACTGGGATCCACCCAGAAACACCCCCTCACACATACACTTTGGGGTCGATGCTCTGCCCATCTGGAGCCATGCTCCTGACCCGCCTATTTTTAGCACCTGAGGCAGAGTCTCTACAAATCCATCCTCAGCACCAAGGGCCAATCTACTTGAATCAGTTGAGCCATGGCTGCAGGAAGGGAAGAGAAAAAGAAAGAGAGAAGGGGGGGGGAGGAGAGAAGCAGATGGTTGCTTCTCCTGTGTGCCCTGACAGGGAATTAAACCCAGGACTTTCACACACCAGGTCAGTGCTCTCCCACTAAGTCAAACAGCCAGGGACTTGCTCTCTTTTTTAATGACTGAAGGTCTCCCATATCCTTACCTGTCACTACAGAAAATAGAAGTCAGTGATTATGCTAAATCTTTTGGTATTGGCCCTGTATATGTTAAAACTACAACAATTTCTATAGGTATTCTATACTTTAACTGCATAATTATGCATCCAAATGTATGCAGTGTTCTTTCAGTTTTTATAATCTTTACTTAAATAGTATATACTGCATGGAGCATTGTACACTTTGCTTTTACTCAATATTTATTTTTGAGTTTTATCTATGTTGCTGGAGGTAACTCTAATTCATTCCAACTTGTGCATAGTTATAGTATTCAGGACATACTACATAAAAATATAGCAACTTGGCATACTGAATATTGTCTCTTTTTTTAAGTGGGAAGCAGGGAGGCAGAGAGACAGACTCCCGCATGTACCCTGACTGTGATCCACCTGGCAAGCTCTGTATGGGGCTATGCTCTGTCCATCTGAGGCCATTGCTCCATTGCTCAGCAACCGAGCTATTTTAGCACCTGAGGCAAGGCCATGGAGCCATCGTCAGTGCCTGGGGCTAACTTGCTCCAAACAGACCATGGCTGCGGGAGGGGAAAAGAGAGAGAGAGAGACAAGAGGGGTGGAGAAGCAAATGAGTGCTTCTCCTGTGTGCCTTAAGAATCAAACCTGGGATATCCACATGCCGGGCTGACGCTCTACCACTGAGCCAACCAGCCAGGGCCAGCTTATTGAATATTTTAAGCTGAAGGAATCTGAGGAAACAGCAGAAGCAGGTAGGTCAATCTGACCTTCACTTACCATTCTGCCCTGAGCAGGTTATAAAACTCCCATGTGAGAGGGGCCCCCTTACACCCATGAAAATGGAGCACCTTTGTTTCTGAAGACAAGGAGATGCTAAACAGAGTCTTAATGAGCAGGTTTAATGAGCCCAGTTTACTACACTTTGTTTATGCTCTTTGAGTTGTCATATTTCTCCATGACTATTCACTCTTCATCAAATCTAGCACAAAAAATACTCAGTTTTAACTGTTTCTTTGAGGTTTTTTTTCCTTATGAAGGCTACTAGGTCACTGAAAACATATCAAATACATTTATATGCTTATATTCTGTTAGTCTGTTTTTGTTAGTTTAATTGTCCTATGCAGGTCCTCCTCTACATTAGTATTCCATTTACAAATGCATCACAGTGCATTCTTTCATGTTCCCGTGGATGAGCTTTAGGTTGTTTATAATCTTGTTATAAAGACTGAAGCAGTGAGCATTATGTGAGCATTGTTATTCTGGTACATGCCTTCCTGTATTCATATGTGAGAGTTTTACATATAGGATATTTATTTTATTATATATATTAGAAAATTGTTTATCTTTACTATCCCATTGTTAAATTGCTCTCTGGAGTAGTTGTAAAAATGTATACTTCCAATAACAGTGGGAGTGCTCATTTTCTTTCATTTCTTTACCAAAATCTACTATTTTCTGTTTTTTGTATGTTGTCACAATTTTATCTCAGAATTTCATAGCTCAGTCTATGAAACTTCTTGGTACCACCGCCATTTTCACTGTCGTCCTCTCCACAACCATCACTGGCTCCTTGAATATTTTCAGATGAACAGTTCTTACACACTTGTGTGCAGTGGAATGGGCCAGATGCTATTGAATGCTATAGTCTAACAGAATGCTATATATAACAGAATGATCAACACAACATGAGAAAAGTCTTTAATCTATTTCTTTTACCATTTATTAGCTAGTAACAATGAGAATGATTATAATTCTAACTCAATAATAATAATATTAAAATAAAAGGATTATGGAATCATAGATGAGAATATACCAGATTCATTATGAACTTCAAGGAGGGATACCCCAAATTCTGCTCCTGCTTCAGTCAGATACATAGCACCTGACTACACTGATAAACTAGGAAATGGTACAAATTCTCAAACCATTTCTTAGCTCTCTTTATCTCCTCATCACATCTCTTATTTTCATGTAATTGTAGAATTAAGAGGAATTAGCAACCTTTTTACCCAACCTGCTCATTTAAACTTCATACATGATTTTTCAAATTACGTCATTTAGAGAGGTGAAATGTCTTGATGAAGCCACACACCAATCTTGAATATTAACCTCTTTCACCTGACTTTTTGGCAACCTAGACTCCTGCAGTGTGATGTCCTGACAGAACACGCTGACCCTCTTGCCCTGAGGATCAAACAGTTCAAGTGATCAAGATTTCCTCCATCTCATCTCGTACTTATCTGTTATTTCAGGATTTTTTTCCTTTTTACCAAGTTGGTAAACTAATTCACAGTACTAACAGTGGCTTCATGTCCTATTGACTCTGGAAAATATTTACTCTAAAGAGAACTTTTCAATCAGTTTCTTTATAGTCTCTCAAGATATTGTTTTATAAGTATCTTATGTGACACTAAGTTTCTTATGTGAGGAGTGGTTTGGGAAGAGACAGAAATAATCTTAGCATCTTTTTTATTTTAATTTCTTTATGTGCTTTAAGTCAATCAGAAAAAGCTAAGACCTATATGATGTCACCCCATTACATTTAATTTCTAAGTTTAAAAAAATAATTAAAAATATAGAAAACTCCTCTACCAGCATTATCCCATAAAGACCTGAGACAATCACATTCACCATTTACATTCAAAGACATAAACACAGCTTGTTAATGGAAGTAGGGCAAACAAGTGGGAACCAGTATGTATTTAATGCCTATTAAATATTGTTAAATTATAATGAAACATTTAAGAAAATATATTTGACATTCAAATAAACATTAAAATGATTTTATTTCACACTAATCAATATTAAATTAATTTCATATTACATAAAAATGTTAAACATTACTGAAATAAGCAATAAAAGAAAATGATTGTGTAATCTTACAAATAGGTCATGGCTGAAAATTTGTTATTAAAGAAAGAATAGGGCAAATATTGTAAAACTGTTTTAAAGTCATTTATTTTAAAATTAATTATAAGGAAATAATATCACACCAGTAGTTCCATCATGTGTTTTCAAACACTGAACAAATAAAACACAATAAAATGTAGGCAGGCATAAATCAATTGCTATTTGTATAATGCAATGCATACTAAAGGTTATTTAAGTAGTACACTAAAAATGAAAAATATATATATAAAGTTTAAAAATGCTAACTTTCAGTATTATGTTTCAAAATTAAAAGTTAAAATAACTAACTGAAAGGATTACTAAACTAGGCAGTCCTGAATTTGTAGTATATATACATGATTGATAAACTGATATAAACATTTAAATTGTTTCTATTTATGGGCTTGATAAAAATACATTTCTTTTGTTTTTATACCCGTTCCCATTATTTCCAAGCATTCATTTGAATTAAGGACATACTTAGACATTACAGATAGTTTAAGTTACTTGAGTTATTTGTTAAATTGCTGTAAGAATAATATCCTAATTGCTATAAAATAATACTTTGACCTCTTTATAATTATAGTCAATAAATATTTAAGGGTTACTTGATTAATGGGTGATTTTTATTTAAATTAATTTTATGATAAATTTAAGATTATCCAGTTTTGATGAGCTTTTGTGGTGCTGTTATTCTTGTTTTGGCTTCATTCAATAATCCATTAAAGCCCTGGCCAGTTGGCTCAAAGGTAGAGCATCGCTCCAGTGTATGGATGTCCTGGGTTTGATTACAGGTCAGGGTACACAGGAGAAGCACCCATTTGCTTCTCCCCCCTTCCTCATCTTGTTTCTCTCTCTTTCTCTCTCTCCCCTCCTGCAGCCATGGCTCAAATGGAGCGAGTTGGCCCTAGGCACTGAGGATGGCTCCTGGTCTCTGCCTCAGGTGCTAAGAAGAGCTTTGTTGCTAAGCAATGGAGCTACACCCCATATCAGCAGAGAATCACCCCCTAGTAGGCTTGCTGTGTGGATCCCGGTCAGGACACATGTGGGAATCTGTCTCTCTGCCTCCCCTTCTCTCACTAAATAAAAATAAAATAATAAAATAAAACTCTATTAAAATACATACACATTTAATTGAGTGCCCACTCTATAGCATGCTGTGACACAGAAATAAAGGATTCCCAATAAAATTACAGCTTATTGTGGAAGACAGGCAAACAAGGACATACTTCATGCCCTGCTATGCTTGGGGACATTAGCAGAGCACAGCAGCCCAGAGGAACTGTGTGTGCTAAATTTGAGGCATCGTCAAATTTTTGGAAGAGGCATTGCCTGGTTTGAGACCTAAGAGACTAATACTTGCCAGTTAGACAAAATGAGGATGAAGGGGTAATAAAAACAACCCATATGACCACGCACAGCAGCCAGCCCACCATACCCAGGTGACCGTTCTGCTCAACCTGAGTGGTAAGAAGAGCTTGGATGGAGAGGGACACAAGCAGCTGGAAAGAAACATAAACACCGGATCACAAGGGCCCTCATGGCAGAATGAGGAATCAGAGCATATGAACAGACAGAAAAGTCCTTTAAAAAATGTAAACAGGGAAATGACATTGTTAGATTTGTGTTTCAAAGAGCTTGTTCTAGTGGCCTCATTGTTGTTGAATATTTCCTACAATTTAGAAGTTAGATGGACATAAAACAAAGCTTTTTGTTGATCTCTAAGGGCTTTAACTGTGACTGTAGAGGGAGAAGTCAAAGCCCATAGTAAATTTACGGGCACTGGCCCTGGAGTACATAGTCAACTGCAATAATAAAGGAAAATATGGGAACTTGTTTGGCCCTTTGTTTCATCATATCATAGAGGTAACCAAAAGCGCTCAGGAATAGACCAGGAAGATCACTAAAGTTAGAAGTCTGCAAACCTTGTCCTGCAGGCCACACCAGGCCCATTGCCTATTTCTCTAAGTAGTTCTCAGTTAAAACCAACCACATTCTCAGTTTTTTACATAATGTGTATGGTTATTTTTGTTCAACAGCAAAAAACTCATAAGAGAGACCTTATGACGTACCTAAAATATTTATAGTCTGGCCCTGTAGAGAAAAATTTTCCAATCCCTGACTTAAAGATTACTCAGTCCCAAACATGTATTTTTTCTACATTGTTCCACTTTTCTCTGCTCTTTATTTCTTTTTACATCAAAGACATACCCGGGATCATTTTTCTTCTGCCTGAAAGTATAACCTTTAGGTTTTCTTTAGTGAAAGTCTGCCATGATGACCCCTCTCACTTTTGTTTGACTAAAAACATCCTTTTATTTTTTAATCCAATGCCTTTGAAAAGCTTTCTGGGTTATAATTATTTTCTTTTACGCATGAAGGAGATTATTCCTCTATCATCTGTTGTACTTCATTGATGTTAAGATGTCAACTGTCAGTCAAACTCTTGTTTCTTTGAAGGTAATTTTGTTGTAAAGTACTCGTACTTCAATTCCACAGGTTTACGTAGAAACACCAAGTCCAGATGAATTTTGAAGAGTTTTATTAAAGGAGGAGATTTATTAAATATGCCGGCCACATATGGCTGACACGGGGCACTTGCAGACCCAAATTGTGTGCCCCAAATACATCTCAGGGGCTGGTTATATACCCTTGATCACACACAGGGGGGGGGAGGCTGGGGGGTAGAGGGATCATGACATCATGGCACAAGCTTACAACATTTGTTTAGGCAATACACAGAAACATTAAGACTTTTAAGGTAGCACAATTAAAGATATTTACAGTCTTTCAGGGTTCATCTTCCCTTCTTTGCCTAGAGGTATGTTACTCTCAGGATTCCAGAAAGGGGAAAGGAACTACAATCAATGTAGGCTGGTATGTAAATTCTGTCTCCCACTGAAAGAGAAGAAGTTTCTCAGTTAACCTTTATTTTAGATTTAAAACTAAATGTCCCATTGTTCTTGCAAGCCAGAAATTTTTACATTCTTCTCCCTCCCCTCCCCAAAGGAAGGATGGGACAGGAAAGCCTGACCTTTCCTCCTAGAATATCAATATTAATTTTGCAGCTTTTTGGTACCTTACTACAATTTTTTGGTTTTTTTTTTCTTTGCCTCTTGCATCTGTTAAAATTTTTCTCTTGCCCTTTTTTTCCCTGCAGTTTCAATATTATGTATTTATTTAGTTGCAGATTTCTTTCTAATAATCCTGCATGGGATCTGTGGGCTACCTGGATCTGAAGATTCTAGTCTTGAAGATCTAGAAAATTCAAAGCCACTATCTCTCCAGATATATCCCTTTTTCCTATTCTGTCTTGCCTTCAATTGGACTCTGATTACACATCCCAGACCCTATAACTGGTGTCACTCATGGTGATTAGCCTCTCTCATGTATAGTCTTCCTTTGGTCTTTCTGGGTGGAACTCTTAGATAATTCTTTTCCACCCATATTCATATACACCAATTCTGTCTTTACCTCTACTTAGTTTGTTGCAAAGCTCACTCACAGAGATTTTAATTTCTATTATGTATTTTTTCCAGAGTATTTTTCTTTTCAAACCAATTATATAAGCTTTTACAGTTCTTAGCCTTCTGCAAATAGGATTAAATTGGGTCTTTATTTATTTAAAAATTACCAGCATAGTTGTTTTGTGGTTGGTGTCTAATTATTTCAACATATGATATCTTTGCCTTGTGTTTATAGTTTTCAGTTATGCCTTTTCTGCTTAGCTTTATAGAGTCTATCATGGATATGCACCTATTTATTATTTTTAATGTGATAAAAATTTTGTTTGAAAAACTGTTTTAGGACCAATTTGACAGTTTTTCAAAGGGAAAGTTTATTGCATCAAGCTCAAGGCTTGATACAGATAACTCAAGATATGACTTCAATTCTACCCAGGCTTGCCATTTCCTGTTCACCCTTAGCCTGAGGGTAAGCTCTTTAGAGTCTCAGTTTACCAGGAAGGAGCCCTATTAGACTTCACAGTTTCATTGAATTCTGAGCTTTGATTCTGAACCCACTCTCAGAAGGCTCCTGCCAGGAAGTCAAATACCTTCAGGGAAGAATCTGTTTCTGTGCTGGCAGAAAAGTTGGTGTTTGCTATTCCTTCCCTTTTTGTCCTGATAATTCCTTATTGCTCTGTTATCTATGCAGTGCTCTTATGAAGCTCTTTTATAATATTTTACACAGCTTTTTAAAGTTGTTTTTGACAGGAGGGTATATCCTAATAACCTGACCCTCTCATTACTAAAAACAAGACATATTCAAAACATTCATTTTAAAGGTGAGGATATTGGGCTAAATGAGGACTTGGCTGCCTGCTAAGGAGAATGCTTCCTTCCTCTGCTGCTATAGAGGGCAGGGTAAGGTTTCTCACTGTTTGGCACTCTGTAGACTCAGAGGACAGTAGCAAGGCTCTGTGCCTTTTTTCTCCAACATTATGCATAGTTTGGTAAAATAACCACTTGAAGGATTTCTGTACATAAAGTGCCATAGCTATGGCAAATAACCACAATTCTAAAAATCCACATCGGTTTTGTGATAGACTGTGACAATGGCACTTAGTTACAGCTTCTCTCTTCAGGATGTGGAGTCTATTTCTTCATCCTCTGACTTCAGGTAGATATTTAGGTAGATTTGATGCTACAGCAAGGACATTGCATACATTTTGAGCAGGGTCTCAAGAATCTTTGAGCATATCTACTCTTACTTTTGGAACCCTGTAAACTTCACATGGCAAACCAGTGACAGACTAGTAGAGTATTTGAGACTGTGTGAGAAGGTGCCCCACTCACTCAAGCCAGAAGTCCTACCAGCTGACTACTGATTTGAGCAATCTCATCTGAGATCAGTCAGATTGGGCCCAGACTGGAAGACGCACTTAGCCATATCCAGCCAAGATTTCTAGTCTCTAGGAGGTTTAATTTGCATATAAAGCTAACTCATATATCTATAACAGTTTATTTAAATTATTCTTATAAATCACTAATCACCTCATAATTGTCAAATCAACGTGTATTTTTCAAGTCCTTATCTAATGGGACCATTATGTATCACCTGACAGTGTTGATTACTATTTAAAAACCTGCACTCTCTTGATTTTTTTGTGACATCATACTTTCTCGCTTCTACCAGAATTTCTGTGCTATTCTTTCTCTTGTGGATTTTATTTCTTCTGTTCTTTCTTTTCTTTCTAATAGTGTTTTTAGCATTTGCCAGGCTACAACATTGTTTTCACTTGCTCTCTAGTCACAACCTCTCCGGTACAGTCTCCTCCTTCTTTTTCTCATCTACCATATGTGTGACTATGATAACATAATCTATATTTACAAACAAAACCTGTTCCTGCTTTAGAGACTTGCATATAAAATCTCACAGTTCGCTAATAGTTAGATACATGTCCCTAGGCCCTAAAATTCAATATATTCTGGACTGTGGAATCATGTTCTTCTCTGCCATCTGCTGGTTGGCTGGCTACTCCTCCGCTTTACATGGTGTCACAACTAGTTACCCAGCCACTTGCTAGAGAAACCAAAGCATGACACTGGACTCTGCTAGACTCCATATTCTTCATCATAGAGGTGTCCTCTCTATGTCTGTCACCCTGCCCCAGGCCAGCCTTCCTTTTCTCTCTGCTGAAACACCAGTACCTTCTCAACTAGTCTCATTAACTCTACTTTGTTTCCCCTTAGCCATCGTAACTGAGTTGCCAAAATGTTGTTAAAAATAAAAATGTTCAGAGGCTTAGCATTTGCTGTAGCAGCATATATGCTGCCACAGTTATTTTTCTGCCTCTGACAGTCACCATTAAGTAATTTCGGCATTATTTCCATGTCAAACCTAGAATCCAACTCTACATAGACATCTACTTGGTTCAAGCTTGTCAAATATAAACAAAGCCAGATTTTAATCAGTAATATACTACTGCAATAAGAAAGAGGGTCTAGCATGAACTGAACTCAATTTTGATTGGTACAGAGGTGACTGGGCATTTTAAAGAGAGAATGAAAAAAATCATAAAAGGGGCAAACAGGGGCTCAGCAGAGTCAGGGAAGTGAAAAATTACAGAGGATGGGTCATTGCAAATGTTGATCACACCAGCAGTAGCCTCTGCGTGGTGAATTCAGAGGTTAGGATTATGTCCTTCCACAAAGACTGAGACAATATTCTTTCTGATGATAGCTTTTCAAAGGAATGGCTTTCAGGTCCTCTGGATCCTTTAGAAAGACACTTCCTGGATTGGAGGAGTCACACACATATCTCCAAGCGAAAGAGAAAAAATTCACATTTGAAAGCCTTTGAATTAAAAGCTCTAAGAAAGGAAGTTCAGGGTTTATCTACAGATGCTGACTAGAACAAATAGTAAATTCTTTTGGGAGGCTTGAGTTTTCTTAGGCAGGCAATTAAAGGGAGGCTAGAGTCATCCTAGGTATGAGGCCTTGAGGTGTCAGAAACTATGTTGGCATTTAATTCTTTTAATGTAGAAGGAAGAAAGAGAACATGTTGATAGTCTGTACTTTTATAGTCCAAGGCTGAGACCTCATCAATAAATGGTCTGAGAGGAACCTGGCTAGGGCTGATCAAGGAGAGACTCTCAGGAGTAAAGTCTATATTCTATAACATTACATTATAAGAACCAGGTAAGCACTCAGTAAATACGTAATGATTATTCTAATAAATCATATTACTGTATAGCAATTAACCCCTCAAATCAGTGGCTTCTAACCACAATAATAATGTATTACACTCAGATTTATAACTGGACAGGGCTCAGAGAGGAAAGCTCTGCTCCGTGCATTATTAGCTGGACCAGCACTAATAGGGATAGAAGATTTACTTCCAAGATGGTTCATTTGTGTGTCTTGCAAAATAGTGTTGACAGTATGCAGAGAGCTTAGCCAGGGAAGTTGTTGGAGAATGTCTGTTTCTATGTGAGTCTCTGCATAGAGCTGATTGGGCTTCCTCACAGCATGGTGGCTAGAATTTAAGAGCATGGGTTTTGAGATTTCTGGGCTATAAAAGGTCTGAGAATATAATCTCTCAAATCCCAAAAGATCATTTTCATTATTTTTTATTGACCAAGCAAGTGTTAAATCCAGCCCAAATTCAAGAGCAAGGGATTCAAAAAGAATAGATTTTAGAGCGAGAGAAAGGGATGGGGAGAAACATCAGTCTGTTTCTGTATGCGCCCTGACTAGGTATCAAACTGGCAACTTTTGTGCTCAGGCCAAAATTGTCAAATGAGCTAGCCAGGGTAAAAAAGGGATTCTACCTGTTGATAAGAAGTGTCAAAGAATGTGGGACTGAGCTGAATCCCTGAATGAATGGTGTCAATGAAACATTCTTTATTACCTGCCCCTTGTCTATATCTTGTAAATTACTTTTTCATTTCCAACCTGAACATTTTATACTTTTAAAAAAATCCAACTCCTTGTTCTTTTACATTTTATTTTCTTTGCCTCTGTGTCTCTGTTGATAGTGTGTTCTCAATTCAAATGTCCATAAATTCTCCTCTCATTCATTATATACACCACTACACCTCTTTTAAGATTCAACTCAGTTTTCTTTTCAGATATTCTTTCATGAAACATCTAGATCTTTGTGATCCTATCAAATCTTACATGGATCCCTATAAGTACACCTGTATACCATTTTGCAGTTTTTTGATAATGTTCCCATTTTACCTCATTAGAACTCTATGCAATCTTAATTGTATCTTAAATGCCTTTGTATCCTCAAGATTTAGCACAATACCTGAGAATTATAGCCATTTAGTGGTTTTGAAATTTAAAAAAAAAAAAAAAAAAACACGTAAAGGAAAACTCTCCAAACTCTAAGAATACTTAGGGATTCAACACCATCTGAGAATTGGACATTCAGCCATGATTATAATTTCAAAATAGCTAAGTCTGTAAGGTAACACTTTCTTTTATCTCAGGGAAATTTCAAGAATCCTACTCTTTGTAGGCAAATGTCATTTGACAAAGGGTTGAGAGATCAGGTTCACAGCTCTCTCAAATTCTGCCCAGAACTATGATTACAGTGCTGGAGCAGGTTGAATTTCCTAGCGAAGAGTACACTATGCTATAACAATTCAGAAGCTGTTTTTTGTTCTGAAAACATATGGTGCTAGCTCAGATTTATCTTGTGAAAGCTGGTTAGGAAGAGACTGCTGAAGAGCTGAAATCTTTCCGAATAGCTAAGAAAACGATGAAGGGGCACTGGCATCTTTCCTCGGAGAACTCAGTCTCTCTGCCAGTTTGTGGTTCATATGCTGAATCCCGAGAGCTGCTTCAGTTCTAATAATGATTGCCACAAGTTGTACGGGGCTGATAAGCCCCCAGAGGGTTCACAGCTTCAAACATGCCTAATCCACTCTGTTAACACAGCCTGAGAGAAGAGGAAGATGGCGATGAGGAGTAGGCGGACGTATCAACTTCCAACTCCCAGAACCAAAGTGGTATATAACTTAATTTTAAGAACCAACATCTGGATAAACCAACTTTGAACTAAACTAAGTGGACTCTTCAACCAAGAAACACAGAAGAAGCCACATTGAGACTGGTAGGAATAGCGAAAACGCAAAGAGGGCTGCCCAGCTCCGCGGAGCAAAGGGCAGCCCGGAGAGACCAGCGTGGCGGAAGGAGAGTTTGGCAGAAAGGGAGGGACCTGGGTCCCAGGAACAAAGCCCCAGCCTGCAGTTGCAGAGCCTAGAAGAGGCGTTTGAACAGTATTGAGCTGTGAAACAAGTGAGGATACTGTTTGTGAGAAAGACACAGTTTTCTCAGACCCAAGATTCTTTTTAAAGGGACAGCGCAGAAAACCTCTCTCACAACCACACACCCGGGGCTCCGGGGAATAGGGACAGAGGAGAGGACCAGAGCAGAGAGAAGAGAGTGTGGACTGAAGACATAGGGAGAAACACTCTAAGGGACAGCCACTCTAACCCCTGGACAAAGTCACTTCCCTAATCGAAAACAAATATTTCCCCTGGAACTAGCAATACCAACAAAGGGAGACAGGACACCAGCCAAACAAGCTCCCCCGCGGCAATTTGAGCAGATCTGCTTAGAGGGAGAAAGCTCCCAGGTCTACAGTATGGAGTGTTAGGGCCCTTTCTACTCTGCTGAGGGTTGCTGGAGAAATGGTGGCGGCAGGACACTGAAACACGGTTCTGTCAGCGGGGGTGGATGCCCAGCCGGTGTGAGCTCGGTCTAGCCCAGCAGGGGCAAAGGGGATGCGCGAAAGTGGTCCAGCAACTGCAGGCCTGCCTGTAACCCCACCTGCGAAGGAAAAGCAGGAGGCCAGGAACTGGCAGAGATCTGCTCTGCGACCCTGCACAAGCCGACCCTGACCGCGGAGACGGGGCTAGGACCAGGGATGGGCAGAGGCTCCTGGCTGAACTCATGCCAGCAGGCCCATCTGGCCAGAGAAACCACGGTTTGCCATCCTGCATGCGCGAGTTGGCTCAGAACACGGGGGCAGGGTAGAGCCCGGAACGAGCGGAAGTTCGCAGCTGAGCGCAAGACAGCAGCCATGCCAGGCTAAATAAACCTTGGTTTGCGACCCTGCGCAGGAGGGCCCTGGCCTCAAGGCCAGGGCTAAATCTCCGGTCTGGCAAAGGCTCACCGCGGAGAGCACGTCAGAAACCCCGTCCAACCCGCGAAACTGTGGCAAACAGACTCTGAGAGCGGGTGCCTGGAAACAGGCTAAGTGTGCAGCTGAGCAAAAGTACTCACTTCTACCCTTGGTGCTGAGGCATGTGGCTTGAGTGACAGCTCCTCCCGTGGAGGAGAGGCGGAAATCACAGCAACAGCCGCAGTGGGCCAGCGCTGGCAACGCCCATACACAACCACCCTCGCAAGCGGCAAAGGTGGTGGTGGGCCTGCAGACAGACCACACCAAAAGAACACAAAGGCAACACCTACAGGACTCCAGTGGCCACAACTTGCTTATAGACAAACAAAATGGGCAGGCAGAGGAATGCAAACCAAATGAATCAAGAGAAATCCCCAGACAAGGACCTGAATGAACCAGATATAACCAAATTAACAGAAGCAGTATTTAGAATAATGATAGTTAGGATGTTCAAAGAAATTAGAACAAAAATGGATAGTCATTATGAACACCTAAATAAAAAGATAACAAGTATAAAAAACGAAATTGAAATAATAAAAAAGAATCAAACAGAAATGACAAATACAATATCAGAACTGAAGACCACAATGGAAGGAATTAAAAGCAGGATGAATGATGCTGAGGATCAAATCAGCGAGTTACTGGACACAACAAAGGCACAGAAGTAGAGAAGAAAAAGGAAAAGAGACTCAAAAAATGTGAGGAAACTCTAAGGGAGCTCTGTGACAACATGAAGAGAAACAACATTCACATCATAGGGGTTCCTGAAGAAAAGGAGAGAGGACAGAAAATGGAAACTTTGTTCAATCAAATCATAGCAGAAAACTTCCCTAAATTAAGGCTGAAAAACATTCCACACATTCAAAAAGCACACAGAACTCCATTAAAGAAAACCCAAAAAAATCTACACCAAGACACATCATAGTTAAAATACCAAAGCTAATGGATAAAGAAAAAAATTTTAAAAGCTGCTAGAGAAAAAAAGGCTATCACCTACAAAGGAGCCCCCATAAGGATGACATCGGACTTCTCAACAGAAACACTTGAGTCTAGAAGGGAATGACAAGATATAATCAAAGTAATGCACAACAAGAACCTACAACCAAAATACTCTTTTCAGCAAGGCTAACGTTTAAAATTGAAGGAAAAATAAAAATCTTCCCAGACAAAGAAAGCCTCAAGGAATTCATTAAACCCCAACCAATTTTGCAAGAGATACTAAGGGGCCATTGTGAACAGTTCAGATGGAGGAAAGAATATAGCAAAAGAAGAATACAGCTTTAAAGAATAAAATGGCAATAAACAACTACATATCAATAATAACCTTAAATGGAAATGGATTAAATGATCCAATCAAAAGATATAGGGTAGCTGCGTGGATAAAGAAACAGGACCCATACATATGCTGTCTACAAGAGACGCAGTTAAAACAAATGATGCACATAGACTGAAGGTAAAAGGATGGAAAAAAACATTTCTTGCAAATGGAAAGGAAAAAAAAACCAGGGTAGCAATACTTATATCTGACAAAATGGACTTCAAAACAAAGGCTGTAGTAAGAGATAAAGAAGTACACTACATAATGATAAAGGAACAATTCAAAAGAAAGATATAACTATTATAAATATCTACGCACCAAACATAGGAGCCCCAACATACATAAAGCAGACTTTGATGGATATAAAGGGCGAGATTAACAGAAATACTATCATAGTAGGAGATTTCAATGCCCCACTAACATCACTGGATAGATCCTCAAGAAAGAAAATTAATAAAGAAACACCAGACTTAAAGGATACACTAGATCAACTCAATTTAATAGATATCTTCAGAACTTTTCACCCTAAAGCAGTAGAATATACATTCTTCTTAAGCGCTCATGTACATTTTCTAGGATAGACCACATGTTAGGACACAAAAATGGCCTCCACAAATTTAAGAACATTGAACTCATATCAAGCATTTTCTCTGATCACAATGCCATGAAACTAGAAATTAAACACAAAAGAAAAACTGAAAAATGCTCAAACACTTGAAAACTAAATAGCATGATATTAAATAATGAATGAATTAACAATGAGATCAAAGAAGAAATAAAAAAGTTTCAAGAAACAAATGAAAATGAGCATACATCAACTCAAAATTTATGGGACTCAGCAAAAGCAGTACTGAGAGGGAAATTCATTGCACTACAGGCATATCATAAGAAGCTAGAAAAAGCTCAAATAAGTAACCTGACCCTGCATCTAAAAGAACTAGAAAAACAACAGCAAATAAAGCCGAAGACCAGTAGAAGGAAGGAAATAATAAAGATCAGAGCAGAAATAAATGACATAGAGGCTAAGGAAACAATAGAGAGGATCAATGAAACCAGGAGCTGGTTCTTTGAAAAGGTACACAAGATTGATGAACCTTTAACTAGACTCACCAAGAAAAAAAGAGAGAGAGGCCCCAAATAAATAAAATTAGAAATGACCGTGGAGAAATAACAACTGACACAACAAAAATACAAAGCATTGTAAGAAAATACTATAAAGAACTCTATGCCAATAAATTAGAAAACCTAAGTAGGTGAAATGGACCAATTTCTTGAATCATATAATTTTCCAAAAATCAATCTGGAAGAATTAGAACACTGAAACATACCAATTACAACAAATGAGATCGAAAGAATAATCAAAAAAATCCCAAAAAAGAAAAGTCCTGGGCCTGATGACTTCACAAATGAATTCTACAAAAAATTCAAAGAAGAACTAACTCCTATCCTCCTCAAGCTATTTCAAAAAATTCAAGAGGAAGGAAGACTTCCAAACTCCTTTTATAAGGCGAGCATAATTCTGATCCCAAAACCGGGAAAGACAACACAAAGAAAGAAAATTATAGGCCTATATCCCTGATAAATTTAGATGCTAAAATTCTCAACAAAATATTAGCCAACCGGATCCAGCAATTTATGAAAATAATCATACACCATGATCAAGTGGGATTTATTATGGAGAGGCAAGGCTGGTTCAATATTTGCAAATCAATCAATGTGATTCATCACATAAGAAAAAGGAAGGACAAAAATCACATGATAATTTTAATAGATGCAGAAAAGGCATTTGATAAAATCCAGCACCCATTCATGCTTAAAGCTCTCAGTAAGTGGGAATGCAGTGAACATTCCTTAACATGATAAAGGCCATCTATGACAACCCACAGCAAACATCATACTAAATGGACAAAAATTAAAAGCAATCCCCTTAAGATCAGGAACCAGACAGGGGTGCCCACTTTCACCACTCTTATTCAACATAGTCCTGGAAGTCCTAGACACAGCAATCAGACAAGGAGAAGAAATAAAAGGCATCCAAATTGGAAAAAAAAGAAGTAAAACTGTCATTATTTACAGATGAAATGATATTGTTTATAGAAAACCCTAAAGTCTCAGTCAAAAAACTACTGGACCTTATAAATGAATTCAGCAAAGTGGCAGGATATAAAATTAATACTCAGAAATCAGAGGCATTTCTATATACCAACAATGAACTGTCAGCAAAAGAAATTAAGGAAACAATTGCATTCACTATTGCAGCCAAAAAAAATAAAGTACCTAGGAGTAAATTTAACTAAGGAGGTTAAGCACTTGTATTCGGAAAATTATAAAACATTGATAAAAGAAATCAAGGAAGATACAAACAAGTGGAAGCATATACCATGCTCATGGCTAGGAAGAATAAGCATCATTAAAATGTCTATACTACCCAAAGCAATGTATAAATTCAATGCAATACCAATTAAAATACCAATGACATACTTCAAAGATATAGAACACATAGTCCAAAAATTTAAATGGAACCAAAAAAGAACACGAATAGCCTCAGCTATCTTAAAAAGAAAAAATAAAGCAGGAGGTATCACTCTTCCGGATATCAAGGTTTACTACAAAGCCATTATACTCAAGACAGCCTGATACTGGCATAAGAACAGACACATAGATCAATTGAACAGAACAGAGAACCCAGAAATAAACCCACAGCTTTATGGAAAACTGATATTTGACAAAGGAGGAAAGAACATATAATGGAGTAAAGACAGCCTCTTTAACAGATCGTGTTGGGAAAATTGGACATCTACCTGCAAAAAAATGAAACTAGACCATCAACTTACACCATTCACAAAAACAAACTCAAAAGACTTGGATAAAAGACTTAAATGTAAGCTGTAAAACCATAAGCATCTTAGAAGAAAACATAGGCAGCAAGCTCTCTGACATCTGTAGCAGCAATATATTTACCAATTTATCTCCACGGCCAAATGAAATAAAAGGCAAGATAAACAAATGGGACTACATCAAACTAAAAAGTTTTTGCACAGCTAAAGACAATAAGAACAGAATAAAAAGACAAACCACACAATGAGAGAACATATTCGACAGCACGTCTGATAAGGGGTTAATAACCAAAATTTATAAAGAACTTATAAAACTCAACACCAGGAAGACAAACAATCCAATCATAAAATGGGCAAAAGAAATGAATAGAAATTTCTCCAAAGAGGACATACAGATGGCCAATAGGCATATGAAAAAATGCTCAACATCACTAATTATTAGAGAAATGCAAATTAAAACCACAATGAGATATCACCTCACACCAGTCAGAATGGCCCTCATCAGCAAAACACAGAACAAGTGCTGGCGAGGATGTGGAGAAAAGTGAACCCTCCTGCACTGCTGGTGGGAATGCAGACTGGTGCAGCCACTGTGGAAAACAGTATGGAGATTCCTCAAAAAATTAAAAATCGAACTGCCTTTTAACCCAGCTATCCCAATTATAGGAATATACCCTAAGAACACCATAGCACTGTTCGAAAAGAAGAAATGCGCCCCCATGTTCGCGGCAGCATTGTTCACAATAGCGAAAATCTGGAAACAGCCCAAGTGTCCGTCAGAAGACGAGTGGATTAGAAAGCTTTGGTACATATATAGTATGGAATACTACTCAGCCATAAGAAATGATGACATCGGATCATTTACAACAAAATGGATGGACCTTGATAACATTATACTGAGTGAAATAAGTAAAACAGAATAAAACTGAGAACAGCATGATTTCATACGTAGGTGGGACATAAAAGTGAGTCTATGAGACATGGACAAGAAAGTGGTAGTTATGGGGTGTGGGGAGGGAGGAGAGGGTGGGATAGGGAGGAGGGGAGGTGCACAGGGAAAACCAGACAGAAGGTGACAGAGGACAATTTGACTTTGGGTGACGGGTATGCAACATAATTGCATAAGATAACCTGGAGATGTTTTCATTGTACATATGTACCCTGATTTATTGGTGTAACCCCGTTAAAATTAATTTTTAAAAAAGAACAAAACCAAAAAAAAATAAATAAACACACAGCCTGAGAAAAATGGATTAGCTTTTTAAGAAATAGTTTAGTTTTATTCTTGCTGGTTACAGACTTGCAAGTTGGCATGTTCAGAAGGATTTGTTTTTCAGTTGTTCAATCAGATACAACATTTATTCTTGGCAGAGTGTATGGCATAGAATGTGTTAATAGAGAAAATGCTAACTGTCTTTTGCTGGCCAGGAGTTTGCAATGGGATTAAGACCACCTGAAATAAATAACTTTGTGAAAGTTCAGTCTGTACTCACCCTAGGATTTATTATTTCACTATAATATTATGTCTGAATTTGAGCCAATGGTTTGCTCAGGGAATAAAAATATCCTGCTTCTTTTATGTTCTCTTAGGAAATATTTGCTTCATCCACTAAAGCAATCTCTTTTCCCACTCTCCAGCCCCTTCCTATCCTCCTTTCCTTTGCTTTCTGCTTCTGCCTCTTTTTTCATTCCATCTCTCCCCCCTCTCACACACTCTCTCTTTCTTTCTCAATTAAATATATATTATATATGTACATATAAAAATCTATACATATGTAATATATACCATTTGTACATATGCATATTCAAAATAAATCAGACTCTCTGGTCAGTAAATACAATAGACTTATGACCTGAATTTTATACTCAGATTCCTTACAGACAGAAGAGCAAAGGTAGTTTTCTAGCGCTTTACAGAGACAGACAAGTCCATAAACTTGTGAATATTATGTACCCAGGGAGGAAAATATTAATAAAATACCGGCAATAGTAAAGGGCATATAAAAAGTTGAGGAAAGCGGCAAATTGAAAAAGGACAAAACGTTTTTGCTCATTTTTTATTTAGAAGAATGATGTTACATAAAAATTGCATATTTAGTTATATTAATGGCTTAACAATGAAGAATGTTTGGGATAAGAAAATATTCTGATTAAATATTTAGTGATTTCTAAAAGTAGTTTTATTTTAATCTAGATAAATCACGCTTAAAGAAAGAGGCTGAGAGAGTAAAAAACTAGTTTTAGTACCTTCATAACACTAATTTTTAATTAGCTTATTAAGGAAGGCATGTTCTAGATAGAAAGATACCCTGATTTCTTCTGTATATAATACAATTTTAGATGTATAGACGTGTGTGTGTGTGTGTGTATGTGTGTGTGTGTGTGTGCTATGTTAACATGCATTCTAACAACTGAAAGCGTCTCATTTCCTGGATCAAGTTAAGTATTTTCCCTTAAATACTAATATGTTTAGAAAACCTTTTTTCAGGAAAAACTATAAAGTGATAATTTTAAACCATTTTGTCTAAACTGTAATTAATCATTTTAATTGAATAAATGAGTTTGTAGTACTATATTTATAAAATACATAATTGAAAGGAAACATTCTAATTAGATAATATTTCTCAAAGCCAAATTCAAAGAAAAATATCAGAAATAGCTATAACCTGAATATTTGATTAATGCCATAAAGATATTAGATAGGGAATCTGAAAGTTTCACCCACACCCTCATTAAAAAATAAAAAAGCCTGAATCATTCTAGTTCTGGCTCATTATAATGCAGTTTATATTCAAACAATTTTAAAAATTTTTTATAAACAGCTAAAGCATCATACCTTACACTATAAAAGTGAATGTATTGAGCCCTGGCCAGTGGCTCAGTGGATAGAGCATTGGCCCAGCTTATGGATGTCCAGGCTTTAAATCCCAGTCAGGGCACACAGGAGAAGTGACCATCTGCTCCCCTCCACCTCCCTCTCCCTCTTTCTCTCTTCCCCTCCCACAGCCAGTGCCTCAATTGGTTTGAGCATGGTCCTGGGAATTGAGGATAGCTCTGTTGGTACACAGCAGCATCAGGTGCTAAAAATAGCTTGATATGTGAGCATTGGCTCCAAATTGGGTTATCGGATGGATCCCAGTTGGGGCCCATGCAGCAGTCTGCCTCACTATCTCCCCTCCTTTCACCTAAAAAAAAATTAAATGCATTACATATGTGTTACACACATATACGCCCTCTGTTTACACATATTATCCTCCACACTGTGTTATCAGCCATGACAGCCAGCAATGCATGACAAGTGGCATGTTCTAATCCATGAGTGTTTGCAGGTTACAGTACAAACATTCTCTGCCAATAAGTACATTCTGTGCTCAAGATGAAGGCATTTTTATATTTATCTTGCTGCACTTTTTCCTGGTCTACCATTTTTCTTCACTTAACCAGTTTTGATCTGTAATGGTTAAAGAGGCTGAGTTTGCCAAGATGAAACACCCAGCTGAATATGCTTGATGCTAAAATAGTAATGTGATGACAGGTAGGTATGTTTAAAGAAATGGTTGAAGAGACAGAAGGAAATAGAAATTGCTAGAAATACTTTAATAGTTTTATGGGTGTCAAAAAACTTCACTTAATCGCTTAGTAGAAATAACTTCTAGAGCAGTGGTCCTCAAACTCAGGCCTGCATGAGAATCACTTAGAAGTCAAGATAAATTGGATTGCTGGCCCCACCTCCAGCGCTTCTATTCAGGAAATCTAAAGTGGGGGCTGAGACTACTCATTTCTAACAAGTGCCCAGGCAGTACTGATGCTGTCAGTTGGATGGCACACATTGGAAACCACTTTATCTTTTAGAGCACTGTCTTCAGATTTCTTCAATCTGGATTTCACCAGAATTACTAAAATAGTTGACAATAGTTTGAGAAAAAATAAAAATGGTAGTACCTAGCTAACGTCCACACAAGTAATAAATACTAATTATACATATGTGTGTAAGTGTATACAGGGTGGGGGAAAAGTGGGTGTACAGTTGTGAGTACACAAAACACAATTTATTCCTATATTATTATTTATTAATTTTTGTATTATTTTTCATACAAACAACTGTACACCTACCTTTGCCCCATCCCGTATATATGCTACTGAAACAAAGCTGGGGTCCGAGTTGCCCATCACTGCAGACCCAATCACAGAGATAAGAACATTTGTGAATAACAAGTCTGACTTTAATCAAATTGCTAGGAACCTGGGAAGGAAGAGTCCAAAGAATGACTTTAACAATCTCGGCAGGCTAGCCTGTATATATCAGTATATTTGGGGGAAGTTAGGGATTTATCATAGAGCATGCAGTTAGTCACACAGTAGTATGTGGGAAGTGCAAGACAGGTCCACTGGAAAGCCTTTCTGGAATGCCTCCGGACACCAGCTTAAGTGTCTATCTGGAATCCTTGCTGTTATCTCCGGAGCAGCCATGGTTGTGATGCCTCTGGGAACTATCTGCAAGAGAACTCCTCGCATTACCTACGAAACAAAGTAAAGACTAAGGTTTGCAAACTAAGCTGCTAGCTATCTATAATGACTTTACTCCTTACAAGAATTATTGTAACTTAACCCCTTACACATATATTAATCTATATTCCTTTTCCACTGATCACTTAGTGAAATGTTGAGTAAACTCTTAGCCAAATTTAACTAAGAAAAGAAATCTTTATTCTTGAGTACAGTGGACCTTCACACTTGTTACTGCTGTTCCCTATGGTCAATCACCTCCACAGTTATCCAAACCTGCTCTACATTTTTATGTTTTAAATTCTGATACATCATACTCTCACAACCTCCACAAAGCTTCCAGGCTTTGATTTCCTCTCTTTCTTTCTTCTTCTCTTGTCTCAATTTCTTAATTTATTTTCTTATTTCTTAATTATTTTCATAAATATAACCAGACTTTATGGCAGTCACCATAGTCATCAGGAAATGACCATTTCTTGATACTACTAGAAATGTCCTTATTTTCCTGTCCTTCTCACATACAGACCAAATGATTTAATCTAATTATCTTTTTTTCTTTGACTTTCATATGACTGGTCATCTTCAGAAAAATATGTTATGACCATGATGTGATTTTGCGACTGGAAACATGTGAGCTCCAATGTTGGTAGAGCAGTGGTTGTACATGTCTCTCATTAGCACTCTACCATTTCCCACATCCTCTTTCAGATTCTCATCACTGAACTCCCTTTCTTGCCGCCTTCTCCACTGCACTCTGGAAGAGGATTTTTTCTCCCAAGCTACCCCATAAAATGATAATATTACCCATCAGTCAGCTTTCCCCTCTGAATTCCTTCTTGTTTCCCTGTGCTGGTACTTATGTCTTCACTAATCAGTGGAAAACAAGAGCAGCCCCACAGCCTGCACGCAGGTGGTGTTGGGAAAGAACCTCATTTTGCTTTAAAGGTCTTATCCCCAGAGGAACACAGGGAAAGAAGGCAACTCTTTAATGTTCAAAATGAAGGTCCATCTACAGCAGTCTGCACTTTCATTTACAACTTAAAATATTAAAATACCCCCGGCCAATTAGCTCAGTTGGTTAGAGCATCCTGAAATGACAAGGTTACGAACTCGATCCCAGGTCAGGACACACACAGGAAGCAACCAATGAATGCATGACTGAGTGGAACAAAAAATGAATGCCTCACTTCCCCCTCCCCTCTCTCTACCTCTTCGTTTCTCTAAAAGTAACTCAATAAATTAAAAATTAAGCCCAGGTCAGAGAGCTTGGTTGGTTAGAGTGCCGAACAGAAGCACAGAGGCTGCCAGTTTGGTCTCCCCTCAGGGTACATACAGGAACAGTTTCATATTACTATCTCCCTGTCTCTCTCTAAAATAAATAAATAAACAACTAATGAAAAAATTACAATGAAATAAATACTCACTTTTATACTATTATTATTAATTTTAATGGGATGACACCAATAAATCAGGGTATATATGTACAATGAAAATATCTCCAGAATATCTTATCATTCAATTGTGTTGCATACCCATCACCCAAAGTCAAATTGTCCTCTGTCACCTTCTGTCTGGTTTTCCCTGTGCTCCTCCCCTCCTCCCTATCCCAACCTCCCCTCCTTCCCCCACCCCGTAACCACCACACTCTTGTCCATGTCTCATAGTCTCACTTTTATGTCCCACCTATGTATGAAATAATGCTGTTCTCAGGGGTTTTTTTTCTGATTTACTTATTTCACTCCGTATAATGTTATCAAGGTACATCCATTTTGTTGTAAATGATCCGATGTCATCATTTCTTATGGCTGAGTAGTATTCCATAGTATATATGTACCAAAGCTTTTTAATCCACTCGTCTTCTGACGGACACTTGGGTTGGTTCCAGATCTTCGCTATTGTGAACAATGCTGCCACAAACATGGGGGGCGCATTTCTTCTTTTCAAACAGTGCTATGGTGTTCTTAGGGTATATTCCTATAAGTGGGATAGCTGGGTCAAAAGGCAGTTCGACTTAATTTTTTGAGGAATCTCCAAACTGTTTTCCACAGTGGCTGCACCAGTCTGCATTCCCACCAGCAGTGCAGAAGGGTTCCCTTTTCTCCACATCCTCGCCAGCACTTATTCTGTGTTTTGCTGATGAGTGCCATTCTGACTGGTGTGAGGTGATATCTCATTGTGGTTTTAATTTGCATTTCTCTAATGATTAGTGATGTTGAGCATTTTTTCATATGCCTATTGGCCATCTGTATGTCCTCTTTGGAGAAATTTCTATTCATTTCTTTTGCCCATTTTATGATTGGATTGTTTGTCTTCCTGGTGTTGAGTTTTATAAGTTCTTTATAAATTTTGGTTATTAACCCCTTATCAGACGTGCTGTCGAATATGTTCTCTCATTGTGTGGTTTGTCTTTTTATTCTGTCCTTATTGTCTTTAGCTGTGCAAAAACATTTTAGTTTGATATAGTCCCATTTGTTTAACTTGCCTTTTATTTCATTTGCCGATGGAGATAAATCGGCAAATATATTGCTGCTACAGATGTCAGAGAGCTTGCTGCCTATGTTTCCTTCTAAGACGCTTATGGTTTCACGGCTTATGTTTAAGTCTTTTATCCATTTTGGTGTAAATTGATGATCTAGTTTCATTTTTTTGAAGGTGGTTGTCCAATTTTCCCAACACCATTAGTTAAAGTGGCTGTCCTTACTTCATTGTATGTTTTTTCCTCCTTTGTCAAATATCAATTGTCCATAAAGCTGTGGGTCTATTTCTGGGTTCTCTGTTGTTCCATTAATCTATGTGCCTGTTCTTATGCCAGTACCAGGCTGTCTTGTCTTGAGTATAATGACCTTGTAGTAAACCTTGATATCTGGAATAATGATACCTCCTGCTTTATTTTTTCTTTTTAAGATTGTGTTCTTTTTTTGGTTCCATTTAAATTTTTGGATTAAGTGTTCTATATCTTTGAAGTATGTCATTGGTATTTTCATTGGTATTGCATTGAATTTATAAATTGCTTTGGGTAACATAGACATTTTAATGATTTTTATTCTTCTTAGCTATGAGCATGGTATATGCTTCCACTTGTTTGTATCTTCCTTGATTTCTTTTATCAATATTTTATAATTTTCTGAGTACAAGTCCAAAACCTCCTTGGTTAAATTTACTCCAAGCTACTTTATTTTTTTGGCTGCAATAGTGAAGGCAATTGTTTCCTTAATTTCTTTTGCTGACAGTTCATTGTTGGTATATAGATATGCCTCTGATTTCTGAATATTAATTTTATATCTTTCCACCTTGCTGAATTCATTTATAAGGTCCAGTAATTTTTTGACTGAGATTTTAGGGTTTTCTATATACAATATCATAGCATCTGTAAATAATGACAGTTTTACTTCTTCTTTTCCAATTTGGATGCCTTTTATTTCTTCTTGTTGTCTGATTGTTGTAGCTAGGATTTCCAGAACTATGTTGAATAAGAGTGGTGAAAGGGGGCACCCCTGCCTGGTTCCTGATCTTAAGGGGATTGCTTTGAATTTTTGTCCATTTAGTATAATGTTTGCTGAGGGTTGTCATAGATGGCCTTTATCATGTTAAGGAATGTTCCCTGTATTCCCAGTTTACTGAGAGTTTGAGCATGAATGGGTGCTGAATTTAATCAAATGCCTTTTCTGCATCTATTGAAATTATCATGTGATTTTTGTTCTTCCTTTTGTTTATGTGATGAATCACATTGATTGTATTGCAAATATTGAACCAGCCTTGCCTCTCCAGAATAAATCCCACTTGATCATGGTGTATGATTATTTTTATAAATTGCTGGATCCGGTTGGCTAATATTTTGTTGAGAATTTTAGCATCTAAATTTATCAGGGATATAGGCCTATAATTTTCTTTCTTTGTGTTGTCTTTTCCGGTTTTGGGATCAGAATTATGCTCACCTCATAAAAGGAGTTTGGAAGTCTTCCTTCCTCTTGAATTTTTTGAAATAGCTTGAGGAGGATAGGAGTTAGTTGTTCTTTGATTTTTTGATAGAATTCACTTGTGAAGCCATCCGGACCAGGACTTTTCTTTTTGGGGAGATTTCTGATAACTGTTTTGATCTCATTTGTTGCAATTGGTATGTTTATGTGTTCTGATTCTTCCAGATTGATTTTTGGAAGATTATATGATTCAAGAAATTGGTCCATTTCACCTAGGTTATCTAATTTATTGGCATAGAGTTCTTTATAGTATTTTCTTACAATGCTTTGTATTTCTGTTGTGTCAGTTGTTATTTCTCCACTGTCCTTTCTAATTTTATTTATTTGGGTCCTCTTTCTTTTTTTCTTGGTGAGTCTAGTTAAAGGTTCATCAATCTTGTTTACCTTTTCAAAGAACCAGCTTCTGGTTTCATTGATCCTCTGTATTGTTTCCTTAGCCTCTATGTCATTTATTTCTGCTCTGATCTTTATTATTTCCTTTCTTCTAGTTGTGCTGGGTTTTATTTGCTGTTGTTTTTCTAGTTCTTTTAGATGCAGGATCAGGTTGCTTATTTGAGCTTTTTCTAGCTTCTTGTGATATGCCTGTAGTGCAATGAACTTCCCTCTCAGTACTGCTTTTGCTGTGTTCCATAAATTTTGAGTTGATGTATGCTCATTATCATTGGTTTCTAAAAACGTTTTTATTTCTTCTTTGATCTCTTGCAGAATTTGTTTTGTTTTAATTAATTCCTTGAGGCTTTCTTTGTCTGGGAAGCTCTTTATTTCTCCTTCAGTTTTAAACATTAACCTTGCTGGATAGAGTAATCTTGGTTGTAGGTTCTTGTTCTGCATTACTTTGATTATATCTTGTCATTCCCTTCTGGCCTCAAGTGTTTCTGTTGAGAAGTCCGATGTCATCCTTATGGGGGCTCCTTTGTAGGTGATAGTCTTTTTTTCTCTAGCAGCTTTTAAGATTTTTTCTTTATCCATTAGCTTTGGTATTTTAACTATGATGTGTCTTGGTGTAAATTTTTTTGGGTTTTCTTTAATGGAGTTCTGTGTGCTTCTTGAATGTGTGGAGTGTTTACCAGCCTTAATTTAGGGAGGTTTTCTGCTATGATTTGATTGAACAATGTTTCCATTTTCTGTCCTCTCTCCTCTTCTTCAGGAACCCCAATGATGTGAATGTTGTTTCTCTTCATGTTTTCACAGAGCTCCCTTAGAGTTTCCTTACATTTTTTGAGTCTCTTTTCTTTTTTCTTCTCTGCTTCTGTGCCTTTGTTTATTGTGTCCTCTCACTCGCTTATTAGATCCTCGGCATTATTCATCCTGCTTTTAATTCCTTCCATTTTGGTCTTCAGTTCTGATATTGTATTTGTCATTCTGTCTGATTCTTTTTTATTATTTCAATTTCGTTTTTTATACTTGTTATCTCTTTATTTAGGTGTTCATAGTGACTATCTATTGTTGCTCTAATTTCTTTGAACATCCTAACTATCATTATTCTAAATTCTGCTTCTGGTAATTTGGTTATATCTGGTTCATTCAGGTCCTTGTCTGGGGATTTCTCTTGATTCATTTGGTTTGTATTTTTCTGTCTGCCCATTTTGTCTCTGTATAAGCAAGTTGTGGCTACTGGAGTCCAGTAGGTGTTGCCTTTGTGTTCTCTTGCTGTGGTCTGTCTGCAGTCTTGCCACCCCCTCTGCTGCTCCCTGGCCGGTTGGGTATGGATGTTGCCAGCGCTGGCCCTCTGTGGCTGTTGCTGTGATATCTGTCTCTCCTCAGCAGGAGGGGTTGTCACTCAAGCCACAAGCCTCAGCAACAAGGGTAGAGGTGAGCCCCTTTACTCAGCTGCAGACCCAGCCTGTTTCTTGGCTTCCACCCAGCACACGCAGTCAGAGCCTGCTCGCCACTGTTTCGCGGGTTGGGCGGGACTTTTTACGTGCTCTCAGCTGTGAGCCTTTGCCTGTCCAGTGCTTTAGCCCCGCCCTCGAGGCCAGGGTTCTCCTGAGCAGGGTCGCAAACCAAGGTTTAATGGGCCAGGCCTTTTTGCAGGCTAGCGCTCAACTGCGAGCTTCCAGTCGACCCAGGCTCTACCTCGCCCCCATGTTCGGAGCCAGCTTGCACACGTAGGATGGCAAACCGCGGTTTCTCCAGCCGGGCAGGGCTGGTGGCGTGAGCTCAGATGTGAGCCCCACCCATCCCTGGTCCTAGCCCCGTCCCCGCCGTTAGGGCCAGCTTGTGCAGGGTCGCAGAGCAGATCTCTGCCAGTTCCTGGCCTCCTGCATTTTCCACGCAGGTGGGGTTACAGGCGGGCCAGCAGCTGCCAGACCACTTTACGCGTCCTCTCTACCCCTGCTGGGCTAGACCGAGCTCACACCATCTGGGCCTTCGCCCCCACCAACAAACAGTGTTTCAGCGTTCTGCCGCCACCATCCCTTCAGCAACCCTAAGCAAAGTAGGAAGTGCCCTAATTCTTCATACTGTAGGCCTGGGAGCTCCCTCCCTCTAAGCAGCTCTGCTCTAAGTGCTGCGGGAGAGCTTGTTTGGCTAGTGTCCTGTCTCCCTTTGCTGGTATTGCTAGTTCCAGGGAAAATATTCGTTTTTGATTAGGGAAGTGACTTAGCCCAGGGGTTAAGGTGGCTTTCCCTCAGAGGTTTGACCCTGTGCCTTCAGTCTACACTCTCTTCCCTCTGCTCTGGTCCTCTCCTCTGTCCCGTTCCCCGGAGCCCCGGGTGTGTGGTTGTGAGAGAAGTTTTCTGTGCTGTCCCTTTAAAAAGAATCTTGGGTCTGAGAAAACTGTGTCTTTCTCACAAACAGTATCCTCACTTGTTTCACAGCTCAATACTGTTCAAACACCTCTTCTAGGCTCTGCAACTGCAGGCTGGGGCTTTGTTCCTGGGACCCAGGTCATTCCTTCTCCGCCAAACTCTCCTCCCGCCACGCGGGTCTCTCCTGGCTGCCGTTCACTCTAGGGAGCTTGGCAGCCCTCTTTGCGTTTTCGCTATTCCTACCAGTCTCAATGTGGCTTCTTCTGTGTTCCTTGGTTGAAGAGTTCACTTAGTTTAGGTCAAAGTTGGTTTATCCAGATGTTGGTTCTTAAAATTGAGTTATAATCCACTTTGGTTCTGGGAAGTGGAAGTTGGTACGTCCGCCTACTCCATCGCCATCTTGCTCCTAAAAATACTCGCTTTTTTGAAATCATTTATTTCCTGGCTGCCTGCTAGAATAGATACTGTGAGCTTTGGATTCCCTGTGACTCTTGCCTCTCAGCTCTGCCTTCAACAAGCTCAGAACCTGGCACCTCACAGGGACTGAGTGCTCAGCGGATGAATCAGTGAGTCCTTCCTCTTTGTTCATTTACCGATTTCTGCTGATCCTCACTTTGTGCTTCAGAGTTATTTCCCCTTAGTTTTCTGTTCTTAACTTTTACTTTTTATATTATGTTTCATTTGCTTATTCATTTGCCACAAGGACAGACACAAAAATGCAAAAGCCTTTCTATTCTCCCAGAGGTAACTTTTGCTAGCATTTGTAAAATGACACTGAGAACACAGCTTTAAGCATATTTAAAGTTTTCCACCTCTGGGTCTTATACTTTTTTTATTATTACCTCTCTTTTCTTGGGAATGGTGAGGGTGTATGAATTCTATTTGAAGTAACTATTTGTGGGTGAACAGACTAGAGATTAAGGGTGACACTCACTGTTGGGCAGATAAAATATAATATGCTCACTTTGTTAAAGATGGCGCTGCCCACATGGAAGCCCGTCACCCAGGTGATATTATTTGCCCTTATGCTTGGGATGGGTGTGGGGAAAAGGCTGTAATGTAAGCAGGCCAGATCATTATAGCCTAAGGTTTAGTTTTTAAGAGTAAGCTTTTCCCCACACCCTTGACTGATTGGATGATATAGGGTAGTGCACTCTCCTGAGGAATCCCATTGTGCCTCGGATGGGGGCTTTGTATTAGAGACTTCCTTGTTTGTGTAATGGATTGGATGTTTTGATTCTACACTGTAAAGTGGGACAGACCAGTAGCTTGCTCTCTCTCGGTTCCTGAGGTTGGTATTAGAGAGGAGAGCAGATTAAGGCCACGTGGAGGCCAGGAGAGGCAGCCAAGATGGTGGAATGCTGAAGAAGAAGCCAGTTTGTGCAGAGTTTATGCTGGAGAAAGAGATGGGAAACAGAGGTGAATAAGTCTGGTGAGCTAGAAACCTTTTGATTCTAGGAAACTCGGATAAGTCAGTAGCTTTGTGAGTACTGAATGAGTGGGGTTTGGAGCCCAGTGTGTGTTTTTGCTTGCCCGCCGGGTGCAAGCTAGAATTAAAGCTAATGGCTCACCAGTTCTTGGCTCCGTTGTTTCATTACCAACTATTCGAATCCAATGCAAACCTGTACGGGTCAGGCTGCTGTGATGGTGGCCTTGGCTCCTGCCTTTACACTCACGTTGGAGCCACCTAAAACTTTTGTTCCTGTTTGTTCTTTCAAAGACCCTCTCAAATTCTGTTCTAATGTCCCACATAAGAGCTGCTAGCTCTATGTTCACTGTTTGGCTTTTTGGGTAAGAGTGTGCTTAAGTGAAGTCCTGTGATTTGATTAGATGATCCCTGTTTCCCCTCCCTCCACATTCCCTGGGGTCCAATCATCTCCTTGAGCTAAGAAGCAGGACTGAAGGCAAAGGTCACATCGGCAAGGTCCACTTCCGGAGCTTCTCTAGAGTTCAGTTCCACACGTTTGGGTCTGCTCAGGTTACCTCTCCCTTCCTCCCTCAGACGCTGCACAACGCTCTCCACAAAGTAGTACCAAATCGTCTTTCCGGATCATGTCACTAGTTTTTAAAGAAGTATGTGGTTGTCCATAGTCTTGAGTTGATAAATATCTCTGCCATTTTTTCATTGAAAGGCCTGCCCTTTTTATCTATTGTCTTTTTGAATAATGTCCTAAAGAGGCAAAATTAACAACAACACCAAAAAACAACAACAACAACAACAAAAAAAAACTGTAGCTATACTTTTCTTTGGAAAAGGCCTCATTTTACTTTCGTTTGACCTGCAACTCCGTTCAGTTTTTCTCCTGTTTGAGAGCTGGATAGCTGCTCAGCCCACCTGCCTCCGCATTGTGTTTTCTGGTGTTACAGCTTGTTCGTCATTTAGAACTGAGGGCAACATCCTATAGAAGTGAAAGCTGAAAATAGGTTCAGGGGCGCTTGCTCTGAAACGTTCTCTCTACACATTTTAATCAAATCAGCAACCTGGAACTTGTCTGCTATGCCCTGTTTTTTAAAATAAAGAAATTGAACCCCAGAAAGCTGAAATAATTTGTGCTACTTCATCAAGTTAATAAGTGGTGGACTCTTCTCTGACTCCAGTCTATATTTTTGAACACTACCCAAATTAAATACTAAATAACTCCTTTGGCAAACAATTTGTGTTCGTTATCGTGTGATTCACACATTATCACCTCATTAATTTTTTCACTTTACTGTTCATTGCCAGAATAGTCTTGCCATTCCTTTTAATATAAATATCCCTTTCTGTCTTAAACAGCCAGTTTATATCTCATTTTGCAACTTGTCCTTTCCCTGATTATCCCAGCATGAAAAAATATTTCTTCTTCTGTACTACTAAGGTGTGTCTGATTGTGACACTTATTTTTTACTGTATCAGTTCATTCAGGTTAGAAAGCCACATACCGCCTTTAGGTCTCAGAATTGTGTTTGGCATTGCCCACCCGATCCCATAAAGGACCCTTTTGTTGTTGATTTCAGTACTTGATTTTAATATTGTGAAAAGAAGAGGGCATGATAAAATGAAAAAACAAAAAAATTACTGTAGCATTTGATATTAAAAGGCAACAAATTTTAGCATTTACTGGTTGTGCAATATTAGAAAATGTGACAGGTAGCAGCTGGACCTCCGTATTACCATCCAGAAAAATGGTAATAATAGTAAAACTACTTGTTTTACCTTTCATTGAGTTTTTAAGAGAGAATCAGATGCCATAACAGCTGTGGAAGTGTTTTATTACTGAAAGTGCTATGTGACTGTATTTTATCATTGCTAATAAAAACGATGATTGATTACTTAACTGACTTTTAGGCAGGTATATAGTAAGCAGTAAAACAAATTCAAAGCTGTGCTTGCGAACTTCAAATACAGTTGTAGAGGTTGTTGATACTTTTTTCCTTCAGCCGAAGTTACCTGGTTTGACTGGCCTCAGGGTTTTTCACCACCCAATAAGCTAAAAGATAAAAAGCAGGAAAAACTGTAGAGGTAAGGTAAAAGTCTAGCTAGAATAAAATGCAGCAAACGAAGATATAACCACCTTAGAGGTTAGATAGGGATCTGTGAAAACAAAGTGACAAGCTAACCAGAGAAATACATATAAAATATGGGTGCTCCCGTTGAATCAGCTATGCTGATATAAGTCACATACACATAATTATATGCATCACAAAACAACATCACAAATATCACAATAATTTATTTTGATTAAACTAATATCAAGAATATGTTATAGTGAGTGATTACTCCATAGTTTTATATTATGACTCACCATTATAAAAGATAGTTAAAATTCTAAAAGAATAATTATTTATGTTTAATCCAGGCATTTAAATTAATAGTTATAAAAGAAAAAGGTTATTTATTTGTTTTGGAAGGAAACCAAATTTGGAAAAATAATAATTTGGTGTCACATAATGTTTAGAAAATAGTACTTAATAAATATTTGGCAAGTGAATCGGTGAATGGCAGTCACAGGCGTACGAGCTAAACATCTCTGAATTAAAGATAAGGCTAAAACAATGAGTTTCTTGACTCACAATGCTGGGACATTACTTATATTTAAAAAATTGAACTCTAAAAATAATTAAACTTTAAGGAAATGGATAAAATGTCACCAAATGTTTTCATTCTTCTGCTAAATGAATTTATTGTCATTTGACGGTATAATTATTGAATCTTGTCTCTTTGTGTAGATACATTTGCAAACCACTTCAAATAAATCATGTATTTCGGCTCTGGCCAGTTGGCTCAGTAATAAAGCATCAGCCCGGTTTGTGAAGTCCTGGGTTTGATTCCCAGCCAGGGCACACAGGAGAAGAACCCATCTGCTTCTCTACCCCTACCCCTCTTTTTTCTCTCTATCTTTCTCTCACCTGCTGCAGCCAAGGCTCCATTAGAGCAAAGTTGGTGCAGTCGCTGAGGATGGCTCCATGGCCTCCACCTCAGGTGCTAGAATAGCTTCCATTGCAAAATTCTCTAATGTACAACAACTACTTCATTGTCATACATAAAATTAAATTTAAAGGTGATAGTCTAGGAGTAGAATGAAGACATTCCACTGAATTGTGAGCTTGTTGTCTTATTCATTTTTACATCCCCTAGACCTAGCATAATACCTATTTGGAGTGTTTATAGAAGTTAACAGAATCCAATTATCTGAACTGAAATGCAGTTGAGTTACCTAAGCAATTAATTTAGCTTAAGTAGTTTTACTTTGCTGATGCTAACACATATAAGATTAGAAAGGGCACAGAAATAAGTATACCAGAATCTTGGAAGCATTTTCTGAAAAGGGCTAGATAATAAGTATTTGAAGTTTAGATTAGCAAAAATCAAGAATATTATAAGAAACTTATATACCTATTTATAATGTAAAATATATAAAACATTTCGTAGCTCAAAGGCAATATAAAAATAGGCATATTTGATCCATGGGCTATAGTTGCTGACCCCTGAAGTAGACCCTTGTGTAATAAATTTGGAAATTTTGTTCACATAGTTGACCTAACTATTTTTACAGATTTGGTCCTTCATGTTGCAAGTTTATAGACAAAAAAGGCAGTAAAGTGATGGATTGAAATAAATGTCTTGTGAATTTGGGGTAAAAACATTGAAATGAATTGTTTTATTATGCCTTTATATCTCCACATGGATTAGCAAATACTGGGAGCCAAGTGAATGATGTGGATAACAGGGCTTACCCAATGTGGAGATTCTACTGAGAATGACATCATCAAGATAAAGAAAAAAAAATCAATGGAGTTTAAAGTGCACCATATACAAAGAATGAATTTAGATAATGGAAAATATTTTTTCCTGGCACTAGAAGAGAGTTCAGAAGCGAATGAGCTTTGGGCAAAACATGCCCCATCTGCGGTCATGCCAGGCCCTGGATCCTGAGCTCTCACTTACGACATAAGGGCATCTAGCACTGGGAAACATTAGACATGAGCAAGATCTATTCAGGAAAGTGTGCTATCCTTTGCCAAAAGTAATTCTGCACTTAGAAGAAAATGTATAATAAAAAACACACGTACAATTAAAAATTAACTTTAAACAATTTATTTCTGTGTTCTAAATGAGATTAGACTGTGGTCCATTAGCATTGTATTGTAAAAGGAGTCACATGCCATTCTCAAAATTGTAAAAAATATTGCATAGAGTACCTCCAAGTGGTATGATTGTAAAATTTAAAAAAATTATGAAGTTGGGCAAGGCCCTTATCCTTTCTGATCCTTAGTTTCCTCATGGGGAAAAGATTTTACCTAGTGGTTAATCTCTTCCAATCTATCTTCAGAATGTCAAGAATCTATGATTTTTCTCCAAGTTAAATATCTAAAGTGAAAAATTACTCAACAAACCACCAAAGATATACAGATCTATACCTGTGTATTCATTAATACTAAGAGCCATGCTTCTCAAACTGTGTGTCAAAAAACAGCAAGGTACCACAGTGACCTCACATGCCATCTGTCAGACTCTATACAAATTTACACGGAGTTAGTTCAGTTTCAATTCATTTCTTTTAGGACTGACATTTGGTAGTTGCTGTTCCAAATGGCAGGTACCATGTGGAAATCAGTGTGGAACAGGAAATGAAAGTGTGAATGTACAATCTGGTTCCAAAGTGTGAGGAGCTGCAGAATGACCCCCAGGTTGTAAGGAGATAAACAATTACTGATTTTCTTTTTTTTTTAACTTAACTACTTAATAAAAGGATGTCAGATAGTTCCTTGTTCCTGGTGGCATTGTGAAAATGTTACTAAGACACTAAGCATGTTTATGAAAAAGTAAGTTTGGGAACCTCTGAGATTTTCTAGAAATTATTTCTAGGTCATTTCTTTCTAGTACATTTGCTTTCTCTGAAGTTAATTAACTGAAATATCGAGCATTTCTGTCATAGTAATTGTGGCTCAAAAAGTCAATCATATTTGCTTTTAATTTGTGGTATTCCAACTACAAATCCATATAACGGACAAAGCAACTACTGACCCAGGAGAAGTATGGGTTCTTAAAGAACTGTGTGCCACCCTAAACCACAATTTCTTCATAATAATACAGTGACGGTTGGGTGAAAAGAGAGGGAAGAGAGGAAAGACATTACATTCATTATAATCTTTTTAATGCTGTACCATATTTTATGTACTTCTCTGTACCTGATGAGAATTTAGAAGTGTGAAATGAGTAGTGAATGGAAAAAGAGAGGGAATCATTTGGGATTAAAAGTCTGAACAGGCTATCTACATGAAATTGTTAGAGTGAGGTCATGTTAGTGAATATAATTCCTGGACTGGTGGCTGTTAAGATGAGAAAACAAATGTGATCAGGGAGTACACTGGCCTGTTCATGAAGGTGCAGGCCGTCCTTTCAAGTAAATCTTCAGACTTAATGTACCAGTTATCATACATAATTGTACCTAGTATACATGGGAAACTGAACTTAGCCTGAATTAAAATATGGACTAAAGTAACAAATACAAAAAAAAAAAAGTCATGTTTTCCTTAGTAGACAGAGAAAAATCTCTCTTTTTCAGCAGTATGATGTGATACCATGTACAGGTACAAAGAAACAGATGTTAAACCATAATTAGCCACAGAAACAGAAAACACCAGAAGAAAGACCTGCGTTTTAAAAATTGACCTTAACTCTGTTAAGGGAGTCAGAGGAGCCTCGACAGAAGTTCAGTACCTCGGGCATTAATATGAGTAAATCCACCCAGTCCAAGAAGGACAAATGCAGAGTCAAGGAAAGCTTAATATAAAACTGAGCTCTAAATTCAAATGCCATGTGGACAGGATGGACAACAGGAATGAGAGGATGTGGGTTGGGTGACAGAGCAATGAACTACAGAATGTTGCTTTGTCAAAATGTTTTTTTACATTTCAGCTTTTAGAGTGATTGTCAGGTAGAAAAGAAGTACCACCACTGTCAGCTCTTCTAACTTCTATATAGGTCAGATATCTATATTTTATGTAAAATCTACTAACTTCAAATATGTGAAGACCAAAAAGAAATTTTGCTTTTGCATATCTTTTACTAAAAGATTTCACCAATATTAGTATGCAGAGCAGTGATTATTTAATAAACAGGTTTTGTATTACAATTGTATAATAGTGCTTGTGTGTATGTGTAGAAAGTACAATTACCAGTTCATCACTTATACAAATTGTCTTTGTCTGTTTGAGCTGCTATAACAAAATACCACAGACTTGGTAGCTTATAAACAACAGACATTTCTGGAAGCAAGACAGTTCTGGAAGCAAGAAGTCCAAGCTCAGCATGCCATATGGTTCTAGCTTGCAGAGAGTTGACTTCTTGCTATGTCCTCATATGGTAGAAGGAACCAAAGAGCTCTCTGGGTTCTCTTTTATGAGAGCATTCATTTCATTCATAAGGGATCAATCCCAATGAGCTAATCACCACCCAGTGGCCCCACCTCCTAATACCATCATACTGGACATTAGGATTTTTTTTATATATATATTTTATTATTATTAATTCTAATGGGGTGACACCAATAAATCAGGGTACATATCTACAATGAAAACATCTCCAGGTTATCTTATCATTCAATTGTGTTGCATACCCATCACCCAAAGTCAAATTGTCCTCTGTCACCTTCAATCTGATTTTCCCTGTGTCCCTCCCCTCCTCCCTATCCCACTCTTCCCTCCCTCCCCCCATCCCATAACCACCACTCTCTTGTCCATGTCTCATATTCTCACTTTTATGTCCCACCTATGTATGTAATCATGCTGTTCTCAGTTTTTCTTTTTTTCTGATTTACTTATTTCACTCCGTATAATGTTATCAAGGTACATCCATTTTGTTATAAATGATCCGATGTCATCGTTTCTTATGGCTGAGTAGTTAGGATTTTAACATATCAATTGAGGAGGGTGGGAGGAGACACAAAAATTCAGATCATAGCACTTAACAAACTTTTGAGGGTTTTTTTCCACATTTTTTAAGCTACGCAAGGGACATCAGTTTCATAGCTGACTGTTAAACTTGGACCAACTGTTACCTGGTCCAATATTTGGTGTCTTTATCAAATTAAATTGCATTATTACTGAAAACTGTTTGGGAAAGGTTTTCATAAAGAAAATATATTTTTTGCCTGACCAGGTGGTGGCACAGTGGATAGAGGGTCAGACTGGGACAACGAGGACCCAGGTTTGAAACCCTGAGTTTGCTGGCTTGAATGTGAAATCATAGACATGACCCCATGGTCGATGGCTTGAGCCCAAGGTTGCTGGTGTGAGCCCAAGGTCACCGGTTTGAGCAAGGGGTCACTTGCTCTGCTGTAGCCCCCTGGTCAAGGCACATATGAGAAAGCAATCATTGAACAACTAAGGTGCTGCAAGAAAGAATTGATGCTTCTCATCTTTCTCCCTTCCTGTCTGTCTGTCCCTATCTGTTCCTCTCTCTAACACTCTTTCTGTCTCTGTCAAAAATAATTTTTTTTAAAAAAAAATCTATCTTTTTGCTTTAGACACAATAATAATATTATTTTTAAGTGCTGTTTTTAGCCAATACCTGGAAGCAAAAAATCAGTAAGGAGAAATAAATTCCAAGGATATTGCTGAACAATTGTAGAATATAAAAAACCAATTGATTGTTTGGTTTAGCAACAAATGTTCCATATAATAACACTCATCAATAACTCCTGAGGGCAAGTTGGAAGCCAATATAAGTAAACTAGAGAATAACAAAGCTATCCATCAGTATAGGTTAAATTATAATAAGTATATTCTAAATAGTAAGATGGGATGAAATGTCAATTGTAGTAAAAATTTTATACTATTAATATTCCAAAATTTTCATAGATTTATATTTAAAATCTTAAAAAGAATTTTTATATGTAATAGTTTATTTTCTAAAATTGCCAGACAATAGGTCTTAATGTAATTTAAGGTATATATGACGATGTATATTGAAAAAAAATGGTCATAAATTTCTCTAATTTATATATGATAGCCTTTTAAATTGAGATTTTGCTAATGCTCCCATAAACAAGTAGTCAGTTTCTACAACCCCTTGAAACTTGCTTAGTTTCATGACTTAATTGGACGTTTACTATTTATTTGATGATTGTGATATTTCAAATTTATAAATCTAAGCTACCTTTCAATGTTTGCTCTTACTTTCTTAAAACTCTTCCTTGAAAGTGCTGTGAGCAAAAAAAAAAAAAAAAATGACACTACACTTCTTAAGAATTAGAGACCAAGTGGTAGAGGCCCCAGTTAATGGCACTGACAAATAGACCTAGGAATTCAGATTCAGCTCTCTTGGACCATTGACCCCAACCACCTGACTGCCACAAAGAGAATGGGTGCAGGGAAGACCTGCAGAACTATCTAAATGAAGTCAGTCTAAATTGCCAATACTAATGATTTGTTTTAAGCCACAAAGTTTTAGGGTGGTTAGTTACAGAGCAAAACAATACTAATACAATCTGTATGCAACAGAGGTAAGCAAACATTTTTTTAAATAGCCAAATAGTAATATTTTAGGCTTGTGGGTTATATAATTTCTCATACAACCACTCAACTATGCTGTTGTTGAACAAAAGCAGCCATAGACAACATATAAATAAATGTGCAAGGCTGTGTCAGAATAATACTTTATTTACAGAAAGACCAATCATGCCAGTTATAGTTTCCTGACATATAATATACACACACACACACACACTTATATATACAGTGTGTCCGTAAAGTCATGGTGCACTGCTTTCCTGAGACCAGTCAAAAGTGCACCATGACTTTACAGACACACTGTATATAAATGTCTATTGATATGTGCACATTGAATACTTATATGTTCTCAAGAAATGTACAAATACTTGAAGTGTTTCAAATTAGTGAATAAGATATAATGAAAAATAGAGAAAAGGAAGAAGGAAGACAGTATGTTAGTGATGGCCTGTGTCAAAAAAACAAAAAATATGGAGTCCACCAGCCAGAGTAAACAGCCTAAGTTCAGTGTGTATATAATATATACATAAATAGATATTCATATTTATAAATACACAGATGTGTACATGTATGTATTAATGTGAGTGTCCCTAAAATATTGTTAGCAAATCATTTGTGGCAGTAGTTCATTTCAGATATGATAGATATCTAGTATATATTACTTTTAAACTTACAAGTGTTTAGAATAAATAAATCAATGACTGTTCATTTTAAAACTATTTCTCAAGTTTAAACTCAATTCACTGGTGCTATCTCTTCAATAATAATAAAAAGTTTTGCTCAAGCCGAAAGCCCCCTTAATCTAGAAACTATATTCTTGTGAAAATAACCACTTTGATATAAGAAGATAGCCACTCTGGTAGAGATTACACAGAGACAGCTAAATAACTGTGTGGTTGACATTCAATTGGCCACATTATCAAGACCCAAGATGTTGTAACAATTTTTTAATAAAATTAACGTTAGCAATAGTAATGACTACTGCAATCTAGCTAGCAAAGACCATAAAATTTTTTTCCACTCAATAAATGTTCTTCTAACTTCATGTTAAAGATTGTGACTCTGATCTCAGTTAAAGATCAAAGTTTTAAAGTATTGATACATCAGGTCTGTATCTGTATTGAATTCTAATGTGAAGATCTTTGTTAGAATGCTTTGAAAGAGATTAGAAATATTGATTCTCATTTAAGTACTCTTAGATCACCAAAATCTCACTAATGAAGAATTTATTTAGCTAGTGACCCCTATTGGCTAGTTAACAAATGATATCATGAGCTTTAATCTATTAACCCTTCAATAAACATGATCTGAAATTTGTAAATGATAAAAATATCACTTTGGTTTCTGTCTGTAATTGATTAAATTATGATATGAATGAAATATCCAATTCTTGCTCAAAGTTCATATGGGCATAATGCTCAAGGCACAATAAAGCTTCAAAACTTCTTAGAAACCTTATTTGACCCAAGTGAGTGAACAGAAAAATCAAGTTTATCTTCATACATGGTACAGTTTTGATTTATTTTGTTGTGTTTACCAATAGTTCCTATATCTGAATTGTACTTGTCACTCAAGTTTTAATTCAAATACCACATTTGGAGAGAGAAAATTTTTTATTTCTAATTTATGTAGGGCTCTCCAGAAATTAGACTATGGGACAAAGAGATACATATAGAAAGTGTCTCGGACACTGTCCTTGGAATTAACACCTGTAGAGTAATGAAGGAAGCTGGACTGGACAGAGAAATGCAGTCAGTATTAAGATCTCAGCAGAGCCACCTTTCCCATGAGAAGCTCTGGTGTCAAGACGTTTACATAGAATATCCTTACTTGTTGAGAAGGAGGAGACATTTATACTTCCTATCAGTGAGTCATTGAATGAAGGGAGAGGGCGTCACCATGGGTGCATCAGCTCTCCTTGACTGAGGGTGCTTCGTAGAGGGAAGTCCTAGCTGACAGTTGTCAGCCAAAAAGATATTCCCCTCCCCTGCGGAAACCACCAGTTTGTATCTATGCATTTGTTTTTGTTTTCTTTTGTTTAGATTCCACATATAAGTGAAATCACACTGTTTTTGTCTTTCTTTTTTTCTTTTTTTTTCAGAGACAAAAGGCATATCTGCTTTTTTGATATATAGACAATTCCAGTCAAGATGAAACTTTTCTTCTTTTAGGGTGAAAGGGATCTACTGCAATCATTGTACCACCAAAGAGTTGGTTGGTTTTCTTAAAAGATGGTACCAAATTGGAGGTACAGCAGTGGTCTCCATTATTGGCAGGTTGGGTGTTTGAAAGTGGCACTAACTAGATCAAATTTAGTGAATGAAAGCGATACTATTGGACCTATGGATATACTCCACCCTGGCCACCATGACTGCTCTATTTACTTGCTTATTGTGCTAGCAGTGTAATGCACTGAGAGAGTTACTGACATGAACTGACTCACTCCAACTAGGATAATTAATGTCCCTTCTATGTTGGATGCTCTCTGCTGAGTTTTAACATGTAACACAAAGATGTTTACACTTTATGACTAACCTTATAGACCTATCTCTCTATCTATTCCTCATATACCTCCTTTATCTCAGCCATTTAATCATTCTCCTTTCAGGCTACTGACCAATTAGTCCATTCATCACAGTCCATCGGTCTGAGATATAGTCTCCTCTGGGCCCACTTCTCTTACTACCACCAAAGTGGAAAACCAGATGCACCACCTGCAGCTCTGTTCACTGGGAAGATACTTACACAGTTGTTTCTCATGGTCATTCTTAATTCTTACCACATAATAAGCCAACCAGCTATGATTGAGCTCAGTCATTTCTCTCCTCTGTCAGTTTATTATAATGGTATCCCTCATGTAACTGTGAGACATAGAGGTGAGCTGAAGAAGAAAAACAAGTGTCATAGGGGTCTAGGCTACCAGGTTGTACATCTTATGTGTGTGCTCTATCCCTGCTCTCGCTCAATGCAAATGTGCAATTCCATCTTATGATGAATTTCTTCTGGGCCCATCCCATCTTATGACTTTACATGTCTTTCAAAAATCAGTTAATGATTATTTGAATATCTCATAATAAACTGATCCTTACCTTCTCTGAAAATGGTTTTTGAATAAGCACAATTCTTCACTGCAGGTAATATAAGCTTGTACCAGAACCCTTGGGGTCTCTATTGTGATTCTCCTGTTAGACCTTATGATAAACTCCATGTGGCACCATCTCCATCATTGATATATGCAATAATATAGACTCTATTGAGACAAATGGTCCAAGCAGGAGAACCACTTATGTTCTGAACCAGCTAGAGAGCTATTTTAGGCTCTAGTTCTCAGAGAATACTGACAACCTTTGTTCTTACCCAATTAATGGATGAAAGAGGCATTCCCAAGTGTGAAATATGCTGTCTCTTTAATTCAAAGTTGTGTAATATTTTATTTTTTAATTTGATTGAATTGTTTCAACATGTCCCAGACCATTGGATTCTTAAAAAATCACTGATGTTTTTTAAGATTTAGGCTGACCCCTAAATCTCCATAGGGTTTATTTCCCATTTTCTGGAGAGCATACATCTTTTCAGGGCCCCTGATGCATTTGTAACTTCTTGCTATTCTGGTCCAATTAACATGATGGCTTTAATATTGTGGGCTAATCTTCAACATGTCTGGGTATTTGAACCAATTCTGCAGAATATTTATATGGCCCAGAAGCTGCCATAGCCTTGAGTCAAAACAGTAAATGGTGGGGTGTGTTAGCCAGCTCAGGCTGCTATAACAAAGTACCATAGTCTGGATAACTTAAACAACAGACATTCATTGCTCACAGTTCTGGATACTGGGAAATCCAAAATTAAGATGCCAACGGATTTGGTTCCTGGTGAATTTCCCTTCCTGGCTTGCAGATAGCTACTTTCTGTGTCCTCACACTAATCCCATCATAAGGGCTCCACCCTTATTACCTCATCTAAACCTACTCACTTCAAAAAGACCCTACCTCTAAATATCATCACTTTGTGGGGGAAGGGATTCAACATCAATTGGGGTGGGAGACACAAATGTTCAGTCTGCCCCTTCCACCTATAATCATAGTGTCTGAAGCTATGACAACTACTTTGCAGCTAGGTAACAATAAGCACAAGGACAAAGGGAGCAATTTGCTAGAAATAGTGGAAGCATGAAAATCTCTTGGGATAGAGATGATATCCTTTTTTGTGTGTGAGAGAGAGAGACAGAGAGAGGGACAGATAGGGACAGACAGGCAGGAAGGGAGAGAGATGAGAAGCATCAATTCTTCATTGCATCTCCTCACTCTCCTTAGTTGTTCAATGATTGCTTTCTCATATGTGCCTTGACTGGGGGAAGGAGGGCCTACAGCAGAGCAAGTGACCCCTTGCTCAAGCCAGTGACATTAAGCTTCAAGCCAGTGACCTTGGGCTCAAGCCAGTGACCATGGAGTCATGTCTATGACCCCACGCTCAAGCCAGTGACCCCACTATCAAGCTGGTGAGCCCCCGCTCAAGCTGGATGAGCCCAACCTCAAGCCATCGACCTTGAGGCTTCGAACCTGGGTCCCCCACATCTCAGCCCAATGCTCTATCCACTGAATCACTGCCTGGTCAGAGAGATGATATCCTTTAGCTACAAAACTTTCCTAGAGTATTTATTATGACAAAATTTTTCTTATTTAAAACTATAACCATTTAGATTACTTCTACAAAAATAAGCTTTAAAGTATCAATAGCTTTATATTCTAAAAATTATACCTCTCTCACATAACTGTTAAAACATGATATTTCCAGTTGGTAGCTCTCTTCCAAATAAGGCTTCTTCTGAAAACAAGGTTTCTTTCAAATTTTGGCTACACCAATTTTCAAAACTTTGTTTCAAAATTGCCCTAGAGATTATCTCATTTCCAGCCTTGGAAATAAAGGAAAGAACATACACACTCATGAATGAGAGGTTTTTAATATATTAGAAATAGAAACAGAATACATCCAATCGCCTACATTTTCTAGAGCATATTGTTGTTATGTTAACTTCAAATGAGAACAAGAAACATTTTTTTTCCAAAAATAGTAGAAAAAGGTATGATTAGCTGAAATGTGTCCATTCTCATGTGCCTGAAATATTCCTTTTCTCCCTTCTTCCATATATTATACATATTTGTTATCTCTTTTTAAGATAGAAAGTATCCTAAAAAGAGATAACCCAAATTCTCACCCAGCTACTCCCTGAAGCTCAAATTTCAGAATATTCAAGCAAGAAACATTTTCTTTGAGATACAGATGTGGCTTTTCTTGATGTAGCAAACTATCAACCAAAGTAAAATTTACCTGTATCCTTACCTAATATATACAAATGGACCTTCAGATAACAACTGAAGGGATACTCATTCTGGAATCAATGATACACAAAGCATTTATGAAATCTCATTGTTTGAGTTATGAAGGAGAGAAATTCCTAAATTGGGAGAAATTTCTCTCAGATTCTGCTCTTTTTTACACAAATTTCTTTTGTCCATTCTGTGGTCCTAATTCCAGTCTCCATGGTGACATAATTTTTGAAAACAGATGTAGAGGGAAAACACCTCTCACTATGTGCTTTCTGGGCATAAAAGATTAGAAATTCCAGAGTTACTTTTAGACTTCAAAAGCTAAAAGCTTTTTAAAAGACTAAGTCCATGGAAATGTTGGTTATACATTCCTTAAAATAATAAAATAATAAGAGGCATATGATCTATTTTATTCCAGTCATGTTGTATATACTTGTAATCATAAAGTTTTTCCCAGACATATTTCTCAAGCCTGATTGATTTCTTCATTTGACTTCACATTTTATATTTCAGCTAATGATGGTGATATGGGCTATCTGGCATAATACGCCAGTAATACGCCACAGCCCTAATCTGATCTTCCTTTCCAGGCTGCATATGAATTGTTCTTTCTCATTCAAAGTATCATAGCTGCTCTTATCTGTTTCTGTTGTCTGAGCCATAAGCATGGTAACTGTTTGGCACTCTCAAAACTGGACTGTTTAATTCCTTTTTGTCCACAGTAACTCAGAAAGCAAACCAACCAGGTACAAAATGAGCCATCTGCTCTGCTTCCAATCAATCATTCCTTGCGGCTTGGTGTCTAGCCACTTGGCCACTATAGCCTATTTTAGATGTTATAAGAGTACCCCATTTTCTTGTACCAACTAATGTTTGTCAGTGCTTCTTTTCACTCTGATAAATTATTTTTATTTCTTGACTTTGCTTGTTTATTATCTGTTCTTTCCTATTAATAAATGAGCTTATGAGTATATTTTCATTTATTATTATGCCTTGTATCTTGAACAGGGCCTAACTTATAGCACAAACTCAATACATAACTGTTTAATACACTGCTCACAAAAATTAGGGGATACCAGTACTTTCAGTCTTTTGTATAAGTACATTTTCACCAATGAAATGAAAGTTGGTTTTGCATCTCATTTGCAAAATTGAACAATTTTTTTCACTTGTCATTTGCTTTTCTGATGTTCTTGTTTAATAAAAAAAATCAAATGCTTCCCTTTTATCACTTTGTATTCATTTTTACATATCCACTAATTTTTGTGAGCAGTATATATTAATAAGTAGTTTGTTTGTTCTGTTTCACACACAAGGTTATATTCATAATATATATACTGTGTGTGTGTGTGTGTGTGTGTGTGTGTGTGTGTGTGTGTGTGTGTTTGTGTGTATGTGTGTAGTAAGGCCACTGGCCATCACCATGGCCACACAGGTTCATTCTGGATTTGGACAGACAGTAAAGAAACTATGGAGCCAGAAAATGGTAGGCTTTTCTGTTTATTAAAGTATCCTAACAGCAGACGAACAAGCAGGTAGGAAAGACCACTTCACCCTCATTCAGGGCTTCCAAGCCCCAACTCTGTCTCTGGTTCCACAACCCAGACACTTTCTTCAGACTCACCCTCCACACTCCCAGGCCCCAACCAGCCTCAGCAAGGTTCAAAGCCCCTCAGCACTTCTCTGCAAAACAGGCCAGGTGGCAATACCCCTTCTCCAGCAAACAATAGCAAACAATCGCACCTCCCCACAGCCGCAGGCATTCCGCAACTTGTGATCTGCTGCCCTGAGGGCAAGCACCGGCAGCCTTCCACAGACTACACACACAGTGCTGCCAGCAAACCTAAAAAACACTTGTTACAAACTTATTTGCCCAACATATATATGTGTGTGTGTGTGTATACATATATATGTATGTATATATATACATATACACATACACACACACATATATATACATACACATATAATGAACAGTAGCAATCTGTAATTTTCTTAGTAACAATATGTGATCTCCCTTTTTCATATACTAAGTGAAAAGTCTCATCAGTATAATGAAAATGTAATCTTTTATTCCCTTTGCCGATAAATCTGTGAGGGAGCATTTCTCTCCAACATTTTTACATGACACCAAAAATTTTTAATCAACTAAGTAAAAAAATCACTCAATTTTCTCTTTTATTAGGAAAGAAAAATCTGTTTTGTAAAACGAGTGTTGGCTTGAATTGATCGAATTTCCCTATGGTTACAGGAAAAGAATCTGACTCTGCCAAAAATGACTTAGGAATGATTTCTGTTTCACTGTTTGTCTCTAGCACCTACTCAAGTCTAAATCTACTTCTCTATTGATTGTGCTTCCTTATCATTTGTCTCTTTTATAGCCACATTGTGATTTAATAAATCCATATTATACAACACACACAAAAATAAATTGGTTAACACAGTTACAGATCATTGACTAGGCTCCAAAGTTTATTAAGTTAATATCAATCCTAGATAAACAAAATATTTCTATTTTCTAACACAATATGTACTGAAGTTAAGCACACATATCAGGGAATCATTTGCTTTTTTTTTAATTACACAGACTTGTCATGATTATATTGATAAATATGCAGGCAAAGATTCCAAATAAATAAGTAAAAATTCTTGGGAGACATTACATACTGTTGGCACACAAAGTTTATTTATTTTTCTATTTTTATTTTTCTATTTATATTTACTTTTAGTGTAATTTAGATATTTAAAAGCACAGGTCAAAATAACTCCTGTTATAAATTGGTTTCTTAAACTTTGTTTTCTAATTCTAAAAACCCCGTGAACATACAGATAATTCCCATCACCTAAAACTATTTTGGCACCATTGTGATGGCCTACTGTACTTTCACAAATTACTTTATCTTACTTGCTGCTTTGCAATTCTCCTGTCACTGCCATGTCTCTGACAATGTCACTTTGAACAGTGATTCTTTGAATGCTTAGAATTACTGATAATTTCCACAGACAGCATCTTATAGTGAGGAAGTAAGAGAATATTTTTCTATTCTGTGCAAGTGTCTTACAGTGACTGATTTTCTACAAAATGGCTTTCTTGAATCCAATGCAAGGACTCTAGTCCCAAGAGAAAACTGTATGCACAAATTAGAAATGGATGAAAGAAGTTTCTCCTTAAATTCTTCTATTAACTCCAATTAACAAAGAGTATCATAAATACCAACAAGATTTTTGAGGTGACATGTAAAAGTCTTTTGTCTTGATAATTTTTATATTATCTGTTCATTATAATTTGAAGAAAATAGTAAACACCTTTTTGACAATCTATTGTTTAGGCTAATTAAATATTTACAAAGTTAAATGTCCTAAAAATATTAAAACTATAGGTTAAGTAAGAAAAAAGGGAAACAATGGATATGGTGAAATATAATGAAGGAATAATTAAAAGCATTTTGGATTGGTTACAGTTGTATTTTTATTTTATTTCATTTTTTAAGCTTGACTATATGTCAGATCACTAGAAACTGAAAGCCCATAACAGAGACATACACACATCTATTTTATGATATATTTATGTACATCTATACATGTTGTGGAACATATTTTTCAGGGTAAGTAAAAAATATGTTGTGAGTTATGGTTTGATCATAAACTCAAAATTTACTCTAAAATGCTAATTTCTACAAAATATAATGCCTAAGGCAACCTTACAGAATTCATGTTTTGTGCTATTACTGTCTTATTATAATTTCAAAAGATTTATAGAACATTTCTAGTCAGTTTTTTTAAGAAAGCCTGAACATAAAAAATTTAAGACTTTTTTTATAAAGCATATATTAATATATTTTCATCTTTGTTTGGAGGAGAAAAAAATTAAAAAAGATATATTTTATTTCAAATTATTGAATGTCCACATATCTCGATCAACATAAACTTTTGAGGTAACTTCAACAAGATTGATATTTTCACAATTACTATTGTTAATCTGTCCATCCAAATAACACTGATTCACCCATTATTTTTATGGTCCTGGTTTCCTCTTTCACCAAGCTGTTTATTAGGATGATATATCCTTTATGGATATTTATTTCTGGGAAAAATAATCCACCCATTCCCTATATATGTGTATCTTAACTAGTATAAATTAAACATGTAGAAGAAGGAGACTTTGAATTTATAAATCTGGAATAGAATGAAAAAATCATAGCATTTATAGACAAGAGTTTTCAAACTCTGGTGCCAAAAGAGGCTTTGTATGTAATAAAAATGGATTGAACAAACAGGTATAATCTATTAGGCTGTGGTGAACATAAAATCCTGTGCCCCTTCAAAAAGAGAAACACCTTTAAAGGTCAGAGATTATTTCCTTGCTGAAAATGTAGTCTAGATATTATAGCATATTCATAGAATTCAGGAATCCATTTTTCTTTTACATTAAGTCTCAATTAAATGTAAGTATTTATTTCAAATTTATTGAACAGCATATAAACCATACAGAAAACATCTCTCTAGTCTATCAATAGCCAGTTTTAGACTTATATGTAGCTCTTATATAAGAACTACTAATTTGCTATAACATAATTCTGCAAAAAAAATTTTAAATTAAATTTTAATATTTTTCAGCATTAAATAGTCATGGGTTCTACCATTTCTTGTATCTCTAACCCATTAGTTTTATTCATTTACTAGCTTTTAGGCTTCTGAATCCTCTTGATATTGTAATTAGTGTTGGTCCTAAGGCTCAGCAACGTCAGTATGAGTATTCTTCATTGCGAGGGAGCGTGATGTATGGATGTAGGAGAGATGCAGGAGACTGGCTGACAGCTTGTACAGGGAACAGAGGCAATTTCTGTTCTGTATCATGTGTGGCCCTCTTCATTTATCTGAGTATCACTAGCTATGTGAACAAACATTAATTCATGTCTTTATGAGTCTTTCATGTCCAAATGGCTTCAGACAATTCTAATGTTTATATCAGCCCTTTGGAACAGAAAAAGAACTGGAGTCAAGTTCAAAATTTGGAATGAAAAGCTAAAAATTTTGAAGGCAATTATGAGCAGAATAGGCAAGTGAAAAATGACTAGAATATTATTATAGACAAAATTCAGATGCTGGTAGGACTGTTTTTGCTCCCCCATTTCTCCCTCCTTTACCCCCACTTCTACACAAGCTCTGATCTCTGTTAAGTTATGGAATGAATTAAAATTATTTTAGGAAGAAAGTTTTCCTCACATGTCTACAAAAGGTAACCTCTCCATGACAGATCAAATTTTGGCTTTATTTCTGTCTTATCTCTGCTCCCTTGAACTAACCTTGTCAATGGTGAGCCATTTCTTAGTCACTGGAACTGTTCTTAGAGACAAGCTGGCTTCTCATAAATCCAGACTTACGGGAGGCAGTTTAAGCACAGGTTTGTGCCTCAGGCAATGAATCTCATCACACCAGTTTCTCACTTAGAGTCACTCAGTCCTGCCAGCGATGCCTTGACCATTTTAATACTCAACTGACATGTCAATTGTGTCCCATGCTGATAAATGCATAGATGTTAGTTCTGGGGTAGCTGCTTTCTCTTGTTTCTGGCCTGAGAGCTCCTAAATAGCCCACTTTCAAAGTTGTGAATATTAGTGCCATTTGAAGTCACTGAATTCAATGCCTTCATATTTTCACTCAGTAATATATTTACAATGTATATTCCATATATTTTCTATAAATTAAAATTCTATTTTAGGTTAAACACAGCATTTGATTCTGTTCTAAATGGCGAAGATATCAAGAAATTGTCATTCTTTTTTGTTTATCTTACTAAAATATCAAAGAAAAAAGTTTGGGTTTAGGTAAAAAAAAATTTATTCAAAAAAATTTGCAAAGGAGTCAGAAGAGAGTGGAGGGAGACTACTGCAACAGGAGGGAGACCACTGCAGTGAGACCATGTAACCAGGAGATCAGCCACCTTCCCCCAAAAAGACTTTTTTAGCCAAAATAAGTTCTCTTCTTTATAAGGAGGAGCATACAAAACTGCCATCAACCAGACTTGGGGAAGTATATAAGCAGGGGTGAGGTGGTAGAAGGGAAATCAGAAAATGTTTTATCTCGAGGTCCTTGTGTTCTCAGGCCAAGCCCTCATAGAGGGGATTGTATGCGCAGGAGGGTGGACCAAAGTCCAGAGGCCTAGGAAAGGGAGAGAAATGTAACCAAGGTTTGGTTACAAGCATTTTGCTCTAATTGATCAGTGGGGACATCTTTTCATTTACTCATTTATGTGGCAAATATTGAAAATTTGGAGATTGTGTCTGGCCCTATCAAAGGTGGACAAGAGGAATGTCTGCAGTTCTAAGTCACATGAAGGGATGGGTTCCTTGCAGTAAGCCTTTTCCCTAACACAAAGAGGTGGGCAGAGCTTCTTAACCATTGCTACTTTCTGGAATCACAGGGCTCAGGTAATTCAACATGGTCAATAACAATTTCACAGTGTGATGTATATGTATATGAAAGCTAGGAGAACCCAAGTTCAAGAAACTAGAATCCCACTGGAGGGATAATCCTTAATACAGCTCAAGAAGATAACCCATACCTGTAGGGCAGTGGTTCTAATCTGTGCTGATCCCTTCTCTCCTTCCCTGGGACATTTGGAAACATTTTTGGTTGTCACAATGGAGGTGAAGATGCTACTTAGTACCTAGTGAGTGGAAACCAGGGATACTGCTAACCCTCCTACAATACACAGAACAGCTCTATAAGAATTATCCAGCTTAAGTTTGCAATACTGTTCAGGTTTAGAAACTCTGCTTAGGGGAAAAAACAAGTTTGAGAACTGGATAATTCTTTGCCATATTCTGGCTAAGTGAATACAGAAAATAGCTATTTAGAGTCATTAGTATTAGTTAGGCAAAGCAACTTACTCCCTCTGCATTTTAGTTTACTTAACCATCGAAAGGACGAAAAGACATTTTTCTCTACCTGTCTTAGGGATGAAAATAAATGTCTTAATATGGAAAGCAACAGCTTGCCCAGAAGAAGTGATCGATAAATGATTTTTACTTTCATAACATGTGAAAGCACTTTCCAAAGTTATGAGCATTATCTAAATTGAGGGATTTAACTGGCTATTAAAATTTATTTCACTATAGTTTATTTACCCAGTATTTTGTTGATAAGAGTGCTCTTCAATATTTTTAAGTTCTATTTTAAATTAAAGAACTCTCTACACTGTTTTTTTCAAAATAGATATAGGTGAGTCTCAAGGGTATAAAATACTCACATACCCTTATCCATTTCATTCTGGATAGTTCATTTCTTTTCTTAGTTTCTGAGTGTCATTTCCTCTGGTAGTTTCCTTTATATATGGAAAATAAATATTTTTTATGATTAATGTTAGACAGTGTCATTTAATTGTCCCCCTCTTCAAAAGATTAATCATATAGTGACTTAAACTATGTGTCTCTTCTCCTTCCTTTCCTAAAGTTTATTGTTTGTATTATTATTTTAAAAGTTTAAGTTTATAATATTCACATTTAAAAATGTAACTAGTTGTGTTTCAGTTTTCCTATGGGTTGATTCTAAAACTGTAAGCATAATAAAAACAACATTTAGATTTTTAAAATTACATAATTGTTTTAATTCATGCAATTATGTAACTCTAATACTAAAATTAAAACTATGGAGAAGGAAATGCAGTTCCACAGTACTGACATTCTCATGCTCAAAGGAAAATATCCCAAGCATTGACATCTAGTGATGTCATTATTTTTCTCTTTTGAGTTTACAATTTTTCATGCATCTTTAGTGACCACTAATTCATAATCATCTTATTATATTCTGTCTGGAATTTAAAAAAACAAATTTCTTTATGGGTTCCTGGAATAGAGATTTGTGTGTTCAGGAATTTGACTGATCTTTGCTCCTAGGAATTACCTGGTGTGAAATGATGGGGAGGGGGTGGGTTAAAAAAAAAAAAAAGGAAACAGGATTGGGTAAAAGGGAAAGCTAAACTGTGAAGTAGTCACAACAAAGGCCTCAACTGGTCCCATGAGGCATTGGTGAGCTGGGATGCCTTCAGAATTGTCACCGATTGGACAAGGGAGTCGGTATTAGGCAGGACTACACCAAGTATGATGCTGAGCAGCTGACTCTCATCAACAGGACAGTATTGGCATGGTGAGTAGGTAGGATATTAGCTGCAAATTGTTAGCCTCCAGTGCTCCCAGCACATGGAGGAGGCATTCTTCAGACCTCATAGGGGTGACAATGAGGGGAAGAATCTGGGCAGCACACAATAGGATCAAAAACACTCCCCAAGGAGTCATTTTTCTTGAACATTTGAAAAATTGGATATATTTTTTTTACTGATAATTTGTTTTAGTAGATATCATTTTCCACAAGTTGTTACTTTATTGTCTTCATAGTACACAGTGTTCTGATGAGAGTCAATCTGCTGACCAGATTCTTGCTTTATGTTGTACCAATTTTTTCTCTCTATGGAAGATTGCAGAATTTTCTTTAATCCTGGAAGTTATAAAACTTTGCAAGATATGGCTCTTTTTTCATTCTAATCAATATTGCCATGTGTCTTCAATATAATAAAGATGTGCTTTCTTTAGCTAACAATCTTTTTATTATAATTAATTTGTTTGTTTCCATTCATCATCAAAGTTCTTTTCATCTGGCACTCTTACTTGATAAGTTCTAGAACCCTAGATCTTTACTTCTAAAAGCATCTTTCCTTTTACTCTCTGTCCCTTTATCTTTTGCTTTTTTCTTATCTTCTGGGCACTTTCTCAACTATTATCTTTCAGGTCATCAGCTAAGTCCTTAGCTTTGTTCACTTTACTTATCATTCCATAAGCTGACTTTAAAAATTTTTTTAGATACTTTCTGTTTCTTATAATATTCTGTTTTTGACAGCAGTCTCTTTTATAAATGCAATAAATGCTTGTTTTCTTCTGATACATTAAATCTATTTTGTAGATGTTCATTTCATTCTTGTGTCATTTCTATGTATTTCTGACTAGTCAGCTCTATGTTTCCTTCCTCTGGCATTTTCTTTAATATTTTGTTCTTATGTTTGGTGATTATTATATACGACTCATTATTTTGTAAGTAAAAACTGGTTTTTGTTAGTATAAGTTGTTTTTATAGGTTTACTAATCTGTAAATACATATAAATCTGTTTTCTTAGTGACTAATCTGTGCATAGTCTGTGTGTATGTATCACTGTGTATCAAATTATACATATATGTATGTATAATTTATATAATGTTTTGCTAACTGAAAGATAGCTGAAGATTTTTGCTTTTATGAAAAAAGATGAAAGTTAAAATACCGTTCAGCATCTGTTTTTCAGTGAGCCCATATAGAGGCACCACATACCCCCAGCAGCCAGCGTGGCCATACCAGGCTCCTTCCCTGGGGCTTCTCAGCATCCACTCCTTAGCTGCGAACTGTGTCTGTGAGCATCCGTGTTTTATCATAATTTACTTTGTGCATTTGTTAGCAAGATGTGTCCTAAGGTAATTGCTTATTTGCTTTATGCCATTTTAATTTACAAAAGTTTTCATAGAAAAGCTCTACATTCAGATAATAGAAAATATTTGTGTATATACAATTGACCTTTCAACAACACGGGTTTGAACTACTCAGGTTTACTTATATGTAAATTTTTAAATTTTTAATTGGCAGTTAGAAATCTGTGTATGTGGAGGAGCTACTTAAACTATTCAAGGGTTTTCCACTCTGTATACAGGTTGGTGCCCCTAATACCTCACATTGTTTTACGGTCAACTTATGAAACAAGAGGGCGATGAAGTAGGCAGATGTTCCAACTGCCACCTCCCAGGACCATATTGGATTGTAACTTAATTTAAGAACAATCATCTTGAAAAACCAACTTTGGACTAAACTAATAGGAGTCTATAATCAAGGATCACCAAAGAAGCCACAGTGAGACTGGTAGAAAGGGCGGAGATGTGGAAAGGGCTGCCCCACTCCCAAGAGCAAGGGGTGGCTGAGGGTCCTGAGGGACTCTCACTGTGGGAGGGTCATCCTGAGAGGTGTGGGTGCTCAGCCCCAGGCCTGGAGCCCCAGCCTAGAGCCCCAGAACCTAGAAGAGGTGCCTAAACAGAAGTTAGTTGTAAAAAGAGCCAGGTTTCTTTCTCCGAGAAAGAGACATTTCAGACACAGACTCCATCTTAAACGACCAGCGCAGAAAACCTTGTTCATACGCATTTACCTGTGGCTCCGGTAGGGGAGAGCTGAGAGAACTGGAGATGCGTGAAGGGAGTATAAATTTGGAGGCCTGGGAGAGACACTGTGAGGGATGGCTACTGGAATCCCCGTGTTGAGTCATTCACCAGCACTGCAGTCGCCATCTTTCATAGGTGGAGCCATCCCCTCTGAGTGGCATCAGCCTGGGGAAAAGCAGCTGCTCCGCCCTCGGTAATCTCTCCTACCCCAGTCATGGTGCAGGGTAGTTCTGAGAGGTCAGAAATCAGGGGGTGCATCAGTGACCCAGTTTTCTGGTGTTGAGACCAGAGCTCCCTAGTCTATGACTGGTGCTTCCACCTCATGGGAGACTCAGTTGAAACTATCTGGAGCAGACAGACCACACCCCTGGGTCTCAGAGACCACACCCACCAGACCCCTGGGGCCACATCCTACTGAGGTCTGTGAAAACAGACTGACACCTGAGGCCAAGGGGTTGAGCCACATCCACCACCCTTTGTAATCCCCGAAATGACACAGGCTCTAGACTCTGGCAGAGGCTTTTTCAGCATCTAAGCCCAATAAGCAGCCAGCAGACAGGCTGCAGGAGGCAGGACTCAGAGAAACTTGGCCATTTGAGTAGGCTATTCCCTCAGGACCACAGTGCAAAAAAGCCAACCTAGGAGTGCAGTTTGGTATTTCCATGTACACCTGGGCCCAGTAGAGGCAGCCATAAACTCTGAATTGCTTGTAGCTCCAAGAAGGTTGCTGAGGGCCAGTCACAGGCAGTGTCTCCCAATGATCTGCATTCTGTTTCAGCTAGGCAGGCCCAGTTCTGTCACATCCAGGAGTCAGCTGCAGAAAGCAACAGTTCAGGACCTAACAACCCTTGCTAGAGTAGTATCCTAAGGAAAAGCTCCTCACACCTGGCCCAGCTGAGACAAGGTCCACTCTCTGTGATCAGCACTGGCACAGTGGCTCAAGTGCACTGGATAGGGTGACACTTCATAGTCAGCCAGCCTGGGCACTGGATATTCTGTCCTGCTTGGCTAGATTCCACAGGGAAAAGGGAGAGAGGCTTGGAGCATAAACATTTAATGTGTGGGTTCCTGTGAGGCTATTGGTGGATCTGGTCAAGGGGCTTAGCCACCTTTGGGAGGGGCACAGTCAGCCCCAGGAGAGGACTCTTTCAGTGTTCCTCCCTGAGACCGGGGTCTCACCATCTGAAAGAACTTCTGCAGAGGGGACTGGGGCAATACTCAGTCTAAATAAGCTGTTCAACTTGTTGGTGAGAAAAAAAAATTGAGTATCCTGCAGTGGCTGAAGGATTAATTTCTGGAGTAGGGACCACATTCCCTGTACTGAGATCCTGACCAAGAGACCCCTGAAGTAGGGGGTCCCAAAAATGCTGTATTTGCAAGCATATAATATATAATATATTATATACATAAAAATGTATATATGTTGACCTTTTTAAAAAATTTTTATTCATTTAAATTTCTGTTTATATGCATTCAAGTGTCCCACTGAATATAACTCCCTCACTCCCACACCTAAATATATAAAGCAGATTTTGATGGATATAAAGCATGAGATCAACAGCAATAGTATAATAGTAGGGTATTTTAATACTCCCCTAATATTAATGGATAAATCCTCAAGAAAGAAAATTAACAAAAAAACAGTGACCTTAAATGACCCACTAGATCAACTGGATTTAATTGACATCTTCAGAACGTTTCACCCCAAAGCAGCAGAATATACATTCTTTTCAGGTTCTCATGGTACATTCTCTAGGATAGACCACATGTTAGAACACAAATCTCAATAAATTTAAGAAGATTGAAATCATATCTGATAACTATGGCATAAAACTTGAAATCAACTACAATAGAAAAATTGAAAAACATTCAAACACTTGGAGGTTAAATAGCATGTTATTAAATAAGAATGGGTTAACAACGAGATTAAGAAAATAATAAAAAATTTCCTTGAAATAAATGAAAATGAACATACAACAACTCAAAATTTATGGGACACAGCAAAAGTAGTCCTGAGAGAGAAGTTCATAGCAGTACAAGCATACCTTAAGAAGCAAGCAAAAGCTAAAATAAACAGCTATGCATCTAAAACCTAGAAAAAGAACAACAAATAAAGCCTATGGATTGTAGAAGGAAGGATATAATAAATATCAGAGAAGAAATAAATGACATAGAGGCTAAGAAAAATACAGAAGATCAATGAAACCAACAACTGGTTCTTTGAAAAGGTAAACAAGATTGATGAACCTTTAACCAGACTCAACAAGAAAAAAAAGGAAGATTCAAGTAAATAAAATTAGAAATGAAAGTGGGGAAGTAACAACTGACACAGCAGAAATACAAAGGATTATAAGAAAATACTATGAAGATCTGTATGCCTCAAAATTGGACAACCTAGATGAAATGGAAAAATTCCTAGAAACATATAATCTTCCAAAACTCAATCTGGAAGAATCAGAAAACCTAAACAGACTTATTACAACAAATGAGATTCAAACAGTTATCAAAAAACTGGACCAGATGGCTTCACAGGTGAATTTTGCCAAATATTCAAAGAAGAACTAACTCCTATCCTTCTCAAACTATTTTAAAAAATTCAAGTGGAGGGAAGACTTCCTAACTCCTTTTATGACTCAAGCATAATCCTCATTCCAAAACCAGGTTAAGACCCTGCAAAGAAAGAAAACTATAGGCCAATATCCCTGATGATCCTAGATGCTAAAATTCTCAACAAAATGTTAACAAACCAGACCCAACAATACATAAAAATAATCATACATCATGATCAAGTGAGATTTATTCTGGGGAGGCAAGGCTAGTACAATATTTGCAAATCAATAAATGTGATTCATCACATAAACTAAAAGAAGGAGAAAAATCACATGATAATATCAATAGATGCAGAAAAAGCATTTGATAAAATCCAGCACCATTTATGATCAAAACTCTCAGCATAGTGGGGATACAGGAAACATACCTCAACATTATAAAGGCCATCTATGAAAAACCCATGGCCAACATTATACTCAATGGACAAAAATTAAAAGTAATCTCCTTATGATCAGGAACAAGCAGAGGTGCCCCTTTCACCATTCTTATTCAACATAGTTCCGGAAGTCCTAGCCACAATAATCCAACAACAAGAAGAAATAAAAGGTATACAAATTGTAAAACTATCACTATTTCCTAATAGCTTGATACTGTACATAGAAAACCCTAAAGTCTCAAAAAACTTCTAGACCTGATAAATGAACTTAGCAAAGTGGTGGGATATAAAACCAAAATTCAAAAATTGGTGGCATTTTTATACACCAACAATAAACAGTCTGAAAGAGAAATTCAGGAAACAATCCCCTTCACTATTGCAACAGAAAAAAATAAAGTACCTAGGAATAATTTAACCAAGGAGGTAAAAGTCTTGTACCCGGAAAATTATAAAACATTGATAAAAAAAATCAAGAAAGATACAAACAAGTGGAAGCATATACCGTGTTCATGGATAGAAAGAATAAACATCATTAAAATGTCTATATTACCCAAAGCAATTTATAAATTCAACACAATTTCTATTTAAATACCACTGGTATACTTTAAAAATATAGAAGAAATATTTCAAAAATGTAAATGGAACCAAAAAAGAACACAAATAGCCTCAGCAATCTTGAAAATAAAGAATAAAGTGGGAGGTATTACACTTCCTGATATCAAGTTATACTAAAGGCCATTGGACTCAAAACAGCTTGGTACTGACATAGAACAGGCATACAGATCAATGGAACAGAACAGAGAACCCAGAAATAAACCCACACCTTTATGGTCAATTGGTATTTGACAAAAGAGGTAAGGGCATACAATGGAGTAAAGACAATCTCTTTAATAAATGGTGTTGAAAAAATTGTACAGGTACATGCAAAAAAAATAAAATAAAACTAGACCATTAAATTACACCATATACAAAAATAAACCCAAATGGATAAAAGATTTAAATGTAAGTTGTGAAACCATAAACATCTTGGAAGAAAACATAGGCAGTAAACCCTCTAATATCTCTCATAGCAATATTTTTGCTAACTTATCTCCATGGGTAAGTGAAATAAAGGACAGAATGAACAAATGGGACTATATCAAACTAAAAACTTTTCTGCAGCGAAAGACACCATGAGCCTGACCTGTGGTGGCTCAGTGGATAAAGCGTCGACCTGGGAACACTGAGGTCGCCAGTTCAAAACCCTGCACTGGTCTGGTCAAGGCACATATGGGAGGTGATGCTTCCAGCTCCTCCCCCATTTCTCTCTTTCTCTCTCTCTCTCTCTCTCTCTCTCTCTCTCTTTCACTCTGTGTCTCCTCTCCAAAATGAATAAAATAAAAATAAAATAAAAAAGACACCATGAACATATTCACCAATATGTCTGATAAGGGGTTAGTAACCAAAAGTTATAAAGAACTTTTAAAACTCAACAGCAAAAAGGTAAACAATCCAATTAAAAAATGGGCAAAAGAACTGAATAGACACATCTCCAAAGAGGGCATCCAAATGGCCAATAGGCATATGAAAAAATGTTCAACATTACTAATCACCAGAGAAATGCAAATTAAAACCACAATGAGATTCCACCTCACACCTGTCACAATGGTGCTCATTAACAAATCAACATACAATAATTGCTGGCGAGGATGTGGAGAAAAGGAAACCCTCCTGCACTGCTGGTGGGAATTCAGACTGGTGCAGCCACTGTGGAGAACTGTATGGGGTTTCCTCAATAAATTAAAAATGAAACTGCCTTTTAACCCAGCCATCCCACTTTTAGGAATATACCCTAAGAATAACAAATCATTGATTCAAAAGAAGAAATGCACCCCCATGTTTACTGTAGCATTGTTAATAATAGCCAACATCTGGAAACAGCCCAAGTGTCCATCAGTGGACGAGTGGATTATAAAGCTGTGGTACATATATACACAATGAAATACTACACAGCTGTTAAAAAGAAGGAAATCTTACCTCTAGGATGAACCTAGAATTATTATGCTAAGTGAAATAAGCCAGGCAGAGAAAGAAATATCATATGATCTCACTTATACGTGGAATCTAATGAACAAAGTGAACTGAGGAACGGAACAGAGGCAGAGGCGGAGTCACAGGTATCAGAGGGACAGCTTTCAGAGGGAAGGGGGATGAGGGAATCAGAGAAGGTGAAATTATATATGCATAACTCAGAGATATAGATAACAGGACAGCTAATTCTAGAGGAAAAGGGAGAGGAAGTTAGGGGGAGGGGGCAGAGGGGATATAAAAAGAGACATAGGTGTGGGAGTGAGGGAGTTATATTCAGTGGGACACTTGAATGCATATAAACAGAAATTTAAATGAATAAAAATTTTTTAAAAAGGTCAACATATATACATTTTTATGTATATAATATATTTAATATACACTTTTATATTTACATATTAAATATATAACAGTTTCTGTGTTATATATTTTATATGTGCTATATTTATCTTATATATTATTTTATGTTTAAATGTTATGTTATATATGATATATGTTTTTATGTATACAATATGTATATGGGTGTATATATATATATACATTATGTGTATATCTTTTTTTTTATTATTCTAAATGTTGAATGGTCTCTTGCCTCCAACTGTTTTCTTTATTAGCTGAAAATCCTCGGTGTTTTTTGCATTTTTTTGCGGCATGATTTTGGTCCTGTTTTTTGCTCTTTGTGTCCCTTAACCATCCTAGCTTTTACTCTTCATTCCCATTAGCACACCCTGCCACAAGAAAGCCATTCCTGATCTGATTAGTCAGCAATCAAACAATTATGAAATCTTTTTCACCAATGTGTGTTCATTCAATTATGTACATCCATCTTCTTTATCTCTATTGCTTTCAATCTATTCTCTATTTTCTTGGTGTTTATATGTAGGTAAAAGAGCTGCCCATGCCCTAAATTTTCAGAACTATTCATTTCAGGCTTTATCTCATCTCCTTTTTCTTTATGGGAGTAGTCCGAATGTGACCAGTTCTTGAGGTAAAAATATTTGCACAACATAAAAGGTTCCAAGTAGGCTACTTAAAACTAGCCTTCACCAGAGCTCCATATTAGAATATTATTAGGCTTTTGTACAACCCTTAATATTATGTTGTAATTCTTATTTAACTATTGTTCCTCTTGTGTATTGCGCTACTGAAAACAAGACAAAAGAACTCATGATGGGTAGGCATTTGGTTGAATGAACACCTCACCCTTATTCCTAATAGTATCCATTCATATATTCTACTATTTCTACATGAATTTATTTAAAATTATAAATATTTGTGAAAAATAAAACCAATGCATCAATTAGCAACCACCAACACTTTTTATCAAGAATTATATTCACAATATAGACCTTTTTGTGCCACTTGACTGCCCCAACTTTACTTCTCAGACTTCTAAGGATACTGAATTTTAATAGTAACTGCAGTTATTTCATTCCTAGTTGAAGAGAATGAAGGCATATTTGAATATAAGTATTTTTTTATCCTGATAACATTGAAGAAGGTCTAATTTAAATAATATTTTCTTAACATAACTTTTGTATTATATCTGACATTAGTAACTAATACTAGAATTAGAAACCCATTACTTTTGGCATGCCTTTCTCCCGAGTATGACATACCCATGTGTTTCTACTTTGAAATTTAGAAGTGTAGCATTGACACATTTCAGATATTAATTCCTTGACTTACCTGAAAAAATCAAATAAGGAAAGTGGGATATAAATGGTTTGTTAGAAATAAAGAGTATCTAAAGCATTTCATTATCTGCAAAAGACAGTCCTTATTGTGCCTCTTTGAGAAGAGGTGAACAGCCATTGGGTGGTATAGTGATTTCGCACCTACATAGGTACGGGCACACTTTCCTATGTGTGTGGTTGTGTGTGTACATTGGGGAGCTGGGGTGGGAGGAGGAGATTTATAGAAGATACTGTATTTTAGATAGCTACTACTTCTTCACATTTTTGCTAAGGAAAAGCTTTTGTTTTTTCCCCATCATCGTTTTGTCGAGAGATAGTGTAACTGGAGAGCAGTATTTGAGTAAATGGAAGAGCTCTGGGGAAAGGGTAAATGATGAGAAGGCAGGAATGTGTGAAGACACTTGCCTGGGTTTCAGAGTCTGTCATTCTCTTGCTGAGGCAACCATTGCAAGCATAAAAATAAGATCTATGGTTACCTTTATACTTGTGTTGAGTTGTTGGGGGAAAATTAGAAAAGAATTTGGATCATCTGTTCTCAGGACACATATGAAGCGTCAAAGCTTAATGCCATTTGTCTATATCTCTTTCAACTGTGCATTCCACATACCAATTTCCTTAAATGGTGGATGCACTTGCCAAATCTAATTATCCCTTATCTCATCAAGTCATTAATCATTCTTCCCCATTATTCATTGACTACCAGAAGCTACTCCAATCCTTAGCATATGAAACTCCAATACACATTAGGACCATGTTTATAAGTGGCATTTGTCTCTGAAATGTACTGCTTGGCATTTCTTAGATGAAATATTCTTGGCATGAAAACTGGTAGCATGTTTTATGTTCCTTTCCTTGTAATCTATAGAAATAATGAAATCAAAGCAGTATACTAGAGACAATAATAAAGCTGCTGATAATTATTCATTGTGATGTTAATTAGCACAGTAGAATGAATATGTTGTGCAACCTAAACAGTATCCAAGGAACTCCAGGCCCATTGAAAAAATTGTAAGGTGTCCAAAGAATCAGAGGGGAGTGCTGTGAGTGAAAGATTTGCCTTGTTAAAAGAGGCAAGTCGTGTGAAACCAGGGGTAACTATAACATTTGCTAGCTGTTTAGCATTTTCAATTGCAGTGTTCTATACAAAATCCATATGGCCCCAAAATGTGTTTTGACCTTTCGTTTTCCTTTCAAATGTTTCTATAGTACTGAAGTATATGTAAAAATCAATTCAAAACCCATTTTATTTTTCAAAGACACTTAGAGAATCGATTGCACAGCAGAGATTTGAACTCAAATCTCTTGACTGCAATCCAGGGCGATTTCACTCATGGATAGTAAGGAATATAACCAAAAATATTTCAGTGCTTTCTACATGACCAGTTAGTACATATAGTGAGATTGCATACTAACTGTACTATTAAAAAGACTAATTATTTATCTACATTTATATTTACATCTATAAAAAGTATCATCTATCTATCTATCTATCATCTATCTATCTACCATCTATTGATGAGAAAATCAGGTTAATTAGGGTCCAAATTTTCTAAATAAGAAATGCGTCTGCCAACATTTGAATCCCAGTCTGATTCAAACTATAATGTGCATATTTCCAAGTACTACTTCTTGTTAGTTTCACATTATATGAGGCAAGTAAGATGAATTTACACTTTCTTAAACACTAATGTAATGTTAAATAGTTGTTAAATTTTAAAGATTGCAAAGAAAGCTCTTGATGCAATTCTCTCATTGTAAAAGTAAGAAAATGAAGGTCCAGAGAAAATTACAGCTTTACACAGACACACACACACACACACATATATATATATAAAATTGTTAAAGTTTAGTAAAAACAACAATTTCTTAGTTTTTAGTTTTGTTAATATATTTCCTACACTACACTTTTCTCTTGAGCTACTCATAATCGTGATATCATGCCATTGTTTTCTTTAATTTTGTTCTCCTTCCAGCTAAAACTGAGCTCAAAACCTTCATTTTCTATAAATCCTTATCAAATTTACAATGCACAAAATTTTTTCTTTTCTTGGAACCAATAGAGCATACAGGTGGTAGAGTATGTTTTTTCTTATTTGTTGTATCACTTTTCTTTATCCCTTCTGTAACCACTCATTTTTTCTTAAACATGTTCATATCTTGTCCCATCAGCTGGACAGAAAGTTCTGGGAGAGAACCTTGTGCACCTCCCCATAGCTCCTCATTTTTCCCGATGTACTGAACTGGCCATGTAGTCATTCAAATAGAATTTGGTGATTGCTTGATTGATGTTTGATCAAAGAGAGTGAATTGTTTAGTTCCTTCATTGATAAAGCACACCAAGTAAAATAATATAAGCTTTTATTATTGAAAAAGGAAAAGAGAATTATACAAGTTGAAAATTCACTGCTGTTATCATGGAAGTAGAAAATCAAAACTATGTTACTAACCAGTGTTTCCTTTTGTGTGCTTCTGGGCCGATGAGCTCAGTATTTCTATATTAGTTGCCTGAAAAGAACTGCTAGTGTTCATATTTCAAAATGTGCCCATATTTCACATATTTGTCTCACCTTTGGAGCATTAACTTGTGCATAAATTCCTGAAAAGTTTCTGTACCTTCAATATATGAGAAAAAGAAAGGTGATGGGGACTGGCCTGGGCTTGTTTAAAGAAATGATGAGAGCGTAAAAATATATAGGTACAATTAGACAAGGGAGCTTATGAGAGAGAAAAAGAACTGAGTGCTTCTTCTCCCTATTGGTCATCTCAACATATACAATGATAGCCTCAAAAATTTTCAGAGCAACCATGTTGTGCAAAGAATATAAAAGAGAGGAATTATGGGAATATTAAGTGACACACTAGATCCCTAAATGCAAGGGTCTTCTAGGGTGGCTTTTCAGGGATGATTGTGCATGACTGTAACTTTTGCTTTAGCAAAAGCCTTCTTCACCTAAACCTATTCTTTCTTTGGGAAAGGTTCCCATGTTGATAAATGCCACCATCATACACCCAGTTTCTCAATCCCCAAACCTACATATTACACTTTATCCATTTTTCTCCCTTGCATAGTACATCCAATCAACCATCAATTTCTGTTGATTCTCCTAACTACCTCTTAATTCTTTCCACTTCTCTCTCATTTATTACTATCACAATAGTCTGAACCAACACCATCTCTTACCTAGACTATTTAGTCCTTCAAACGCATTTCCATCCCTTTCTACCATCAAATAAGAGTAGAGGTTAAAGTTGATAACTTTCAAGTGATATTGGGCAAATTGCTTAAGCTTTTTGTAAACTGAAGGTAATAATGATATTTACCTCATTGAGTTGTTGTGAATATTAATATGTTGCTACATGTAACACCCCTAAAGAGACCTGGTGTATATAAAGTCCTTACCAAATATTGGTTGTTGTTACTACATCCAGCAGACCTAGTGATATATAAAATATCTGTTTATTTCCTTTTCTAGCTTAAAACCATTCAATGATTTAACATTATACTTGGAATAAATTTCAAAAAGTTCAAAGTACCTCCAAATGAGCTTGCTTGATTCACCCCTACACATCTCTCCAGCTACATCTTTGCTATGTATGCATTCATCGTCTGATCTCTACCACTACTGGATTATCATATTTCTTAGATATATAGCACTCATTTTGGTTTAAGCCTTCACACATACGATTTTATTCCACTTTTGGGGAGCATCTCTTTTTTTCTCTTAACTCCTGATATTTTTTTAGAACCTAACTTAAAGAGCCCTTTCTTGGTGACATTTATGATGTGTATTATTATGTGACTACTCAAAATTAGATCAACTCCTCATTTATATGCACTTTCATAATACCTAGAATTATAATTAATGAATTGCTCATATAATTATATGCTTTTGTTCCTTTCTATCACATTCATTTTATTACATTAAGTTTGTAGTGAAAAAGGCAATGTCTATATCTTACCCATAATGTCATAAACAGTGTGTGACAACTAGCTGTTCTTAATAAATCATTATTAAATTAATAACTCCATAGATTAAAAATAACTGTTGAATTACTCTGATTCTGTTTTTTGACATTCTAAGGGCTTTATCCTAGCTCTACTGTCAAGGAAGAAACCGGAGACAGCTTAGAGATAGACTGTCCTAACCCCTCATTTTGCAAATAAACTCACCACGTCTATGCAGTAGTATAAAAAGGTTCTTTCCACATTCCTCCTAACAAAAGTTCAACTGCTTCCCCATCTTCTGTCACTGTGCAATGAACTCCAATCATTCACTGGGACATTAGTAAAGATCAGTTGGCCAATTTATAAAGTTCCATGTTGCCAAGAGTGATAAGCCTAAGGTCCCAATTCAAATAGTAGATATAGAGATATCAGTAAAATACTAGAATAAAAAATGTCTTCAGACCATAAACAACTATCTCCTCTACTGTATGTGATTAAAATAAAACTAATTCCTGGGTATGAAGTATAAATTGTGAGAGATATTATTACAAATCTCTCAAACTAATTCTAAACAAGAAAAGGAATGGCAAAAAATAGAAACTTGGACTTTGACAGGTGCATTACAACCTAACTTGTTCTTGTTCCTGACACTAGGGGAAAAAAAGTGACATTTCCAATTCAAAGAAAACCAAACATATAAAAAGCAAACTTGTAAGTAAAAATGTTAAAAGTCAATACAAGTTTTTAAAAAGTATCTCAATTGAGCTAGAGGGGGGCGATGGAGTAGGCAAACTTACCAACTTCCAACTTCCAGAAACCAAAGTGGATTATAACTTAATTTTAAGAACTATCATCTGAACAAAACAACGTTGAACTAAACTAAGAGGACTCTTCAACCAAGGAACACTGAAGAAGCTACACTGAGACTGGTAGGAAAAGCGAAAATGTGGAAAGAACTGCCCAGCTCCCCAGAGCAAAAGGCAGCCTGGAGAGACTCGTGTGGCGGGAAGAGAGGCAAGCGGAGAGGGAGGGACCCAGGTCCCAGGAACAAAGCCCCGGCCTACATCCCCAGAGCCTAGAAGAGGCGTATGGACAGTATTTAGCTGTGAAACAGGTTAGGATACTGTTTGTGAGAAAGAGACAGTTGTCTCAGACCCAGGATTCTTCTTAAAGGGATGGCACAGAAAACCTCTCTCACAACCACTCACCCGGGATTCCGGGATACAGGGAGAGAGGAGAGGACTGGAGCAACGGGAAGAGAGTGTGGTCTGGAAGGCACAGGGAGAAAAGCTTTGAGGGACAGCCACCATAAACCCTGGGCCGAGTCACTCCACAAATCTGAAACAATATTTCCCCTGGATCCAGCAAGGGGAAGCAGGACACCAGCTAAACAGGCTCCCCCGCAGTAATTAGAGCACAGTCACTTAGAAGGAGGGAGCTTTCAGGACTACAGTATGGAGTGTTAGGGTTTGAGCTACAGCGCCCCCACCCACACTGCTGAGGGCTTGCTAGAGGATGGGCGGCAGTGGGACATGGAAGCGCAGTTTCATTGGCATGAGCTTGGTCTAGCCCAGCAGGGGCAAAGGGGACGTGCAAAAGTGGTCCGATGGCTGTGCGCCCACCTGCAACCCCACCTGAAGGGGAAAAGCTGGAGCCCAGAACAAGCAGAGATCCCCCGCAGGGGAAAGTGGGTGCGCAGCCTCCCCCAGCCTCCGAGGCTTGAAGCCCTGCACGAACCAGCTTTGCCTGCAGAGACGGGGCGAAAGCTCGGAAAAAAAGCAGAGGTCTGCAGCAGAGCGGACCAGCAGCCGTGTGCCTGGATGAGGAGCTAAGGCTTGTGGCCCTAAGCCAGCCGGATCTGACCGCTGGGGCGGGGCAAAAGCTGATGTTTGTAGCTGAGCATCACTAGCAGCCCCTCCTGGCTTAGGAGCCGAGGTTTGCAGGGGCAGGGCAGAAGCCCAGAAACAAACATAAGCTCGTAGCTATGGTCCAGCCTAGCCAAAGGAGCAAGCTGACAGAAACCTGCAGCTGAAAAATGGTGCTCACCCCTGCCCTTGGTGCCCAGGCTTGTGGCCCGAGTGTGGTGTACAATCCTACCCATGGGGGAGGGGTGAAGCCCAAGACCAGCTGAGGCTTATAGAGCCAGCACGAGAACACAGCCCCTCCTTCAGAGACAAGGCAGAAACCACAGCAAGAGCCGCAGCGGCCAGTGCCAGCAACATCCATACCCAACCGCACTAGGCAGTGGCAGAGGGGGTGATGGGCCTGCAGAGAGATCACACCTAGGGAACACAGAGGCAACACCTATTGGACTCCAGTGGCCAAACCCTTTTTATACACAGACAAAATGGAAAGGATGAGAAATGCAACCCAAATGAATCAAGAGAAATCCCCAGAAAATGACCTGAATGAATCAGATATAACCAAATTACCAGATGCAGAATTTAAAATAAAGATTGTTAAAATGTTCAAAGAGCTTAGAGCAACAATGGATGCTTATTATGAACACCTAAATAAAGAGATAGCAAGTATAAAAAAGAAAATTGAAATAATAAAAAAGAATCTGACAGAAATGACAAATACAATATCAGAATTGAAGACTATAATGGAAGGAATTAAAATCATAATGGATGAAGCTGAGTATCGAATCAGCGAGTTAAAGGACAAAATAAACAAAGGCATAGATGCAGAGCATAAAAAGGAAGAGACTCAAAAAATGTGAGAAAACTCTAAGAAAGCACTGTGACAACATGAAGAGAAATAACATTTGCATGATAGGGGTTTCCGAAAATGAAGAAAAAAACAAGGGATAGAAACTTTGTTCAATCAAATCATAGCTGAAAATGTTCCTACATTAAGACAGGAAAACGTTTCACACGTTCAAGAGGCACAGAGAACTCCATTCAAGAGAAACCCTAAGAAATCTACAACAAGACACATCATAGTTAAAATCCCAAAGCTCAGTGATAAAGAGAAAATTTTAAAAGCTACTAGAGAAAAAAAGGCTATTACTACAAAGAAGCCCCCATAAGGATGACATCTGACTTCTCAACAGAAACATTTGAGGCCAGAAAAAAATGGCAAGATATATTCAAAGTAATACAGAACAAGCACCTACTACTAAGACTACTTTATCCAGCAAGGATAACGTTTAAAATTGAAGGAGAAATAAAGAGCTTCCCAGACAAAAACAAAAGTCAGGAAATTCATTAAAACCAAACCAATTTTGCAAGAGATGCTAAGGGGCCTGTTGTGAACATATCAAATTGGAAAAAGAATATAGCAAAAGTGGAATACAGCTTTAAAGAATAAAATGGCAATAAACAACTACATATCAATAATAACCTCAAATGTAAATGGATTAAATGATCCAATCAAAAGACATAAGGTAGCTGCGTGGATAAAGAAACAGGACCCATACATATGCTGTCTACAAGAGACACACCTTAAAACAAAAGATGCATATAGACTGAAGGGAAAAGAATGGAAAGAAGTATTTCATGCAAGTGGAAATGAAAAAAAAGCCAGGGTAGCAATACTTATATCTGACAAAATGGACTTTAAAACAAAGGCTGAAGTAAGAGATAAAGGACACTACATAATGATAAAGGGTACAATTCAACAGGAAGATATAACCATTATAAATATCTACGAACCAAGCATAAGAGCTCCGACATACATAAAGCAGATTTGATGGATATAAAGGGCGAGATTAACAGCAATACTATCATAGTAAGGAACTTTATTACCCCACTAACATCACTGGATAGATTCTCAAGAAAGAAAATTAACAAGGCAACAGAGACTTAAAGAATACACTAGATCAATTCGATTTAATAAATGTCTTCAGAACTTTTCACCCTAAAGCAACAGAATATACATTCTTTTCAAGCACTCACAGTACATTCTATAGGATAGACCACATGTAAGGACACAAAAGCGGTCTCAACAAATTTAAAAAGATTGAAATCATATCAAGCATTTTTTATGATCACAATGGCATGAAACTAGAAATTAAACACAAAAGAAAAACTGAAAAATACTCAAACACTTGGAATCTAAATAGCATAATATTAAATATTGAATGGATTAACAATGAAATCAAAGAAGAAATAAAAAAGTTTTTAGAAACCAGTGATAATGAGCATACATTAACTCAAAATTTCCTTGACTCTGAATCTAAAAGAACTAGAAAAACAACAGCAAATTAAGCCCAGGACTAGTAGAAGGAAGGAAATAATAAAGATCAGAGCAGAAATAAATGACATAGAGGCTAAGGAAATAATACAGAAGATCTATGAAATCAGGAGCTGGTTCTTTGAAAAGGTAAACAAGATCAATGAACCTTTAAGTAGACTCACCAAGAAAAAAAGAGAGAGAACTCAAATAAATAAAATTAGAAATGAGAGTGGAGAAATAACAACTGACACAACAGAAACACAAAGGATTGTAAGAAAATACTATGAAGAACTCTATGCCTATAAATTAGACAACCTAGGTGAAAGAACAAATTTCTTGTATCATATAATCTTCCAAAAATCAATCTGGAAGGATCAGAACACCTAAACAGATCAATTACAACAAATGAGATCGAAACAGTTATCAAAAAGCTCCCAAAAAAGAAAAGTCCTGGGCCTGATGGCTTCACAAGTGAATTCCACAAAAAATTCAAAGGAGAACTAACTCTTATACTTCTCAAGCTATTTCAAAAAATTCAAGAGGAAGGAAGACTTCCAAACTCCTTTTATGAGGCGAACATAATTCTGATTCCTAAACCAGGCAAAGACAACACAAAGAAAGAGAACTATTGCCAATATCCCTGATGAATTTAGATGCTAAAATTCTCAACAAAATATTAGCCAACCGGATCCAGCAATATATGAAAAAATTCAAACAGCATGATCCAGTGGGATTTATTCTGGTGAGGAAAGGCTGGTTCAATACTCACAAATCAATCAATGTGATTTATCACATAAACAAAAGGAGGAATAAAAATCAAATGATAGCATCAATGGATGCAGAAAAAACATTTGATAAAATCCAGCACCCATTCATGCTCAAAACTCTCAGCAAAGTGGGAATGCAGGGAACATACCTTAACATGATAAAGACCATCTATGACAAGCCCACAGCAAACATCATACTAAATGGGCAAAAATTATAAAGCAATAATTGGGAGACTGTAACAGGGAACAGCTGTGAGAGCCTTCTCTGGAGTTCCAATCCCAGCTCCAGCACTTCCTGGCAATATACTCCTGGAAAACTCACTTCATCTTTCCACCTTTGGGACTTCTTCTGGGATATGAGTTCCAAATATAGATCTAAATTTGGAGGCATGAAAGTGATCGTTGGAAACCAGTTTCTGTGCCCACAGCCATCCTCCCATGTGGTGTCTACAGTTATGAAGAAAGTTCTGATTTCTGCATTCTGACTCCTGACTGATCGGCTCCTGTGGTTTTATTAATTTCTGACTTTTTTGAGAGAAGCAATATGGTGACAGAGTAGGCGGACGTACCAACTTCCAACTCCCAGAAGCAAAGTGGATTATAACTCAATTTAAAGAACCATCATCTGGATAAACCAACTATGAACTAAACTAAGTGGACTCTTCAACCAAGGAACACTGAAGAAGCCACATTGAGACTGGTAGGAATAGCGAAAATGCGAAGAGGGCTACCCAGCTCCCCGGAGCAAACGGCAGCCCGGAGAGACCCGCAGGGCGGGAGGAAAGTTTGGCGGAGAGGGAGGGACCTGGGTCCCAGGAACCAAGCCCCAGCCTGCAGTCCTAGAGCCTAGAAGAGGCGTTTGGACAGTTTTGAGCTGTGAAACAAGTGAGGGAGCTCCCAGGCCTACAGTGTGGAGTATTAGGTCCCTTCCTACTCTGCTGAGGGCTGCTTAAGGGTTTGGGGCGACAGGACGCTGAAACGTGGTTCTGTCGGCGTGGGCAGAGGCCAAGCCGGTGGGAGATCGGTCTAGCCCAGAGGGTCGGAGGGGACGTGCAAAAGCCGTCCGGAAGCTGCGGGCCCGCCTTTAATCCCACTTACGGGGACAAAGCGGGAGGCCAGGAACAGGCAGGCCCTGCGCAAGCCGGCCCTGACCGCGGGGACCGGGCTAGGACCAGGGACGGGCAGGGGCTCGCAGCTGAGCTGATGCTACAAGCCCCCCCCCCAGGGCCGGAGAAACCGCGGTTGGCCAGTATACGTGTGCAAGCAGGCTCCGAGCGCGGGAACGGAGTAGACTCCGAGACAAGTGGAAGCTCGCAGCTGAGCTCACGCTACTATCCCCGCCCGGCCGGAGAAACCGCGGATTGCATTCATACGTGCATGAGCGGGCTCCGAACGCCGGGGGCGGGGTAGAGTCCAGGACGAGCGGAAGTACTAAGCTGAGCAGAAGCCAGCAAACACGCCGGCCCCAATAAACCTTGGTTTTGGACCCTGCGCAGAAGGGCCCTGGCCTCGAGGGCGGGGCTAAAGCTCCAGACGGGCAAAAGCTTGCAGCTGAGAGCACGTCAAAAGCCCCGCCTAACCCGCGGAACTGTAGCGAGCAGGCTCTGACTGCTGGTTCTAGGCGGAAGTCCGGAAATAGGCTGGTCCGCAGCTGAGCAAAAGTGCTCACCTCTACCCTTGGTGCTAAGTCTTGTGGTTTCAGTGACAGCCCCTCCCACAAAGGAGAGGCAGAAATCACAGCAAAAGGAAATAGGCTGGTCCGCAGCTGAGCAAAAGTGCTCACCTCTACCCTTGGTGCTAAGTCTTGTGGCTTCAGTGACAGCCCCTCCCATGGAGGAGAGGCAGAAATCACTGCAAAAGCCACAGTGGGCCGGCACTGGCAACGCTCATACCCAACCACCCTACGCACCGGCAGAGGGGGTGGGGGGCCTGCAGACAGACCACACCTAGAGAACACAAAGGCAACACCTACTGGACTCCAGTGGCCACATCTTGCTTATAAACAGAAAAAATGGGCAGGCAGAGGAATGCAAACCAAATGAATCAAGAGAAATCCCCAGAGAAGGACCTGAATGAACCAGATATAACCAAATTACCAGAAGCAGAATTTAGAATAATGATAGTTAGGATGTTCAAAGAAATAGGAGCAACAATGGATAGTCATTATGAACACCTAAATAAAGAGATAACAAGTATAAAAAACGAAATTGAAATAATAAAAAAGAATCAGACAGAAATGACAAATAAAATATCAGAACTGAAGACCACAATGGAAGGAATTAAAAGCAGGATGAATCACGCTGAGGATCAAAGAAGCGAGTCATAGAACACAATAAACAAAGGCACAGAAGCAGAGAAGAAAAAGGAAAAGAGACTTTAAAAATGTGAGGAAACTCTAAGGGAGCTTTGTGACAACATGAAGAGAAACGACATTCGCATCATAGGGGTGCCTGAAGAAGAGGAGGGAGGACAGGAAATGGAAACTTTGTTCAATCAAATCATAGAAGAAAACTTTCCTAAATTAAGGCTGGGAAACACTCCACATGTTCAAGAAGCACACAGAACTCCATTAAAGAGAAACCCAAAAAGATCTACACCAAGACACACATAGTTAAAATACCAAAGCTAATGGATAAAGAAAAAATTTTAAAAGCTGCTAGAGAAAAAAAGGCTATCACCTACAAAGGAGCCCCCATAAGGATGACATCGGACTTCTCAACAGAAACACTTGAGGCCAGAAGGGAATGGCAAGATATAATCAAAGTAATGCAGAACAAGAACCTACAACCAAGACTACTTTATCCAGCAAGGCTAACCTTTAAAATTGAAGGAGAAATAAAGAGCTTCCCAGAAAAAGAAAGCCTCAAGGAATTCATAAAAACCAAACCAATTCTGCAAGAGAAACTAAGGGGCCTCCTGTAAACAGTTTAAAGAAAGGAATGAATAGAGCAAAAGAAGAATACAGCTTTAAAGAATAAAATGGCAATTAACAACTACATTTCAATAATAACCATAAATGTAAATGGATTAAATGATCCAATCAAATGACATAAGGTAGCTGCATGGATAAAGAAACAGTACCCATACATATGCTGTCTACAATAGACACACCTTAAAACAAAAGATGCTCATAGACTGAAGGTAAAAGGATGGAAAAAAATATTTCATGCAAATGGAAATGAAAAAAAAGCAGGGGTAGCAATACTTATATCAGACAAAATGGACTTCAAAACAAAGGCTGTAGTAAGAGATAAAGGAGGACACTACATAATGATAAAGGGCATAATTCAACAGGAATATATAACTATTTTAAATATCTATGCACCAAATATAGGAGCCCTGACATACATAAAGCAGATTATGATGGATATAAAGGGTGAGATTAACAGCAATACTATCATAGTAGGGGATTTCAATACCCCTCTAACAACACTGGATAGATCCTCAAGAAAGAAAATTAATAAAGAAACAGCAGACTTAAAGGAGACACTAGATCAACATGATTTAAAAGATATCTTCAGAACTTTTCACCCTAAAGCAGTAGAATATACATTCTTCTCAAGCAATCATGGTACGTTTTCTAGGATAGACCACATGTTAGGACACAAAAGTGGTTTCAATAAATTTAAGAAGATAGAAATCATATCAAGCATTTTCTCTGATCACAATGGCATGAAACTAGAAATTAACCACAAAAGAAAAACTGAAAAATACTCAAACACTTGGAAACTAAATAGCATGATATTAAATAATGAATGGATTAACAATGAGATCAAAGAAGAAATAAAAAAGTTTCTAGAAACAAATGATAATCAGCATACATCAACTCAAAATTTATGGGACACAGCAAAAGCAGTTCTGAGAGGGAAGTTTATTGCACTACAGGCATATCATAAGAAGCTAGAAAAAGCTCAAATAAGCAACCTGACCCTGCATATAAAAGAACTAGAAAAACAACAACAAATAAAACCCAAGAGAAGTAGAAGGAAGGAAATAATAAAGATCAGAGCAGAAATAAATGACATAGAGGCTAAGGAAACAATAAAGAGGATCAAGAAACAAGAAGCTGGTTCTTTGAAAAGGTACACAAGATTGATGAACCTTTAACTAGACTCACCAAGAAAAAAAGAGAGAGGACTCAAATAAATAAAATTAGAAATGACAGTGGAGAAATAACAACTGACACAACAGAAATACAAAGCATTGTAAGAAAATACTATGAAGAACTATATGCCAAAAAATTAGACAATCTTGGTAAAATGGACAAATTTCTTTAATCATATAACCTTCCAAAAATCAATCTGGAAGAATCAGAACACCTAAACAGACAAATTACAACAAATGAGATCGAAACAGTTATCAAAAAACTCCCAAAAAAGAAAAGTCCTGGGCCTGAAGGCTTCACAAGTGAATTCTATCAAAAATTCAAAGAAAAACTAACTCCTATCCTCCTCAAGCTATTTCAAAACATTCAAGAGGAAGGAAGACTTCCAAACTCCTTTTATGAGGCGAGCATAATTCTGATCCCAAAACCGGGCAAAGACAACACAAAGAAAGAAAATTATAGGCCTATATCCCTGATGAATTTAGACGCTAAAATTCTCAACAGAATATTAGCCAACCGGATCCAGCAATATATGAAAAAAATCATACACCACGATCAAGTGGGATTTATTCTGGTGAGGCAAGGCTGGTTCAATATTCGCAAATCAATCAATGTGATTCATCACATAAACAAAAGGTAGGACAAAAATCACATGATAATTTCAATAGATGCAGAAAAGACATTTGATAAAATCCAGCACCCATTCATGCTCAAAACTCTCAGTAAAGTGGGAATACAGGGATCATTCCTTAACATGATAAAGGCCATCTACGATAAACTGACAGCAAACATCATACTAAATGGACAAAGATTAAAAGCAATCCCCTTAAGATCAGGAACCAGGCAGGGTTGCCCACTTTCACAACTCTTATTCAACATAGTTCTGGAAGTCCTAGCTACAGCAATCAAACAAGAAGAAGAAATAAAAGGCATCGAAATTGGTGGCAGGATATAAAATTAATACTCAGAAATCAGAGGCATTTCTATACACCAACAATGAAATATCAGCAAAAGAAATTAAGGAAACAATCCCCTTCACTATTGCAGCCAAAAAAATAAGGTACCTAGGAGTAAATTTAACCAAGGAGGTTAAGGACTTGTACCCGGAAAATTATAGAACATTGATAAAAGAAATCAAGGAAGATACAAACAAGTGGAAGCATATACCGTGCTCATGGCTAGGAAGAATAAACATCATTAAAATGTCTATATTACCCAAAGCAATGTATAAATTCAATGCAATATCAATTAAAATACCAATGACATACTTCAAAGATATAAAACACATATTCCAAAATTGTATATGGAACCAAAAAGAACACGAATAGCCTCAGCAATCTTAAAAAGAAAAAATAAAGCAGGAGGTATCACTCTTCCAGATATCAAGGTTTACTACAAGGCCATTGTACTCAAGACAGCCTGGTACTGGCATAAGAACAGGCACATAGATCAATGGAACAGAACAGAGAACCCAGAAATAAACCCACAGCTTTATGGAAAACTGATATTTGACAAAGGAGGAAAGAACATATAATGGAGTAAAGACAGCCTCTTTAACAAATGGTGTTGGGTAAATTGGACATCTACCTTGAGAAAAATGAAACTAGACCATCAACTTACACTATTCACAAAAACAAACTCAAAATGGATAAAAGACTTAAATGTAAGCCGTGAAACCATAAGCATCTTAGAAGAAACCATAGGCAGCAAGCTCTCCGACATCTGTAGCAGCAGTATATTTGCCGATTTATCTCCACGGGCAACTGAAATAAAAGGCAAGATAAACAAATGGGACTATATCAAACTAAAAAGTTTTTGCACAGCTAAAGACAATAGGAACAGAATAAAAAGACAAATCACACAATGGGAGAACATATTCGACAGCACATCTGATAAGGGGTTAATAACTAAAATTTATAAAGAAGTTATAAAACTCAATAGCAGGAAGACAAACAACCGAATCAAAAAATGGGCAAAAGAAATGAATAGAAATTTCTCCAAAGAGGACATACAGATGGCCAATAGGCATATGAAAAAATGCTCAACATCACTAATCATTAGAGAAATGCAAATTAAAACCACAATGAGTTATCACCTCACACCAGTCAGAATGGCACTTATCAGCAAAACAACACAGATTAAGTGCTGGCGAGGATGTGGAGAAAAGGGAACCCTTCTGCACTGCTGGTGGGAATGCAGACTGGTGCAGCCACTGTGGAAAACAGTTTGGAGATTCCTTAGAAAATTAAAAATTGAACTGCCTTTTGACCCAGCTATCCCAGTTTTAGGAATATACCCTAAGAACACCATAGCACTGTTCGAAAAGAAGAAATGCACCCCCATGTTCGTGGCAGAATTGTTCACAATAGCGAAGATCTGGAACCAGCCCAAGTGTCCGTCAGAAGACGAGTGGATTAAAAAACTTTGGTACATATATACTATGGAATACTACTCAGCCATAAGAAACGATGACATCGGATCATTTATAACAAAATGGATGTACCTTGATAACATTATACGGAGTGAAATAAGTAAATCAGAAAAAAAGAAAAACTGAGAATAGCATGATTTCATACATAGGTGGGACATAAAAGTGAGAATATGAGACATGGACAGGAGAGTGGTGGTTATGGGATGTGGGGAGGGAGGGAAGAGTGGGATAGGGAGGAGGGGAGGGACACAGGGAAAACCAGATAGAAGGTGACAGAGGACAATTTGACTTTGGGTGATGGGTATGCAACACAATTGAATGATAAGATAACCTGGAGATGTTTTCATTGTAGATATGTACCCTGATTTATTGGTGTCACCCCATTAGAATTAATAATAATAAAATATATATAAAAAAATTATAAAGCAATTATCTTAAGATAAGGATCCAGGCAGGGTTGCCCCCTTTCACCACTATTATTCAACATAGTACTGGAAGTCCTAGCCACAGCAATAAGACAAGAAGAAATAAAAGGCATTCAAATTGGAAAAGAAGAAATAAAATTATTATTATTTGCAGATGATATGATATTGTATATAGAAAACCTTAAAGTCTCAGTCACAAAACTACTGGACCTGATCAATGAATTCAACAAGGTGTTTGGATATAAAATTAATACTCAGAAATCAGAGGCATTTTTATATACCAACAATGAACTGTCAGAAATAGAAATTAAGAAAACAATTTCCTTCACTATTGCCACAAAAACAATAAAGTACCTAGGAGTAAACTTAACCAAGGAGGTTAAAGACTTGTACTCAGAAAATTATAAATCATTGATAAAAGAAATCAAGGAAGATACAAACAAGTGGGAGCATATACTGTGCTCATGGTTAGGAAGAATAAAGATCATTAAAATGTCTACATTACCCAAAGCAATTTATAAATTCAATGCAATACCAATTAAAATACCAATGACATACTTCAAAGATATAGAACACATATTCTAAAAATTTATATGGAACCAAAAAAAGAACTCGAATAACCTCAGCAATCCTAAAAAGAAAAAATAAAGCAGGAGGGATCACTCTTCCAGATATCAAGGTTTACTACAAGGCCATTGTACTCAAGACAGCCTGTTACTGGCATAAGAACAGGCACATAGATCAATGGAACAGAACAGAGAACCCAGAAATAAACCCACAGCTTTATGGACAACTGATATTTGACAAAGGAGGAAAGAGGATACAATGGAGTAAAGACAGACTCTTTAACAAATGGTGTTGGGAAAATTGGACATCTACCTTGAGAAAAATGAAACTAGACCATCAACTTACACTATTCACAAAAACAAACTCAAAATGGATAAAAGACTTAAATTTCAGACATGAAACCATAAGCATCTTAGAAGAAAACTTAGGCAGCAAGCTCTCTGACATCTGTAGCAGCAATATATTTGCCGACTTATCTCCAAGGGCAAATGAAATAAAAGGCAGGATAAACAAATGGGACTATGTCAAACTAAAAAGTTTTTGCATAGTTAAAGACAATAAGAACAGAATAAAAGACAAACCACACAATGGGAGAACATATTCTACAACATGTCTGATAAGGGGTTAAAAACCCAAATTTATAAAGAACTTATAAAACTCAACAGCAGGAAGACATACAATCCAATCAAAAAATGGGCAAAAAGAAATGAATAGACATTTCTCCAAAGAGGTCATTCAGATGCCCAATCGGCATATGAAAAAATGCTCAACATCACTAATTATTAGAGAAATGCAAATTAAAACCACAATGAATTATCCCCTCACACCAGTCAGAATGGTGCTCATCAGCAAAACAATACAGAATAAGTACTGGCGAGGATGTGGAGAAAAGGGAACCCTCTTGCACTGCTGGTGGGAATGCAGACTGATGCAGCCACTGTGAAAAACAATATGGAAATTATTCAAAAAATTAAAATTCGAACTGCCTTTTGACCCAGCTATCTCACTTTTAGGAATATACCCTAAGAACACCATAACACTCTTCAAAAAGAAGAAATGCGCCCCCATGTTCGTGGCAGCATTGTTCACAATAGCGAAGATCTGGAAACAGCCCAAGTGTCTGACAGAGGACGAGTGGATTAAAAAGCCTTGGTACATATATAGTATGGAATACTACTCAGCCATAAGAAATGATGACATCCGATCATTTACAACAAAATGGATGGACCTTGATAATATACGGAGTGAAGTAAGTAAATCAGTAAAAACTAAGGACTATATGATTCCATACATAGATGGGACATAAAAATGAGACCCAGAGACATGGACAAACGTTTGCTTGCTTCCTGGGGGGAGGGGGAGCGAGGGAGGGGTGAGGGTGTGGGGAGGGGCACAAATAAAACCAGATAGAAGGTAACGAAGGACAATTTGACTTTGGGTGATGGGTATGCAATATAATCAAATGTCAAAATAACCTGGAAATATTTTCTCTGAACATATGTACCCCGATTTATCAATGTCATCCCATTAAAATTAATTTTAAAAAGTATCTTACTTCTTTGTTTCTTCAAAGAGTGAGTCACTTAAGTGCATTAGGTCCATAGTTTGATTTTAAAGGCATTTCAATTAGAGCTTTAAAAGCTTTCTTAAGCTTAGTACAGGGTACATGTTTCATGCTGTATTTTCATAATGACCAAATACTAAATTTTGTTGAGAGAGCTTCATATTTTAAATATTTTTATCTTATATGGTTTGTTCTAGTCTCCATTCCTTGCTTTTGATGACAAGTATATGGCGCTTCTTGCATTTCAAGTTATTTTACCGTTTTTGTGTTCAGGCATTCTTTTATTTATTTATTTATTTATTTATTTTTTATTGGGTAAGAGAGAGAGTCCGAGAGAGGGATAGATAGGAACAGACAGACAGAATGGAGAGAGGTGAGAAGCATCAATCATTTTTTTGTTGTCATTGCAACACCATAGTTGTTCATTGATTGCTTTCTCACATGTGCCTTGACCGCGGGCCTTCAGCAGATGGAACCACTCCTTGCTGGAGCCAGTGACCTTGCGTCCAATTTGGTGCGCTATTTGCTCAAGCCAGATGGGCTTGCGCTCAAGCTGGCGAGCTCAGGGTCTTGAACCTGAGTCTTCCGCATCCCAGTCCGATGCTCTATCCACTGTGCCACCACCTGGTCAGGCTGCGCTCAGACATTCTTGACTGAATATGAACACTCTCTTTTTGTCAACCTGGAGTAGTTGAAGCATATTCATTTACAATAAATACTAATAATATAAATATATGAAAGCATAGTATCACCTGAATAGAAATTTTTAGGTGAGAGAAAAGTTTAAATTTTAAGAGGGAATATATACAGTATATATACATATCTATTTAATGATCAGTCATTCTTTCTTGTTCTTGCTGTTCCAATGATGTCTCTCTTGTGGCTTTTTGTGTGTCACAGACACTTGAATATATTCCTCTCCTCCTCACCTAACCTTTGCCTGATTATAGACACTGTGCTAATTGCTCACTGTGATTCCTGGGTTGACACAGCCTGCTTTGTTCCCATGTCTGCAAAGGCTCCTAGCTGCATCAATATTCAGTAGAGATTTCTTGAAAATAACCTAACTGGCATTTGGGAACAGATCTTTCTCCAGTGTGTAAATACCTATTCAACTCAACAAAATATACATTCAGTAAGCATATATTTGAAATGCTGCACACTTTCCAAATGAGTCTTTTTACAGTAAAATATTTATAATACGCTAATTATAAATGTAAAAATTATACTCGGTCACATGTAAGGATGGAAAAGTTTAGTATGTAAAAGTGCCCATTGCCTTGGGTCTTTAAGGTTTTCTGTTAGTGAGGATACATGGTAGTATCATTTCCTAACTCTAAAGAACCAGGATGTATTGTTGCTGTTATTTTGTTCTGTGGATATGTATAAACAAAAGACAAAAATAGTAAAGTTCTGGGTGTGTTTTCCCTTACTACTGAGTTCTGGTTCTCTTCTTAAAATTATTTAATAACTCTTATTTTTGAAAAATCAGAAAACATCATATATGTGTTAGTTTTCTGTCTTCTCTTGGAGACCATGAAGATCTAGCCCCTCTGGGCCCCATTTCCGCTTGGCCACTCCCTCAGAGGGAGGTGGGCTCTCCACTTCCATGCCCTTTGGTTTTGTCCTTGCCTCCCATACATCAAGGACTGAAGTCAGGTATCTTTTATCTATTGTTATCCTAATGTTAGAATTAAAAATTTTTTTTAAATCTTTTGTACCTGAGTTTCCATCAAGTGTGACAAAATTAAGAAAGGGTCCTAGATAGCAATATGTGTCAAATAAATGGATGTAGCACAAGGAGATAGTATAGTTATTTGTGGAAGGAAAGAAAAATTTCATATGTTTAATGCAAAATGGCATTGGTGGAAAGGACTTCATCTTCAACTACTCACCCACTCTACATACTTTTATGTTAACTTACTTGCCTCTTAGGAGTTTCATTGACAACCACTATGACAGTGTGGGCTGACTTTGTAAAATTAGTGTGTATATGTGTACACTTAGAGAAAATTAGCAAAGGATAGTCCCAATGTTAACTGTGTCATATCTGGTCAATGGGGTTATGAATAATTTTAACTTTCATTTCTTTACTTTTTTTTGTTATGATTTTTTCACCATGTTCCTGTGTTATTTTTTAAAATGAAAACAACAATGAAATATTTTTTTATAAATTAAAGATATATGGTTTGGTTGAAATGTTACAGACATATATTCTATTTGTTCCCCTCTGAATGCAATTAATGTATACTTCAATCTTCATGGAACCTAACCCAAAAATGCAAGGATCTTTCTCATCAGCCTTGACAAATCGATCTTCACTCAATCAAAACCCTCCTCTCCAAGTGTATTGATTTTCTCATTGTCTTTTAAACACACTCGAACCCTGAAGTGTTTCCTCCTCTACATTTTTATTTATTCTGTTAACCCTCTCAACTTCCATCCCAATCACATCATTCAATTCCAGCTAATCTCTTCATTAATTTCTGATTTCCCAGGTTTATGAAATGATCACTTGTCTCCCTAATTACAACGTCACTAAACTGACTACAGCCATTTAATCTTTACATTAATATTCCTTTTTTGTCCTCTGAACAATAGTAATTCCTTGATAAAATAATAGTTATTATGATAAAAAAAGATTAATGGTTAAAAAGACCAAAACTCTTCAGAAAATTTTAGTGTAAACAAAGTTGTTCAGATGAATTTACTACAGTAATTCTCAGAACCATTAAAATGTACATGCTCTCCTATTTATATTAAAGAAGAGAAGCTTTAATACATAGTATTTTTATCAAGGTTTATAGCATCAAACTTTTTTTGTCCATATTCTCTAGTAGAATTTTTATGGAATCTCATTCTGCAGAGAACTTTGGATGATGCTAGTTCATAATGTAGTTATATGTTTATTTCATTCTTCCCAGCCAGCTAGCAAATATCTCAGGACACTGAACTTCCTTTTTACCCATCTTCGTGTGCTCTCAATTCCCTGAACAGCTTTGATTACAAGGCACATACACAACAGGAGGAAGGAAGAATGGCAGTTACAACGCAGTACAGATTGGCTAAAATAGTGAAACAGTAGCAGAAAGGACTGGGGAAGGGTATCCCAGGTTCTACAAACAAGAGGAAGTACCTAAAAGAGCACCAGGTAATCTCAAAAGGTCAAACATTGTTTCTCTCTTCATGACTTTTGCTCCCTGTGTCTTTTCTGTCTGAACAAATGATTTCGAAGTCATGTTTTGTGTAGCTCTCCACCGTGAAAGAGACTTGAGGAGATAGCATCACTTTAATTCAAGGTGCAGCCTCATTTTTCCTTCTATTGTTCTTCAATTGATAGGAACTCTGCATCTGTCAAATCTGCTTTTAAAGATGAATGTAGGAAAGGTGGATGGTAATGCATTCAATATTGATTCAGTGTCAAAATGAATGGCAAGTTGAATATCCCTCATGAGGTCTTGATCCAAAGAAATTAATCCAAAATCATATTTCAGCTGTCTACATACCATCTCCAAGTAGGTTTGACCACTGTTAATTTTGAGTTTCTTATGTATCCACGTCCATGTTTTAATTAATAACATTTTGGGTTATGTTTTCTTGTTCATACTATGAAATACTTAAACTCTGAGACTGGCCTTAATGTCCTTTGTTTCATGCTCTGCAAAGGAAAGTCTTATGCTGATCAAATAATGACAACATAACCTATCTGTAGAATGCATTCTTGTTCTTCTTTGCCTTGTTTAACCATCACATTTTCTGTCTTTTGTCAAACTATGTCCCTATTTTATACTTATAATTATTACACCCAAACACCTATTTGCTTTAGTCATCTATTTTCTTCTGTACCCTTATTTCTCAAAAGGGAATCAGAGAACCAGTAGCATGGGCATAACCCCAGAGCTTGTCCAAACTCCAGATACTTATGTTCAACCCTGGACAGAGTGAATCAGAATAGACACTTAACCAAAACCCTTTGGTAATCCTTACACTTCTTAAAGGTTGAGACACTTGTTCTGAGTCCCTTCTGAATTTCCACTGTGCACTCAGGCACATGGTCTATAAACTCCTCTTTCTCTCAACTGTTGCTGTTATCCTGGGAAATTTCTGCAACTCTTCTCTCTTTTCCTTCTAGCAGGTCAACTTGCTTGAAGCTTTCTAAACCCCCTTACAATAAATCTTTCTTCCAATTAAAACACTTTATCCACATATAAGGTGACCAGATTTTAAAATTGGTAAAGTGGGACACCATTAACCAGGGGGTGGTGGTGGTTCTTGATGAAAAATTTGGTTTATATGGAGCAAAAATATTTTCATAGAATGCAAAAATAGTATTGTAATATTTTTTAAAAAATTTTAACATAAGTACAATCTACAAATATAATACATTAAAAATTATGTATAGTATTTTATTCTTTGGCATATTTCTCATTTAAGTGAATTTATTCTAGTAGATTGCTGTCATTGCTTAAAAGGTCATGAAATTTTTCACAAGAATTTGTTAAATTATATTTCACACATAAAATGGCTTTCAAAGTCTCAACAGTTAATTGTGATTTTTCTGATGTCCACACTTTATTAACCGTAGAAAAAATGTGTTCAGTTGCAGCATTAGTTCCTGGTAGAGACAGCGCGTATTCCACAATTTTTAGTGCATTATTGTATGGAACGTGTTTTGTTTCAAAATGATGAAATATTTCTAACCATTTATTCTCTATTGTGATTTTTGCTGATGCCCAAGATTTAACCATTTTCTTATCAGTATAATTTTTTCATAATGATACCTCATTAAAAAGATTATTTTTGGAAATATTACTATATGGAAAATTTTGAGTGAGTCAGAGGGATTAGGTTACACGGTCCCGAAACCGATGCTGGAGCTGCGCGAGGGAGCGGGCAGGAGCAGGCAGGGCAGTGCCACCAGCGCTCCCACACGCGAGCACTCCCTGCCTGGACTCGTCCTGGCGGCCACGATCCCCCACCGCCTGCTGGAGACCTAGCTAGCGGCTTGCGCCTCGAAGAGCCCGAAGCTGAAAGCCAAAGTCCAGGACGCAGGAATATGAGTAGTTAGGGGACTTGACAGCCATCGCCCCAGCAGGTACGTCCCATCCGAAGTTCTTTGTTTCGGACCCACACAGGGCAGCCAGCTCTTGCGGCAGTGCAGGTGCTTCCAGGTAGAGGTGGGGTCTCCCCGCGGAAAACCGTATATTCCCTTCTCATTCTTCCGCCGTTCCCTAGCTTTTCCTACATTCTTTCCAAAAATCGGGACATTTTTTTTAACACCGTGGGACACGGGACAAATTGTTAAAAATCGGGACTGTCCCGCCAAAAGCGGGACATCTGGTCACCTTATCCACATATCTTACACTACCACTCCAAAAAGAAAAAAATGTCTTTGAACATGCCTCCCTGTTAGATCAGATAGAATTTCTTTCTCAGAGGGTCTCTGAAGGGCCGCTTACCCCACTTTCTAGGCATTTTTTGGCGCATTGGCTGGCTTTCTCTTCCATCATTCTCCTGAAACATTTTACAGTTCCAGATACTTAAAATTGCTGAACATATTGAACATTTTCCAATTTTAGTTAAGGCCTTTCTGTTTAAAACTCTTTTTTCCCTCAGCTCCTGTGCCATGAGTCTCTTCTGATTCTACAAATATTCATTCTCATTCCCTTACCTCTGCTTTCTTATTAAACGTGCCATCTACCGCCATCTACCCTTAGCTATCTTTTCTTTCCCATTCCTTTTCTCTTGAGCTTCAGGGGCATCTCTCTTAATGGGTTGGCTACCTCTCCTTGTCAGTATGCCCCAACTAAATTTATATTCTCCTCCCTTATTCCATTCCATATTTCTTAGCTGGGCTTATAGAACTAAGACATCTGTCTCGACTTCTCCTTCCCATTACGCTCCATGTCTAATTATCTCTGAGTTCTTTCAATTCCACTGTCTTAACAACCCTCTAATCTATTCTACCTCTCTTATCACATTGCTACTGGCTTAGTTCAGTATTTTTTCACTATCTCATACTTGCACTATAATAATTGTCCCCTACTGGATTTTCTTGCTTTTCACTTGCAGGGTTCTTTCTAATTAATTGTTCTCACTTCCTCCAAAGTAAAAACACTTCCTTCTTCAAACTGTAGTCACCTCGATGGGTTTCTCTGTGTGGATCCACAAAAGGCAAGGAAGTTCTCCTAAAGTTACACCAATATGAAAGGGATAGGAAAGTAAATCACCTAAATGAGGTGTGATTTGTCAGGCAACACTCCCTTCTAAAAACTATGTATAAGTAAAAATAAAGCAAAAGTTTAAATAGGTTCTGGGTCACATATGTGTTTACAAATTTCTCTTAATACTTTCTATTTTAGGCTTTAGCTAATGATTCTTGAAGTAAACTCCACAAATTGCCAATCTAATATAGTTATAGTTCACTCATGTAGGTGAAACAGCTTTCACATTTTCACATCTTTGACTTATACTTAAAAATTCTGCTCAGAGATAACCTTCTCTCATTTCTGAATTCTCGACCTCCAGTTTCTATGTTCTTATCTCATACCTTCCTCTTCTGAAAGGAAGTCTGGGAGACTGTATTATAGTTTGAGTTCATGGGCTAGAGTAAGGAAAAGGGAATTATTCAGGACTTTGTGATGGATTCCAAAACCTAAACAGAGAGAAAACTAAATAAAAAATAAAAAAAATTAAAAAATACTATTTTATGAACCAAAAAGCGGATTAGGATTATTAAAAAAAACCCTTTATAGTGTCAGTACCAAGCTAATACCCTGTAAAACAAGAACGTGCATAGGGAGAAATGTCTGTGGCAATCTCTTATTATTACTGTGGGACATTGCCTGGAATAGAGGCAGCTCCTTACAGCTGGCATGTTCAAGCACTTGTGGGCGCAGGGTCAGCCTGCCATGCTTACAGATCCTTATAGTCCTTATTCTTCTTTAGAAATGTGTCAGAGAAAGCTACATAAATGAGGGTGCAGAGGGCTTCTCTAAGCTGATATTAAGGGTAACAGCAATTCCACAAGGTGAGAAACTGTGTTATTTAAACCTGTGTTCCCAGGGCATGTCCTACAGTAGACCTGCTAAATGGGTTAATGTGTGGATGTATCATTTTATAATGAGCTATTATAGGTTTCTGTAATTAGCAAGTAACAAACATAGGATTAGTACAGAAACCAATGTGAATGTCCACGTAGTTGAAACAAATAAAACAAACATGAAAGTTATAAGTATTTAGCTACAGTTCTATAGTTACTCTTTTGGTGTTCATCTGATTAGCAGGACTTCCATGAATCAAACATATTTTTAGCCCTGGCCAGTTTGCTCAGTGGATAGAGCATTGGCCTGAGATGCAGACCTGGGTTTGACCCCTGGTCAGGGCACACGCATGAGAATCAACTATCTGCTTCTCTTTCCCTTCTTCTCATCCTTCTCTCTTTCTTCCCCTCTCACAGCCAGTGGCTTGATTGATTAGAGCACAACTCGGTTAATTTGAGCATCAGCTGCAGACGGCGCGAGGCGGGGTGGGGGGGTGGGGGGGTGTTACTGGATGGATTCCAGTCAGGGCGCATGCAAGAGCCTGTCTCTCTATTTCTGCTCCTCTCACTTAAAAAAATATTGCTTCACTGGATGCCATTTGGTAAATGAGAAAAAAATTAAATGTAACTGTGAACTACATGATCAGAAGAATTAGTAAGCAAACTTGGCATTTCATTACCTGACTACTTGAACTGTTAGAAACAAGTAGCCAACTGCTAATCAAACCAGTGGATAAGCAGATATTTTATGTGCACGTTAAACCCTCCCAGAAGGACAGCTTTGGGGACATGTTTAAAATGGTTTCAGATTCAGAAGAGCCTTATTAATAAATCCCTGAGTCATTTCCATAAAAGTAAATACAGCAACTAATGTACAATCCATTAATACTTTACATGAAAACTGATATTAATGGATAGTCCTTAAAAACACAGGTTGAGCAGGGCAATTCTCTCTAAGAACCTCTCGTACTCTCAAGGACCTGAACTGCTTTTATTACAAGCACCTACAATGTTTAAGATGGCTGAAGACCATTTCGAAGACAAGTGAACTGAGCTTTTTTTCAATTTGTTTTTTAATCAGATTTGTCTGCAAAGATGTTTTCCAGTTACATTGCATTTGCCCCACCATACCTAGCACTGTTTTCTATCATAATTGACAGTTGGTAAATATTTGCCAAACCGATGGAAGATTTTTAGTGTGTTATAACAGGACACTCATCAAATTCCAGGTTCTGCTTTGTTCCCATAATAAACCTTTAAAAAATTAAATTATCTCCTGTGAAAACATGTTTACTAAATATGAGAATTTTATTATTATTTGGTTTGTTTCTTAAGTTATTAATATTGAACATAGTTAAGTAATTAGAAGGAAGAGTATAGGATTAGAAAATATTTTTCTTTATGAGACCTAATAATGAAGGATACTTCTTTTATATATAAATTGAAGTACAAATCCAGAGAAATTTTTATAAAGAAGTAACTGACACAATGTCCTATGCTTGGGTATCCAATAAAACATGTCTTAGTAGATAATTAATATATATGCTACTCATCAGTGAAAGCCAAGTTAATATAACAGTTTGGGCTCTACCCTCTAGACATGAGGAAAGGATATGATAGTTATTCTATCCGCTCTGTATGAGGCAGCTGGTGAGGTGGTGCACATCGACTGTTGGTAGTCAAAACAATGACTGAAATCACATTTAGATGGGGAAACTGAGACAAGGAGTGGCTTAGTTGCTCAATTCACATGACTTACGGGATGAGGCCAGAATTTAAACCTGCCTGTCTGATTCCACAGTCTGTATCTACCTTATTTAAAATATGCTATCTCCAGTAACTCAAATATAAGGAAGACACAGTGATGCATAGAGGGCCTTCATTCAAAGGATCAGAGTGAAATGATAATAATGGGTAATAAAATATTTACAACATCTACAGGGTCAAGGATAAGTGCATTTTTGGAGGAAGAAGAATGACTGGAAGGAAACACACCACAATGTGAACAGTGGTTTTGTTGCATTACGTTACAGTGTGTTATTTGAGTAATGGAAAAATTTAAGCTCATATAAAGCACAGTACATGCATTTTAGGACAAGGCTTTACATAAAATTAAAGAAGAATTCTGGGAAAGGGGCCTTACAACAAATGTCATGTCTTACCTAACCCTCCACCCTGCTGGTCTGACTAAACACAAACTAGGGAAGTAAGCACTAATTTGTGAAAGGACACTTGCATTTCAAACCCAGGGCAAGAGCAGCAGGAGGCTGGGTAAGAACTCTGAAGAGCATGACAGTGGCAAAGACTTATACTTATTACCTTGAATAGGCACACAGGCACTACACTGATCAGGGGGGCTTTCTGTGAAATGTTGGGGCTGTAAAGGTGAACAGTAGTATGAGTTCTGCATGCTGTGGGACAGAGGGTCCCACTTCTTTACAGGTCCCCTAGAGTTGTGACAAGGAGGCACAATGCAGAGACTGTGAGGAGGAGAGTGGCAATGACAGCAAACAGAATTTAGTAGTTTTTATCCCTCCTTTTGCATAACTTTTACTCCTTCCTATCAAATATGTGCATCCTGCAGGGATTTCCCACTTACCTGCTTAGATATTGATCAAGTTTGGAAAACATGTTGATTATGATTTTCTTTTTTTAATTAAAATTTTTTATTTTTAGTTTATTGTGTTGATAAGGTTTCAAGTGTCCCACTCAATATAACACCTACTGCAAACAGCATTGTGCCCCCCATTCTCCATGCAAAGTTTCTTTCTACCCACATTTTTCCCCAATTACTCCCCTCCCCCAAACTTCATCCCCTCTGTCCCTCTGGCTATTGCTACCCTGTTTTCTGTAACTATTTATTATATAAATATAATTTGACTAATCCCTTCACCTTCTTTGGTCTTGTCCCCTCTTCATCCTTCCCTCTGACAGCTGTCCACCTGTTCCCTGTGACCCTGCCTCTGTTTCTATTTTGTTTCTCAGTTTATTATGTTAATTACATTTCACATATAAGTAAGATCATATGATATTTCTCTCTCTCTCTGCCTGGCTTATTTCACTTAGCATAATAATCTTTAGGTCCATCTATGCCATCTCAAAAAGTAAGGTTTTATCTTTTTAATGACTGTGTAGTATTCCATTGTGCAAATATATCACAGCTTTTTTTATGCACTTATTCACTGATGGACTCTTGGGCTGTTTCCATATCTTGACTATTGCAAACAATGCAGCAATGAACATGGGGATGCGTATCTTCTTTTGAATTACTCTTTTTGGATTCTTAGGATATATTCCTAGAAGTGGGACAGCTTGGTCATAAGGCAGTTCTATTTTTAATTTTTTGAGGAAATGCCACACTATTTTCCACAGTAGCTGCTCAAGTCTGCATTTCCACCAGCAGTGCAGGAGGGTTCCCTTTTCTCCACATCCTCGTCAGCACTTGTTTGTTGATTTGTGGACGGCCATTCTGGGAGGTATTAGGTGATATCTCATTGTGATTTTAATTTGCATTTCTCTAATAATTAGTGACATTGAGCATTTTTTCATATGCCTATTGGCCATCTGTATGTCCTCTTTGGAAAAGTGTTTATTCAAATCCCTTGCCTATTATTTAATTGGACAGTTTGCCTTCCTGGTCTTGAGTTTTATAAGTCCTTTATAAATTTTGATTATTAACCCCTTATCAGACATATTGGCAAATATGTTCTCTCATTGAATGGGTTGTCTTTTTATTTTGTCAGTGGTGTCTTTTGCTGTGCAAAATCTTTTTAGTTTGATAGACTACCATTTGTTTATTTTGTCCTTTATTTCACTTGTCTGCTGAAATATATTGACAGAAATATTTCTATGAGAGATGTCTAATAATCTGCTTATGTTTACTCTTAGGATTGATTATGGCTTTCTTTATCAATAACACCCAATTCACCTGTTTCATTAAAAACAACCGAGGTTTTGCATTACATTTTTGTGCTCCCAAAGAAAAGAAGGCATCAGCATTGTGAGAGTGCAGTTAGATCGAAAGTTCTACCTGTTAAAACGCTGTCCATGATAGAAAATGGAATATTTTAAAGCTCAGGGCTCAGGGAAATCATCTGTGGTCCACATACAATGAACCTCTGTTTTCTCCCCGCCTACGGAGGCTGGCCTGAATGTGGCAAACTGGGCTCTCTTACTTTCCCTAGTGCCTGTACGTGATAATATGGTCTTCAGCCCAGGCCAGGGGATCATTTCCTGTGAGGCTCTGAGACTGGTGAGTCTATGTTTACTGTTCTGCGCATAATCCCAACCCATTCTATGAAGAGTGTTCTTGACTTCCATCTCAGGAGCCAAAGGCTGGCTTTCTCACAGGCTGCGATTCCTGTGCTCCAAATGAATGAGCTCGAAAAGTCACCAAGCTTCCTTCACATCCCTCTTTAGAGTGAGCAGTCGGGCCTGCTTATTTGCCCTCCTACTGTCACTAAGAATCTCCCACCAGGAAAGTGTTTTAGGAAGCGAGAGGCAGAGCACTTAGGTAAGGAGACTCTTTTCCTTATTTATTTATTTACTTTTATTTATTTATTCATTTTAGAAAAGAGAGAGTGAGAGAGGGATTGGGGAGGGGGCAGGGGTGGCAGGAGGAACAGGAAGCATCAACTCCCATATGTACCTTGATGGGGCAAGCCCAGGGTTTTCGAACCTGTGGCCTCAGCATCCCAGGTTGATGCTTGATCCACTGCGCCAGCACAGGTAAGGCCTCCTTCTTTATTTTTTAAGGTGTAGAAAGAATGGGGAAGAAATAATAGATGTCTTGTGTCTTTGAGAAGTCTTTTATGGATGCAACTTTAAAGTACACAACAGCTGCTACTCAGTAACTCCTGAAAAAAAAAGAAATTTAAATGCAAATCACACTACAGCAAAAGCCTCTGAAGGGGGTTCTGTCTGTGCCTTGATCCCCATAAGCACACATATGTATGTTAAATGATCTATTAGAGGAAATGTGTGGGTGTTTATGGCAGAAAGAGTGTGCCCGTGTGAGTTCTGTCTCAGTATCTCTGTGACAATGTGGCCGTGCTATAAAGATATTTGGAACAAATGGCAATGTTTTTCTAGTTTTTATGTATTCTCTTAGTATTTGCAGGGACCCATCAGCTGGGCAGAGCAGCAGCTATGAGCAAGGGTAAGGCCATCATAGCTCAAAAATTGTTCTCCCTAAAAGCTCATGTATATATTCTCAAGAGCTGTCCTCAGGCACTTGGTCAGAATCGATGTTATTATATTGTTACCTATTCAAATATGGCCCTCTTATAACCCAGGTCCAAACAGATTCAAAGGGGGAAATGTTGCTAGCAGTCAGCAAAGGCAAAAAATGCAAAGGTGTAGATAGAAAAACCATAAAGCGGACACAGAGACCTAGGGAGCTGAGCTGTGTGAGGACACCTATTTTAGGAGACAACAACTGCACCTGAGCTAGTAATCTTTGGGGGCATAGCACAGAAATTGATGTTCCAAATGTTGGCCAAAGTTATCCTATTTAAAATCCCCAGTGTAAGACAGAAAAGAAAAAAATGTAATAATTTTATAAAACTGTTCATCCAAAATAAATTTAAAAATAATTTCACTTAAGAGAACATTTCCCTTAACAACTGATGTGGGATAAATTAGGTGTTATTCCATTTGGAGTCGAGATTTAGTTAGCTCCGTGATTTTATCATTAGGTGCAGGTGGTGGCTACTTCCTCACACGGTCCAGATGACTTCCTTCTCTTTCAACAAGGAGTGCCTGTATGGTTAGCATGAGAACCAAACCATGTACCTGGGGAGGGTGGGCGGAGTAGGGGGTGAGGTGAGGTGGGGAGGTCATCTGTGCTAATGGAAAATTAACTCAAAGTGCATATCCGGTATCACCTTCATATGTGAAGGGCATCTATTTGGGTTTTCATTTTCTGATAGGGAATGATAGAATTACAAGTAATACAATAAATAAACAGAGCTTTCGGGAGCGCAGTGAAAGAATTGCATACCTGGCCAGTGATTCTATTTGTCTCGCACATCTATCTGACTGTGCCATCTGGAAGGGAATCAGGGTGTCGGCACAGAGATGGGTGTAGTTCGAGGCAGGCTAGCTCCTTAGCAAACAGGCGGTGAGAAAGTGCAGGCTGTGGAAGGAAGAGGCTGGCCAGCTCCCCAGACTGCAGAGGCTACCACCCCAAGAAAGTAAATTAGCAATCTGAACCTTTTGTGTGGAGGGTTTGGCCAAGTCTGATGAGGAGGGTGCCCAGGATGACTACCAGGAAAGGTCTAACAGCAGGTAGGCCAGGTCATAAGCAAAGGCAGGGTACAGTTAAGAAGACACTGACTGGTACTGTGGCTGGGGAAAAAAGCCTATTCACAAGTTTGACTTCCTTTTTAATGTGTTTATAGATATAAAATTAGCCTGACCTGTGGTGGCGCAGTGGATAGAGTCTTGATGTGGAACACTGAGTTCGCCGGTTCCAAACCCTTGGCTTGCCTGGTTAAGGCACACATGACAGTTGATGCTTCCTCCTCCTCCTCCCTCCCTCCCTCCTACCCTCCTTCCCTCTCTTTCTCTTTCTCTTCTCTAAAATGAATAAATAAAGAAAAATCTTTAGATATAAAAGTAGGCCTCTAGCAGTGGTAGGGAAAGGGAGGTCACTGCCTCCAAAGACTTCTTTTTAATGTAACAGAAGAGGTAACTTTCCTATCCTTCCTCCACTCCTACCGCTGCTCCTGCCTCCCCTTAGCCTTTCTTACCACACCCATCTAGAGGGCAAGGGGGAGAAGGAGACCTTGCCCCAATGGGAGGAATGACTAAAAGGTTGGCAGGGCTCCAATGGAGAAACCCTATCAAGGGACAGTCTAGCTATATAGTAAACAAGGCAGGATATAGAGCATTCTGTGAGTTAGAACTTGGACACTGTTGGTCAAATGAGTTTGTAAAATGTGGATTTTATGTTTGCTCACTTATACTTTGCATTGGGGGCTGGGCAATGCCAGGTATATGTGGTCTGTGAAATTGCAAATTACCTTCCTGCTTGGGAAGGGCCATTGTTTTGCTAATGTTTGCTGGAGGAGAGGTTTTTGCCCCAGAAAGTTTTGAGAAGAGAGAAAGAGAAGGAAGAAAGAAGCCATGTTTGCAGAGAGAGTACAGAATGCTGAAGAAAAGCCAGTTTGTGCAGATGCGGAACCAGAGCTGAAGGGCTTTGGGAGCCCTACTGAGGCTTTGGGGGCCTTTGATTCCAGGAGGAACCAGAGAAGATGCTCCAGGTTGTGGAACCAGAGAATGCATCAGGACTTTGGGAGCTCTGAATGAGAGGGAAGTGTTTTCCCTACCTGTTTGCTCTTTTAAAATGTGAGACTTAATAAAGGAATGGCCCATCATTTTTTGGCTCCACTGTTTTCTTTACCGTCTGTCCGAATTCCATGTGAATCTGGATGTGAATGGCAACGGTGGTGGCGGCTCTGGCCATACAGACACCAGCTGCATTCCAGACAAATGTTATTAGACTATTACACAAATAACTAGTTCAAATTTCCATTCTGCTATGAGACCTAGGCTGCAAATACTTCCTACAGTTTCTCATGTGGCTAGACCAGACTTCACTGAGAAGTGAGGGTCAGCACTTCCTCACCAATGCAGGGATACAGATATTCAGAGCTTACAGAGAAAACAGTGGCCGATTTGACATGAGCCTGGCAGAGGTGCTGCTCTGCAGGACACAGTGAAGATGAACCTTACAAAACCGGAACAAATACATGTTTTATGCTGATTTGTTTCTCCCGAAGTTATGTACAGAAGTACACTCCACACCTCATTGCCACTCTATGTGAGGGAAGAGGAGCAGGGGTAGGGTGGATATCTGGAGGAAATAGAAATAAGCTTATCAATTATTTTTTTAGTACCCTATTGAACACATGACTGCATTTTAATCTGGAACAGAGGGTGGAAAATGGCATCTGGTTAATCAGAGGTTCATAGATTATTTGGAGATACAACTTAACCGAGTTGACAATGAAATGAAAAATTGTGTATCTTCCCTTGAGCAGCATTATAAAGCATCCAGCCTAGTAGTTAAAATTGATTGTGCATTATATTGGCTAAAGAGTGGCATTTGGAAAATAAAATCAGAACTGTTTTGCATTTATGTTGAGATGGTTGTATATACATTCAACAAGAATAGTATTTTTCTTCTAGAGCACATTTACAGTTTGCATTAATTCATATTAACTCAATGTTTTTACTCAACATTATTTTAAAAGATAAAATGAACATGAATATAATTTTTCACAAGGCAAATTGCTCTTATAAGTGAGAATGATTGCTTTATATTCCATTTGGGAAAATAAAACACAAATATACTTTTTATTAATTAGAACACAAGCAATACCACAGTAAAGATACCAAAGTGATTTAATATTTTTTAATTGATAGTTTTATGAAGCAGTGGGAATCATTATATATTAATAACTCTCACATATAGGGATGCATTTGAAGATGTTATTGGAATCCTTGATCAATATCTCTTTATTAGAATTGAAACTTCATGACTTTGTTGCATTATGTTTAATTTATGTGCATTTCCTTGATGTGATTCACAATCTATAGTGAATTCTTATTGCCTAGACCTGGGTAAAACATCTTTAAAATTATCAATAACTTCTAAGTAGTAGAAAAAAATAAATTTCAAATTGATAGTAAAGGAAAGCAAACTGTGTGATGCGTACAGATTTATTATCTAAACTCTTCCTTCAAATATGATTGGGAGTTATATCCTTTCTAGAAAATTCTATATTCTAAGAGGGTGTTTGCAAAAGCATTATAATAGTATTAAAATAGCAACTTTTGCAGTAATTATAACAGAGAACTTGAAAATACACACAAAAAGAACAGACCAATAATCTGACTTAGTTTATGGTGTGTTATATTAAAAAAGGGACTCAGGAGACTTGCGGTTCAAATATTTTAATCATATAAAAATATATTGCTGCTATAGAATTTGTTTTATAAGATAGTGTCAGAGATAATAGGGAAATGTATGGATTTTGTTTTTAACTTATTTAATGTTAATCAGCAAAGGACTATGGGAAGACAGTCTTAATTTCTCCCTTTACACACACACATACACACACACACACACACACACACACACACACACACACACACACACACACTTTGAAAGCTTCATATTTTACAAGACCAGGCAAATACTACTAAGACAGTGTGATATATAGTAAGCATGTGGTTGTAGATCTAACAATATAATTGTCTCTAAAGATTGGTTATAAAATAGATATTTTGGGCCAAGTATTAAAGGTTTAATAAATTAAGCTCTCTCAGACAGGAGAGGAAATTGAGTTTCTATGCAGCCCGGAGCTGAAAAGCATGCATGGGAAGGTGCTTCTGGGATACATCTAGGGATCTAATGAAATGGACTATAATTACTAGATAAATTGAGAAGCAAGTTTTAAATTGATAATAAATAAAATTTTTATACTATTTTGCTATACAATAATTTGATGGTTTTATTAATTTTACATAAATCAATCTCCTGACATCAAGACAGTGAGCTTGGTCAGAAAACTGGCCCTATTATGAAACTCTGCCCTGATTGTAGGCTGGAAAACCAGCTTTAGGATACTGGATCCCACTGGGAAGGGCCAGGCTTTCATGCATCAGAATACACACTGATTTAATAAATACCTCTCAGTGGCAGACCCCATGCTCAGGGCCTAATGAGGGCAAGTGAACAAAATAAATCGAGACCTAGGGTTGTGAAGCTTTTGTTAAACCAGGAAAAGAGAGGTAATAAACAAATAAATGAACACATTTCAGGTGGTAATAGCTTATATTAAAATAATGGATCAGAGTAAGGAACATGGAGAGTAATGGGGATACCATTTTAGAGGAAGTAGGAAAGATCTTTCTGGTGCAGTGGCATTTGACAGAGACACGGAGGAAGTGAAAAATGAGCTATCTGGATTTTAGAAACAAGTGTGCTCCTAGCAGAGGAAACAGCAAGGAAGCCTGGAAAGTTCCTGTTTTATCCCAGCAAGGTGGCCAGGGAAGCTACAGGGACAAGGATTGAAGAATGGTGGGAGATGATGATTCAGAGGTAGTGACGGCAAAGGAACCAACTCAGAGTCTTTGGGGCAACTGTAAGAAATATGACTCTGCTTTCACTGAGACAAGAACCCATTGAACAACACTTTTGGTTAAAAGAGTGATGTTGTTTGGCTTCTCTTTTAAATAGCTCATTTTGGCTGTTCTGAGGAAATGGAAGGGGAGCAAGCATTAACAGCAAGCTTTTGCGACAGATGCTAACAGCCTGGACCAAGTCTCCAGCAGTGTAAGGATCCAGGTATAAGTATAAGGAGGGCTAAACCCAGGACCTGTTCTGAGTAAGGGTCTGCAGGGTGTGCTGATGATTGGATATAATGTACGAGAGGAAAGAAATGCAAGGGAGAGTTAGTGATGACTCTAAATTTTCTAATCCAAGCAGTTAGAAGGATGGGGCTTTCATTTACTGCAATAGGGATAAATTATACGAGGGTGATAAATCAGGAGTATATATTTAGGCATGAGAACTTTGAGGTACCCATTCAATATTCAAGGATGGAGAAGTAAAATATTAATCTCAGAAAGTAAGGAAATGAATAGAATAAATAGTGAAAGACTGCCAGATGGCCTTAAATATCTACCAGAAATTGTCAGTTTTTCCAAGGAATTCTAATATTCAGCCATAAAAAAAAAAAGAAAAGAAAAAAAACTGTTGCACCTGGCAAGAAGGAGTGAATGTTTGATGAAGTGGTTAAGACTATCAAAATCATTTAAATAGTTTGCCATCTACACATTATAGCGGAGGTAATGGGAGGGGGGCACAAACTGGTGACTTGGAAAAGTCCTGTAGCTGGTTCTCCTAGCTCCTTTCCAAAGTGGAAATCAGTAAGATAAATGCATTCAAGAAAATTGTTTTCTAGCCTCTTTCAGGAACATTCTCAAAATAATGCCAAGAAATTGGAAAATTACAAAGGGAGGCAAAGGACAATTCAAAGAATGTATGTTATATCCCAGACGTGTTATTTCCTGTTTTACATGTATTAGCTTCATTGATCCTTACAACATACTTTTGAGATGAGACTCTTAGCTCTATATTAGGGATAAGGAAAATAAGGTTAAATACTTACACCTACATAACATAACTAGACTGGAATAGAGCAAATATTTTATGCTCCCTACAGTCATTTCTATCTGGAGAAGTTGAAAAGATGCTTCCAAGTGTTTTACCATAGAAAGGGGTTTAATAACTTGTTTAAGTGCATACTGTCTATACAATAATGTATTAGATTCTAGAAAGAAACACTTTAAAGAATGTAAGCTTCATGAGAATAAAGTATACGCTGTCCTATAAACAGATGTATTATTGTATTTCTTCATTCATCCAAAATTCATTTAATGCTTATGATAGGTGAGAAGCTACAGACTCCATACCTAAGTCAAGCACAGTTCTTGTACTCTAAGGATTTTCTACTTTATCAAAAGAGTCAGATAATAGCACACTGTTTCTGCTTTAAAGGCTGTACTCCTCTCGCCTGTTTAAAATTCATCTACTGCCTATAATCCTGGGCTTTGCAGAAATCATTCACTGCTTTATGCAGTGATCAGTTAATCAAGCAGGGCCACAGAAGGGCTCAAACAAGGGTGGTAGAAGTCTGAAATTTGGAATTCAGGGACAGCCTCTGACAGCCAGAGCCCAGGGCTCTAAACACAGACAAACTCAGAGGGTGGGAACAAATAATGTGGCTCACAGGTAACCTGGATCCCAGAAACCAGCCATTGGGATGGAGATCATATGGAAGCCAATACTGCTAATCTAAACAGAGTGAGGACAAGTTTAGAAATTCTATCGCAGAATTTCAACTGTTTCAAAGAGGAGACTTATTGCTGAAACAAATGGAGTAAAAGGTGGGCAGGTTGTGGCAGGGCCCAGAAGCTTCCAGACAAAGAGGGCTGACTGGGGCACTCCCTGTGGCTCTGCTTGGGTCGTAGCACTCAGGGAAAGAGGGACTGCTTCTTGGGAGTACTCACTGCTGTCCCAGGAGTAAGGGACAAAGCTCAAGTGCCTCAGGTCCTCAGCACCAGAGGTGCCCTGGAGTCCCTGGTCTACTTCAATTCCCTCTGAGTAATGTTTTTTTCTTCCAAGAGGGGCCTGCCACCTTTGGTGTGGGGGAGGTGGGGGCGGTATCCTAGACAAGACAAATATGTGGGTTTGAGGGCTAGACTCTGGAGTTGAATTTGAGCTTTTACTAAGGGGCAGGGCTCTTAACTCACTTTTCTTTGGTACTCTGGTACTCCTGGACAAAACCCATGTTGAAGTCTCTATAATTGGATTTGATATTTCTGGTGGTACTGACCCTAGTTTTTCTTACTGGATTCACTTGCCTTAGGAAAGTGCCTGATCCCGGGGGAGGGGGTCAGCGGGCCATACCATGACAGAAATGGATGAGCATGGTGCTGCAAGGCTGGCTGGAGTTGCCCTGGATAAAGCAGTGGAACAGCAGGTGGAGGGGTGCACCACTTATACCTAGTGGGATATAGCCTTTTGCTCAGTCATGGCTGGAGGATAAACCGTAGCTCCTTTCGGAGGCTGGAGGCTCAGGCATGAGGTATAAAAGTAAAGAGAATGCATAGCCAGCTGGAAGTGAAAGTCCATTATGATCATTAAAACAACCACAGCAATGACACTTTCCAGCGAAGGAGATAGTTAATTTGTTATAGGACACCTAGGTAGAACAACTTGCTCAACAGACTTGAAATATTAATAGAACTTGGGATGAAATAAATGGAGGAGAATGGATGGATCTTATTCATAAATGTAGCACTTTCCAAGCTATAGAATAATTTACACAAGGCAATGAATTCTTTTTTTAAATTAATTTTAAGACTTTATTCATTTTAATAAGGGGAGAGAGATAAGGAAGGAGGAGCAGGAAGTATCAATTACCATATGTGCCTTGACCAGCCAACCCAGAGTTTTGAACTGGTGACCTCAGGGTTCAATTATTTATCTACTGTGCCACCATGGATCAGGTCGAGGCTATGAATTCTAATGTCAAGAAAAGCACAAAAGGTTTTTTAATTAATTAATTTAGAGAGAGGCAGTAAGAGAGAGACAGGAACATCTGAGAGACCAGAAAATCGAACTGGCAACCTCCATGCTCTGGGAGGATGCTCCAGTCAACTGAGTTAGTTTATTCATATATGGAGTCAGTGAGAAGGAGAGAGAGGGGTGGGGGTAGGGAAGCATTTATTTGTTGTTCTACTCAGTCACACTGGTTGTTTCCCCGTGTGTGCCCTGACCAGGGATAAAACCTGCAACCTTGTTGCTTTGGGACAACGCTCTTAACCCACAGAGCAAACCAGCCAAGGCAGCACAATAGGTTTAAGATGCACTGAGATCAGAGGCGGATTAACAGTGGGTGCCCAGACACTGACTTCTGAAGGGCCTTGCAAAACCCCAACTTTACACTTTTTTCTAATGTAAGGGCCCCAATATTTTCTTTTGCTCCTGAGGCCTCAATCAACCTTAATCCACCTCTGACTGAGATCCTATCTATGCCACATATATTGCTGAGTCCAATAGCCTTGACCTTTCTAAGGGTGCTCATGCCACAATAGAGTTTAGTCTTTTGAACTTTAGATTATTTATATGATCCGATGGCAATGAAGTGTGTGGTATCATGGAATAAGCACATTTTTGAGCAATCTTCCCACTCAAGGGTACCCAAGCACATCTTGTTCTGGTTTTTTTTTTTTTTAAGTTTTAAAAATTATTCTTTCTTTATTTATATTTTTTATTTGGAAATTAAATTTAATGGCGTAACATTGATCAATAAGAGTACATAGGTTTCAGGAGAACATCACCATGGCACTTGAACTGTTGACTGTGTTGTGTGCCCATTATTATTTATTTGGAGGTGATAGACAGCATAGAGGAACACAGCAGGGAAGGGAGAGAGAGTATATAAGATGTGAGGGAGAGGGTGTTGTAATTTTAGAGAGGGTGGTCAGGAAAGGCTTTTACTGGGCAAAGACCTGAAGACCAGAAGGAGCAAGACTTGCTGCAGGTGTCTAGAGGGAGAATGTTCCAAGCAGAAGGACAAACAAGTGCAAAACTTTGAGGTAGAAGGATACCTATGATACTTAGGAAACAGTAAGGATAGCTGTTTTCTGGTTTTTGTTTTGTGTTCAGAGTTTTTTTTCTTTTTCCTTTAATCTGTATGAGCTGACAACATTTAAAGATGGGGAGATTTCATATCAGCATCTAGATTTTCAGCTTTTTGGGAGAAAAAAAAATTGGTTAACAGTTTGTAATGATAGCCCCAAAGAATTTCATAAGAGAACAAGCCGGGTCTGAGTAGCAACTCTTTTCTTTAATGGGACGCACATCTCCAGTGCAACGTGGTCCTCCTCCCCACGCCTAGTCTCTTTTCTCAGTCTCCCTCTTAATTACTTTATTCATTTTAATTGCCTGCTCCTCAAACCCCTACAATTATTTAAGCCCTTTTAAGCCTTTGTTATCTCCACAGGCTAAGCAATGCTAGAGTCATAGTAAACCCCAATAACTCAGTGGCTTAATGTAACAGAAGTTCTACTTCTTGTAAACACAAAATCCATAGGGGGTGGGTGATTCTTCCAGGCATCTGTTCTTCATACAGTGATTTTAAGATCCAGCTTACTTCCACCTTGTGGCTCTGCTATTTCAACCTGTGGGCTTCATAGTTACTATAGAACAGGGAGGAGAGAGCACAGAGGTTGGCCCTTAAGTGTTAACCATGAAAATGATTTACATCACTCCTCCTCATATTTTTAAAAAAATTAAATTTAATGAGGTGACATTGATCAATAAGAGTACATAGGTTTCAGGTAAAGGTTTTACAGCACTTGAACTGTTGATTGCATTGAGTGCCCATCACCCAAAGTCAGATCATTTTCCATCACCATGTATTTGTCCCTCTTTACTCCCTCCCCCACCACCGCCCCCAGGTAACCATTTCACTTTTATTTATGTCCATGATTCTCAGTTTTATATCCCACCTATGTAATATAGGTCTGTCCCTCTATACTCACTCTGCTTCTTTTATCTCAGTACCATACGAGGGCAGTGTGTATTTCTTCGGCAGATTGTGCCGTAGTCTCAGGGGGTCGTCTGTGTTTCTCCGCAGCCTAGTTCCAGGGCCATTTTGCACTCATTGTATCAAGCAAAGTGGTGGAAGAAAATGCATGTACCTTTAGGCTGACATCCTTTGTGTTGTCCCATGTACAGAATCATTTTTTAATTTTTATTAATTTATTGTGTTTACATGGATTCAAGTGTCCCACTGAATATAACTCCCTCACCCCCATCAGAGAATCATAAGGGTAGAATTCATGTGGTACATTTTTCAACATTTAAAACAATGCAACTTTTTAACTTAAATCTATTTGATTGTCCCACTCAGTTACTTGCAGGAAGGTGGGAAGCCCATAAAACACTCTATAGACTCAGCCTCCACTTCTGGGACCTGGGAATTCAAACATTTTCTTAGAAATACCAAAACAAAGGAAATGAGCATTATTGCTGTTATTACCCTGGGACCAGTGTACCTCTCTCTGACCCATACTGTGTTCATGTGACCACACTCTCTCTTTCTAGGATTTCTCTTTATTATAAATTGGATCTAATTATTTGACCATTCACTTGTGGATAGACTGTTCCTTCCCCAAGCACAGGTTAAGATTTAGAACAAGGAGTCACTTAGCTCTTATTATTGAGAAAAATTAGAGTCCAGACCTTGGTTTTTTATAAACTGTAATTTCACCATGGCCTACCATTCCTATGTAAACTTTTTATTAAAAGCATCACCAATTTAAATTTGATTTTTTTAAAAAGGCAATTTTGCCTCTTTAATACAGGGGTGGGGGTTAGAGAGATGCAGTTGCTGAGTGTGTGTCTTCTAAATACTAATTAGTTCAAGGGGTTGATACCATTTTTCAGCTCATCAAGTTCACTGATTTGTTTTTTATTTTTTTGGTCTGGTTCATATCCTGAAAGACGGCTGGTATAATCTCCAACTAGAATTTTATATTCTTCACTTAAATTCTTTCATTTTTGCTTCATGTATTTTGAAATATAAAGTCATTGTTATTGGCTGAATTGTGTCCCTACAAAATTCATATTTTGAAGTCCTAATAGCCAGTACCTGAGAATGTGACTATATTTGAAGATAGAGCCTTTACACATGTCTGCAAGGTAAAATTATGTCATGGGGGTGGATCCTAATCCAACATGACTAACATCTCTATATGAAGAGATGAAGACACAGACTGACACGTAAGGAAGACCTCATAAAGACAAAGGTCAGAGACCTCAGAATAAATCAACCCTTCTTAATCTTGGGTTCTTGGCTTTCTGAACTGTGAGAAAAAGGAGTTTCTGCGGTTTAAACTGCCATGTATATAGTGTTTTGTTTCGGCAGTTCAACCAAACAAATATAAGCGTATATAAATTTACAATTGTTAATGCCTTTGGTGAATTAACTTTATCAATAGGTACAATAGGTATGGCTCCGGCCCTGGCCGGCTGACTCAGTGGTAGAGTGTTGGCCTGGCATGTGGAACGGCTGGGTTCGATTCCTGGTCAGGGCACACAGGAGAAGCACCCCTCTGCTTCTCCACCCTTCCCCCTCTCCTTCTTCTCTATCTCTCTCTTCCCCTCATGCAGCCAAGGCTCCATTGGAGCAAAGTTGACCCGGGCGCTGAGGATAGCTCCATGGTCTCTGCCTCAGGCGCTAGAATGGCTCCGGTTGCAATGGAGTAATGGCCCAGATGGCAGAGAATCACCCCCTAGTGGGCATACCGGGTGGATCCCAGTTGGGCACATGCAGGAGTCTGTCCCTCTACCTCCCTGTTTCTTCATTCAGAAAAATAAAAAAATAAAAAAAAAGATAATCTTCTCCTTTATCTTTGATAATACTTTTTGTCTTGAAATATATTTATCTGATATTAATCTTGGCATACCAACCTTCTTATGCTTACAGTTACTTTCTTTTTAAAAAAAAAAAAATTTAAGGGCTTTATTAATTTAATTTTCAGAGAAGAGAGAAAAGGAAAGATGGAGAGACAGCGAGAGAGAGAGAGACAGAGAGAAGGGGGAGGAGCAGGAAGCATCAACTCCCATATGTGCCTTGACCAGACAAGCCTAGGGTTTTGAACCAGTGACCTCGGTGTTCTAGGTCAATGCTTATGCACTGTGCCACCACAGGTCAGGCAACTTACTGTTACTTTCAACTCATGTGCTTTTATATTTAAAGTACATCTTTTTAAAACATAATAATAGTTGAACAATTTTTAAATCCATTTTTTCTCTCTCCGCTTTTTTTTTTTTATTTTACAGAGACAGAGAGAGAGTCAGAGAGAGGGATAGATAGGGACAGACAGACAGGAATGGAGAGAGATGAGAAGCATCAATCATAATTTTTTTATTACGACACCTTAGTTGTTCATTGATTGCTTTCTCATACATGCCTTGACCACGGGCCTTCAGCAGACCAAGTAACCCCTTCCTCGAGCCAGCGACCTTGGGTCCAAGCTGGTGAGCTTTTTTTTCTTTTGCTCAAGCTAGATGAGCCCGTGCTCAAGCTAGCGACTTCGGGGTCACGAACCTGGGTCCTCTGCATCCCAGTCTGATGCTCTATCCACTGTGCCACTGCCTAGTTAGGCTCTCTCTGCTTTTTAATCCAAATGTTTAATCCATTGACATTTTCTGTAATTACTGATAAGGTTGGTCAGCACTGATTGTCTTTTATTCTCAAAATGCTCCATTCTTTTTTTCCTACCTGTTGAATAATAGTCCATTATATTCTGGACATTCTGCATGTCACATAGTGAATACTTTGGGGTCTATTGTAGTCCTCCAAAGGGTGTTGATATTTTATTTGTTTTATGAAGAAACAACTAAATTGATTGGACTGAAATTGAAAATTTATTATTATTAGTTTTTTTGGTAGAGGCCCAAAATTCAGTAAATTCTTTATATTGTTATGTCACCTGTTTGGAAGCTGCTCTAAGTGTGTGTATTTCATTTAGCAGAGGTTTTTTTTTTAATTTTTTAAAAACTTATTTATTTATTTATTTATTTTAGAGAAGAGAGAGAGCGGAATAGAGAAAGGGAGGGGGAGAGAGAGAGAAAGAGAGAAGGGGGGAGGAGCAGGAAGCATCAACTCCCATATGTGCCTCAACCAGGCAAGACCAGGGTTTTGAACCGGCGACCTCAGTGTTTCCAGGTCGATGCTTTATCCACTGCGCCACCACAGGTCAGGCTCATTTAGCAGAGTTTTTAAATGATGTTTTAAGTGCTTTTCAAGGTGCAAACTGAAGTCTTCCTCAGGTCAGATACTCTGAAATAGAAAACTCCCCCAGTGCTGGTCCAAGTGTCGGCTTCCCTCCAGAATGTGTGCTGCTCTTGTCATTCTCTATCGCCTGCAGGTAGTTGTTGTCATGGTTTGTCCAGAGTGTATAGGTACTATATTTGGGAAGAGCAGTCTGGTGGAAGCTATTTCAAGAAATAAAAGAAAGGTTGGAAGAAAAATGAAATGGGAGGGGGAAGAAGATGAAAGCGAAGGAAAAAGAAAATAAGTTTTCTATTCTAACAGTGGGCACATTGGAAGGACCTAACAATAGGTTTCTGAGATCTGATGCATCCAGGTAAATGACATCAAGAGACAGAATAGCTGGCTTATATGGTCTTGAGCCAGAGAAAGAAGTGAGGAGATAGTGGCAAAGGAAGAAACCCAGGCACTAAAGACCTTTGTGACAAACACACAACCATGACTTCCTGTATTCACACCCTTATATAATCCCTTCCTCTTGAGTGACAGCAGAATCCATTACTTGTTTCCAACGGCTCGAATAGGGCTAAGGTGATGGGCTGTCACTCCCATATTTATGTTGCATTATATTAGACTTCAATTCAGCAAACTAGAGTGAGATATTCTCTTGCTGACCTGGAAGAAGCATGCAGCAATGTGGTAAACTGCATGTGAAGAGGGCCATGTGGCAGAGAGGAACTGTGGGTGGCTTCTAGGACCTGAGAATCCAAAAGAAACAAGTGTCGTCCTATATCAGCTAGAAGGAAGTAAACTGCCAGAAACTGAGTGAGCTCTGAAGCAGATGTTCCCCTTGTTTGGTTTCCAGGTGAGAACATTGCCCAGAAAACATCTTGATGTCAGTATTTTAGATCCAAAATGGAGAGCCCAACCAAAACATGGATGGACACCAAATTCATGAAAACTGAGATAACTAGTGTTTTAGCCCATAAATTTTTAGCTATTTATTACACAGCCTAGGAAAATACTGAAGGACATAAGGCAAAAATAAAATAAAATAACATGTTATTGAAAGCTGAGTATCTTAAAGAAAATCAGGGATGTGGCTATGTGATCCAGATACCTAGGAATAAGTGGAAAGAGCACTCATCAGAAATACCCAGCAGCACTGACTCAGGATTATGCTGGCAGGTTACCAACAGGGGCTCTGTAGGTGACGTCAGTCCAGAGGTGGTGATTGGGAAAGGTCAGTTATTAGAGTGGATGGAAAATTGGGGTTAAGTCCAGAGGATTAAACTGGCCTTAAATTTTATTAGAATTCATCAAGGGAAAAGTGTGATAATAAAAACGAAATTTTGACTGCAGTTAAAAAAAATAATGACAGAACATTACAAGAAAATCAGGACATTGATGAGTGTCAAAGAACATTTGGACAGAAAAAAAAAAGAACATTTGGAAAGACTATTACATGCCAGAAACTTTGCTAAGGTATCATAGAACACCACTGTCCAATAGAAATACTATGTGAGTCATATATAACTTAAAAATATTTAGTAATGATGCTAAAAAGGTAGAAAGGTGTGAAGTTAATTTTAATAATAGAATCCAACACATTATTTTAATTAGTAATCAAATAAAATGTATTGAGATAGGTTTCTCCCCTCCCTTCTTTTCCTTCCTTCCTTACTTCCTCCCCCTTCTTTCCTTACTTCCTTCCCTTCTTCTTTCTTTCCTCCCTCCCTCCCTCCCGTCTTTCTTTCTTTATTTCTCTTGTCTTTCTTTCTTCCTTTTTTATTTCTCTTTCTTCTTTCTCCTAAGCCTTCAAAACCCAGTTGTGTATTTTTCACCTATAGCTAGCATAGCCTTAATTCAAAGCCACTCCCTTTTCTTCAATTTCATGTTTTGCTATTTAGGCAAGCAAATAACATCTAATTTTTGTTTTGCAATTAATGACTTTATTCTAAGAAGCAATTTTAGGATTACAGAAAGTTTTTGTATGTCCCCACCCCTGCCCCAAATACCCATAGTTCCCCATTATTAACATCTGGTATTAAAATAGTACATTTGTTACAATTGTTGAGCCAATATTGATATATTATTATTAACTAACTGCAATAGTTGATATTAGGGGTCAGACTTTGTGTCATATATACTATGGGTTTTGATAAATGTATAATGCCCTATGTCCACTATTGCAGTATCATACAGAATAGTTTCACTGCCCTGAAAATCTGTTGTCCCAGTTCATTCCTCTCTCCATTTTCCCCATACCTTTAACAACTACTGCTCTTTGTATTGTCTCCATAGCTTTGCTTTTTTTTGAGAATGTCACATATTTGGAATTATACACTGTGTAGACTTATCTGATTAACTTATTTTACTCACCAATGTGAAATTCAGGTTCCTCAATATGCTTTCATGGCTTAATACCTCATCTCTTTTTATCACTGAATAATGTTTACTGTATAAATACACTACAGTTTCTTCATCCATTTGCCTACTAAAAAGCATCTTGGTTGTTTGCAAAGTTTGGCAAGTATGAATAAAGTTGCTATAAATATCTGTGTGCAAGTTTTTAACTAGACATAAGTTTTCAGCTAATTTGAGTAAGTACCAAGGAGTGTGATTTTGGATTATATGCTAAGTGTATATTTAGTTTTGCAGAAAACTGTTAAACTATCTCCCAGAGTAGCTGTGCCATTTTGTATACCCATCAACAATGAGTGAGAGTTTCTCTTGTTCCATTTTCTCACCAGTATTTGGTGATGTCAGTGTTTTGGATTTTTGCCATTCTAATGTGCTGGTAGGAGTAACTAGTGCACTTTTAGTTTGTAATTCTCCATGCTACATGAGGTTAAGAACACTTACATTTTAAGAGCTGCTAATGCCACCACTGCCACAACTTGCTAATACTAATTATTACTCTCTATGCACCAGGTCAAACACTTTTCATGCATTTTTCACAATATGATAGAAAACTATCATTATTAGGCATTTTACAGAAAGGGACACCAAAATTTAGAAAAGTTTGTGCATTGCAAATAAATGGTGAATCTGTGACTCTCTGATTTTTTTGACTCCAGATTTCATCTCTGAATTACTACATCATTTCTTTTCAAAGTGTGATCCCATAATCTCTCCTTCAGAACCAACAAGAATTTTGATAAAATCTCAGACTGCTGGATACCACCCTAATACCTCAGAATCTTCACTGTGAGGGTCTGGAGGAGAAGACTCTGAGGCACAGCCAAGATCAGAACCACTATACTCTCATTACTGGATTACTGAAAGTCCAAGAAGTGTCCATACTTTGTTTGTATATTGCTTCATGCATTTTCTCTTTGATGTATACTTACAAAAGCACAATTATTTATATAAATAAAATATACTGGAAAAAATGGGATAATAACTTAAATGTAGGTGAATAGGTAGTTCATTGTGTTCCCTAATTAGAGAATACTATAAACTTTTTCCTTACATTTTTTCTCACTTGTATCTGAAAATTTCTACCAAAGATTCTTATTATTAATATAGCACTTGGGTACAGTTTAATTTTTTAAAAAGGTCCTCTTATTTACATACAGATATTAAAATAATGTATTTGAATGAGGAAGACTGAATGAAGCTAATATTTATAATAAAAACCATAGGAGCATAAAGATAATTTTAACAGGAAAAGAAAATAAAGCCTATTGAACACTACAATGTATCTTTCTGTGCTAGACAAATTGAACAAAAGTCATAGAAAATACTAATGTTATGATAAATTTATCTACTTGCATAAGTCCATTTATTACTTTTTAAATTATATGTTATGTATGTGTATGTGTGTGTATGTTACCTACTGTTGAATCAGCTCTGACTCCTGATGACCCTATAAATAAGTGGCATTCACAATGTTTTGTCTTCAATAACCCTGCTCATCTCCTGTAAACTCATGCCTATGGCTTCTTTTGTGAAGTCAATCCATCTCATATTTGGTTTTCTTGTTCTCCTGCTGCCTTTTATTTTTCCCAGCATCGCCTTTTCTAAAGAACTTTGCCCTCTCATGATATTTTAAAAGGTAAGACAGCTTCCATTTTGAAATTTTTGCCTCCAACAATGTTTCAGGCTTTATTTGCTATAGGACCCACTTGTGCCTCTTTCTGTTTGGCAAGGGTTATTGTAGAGTTCTCTCCTTCAACACCATATTTCAAACTACTCAATGTTTTCCCTATCAGCCTTCTTCAATCTCCAACTTTCATATCCATACATAGTACTTGGGAACATGAGAGTGGAAAATCTGAGCCTTGGTCTCTAATGACACATCTTTGCTCTTGATAATCTTTTCTCAGTCATTCACTGCTGCGCTTTTGAGTTTTAGACTTCTCTTGATTTTTTAGTTGCAGTCTCCATTCGAATTAAACACACATACACACAAATTATGGTAAATTAAACAGAAATTTCAAGCCAGGTAAAGATCAATATAACAGGTGCTTATGAAACCTTGTAGATTAAATCAAATAGATACCTTTTCTGTGGCTTTTCATTCAAGACAAAGCGTTGTTAAGAATATTTACAATAGGATTGTGTTCAAAGACCTATTATGCCTCTAATGGGTGTGGAGACTTGATCATCATCTTTTAAGCGTTGGCTTACATGATCCTGAAAATAGGTAGGGATAATACCTACTCTGAATATTATTGCATTAAAAGCATGACTGACATTAAGCAGTCAATAAATGTGAATTATTTTCATTATTTATTTTTATAAAAATAAATGTGAATTTATTTTTCATTATTATTATTCATGGGAAAAATTCAAAGATGAGACTCAATGAAGTGGTAGAGTGGAAAGAATGTTTGATTGCTAGTGTGATAAATAATGGTACAAGGAAAGAAATAGTATGTGACAAATGCATGATTTAGAAATTAAGTACTTTAGGCAAGAACATAGAATAAATCACTTTTCATTGAAATTAGCAGGGATGGCTTAAATGAGTAGTCCAGATGAACTTGCAAATATTTTTAGGTGGAGAAAGCATGCATTTGGAGGGAGTGTCTTTACAGAGATACACAAATTCAGAGACTTTTATCACTCCTTGGCCAAGCAAAGCAACCCAATGGACCTTCAGACACAACCTACTGTGCCAAAATTTCACAATGTGGGCAAAGATAGTTCCAAGGCATATGCTACATAAGACAGAAGTTTGGAACCAGGTGAGGAGAAGGTATCCTTCTAATACTAATTGAAACTCAGCTTGAATTGCAGCTGCGTGCCCATTTATAGCTAGAAAATTGCACACTGAGGACCATAGCCCAATAAAAAAGCTCATCACTAAGTTTAGAAAGGCAAGAGGCAGAGCCAGCTGAAGCTACAAATCCTGCTAGGAGGAGCATTAATTGTTCTCTACACCACACAGCCTGGCTAGTTCTTCAGTCAGAGAGAAACAGTGGGATCTGACTGGGACACATTGCTTTTCCACAGAAATTTGGAATTGACACAATCCACCATTTTCTCCATGGTGTCAGTGCAGGCTCTGTGTGTGCATATATAACAGGATGCAAATGAGTTAATGGCCTCCTAGTGAAGGGCCCCAGCAAAATATAAAACACCTTTCTCCTTACAACCTCTTCCTGTCTTTCTTGGTGTTTGCTAAACCTGAAAAGTTCTAGAAGCATAAAGGAGGTTCACATTCCACTTTCAATACTATAAACATATTTTGGAAAAGCAAAAGCAATTTTGTAGCTGTGCATATGTAGGAGAGAGAGTATGATCCTGAGCTGAAGGTTTACCTACACTCGTAAAACGAAAAAAATTGTAAGAAATTTTTCTAAATGTAGTCCATTTTTTTTACTTTTTATTCAATAGCCATCCTTTATGGAGAGTTTAATAATACACAGGAACTATGTGAGGTATTTTTAAAACTTATTTTAAAATAAAACACAAGTAACCGGAAATCGCAAAAAATTATTATAAAGCAAATACCATTTTAACTACCACCCATGTCTAAAAATAAAACATGGTTAGCCACCCAGAAGCTTCATTCATGTGTTCTGTATTTCCTGCCTCCAAATGTAAACAGTCCTGATTCACAGTTTTTATCAATAGTCATTAATATTCAAATGGATGTGATTTTTAAAAAATTTATTTATTTTATTAAACTCAAGTTATTTCTTTCTTCAACCCCCAACAAACTCCTCTTTGTCTCTTCTATAAAATGTATGTGCTGATGAACTTGGGCCACTTGTCGTGTTGAGTTTGTCCCCGAGGGGAGGTGCTGATTGTACATGCATGGTGCAGCTTTACCTGTTCTTGTCTTATCTGTGTTTCCTGCCAACGGACAGCCGGACCTTAGGTTACACAGACTCAGAGCCTTTGGCAAGACTATAGGTACTGCTGTGTTCTATCAGGAGGCACACTGAAGCTTAACACATCAATCCATTATCTTTGTTGGAGACACAAACAGGGTAATACTCTAGTTTTAGCCATTATTTTTGTACATAAGCTTGAATAATTTTATTTATTAGGAGGTGCTTTCTCCCCTCTACAATCTGCTTGCTCAGTGCTATGTTCTAAAGTATGCTGAATAAATGTTTGGTTCTTTTTTCTTTTACCTGGTTTTCAAGATAATAAATTGGTTTTCCATCATCCTTAGGAGGGACACATTAGAATTTAAATATAGCTGATGGATTCCCATCTACTATGATTTCTACTTTTACTGAAGTTCAAATTTTTCTTTGGCCAATAAATCCTTTTCAAGGTTGGTTTTTTATTCTTCTTAATATTATCCTACTAGCCTTTGCTAGTTTATGTCAAAATTTTCTAGGTTTATACGGTATATTTTTACCCCTGATTCAGATTCAGCCAGTTCTCTAAGAAGCCTGGTTTCTTTTATGACCACAATCTGCATGAAAGTAAACTTATTGCTACTAAGTTTGCTAAGATTTAGCAAATAAAAATACAGGGCAACCAGTTACATTTTGATTTCAAATAAAGGACAAATTTTAATAAAAAGTATGCCCCAAAAGGTCCACACAGGACAACTTATATTAAAAGCCATTTGTTGTTTATCTGAAATTAAAATATAATTGGATATACTATATCTTATCTGACAACTGCTTACAATCCAGGTAGACCATTATTCCTATAGTGTGTTAACCCAGGTCCTCTGAAAGTAGGTGTGATTAAGATATGCAAGAAAGTTATTGGAGGCTATGCCTATAGGGGACAAATGGAGGGACTGGAAGAAGTAGCGAGAGCTGTTATATGGTGATACAGGGTTGACCATTTTGAAAAGCAGAGAGAAGAAGAGAGAATTAGATAAGCAGGGAGTTAAGTTATAGTTCAATTTAAATATATATAAACACATAAAAATACCCAGTCCAAATTTTGTTTCCTTGAATATCTTAAATATGTAACTTCATTTTCCCTCCTAAGATAAAGTGTTGCTATGAAAAAATATATTTTAGTGAGAGCTTCTCTGCTATCTATAATATGTGTGCTTTCTCTCAAATGTCATTTTTTCTTCACTTTTTTGTTTTTAACATTTTTCTACTTCCCACCTTGATTTCCCTTAGAATATCATTGTTGCAACTAATTGTTCTTATATTACTCCTAAATTAGACTTTATTTCTAACATACTTTTTACAAAATTTCTAGTTCTTTTTTAAGTTCTGCCTCTTTATTTCTAAGTTTTTCTAATTTCTATTAATGTTGTTCTTTCATACATTGTATGATTTTCTTAATGTATTTTAGCTCATTTTGAAATATGTTAAACTTTTAAAAGTGTTTTGAGCATGACTTTTGGCAAGCTTTCTTTGTCAATAGCAGATGTTGGCAAACTTCCTGTAAGGTACAAGAGAGTAAATATTTTAAGCTTGGCAGGCATAATATGTAACACAGCCTTTGAAGACAGTCAGAGGCAATATACAAATGATTAAGCATGTCTATGTTGCAATAAACTTTATTTATAAAAACAGGAATTGGGCTGGATTTGGCCTGTGACCTATAGCTTGCAAATCCCTGGTGTATTGGGATATCATTCTTTTTATTTTCTTTCTTATAGCAACTTGTTTTTAAGGCTAAACCGTATGAGGTATTTGATAGTTTTCTGTTGCTCATTTTTATGTGAATTTCTTAAACTTTTTAGGTAGTTAAAAGTTCAGATAGGCTTTTCAACTTCAAAGAGATATTCTCTTTGTTCAAGTAGTATTAAAAATACTAAATAATGGCATGTGCTCTTAGATTTCCTGGATCTCCTCTTTTTGTCTGGATTTTCTTTTTCTCTCATCTCTATTATCTTTATTCTGCTCACTTTTGATCCCATGTCTAGTTTTTCCTCATTATGGGGTCCTGTATTGAAAAGAAGTCCTGGCAGTTCAATAGCAATAGTTCACAGGATCTAGACTGCTCTAGCCAGTGTTTGAGATTTTATCAGCCTTACAAGCTAACATCTTAACCTACCAGATTTTTTTTCCCCCGCAGGGACAGAGAGAGAGCCAGAGAGAGGGATAGATAGGGACAGATAGCCAGGAATGGAGAGATATGAGAAGCATCAATCATTAGTTTTTTGTTGCCGTTTCGACACCTTAGTTGTTCGTTGATTGCTTTCTCACATGTGCCTTGACTGCGGGCCTTCAGCCAACCGAGCAACCCTTGCTGGAGCCAGCGACCTTGGGTCCAAGCTGGCGAGCTTTTGCTCAAGCCAGATGGGCCCGCGCTCAAGCTGGAGACCTCGGGGTCTCGAACCTGGGTCTTCTACATCCCAGTCTGACGCTCTATCCACTGTGCCACCACCTGGTCAGGCTTAACCTACCAAATTTAAGAATATTTTAGTCCCTGGATCGTTGGCTCAGTGAATAGGTCATTGGCCCAGACTGTGGACATCCCAGGTTTGATCTTCGGTCAGGGCACACAGTAGAAGCGATTGATCATCTGCCTCTCTTCCCCTCCTTCTCCCTGTTCTCTCTCTCTTACCCTTCTACAGCTAGTGGCTTGGTTGGTCTGAGCATCAGCTCTAGGGAGGATCCCATGCAGGGCACACATAGGAGTTTGTCTCTTTATCCCCGCTCCTCTCACTTAAAAAATAAAAAGAATATTTTCAAAAGCCATGAAAATCCTGGGTCAGAAATGAAAAATTTTACTACTGATGGAACAGCAAATACCATAAAAATCACCCTATTGGTGTGAGCTATCCTTGTCTCCAAGTACCATGGGGGTGATTGACTGGACCCAAATAGACACCTGCTCACACAATGACTTATTGTATAGAAGAGGATCCCTGTGCTTAAAGAACCCAAATGTTTTATAATGGGAGCTAAGCATGCCTTCCTTCCTTCCTTTCCAAGGGGAGACATTCTCCTATTCATTCTGGAGAGTAAGCACGCGTACCCTTTGCCCAGGAAGAGGCACAATATCTAGCTTGCTAGATTGTAAAAAACTTTCTTTGCTCCAGAGGGAGAACTTTTCTCTTTTTTCAGGATAACTGCTGTACAACTATCCTTTAAAAGATATTCTAGAACAAAAAGACCATTTCTTGCTAGTAAGACATGCAGAAATGTGAGAGATCAATGGAAAATCAGCTTCATTTTCCTCACTATAGAAAAGCACAAACCTCTCCTAGTCTCACTGCATTCTTATATTGATCTGTTGTTTTTTAGTGAGTGTTCACTGGTTATTGGGGAGTTCTTTCTTTATATATTTTGGGTTTGCCAGTTCTGTCATTTGCACTATGGTATCCCTCTCCTTTCTCCCATATAGATAAGAAGGGCACTCAAGCTGTGTGGGTTTCTAGAGTTATTTTGTTACCTAGATATGTTGTGAATGTTGTGCTTTTGATTTTTACATCTAGTTCCCTGTCTAGCCTAAACCCATGCTGGCATTAACATTGTCCATCTTCCCATAATAACCCTGTATTTTAAAGAAAGTTCTTAAGTCTAATTTTACTTGTTAAAAAGTCCTCATTTTGAACATAAGATTTACTATAATATGGTTATACTCTATGATCTTACTGAGCTGTGCAGGGATGTTTGCCTCTTCCTTTGTGCCCCCTTAACAGTACTAAGTTCTACTATTTTAAGTGAAAGTCCAATTTTTTCTCCCTTTTCTTTTTATAAAATTATATATTTTCCCCTTCCTGTTATTATTTGTGTATCCCATCCAGTAGCAATTTCTCTTATCCTATTTCTGAATATGTGATTCAATGATTAGTAAACCAGACAAATGAACAGAGGTGTGCTGAGGATGCAAAACAAAAATAACTATGCTCTGAGATTGAGCATAATTCTAGAAGATTCCATTGATCTTGTGATATTTTTTGTCATTATATAGGCAGGTTATGGAAAATTAAGCTCTATTTGTTCATTTTAGTTGGTACAGAACATTATATTAGTTATAATAGTTTCATGTGTACAATATAGTAACTCAGCATTTTTATACTTAAAATGTGATCACATTACTAAATCATATATCACTGTGTAAACTTACCAGACAAGCTCTACTTAAGACAACAAAAGAGTGTATTCAATGTCAACATTTCCTCATCATTTTACCCAGTGTAGCTCCTCCTTCCTCAAATTCAGGATGTAATTTATATATTGGGGGAAACAGAATGCATTAGTGGGTTTGAAAATATAACTATTATCTCTAAATTTATTTTTCCCTGTGAGTTTTTAACACTAGAAGTTTGAATCTTATAATGTATGTATGCTATGGCTCAGACACAGTGAAAAATTACAAATTTATCTAGCCTTTATTTGATATTTTGGAACTCAGCAAAATCTGGTGAGCTTTTATATACAGCATTAGATCAGAGGAATATCAAGATTATGTAACTTCTTCATGTCAAATAGAGAAAAGTGAAGTATTCTAATATAACAGAGAAACAGAAAAAAGATATTTCCCCCAAGTCACCCTGTTTAATTAATTAAAGAAAATATAATACAGGTCCATAGGAGATTCTAAGAGAAGTTAATATTAGGAGAATAAGAACTATTTTTTTTCAAAGTACATTTCCCCTTAGACGTCTGTTTAAGCCAGGAGATTGAGATAGGTCCCTACCCACATCTTTGCACACACACAAAGTGCACCTCAGTCTCCAACAGGTTTTCTCTTCTCCAAAAGTTTACAGTTTAATAGGAAAGATAAGATGTCACTTGTGACAATTAAAATGCTGAGCAAACAAGCACAGAATACAGGCATAAACTGTGCAGTGAGGTATACACTGTAAGAAGAGTTAAGGGCCTCTCCCACAGGGAGACTGAGGGGACCACTGAAGAAAACTGCTCATAAATCTTCTCAGGCTATTCTGATGTACTATTCACTAGGATTAAACACTTGCAAAAACACTGATGACTCAATAAAATAGCAAGTTAAAAAATATTTCTCTAGTCATTGATTTGTGTGCACTGTGATATTTGTGTGCACTGTGATTCTTTCCACCCCCACCACTGATGTTTGCAATCAATTATTAAGTGCAAAAATAATAAAGTATTACAGGAAAATGTAAGCTTAATATTGATTAAATATTTCAAATATATTTGAAATCAACCAAAAGAGGAGTAAGAAAATTAAAATTTGAATTATGGTTTAAAAACTCTATGAATACATAGAATATAACCAATGGCAGGAGCTATACCGAGGACCTAAAGGAAATTAAGATATTCACAATCTTGACTAGAGCATTAATAAAAATATAAAAGACAATACACACTAATATCCCTAACAGCTGCAAAATGCATTTTTTTAGCTTTTTCCTCCTTCTTTTATACTCCCATTCCTCCTTAACTTTTCTCCTTTTTCTCCTCCTTCTTTGATTTGAATAAATATATGACTTTAGTAAATATTTAATTTACTCAATTATTCTCCCAAATATATATAAATAGATGACAGATAGATGAATATAAGACTATAAGAAGTAATCTACATCAAATATCAAGCAACCCATTTAGGCTAATATGTTAAAAGAAGTTAAACAGTGTTCAGTAATGAGAGATGTATTTTAATGGACCTCATTTCAATGGAGGTCACATCCCAAGATGTCTGGAAACTATATTTGTATCATCTGAACAGATGAATCTGTATGGTGGAAAGACTGTCTGGGAATCCATGGACCTGGCCTCAATTTTCTTTGGAAATGGTAGAAGAATAATTTTCAATAGTAGGAAGTCAGTTGGTGGACAAAAATGCCAGTGGCCCTTTACTGTCAGTGGATGGTAGAAAACTGTTTTACCCAAATCTTAGACTAGATTATCTCTTGTTTTCAAGAAGAAAATTTGTGGAGGAGTCTAAATCTAATACTAAATTCTTCAAAATAAATTAATCATGGTGAAGTTATTATGAAAGATAGAAATCTTCCCTTTTCTCCAAAAATTAGTCCAAGTTCTCACAATAGTTTTCTCTTTCAATTCATAAAGTATTTCTCTGAATGAGTAATGGGCTTTGTGCTGTTTTCAAAATTATATAAGGAAAGAAGTCAGATATCCATTATGAAGTCCTAGGGTAAGAGAAGTCTTGGTAAGAATTTACTTTTCAAGGACAAAAGTAAGCACATTATTTTGAATTATTACAAAATCTAGTCTTGCTTATGGAAACAGGATATATCAGGTTAAAAAAAATATGTTCATCCAAGAAAAGAAAAAAAAGGATTCATTATCTGAAAAGAACAAGTGTTATGCTACTGTTTCTAAAAACTCTTCCATATTTGACAATCTTTCTGACATTTGTGGTTCTGGCATTGCAATTCAGCTATACATATATAGAGAAAATATTACATGGGAAAAATCATTTGCATTCTTTTCCTGTTTTAATACCCCTATTTATATATGTCATGAAGGGCTGTGAGGGTTAAAGGAAGGTATGAGGTGTGTTACTATAACAACTGAGGACTCTGTACAGCTATGGAGTTCAGCCTGAATGAGCACTTTGTCAATATCTTCAGGTATCCCATGAGCAGCAAGAATGGCTCTCAGGATATTGCAACTCTGTTTGCTTCCACCAGAGATCATAATAGGGCTATGATTTTTTTACAGCAGGAATGCCTTCCTGCCATAGACAGAGACTAACAATAAGTTTAGTTAAATTAGTTCCAAAATAATCTCAGGATAGTATGAGAAGGATACAAGGACATCACTTAAATATGTAATGTCTGTACTGTTTCACTTTCTTTAACATAATTTTTTAATATAGTTTACTGGTTAGTGCTTCTAAAGGAGGGAAATGGGAGGGAAAGAGCCTTTGCATGGAACCTGGGGGGCATGATGTGGTGTGTAGAGGGTGTTATATTGAGTGGGAGACTTGAAACCATGTCAACAAAATGAAAAAAATAATATTGCTTGTTTCCGAGGATTCCTCAGCATGCTGCTTTTTTTGCCCAGTGACATGATATAAACTTTGGGGGATTCAAGAAGCCAGTGGAGGTGAGTTGAGAATTTATAAATGGAAGCAAATGATAGCAGAAGATGTGAATCAGTTATTTCTTGATCTGCAGAAAGCTAATTGGGCACATTTCAGGCCAGGTCTCTGAAGGCACAGCTCATGAACTCTGTCTTCCTGATGCTGCACTCATTACAGACAATCTAAATAGAGGACTGGCGATGCTAGGGAAGTCCCCATCAAGGGGGACTTTCTGTGACCCTGCAGATTCACTTCAAGGAAGAAAAGAGAAGCAAAAAAACACCCCCCTTCAAAAAAAAAACAACCCAGTAGTGAGAGATTCCAGACAACTAGCTGCTTACAGAGTCCTATTTGCCTTGTCTCATTTATCTGAAGCTGGAGTTTGTCCCTGACTGCTGCCCTGCTTCACAAAATCTCAAAGGACTTTTGTCTTTCTCAAACGCATTAAGTATTATCAAACATATTTGTTATTGGTCGTTTTTGAAATAAATTTGGGATTTTGTTTTTGGTTCTGAGTATAATATTTGATACAAAAGACTTAATGTAGCACACAGGACATGAATATTCTGAAACAACCCTTATTGGCCACTGATGCTTAAACAATTTAATAATAATTTTGAAAATATTTAAGTGTTATCTAAATCTCATAAGCTAGCCTCAATTATTCATATTAATAATTCCAGGTAAAATAAAATATTTTGCATCGGCATCTCACTTTTAATAAACCAAGTATCGAGGAAAGGAAGACATTGTACATGTTCACAACGATGCATGTGAAAAGGTTTTTGAGTGATTTCAGAAACACAGATCAACATATTGAGGGAGCAACATGGTGGATGATGCTGGCATGGAAACTTGAATCTAGGATTTCAGGCAATAAAATTTTTCAGAAGGGAGTAGTGGAGTGTAATCTGAGAAATCTTCCTGAGTGATATGGCCATGAATCACCAACAAAGTTTAGAGATTTATACACAATTTCCCAGGGTCTTTTGCAGTTTCTGATTCCATTGTGGAAAACCTCTTTATCATTTTATATTATAAATTATATGGTTGTTCATGAGTTAACTTATCAAAGACAATACATAAGAAAAGTACTCAAAAATATTCTGTAAATCTCTACAGCATTCTCCTTTAATAGATATTTAAATTTCAGAAATGATACTCTGTAAAGAAAATTTTAATTTCTAAATTTTAAACATATTATCAAGACAAGAATTGTTAGTACACACTTATGTATAACTAGAAAGCAGGAGGAAGATTAGTGGATATTAAGGATCCTTTTTGAAATAATTAACTAATCTATTGATTTTATTTTGTACATTTCCAAGCAGTTTATTGACTCTCCCACTAAATTTTAAATATACACAAATAATTTACCCCTCAGATGATAGTCTTTTAATTCATAAAATCAATATATAATCATAAATGTTTAGAGAAAGGAGGGATCTTAATAGTCACCTAGCCTAAACTCTTAAATTTGAAGGAAACAGAAGCCAGATATAAGTGATTTTACTCTGGTTCACATCTTCAGGCCATGATGGGTTAGGGCAAGAATGCCAATCTAACTCAGTCAGTTCCTATTGTCTACATGGTGCTAGGGTTATATCTATTTGAATAGTTTTAAATCTTTGTGGATGTTTCATTGTAAATTTATATTTTAGTTTTTTTGAATAATAACCTATAATAACAAACTGTACAAAACTTGGCTGCAGACATTCTCTCTTAAAATGTAAATTATCCCTTTATTATTTTTTTCTTGAACATTAGAAATTTTTCTTCAATAAGGAATGAAGTAGAAAATCCTGGATTGTATTTGAATTGCATTATATTAAAAAATAGAGTATTTAAGTTGAAAACATCAGTTTACGTGTGATTAAGTTTTTTTTATATTTTATTATTATTAATTTTAATGGGGTGACACCAATAAATCAGGGTACATATGTACAATGAAAACATCTCCAGGTTATCTTATCATTCAATTGTGTTGCATACCCGTCACCCATGTGTGATTAAGTTTTAACTAATTTCCTTGACTTAGATACCAACAGCTATAAAATAATGTTCTTAGCTGAGATAAAAATAACACTCAACAGAAATGCAAAGACTCAAATGAAAAAAGTTTTCCTTTAAGAACGTAATACATACACATATACACATTACACATGGAACATAACAACTTATATCTTGATTTGTAAGTAAAGTGTATTTTAATTAACTTATATATTTTTAAAATAAGGTGGATTTTATACTGAATACTGAAAATAGATGCAAAATTGTACAGCTGAATTAATTAAAATAAGCAATCTAAATCAGATTAAGATAATTCCCTCTTGTCTATACTTGTCCGATGTGAACAAGAATCTGTGAACAAGAATCTTTGCACATAAATTCCTTCAAGTCAAGTCAACTGTCCAAAATGGAAACAGATTCAAAGGAACTAAAGTAATGAACTGAAGAGCAAAATATAAAGACAAATATTTTTTGAATAAGGTAGAACCCTCCCTCCCCAACAAATTACCATACATGTGAGGGAAAACCTGGATTAGATTTGTTAGATAAACTGCCCAATAGCTAGTTTATCAGTGTTTCATTTTAAAACTTTGGTTTGTGCTTTTTCATTAGCAATGTTGCTTTATTGAATGGTTATTTCTGTTGAAATGGACAACACACTATTGTAGGTCACTTATATTTATTTGACTACCTGATTTTGAAAAGTAAGCTTTCTCTTTATCCAAATCCCACCTATCTAAAGAGAAAAATTATTTTATCTTCTCTAATCAAATTAGGTGAACAGATCTATATCTTTAAAAAATGAATTTTACATTAACTGTGGTTACAATGAATGTTTAGGACTAGTGTGGCAAGCCATATTTCAGGAATTGATGAAGCAGGAGCACAACTGCTATGGCACAACAGCCCCTGGGGCTGGGAGTGGCTAGTCCTTGGACATTGCAACTCAGACAAAGAGGGAACTGGTCCTTGGCAAATAAATCTACTCAAGGCTACTTCCTCCCCTTCTCTGATCCATCTTTGCCTCTTCAGCTGAAACCTCTTCCCACTCTGTGTGTTGAATCCAGTAACATCTAGATGTTGAACTTCCTCCTGCCTTTTCTCTCCTGAGCCATGTCTAACAGTCTGTATCTAAGACTTGGGGACTGCTTGTTGCCCATCTGCTTTGGACCGGTCCTTTCTATAATATGCCGGGGCAAGCCACGTCTAGTTAATTTAGATGAAACTAGTAGACTGTGTCTACTATATCCACACAAATTCGAGTTCCAGAGCGACATTGACTCATTGATTTGTATCCCTGCTGTAGACTCCTTGCAGGTAGGAAATTTGGTAAGTTTGGCCCGGTTTTAGTCTTGGCGTTCCTGCAATCCCTCCAAGCTTTACAGGGGGCTTGGCACATAAGTGCTCCATAAACAAACTTTAAAGGAGAGAGGATTGTGTTGAGGGAATATAAGGCTGGAAAGGGACTCAAAATTTGAAGGTTTTCCTAAATGTCCAGGAAAAAAAAAAATGAGTTCCAGAATATCATTATTAGTCATTAATGTTTTAAATCAACCTGTTCTGATTTCCACTGGCATCAGCTAGGCAGGCAGCAAGGAATTCAGGCTGGAGGCTGTCCAGTGCACCAAATCTGGAGGCGCAGGGCCTCGGGTCCTAATCTGGAACAATCTCTCGGGTCTTGACGGTGTTGCTGGCTTCCGTGGGGCTCTGGGCCCCCAATCCCCTGCTGCCCCCTGCCTTCCCGGTGGCTCTTAGAGCATGCCCAGTGGCAGCTCTGGAGCCACCGAGGGCTCTGCTTGGGCAGATCCCGCTTCTCCGGGTTTTAGCAGGAGCCGCGGGAGCGGGGGTAGGGGGGTGGGGACCCGCGCAGCCACACGGCCTGGGCCGCACGTGTGGCAGTTCGCGCGCTGCGCAGAGCAGTCTCCCGCGCCGTTGTTGCTCGGGAGATGCTGGAGCGCGGCGCCGGGCTGCTCCACCTGGCGCGCGGAGCGCGGCAAGCGCCCCGAGCGGGCGCTGGGCGCAGACTGCGGTAGAATGCGAGCCGGGCTCCAGCGCTGTGCGACGTCGCTCCAGCGCGGTCAGGTGCCGCTCGCCGGCAGCTCGCCGTTCCACTAACTTGCTACTTGGGGGTGTTTGGTCCCCGGGGCTCGCCACGCTTCGAGGTGGTGGGGGGCGGGGAAGTGGGGACTCCGAGGGTCTGAGGTAGCCGAAGGAGGGATCTGGCGCCGGGGCGCTTGCCGGGTGCCTCTCATCTCCCCTCTCTGCACTCCCCTCCCCCCACCCCGTCGCTGCCTTTTTCCTTACGCCAATTCCGAAAGCGCCGGGCGCCTGTGAAATGCGATTGCTGCCAAAGTGACGGTCCCCGAGTCTGAAGTGCCCGCGAGGAAGTGAGCGCCACCGCGGGCCGCCGGCGATGACAGCCATGAAGCAGGAGCAGCAGCCCACCGCGGGGACCTGGACTAGCCAGGCGCAGCCGGCGGACCAGGTGAGTTGGCGGGCGCGGCCAGGCCCTTTCGGGCAGGGAAGCTCCAGCCGGCGCCCCCCGGCCCCTCCTCATCGGCTGGGCTCCCACGCTTCCTCTCCGCACCCTCCGCCCGCCTCAGCTCAGGCTCTGCTTCGCTCCTCCATGGACTCCGCGAGAAGTTAGAGCCTCCTGGTGCGCTCCAGGGCCGGGCGAGAGGATGCGCAAGGTGGAGAGCCGCGGGGATGGAGGACAGGAGGTAAAGGATGGGCTGGCCACCAGGGGCGGGAGAGTGGCCGGGGCCGAGGGATGGGGATCTCTTACCTCCTTGTAACGCACATTGGGCGAATTGGTGCGCTTCTGGGGGTGTCCAGTCGCAGGGTTCGAGCCCGCGTAGCTGAAAGGATGCTGGCCAAAGCTACCCGAAGATGCAGTGACCTTTAGGCTGACAAGACTTTTCCCTTTCGTTTCTGTCTTTTTCTTTTGAGAAGACCGGGACAGGGGCTAAGTGGGGAAGGAGGTTAGCTGGCATCTGTGGTCTCAGCGGTGGAGCTTGGGAGCAGAAAGGCGATGATTATGGGGAGCTCGGAAGATCTTGGCTTTAGTGATTTCTTGGGTCCAGATGTCTTGTGTCTACGGAGATGGGGTGCCCTGTGCTGGCTGACGGTTATTTCTGTCCCTTCAACGCCTTTCCGCACCGGCCACCACCACCACCCCCTTTCTTGTTTCAGTCTTTAGGGCTCTGTAGCATAACCGTTCGGTGGACCTCCATCGCGTCTCTGTCCTTGGGTTGGGGAGACTAGCGAGTTCGGTGTCGCTTTTCCCCAAAGTTGGAGGGTATGGAGCGCTAAGGGTCCGTGGTTGGGAGAGGGGAGGCTATGATGCGTTGGCTCCAGGTGCTGTCACGTTTGCATCAATTAGAGACCGAGTTGAGAGGGCTACACTTAGTTGGGTCGGCGGATAGCCTCGAAGCGGGAGCACACCGTAGGATTGCCGAAGATGGGCCCTTTGCCCCGGTGCACTGTTGAGGGCGGCTGACGCGTTTCTGGAAGAGACACTGCCAGCTAATTGTCAGAAGTGGGTTGAAGGGGGTGCAAGCAGCTCGGGCTTCTGTAGCTGTTCTGTACTTTGCATATTCTAAGCACCGAGGAGCAAGTGGACAGGAGCTGTTTAAATCCCCCAGGAGTGGTCAGGAGGCAGAGGAGGAGATTCCGGGGCTGCTGTTATTAATATTCTGGACTTGATAATCTCTCCTGGCTTGTGTTCTCCCTCTTCTCCCCTTTCCTTCCCTTCTCATTTGCCTCACGTGTGCTTCACACAGGTGGTATTACTCAATGCCTTAGAAGCCCCCCGCCTCCCTTTTCCTGGGGTGAATGTTGCAGTTTTTACAAAGCAGCTGTTTTCTTAAGTCATCGTCTTTGCTCCCTTTTCTGGGATAAGTATGAAGTATTAAAACATTTATATCTTTTTTCCTTACATCTCATTTCCCTGCTCCCTCCAACACACAGTACAAAGTAGCAACTGGTTAGAAGATTTTAAAAATAATTTCAGGAGAAGAGCAAGGGTTTAACATCCTCTTTCAGGCTGAAGGCACCCAAATTTCATTAACTCGTCAGCCACTGAGCCTCTCTATTGCTCTTGGATTCGTGCTACCAATAAAAACAGATTAGTCAGGTGAGAGTTCCCATATGCAGTCTTTACTAACCTGTGACACCAGCTGGTTACTTGAGGTGCTGCAAACAGTTTGGTGACTGGGGGGTGGATGGGTGGGGGTAGGGTGTTGGTGGTGTTGGGGTGGAAAAGCTGAGCAGTGAGCAGTGCATGGGGAAGCTGAACAAGCATGTGTGAATAGTGGACAAGCTGTATATGCATAGCAGAACCTCTTTGTTAGGACTAATCTGGTACTTTGATTTATGAAGAGATACATTCAAGCTTGAATCATTTTTCTTGTTAGCATGCATTTTTGTTCATAGCCATTCCCAATATTCAGGGAGTGGCCATTTGAAGAACTTCTGTTTTAATTGAGTTTTTAAAGTGCCTTTCGGAGTATTTACATAATTTTAAAATGTCAATGGTATGTATATTAGAAGTTAAAATGAAAGAGATTAATTTTGCAAGGGGAAGGAAAGTCAGATTGAAATATACATGGCAGTATCCCATTGTGGGTTTCCAACCATTTCCAGAAAATACCTTTATCTAGTGTATCCTTTGTTTAAAGCTTGACATATAAAACAATGGTCAGATAATGTGAACGATTGCTGTGAATGCTTAAACCACTTGCTGTAAGATTACTAAGTTTTTATTAACAGTATTAGTCATTGTGGTCTAATTTTGCAATTGTCACACAACCCCCATGTGGTACTAGATATATACCTCTACATAGATATGATTGATTATTCAGGCTTTTATGATATTTCTGAAAAAAAAATTCACGAATTTAAATAAAAATGTAGCTTTATGTATTCCTACTTAATGGTTAAATAGGTGTTCCAGCTAATCATTCACTATATATTGATCTTGAGTGATTCAAGCTTTTGAGTGCTGCCAGAAAGGTTTTTCATTTTCCTTTTCTTATAAAACCTCAAAAAACACCTTATCCTGAAGCCATTAGACACCTATTTCCACTTACAACACTTAGTCTTTCCTCTTCGTAAAATGGCTATGAACATATAATTTGGTTGTTGTTATGGTCCATTAGAGAGCTCCACCTCCCTGTTCCATCTTATCTGGTACCGATTTCCGGTAGAAGGTGCCATGGCCAGAGTTCCCCACTCCCCAGGGAGCAGCAGCAATGTTCATTAATATTCTGAATCATTGGAAATATTTTTTATCATCTTAGTAGGATTTTCTTTAAAGCTTCATTGATTAAATAAGTGTTTACTACAATTACCTTTGTTGTTTCCATAACACTCCACATTTACAAAAATGTTTAAAAATAAATGCTTCCATATGGTTAAATACTTGATCAATATCCCATTTTACATAGAGGGATCCAAAATTTTTAGTTACTACTTGTAACTTACTTTGTTTCTTCTAAGTCACTTTTTAAAATGCTTGCCTTTTGCAGGGTACTGTCCTCCAGGCTGGTAAGAAAACATTTATTAAATGCATTTTCATGCTTGATCTTGAAAGCAACTTTTTGAAGTAGTTTCTGTTGCTCTTCCCATTTTAAAAATGAAAACACAGAGGGCTAAAGAAACTAAGCAACTTTATCAAACTTGTCTTCATAAGTGATGGAGATGAGACTTAGTCGTATCCTGTAACATGTAAGATAAAATAAATTCAGAAATAAATTTAAATCAAAGCACTACCTTCTAATTTTGATGCAACCACAGTTCAACACATTTGTATTAGAAAAATGCATCATAATTGTAAATAGCATTCATGTGTTTGGATTTACCTTGAATGTAAAATGGATGGAGAATTTCTTTTAAAGCTTCAACAAATAGTAACAGCTCTTGGAATTTTAAAGTTAACATTTCTTCTTTTGGTAGAGATAGCATAAAAATAACCAGATATATTGTAATAAGTGCAGAGGAACATTTTTTTAGACAAACCTTTGTATCATTTGCACTTGGTAACTATGAGACTTTTAAGGTTTGTTAAATGAGTAAAATTTATAGTCAGATCTGGTTTAGAATTTGCTCCCATTTCCACCAGGTGGCACCCTTTTGCTGAATCCAGTGGGTAAAAATATTGCCTAGAGTATTTGCCTTTTCAGATTCAAGCAAAGGACGCCAAACCAAAACAAAACCTGAAATAGAACAAAAAAATAAATTAGTAAACAAATAAAGAAATACCACAACCTTCCTTTCTGAAACATGACTAAAAAGTGTATTTTATGAACCAATATTTATTGTGCAAGGACAGTGTTAGTTATGCAGTTTTCTTTAATTATGGTAGAAAACCAATCTTTTACAATTGAACATGTATCAGCCTGTTGATTAAATAAATCATGGGAAAAAACTGCAATTAAATATGTAATGTACAGAATGTCTTTTGTAAATATGTGTCATACTTTTGATCTTTAGATAATTAACCTAAAATGTTTCCATACAGAAATTAGGATTCAGTATTTTATTTTCTTCTTTTTTTTTTTTTTTTTTACAGGGACAGACAGAGAGAGTCAGAGAGAGGGATAGATAGGGACAGACAGACAGGAATGGAGAGAGATGAGAAGTATCAATCATTAGTTTTTCATTGCCGTTGCAACACCATAGTTGTTCATTGATTGCTTTCTTATATGTGCCTTGACCTTGGGCCTTCAGCAGACTGAACCACCCCTTGCTGGAGCCACCGACCTTGGGTCCAAGCTGGTGCTTTTGCTCAAGCCAGATGGACCCTCACTCAAGCTGGTGACCTCAGGGTCTTGAACCTGGGTCCTCCGCATCCCAGTCTGACGCTCTTTCCACTGCACCACCGCCTGGTCAGGCAGGATTCAGTATTTTTACTTCAACTTTGGTCTGGTAAACATGACTAAAAAGTTTATAAATAGCTTTTAGAAATCATGATGGAACACATTATTTAATAGAAGTTTTATTAGTTTTCTTCTAAGCATTCAACATAAAAGATATATATTATCTAATTAGTGGGAGAGTTCTATCTGATTTGGTTATAAAATATATTTTCTTTCTTTTTTATTTTTATTACTTTTTTTATTTTTCTGAAGTTAGAAGCAGGGAGGCAGAGAGACTCCCGCATGCACCGGACTGGGATCCACCCAACATGCCCCCTAGGGGTTGATGCTCTGCCCATCTGAACTGTTGCTCTGTTGCAACCAGAGCCATTCTAGCACCTGAGATGGAGGCCATGGAGCCATCCTCAGCACTCAGGCCAAATTTGCTCCAGTGGAGCCTTCCTTGGCTGCAGGAGGGAAAGAGAGAGACAGAGAGAAAGGAGAGGAGGAAGGGTGGAGAAGCAGATGGGTACTTCTCCTGTGTGCCCTGGCTGGGAATTGAACCCGGGACTTCCACATATTGGGCTGATGCTCTACTGCTGAGCCAACTGGCCAGGGCCTTAAAAGATATTTTAGATTGGATATAGGTGTTAGGTATAAGTCCTTATAAGTCATAAGGAGATAATATATACTCTCTACTCTTCCTTAATTTTGTTATTACAAATTTAATGCATATATATATATATATATATATATGACATTTAGTCTACTGAGTTTAGAACATACTTCAGAACATCCCTTGCTTATAAGCTTCTAATCTCTGTTTATTTCAGAGACTGAGCAATTGTGCATTTTAGAAAGATCAAATTATATAAAACAAGTTAAAGAAAATTGTATCATTAAATATTAATGCTGCATTATCTTATGAAGTGCATTACATTGATAACAGAAAACTGAAACTAAGTTTCTCCCAATCTGAGTAAAGTAAACCTATTTCAAAATTTTGGTTTCTTGAATCATTTATGATTACTTAATGTTTTAAGGGTTAGTACTAAGAGGCATATTGTTAATTGATTTACAGTGTTGTATACACAGCACTAAAATGTTGCAACTAAGGCTATGCTCTTTTGTGCCTTCAACCATAAATTACTGTTTACTACTGTCTATGGTTTATGCACTGGAAACCACCTATTCAGGTTCATATCCCAGATTAATCAAGTAATCACTGTGTCTTCTTGGGGAGGAAAACTCATTTTTTCTATTTCATCTATGAGTGGAGGTGACTGTAGATCTTTTACATGTTTGTAAGGATTAACTGAAATACTATGTATAAGCTTTTGAACAATGCCTATCTCATACCAAGTGCTCTCATTAAATTAAATGCATAATCTAGGAATAGGAGCCTAGAGAGGAAATAAAAAGCTTAAAAAAGCATTAAGCCACCTATACACAGTGTATTGTTTTAACATTTTATAGAACATTGTACTGTTCAATATACATACTTGTGTGCACACATATAAGTTTTATATTTATATAATATATACCGTTTGGTTTGGACATCATACCTGATTTTGCTTACATGCAGACTTTAGAATATTCTGTTAGATCCTTACTTCTGTTTAATTGAAACTCACTTCTTTACTTCCCTGTGTGGCAAAGGACCAGATTAAAAGTAAACATTGACTAATTTTCACTAACAGTTGAAGGAGTTGCTAGATATGTTGCATATTGATTTCAATGCAATGCGTTTCATAAGGTAATTAACTGGAGAAGGAGGATGTTTCAAAAGAAAAGTGTGATCTATAGAATTACCTCAGGAGGGGGCTTTCACTCAGTGGGGCAGGAGAAGGTACATAGATAGCACAGGAGCCCTTACAACCCCAGGGTGGTTGTACCTACTGTCATTGCATGTGGGAATTAGTGATCTGGTGTTGGGTTCAGCATCATTCAAAAGACCTTTTCCACACAACATTATCTGCAACTATTCCCACTCTATTCAAATGCAAATGATATATCTTGATATTCCAACCACAGGCACACCTGAGAGATATTGAAGGTTCCATTTCTGACCACCACAGTAAATTGAATATTGCAAGAAAACGAGTCACACAGATATATTGATTTCCCAATTACTGTGAGGGTTATGCTTATACTATACTATAGTCTGTTAATTGTGCAATATTGTTATGTCTAAAATATGTATCTTAATTAAAAATACTTTATTGCTAAAGAAATGCTAACCATCATTTTGAGCCTTCAGTGAATTGTATGTAACCTTTCTGTTCATGGATTCTCATAATCGTTTTGCCTCGATGTTGGTGGCTGCTGACTGACCAGGGTAGTGGTGGATGAAGGTTGGGTGGCTGTGGCAATTTTGTAAAACAAGGCAGCAATAAAGTGTGCTGCATAGATGGACCTTTCCTTTCACAAACGATTACTCTGTGGCATGTGATACTGTCTATAGCATTTCACCCACAGTGGAACTTCCATAGTACTTTCAACAGTTACTGAGTGACTTTGTATATTCTAAACAAGTTTACATGATACAGGAATATTATAATGGGGGCATAACTAAGACGTACACCAGCTAAGAAAGTCTGGAAATTTCCTCATCTGCAGACCTGTGAAAGTCCCCAAAAGGGCAAATATAAGATGGAGGGAATGTGAACTTCTTCATAATCACTTGTCCTTACATAAAGTTGGGAATGTTTCTTCGGTAGTATATTTTGCTCACCTTGAAATTCATTACGCTCAGTATTATTTTCATCACACTGTTGTTTTAGTGTGTGCACTGACGTGTTCCAAAAGCTTTTTGGCAATAACCAGTCTGTTTACATTTCTTTATCCAGACAGCACCTTTTCTCCAAGGCTTCAAACTGTATACCTGTGGTCCCCTCTACTTGGTAGATGTTCTTGTTTATTATGTATTAACTTAAGGAATGCCTGTCATTTCCAGGATTGTAGAAAAAGCTGTAAAACAGGTTCTGTGGGGAGAACGGGATACTCACCAGAATCTGTTGTAGACTCATTTTTGTTAAGGTGTCCTGACCCTTAGGATTTCAGATATACCCACATTTAATGGTAAATATACACTCACTGCCAGGCTAACTACAGAAAACTCACATTTATCCAAAACCAATAAAATAAGTATTATATTTCCAACTGTTCTGTTCAGTAATTTATGTAAATAGTATTCTTCATAATGTCTTCTACATAATAAAACATGATTTTCACTTTCTTTTCAAGTTTGTCACGCCATAGTCCATTTGAGAATTATTAGTATTGTAATAATTTTTAAGCCAACCTTCAGATAATATGCATGTTTAATTAACCAGAATAGTGCATTCTACAATATGTTTGGAATTGCCAGATGATTTTCAGATTAATTATATTTTGGTGAGGGACAACATGATGTTGAGGACAGAGTCAAACAGATTTTAAATTGAATCCTAACATTTATTGTGTAATCTAGGACAAACTATTTAATCTGGCTAAAGGCATTTCTTCATCTATAAAGGAAGAGGGTGTTGAAAATGTTGCAAAGGTTGGAGACAGTCTCTGTGAATGTGTTTGTATAACATCTCGCCTATGACAGAACTGGTTATATTTATTCTTATTGCTACTATGCCTCTAAATCATTTGAGAAGATTATTTCATTCTTTTGTGAGGGAAATTTTACATTAATGAACATGCTGAAAGAATGTGTGTGTGTGTGTGTGTGTGTGTGTGTGTGTGTATACATTACTGAATGTACACATATATGTGATCTAAATATACTGAGTATTTTATAGTAAGGTTATTATAGGGCATTGGGTAGAAAGGAATTTATAAAAACCTGACTGATATCTGCTATTTTTAGATAACCTGTTTTCCCAGAAGACTTAAGATCTTCTTTGAATTGCTACTGGATTAACATTCTCTTTCCAGAAATTTTGTTTCCAGTAATGATTGACATAGCAATTTGATGTATATAGCAGCTGATGATATGTTGAGTTGTAATTTAAGGAAAGTTAGTTAAGTGTATAATCAAAACGGCCTTTGCCTCTTTGTGAGCAGAGCCAAGCCAAGTTGTGCATTATCTGACTTTAGTATTATTGTAATTTATCATACCTATTGATTTTCTCAGGTCAATACAAAAACCTATGTATCAGGTTGCAAGATAGAAAATGAAGAAAAGTAATGGAAAAAGCCATTTTTATTATCTTTAATCCTACCCCCTTTTTGAGATCTAAATGAAGATCCAATTTCTTGTTTCTTCTGGAAGTCTCTGCTCTGAAAACATAAATGTGACAAATCTGAATTATATAATTAAGAACTTAAATGGCAGGCTCTCCTGCGATTTATTTTCAAATAATGGACCAGAGAGACTGCTGGAAGTTGCATTAAGAATCTCTGTACAGGATAAAAATAGATCTTTCCTGTTTTTGGTACATAGGTTTACTTTTGGCAGGGGGACTGAGTAAGTGAAAACTGATACTGACACATTCATTAATCACATCTTACCTCTAGGAAAAGTTTTAATGAGCTAATGAATTCAAGGCATATCCATATATTTTTTCCATTCATATGTTTACAAACAAGTTTGAAAAAGTCTTTTTTTTTTAAATGAAGCAACCTTTTAAATCAATGTCTCATAAACTTGCATAATGATTCTCCTTTTTCAGACACAGAATCAAAGATTAGAAATGAAGACACCTTTTGAAGAAAGATCAAAACATCTTTTCAAATAGAAATGTCATTCACAGCTTACAGTTGCTCTAAAATGAGAGTTGCCAAATATTAGTACCACAGTGCATTGTGGAAAGTTCTTTATCTGCCACCTCTTACAAATGTCTGTTTGCTCACAGATTCAGCGCCTCTGTTCTTACAGGATGGTACTTTTGGATTTTTTAGTCTCTCTTTTGTCTGTGCCACTTCAAATCCCAATCTCATTCCTTCTCCCTCTCTGCATTTCTCAGGTCTGGTCTCTGTCCAAGATTGAATCCCTGACATCTAGACTACTGGGATGTCCACAGTGGCCTCGTCTTTAAAATTTCTTCCTTCAGTCATAGATGACAACAGAGTTTTAAGAAATTGTTCTCTAATTGTGGAATCTAATGCATTCAGCTCTTCCCTTATGGCCGTTTTTCATGTGTCATGCTGCCAGATTTAGCTGTTGGCATAGAGCATTTGTTGGTGTCTTGGTGGCTCATCTGCCTTCCTTAACACTTGACATCAGAGTCATTTTGATAAACATTTTATATTCTTAAGAGCTTTGAATCTATAGGCAAAGCTCACTTGACATTTCTCGGTTTCTCCTTTGTGATATATTGGTTCTAGGCCAGCGAGTGGTCTGTAGAGCTTGGCACCCGGCCAGAGTACTTCCCTAAACCCCATACGCTTCTTCTCCAACTTGCCATGGCAAAAAGCCACCCAGAGCATCAAAGCCATTCTGAAAGTAGATGGAATCCACTGTTCAAGAAAGTGACAGCGCTTTCCTCCATCCACACAGATACTCGCATTCACAAACTCTTCTTCCCCTCAGCAGGAAGAAGAACCCATTGATCTCTAGTCAGTGTTTGAAAAATCACAGTTCAGTACTTGATAGGCGAGTGGAGTGGATGGATTCCTTCTTGAAAAAGGAAGGAGGCACTGTGGAGCTCTGGAGCAGGAACATGGATGTTAGTGCTTTCTTGGAGAGTTGAGAGAAACAGTAAGCTTTTTTTTTTTTTTTCTTTTTTTCACTGGATGTTTTGGAAAGTAAAGCTGTTTCTAGAAGCTAGGATAATTTTGTCGAAAGTACCAAGATTCAGTACCAGATCTGTGAAACATTTACATGCTAAATAAATCAGGAAGAATGATTTTTTGAGTCACATGACATTCTTTCTAGTGGAAAAAACCTAAGGATTTCTATTTATTTAACCTCATTTAAATTCTACGTATTTATCTGAGCAAGTCTCACCTTGAAGAATTGTTGTATTAGTAATGAGATAGGTTTGTTATCCAGGGGCTGCTGAAAATGGCCTGCTTGCTTTCTTTCTTTCTTTCTTTCTTTCTTTCTTTCTTTCTTTCTTTCTTTCTTTCTCTCTCTCTCTCTCTCTCTCTCTCTCTTTCCTTCCTCCCTTCCCTTCCCTTCTCTTCCCTTCCCTTTCTTTCCCTCCCTCCCTTCTTTCCTCCCTCCTTCTCCCCTGCCTTCCTCCCTCCCTCCCTCCCTTCCTTCATTATTAATATGATGTGGGCAAAATGACGGGAAAACAAACTATAATAGATGTGGAGGTCCTCAGATATTGGAAATATCAGCTTTCAAGTTTCTTTTTCTATTACTTTGAAAAAACTTCAGAAGACCGCTAATATTGAGCTTTTATTTTTATTGATACAGAGATTATATGAATTCATCCTAGCTTTAAAGCATACATGGGTTATGAGTTGGTCAAGAAAATATATGGCATCTATTTTTATATTTCTTGTAAGTTTATGAAAATCTACACATTTTATATTTTGAAGGTGGAGAACTCAATATGCATTTGCTTTTCCTAAATTGGTGTTTTTCTTTTTCCATGCCATGGTTAAATCCCATCTCATCATGCATGTAATACATTCTACGTGTGGAGTGCTGCCTTAATTCCTACTCTGAGCTACAGCCCTTGAGCTGTAACAACAAATCCAAAAAAACTAATACAGAATCACAGATGGTGCAAATATTTGAAAATAAGTAAATACAGTCTAGGATTAGCTGTTTGGGCTCTGAAATGTCAGCTTTGCATTGCTTATTGGTCACACAAGGTGATTTTAGTTAAGGGAAAACTTGGGACAAATGCATCATGATGGAAAATTGTTGCCTTGGAGTTATGCAATACAACAAGCCCATGATTGTTATATAAACTCCAAAATGAGTCACTCTGTAGCAAGGTAAAGGTGCTTAGGAGATGTCACAAGGTACCAAGAGGTTATACAGGAGATAAAAATAAATAGGTATCATAGCATGGAACTGTGGTACAGAACCATCTGCTGATGTCTATTTAAAGTCAGTTTTAAGGGGAGAGTATCCATTCCTTGGGAATGCTGTAGGTAGGCACATCGTAAATGATCTGAGCATGGGAAGTAGTGGTCAGGTTGCCAATGTGAAATCCATAGATGGTGATAGTTATAACGTGCACTGTGTGTCTTCTTACCTAACTGAGCTTTAAACAATAGAACAAAGTCTTCTTTCAGTTTTTCTCCTTTAAAAGATGCAGTTTTAAAAGTATCTTAGAAATAACAATGGTGATTAAGCCAACTGGTTTTTTGATAAGACATCTGGATGGTAAATGCTGCCTTGCTCACGGTCATCACTGATGAATTCAGTAGATCAAAAACAAGAGATCTTTGCTCCAAGGTTGGGTTTGGTCGAAGAACCCTTACCCAGTCACCAGGCTAACAGAAACCTATTAAACTCTGTGTTGTCGGTGTCATTAAAAGAGAAAGTGGTTCAGTACTAAAATGGGAAGGTCCCAGGTGTTTTAAAAGATTTTGTTGTTATTTTTATATTTAGTTTAAAATTTTTTTCTAGGAAGTTGGTTATTTTAAAAATTATTGTTTTATTTTAGAGAGATGTAGAGAGAGAGAGAGAGAGAAGCATTCATTTGTTGTTCCACTTAGTTGTGCATTCACTGATTGCTTCCTGTATGTACCCTAATTGGGAATCAAACCCACAACCTTGGTGTTTTGGGATGGTGTTCTAACCAACTAAGCTAACCAGCTAAGGACTTTATTTTTTAATTTTAATTTTTTAAAATTCTTATTGATTGATTTTAGAGAAAAAAGAGAGGAATGGGGTGGGGTAGAGAGAGAGAGAGTGGAGGAAGAGAGAGTGAGTTGGCAGTAAGTTTAATAAGATTAGATTTATTATGTAGACAGGGGTCCCCAAACTTTTTACACAGGGGGCCAGTTCACTGTCCCTCAGACCGTTGGAGGGCCGGACTATAAAAAAAACTATGAACAAATCCCTATGCACACTGCACATATCTTATTTTAAAGTAAAAACAAAACAAAACAAAACAAAACGGGAACAAATACAATATTTAAAATAAAGAACAAGTAAATTTAAATCAACAAACTGACCAGTATTTCAATGGGAACTATGGGTACGGATGCATCCTGTGCTCCTCTCACTGATCACCAATGAAAGAGGTGCCCTTTCTGGAAGTGCGGCGGGGGCTGGATAAATGCCCTCAGGGGGCCGCATGTGGCCAGGGGGCTGTAGTTTTGTGATCCCTGATGTAGATACTATCATACTATCGAGAAGCATCGGTGTGGTCACATGTGTAATGGTTAGGACGAAGCCTAAATTTTCTCAAGTTCCCTATTTGTCTGCTGAAGTGGCAGAGAATAGAAAGACTTGCTGCAGATCATATATGAATCTCCGTAAGACAGTGCTGATCCCTATCAAAGCATGCATTTACAAGTACAAAACCCTGGCGCTTGTGGATATATAGGGGCCATATGTCAAGGATTTATCTCATTAGTCACGTAACAAGCATCAAGGTGGTAGAGCTTGTTTAGAAAGCATTTGAGAAAGAGAGATTTATATAGTCAGGAAAGGAATGGCCTATAGCGTTTTCAAAATTAAATACAAACTGGTGAGCAGCCAACGTTTAACCTTTGGGGTTATTTTTCATAGCAGATAGAAAATTTTTGCAACATCTCTATTTTCTACAATTAACATTTTACTTTATAGACTCTGAGGGCCTATGATGATCATAAATGGTAAATCTGAAAATGGTACAATCTCCAAAAAGAATATGATCTTTGTGTGACATTGATCCCTCAGTTTTGCATTGAAAAAGATAGACATGCATCATACTTAAGTTTTATTTACAAGTTCTCAAACATTGTCTTAACCTTCCCCACCTCACATAAATGGTACAGTCTGGGCCTGTACATGATGTCAGGCCAACTCCTTAAGCGCTTTCATCAAAGTATTCTGTGGGGCTCCAAGTGTCTGATCTGATTCAGGCGCAGTGAGGTTCTGGAATACTGCCAGTGCAATGTTGCTTGTTGGGTTCATCCTGGCAAAGTGGTCCACCTAGCTTTGAATGATAGAGGAGAACAATTTGGTAATTTTAGGTAGCTGTTTGTGGAGAAGATGAAATGGAATAGTTGCTCAGAAGAAGGGGAAAAGCCATTCTCCTGAGTTTAGCAAAATACGATTTCAGATCAAGTTTCATGGTAGTTGTCCTTGGAGGTGGCTGCTTTCAGAGCTGCCTTTAGGAGAGAGAGCACAGCCCAAGGTGACACACACAGTCTCATTCAGACATACAAATTTCCCTTTCCTTGTCACTCACTTTTTTGACTTCTAATCAAGAAGTAGCTCATCTCAGCCATCATGTAATATACATCTGGAATTCCACCACTGCCTGACAATTAGATGTTTGAGAAGAATAAGGACACAGTTTAGAAGGTACATTAATAGAAAATCAAGTAGGATTTTCATAATATTTTTACTTGATCTCTTCAAATGACCTAGACAGAAAATAAATGTATCTCAAATGACACCTTAAAAAATTCCAAATCTTATGTTACAAATACTGAATGAATATGACTTAAAATGAGTTTTAAGTTTCTACTTACATATTCAAACATAAAGGCACCATTTGATTTTATCAGAACATAATCCATTGTCTCTTAAGTTACAGCTATTGCTTTTCCAAATTAACCTGGAAATTGTAAGTCAGATAATGTAATTATAGCGAGATAGGACACTTTATCAAGAAGCCAGGACCCACTGGTCCCGGGAATGCTCGTGTGCTCTGTGACACACCAGACCCTCAGGAAGCCAGGACCCACTGGTCCCAGAAAGCTTGTATGCCCTGTGACCCACCAGACCCTCAGGAAGCCAGGACCCACTGGTCCTGGGAATGCTCATGTGCTCTGTGACACACCAGACCCTCAAGAAGCCAGGACCCACTGGTCCCAGGAATGCTCGTGTGCTCTGTGACCCACCAGACCCTCAGGAAGCCAGGACCCACTGGTCTCGGGAATGCTCGTGTGCTCTGTGACATACCAGACCCTCTGCTTCCCTAGCTGCTGTTTGAGTCCATTGACATACTCAGTGGATGAATTAAACATTTGCCCAGCAAAATCTATCTTTGTTATCCTGTTAATAGGAATAGACATTTATATAGAGACACTGAGGCTTATGTATGCTTCAGAAAATCTCTTCTAAATGAGTATGGGGTTCTGTGTCTTTCTGCCTCTTACCTTGGTATTTGCAGAGGTAGCTGTTTTTACTGGAAGGACTAAGCGTAGATCCAGGTACTCTTGATTACATTTTTCTTCCTTTTCTTTCTTTTCAAATAAGAAGACAAGAGAGAATCAAGAAATCAATAAAAATATTTTTCTTCTTCCTGAAAATGTGTATCACTTAACAAAAACATCTCACCTTTGTTTTGACTGTGAATAAGGAAAATGTGAAAGCCAGTTGCTAACATGACACGGCATTACACTAGGACAGTGGTTCTTAACCTGGGTTCTATCGAACCCTAGGGGTTCGATGAGTCTGTCTCAGGGGTTCAGAGAAGCCTCTGCTGCGGAGGTCAGAATAAAGTAATACCGTAATTTGTTGTGAGTTCATGCACTTTGTTGGTTTTGTTCTTTGAGCAAGGTGATGTTCATGCACGGCTCATTTTGTGCACCAGTAAAAAACATATACCTATGTCTTGAATTTGGAAAAAAATAATCATATTTTACTTATCACTAAAGAAGGGTTCGGTGAATGCGCATATGAAACTGGTGGGTTCGGTACCTCAAAAAAGGTTAAGAACCACTGCACTAGGACCTTGCAGGGCATATCTGTCTGTTTTATCATGTGCCTTGAAAAATGATTTTAAGACATAGTTTTGTGCAAAAATACTTAAAATGAATAGGTCTCATTGCTTTAAGAAGTCATTAGGGAAAGTCTGATAAATCGCTGTGCTAACCAGCAGCTATTCAGAGTGTGCCTTAGGCAGGTTCTGTTTCAGTTGTCCCCAACTTCATACCCATTATTCCATCACTTGATGTCTTAAAACAACAAAAACAACTACTGTTTTATTTTCTCATGATTCTGTTGGTCAGGAATTCTGGCAGGGCTAGGTGTCAGCTCTTCCATTCCACGTGCTGATGAGCTTGGCTGAGCTGAGCTGAAAGGCCAGGAGATCTTCACTCACATCTGGTACCATTGTGCTGCTCCTTCCCATGGCCTGCCACTCTCTGAACACAGACAGTTTGGGCTTCTTCACAGAATGGGCATTAAGACTTCTTATCAAACCCTTGGCTTCTGAATGGAACATTCCAAGCAGTGAGGCGGAAAATCGCAGATCTCTTGGGAATCAACATTAGAAATTATAGACTCTGTTCTGCCACATTTTATTGGTTCAAGCAGGACACAGATCAACCTAAGTACAAAAGAAGGAAAAATGGACTTCTTATCTCCATAAAAGATGTGTGGTAAAGAATTTTTAATCATGGCCCATCTACCACAGACTCAAACAACATTAGGTAACACAACAAACCTATATCTGAGCACGTGGAGAATTTCAAGGTGTTTTAGATGATGGAAATATTGAAAGGATCAAGGGGGTGCCCTGGTGTCAGTGCTATAGTTGGCTGCCATCTATCCATGTATGCCCCTCTGGAATGTGAAGGCAAGTTATCATTGGTAGAAAGCAGTCCTTCCAATGTAGTGATGCTCAACAGACAAGAATTTATATTTTTATTGTGAAAATAGAGATTGATACAAAACAATCTTTTCTAGGCAGAGTCATGAAATTTACTTGTTTGGGAGTAAATTTAGTGTACTGCATGGTTGGAAACACATTCTAACTGAACATTTAACTGCAGAGAAATTATGACCAGAGTAAAGCGGTGCCTTAAAGGAAGACATAGCCCAGCCCCAGGCTTCTGGGAAGGCGCATGGTCATTATAGAGAAAGGGACAGCGTTGTACCAAAAATTTGGTTATTATGGCTATAAGGAAGACTTGAATTCCGTCACTGTGAACAGTATTTTAGGCTGTCACATTTCATGTTGGAAGAAGCAGCTAAGCTGGGATTGGTGGGGTTCCATATGTTACTCATAAAGTCAGCTTTTTCATATGGGGAGGAAGTTATCTGGATTGTAATATATTCTCTACCTTTTACAATGGATCTTATCCCTTTTTCGATATTAACAGTACATAAGAAGTAACCTGTTCTCGGTGGTGTAACTTTTCAAAAGTGGACTACAATGCAAATGGTAGATACCACTGTTCATTGTGTATGTTCCCATTTACGATACTTTTCTCCTTCATTTATGCCTTGGGTCAAGCAAAAGTTATTTAACTAAGATGGGGAGGCTATCTCAGAATGAAGACCCCTGTATAAACTCAGTGATGGGAAGTTCCTTTCTTGTGTTCTCTAGTTCTCCATCCTACCTGTTCTGCTTAAAATACTGACCCATAGCACTATCTCCTGGGCTGTCCTGGTGGCTGGGGATGTAGAAATGAAGAGGTACTGAGTGGTACTTAACTCTGCCACTTCAGAAAGCCTGTGTGGCCTGCTCCATTGGACCATGCCACCAGTCCTTTTTGAAACATGAAAAATTTATACATGTTCATATCAACTATGGAAAAAAATGTTAATTGACTTGAAGATGTCTCTTGGTATAATAACATAAATCCTGAAGAACTCTACTTTGTCATACTCAGAGCAGAAAAGAATGCAGAGGAAAAATATATACTGCTATAGTATGATTTCATTCTACCCTAAGTGGCACCTAAGAATTACATGTCATTGTTTAGAGATGGGTTTTTCTGTTAGCATTCCAAATTCTATATTAAAAAAAATTCGATTCCTCCAAATTGATTCTTAATATGTGACACTTGGGAATAAAGTTATGTGTAGCCGTTTAAGCATGTCTAGGTGGTATGGGCTAGCTGCCCTTCAACTATAATCCCATAGGACCTTTTTTTCAGCTCCATCATATTTTGTAATAGCCTGTTTACTGTCTTTCTCCAAATTCCTTTATCTCTTGAGGGCAGCTGTATCTCAGACTGGGCTTTGTTAATTTTGAATCATTAATGAGGACCTTTCAAAAAATATTTGTGATTTTGTTTCAGCAGTAGAAATAGTTTCAATAGAAAGGAGCCCAGCATTAAGATAAAGGGGCCATGAAACTCTTTGTTAAACTGATTGGTACTTAAAATGGTTCCCAATCTGTGGATTATTTTAAGGGTACTCAGCAAGGTGGGCTAATGAGGCCTGGGCAAACAAATTTTGACAGGTGAAATGAATGTTTACTTTTTGGTATATAATCTCACAGAAAAAATCTAGAATGAGTTGGTGTACAACATATGGGCAAGAACTGCAAAAGCTAAATCAAGACTTTTGAGGAAAGTTGGAAGAGCAAACAGGAGAAACAGAATCTTGGAGGGGACTGTGTTTCATGTGAGCCTCTAAGGGGCTCAGTGAAGATAATGCCAGTTGGAGACTTCCTGTGGGACCAGGAAGCGATGAACAAAAGCCAGCCTGACAGGAACGAATTACAATATTAGTTTTAACTTCAGATCCATTCAATGTGTTTGGACTTGAGGCCCAGAGAGGGGAAGGAATAGACAACTCAATTGCTTTTCTGAATAAACAATTGCAAGAATGTCTATAGAACCTAAGAATAGTAATGGCCTCAAGGGTAGTGCCTATCCTCAGGGACATCATAAGTCAGAAAGGACACCATACTTTACGCGCATGTCTGTCCCTCCGGATGATGAAAACTTTGGCTGCTTTATTTTTCACCATAATATAGTTTATTGGTGGCAGTTCTGTGCTGCCCAACAAGGATTAAGTGTCTACCTGAGCTGACTGTGCTAGACTGCGTGGATAGGGAAGAAGAGGAGGAAATTTCCAAAGGAAGGCCAAAGGAGAAAAAGTTGTTTGAGCATCTGTAGATTTCTTCTGCTCCTTAGTTTTTTACAAGATGATGGCAGAAGTAACTTGACGGAAGTAACATTCCCTTTGAAAGCCGCCCTGGAGGAATGTTCCCATTTATCACAACAGTACAGAAGTCATACATGGGAGAGCTACAACTGGCAAAGACAAGGCAGCTGTAATTAATGGCCCAGGCCAATTTTGGTCTTTGAAGTACTTGGATATTAATAAATGTTAGATAAGAAAGGCAGCTATTTATCTCTTTGCCTGATACACTTTCAAACATTTGTATAAGAGATAGATACCCTAACGTAAACACTTGCAGCTTTGCATACTATTGGGATTTCTGAATTGTGACTGATGACAGCAGGTTGCCTTGAGTAATTGCAATGAAGCAGAATAATCTAGTAAAAGCTATTGTTATTTTAAGTAATATTATTCTGCTAAACATAGCTAAGAAAAATGAATACCAGTTTTTAGTAATTCATACTATGCAATGTCAAAGAGGATATTGAAAACCTTAAAGTATGCTTTATTACCAAGATTCATCATTGCTTGAAAAAATATTTTTTTATACAGCAGTCTTTTTTTTTTTTCAGTTAATAAAATAATGAAATAAATTATTGTATGAAAATAGCATTGCTTGATATTTTTATTTGTATAATCATATTAGAACCATAAAATGAAGTAGAGCACAGTTGGATTAGAACTTTTCAGTTCTCAACTCTGATAAGTGCTGTGACAGTATTTTAAAAGGATCCCATGCTTAGATTTCACACCAGGTTAACTGCCTTGTTCCAAGAATTTGCTTTTATTAATAGGAATGGTTTTTGTTTTTAAATTTAGGCTAAGCACGCAATGAATTACAGGAGCCTCCGACCTGCTCACAAACTTGGGAGTCTGAACTGTATTGTATAATGAGGGAGAAGTTCAAGTTGAGAATTTAAGTTTTGAACACCCATTAACATATTTTCAGCATTTCAATAAAGAAATAAATGTAGTGACAAAAGTTTTGAGGTATTATGATAGAGTCTTCTCTAAAAAATAACTCAAGGAATAGTAATTAACCATTTTACCAAATTCATTATGCAGAAAAATTATCACTAGAGCCCTAAAAAGAATGATGAATAGTTTTAAGAAATAAAAAGTATATAATATTTGTTATTAATGGAGAATATTTTTATTTCATGTCAATTTATGTTAAAGCTTCAAGTTTGTTAATTTCTGAAGAAAATTTCACTCAGAATTGTATGGATATTAATAAAATAAAAGGAAAATGACAAACACACATATTTAATGTCATTGAATTGGGCATAGATAGATGTACTGGACATGGCTCTAATTCAATGTAGCTGGTACTCTAGGAAGCTAATTTTTTAAAATTAATTTATTTATTTATTCATTTTAGAGAGGGGAGAAAGAGAAAGGGGGGAGGAGCAGTAAGCATCAACTCCCATATGTGCCTTGACCAGACAAGTGCAAGGTTTTGAACTGGCAACCTCAGCATTTCAGGTCGACGCTTTATCCACTGCGCCACCACAGGTCAGGCCTAGGCAGCTAATTTTGAAAATATGTATTCTTTTATTTTCAAGTTTTTATTTTATTTTATTTATTTTAGAGAGGAGACACAGAGAGAGAGAGAGAGAGAGAGAGAAAGGGGGGAGGAGCTGGAAGCATGAACTCCCATATGTGCCTTGACCAGACCAGTGCAGGGTTTTGAACTGGCGACCTCAGTGTTCCCAGGTCGACGCTTTATCCACTGCACCACCACAGGTCAGGCGGCAGCTAATTTTAACAAAAGGATATAATTTGGTCAATATTATATATGGAGGGCAATATAGTTAAAGGTAATTGCTATCTTATCAACCTGTTCATATTGTTGTATTGGAACAGTGAGACACAGACGTTTTTGCCACACAATTAAGTAGCCAAATCAAGTAGTCTTTATTTTAAAGCCAGTGACTGCATGAAGATCTAAGTCATCCAAATTATGTGGCCCTGAACACAGTTTGGGGCTACCTTTTAAAGAAAAAATTACATACTAATTGGGGAATGTGGAGGAGGGGAAGCCTAGCAGTAAAACAAAGCAGTGAAACAAGCTTTCTTACAATGCTTATCTATAGGATTAATTCAGAGAGAAACATTCTGGGAATACCTGCAACCTTACAGAACTGGCCTAAGGCCACAGCTTGGGAAACCAGCCTCAAGTCCAGGGGTAGGGAGTCTTTTAGAAAAAGTACCGGAAGTTCTGCCAAAAGTCTCTTTGTTTTAGAGAAAGTAGGTTATGCTAAAAGTTACTTATGCTAAGAGCCTTTCTTTTCTACATTTTAATATAGCTTGTAATGCAGATGTGTTCCACTGGTGTTCTCTAGGAATTATCCTCACTTCTCTCATGAAAAATATTAAAAACACTTTCAAGAATGAAGTTGATTATAGTATAACAAAGTAACTCCTCACCACCTTTATGTGACAATAAATAAACCCTATTGTGTTATGAATTTCACAAAATTGTGAAATCATGTTATTTATGAACTTTACAAAATCATTAATTGGCTGATTTTTTAAAAAGTCTATTCTGTTACCTTAGTTCTTTCTAACTCCTTTGCAATTCAATAGAAAGTTTATTTTCTTTCCATTTACTCTATTTCTTGGAACTCATTCACTCCATTGTTATTATTATTTTTTATTTCTGGTCTTAGTTCTTTTTGCTTGGTTCTATTTTTCTCATAAACATCCTTTTACATGGAAGAGTTTCTGTATAGAGAGAATAAGAATATATTTTATATGCCCAGGGCAATAAACACGTACAAATTGAAACATAGGCACCAGGAACTCTGCTGTTTACTGGATTTCATTGCTGAAGAAGACATGATACAGGTCTCAGAGCCTAAAGTGGAATGTAGGCAGAAACAGCATAATGTTTTGGTGAATGTAATAATGTTTATACGGGTACTGTGGGACCCTGTAAGAGTTTGCTTTGCTCATCCTTGGTGGTGAAAGTGGGGGAGAGTCAAGGACTTCTTGCAGGAGGTGATCTTTGACTTGACACTTGGAAGGTAAGCAGGAAATGGGGTAAGTATGGTGGGGTGATGGTCATTTCAAAAAATGCTTTTTCATTGTTAAGGAAGTTGGTCACTTTATACATTTATCTTTTGGGGCTCTTTCAAAAACATAAACAGATAGGGTAGGGTACAAGTGGTGTATTTAAATAGTGGAAATATAGTATTAAGTATATCTATATCTTAATCGTTTTTATAGCTGCAAAGTACTATTTTGTATGAATGTATCAAAATACTACTAAAGAAAATCTGTATTGTTTCCAGTCTCTGGTACTAAAAATAGACATACAGTGAACAGTCTTAGGTGGGCCTTTTTTTTTCATATTTTGCCAACATATTTTGAAACCGATTTCTAAGAGTGTATTTGCTGGGGCAAAGGGTAAAAGTATACATAATTTTGTTAGATACTTCCAAGTTACTCTTGATAAGAAATTGTACCATTTTGCATTTCCACCAGCAATTTCCATAGCCACATCAACAGTATATATATGTTACCAATTTATTTTATTTTTGTCAAGTCAAAGGGTGATCATTGGTATTAAATCTGTTTCTCTTTTTATGAGAAAATATGAGCATCTATGAGATATTAAGAAAATGGTCAGTACTTGAATGTCTTTTTAGGAAATTCATAGGCCAGGTTATAAAAGATAGGAAACCCAAGAAAGGTCAATAACAGAAAATTGGCAGGAAAACAAGACATTTCTGATTTTTTGAACCCCCCCCCCCTTGTTGCTGAAGTCACATATGCACCGACTCTAGATCCCAGTCACTTGGCACTTCAGGGAATATTACAGCAACTTTATGTGACTGTCTTGTAAAGTTCAAGGAAGTGGTACGTGGTGAGGCTGGAGGAGCAGTGTCGTAGAAATTATTGTCTTTGTAGAATATTCATAGCAGCTTGTGCTCTATCTACCCTAGAAGATGGAAAACCTATTGGAAGGCTTTACACAGGTGACTGATATGATGAATTTTAGATTTGCACATTGGCTTTAGTATGTAGGATAGACTTAAGAGTTCTAATCCACTATGGTAGAGAGTCTAGGCAGAGGCTGACAACAAAGTTCAGATGAAATAAAAAGGCTCCCAGACTAAAATTGTGGTTGTAGAGAAAGGCTAGAAATAGAAATGGAAAATAGAGCTTCAGTTCATCAGGGCTTGCTAATTAAGGTGGATGATACACAATCAGAGCTAAAGAGTTGACTATGAATCTATTTTGAAGCATTAGCATATGAGCTCAGAATGCCTCCCAAGTTTCTACCTCTGTTGATTTAGGGTGATGGTGTGAAGCTCCTAAAATATCTAAGGAGCAAAATAATCTGGCTGAAGAGAAGTTCATTGTTTCATTTTTTTTGTTTTTTGTTTTTTAATTTTTATTAATTTTAATGGGGTGACATTAATAAATCAGGGTACATATGTTCAAAGAAAACATCTCCAGGTTATCTTATCATTCAATTATGTTGCATACCCATCACCCAAAGTCAAATTGTCCTCTGTGACCTTCTATCTGGTTTTCTTTGTGTCCCTCCCCTCCCCCCTCTCCCTCTCTCTCCTCTCTCTCCCTTCCTCTCCTCCCTCCTTCTGTAACCACCACATTCTTGTCCATGTCTCACACTCTCGCTTTTATGTCCCACCTATGTATAAAATCATGCTGTTTTCAGTTTTTTTCTGTTTTACTTATTCCGTATAATGTTATCAAGGTCCATCCATTTTGTTGTAAATGATCCGATGTCATCATTTCTTATGGCTGGGTAGTATTCCATAGTATATAAACCCACACCTTTTTGGAAAACTGATATTTGACAAAGGAGGAAAGAACATACAATGGAGTAAAGACAGCCTCTTTAAAAAATGGTGTTGGGAAAATTGGACGTCTACCTGGAAAAAAATGAAACTAGACCATCAACTTACACCATTCACAAAAACAAACTCTAAATGGATAAAAGACTTAAATGTAAGTCGTGAAACCATAAGCATCTTAGAAGAAAACAGGCAGCAAGCTCTCCGACATCTGTTGCAGCAATATATTTGCCAGTTTATCTCCACGGGCAAATGAAATAAAAGACAAGATAAACAAATGGAACTTTATCAAACTAAAATGTTTTTTCCCAGCTAAAGACAATAAGAACAGAATAAAAAGACAAACAACACAATGGGAGAACATATTCGACAACACGTCTGATAAGGGGTTAATAACCAAAATTTATAAAGAACTTATAAAACTCAACACCAGGAAGACAAACAATCCAATCAAAAAATGGGCGAAAGAAATGAATAGAAATTTCTCCAAAGAGGACATACAGATGGCCAATAGGCATATGAAAAAATGCTCAACATCACTAATCATTAGAGAAATGCAAATTAAAACCACAATGAGATATCACCTCACACCAGTCAGAATGGCACTCATCAGCAAAACAACACAGAATAAGTGCTGGCAAGGATGTAGAGAAAAGGGAACCCTCCTGCACTGCTGGTGGGAATGCAGACTGGTGCAGCCACTGTGGAAAACAGTATGGAGATTCCTCAAAAAATTGAAAATCGAGCTGCCTTTTGACCCAACTATCCCACTTTTAGGAATATACCCTAAGAACACTATAGCACTGTTCGAAAAGAAGAAATGCACCCCAATGTTCGTGGCAGTATTGTTCACAATAGCAAAGATCTGGAAACAGCCCAAGTGTCCGTCACAGGACGAGTGGATTAAAAAGCTTTGGTACATATATACTATGGAGAAGTTAGTTTTTAATATAAAGTTTGAGACCCTTATACACGTTGCAGTTCTGAGACTCAGTCTTGAAGAGGGAGGAAAGAAAACAGGAATTTGGGAGCCACCAGCATATGTATTTGTGGAACAGTGAAAGTAGATGGATTTTTTTTAAGATTTGGTATATATAATGGGAAAGTGGGGGTCAAGGAAAGAGGCTTAAGTAAAATGACTAGTGGGCATATGGCGAAACAGAAGTCCATTAGGGTCACTGACATCATATGGCCAGAGCAGTAGAAGGAAAATCAAGATAAGGGCATCATGACCCAAGGAAATATGCGACTTCATCAACAAGGGCGGGGGGGTTTCAAAAAATCAGAAATGCCTTGATTTGAAATCGGTAAATTTTTGTAGCATTTCAGGAAGTTGAGAAATGCTTGTAGGCTGCAGACAAAGAGTCAATTGAGACTATGATTGGAGATATAGGGGAAAAGGGGACAATTAAGAAAGCAACATTTGGTGGGGGGAATGTCAGGACTGCGTCTTTTTATTTACAATTTGGGCTAATAATTACACAGTGCATTATCGCTGTTAAAAGTTCATTGAATTTAACCATGACTCAAGTGGTTGTAAGCCTACAGAGAGGTATTAAGAAAATGGTCAGTACTTGAATGTCTCTTTAGGAAATTCATAGGCCAGGTTATAAAAGATAGGAAACCCAAGGAAGGTCAATAACAAAAGATTGGCAGGAAAACAAATGCAAATGCTTTCTAACCATACATAAAGATGCTCATATTTTCTCATAAAAAGAGAAACAGATTTAATACCAATGATCAATCACCCTTTGACTTGACAAAAATAAAATAAATTGGTAACATATATATACTGTTGATGTGGCTATGAAAATTGCTGGTGGAAATGCAAAATGGTACAATTTCTTATCAAGAGTAACTTGGAAGTATCTAACAAATTTATGTATACTTTTACCCTTTGCCCCAGCAAATACACTCCTAGAAATCGATTTCAAAATATGTTGGCAAAATATGAAAAAAAAAGTCCACCCAAGACTGTTCACTGTATGTCTATTTTTAGTACCAGAGACTGGAAACAATACAGATTTTCTTTAGTAGTATTTTGATACATTCATACAAAATAGTACTTTGCAGCTATAAAAACGATTAAGATATAGATATACTTAATAGTATGTGTGTGTGTGTGTGTGTGTGTGTGTGTGTGTGTGTGTGTATATATATATATATATATATATATATATATATATGGATACACTTGTACCTTATCTGTTTATGTTTTTGAAAAAGCCCCAAAAGATAAATGTATAAAGTGACCAACTTTTTTAAAAATGAAAAGGAAGATAAAAATCAATTGGAGAAAACAGTATCGTAAATAAAAGAAACATTTTATTCATTGCAAAAATAATACACTATAATATGATAAATGCATAATAAAAGCATTTGTAATATTTTATATTGTAATTATGCTTACATGCCTTTAATTTTTAATAATAATGTAAGAAAAAAGAACTCATTTAGATACAAATATATCACTTGACACGCAATGAATCGACTTCATTGATCAAATATGGACATTTACAGGTTAGTCTTCCAGTATCAAAAAGGAGAACATGTAGGAGGACATTTTTAGAGAGAAGACGGAACTTATAAAAGAAGGACTGTCCTCCCTAAAGGAGGACTATTGGTCACCTTATAAATGTAACATTTATTTATCTTTAAATAAACTGATTGTGGGTGTAACATTGGTTAATACAGTTATGTAGGTTTCAAGTATATAATTCTATGAGACATCATTTGTATATTGCACTGTTTGACCATCACCCAAAGTCAAATTTTTTGTCATGGTTTGACCCCCTTTGCCCTTTACTATCTGCCTGTGCCCCTTCCCTCTGGTAACTGCTATACTGTCTGTGTTCATAAGTTTTTGTTTTTCTTGTTAATTAATTTGTTGATTTCAGTTTTATATCTGACATGAGTGAAGTCATATGCTTAACTATTTTTTTCTGACTGACTTTACTTAGCATAATATCCTCAAGATCCATCCATGTTGTTGCAAAGGGCAGTATTGCATCTTCTCTTATGACTGAGTAGTATTCCACCGTATGTATGTACCACATCTTCTTTATCCAATCCTTTATGGAAGGATACTTTGGTTGTTTTCATATCTTTGCCGCCAAGAATAGTGCTTCAAAGAACGTAGGATTGACTATATCTTTGTGAATAAATGTTTTCAACATTTTCGGGTAGATACCCAGCAAAGGGATTGCTGGTTTATGGTAACTCTATTATTAATTTTTTTGAGGAACCTCCATGCTGTTTTCCAAAATGGCTGTACCAGTTTATGTCCCCACCAACAACAGTGAATGCAGCTTCCTTTTTCTCTACACTTCTCCAACACTTGTTACTTATTACTTGCCTGGTTGATAATAGCCATTCTAACAGGTGTGAGGTGGTATTTCACTGCCATTTTGATTTGCATTTCTGTAATAGCTAGTGAAGTTGAACTAGTGTTTGCTGAAATATCTTCTCCCATTAGGTTGGTTGCCTTTTTGTTTTGTTGACATTTTTTTTCCTGTAGAGAAGCTTTTTAGTTTGATATAGTCCCTTTTATTAATTTTTGCCTTTACTTCCCTTGCCTTTGGGGTCAAATTCATAAAGTCCTCTCTAAGGTTAAGGTCTATAAGTTATGTACCTATGTTTCCTTCTGAGTAATCTATTGTTTTGGGTTTTATATTTAGGTCTTTGATCTATTTTAAGCTAATTTTTGTATATGGGGACAAACAATAGTCTAGCTTCATTCTTTAGCATGTGGCTTTCCAGTTTTCTCATTTCATTTATTGAAAAGGCTTTTTTCCTCCATTGTATGATTTTGGCTTCTTTGTCAAAAAGTATTTGCCCGTACACATGTGAGTTTATTTCTGGGCTCTCAGTTCCTTCCTGTGGATTGTTGTGAAGGTACCCAATTAAATGTCTGCAGTGTGAGTTTAATGCAAGGGTCCCCAAACTTTTTACACAGGGGCCAGTTCACTGTCCCACAGATTGTTGGAGGGCCGGACTATAAAAAATTAACAAATTCCTATGCACAATGCACATATCTTACTTTAAGGTAAAAAAACAAAACGGGAACAAATACAATATTTAAAATATAGAACAAGTAAATTTAAATCAACAAACTGACCAGAATTTCAATGGGAACTATGGGTACGGATGCATCCTGTGCTCCTCTCACTGACCACCAATGAAAGAGGTGCCCCTTCCAGAAGTGCAGCAGGGGTCGGATAAATGGCCTCAGGGGCCACATGTGGCCGCAGGCCATTGTTTGGGGACTCCTGGTTTAATGTGTGTGTAACTGGGAAGTCTCACATCAGGAAAACATATTTCTTGTTTGTATAAATGTCTATCACTCTATGTTCTCTGTAATTCTTGCTGTTCTTCAGACTTGTCTTCACCTTTGCTTTTTTTTTTTTTTTTTAGTTTGGAATTATCGTTTCTCGGATGTCTTCATGTAAGACTCCTTCAGTTTCTTAAAGACTTAGATTAGATCAAATTACTTCTCAGTAATCTCTCACTAGAAAAATTTACTTAAAATTTGTACCACTTCTTTTCCAAGCACTCTTTACTTTTCTCCACAACACTCACCATCCTCACATACGCTGTGTTTTCAGTTACTTATTGTCTTTGTTGTTTCGCATATCCTCCCACACGCTGCAGAGCATCAGTGCAGTGGGAACAGAGTTTCCCTATTCCTTTTCACTGCTAATGTCTTCCACCTACCTTACAGAGTCTGGCCTGGAATAGGTATTTAATAAATGCATGTGAAATGGATGAATGAAAGCTTCTCTTAAAAATAAGAATCTACCATGTCACCTCTCAGAAAGTAGGTCTTAGCATGGAAAAGGAAGGAAAAGCTCTCCTTACTTTTTACTTCTAAGTAAGAAGCATTTTTCATGTTTGAAAGATTAAGTGGAATCTATTTATTACTCTTAGCAACATTTGAATCCATCTTAAAACATGCCAGAAGCTAATTCTGATGATGGAGATAATAATATTAATAGTAGTAGAAACAATAGTACCTAACACTTAGTGAAGGCTTATTAAATCTCAGGCATGATTTTTTAATTAAATATTTATTAAATTTTATATTAATTTTATTAAAATATTTAATAAAATGTTTCATTTAAAAAAAATTTAAACCTTTAAGCAATTTAGATGTAAATCTTATTATGCCCCTTTTTAATATGATGGGAATCATCCATAGAGACTTTTTTTTTTTTTTTTTTTTTTTTTAGCAGGAGATACAGAGAGGGACAGACAGGAAAGGAGAGATAAGAATCAACTCATAGTTGTGGCACTTTAGTTGTTCATTGATTGTTTCTCATATGTGCCCTTTACTGGGGGTCTCTAGCCAAGTCAGAGACCCTTTGCTCAAGCCATGGACCTTGGATATCAAGCCAGCAACCATGAAGTCATGTCTGTGATTCCATGCTGAAGCCAGCGACCCCACACTCAAGCCAGATGAGCTTGTGCTCTAGCTAGTGACCTTAGAATTTTGATCCTGGTCCTCAACATCCCAGGCCAACACTTTATCCACTGCAGCACCACTGGTCAGGCAGCCATAGAGACTTAAAATGACTTGCCCAAAGTCAAACAGCTTGTAAGGAGTAGATTCCAGATACCAAACAAAGTCCACACTTTAACCAATAGACCAGCAATGTTCAACCGGTATGCTGCAAGAATTCTTAAAACATACAATACCTGATTAGTTAGGGACACAGATTTCTTTTTCCTTAGATTGTCAAATTTAAAAATGACTACAGCCAACACAACAATAGCCATGTGGTGTGAATGCATCAAAATTATGCTTAATTTTTTTTGTCAGATTGGTAAAAATATATTTTTTGATGTACCTCAGAATTTTAGTAATTAGTTTTTTGTGTAACATGAGATGAAAATGGTGGAAAATCACTGCTATAAACCACTACTAATCATTACCATGTTTAATGGAGTCTGGTTTTGAAGGTGCTCAGGACTCTTTCATCTTTTATTTCTATATGTATTTGTTTATTTACTCATTTATGAGCTTGTATGTATAGATAGTTTTTCTGTGTAAGATCTATTGTATATTTGTATCTGGCTTTTACAATAGCCTTTTGTAGTATGAAGATTATCAGGATCAGGTGAATTCTGTTACTACTTTTGGAATGTATTGGTTTTAAGCACTGGAAATCAAAAGCTATTATAAATAACTATTAAGTTGTTTCTATCTGATTTGTATTTTGCTTCTACGAAGGAATCATTTTTTAATCATTTGGACTTCTAGACCTCAGGTTGGAATGCAGCAAACACTCAAGGTGACCTTTTTTTGTCCACGCAGGGCAAATGTTGCTCTATTTTTATTTTAATAATATACTTAATTACTACATGTATTTGAGTGTAAATCTGTGAGTCATTTAGGATTTGATATATTTTGGGTCTGATTTTATTTTATTTTTCTTTTGACCCTTATTTCACTTATTACCTTTCCTCATAGCACTGTGTTCATTTGAGTTTGTATTTAGACTGAAAGATGATTTAAAGAAGATAGTTACTGTGTTATAATTTCCTTTTCATTCATTATATTCATAGGATGATTAAAAAGATCTCAGTTTCATAAGGCATAATTTCCAGGTTGTAGATTTGAGTTTGTGTACATGTGAAATAGTACCTGAAATCTTCTACTTGCCACTTTTGAGAGCAGACACTGTCATAATAGATAATACATGTAAAACATACAGTTTTAAAAATAAGGCATGAAGCTGGCCTCCTCTTTAATTGACCTTTAGTCACAGGAAATATATAAAATGTCTCTTGATTGGAACACTTGTGTTCTGCACTTAGATTATACAGAAATGACACTGACTCTGGGTCACGTTACTATTTCTGTCTGCCCATTGGTTGCATGTGAAAAGAGCATGTGTCTATTCCCCCACAGTTTATCTAATTTGAAGCCTGAAAGGGTAAGAGTACAGCAAAACAAATGGCCTTTTCCAGCTGAACTCGATCTTCTCTGACAGATGCTTTGCTTGGGTGTCCTTTCCATCTTGAGCAGTGCTATATTTGAAGAATGAAAGCATTGAGAGAGCATTTGTTGTATAGAAGCATTTTCAAGTAACCATTACTACTGCCAGTCTTCGCTGTAATCCTTGCTTTTTTACAGAAGTGCACAAGAAGCCCTGTAGGGAGATAAAACATTCAGCTAATGTTTTTTGTGTTTTTTTCCAAAGTCATTAAGCACATAGCATTTAATCTTTTCTATATGCAGATTAAAAATGAAGGTTAATTACGTAAGTAACAACAAAGGAAGACTCATTCAGAAGAAAATCGTGGCATATTCATTGATGTCTTTGGTGAAAATGACTAATTTACTTTGTAAGACTTATAAGACTATTACTTTCCTAAGCAGTTATAATACTTACAAAAGTCATGAAGTACCTATCAGTTTACACTGCTTACCTGATTATTTGCCTGTTTCTCTTGTCAATGCTTTCTGCCATTTCCACCTAGGACAAACCTGCTTGATAGAGACTGACTCTAAAGTCTCAACAATTCTGTTCTCATGTATCATGAATTCATTATTCTTTATATTTGTCCAGTTGATTCACTCCATATACTGGGAGCTTACTTTTTATATTAGTTTAAACTAAGATACTGCTGACTGACTTGCCTGATATATTTATATTTCCTGAATACTTAAGAGTTTTATCCCCAAGAAATAACTGTACTAGAGAGGAAGCAGGCATACTTGTCATTCATTTGGAAAAAGAGAACGCAAGAAGCACTTACAAAGTTCTGTTTTAGATGATTCTATTAATCCTATTAAGAAAATAATGGTACCTCAGACTGTTAAAAATCTAAAAATAAAATAAGATCTCTAAAAGATTAAAAAACGACTTTGAAACCATATTTTGTCAATCTTCACCTAAACATGTCTCACAGTTTTCAAAACGGGGCCATTATGGTGGCCACTTTGAAGGAAGTTCAAATATTTTCATATGACTTCTAATTTAATAAAGTCTTAAAGTAGGATCTGCTTTTCATTGAGTCTGTGCATAAAAGGAAATAAGATCGATTCCTTGGGAAGTAGAGTTTTTTTGAAGAGCCTATTTATCCTCGAGATGTGTGGAAATTCTTTTTCTTTAATTGTTCTACCTTCTGCTCTGTACCCAGTCTCCAGCCTCTTCCATCCCATTCACAGTTGCTACTTCATCAGGAACTCTTGGGTTTAAAAATATTTAACTGAAGATGGAAAATATTAGGGAATTATAGAATGAGAATGTCTTTTACTAACTCTTATATTAGTATCTATCTTTAAAATGTAGTGCTCTTATATTTTGGATGTGGCTTCTGTGTTAAGGGTTCTAAATTTTATGTTAAACTAGTACTTGTGCATTCCTTTTTAAAAAATATTTTTCCATTGAGAGAGAGAAGCATCAACTCATTGTTCTACTTAGTTGCTCAATTTATTTGTGTGCTCACTGATTGCTTCTTATATGTGCCTGACCAAGGATCTAGCTTGTGACCTGGGTGCAGCAAGACAACACTTTATCCAATGAACCACCCAGCCAGGGCTTGTGTATTCTGAAAATGCTTATTACTAAGACTATTTAACATTTGATCAGAACTCAACCACAGATTTATAATCCATTTTCATTATTAATTAAAATTCAAGAAATAAAGGCTGCTGATTTTAAAGTTGATCGATTTTCTATGACCTAGCAACTTAAAGTCTAACTTTCCTTGGTTTGTCACTAAATGAAAAGTACCTGCTAATTAAGAATGGAGAGATCATGTGAAATTGAACTGATCTCAATTTTCTGATTAAACACCCTTAGAATTGTAAATTTATCTAATTCAGGTTTTTATAGGAAATTTTTAAAAGTGCACAGCTTTGATTTAAATATTTCCAGTGGACCTATTCTTTCCCCTCTGGAAGTGTATCTCTACAATAGCTGTATTTTTTAGGAGGGTTTCATTATGTGAAGTCTAAACTGGAATCCCTTAGTTTTACTTACTTTCCTATTTCTCTACTAAGAGAAAGACTTTTTAAAACTAGAAGAGCAGTATATATTAACTTCTCTGATGATGAAATGTTCTCTATTTATCCATGTGCAGAGAGAAGAAGAAATATTTCCTCGTATTATTGTCTCAGAGACAGTTTATTACCCACATAATATTTTCCACAAACTTTTGAGGAAAAGAAATGATGTTAATGATTTTTTTCAATAGAAAAAAAGCATATGGAAGATTACAATATATGGTCAGCTAAAGTTGAGAAAATATCTCTGTATGGTAATTGATCAAGGGAGAGATGGGTAGGGCTGGTATGGAAGGAGGAATAGAGAGAACATTAGGACAACCAAACAGTAGCAATAATTGAACTGCAGGGACCAAGGTCATGTTCTGTACAAGAACAGATGGGTCTTCAGTACAAGAAATAGAGTTGGTATGCAGTCTAACCTTAAGTTTTTTTGAGTTACCCTTATATTTTCCCCAGGTTGTCTCAAGTGTATATAAATTCAAAAAATCCTTGGCATTTCTCAAATCTCTACTGAAGAGATATGTGAAAATACTATTAAGATGAGATGGAGGGCCATGCACATATATGCTTGTCTTTTATATTTAAGTGATCTTTCTCCATTTCTTTTTCTGGGGTGAATTGGAGAGGGAAGTGCTGGCTCGTATCAGCCTGGGCTGAGCTGAACTGAGCTGAACTGATGAGAACTAAGGTGGTATGCTTTCAAACAGCTGAAGTATTTTATCTTTAGCTTCATGAACCTCATGTAGTAATTTTCTCACTTTGGAAAAATAAAAGACAACCACCACCACCACCACAAAGTTGGCACTTTATCACTGACCCCTCATTTTTCTTTTTGAACCTCTATAATTTATTTCAACCTCCCTGTCCAAACACAGTACTAATTATACTCTGCAATATATTTTGTTCACTTATGATTAATATTTTTCTTCCTTGCTATCTAATCAAAACAGTTTTTTTGCCTTAGAAGTTTACCTAATTATCATATTAAAGCAATTCATACTCAGGTTAAGAATAAATATCATGGAGAAATTCTTTTTCAAGTGAATATAGAAATGTTAGAATTCTACAGGGCTGGGTGATTTTGAGCAGAAAAGTTTTCCTTGACTACTATGATTTCTTCATTTATCGTTTTTTAACCTGATTTTGGTTATTTGTAAAGGAAAATAAAGCTAATAAGTGGAATTTTACAGTTAAAAATCCATTATACCCTCTCTTCCTATCTTTGCTATAAAGCTATACATGAGTAGATGCATCTTAAAATGCAAAGTGACTACTTCCCATTTAGGCAGGATATAAAAACCAGAAGCAAAGAAGATAATTTGACACTAAGAAAGTCATTTTCTACATATGTGCCAAAAACTGGCCACAGATCAGACATTGGCCTGGGCATTCACCCAGTGAAAGAGGCTAAGCCTCCAACCTCTTGGAGCTCACAGGAACAGTAGCTACTCTGTGGACTGTGTAGATCCAGCTTGCAATTGTGCTGAATTTTTTGATAGCAACAGAAAAATATCTTGAGCTCTTATTAGACAGTGCTAGGACTTTATAAAGCCCTTCCTTTTTAAACTCATAAATTCTAATCTGCAAACAACCCACAAAGAGGACATTACATGCATTTTACAAATGAGGATAGTAAGGCTCAAGAAAGTGGCCCTGACTCTGGCGGCAGGAGCAGAGAACAAAGTAACAACTTTCTCATGGCAAACGTGTAAAAAAGAGGAAGCAGGTTTCTTGTCCTTGCCTCTCTTGTCAAAGAGTGATAGCCCCTCTTGGGGAGCAGTGACCATGTCACTGAGAGGAAACCCCAAAGGGAAGAGACATTCTCCCTTGCCTGGGCAGGATCAGTGCACAGGTTTTCTTAAGGCAGTGTAAGGACAAAAATATGTTTCCTTCCTACAGGTGACTGGGCTGTTTACTGGATGTATGAGTTAGGTAAATATGTTACAGTGAGATGATATAGTAGATACCATAGGAAACCAACTTTATTTTTTAAAAGACTCTGTGATACCTTAAATCGGCATTTTTCAATATTGTCTTCCACTTGGTGCTAGTAAGTAGTCTCTGAATGAGAATTTCATCAACAGAGAATTCTGTTTACAGGTGCATGGGGGAGAAAGTGCCAATTATAGATCATTCTTAATCAGTGTACCACAGTAAAGATTTGATTTTGTTAAAAACAATTCTTTCTATACTTAATCATGCAAACATGTTCTTTTTTTCTTCTTCCTAAATCAGCCTTTGAACATCTGATCTGCAGAATACATTTGCAAAATGTTTCATTAAACTGAATGAATGAAGGATTTGGAAAGTTCAAGCAGATACAGGAATCCTATAGGGATTAGGGGAACATTTTTGGCAGAGGTTGGGCTGTAGGCAATTGTTTTGTTAAACTCTTAGCTAGGTTTCCACCTCTGTTTACTGGCGGCCTGGTACCGAGAGGGTACAATTATTTAGTTTTCTGTGGTAATAGAACCAGTTATTTTTTTATATTCTATAAATGGTAACCAATGTTAAATAATATCACTAAGGTTAAGAATGTGCACGTTATTTGCTCAATCTAAGCACAAGTTAGGTTCGAAGAATTCTGTGACATGAACCAGGTTGAGGGTGCTATCTCTTGAGCAATCTTCAAAGGTATAATCAAAATACAGATTTAGAAAGAAGAGATGACTAAACAAATATGACTATGGAAATTTTTCCAAATGCCAACAAGTGTTTGGTTGACTGTCCCAGACTTTTAAAAGTGCTGTAATTTTAGCATTCAGACCTCCTTTCTGTGCATATAATAAACATTCTTGCTCTGTTTCATTATAACTAGAGTGAATGATGCTTATACTTTCCAGATACCAGCTGTTGAAGCAGCGACTTTAAAATGATTTTGCAGATCGGCAAACACATTATATCGTTGTGTGTTCTGCAGCTGTCTCTTCAGTTAGACTTGCTCTGCAAAAAGTAACTTGTGTACAGTTACAGAAGAGTATTTGTTTTCCTCCAACAGCCTTGGCAATCAGCACTCTTCTAGCTCCAGCTTTTCTTCAGTGCCTAGGTGCCCTGTATTGTGGGCCATTTCCAAACCAGGGTAACAACGTACAGGTTTTTAAAGAGCCATTACTATGCCAAAGGAAAAAAAAAAAAGAAAAATTACTTTTCTGGCTTAAGTCATTTTAAAATCATTTACTCAACAAATATTTGAGGGCCTGTTGTGTTTAAGACTACTCTGCTAATGTTTTATAGCCATTGAACAGGAAGTCGTAGAAAAATAGTATAAGTTAGTGTGATAAAGTTTAGATAGGAAGGTTGTTCTGAGACACTAAATTTCCAGATATGAGAGAAAATACAGGTCTTTAGCATGTTTAAAGGAGACCCAGTGAGGCCAGAGCAGTGAGGCTGATTTCAGAACATCTTAAGGGACACTTAGAGCATAGCAGGTAGAGTGGTGGAAGGCCCTGTTCTTGGAATTGAGCCTGAGGTAATGGAAAACCTTTGGAAGTTTTCAGCAGGGATATACAAGGTCAGGATTATGTTTCTAGGCAACGACGACTCAGTTTCATGTGGAAAATAAATTTGAGAGCGTCAGATTGGATGCAGGGAAACTGTCGTATATTGTTTCCTACAGACATAACAGCGGATTGGCAGGAGGGCAGTGGAGGTGGAGAGTCCCAGTAGTTTCCTGATGTGCATTGATTCATTGATCTGTACAGTTAGCTAGAGGATGGGTGACAGAATTTTAGTGGAAGGTCCACTAATCCAAGCCCTCAGTTTAAGATGCAGAAACTAAGTTTTATGATAACTAAACCACCTTGCTAAAACTTTTGAAGCCAGTTTGTAGCCAAGCTAGGATTAGAATCCAAGTCTGTAAGGGAACTGCTTTAAATTACCTCCTGATTTTTCTTTGGTTTTGTATTTTATTACCTTCATTTAGCCTTAAAACATAGTATTCGGTAAAAGAGTAACATTTTTTAATATGATTATAGATTGCTTAAATGAGGTCCTGGGGCAGAAGGCAGGTGTCTAATGGCAGCTGCCTCTGCCTCTGGCTGCTGGACTTTGAGCAGTGCATTCATTGAGCTGCAAACTCTGCCATCTATATTTACACTGCTGGTCTCAGTTGTCTGCATTACCCAGTGAGCAAGTGCTGATCTCTGCCTGTGTTCCTGGGACTGTAACAGGAATCGGGTCTACATTATGAGTGAAGCTCTGGCCTTGATGCCTATGCAACATAGGAACAGTAGAAGCGACACTTAGGGTAGCAAGGGATGGTAGTATGGAGGCTGTCAGCACCTGCAGTGACAGACACCGAGCCCTTTGTGGGGAATTTGGAACAGCTCCATGGCTTGAGATTTGACTAAAGAAAGTGACAACATTGTAGTCTCAAACTATCTGGAAGTGTAAGTTTAGGTAAAAAATTTACAGAACTATAAAAAGAATGTTCCTATTTTATGTATACCTGACCCTTCTGATTTGCTCTGACATATATTCTGAAACTGTTTCTGGGATTGGCCTTCTGCATGGATTGCAGATCCATTCTCAGACCAGAGGGTGGAGCTGTTGTAAACTGCTAGGTACCATGTTGAATTACTTGGGCTGGCCCTCCCTCTCTAATTGTGATGACAAGAATACTTACCCCTCAGGCAATTCTTTCTCTTCCTAGACTGTGCCATCCTGATCCCAAGGATATATTATTGTTCTTTAATATATTTCTTTATCTTCAGTGATTGAATTATAAAAGTCAAACATTATTTAAAGGAAAATGTTACTGCCTTCATCAAACCCACATTTTGTCCGAAGGGCCAGATATGCTTTCTTAGAGAACATGAGCATCTTGGAAGAAAATTAAGGTGTTTATACATCTTATGTTCTGTCCTCAGTCATTCCTTAACTGCTTTCATTTACTTACCAAAATTTAAGATATGCACATCTGTGGGTGGGTGTGTATACTATATATGGTATTCTATAGGTAGGCTTAGACATGAAAAGAGTCATGTGAAATGGCAGTAATCTAATTCAGTTGCCTTCTTGCTAAAGTCAACTTTATTCTTTGACTTTTGCTTCTCTGCTGTATTTTCTTATCACTATTCTTGGTCTGGTGCAACTTTTCTCTTTTCCGCATAGCTTTACTTATCTTGTTTTTGCTCATCTTGCTGTTGCTCTTGCTCATCATGTGAGCAAGCAAACAAAACTCTGGGCAATGTGGTCTTGCAGCTCAGCATAACAAAGAAAAAATAAATAACCCAGTAACTGTAAGGAAGAAGCTGTGTTTCCTGAAGATGAATTCATGCCAACACATATGCACGGAGCCATGAATGGCTCGGAGTCCATGCTTCCCAGATTCAGGAACATGATAGAAACCCAGAAAAAAAGCACACAGTTCTACAATAGAGTCTTCATAGATCTTGACAATATGGAGAGGAAGATTAAATAAGTCAAATCAACTCAAAAAGGAAATATTCAATACATTTATATTTTAATGCAGTTTGTTTATTTTGCACAACCATTTGAGCAGTGGTATACACCTAATAGTATTTTGTAGTATTACTTTAAGGCAGGGGTCCCCAAACTTTTTACACAGGGGGCCAGTTCACTGTCCCTCAGACTGTTGGAGGGCCAGACTATAAAAAGAACTATGAACAAATCCCTATGCACACTGCACATATCTTATTTTAAAGTAAAAAAACAAAACGGGAACAAATACAATATTTAAAATAAAGAACAAGTAAATTTAAATCAACAAACTGACCAGAATTTCAATGGGAACTATGGGTACGGATGCATCCTGTGCTCCTCTCACTGACCACTAATGAAAGAGGTGCCCCTTCGGGAAGTGCGGGAGGGGCCAGATAAATGGCCTCAGGGGGCTGCATGCGGCCCATGGGCCGTAGTTTGGGGACCTCTGCTTTAAGGATTAAAATGTACTTTGCCTTGAATAGTACTGTTCATTAAATTACATTAATGTAGCATCATTTTGCTACATTTATATGTCCTTTTTGGAAAGATGAGTAACTTGCTCAGTTTCTTTTGTTTTTATTAGTTGTGTTTTGTTACCTTTTTGTTTTTTATCTTATTTTAGACCATAAAATTTTTTATAAGAATGAATTTTTGAAATGATAATTTTTAGTGGACCTCAAAAACACTCAATTTGCCAACATATTAAAAATGTTTGACTGAGGAAACACTGCTCTTTTCTTATTTGACTCTTCCTAAAGCAGTCTTTTTATTATCTCACATTTCTTTTAGAATTCATTATTGTTCTTCACATTTGTGTAACATATCCATAATGCAACAGTGTAGCCATAGCTGCAGTGGAATAATTAGAGTCAATAAATTTTTTTCTTTAAGTGGTCTTGTTTGTTTTAAACTTTGAATGTGCATGGATATATCAGGTAGAAAGAATCAGTTTGAACAAGAGAACTAAGATTCTTTTGTTTTTTGTTTTTTGTTTTTATGTGGAAGAGACAGAGAGACGGGCACATAGGGACAGACAGGAAGGGAGAAAGATGAGAAGCATCAATTCGTCATTGCAGCACCTTACTTGTTCATTGATTGCTTTCTTATATGTGCCTTGATGGGGGAGAGGGGACTAGAGCAGAGAAGTGACCCCTTTCTCAAGCCAGTGACCTTGATCTCAAGCCATAAACCTTGGGCATCAAGCCAGAGATCATGGGGTCATGTCTATGATCCCACGCTCAAGCCAGCAACCCCGCATTCAAGCTCGTGAACCTGTGCTCAAGTGGGCAACCTCAGGGTTTTGACGCTGGGTCCTCAGTATCCTAGTCCAGCGCTCTATCTATCCATTGTGCCACCACCTGGTCAGGAGAAAACTAAGGATTTTTATGGACGTGTTCTGAAATTTCTCTAAATTGCTCTTCAAACCACTGGATTTGCTAGAACAGAGAACAATCTTGTGTAGTGACTAAGAGGATGGTCTTGGAAATGTGCCAGCCAAGACTTAAGAGTCCTTGTTTATTCCTTCCTAAGTGTGTGGCATTAGATAAATAAGACTAATGATACTGAACAAGTAGGTATTAGGCTCTTTATTTGTAAAACGGCCCCAAACTGGTGCCTACTAGGGAAGACAGTTGTGAGACAACATGTGAAAATCATTTAGCATTGCTAACCCCTAGGAAGGACTGAATAAATTGCCCTTGGTTAATAGTGTCATTATCATTTCTGTATGTTCTGCTAGTTCCTGCTTATGAGATTAGCCATCCATCATTCATCATCAATACAGACAAATTTTGGATTTAATAACATTCTCTTGTTTTGGCTACTGAATTATATTTATTATGTTATATATAGTGTTGTATATATTATTTTAAAATTAATTTTATTTATTTGTAAAAATTTATTTTTTGATTTTAGAGAGGAAGGGAGAGAGATAGACAGAAACATCAATCAGTTCTTGTATGTATCCTACCATGGACCAAAGCTACATCCTTTGTTTATTCAGATGATGCTCTAACCAACTGAACTATATAGCCAGGGATAGTTTGTATATATTATATAATGTATAACTCAAGAAATTTCTTTGAATAATGTTCTTTTCTCCTTAGAATGTTGACACTTGAAGATATTTATTTTCTTTCATTTAGTGTGGTAGTAATATACAAATCGATAGTCCTTCATGTATATCATCAGAAGCAATAAGGTTAATAACACTTTAGTGCATTCATATTTTAAAATATTTTGTCTATATTTTGCTTGTTATCTCCTTAAGACACAAATGATGTCAATATTAAATGGAGTGGAAGATAAAATGTTAGGGTTTTGTTTTGTTGTGTGGGAGTCAACAGTACTTCATTTCAGTGGTTGACATATTTTGTTAGCTTATTATTTTTTCTTGATTAACAAGTACATGCTAGTTACTGTTGGCTGGCTATTTGATGATATGGCGGTTTAGCTCCTTAAGCAAAAGATAGGTCAAAACTATTTCATTTGTTAACTGTACAATCAGCATTATGCAAAAGTAATAACCCACAATTCATGGCTTAGCTCTGACCTTAACCTGCTATTACTCCCCCATAAAGCTCTGACAATGCCTTTGTTATCTACTTGTACTTTATCTGCAAATTAGCCACCTTTCAAGTTGTGAGGTTAATCTTTATCTGTTACCTTTAAACCAAATACTTATTGTTCCCTTAAGCACTTTAGTACTTAGAAAACACATTGGAATGTACGGTCTTCCCTGAATCTGTTATATCATGACCCTTTATTATAGACTCTTGAAGATTTGAAACAGTTTTATATTAAAGAAAGATGGTCAAAAGCAGCCTGCTTTAGAGAGAGAATCAGCCCAGCATATATTACATGTATCAGTGTTTTTGTTTGCCAAAGGACACGCAATGGTCATTCAGATCAGAGACTACCTTTAGTTACCAGACCAAAGTACTTCACTTTGATCTACATCTTATGAGATCTGACATAAACTTTTGTGCAGCATGCCTTTGAAAAGTTCGTACTGACTGAGGGGTCACTCCAGAGTCGCATGCTCCTTTAACGTGTGAGAGGAGATGATTTCTTTGAGTTTGGTGGAACGGTATGTGCAGCAAATAGTGTCAAACCAATTTCTTCAATTGCTTTCTGCCTGAAGCACACAAGTATGCTCTCAAATGCTTTCTATGTTGGCATATTCTTATTGCAGTATAACTTATCAGTGTGTATATATCTATGTAGATATTTTTGTTCATAAATTCTTAAAATGACATGATCATAGGTGGTCTGACTTAAATGATTTCAATATTTCATTATGAGAAACCATTGAGTTGTTCACCTTGGGTTTACTTACACATGGAAAGAGCCTACTTTACTTTATTTCCCACCAGAATTATATAAACAGTTCATTTATATAACTATAAAATGGAGACTTACCACATGACTAGCCATGACTGTTAATACTTAATTTTCATTGCGCTGTTACCTTTTTTACTTTTAATTTTATTTATTCATTTTTAGAGAGAAAGGAGAGAGAGGGGGCAAGAGAAAGTAGGAAGTATCAACTCTCATATGCACCTTGACTGGGCAAGCCCAGGGTTTCTAACCAGTGACCTCAGCATTCCGGGTTGACGCTTTATCCACTGCACCACCACAGGCCAGGCTGCTCTGTTACCTTTTAAATGAGTTTGTAAAGTCTATAGAATACAGTGGGAGGGGTGATCAGCAATTACAGTAACTAGAGTAGAATTTCCAAGAGGATAATGAGAAAGTCTTCCCTGAAGACTCATTTTAGGTAGCTGGGGTGTATCTACCCTGGCCCTGTCAGGATGAAGTGCTTTTTTATTTCACATATTTTATCCCAAAGTCAATGAGACATCCTGGATTGGGAAGCAATGTTCTTGACTAGCATTAATTTAGAAAAGATGGAGATTTTACACTCAAACATATTATAGACCCATTTTATAAATCTCTTGCTCTTAAGAGACTCCCCACTGTGTTACAATGCCTGAGCTGCCTGGGCAATAAGAGCGATCAGTCCTGATCCTTAAGGCTTCATGGTTTGTTTTATGTCAGTTGCTCATTGGTCTCTGTGTGTTTACTCTGTCCATCCCTGCCCTGAATGATTATACATCCATTACCTTTTCTCTTTTCAGACTAAAATACTTTTTTCTTATTTATGCATTTCATTCATTCATACATTCTTGCTTGTTGCTCAAAAGTGGTTCTTCTGTCATTCTTGTCCCATGAGTTTTGTTGTTGGATGACTTTTAGCAGGTATGATCATGTCTACATTTATTTATACTCTCTTTCTGGTTATTCCTTTATATTGAATCTATTGTATTGCTACAGTTAGTACTTTTGTTTGCTAGCATACCTATGTGTAATTTTAAGCGAATACTAATATGCATTATAGTGTATAGTATGTCAACATAACTAGCAAATATCTGAATCTTAAGTACTATAATATTAAGCATAGGTAATTACTACTCAGACTGCTAATATTTTAGCACTTGCTATAATCAATACATTTTCAGGCATATTTATGTATTTAATCACTTGACTCAAGTCCTTAAGTTACTGTTTAAGTATTATACTGAAATGAAGGCAGAATTTACAGATGAAAATAATTAGAAAACATTTATTTAATAAAATAATTATGGTAAAGTAATGTTTTTAAACAGCCTTTAACATTTAGGCATTAGTTTTGAAGAGAAATTCTGTGTTTGAGAAGAAAGCCTTCCATGGACTGGAGTGGGGAAGCAAACCTGGAAATATAATGTAATATCCTGGCAATGTTGCCTGTGGGTTGGGGTGTGCCATGCAAATTGAAAATATTTGTGGATGTGTAATGAATGAAGGTTTGGTCTGGGTGCCAAGTCAATGTAAGGAATGAAAGCCACATCTCGTGAAGATGGTTTAATGACAACCCTGGCTTTCAGCACATTGATGAAAAGCTTTATTATTCCAATTCTCCTGCAATGGCAGGAATCCTCTTGGGGGTTAAGCTTATCCAAGTCTTATCTCATTTCCAAGGTTAAGTATCAGGTTCTGATAGATGGTATGAAATTATTAAACCCTGTGGATTTTGAAAGGCCTTTGGAATCATCTGTATCAAGAGAAGTGATTTGAAGATTCAGTAAGTTTATTTTTGATTCATTTCTACTTTGTCCTACTTTGAGAGGGAGCAGAGAGAGAAAAGGACTGGTCAGGATTGTCATGTGGTGTACATTTCCTTATGAAATAATGATTCGTGTCACTGGACACGCATTTGTCTGGCAGTTATATGGGAGTGTCACAGTGTGTTCTTCCTTCTGACTTCTTTCCTTATTCAGTAAGATTCAGGGGCCTACATTGGTCTTAATGTGAAGTTATCCTCTGGCTCCAGAGAAATAGAAGAGGTTTGCCTGATTTTCTATGTCAACTCATCACTGGAACTGCTGTTGGCCTGCCCCCCTCCTGACTGCATGCAGTCTTGCTTATTTGACAGAATTGTGATCTCCAGCCCATGCTTCCCTGTGATCTCAGGTTTCTGATCTACTTTATCTGACTGCATCTGTCTCTGGTCCTCATTTGTTTTCCCAAAACTTATGTTGTCTTACTGAGATCACTGCCTTGTTGATAGCTAACTGCTATCCTGGTGCAGACATAACACAAATTGCAAGACTGGGGCGAAAATTTTAACCTGCTTCCTTACCCAGTAGGTTTGGTTTTTAAAATTTGTGTCTTACTCCATATTAGACAGCTTGTGTATGGTAAGAATTTTGGGAATGTTTCCAATGTCAATTATCTGGAGCTGTCTCTGAATAAAATTGTTGGTGTTACTCTTTAGGCTACTAAATATACTATGCCTCTATGTGATGTCAAAGGGTCACTTAAAATGTTGGACCAGATTAAGAAACATCTTTATTCTCATCTAATAAGAACTCACATAATTTCTTTCAGTAATGAAAATTTTAACTTATTCAACCAATGTGGTTAACAAAATAAGTTGTTATTTTAACCCTGAAGAAGAGAAGGCTTTTATAAAGTGGTCTATATGATTTTACATCTGTGGAATTTATGGAAGAACTTTACATTTTAAAATAGGCCATAAGCTGTTGCAGCTGATATATATGAAAAAAATTTAAATCCTCCAATCTTATAGGAAAACCATGGAACTTTAAAAATTTCAATGACTGATTTTATAAATAAACATGTCTAATTTAGCATAATAAAAAGCATTATAAACTTGAGTTTAATTACAATATACCTTTCAAATTGCTATGTGTCTTTTTTTTTTATTTATCCCTATATGTGATACTTTTATCTGTTCATCTTCAGTACTTAATTCACATATTAATTTCCTATCATCTTCCAAGTGAATTATTTTTACTTTGGGGTTTTTTACCAGGATACTTTATAATTAGGATCATTGCAACAATAACTTGATTTTGAATTCTAGATCTACTAATCATGAGCTGTTTGACGTTGGGTTGATCATGTATTGGTTTTAAATATTAAATTGTCTTCTGTAAAATGATACTCTGGTACCTATTTATTAATAGCAAACAGCCCTTCTTTGAGATTGATGAATGACATAACGTGTGATAAACAATGTCAATCAAATATAGTTTTGATGCCATGGCTAGGTTTCCCAGTGGATAAAGCATCTGCCCAGTGCAGCAGAAGTCATGAGTTTGACTCCTGGTCAGGGCACTTACAAGAAGCAATCTATGAGTACACAACTAAATGGAACAACCAAGTGAAATTAGTTGATGTTTCTCTCCCTCCCTCCCTCCCTCCCTCCCTTCCCGTCCCTCCTTCCTCCATTGACTTGCTGTTCAACTTATTTATGGATTCATTGGTTGCTCCTTGTGTGTTCCCTGACTGAGGAACTTATTTAGTAGCCTTAGCTTGTCAGAACAATGCTGCAACAAACTGAGTTACTCAGCCAGGGCCTCCAGGGACTCTCTATGGTCTAATAATGTAAGCAGACCCTACAGACATCTAGACATTTGGATGAGACTGATCTTCTCAAGATTTAACTTTATATTGTTGCTTCGAGTTGTATCCAAAGTATGTATATGCTTCCTTCTCAAGTTTCATAAACTAAAACATTTTGAATAGTTTGAAGTATGTGACTGTGTAAGATTCTAGGACTTAATGAAATAAAGAAATTGCATTTTTCATGTCAGTAAAGAATCTTTTTAGGAATAAATTATTTTTCAGAGGTTAGTTTTTAGAGCATAGGAAATTATTTATAGTTCAGTACAGGAATATGCTGATTATTTCAGTTGGAATTTAGAATTTATCTTTCTCTTTATTTTATCAAAATTTTTGAGATGTAATTCACATGCAAGATAATTTATTCTATTTAGGGAATAGTTCTGAGTTTTGGCGAATGCATGTAACCATATAACTGCCGTTACAGTTAAGATGCAGAGCAGTTCTCAGAAACTTTGCTTTTCCTCTCTTTACTTACCTCTGCTTGACCATCAGCTCTTGACAGGCACTGATATATTTTTGTGTTTATGGTTTTGCTCTTTTCAGATTGTCATATCAATAAAATCATACAATATGAAGCCTTTAGGGCAAGTTTCTTAAATTAACATGTTGTATTTGAGATTCTCTCATACCGTTGTGTCCGTAGCCCATCGCCTTTCATAACGGAGCAGCGTCCTGTTTCACAGGAATGCCGCAGTTTGTTCAGTCACTTTATAATTTATTTTATGTTATAGGTAGTGTTCCTGCCATGAACACTAGCATGCTATTATCACTGACTAATTAGGGTTTTGTATATCTTCATTTGTTTTTATGGATCTTCCTAATAAATTCTCATCATTTTAGTATTTGGAGAGAGCTTGTTTTACCTTTTATATTATTTTGTGATTGATATTTTAGTAGCTTTTGCAAATAATGAAAAATGGGTCATATAAAAATTATACTAAAATACCCATGATCTGATAACAATTTATATTTTTTGGAATACTTTTTTTTGGTATCAAAATAATTGTGAAAAATTTGAAACTACCAACACATATAAAAGAATATTAGGAGGAAAATCTATAGAGCTCTGACTTTGCTTAGAGTTTTCTGGAAAAGAAATAGAGTAAATTTTTAAAAATACATAATGTGTATGAACTCAGACTCAAAGATTGAGAACCTAGCAATAATTAACTTGTAAGATTTAAATGTGGAACCAAAATTAGTTAGTTTAGTTAACTAAATTAGGGGAAGTAAGCTGAGGCTATGGAATTTGGGTGAGAAAAACAGTTTTAATGTTTAAAACAAGGAAGTATTGAAGAACGACAACCATAGCTTATTATTTTAACTACCTGCACCTCCCAGGGGGCTTTCTCCTTTCATTAGTCTATATAAACTGTGTTTCAAGTACAGGTAAAATGAGATATTTTAATTTCTCCAGTAGTGATAAAGTATGGATTCAAAGTCTAAAAGATAAATTACACAAAATTACCAATCCAAAGTTATGAAGTATAGAAAAAGATTTCTAAACATAATAGCTTAAAGCAAGAATGGACAGATTATTTTACCGTTATTCTATTCTATGTGAAAGTAAAGTAACATGCATTCTACTTGTAAATGTGTATACTTATTTTATGGTACATATGTTTGTAATCTTTTCGTTGTTGTTGTATTTCTCATATTTTCCCATGAAGAACTTCAAATTACTATATTACAGTGCAATTCATATTAATATTTAAGTTTTTGTACAATTTATATCTACCTTTGGATTTTGAAGCACTTAGAAATCATTGTAGTCCTGTCCCATCACCTTGTTTTTCTGAAGACATTCATCTCTTGCATGGTGGGTAGACACAAGAGTTCCAGAAGATACAAGACTCTTAAGTCTCAATCAAGAGAATATTCCTTTTCTTCATTGCATCACTGACATGGAATGAATCCCTCTAGAAATAATTAGTATTTGGAGAGAGCTTGTTTTACCTTTTATATTATTTGGGAACGACAAATTCTCGTTCCCAAATCTTTTATCCAAAAGTAGAGATGATTACCTGGCCTGTGGTGGCACAGTACATAGAATGTTGAACTGGAATGCTGAGGTCTTCAGTTCAAGGCTCTAGGTTTGCCCAGTCAAGGCACGTTACGTGAAGCAACTACTATGAGTTGATGCTTCCTACTCCTTCCCCCTTTCTCTCTCAAATAAAACTAAAGATAAATGAATTAATTCAGGCTCCTGGTTGACTCTTGTCAGTGACTCTCTCCATATTCCATCCTCGTATACCAACAGCCATTACTCTACATCATGCGCACATTAGCTCTTATCAGACCAGTGATTCTCCAGCTGTGGTGGGGATGAGACTCATCTGGAGAGTTAATAGTGCACCCAGAGGCCCGGCCTTGTCAGATTAGGTTAGGGCTTGGGCCAGATTTTTACCAAATTCCCTGGGTGGTTTTGATACCTGGTGAAGTTGTGAATCGCTGGTGTGGAACCTCGCTTGCACATCACAGGGGCCCCTAGGAACCTCACCTCCACCCTATCTCAGTCCACTCTAATCAAGACAGAATACTTAGGTGGGCACAAGTTGTCTTACTGTCTAATCCACTTTGTTGTTGTAGTTATAAATCTGTGTTGTTGGCCTCCAATGGACAGAGTCACACTTTCTACCTTAGCATTCAAGGACCTAAGCCTAACTGTCTACCTGTGTGTTTGTTTACTCCACTACAACTGAACTCCTTCTTAGGAAGCAATGTTAAAAGTGTCACTTCTCACTGGAATAAATTCAATAAAAAATAAATAAAAAGAGTGGCTTCTTCTCTCATGACTATCAGTTCAACTCATAGCTATTCCTAATAACACTTGTCTAAGATTCACCTTTTTTGGGGAAGGTGAAACCCAAAACACAAAGCTCTTTAGAAGCTTTAAATATAATCTATATAAATATAAGGAAGAAGTCATTGAATAGCACTTGGAGGTGCAAATATGAGAGGTTAGTCCCTCAAAATGCCACATTGTTACTTACCATTTAATTATTTTACTTACAATATTTCAGCTGACCCTCTGCTTGATCTTGCATGCATTTCACTCCTCAGTTCTGTTTTCAGCCTCCTGAACCTCTGTGATTTCTCCAGTGTGATGTGCTTCCTTATTCCTCCACACTGGTTTGCAGTTGTCAGGCAGCCACTTTTAGGGAAGACATCCTGCTGTAAGTGAGGGTCGTTGTGCTTTCTGCATTATCCTTATACCAAGCAAGGGAGCTAACTTGATTCCTTTCATAATCACTGCACATGACAAGCTCCCTAAAATGCATATTGAATGGAATGAATTTACTCATTTTGTGCTATTAATCTGTATAGCATTAATATTTGCAAGTAATCATAATAGCAGCTGTTGTTTCTTCAGTAGTTAACATGTACTGGCCTTCCTAAGTAATTTATGTATACTACCATCTTTATATATCCTTAAAACAAGCATCTGAGAATGTAGATTTGTTAACTCCATATATGGGGCAGCTTGAGACTCAGGAAAGTTAAATAACTTACTGTGTTGTAACAGATAATAGGAACTGGAGCTGAGTCATAAATATAATAGCAAGTTTATTGATAGTGTCCATAATCAGCTTAATATTGGTTATACAATGTATTTTAATGTATTTTTTAAGTGTAAAGCAAACAGGTGACAACTATGTAATATTTTAAAGGCTTACAATGACTGAATTTATTTTGTTACACAAAATTGAAGGTGATCTTTCAAACCATTTAGAGAAGGTTTTTTAAAAAACCTTATTTTAGTGAGAGAGAGAGAGAGAGAGAGAGAGAGAGAAGGGCAGAGGAGCAGGAAGTATCAACTCCCATATGTGTCTTGACTGGGGAGGCCCAGGGGTTCAATGTGGCGACCTCAGCATTCCAGCTCAATGCTTTATCCATTGCGCCACCACAGGACAGGCAAGTAGTTTTGTAATTGTACAGGCACATTTGTGTGTATGTGTGAGTGTGTGTGTATGTTTGTCTTTGTGCGTTTGTATTTACGTGCAGTTCAACTGAAGTTGAATAGGTGGCATTCTCTTCTTCAACAACTGCTCCCTCTGTGCTTCTTGAATGGAAAGTCTGATTCCATATTTCAAGTACATTTTGTTATTTAAAGGATCTCAACTTTTTTTTTAAGACTTGGTTCTAAAATGTACAATAATGTTTTAGCATCATGAGTGATTATTAGCCCTCTCACCCTCCTAGCCTTCTCAGTACCGGCTTGACTTGACTCCATTGGCAATTTTGGAGGCTGAGGTCTGTTACGTGCTCACTCCCTTCATAGGTCTCCACTTTTCTTCCTGGTGTTCCACGCTGTGGGGGACATTCCAATGTGAGTTCTATCTGGGGCACCTTTAATAGTTCTTAAGGACTTTAGGTCTCTCCTCTCGGGTTTCTTGGCATGGCAACTCACTATCTACCAAGAGCCATCAATAGCAAATATGGGGACGCCTCCACAAGTTTTCCCTTCTCTTGTGGGTATGCACAGGGTTCAAATTCCCACATACCTTATATAACATCCACGGACTCATGCACAACTTATCTGCCTCACCAAATATGCAGTGAAGGTTCCGTCTCCTACCCACATACATACACACACTCCATCTCTCTCGAACCTTCTCCTGCACCAGCAGAATCAAGTGCCTTTATAACAGAAAATTCAAGGTGCAAAATGTAAACTAGTCTTCAAGTCAGTAGGAATTTGAGTGAAGAGAATAGAGGGAATGTTTCAGGACACCTCAATCTTAAATAAGGGGGAAAATTCTAGTAAGTGATTCAGTTATTCCCCAGTTTTATTATTCACATCAGTAGTTTTCATTTCTTTCCTCTGATCCACAATAAGGAATACACTGCATCTCAGTCAAGTTCTCTGTTCTCTCCCTCTCCCTCTCTCTCTCTCTCTCTCTCTCTCTCTCTCTCTCTCTCACACACACACACACACACACACGCACATGAAATAATTTTTTTAAAAAACAATACTTTTCTATAGTGCAAGCCCTGTAATCTAATTTCTATTTTTGTCTATTCAGTCCTATCAGTTTTTAAGACATTTGTTTCATAGCCCATTAAACGCTTAGCTAACCTTTGGAGGTCAGGTCACACAGTTCATCAAACCCTGCTGTAAAAGGTTAAGACTGGTAAACATGTTGCCCTTTTTCTCCCCAGTACAGTGGATTCTCAAGTCAATAGATGGACTTCCCTGAAGTTGGCTCTAAAAAATTGAGAATATTTATGCTGAACCGACATTTTCTCTGCTGTAACCCCTGCACTACAAGGGAACATTTGGAGGCAGGAGAAATAGCAATTAATATGTCATGGCAACTGCTCATCAAGTATGCTTTGAGTAGAAGATAGCTTTGTGTGCACATTTCTGTGCATTGTGTTTATAAGACCAATGTTAATGCTTTCTCCAAATATAAAAGTAACACTTGCTGTTCTTAAATACATAAGTTAAAAAATTACCAACTCTTTCTCACTCATGCAGAGTAAGCATTATTACATATTTTTTAGGCCCTACACAGCACCCATACATGCTCATGTTTGCTTATATTTTAGTAGTCTTTTCGTTTCTGCCAGGGCTTTATTTATTCTAGAAGTTGATATGACAGACATTATAACCTTGGTAAGAAAGCCAGTCCTTGCTTGAAAGTTTAAACTGATAGCCTTCCTCTTGTCTTGAAAGGTAAATTTATGATCTCTTTAGGATAAGAACATGATCTTTAGAAACTTAGCTTTTTACCAGCTTTTCTCTCATTTAACATGAAAATGCTTAGATTTTTCTTTTCTTTTTAGCCTTTACTGTATACTTGCTAATTTTATTCTCAGTGTGACTTCTCAGATATCCACAGGGAAAGGCAAATTACTTTAAAATCATCCATGCAGGAAAGTTCAAAAAACAGACTTTGCTTTGTAAAAATAAAGTTGGCTGCAGATGCTTTATTGGGGCACACACCAAGATATCAGGAGAACACAAGTAATGATCTGGGTGAGAAAAAAATGGTAACATTTTTGCCTCAATTACATATTTGTCCTCTGAGATACTGGGGTGTATGGCAGGCACACACACTGAACACTGTCTTGAAGTGTTCATGATGATGATTGTAACCATATATCAAGTGTGCTTCCTGTGGGGGCACCCGACACTGTGCTAGACATTGTTGTGAAATTCTCACAACAGAACTTTGAGGTAAATATTATCAACATTTTATGCATAACATAAAAAAGATTCATGAAGTTTCTTATTGATTTAACATCATGCTTTTAACCCAAGGTCTTATGAATCTGGTCTGGACATGGTTGTCAGGTAGGTGTAATAGTAGTGTTGAGTTTACCTTTGTTCATTAATGAGCGGTTCCCTTTCAGACATCTAATGGGAATGTAGTAGATGTCTTGTCTGTTAATAATAAATATCAAAGCGGGGAACAGTGTTTTTATTTCTTTTTCTTTTATTTACAAACAACATTTTTGTATTATAATGAGCTCCCTAATGCAATATCAAGGATTCTCATTTGCTTTAAATTTCTCTGTCAGACTTCCTAACTGACCATAACATTCTTTTCAGTGGAATAAAAATGCTCAGCAAAGTTCTTCTGCACCAGCAATCCACCCAGCCTCCACCAATCATTTGTTGATGGCATCAAAATTAAAACTTGTGCCATTCTGACCTTCTTCCATTTACGACTCTCCTCTGATGATTGAAAAGGAGAATTTTTAACTCAATAAGAGATAAGTTGATTTGCAAGAGGCACTTATTATGCACTATGCAGAATAAGCTAGTTAGTTATATAGTTATTTTTAATTATCTTGCCTTTTAAACTCTCATACTAGAGTTAAGTAAACATACCACCATATTACAGTATGAATGTTTTTTTAATTTTTCTTAGATTTCAGAATTAAAATATTCTTAATCTATGTGCTTACCTTTACTAGTGTGTTACATACAATATTCTTTTTTCTCTTTTTGTTCCTTTAATTAAATGATTACACACGACCAGATTATAGTGTACTAATTTTTTATTTTGCTTGGTCAGATCTGCTGTTGAAGTTCTCTGTTAAATTCTACAGTTCAGTCATAACATTCTTCAAATTTAGGATTTTTAAAAATGGTTTTAACATCTTTGTTGAACTTTTCATTTTGTTCATGTTCTGTTCCCCAGTTTTTATTTAGTTGCCTGTTTTCTTGTAGTTCACTCAATTTCTTTAAGAGAATAATTCTGAATTCTTTGTCAAACAGTTCATAGATCCCATTTTTTAAAGTCAATCATTGGTATTTTGTTTCCCTTTTTGGTGTCGTGTTTTCTTAATTATTCATGGTTTTTATTGCCTTTTATTGGTGTGCACAGACACCAATAAAAGGCAATAAAAACCATGAATTAAAAAGACTGGCTTCAGCAGGCAAATCCCTTCACAGTCAATCTATTCAAAGATTGTGGGTGGGAGTTCTTGGAGAGGTAGGTCTGGTGGCTGGATCCGCATATGGGCAGACCTGGTGCTCACCCAAGGCCTTTGATTGGCCTAGTGCTAGGGTGGGCCAACTCGGGTTTGCTGTAAACATGGGTGCTCTATTTTTTTTCCCATAGGAAGAGTATCTCTTTCCATGGTGGGCTACTGGGATTGGGTTGGGGTGATGGGGGTCTATCTTTCCGACCCCTCTTGATGAACCTTTGATTTTTGTGCTTCCCTCAGTGCTGTAATCCCTCACCTAGAATCCTTTTCTTCTGTAAAAGTATTTTCATGTTTGTTTGTTTGGAGGGGAATGAACACTAGCAATAGCTATACTGCCATTTTTCACACATCACTGCTATCCTATCCTCATTTATTTTCCTGTTATACTTTTGCTCTTCAGTTACCCTCCATAGCTTTTTTGTGAAGAACCTTAAAGCTAAGAATTGGGGATTTAGGGTTAAAGGAAAAGCTTTCTAATAAGATTATATTAAGTTAACTCTTCCCTAGTGACTGAATTTATAAATCAACAGAGAGAATGCAAACAGCAGAAAAAGGTGGCCAAAGAGTGTGACATGAGCATATGTGTGAGGCTTTAAGACAAGACAGGTGTTGTGTTTAGCAGTGACAACTTCAATCTCAATATGCCTCAAAATCATCATTAATAAAATTAGGCCAAGAACACCTCATTCTCAAAATTTTCTTAGGGAAAGCTGTGGATCTTTTCTTAATGAAGCTTTTAGATGTGAGGCAAAATTGTTTTGAATAGCCGTGGATTCCAATCAAGATAAGCTAGAAGATACTTCAGTCGCCATAGTACTCAATCCTGCATAACTACCACAGTTAGTATTATTTCTAATTATATTTCCTACAATAACTGCAGTGACATTTCCCTCCAAAGCCACTGGGAAAGGAAACCATGAGACATCTTCCAGCCCAGATTCCTGACATGCTCTTGCTTTCGTTCTCTGGTCCACTGCTGCCAGAGAGGAGCCCCAGCTGGCGGAACTTTCTCCTGTAGCGTACACCTGTCACAATTTGGACATGTAGTCTGTTGGCATTTTATTAGCATTTATTATATGTTTTTTTCATGGAAAACATGTCTGAAATAGCAAACTACTACTTTTCATTAATATAATTTAAAAAATAAGATATAAAAGAAGACTTTGTAAGTCAAAGTGGGAACCTCAAGACCACACAGTAGTTTTTCTGAAGTAAACATTTTCTGGTGCATTGGATAGAGTGTCAGCCTGGGATGCTAAGGATCCAGGTTCAAAACCTCGAGGTCACTGGCTTGAGTGTGAGGTCACTGGTTTGAGCACGGGATCATAGACATGACCCCATGGTCACTGGTTTGAGCCCAATGTTGCTGGCTTGAGCAAGGGGTCACTGGCTTGTCTAGAGCCCCCAGATTAAGGCACATTAATGAACAAGTAAGATACCCACAACTATGAGTTGATGCTTCTCATCTCCCTTCCTGTTTCCCCCTGTCTGTCTTTCTTTGTCTCTTTCTCTCACTAAGAAAAAAATTAAAGATTATCTTAGTTGCCAATAACTATTAAATACAATTTTGGAACACAAACTGTCATTAGGTTGTCATCTATAACAGCATTTTTGTTTTCAGGGTAAATTTTCCAGGAATCTAAGAAGAGAGCACGATCTAAAGGTTCTGAGAGCTGACACGGTCATCACCATACATATGGCCTCATAGTTTTCCCTCCTCCTCACACTCTTTGATCCTCCATTCCCTATAGGCCCACCTATACATCACTTGTACATTCTTCTCTCTTTTCTGGAGACCCTTCTGCTCACACATCTTGTACTTGGTTCAAAGTGTCCTTCGGTAAATTTCTCTCTTTGACACAAAGTTTCAGTTTCAACCTTTGCCTTGAAAGGCAAGATCTGTGTCTTGGTTCAGATTCATAGTAGACAAGTTGCATTGTCAGTTGGAGACAGTGGATACATTGATCTTGAATCGGGTCAGCGACACCATTCTGTCAGTGCATATCTGTTTTACAAAAGAATTAAACAATGGTTGGTCATTGCTTGTAGAATCAGACTTTGCCAGGGATGTTTATAAGTAAAATATTTGGGTTGTGTGATATAGTCTAACATAAGCTACTATCCTATCCAAAGACAGTGACACACACAAGAAAATCTGGTGCATTTGGGGAATACTTAAGTAGTGAATTCAAAAGCCAAAAGCATCATACATTTGTCATTTTAGTATCTGGTCAGCTTACTGGAAAAAATCTTTTCTTTTCTGGTAAGTCACCCATTGCAAAAATTCAGTAAATACAGGATAATTATAGTAATAAAGAATAGCTGTAATCATCATCATTGAGGACTATTTGGTCATTTTTATAAAGCTATTCTTTCACCACCACAGCCTTCCTGACCCTAGAGATTTGCCATTTCACTCCTGAATCCAGGCTGACTTCATTTATTCCATTAAGGCCAAAAAAAAAGTTCCTTTTTCATTGATGATTTGTTCATGGACCTAAATTCTCCTTTTTCTGTAAAAAGTGTTTTTAAAAAAGTACATACCACAAAAGTCTTGATATCAGCAGTTATTTTATTTTATTTTTTAATTTGTAGTCCCTGTTTAGCTTATATAACACCTTTGCCTAAAAATACCCAAATAGATTATTTAAGATAAAACCCAAAACTCCTTAGTATGGTATGTAATAACTTGGTCTCAAGTACACTTTCAGCCTTATTTCTCTTAATTTTGTCTCATAAACCACTTGACCTTCTAAAAATAAGTCACATTTATGCTCACTACTCACCGACTTTTGTCACTTTGTCTACGCAGTTTTCTCTACTTGAAATCCACTACATAATTCTCACCACTTTGTTTAGTGCTATCTATTATTGAGGTATAGTTGGCTCAATGATAGAGTATTGACCTGCTTCTCTACCCCTCCCCACCTCACTTCTCTCTCTCTTTCTCTCTTCCTCTTCCCTTCCTGCAGCCATGGCTCGATTGGAGTGAGTTGGCCCTGGGGGCTAAGAATGGCTCCCGGGGCCATTCTCTTCTTTAGGCAAGAAGAGCTGGATTGCTGAGCAACTGAGCGATACCCCAGATGGACAGAGCATTGCTCCTTAGTGGACTTGCCAGGTGGACCCTGGTCAGAGTGCATGTGGGAATCTGTCTCTCTGCCTCCCCTCCTCTCACTGAATAATAAAAAAAAACAAATAAAAATAACATATCATTTTTATAAGGCTTTTTGTAATCACTTTATATAGACATTATCTGATTAAACTTCCTCAATAACTTCTTACGATATTTGCCTTACAGTTTGTTTTATATGAAGATGATATTACTTTGGTAGGAACAGCACATGTTCAGTTTATCTGTATATCACTGCATTGCCATTAATTTTACATATCAAATGTTGAAAAGCTATTTATCATCTGGATAAAATAAGTTTATGAACTCGATTTAATCTCTAGCATATTAAATATCAAAAACTACTGATCAATTCCCAATAAAACATACTGCAAAAATGTAGAAGACTTTCCATTTTCAAATTATATCTTTTTAGTGATGTTCATGTGTAGCAAAACTCTACTGTAAAGTTATTTTGAAGTCCCTCTGCTCCAAATGTCCCCTATACTACTATTATGATTTTCTGCTGGTTTTCACTGATTTAATCATATGTCTTGTATTTTTTCAGCATGGTTCAGGAGCAGAAGTATGATTTATAAACTTGTGCCCTATAATATCAATATTCATCACAGCGTCTACCCAGTTGCTGACAGCACAGAGAAAATTATGTATGCTCTTATTTCTAGTAGTCATCATTGTTGAACCATTCTTTCTTTTCATTATCATTAGGACTTTGTTCTATTCTTATCACAGTTCTGACCCCTTATTCATCATCAGATAAGAGCAAGAAAATTTGAACTGTACACACTTCACCATTAGCTCTATAGTAACCAATGTAGCACTTTCTGCATATGGCGGCCTCATCTGTATACACTGTGATTCATGTCCGTATACTTTTGATAGACAGGTGGGATTTGACCCACAGAGAGACACCTGTAAGTGATGTCAGAGAAGCTCTTACTGAAAAATCTCATTCTAAGAAAAATAAGATGAGAATATCCAAATGTATTTTGAAACTATGGGTCAAGTCTGAGCAGAAGAATAATGGACCACAGTTCATCGCCTAGCACTTAATGCAGTCATTCTCTTGTTGGACTCTTACCTGAATCCTAGAGAGAGGGAACTGCATTAAAGCACAAAAGAACATATAAAAACTAAAACTGCTTTATAGAAATGCCAATCAGACACTGAAAGTAAAATGCAAATCTGAATAGTGCCTGAAGTAAGAGTGTACATAAATCTTCCCTGTGGAGATGGCATCACCCATTTAGCAGGTGTCAGAACTTTAGGGGAAACACAGTTCTGTCTTTGATACCTATGTTCCAGACAATGATATAAAACATTATTACAACCCACTAAACCGGGATTTAAAAAACCTGGCAATTGGAGAGGTAGTATACAAAATGATTTGGCATGTAATGCCCTCCTTGGGGACAACCTAAATTAACTGAGGAGGCCATAGGGAGGCTAAAGAATCACCCTTAGTTCTCTAGAATAGGACCAGAGGAAAAAACAAAACAGTATTATGAGTTTGTTGTCTGTGTGAGAACCTTACTTGGACTCAATTTCCTTCTCAAACTTTATCTTATCTTTCCTTCATCAGCAAACTTCTTGAAAGAATAAATTACATTTCTGTTTCTTTATTCTTACTTCAATACATTGTCTATCCTCTTGCAATATGATCTCATCTCCTACCCACTCCACTAAAATACTCAAACTAAGACTCTGGTGGCTCTTTGGGGGCAAGTCAGTCCTTTCCTTTCAACTCTAGTTCTACTCATTTCCCATGCAGTGTTGACACCATGGCACCTTGTACATTTCTTTCCATCCATTCTTCTGTGGTTCTCTTTACTTGCTGGTCAACCTCATTTAGTTCATTTCAATGTCTTCTGACTCTGAGGTGGATATAGTTCATGAATTTACCTGACACCATGTGTTGGCTTTCTACATTCAATATTCAAGGTTTTGACACATGGCATGTCAGCAAAAATTCTTGGACATCACATCGCCTGTCATACTCAGCTGCATCCTGTACATTGATGTTGCTCAAAATTATATACCTGGGTTCTGTGTCTTGGTTGACTTCACAACAAAATTTTGGCTTTACATGGTGAGGGCATGTAAACACTCCACACTCAAGCTGTCAGAAACAAAATTAGACCCTATCTAAAATTGCTTCCCTCCTTTTCTTTCTTTTTTAAATTTTTAAAAAAATTTCTTTTTTAAAATTAAAAAAAAAATTTATTCATTTGAGAGAGGAGAGGGAGAGAAGGGAGACACAAGGGGAGAGAAGCAGGAAACTTCAACTCCCATAAGTGCCTTGACCCGCTAAACCCAGGGTTTTGAACCCGCAACCTCAGCTTTCCAAGTTGACGCTTTATCTACTGTGCCACCACAGGTGATAAAGGCCAGGCTACTTCTCTCCTTTTCTTCATCTTCCTCTTTCACTCTATTTTGTTCATAGCATTACCATCCAGCAACAATTTATATTAAGAACTGGGACAATTTTCAATATCTCCTTCTTCTTTTCCTAATTCCACTCATTCTGATTAGTAATCACTAATTTGTATATTTCCTCCCATTTTATCATTTTTGTATTCAAATACTAGCTTTATTACTGATAAAAAGTTTTTTGGTAAAACTGGCTTGGGTCTTTTACCACAGCAGGCTCTCCAGTGCTCTTTTCTCACCTCTGCCTTTACCTGGACTGCTGGGCAAAGGCAGCCTTCCTCACTAAGTGGCATCTACCTACTTTAGTTAACAAGGTGGTGAAGAAGAAGCCCCTAGGCACAGGTCATGTGGTCTCTTCACCTTTCTCCATTATATATAAGCATTATAGATTGTGTTACAATCATTTTGCTATGAGATTGTATAGCATTATATAATAATAAGTAAAATAAGTATAAGTACAGTTTATATGTTTATGTAGTCTTATGTAGTCTGTATATATAAACTACAGTAAGGCAAGAGTTCATATCCAGTCCAACAGTCTATGCATCAACCAGGAACATCCGTGTTTGCATCCCAAGCATTACATATTCACTCTATTCCTGGTCTGAAGAACCTCCTCTTTGCCCTCCTATATGCTACCCTTCTAGTTCAGTTTCTATTCATAGTTCAACACAAACAATTAGAATAGGCCTCTAACTCGTGGCCATTTCTCCTGTCTCTGCCAGGCCACTTATGGTCCATGCATTTGTTTACACTGATCATTCAGTTGAAGAGTACTTGTTTTCAATATAAGTTTATGAACTCGATTTAATCTTGGCTATGGCTATGGCTTGGCTTATTTATAAACAACTATTTAGAAATTGAAGATTCAAGTGTTGAGTACTTTAAATTAGCCCCCAAGATAGTAATAACAGAACACTGTGATTTCAAGGGAATTGCTCATGTGTACATTAAAAAATTTATGACAGTTTTCTGACTTTAATTTGTCTTCATTTTCAAGGTAAAATTCTGAGGCACCGAAGGATTGACTGATTTGACCAAAGTCAATAGTGAACAGTTAAAGACAGCTCTAGTCAGTACAGTTTTATTTCAGAGTATAAGGTGTTTCTGTATTTTATGAAGCCAAAAGAAATTTAATGAAAATTCATATAAAAACTAAGTGGCTTGATTGATACCAGAACACCTTGCATATCTCTGTCGTTACACTGCTCCACGGCTTAGGACCCCCGCCCCCCCCCCCCCCCCCCGCCACACACACACATCACCAAGGTGAGTGGAAAGGAGCGGAAGATCAATGTGCTATTACTGATCTGCTGTAAATTTCAATAAGATTTATTTTATTTTATGTTCATTATAAAATAAAACTGTAAATTTATTATGGTTTTATATCAGTAATCTGTACAAAACAATACCTAAGTTGTTGAAAATAAGATAGTTGTTTTTTTTTTTTTCAGAGAAAGAATAAGAAAGAAGGTATGGGAAACTTATTGCTACTGAGAACTGGGACAATCAAAATATGAGTCTACCAAAATGTTAAATGCACTGTTAGTAAAAAGTAACTTAAAAATACTAAAAAGACTGATGATTTTTTACTTTTTTATTTTCTTATTTTAGTGAGAGGAGTGGAGGCAGAGACAGACTCCTGCATGTGCCCTGACCAGTATCTACGGGCCAAGCCCACTAGGGGGTGATGCTCTATCCATCTGGGGCCCTTGAGCCATTTTTTATCACCTGAGGCAGAGGCCATGTAGCCATCCTCAGTGCCCGGGACACTTCTTTTGTGTGCCCTGTTTGAGAATTGAACCCAGGACATCCACATGCCTGGCCAGTGCTCTACCACTGAACCAACTGGCCAGGACCAAAAGACTGCTAATTTTTATGACTATTTTTGAAAAGTTGCAGCTATCATTGAGTTCTTTGTTGTATCATGAACTTTAGAGGTGGAGAGGCAGACCTGATATTCAGCTTAGGACTTTACAGTTCATAGTTGTGTTGCTGATAAGCTAGTTACTGAAGGGTGAATCATAGTTATCTTGTTTTTATTTATAAAGAAGGACGCTATTTAACAATGTGTGTGTGTGTGTGTGTGTGTGTATTTGTATAAATTGCATTTCAGTGTATAAGGAGGGCCTGGTGCAAAGCTGTGCTTCAAAGTAGAAAGTCAGAAAAACTTTATTATTATCATGGTGGTTTGCTATATTTTAAAGGGCTCTCAGGAACACAGTGACTTTTTTTAAAACTCTGTCTTGAACATAAGTTGTCCGTATTAAATGCCAAAAGCTTGTGAGAATATGTAATGACTTTCTCTGAAATTCTTAACTCTGTAACACTGAAATGTTAAAGTTGTTTCCCTTAATAGGGAAAGCCAGCTTGCTTAAGCTTCACGGCAGAGGGTATTCTCTGAGTCTTTTATCCCATGATACATGTCTGTAATCTTCATACATCAGGATGGTTAACTCTTTTGTGGACCAGCACAAAATTCCTGGAGGACTGGCAGTTGAAAACCACTGTGTTAAGTGATGCACAGTATAAAAGAGGGAAATGTTGACATCAAAAGCATAAAATATGGGGAGAGCAATAAAAGGTTTGAATTTTTGTTTGCAGTCAAACTTAAATTATCAGTCTAAAGTAGATTGTTATACCTGTTGAGATAATATTCTATATAAACCTCATTGTAACCATAAAGCAAGAATCTACAATAGATACACAAAAGATAAAGAGAAGAGAATCAAAGTGCACCACTACAGAAAATGATCAATTCATAAAGAATGAGAACAAAAGAGGAAGAAAAAACAAGGAAACTGAAACAGTCAGAAAAAAATAAATAAGATGGCATTAGCAAGTTTTTTCTTATCAATTATTACTTTAAATATAAATGGAGTGAATATCAACTAAAGGACATACAGTGGCAGAATGGTTTAAAAAACACCCTAACTGTATGCTACAAAAGTGACTCACTTCAGCTTGAAGAATGAATGTAGTCTCCATATAAAGAGAGGAAAAAGATATTTCATGCTAATGAAAACCCATAAAAGAATAAGAATAGCTGTACTTACCTCAGACAAAAGAGATTTTAAGTAAAGAATTGTAATAAGGTAAGACTAGGTCATTATAAAATTATAAAAAGTTATGATATCAACAAGAATGTGCAATTTTAAGTATATATATGCACTCAACATTGGAGCATTTAAAAATATTAAGCAAATACAGTAATAACTTGGTTTTTGTTGAGTTATTGTCAGTTGTGGTTTTCATTTTCATCTATTTTTTCCACGAAAAATTAGTCTCGGATTTTGTCAGCATGTCCACATGACCTTGCTGCTAATTTTCTGAAAACAAAGGGCAGTCCATGCATTCTCCTGCTCAGTGTGGCATTGTTTCTTGTTGTGTGAGCATCACCCTGCATGTCTAGGCAAAAAATTTCATTGCTTTCCAGTGTTTTTGTGCTTTTTTACTGAGTGTAAGTGCTACTACTACAATTACATGTAAGTGATTACTGCATATAGTAATTGGGTTTACATTGATTCATAGGGAAATAATTGCCTTGGTTTTTGTCTGGTTTGGATTTTGCCAATTGTTTTCAGAAGGTTATCAACAAAAACCAAGGTATCACTGTATTGACATATCTGAGGGAAGACATAGGCAACATTCCAATAATTATAGGAATTTGAGTACACCACTTTCAACAATAAATAAATAATCCCGTCTGAAAATCTATAAGGAAATAATGGGTTTGAACTATACTTTTGACTGATGAACTTAATATATACAGAATACTGTACTGGACAAACACAGAATGCACATTCTGCTCAAGTGCACATGGACAATTCTCTAGGATACCTCATATGTTAGGTCACAAAACAAGCCTTGGCAAATGTAAGAATGTTGAAAGAAAAGCAAGTTATTTTCTAACCACAGTGGTATAAAACTAGAAATCAATAACAAGAAGAAAACTAGAAAATTCACAAATATGTAGAAATTAAACAACATAATCCTGAAAAATCAAAGAATCAAAGAAGAAAATAAAATAGAAATAAAAATAGATCTTGAAACAGATGAAAATGGAAATACAGCATACCAAAACATATAGGATGCAGCAAAATCAATGCTAAGATGAAAGTATATAGACATAAATACCAACATTAAGAAAAAAAAGTAACGATTCCAAGATGACAGCAGAGTAGGCAGACATACAAACTGCTATCACCTGGGACCAAACTGGTTTACATATTAATTTAAGAACAATCGTGAAAAACCAACTGTGGACTAACAGAACAGGACTCGAAAACCAAGGAGCACAGAAGAAACCACATTGAGACTGGTAGGAACAGCAGGGATGTGGTGGGGGCTTCCCCGCTCCCAGGAGCGAGGGGAGGCTGAGAATCCAGAGGGATTTTCATTGTGAGCTCGCCAGCTTGAGCGCAGGCGCATCTGGCTTGAGCAAAAGCTCATCAGCTTGGACCCAAGGTCGCTGGCTCCAGCAAGGGGTTGCTCGGTCTGCTGAAGGCGCTCGGTCTGCTGAAGGCCCACGGTCAAGGCACACGTGAGAAAACAATCAATGAACAACTAAGGTGTTGCGACGGCAACAAAAAACTAATGATTGATGCTTCTCACCTCTCTCCATTTCTGTCTGTCTCTCCCTATCTGTCCCTCTCTCTGACTCTCTCTCTGTCCCTGTAAAAAAATAAATAAATAAAAAAAATAAAACAAAGGCTAAGGTAAGAGATAAAGAAAGTCACTACATAATGATAAAAGAAACCTTACGACAGGAAGATATTACTATTATAAATATATATGTGCCTAATATAGGATCACTTAAATATATAAAACAGATTTTGATGGATTAAAAAGCAAGATCAGCAGCAATAATATAATAGTAGGGAATTTTAATACCCCACTAGCAGCAATGGATAGAACCTCCAGACAGAAAATTAACAAAGAATAGCCTTAAATGACACACTAGATCAACTGGATTTAATAAATATCTTGAGAACCTTTCACCCCAAAGCAGCAGAATATACATTTTTTTCAAGTGATCATGGAACATTCTCTAGGAATGTTAGGACACAAAACTAGTTTTAATAAATTTAAGAAAATTGAAATTATATCAAGCATCTTCTCTGATGACAATGGCATCAGAGAAACTAGAAATCAACTACAACAGAAAAATTGAAAAACATTCAAACACTTGAAGATTAAACAGCATGCTATTAAATAAAGAATGGGTTATTAATGAGATCAAGGAACCAATAAAAAGATTCTGTGAAACAAATGAAAATGAATATTCAAGAACTCAAAATTTATGGGACACAGATAAAGCAGTCCTGAGAGGGAAGTTCATAGAATTATAGGCATACCTTAAAAAGCAAGAAAAAGCTCAAATTAACAACTTAACACTTCACATAAATGAACTAGAAAAAGAACAGCAAGTCCAGAGGAAGTAGAAGGAAGGAAATAATAAAGATCAGAGCAGAAATAAATGACATTAGAGGCAAAAAAAAAAAAAAAAAAAGACAGATGAGCAATGAAACCAAGAGCTTGTTCTTTGAAAAGGTAAACAAAATTTATGAACCTTTAATCAGACTCACTAAGAAAAAATGAGAGAGGGCTCAAATAAATAAAATTAGAAATGAGAGTGGAGAAGTTAACAACTGACACAGCAGGAATTCAAAGGATTGTAAGAAAATTCTATGAAGAAGTATATGCTAGGTGAAATGGATAAATAACCTAGATGAAATGGATAAATTCCTTGAAGCATATAATCATTCAAAAATCAATCTGGAATAATCAGCAAACCTAAACAACAGATTACAAGAAATGAGATTGAAACAGTTATCAAAAAACTCCCAACAAACAAAAGTCCTGGGACCGATGGCTTCACAGGCCAATTTTACCAAATACTCAAAGAAGAACTAACTTCAATCCTTCAGAAGTTATTTTATAAAATTTAAGAGGAGGGAAAACTTCCAAACTTTTTTTATGAGGCAAACATAATCCTGATTTCAAAACCAGGCTAAGACACTACAAAGAAAAAAAAACTATAGGACTATAGGCCAATATCCCTGATGAATTTAGATGCTAAAATTCTCAACAAAATATCAGCAAGCCGGATCCAGTAATACGTGAAAAAACATCATGCATCATGATTAAGTGGGATTTATTCTGAGGAGGCAAGGCTGGTACCATATTTACAAATCAATCAACGTGATTCATCATATAAAATAAAAGAAGGATAAAAACCACATGATAATATTAATAGATGCAGAAAACGCATTTGATAAAACCCAGTACCCATTTATGATCAATACTCTCAGCAAAGTAGGAATACAGGAAACATACCTCAACATGATAAAGGCCATCTATGAAAAACCCACAGCCAACATCATACTCAATAAGCTAAAATTAAAAGCAATCCCCTTGAGACCAGGAACAGGGCAGAGGTGCCCACTTTCAGCACTCTTATTCAACATAGTTCTGGAAGTCCTAGCCACAGCAATCAGATAAGATGAAAATAGAAAATGCATCCAAATTGTAAAAGTAGTAAAACTTTTATTATTTGCTAATGACTTGACACTGTACATAGAAAACCCTAAAGTCTCAGTCAGAAAACTACTGGATCTGATAAATGAATTCAGCAAGGTGGCAGGATATAAAATCAATATTCAGAAATCAGTGGCATTTATTCACACCAACAATAAACTGTCAGAAAGAGAAATTAAGGAAACAATTCCCTTCACTATTGCAACAAAAAGGATAAAGTATCTAGGAGGAAATTTAGCCAAGGGGTTTAAAAATCTGTACTCACAAAATTAAAATTATAAGACATTGATAAAAGAAATCAAGGAAGATACAAACAAGTGGAAGCATATATTGTGTTCATGGATAGGAAGAATAAACAACATTAAAATGTCTACACTCCCCTAAGGAATCTATCAACTTAATGCAATTTCTATTAAAATACCAATGTCATACTTCGAAGATATAGAAGAAATATTCCAAAAATTAATATGGAACCAAAAAAAAAACAAAAATAAAAAACAAAAACAAAAAACAAAGCACAATTAGCCTCAGCAATCTTGAAATAAAAAAATAAAGCGGGTAGTATCACACTTTCAGATATCAAGTTATACTATAAGGCCATTGTACTCCAATCAGCTTGGTACTGGTATAAGAACAGGCATACAGATCAATGGAACAGAACAGAGAACCCAGATATAAACTCACGCCTTTATGGTCAATTGATATTTGACAAAGCAGGTAAGGGCATACAATGGAGTAAAGACAGTCTCTTTAACAAATGGTGCTGGGAAAATTGGACAAAGACATGCAATAAACTAGACCACCAACTTACACCATTCACAAAAATAAACTGAAAATGGATAAAAGACTTGAATGTAAGTAGTAAAACTATGATCATCTTGGATGGAAACATAGGCAGTAAGCTCTCCAACATCTTTCACAGCGATATATTTGCTGATTTATTTCTAAGGGCAAGTGAAATAAAAGAGGATGACCAAATGATATATATCAAACTAAAAAGCTTTTGCACGGTAAAACACATAATGATCAAAATAAAAAGACAAACCACACAATGGGAGAACTTATTCACCAACAGATCAGATAAGGGGTCAATAACCAAAATCCATAAAGAACCTGTAAAAATTACACAAGGGAAGTAAAAAGTCCAATCAAAAATTGGTCAAAAGAACTAAATAAACACTTCTCCAAAGAGGACATAGAGATGGCCAATAGTGATATGATAAAATGTTCAACATCACTAATCATTAGAGAAATGCAAATTAAAACCACCATGAGATACCACCTGACACATGTCAGAATGGTGCTCATTAACAAAACAACACGTAATAAGTGCTGGCGAGGGTGTGGAGAAAAGGAAACCCTCCTGCACTGTTGGTGGGAATACAGACTGGTGCAGCCACTGTGAAAACAATATGGAGATTCCTCACAAAATTAAAAATTGAACTGCCTTTTGACCCAGCTATCCCACTTTTTAGGAATATATTTTAAGAACAAATCACTGCTTCAAAAGAAGAAATGCACCCCCATGTTTACTGCAGCATTGTTTACAATAGCCAAGATCTGGAAACAGCCCAACTGTCTGTTAGTGGATGAGTAGATAAAAAAGTGGTGGTACATATACACAATGGAATACTACACGGCAGTGAAAAAGAAGGAAATCTTACCCTTTGCAACAACATGAATGGACCTAGAGTCTTATGCTAATAAGCAAAATAAGCCAGCAGAGAATGAAAAATATCATTTGACCTCACTTATATGAGGAATCCAATGAACAATGTGAACTGAGGAACAGAAGAGAGGCAGAGAAGGGGTCAAAATGTCCAGAGAGAAAGTGGCCAGAGGTAAAGGGATGAGAGGAGGGGATCAAAGAAAGGAAAGACATTAGTGAAAGTATATACACATAACACAGAGAGATAGAGGTCAGGATATTAAATCATGGAGGTAAGGGGGAAAGGCATTGGGGTGAGGGGGCAAACGGGTATTAAGGAATCATGGGGAGAGGGAGGGAGATATATTTGGGGGAACACTTGTAACTATGTAAACACAACAAATTAAAATCAATAAAATAAAATTTTTTATACAAATAAAAAGGAAAAGAAGTAATAAACATTCTAAGTTATACTTTAAGAATTTTAAAAAAGATCAAACTAAGTTCAAAAGTAGCATATGGAAGGCAATAAAGAAAGATCAGAGCATAAATAAATGAAATATAAACCAGAAAAATAAAGAAAAAAGGTGAACAAAACTATCAAACTGGCTTTTTAAAATAAACTTGACCACCGTTAGCTAACGTATGATAAAGGAAGATTCAAATAAAATCAGAAATGAAAGAGGAGACATTACAACTAACTTCACAGAAATAAAAAGGATTGAGGGATTACTGTTAACTATTACAGCAAATTGGATAACCTAGAAGAGATAGATAAATTTCTAGAAACATACAACCTTCCAAGACCGAATAGTGAAGAAATAAAAAATTGAAATAAACCAGTAATGTGTATGAAGATTGAATCAATAATCAAAAATCTCTCAATAAAGTAAAGTCTAGAACCAGATAGGTTCACCAATAAATTCTACCACTTAAAGGAAAATTAGCTCCCAGCCTTAGTGCAATCTTCGTAGAAACTTCTGCACCATGAGAGCCAAGTGGAAGACGAAGCGGATGCTCAGGTTGAAGCACAAAAGAAGAAAGATGAGGCAGATGTCCAAGTAAACCACTAGCTTGTGCACCCGGGGAAGCCACAGGAGCAGAAATAAGGAAAGCCAGAGGTCAGGGACACTGGTTCAAGTTGTTGGACTGCATTTCTGCTGTCTAGAACTGCTCCATGGATCTATAACATAAATGCCACCTGATCACTGCAACTACCTTTTGAGAGGCCCACCATGCTTTACAAAAACAGTCTTTTGTGGTTCTTTGCCCTGGACCTGTGATATTCTAGAGTGGTTCTGTTCTCAGTGTGGCTGAATGTAATGTGTATAATAAATCATCTCTTCTATTTTAGCTGAAAAAAATAAAAAAGACAAGAAAGGTAAATCTATTCCTTCCCAAACTCTTTCAAAAAAAGTAAGAGGAAGGAACACTCACAGTCTCATTCTATGAGGGCAGCATTACTCTGCTACAAAAGTCAGATAAGGAACTATAAGAAAACTGCATGACAATGTACTGAATATAGATGCAAGTTTTCTCAATAAAATATTAGCAAACCAAATTTATCAGCACACTGAAAGGATCATACACTATAACCAAGTGGATTTGACCCTGGGAAGCAAGATGGTTCACCATATACAAATCAGTAAATGGAATATGGCACATTAATAGAACGGAATGTTAAAATCATATCATCATCTCAATATATGCAGAAAAAGCATGTGATACAATTCAATATCCTTAATAATGAAAATTCTCAACTAATTGGATATAAAAGGAATGTACCTCATAACAATAAAGGCCATATATGACAAAACTGTTAGTACTATTCTCTATGGTGGAAGTGTGAAAGCTTTCTGCTAAGTTCAGCAACAAGATAAGGGTGTCTGCTCTCAAACATAGTACTGGCCAGAGTAATTAGGTAAGAAAAATAAATAAAATGCATCCAAGTTGTAAAGGAAGACATGAAATAATCTCTTTGCAGATGATATGATCTTATATATAGAAAATCCTAGGAAGCCCACCCAAAAAGTGTTAGAAATAAAATTCAGTAAAGTTTCAGGATTCAAAATTAATATACACAGTTTAGTTACATTCTATACACTAGCAATGAACTTTCAGAAACAAATTAAGAAATCAATGTCATTTATAGTAGCATTGAAAATAATAAAATACTTGGATATTTTTATTTAAGAAGGTGAAAAATCTATACAGTTAAAATTATGAGGCATTGATGAGAGAAATAGAAGATACAAATAAATGGAAAGCTCTCATGTTCATAAATGAGAAGAATTATTATTGTTAACATTGCAAGACATTTGAAATCTTAGAAGACCTCTGCATAGCCAAGAACAATCAATCCTAAAGAAGAAAATCAAAGCTGGATGCATAACGTATCCTTATCTCAAATTTTGTTACAAGTTTATAGTAATAAAAAAAAATGTAGTGTAGCATAAAAAGAGACAAATAGACCAATACAACAGCATTAAGAGCCCAGACATATACAACCAGCTAATATTTGACTATGGTTCCAAGAAAACTCAAGAGGGAAAAGATAGTCCCTTTAATAAATGGTGTTGGAAAACTATTTATTTGCAAGAAATGAAATTGGACCCCTGTCTTACACCACCACATGCATAGCTAATGTGTCCCAAGGAAGCCAACTTCATATTTGATCCCCCAATTTTATTTCTAAAAATAGACATTTTTTAAAGCAGATAGTATGGGCTGAAGTTTGCTTCTAATACTAATTTGATCAGTAAAAGATTCAAATATATAACATTTTGACATTTTAGATAACAATTTTAGAAAACTCATTATTTTCTTTTTACATACACTCCACTTAATTATCTAATTTTAATGGCTGACTTTTACTTACTTTATTTGGATAATTGTATTTATTTAAACTTGACTCCAGTGACTCTTGACCTACAGTGTGTCCGTAAAGTCATGGTGCAGTTTTGACCTGTGACCGGTCAAAAGTGCACTATGACTTTACGGACACTGTATTAAGGCCTGAGGTTTACATCTGAAATAATTGCCAACGTTATTGTTTGGTTTAACCCTAGTTTAGATCAGAGATACTGATACCTTATTTTGTTTGTTAACTGTATTCTGATTCTTATTTAATTAATGATAATTTATTGAGAGCAGCCCTTTCTTGGTGTTTCCTTCCATCCATTTAACCTGTAGGAAAGGAACTCTGATGGATTCAATGTTCAATATAGTTGTTGGTCTTACATAATTATCAAGATTTTAATATTAGTCCTAAAAATAGAGTGGTCAGATTATTTTTTATGTACTTGAATAAAGTTTGTTTCAATTCTTTGAATCTCTAAAATCTCAGATTAATTGATTTCTCTGATGCAGTGCTTTTCTTTCCTAATTACATTCCTTGAAAGGAAGGCTATCTCTTCTAAACCCTCTAGCTATAGGGATTTTGCCCTAGGTGAAGTTGTTAACAAAGACTTTTATTTCTGACTTTCTGAAAGGAAGTTCCAACTTTCTTTTCCTTTTAACAGATAGATGAATGCAGTGTGTCTTGATAAGCCATTTTATATAAAAATGTTTGAAAAACTATAGTAGAATTCCTGTCATTTTAAAATAGATGTTGAGGGGTTTTCTGTTACATAAAATTATATAAAATTTTTTTTCTAAGTTTTATGAATTTATTCATATACACATATATTGGCTTTGATGATATATTCTATCTTGTATTAAGGCTTAAATTATTTGATAGGATGTTTTCAAGGTAATGTCAGGAGAATTGAATTTAAAGTTAGAAGGAGTTCTAGAAGAGATGTTTTGTTCAGGGAAGGATTAAAACTGAAGAAAAGGGAAACTCACATAGAATTTCATTTGGAACTGAAAAATTAGAAGGCTGACTTTTCTTTTGTCTATTATTATTTCTAACATGAAATGAAATCAGCTGCAATTGAAACTTGAAAATATTTCTCTTTAAAATGTAAATATTGTTTACTGATGTCAGAAACATTAATAACATGAAAGTACTTATAAGGTAATTTTCTTATTATAGTGGTACACTGAAATGGAATTCATTCTATTTTGTGGGTCTGAAATTGGTATGTTATTCAAAAGTTCTAGAAATGAGAGATTGAAGCAGGTCAACAGTGAACGTGCTGACAGTAGCTGGTGTTAACTGAACACTCACCATGTGCCAACCACATACATTTTTTCTCTTCATTGTCATAGCAACCCACCAAAATAGGTACTGTCCCATTTTACAGATGGCAAACCTATTCAGATCTCAAAGAACAGATTGGAAAGCAGGAGAATAAAGAGAAGAATCAAATTTTGGTAATGTTCAAATTAAACCTCCTGAATCAATTGGGCAAATTAAATATCCATAATATTTAGTTAAATAAATTATAATTAAAGATGAAATTAAATTGTATATAAAATAACATTTAATAGTAAATAAATGTGCTTAGCATTTAAGAAAAAACAGATTTTACACTAAAGGTACAAGTTTTCTGTTTTTTAAAGTGCATGTGTGTATATATATATGTACCACCATTGAAAATTAAGTTCAGCCACATTTATCAGAACTCTCCAAAAAAAAAAAAACAAAACAAAAAACAGTGGCTTAAGCAAATCAGATTCTTATTTCTCTCTCTTGTGAAAGAAATCCAGGCTTGGCATTTCAGGGCAGGAATGGGCAGAGGTTGTTTATTTCCTGCTCCTGCTAACACTTACTTCCAACCTGCTATTGGAGTTGCACTCATTTTGCTGGCGTTCTAGGTAGAAGTTGACAAGGAGGAAAGAGGGCAAGGGAAGCACACTTCAGCTTTCAGTACTCTGTACCCCTTTAAGGAGCCTACTTGGAGTCAATCTGAAAATACTTTTGCTTACTATTCATTGACTGAGAACTTTATGACATGGCCACACTTAATTACACGGCATTCTGAGAAATACATAGTCTGTACCAGCACATATTGGTACCCTAAATAGTAGAGTTTTTCTTTCTTCTTCCTTTTCTCTTAAGCACTTTAAATACTTGCAGTGTTTCTGCCTGACCACACAGTGGCACAGTAGATAGAACAATGACCTGGGATTCTGAGGACCCAGATTTGAAACCCCGAAGTCCCCGGTTTAACCATCTGATAATCTGGCTTGAGCATGGGCTCACCAGCTTGAGTGTGGGATCAAAGACATGACCCCATGGTCACAGGCTTGAGCCCAAAGGTCACTGGCTTGAAGTCCAAAGTCGCTGGCTTTAGCAAGGGGTCACTGGCTTTGCTGGAGCAACCCCCACATACCCCCCACTTCAAGGCACATATGAGAAAGCAATCAATTAATAACTAAATTTCCACCATGACGAGTTGATGCTTTTCATCTCTCTCCCTTCCTGTCTGTCCCTGTATGTGCAGTGTTTTGAATGTCAGTTATATCTCAGAAAAGATGTTTAAAAGAACATAAGAAGGATGGGAACATACAACAAGCAAATGTTAAAACAACAATGAAAAGATAAATTTTGGCTGTATCTTATGAAACTAAGTAGAATTTAAGGCAAAAATAACCATTAATGATAAAGGGGACTGTGTAAAAATAAAAGTTCAGTTCTTACTAAACATTTTATCTTTTACAAACTTACAAATGTATATTTTTAAGTATAAAAATATAGTTATGCATAGTTAATATTTTCTAGTTGAAAATACAAGAAATATTGACAAATTACTCATTGAAATATAACCTTTCAGGATACTCTCAATTATTGACTTATTAAGAAGGTACATAATAGATGATAATAATGTAATTAATGAGGTTTATTTAAAGGACATAAGTAGACTTTACCTGCCTAAGTATAATTCTTAGGTGGCCAAACAGCAACCTCTGTTAATTTTAAAAATACGCATACACATATGTACACAAGCTTTATTTGGTGTGATATATATATATTATATGTATAATTATATATTATATATAAAATTATGTGTATATTTCTATATTTAGAAATGTTTAGCTATACCTGCTTTAGAATATTCAAAAATTAATTATCAGTGTAACTCTTTTTAATTTACAATTTAAAAATATTTTTATTTTTATATATATGAATACTTTAAAGAACAAGTATCCTTTTTAAATAAGCCTGAAAATTTATAATGTTAATTTACTGCTTTTCCCCAAATTAACTACTTAAAATCAGTCATTTTTTTATAAATCACACACACACACACACACACACACACACACACACACATATATATATATATATATAAATTAGTATATAATTTTCAGATTTTTAAATATTAGAACATCTTATATGGCAGTTAGGAAATTGAAAATTAGATCAAATCATTATATTGTTGGTAATTTGGACTTGTGCTCTCCTTTATGCTATGATCTTTGTTTTACTGTTTACTTTTGGTAATTTCTGAACCAAGACATGAGGATTATGTGAATTTGTTTGCTTTTCATTTGAGGGTCAGCTGTCTATTTCAACAAAGGCTAGGCATGAAATAAATCTATGAGCTATGAAGTGATCCTATAAACATCAGCTAGTACTCAAGAAAGGAGATACAAGTCTCTCAAAATAACAGTGACAAATACCGTTGTTTTCTTGAGTGTAAGGTACTCTTGTCTTGTTCATGAATATACCTATTTTGTAGTTCTAAAATTGGACCTTCACAAGCTATCCTAATTAGTAATAGTGAGGGGTTACTGCAACAAAAGTAATGGATGTAGAATATTTTAGAGCCCTTCTGTAGTGCTGTTCTTAAAAGTTTTAAATTTTCTTAGTTCTTTATAATACATTTTTGGAAGTGTTCTTTTCAAAGGTGAAACTAATATTTGGGGGAAGGAAAATACTTTAAAAGTCAGAGCCTCTCCTTGAGTTCACTAGTTCATTAAATTGAAAATTGACAAGGGAATTGGGGCATAGTATGGAATTATTTTCAAAACTAAACACAAAAGTAAAACTGTGTCAAAATCATAATTAGTATTTACCCTTGAATTGTCCTTGTTAGCAGAAATGGAACAGTGGAAATTACTACATAGAGCCATTGGCTGGAAATACAGTGTGTCTAAAAGTCATGGTGCACTTTTGACCGGTCACAGGAAAGCAACAAAAGATGATAGAAATGTGAAATCTGCATCAAATAAAAGGAAAACCCTCCTAGTTTCTGTACCATGATGTGGCAGCATGTGATCATGCACAGATGATGACGTAACACCATGTATACAGCGGAGCATCCCACGGCCATACCAGTTGAGATGTGGACAGTACAGAGGAAAGTTCAGTGTGTTCTGTGCTTGCTAAATTCGAATCCGTGATGAAAGTGCAACATGAATATCGACATGTTTATAACGAAGTACCACAACATAGGAATAACATTACTTGGTGGGATAAGCAGTTGAAGGAAACCGGCAGTTTGGTGGAGAAACCCCGTTCTGGTAGGCCATCAGTCAGTGATGAGTCAGTAGAGGCTATATGGGATAGCTACCTAAGGAGCCCTAAAAAGTCTCTGCATGCGTGTGCTCGACTATTAAACCTAAGCAAGACTATAGTTCATAAGGTGTTGAAGAAACGTCTCTGTTTTCTGGGGTACAAATTGCGGCCGTTGTACGCTATCAAACCGGCGGATAGACCCACATGATGCACATTTGCTATAGATATGCTTCATGAGATCGACAATGATGCAAGATTTTTGCAGAAGATTGTGTTTATGGATGAGGCGACCTTCCATATCTGTGGACATGTTCATCACCATAACGTCCAAATATGGCCTGCTGAACATCCTCATGCCTACGTTGAGTACGAACATAACACCCCTAAAGTGAACGTGTGGTGTGGCCTGATGCATGATAAGGTGATAGGCCCATTTTTTTTTTTGCAGAGCAGTCTATGACGGCAAACACCTATCTTCACATGTTGGAATTGTATGCAGTGTCATAATTTCCAGAAGGTGTCATCTTTCAACAACAAGATGCTCCTCCACACTACGCCACCATTGTTTGTGAGTTTCTGGATAGAACATTCCCCCGGTGGTGGATAGGTAGGGGTTCTGACAAGCCATGGCCACCACAATGCCCAGATCTGACGCCCTTAGACTTTTACTTTTGGGATTATGTGAAGCAACATGTGTACATTGAACGTATCAATGACATTAATCATTTAAAACAGAGAATCACAGACGTTATTCACTCTTGTTATATCAGACGTCCTTACTCCTGTGTGGCAAGAACTTCACTATCATTTGCATGTGTGTAGGGCAACAAATGGAGCCCACATCGAACTGCACTGAATAGGTATGAAACTGGGAGAGTTTTCCTTTTATTTGGTGCAGATTTCACATTTCTGTTGTCTTTTGTTGCTTTCCTGTGACTGGTCAAAAGTGCACCATGACTTTACAGACACACTGTAGTGCATTTCTTAGCCAATAAATGCCAACTACCTTAGTAGGATTTAATTCAGAGTCTATTAGTCTGTGTGTTTGCAAAAAAAGTAGAGCACACTTCATTCTACATTTCTGATTTGCATTACAGAACCAACTGAAATTACATCATTCAGGATTTCATTGCCACGAATTAAAACTTGTATAGGAATTAAATTTTTAAAAATTCTTCTACATGAATCCATTTTGTTGAGCCTGAAAGGCAGTGGGTCATACAGTTACTTTGGTGGGTCATTTTTATTTTGAATAGTTCTAGTTTGAATTTATAACTATTATAATAAACCCATAGTGAAGAAGTGGGACTAAGTGAACCTCAACAGATGGAAATTTACTTTGGCCGCATGGGGAATTCCCATTAGCCCTGAACATTTTCAGTGATGTTGGCTTTTCTGTTGGAGCACTTTCTATAATCTAATTTATCACTTTTTTTGTTTTGTTTTGTTAAAAGGAAAAATTTGCTACATATTTCTTGAGTACACCTGTTTGAGGGGACAAGGAGAGAGTTTATTAGTATGGAAGGCAACACTTTGTATCTTTGGTAAAATCAGAAGCAAATGTTTACAGATGATGATGGTTGGAAAGAGTGTGGTTCTACTGTATTACATTCAGTGGCTATATAAAGTTTTTCTCATCTCTCTTTTTAACCTTTCCCGTATTCTACCAAGTATATGGCAGAAGTATTTTACTAATCTCTTCTATATTGTCCTGTCTTTTCCAATATTTAGTTATATTATTGGAAATCTTCTCAGAAGGAACAGGCAGCCTCCCAATCAAGTTTTACTAAATAGATAGTGGCTGTCTTCACTTGACCTCAGATAAACAAGGTCTTGAAATCAAGTCTTATCAGTTTGGGATTTCAGCTCTAAACAGTTGACAAGGGATTAGGGAGGACCTGGCAAGCAGCCTGCAAACCTAATGCTCAGGAAATCTTTAGGAGAGCTTCAGTGCTGAAACAGAAATAAAATTGTCTTAATGAAGCATTGATCTGAAAATGCTACGCAGTAAACTAGAAATCGGACATGAGGCACAGGAACCAAGACAAGTAGGTTTGGAGTATAAATTAATAACCTGGAACCAGGATGCCTTCCTTTTGGTGCTTAAATAACATGCTGTGTTTTAGATAGGACAGCCTTTACCTTATCAAATGGAAGGGGAAATCTTAGGGTCACCGAATTAGTTGATTTTAGTTTCTTATAGGGGGATAACTGTGATTGGGAACTCAGCATTCAGAACAAATCCAGTGAATATATGGAACCACTATACTGGGGCAGTATTCACATTGATGTTCAATAGAACTCACAAAACCTTACTGAATTTAGAAAGTGTTAAAAGCCATCAAGATACAAAGAATTGATATGTCATCTTTATATTTGGGAAAATTATGAACTATTTGGTCAGTTTCAGAGAACATTGGTAAAGCTTGAAGTCCTTATTTTAAATGAGAATCAGATATAATCTCTTTCAAACTCTTCATAACCCTTCAGTCTCTACATTGGAAAATGTTGAAATGATGGAATAAGTAAAACTATATCCAGTAGAATCATATTACCAGTTCTTTAACATTAAAAAATCTTGGACTAAGAGTTTAGGCAAGTGGGAAAGTCATAATCTACCTTATTCTGAAAGTGGATTGAAGATACTGGTCTTTATAATTATTATTTAATAGCACTTTTGTTTATCAATTTGTCAAAATGGTTTATGATATCTCATTTAACTAATTAGTGATGTACTCATAGCAGAGCATCGTGAAGAGACAGGATTTATTTTATTGGTACAGGCCATCCCTGGGTTTTGAATAGGACAGGTTCTGTAGCCTTGTTAAGTTGAATTTGAATGTAAATTTGTCACAAGTATATTTACCTATTAAATGAAACTTAGAGTTTTATCTTAACGTAGTATTTATTCTTTTTTGTGCATATAAATACTTAAACATTTTCAAATACAACCTTAAACAATTTTGGATGATGCAAAAGATGATTGTCTTGTTGGAGAGGATGGATTGGTATTAGAGTCAGGTTTAGTTCTGCTGCTGGAGTTGAAGTTGACATCCAGATGGGTTTGTACAGAACTTTTCTTTTCATCATCATAAATGGCCCGGTTACATCTCAGGCCTTTGGTAACGGTATGGTCAACTTTGGTGAACCTCTCTGTATCAGGATCCTGTTCCTCTAACTTGGTCATTCCCTCTTCAATGAGACTGAAAGCATCAGCTAACATTTTTATAGGAAAGTTTTATTGGTTCTGGAGTTCTAGGTCCCTGTTTTCTTCCCTAAATTATATCATTTGCTGTTCTAGTTCCATAAGGTCTTCATTGGTTATTTCTTTGCCATGGGAGTCAACTAACTCTATGATTTCATTTTCACTGATGTCCAACTGCAGTTGATTACCAAATAGCCCTTATTGAAGCACTGTTTGTAAGTTGGAAGTTTGTAACTTGGGAACATACTATACTATGATACAAAATAGGCACTTCCTATCTTTGCTTATTTCTTTTCTTTAAATCATTGAATTAAATATTTAACTTGCTAATTTTCAATTTTTTCATTTCTAACATATGTATTTAAGCTACTGAATTTATCTCGGAGTACTCCTTTTGCTGTGCTGCTGGTGTTTGATATATGATATTTATGTTTTCAGTCATTCCTAAATATTTCTGAATTTTCCTTATTTCTTCTTTTCCCTACATGTATTTGTAATAACTTTATAATAATTCCAAATCAGGTTTCTGGTCTTTGTTTTACTGATCCTTATTTGTAAGAATCATAGGCAGAATTTTCTTTTGCATTATATTATTTTTGATTAATGTAGATATAAAATTAAATATGTGAATTATTTTTATAAATGTTAATGTCTAGTTGATTAGAATGCAAGTATTTTAATAGATTTGGTGGAGTTGTATATATATGTAATAAATCAAGCTGTTTAAGTATACTACTATTCAGTAATAAATAGTTTTTCTTTGAGTTCTTCAATTTTGTATTTTGAATAAATAATTACCTTGCTTTTCTTTTAGTTTTCTCACATGCGGATATATCACTAAACCTAATTATACTTATTATTATTATTATTATTATTATTATTATTATTATTATTCAGAGAGAGGAGGGTAGGCAGATGTACTCTGACTGGTATCCACCTGGCAAGTCCACTAACGGGTAGATACTCTGCCCATCTAGGGCATTGCTCGTTGCCATAGGTTCAGGAGGGAAGAGAGAGAGAGAGAGAGAGGGAGGGAGGGAGAAAGAAAAGCAAGAGGGCAAGGGATGGAGAAGCAGATGCTTCTACTGTGTGCCCTGACTGGGAATCGGGCATCCACACACTGGGCTGATGCTCTACAACTGAGCCAAAAGGCCAGGGCCTAATTATATTTTTTAAATATTTATTTTATTGATTTTATAGAGGAGAGAGAGAGAGAGAGAGAGAGAGGAATATTAATCTGTTCCTATATGTGCCCTGACGAGGGATCAAACTGGTAAGCTTTGCGCTTTTGGAGAGTGCTTTGACCAGCTGAGCTATCTGGCCAGGGCAACCTAATTATATTTTTAGCACACACATATATTCAGTCTTTGTACCTTGCTTTTTCAACATACATTTTTGAGATTCATTCATGTTGGTATTTATCTTTAGTTGTTTACTTTTACTGCAACGGAGTGTCCCATTGTAGGAATGAATATACTACAATTTGTCCATTGATTTTTTGGACATTGAAATTATGTCCAGGTACTACCAAACCATTTCATGAAGGAAATAAGAATTTCAGTTGGCCTTCCTCTTATGTCATATATCCATGCGTATATATACACACATGTATATACAATCATTTGGCCTTCTTTATTTTTTTAACTTAATTGAGGTATAATTGACATGTATTAGTTTCCAGTGTATAGCATAATGATTTCATGTTTGTATACATGGTGAAATAATCACCTCAATAAGTCCATTTAACTTCTGCCACTTTGCATAGTTAGAGAACACAATTTTTTTCTCGTGTTGAGGACTTTTAAGATCTACTTTCTTAGCAACTTTGAAATAAGCAATACAGTATTACTAAGTATAATCAAAATGCTGTGCATTACATCCCCATGACCTATTTATTTTATAATTGAAAGTTAGTACATTTGACCCCTCCACTTGTTTCATCCACCCCCCCACCCCTATCTCTGGCAATCATCAGTCTTTCTTTACTATGATCATTTTCTTGTTTGTTTTTTGTTTCATTTTTGTTTTATAAGTCCACAAGTAAGTAATGTCATATGGTATTTGTCTTTCTTTGCCTGACTTGTTTCACTTGCCGTATGCTCTCAAGGTCCATACATGTCTTTGCAGACGGCAAGAATTTTCCTCTTTTATGACTGAATAATTTTATTGTGTAGGTATACCATAATTTCTTTATCCATCAGCGAACACTTAGGTTGTCTCTCTCTCTCTATATGTGTGTGTGTGTGTGTGTGTGTGTGTGTGTGTGTGTGTGACATATATATATATATATATATATATATATATATATATATATATAATTTTTTTTTAAGACAGAGGGACAGATGGGGACAGATAGACAGGGAGAAGAGAGAGGAAGAGAAGCATCAATACTTCGTTGCAACACCTTAGTTGTTCATTGATTGCTTTCTCATATGTGCCTTGACTACAGCAAACTGAGTGACCCCTTGCTCAAGCCAGAAACCTCAGGATTTCGAACCTGGGTCTTCTGTGTCCTAGTCCAATGCTCTATCCACTGTGCCACTGCCTGGTCAGGCTCTTTTTGTATCTTGACCTTATAAATAATGCTGCAGTGAACACGAGGTTGCATTATCTTTTTGTGTTAGTATTTTAATTTTCTTTGGATATTCATAAGTAGAATTTCTGGATCATGTGTTCTATTTTTAACTTTTTGAGGAATTTCCATATTGTTTTCCATAGTGTTTACACTAAATTTATTTGCATACCAACAGGCACAAAGGTTTCCTTTTCTCTGCATCCTTGTAAACACTTGTTATATCTCCTCGTTTTTTTTTTTTTTTATATAATAGCCAATGTTATGAGTGTGAGGTCATAATCAGTGTTGTTTTGATTTGCATATTTCTGATAATTAGAGCTGTTGAACAACTTTTTATGTACCTTTGTTAAAATTTCTAGTCAAGAAATTTTGTGTGTGTATTCTTTGTTAAAATTTCTAGTTGTGTCCTCTGCTTATTATTTGTGTGTATTCTTTGTTAAAATTTCTAGTCAAGTCCTCTGCTTATTATTATTGTCTTTTTAGATTTTATTTATTCATTTTATGGAGGAGAGATCGAGAGAGAGAGAAGGGGGAGGAGCAGGAAGCATCAATTCTCATATGTGCCTTTACCAGGCAAGCCCAAGGTTTCGAACCGGCAACCTCAGCGTTCCATGTAGGTCAATGCTTTAACCACTGTACCACCACAGGCCAGGATCTCTTCTTATTTTTTTAATTGAATTTATTTATTTTATCCTAAGTTGTAAGAGTTCTTTATAATTTGGATATTAACGTCTTATCTGATACATGATTTGTAAATATTTTCTCCCATTGAGTGGGTTGCTTTTATATCTTGTTGATTTTCTTTGCTGTGCAAAAGCTAGTTTTATGTAACCAACATGTTTATTTTTACTTTTGTTGCTTTTGCTTTTAATGTCGGATTCAGGACCCATCTCAAGGAGCTTACTGCCTATGTTTTCTTTTTGGAGTTCTATGGTTCTGTTGTTTCAGATCCTATATTCAGGCCCTTAATTCATTTTGAGTTAATTTTTGTGTACGGTGTGAGAAAGTAGTCCAATTTTATTTTTTTACTTATAGCTGTCCAGTTTCTACTTTCTTCTTGAGCGAAGCATTATTTCACAAAATTTTTCATTGAATTTTATTTACAGGAGTATTATATATAGTCAAGATCCAAATAATTTTTGAGTAATATGTCTTAAAAATGTCTCTTTTCAGTCTGTAGCTTTCCTTTTAATGTTCTTTGTAGTGACCAACAGAAGATTATATTCTTAATTTAATCAGATTTCTTGATATTTTACTTATATTGTTTATATTTTATTTATAAGATTGTTGTCTATGTTGAGGTCCACAAGATGTCACCAGATTTCCTTTTAAAACCTGTATAATTTTATCTTTATATTTGTCTTTTAATTCACATGGACCTAATTGTTGTTCAGATAGTGAGGTAAGGATAACTTTCTCCATATAGATACATAGAATAATTAATTGAATAACCAACCTTAAATGATTTATCTGTGATACTAGCTCCATAATAAATCACATTTCCATATACGAGTAAGTGTGGTGCTGGGACCTGTGTTTTGTTTAATTCCTGTGTTTTTCTATCCTTTTACCAACAGTCATGTGGTATTAATTGTTATAGCTATATAAAGGTTTTATAAATTGTAATACAGTTGCCATTTTTGTCATTTTCTTTATTTTGACTCATGTAATTTGGTAATTCTTCATTATTTGTTCTCCCATATGAATATCATAGTGACATTTTCAAGTTAAACTGCTGACTTTCATAGCAACTATTGATCAAACTGGTGAGAATAGTAAGATACAACTTTCAGTTTATTTAAGTTATGCCTAAATGACAAGATAAAGAATTGTAATTTTCTAAAAACCCACGTATTTATTTAAAAAGTTATTTCTAGATATATATGTATACATATGTATACATAATATATTATTCTTTTAATTATATTATTTGCCTGTTGCTGATTTATGGAAATAGATTTGTTTTTGTCAAAACCCAAGAGATGATTAGAGACACTTACAGATTCAATAATTTCTGCTTTGTGCTTTTCTATATATAAAGAAAAAAATTTATTTATTGATACTGTTTTTTTCTTTCTAATTCTTTACCTTTTGTTTTTGTTTTTAAATATGTTACATAGTATAAAAGTATGAGTAAATCTAATTTTATTTATTACTTGTCTTAAAGGGAATTATGTAAGCATTTCATAATTAATTGTGATGTTTACTATTGGTGTATAACAAAAGCCCTGTTTTCATTTAAAAATATTTAATTTCCTCAAGTGCTTTTATTTATTTTATTGGAATAATTTTGTTTTAGAGAAAAGTTAACCTATAAAAAAATGAATTAATTTAATTTTAATGAACTTGCTTATCTAAATTGAACACTAAGTTTATTTTACTAATCTTTTGTTTTGGTTTTTGAATCTGTTTATGTGTGAAGTTGGCCTTTAATCTTTTTTTTTCTGTACATGTTGTTAGTATTTGGTATCGAGGTTATACTATTTTTATTAAAAAATTTAGAGTTCTTGTCTTCATTAAAATTTTTTTTGCATTCTTTTATAGAGTTTGTGTATGATTTGAAATTACCTATCATATTTCTTAAAAATTTGGTGGAACTTACCTGTAGAACTATCAGGAAAAAGTGTTTGATTGTCGGGCTATTTTAAATCTTTTAATAAGCTCATTTAATTAGTGCAGAATTATTCAAACCTTGTGTTATTTACCAAGTGAAACTCCATCTGTGTATTTAGAATTGCTTATTGCCTGAAAGTCTTTTTTGCTTCCTAATATTATGCCTCTACCATCTTTCTTTTGTTATTTCACTACCCAGTATTTTAATTGTTCTATTTTTTTGTTCCTTTGTTTTAAATATGTGTTTAGTAAATAACAGCAATAATAACAAAGTAGTACAAAAACCCCAGTTTCTAACCTCTTCACTTAGTCTCCACACACCACCTCCACCACCTTCCACAAAGAGTTCTTAATATCCATGCTTATTATTCTCACTTCTGAGACTGCATTTATAGTTTTAGCAAATGGAAATTTAAAGTATTTTTTAAAAATATATGATACATAATTTATCCCCTTTTTTTTTTAGGAGGAAGAAGGCCTGTTTTAGTTCACTCTGTCAATTTACCACAAGTCAAAGCCCTGGGCTATTATTTCTTTAACTGATTTATCATATTGTTATCAATCTATCACATTTAGTTTAGCACTACATCTTTTTGTCACCAGTTTCTTCCATTTTCTTCTTGTCCTCTCTCTCCAGATTTTATTCATGTCACAAGTTATTTTATATTTTCATTCTCATATATTTGCTACTGCTTTATTTTTATTTTTAAAAATGTATTCTCAGAAATATAAAATATCAAAGGATATATATAGCTCAATAGTTATTGATTTTGACTACATGTATGGGTAGTCACTGTTGCTTGTGGTATGTATAGTTGACATTTGAACAACATGGGTTTGAATTGCAGGACCACTCACACAGATTTATTTTCAGTAAATATTCACATTAATGTAAATGTATATTTTCTTCCCTATGGTTTTCTTAATGACACTTTATCTAGCTTTCTTTATTGTAAGAATTTAATATATAACATACAAAAGATGTGTTAATCAACCATTATTAATAAGACTTCTGTTCAACAATAGACTACTACTGGTTAAGTTTTTGGAGTCAAAAGTTACACACAGCTTTTCTACTGCACAGGGGTTGATACAGGAACCCTCATATTGTTCAAGGATCAACTGTATATCTATACTCAAACTTTAACATATTAAAAAACAGCATTTTTTTCTGTTTCAAACATGTGTTGATCAGTATTGATACAAAAATAAACCAATTTTTAACAACAATTACACTTATCAAAAATCAGATAAGTTAATATTGAAAGCAGTAATGTTTCTTGGATAAATTGTGTGCCTAAAAATTTTACTTTAATATAATAGAGCTTTTCTCCCAATCTGTAATTTATCATCCATTTACTGGGCTCACATCTTCATATGCTCTGCTCTCATGAATTACACTTTCCCAAGGTCCCTATAAAGAAGACAAACTTACCACAATACATTGTTCGTTAATCTCCAAATACCCTGTATTCCTCATGGGAAAACATAAACCAAAGTCCTGGTACTTTGTGCAGAAACAGTGGAACCATCCTACATTTATTCCTCATTCCCCATGAAGTCTCGGTTTGTAGATTGTGCCTTCCACAGTATCAAAAAAAAAAAAAAATTAGCATTTCCTGGACTCTGGAAATAATAGCTGTGTCCTAGAGCAATCATTTTAGTTCCCTGGGCATAGTTTTATTTTCCACAAAATATTACATAGAGCTTTTGTACAACAGAAGTCACACACCTCTTGCTTATTTTAGTAAGAAGCCCAGCCTTTGGTCCCTGCTCTAGGATGATCTTTAAGGGTATATTGACCAATGGTATCTCTTATTATCCCAGGAATGTTTTAAATCTTCCTTTGCCTTGACGTTTTCTCCAGAGTTTACCAGGTCAAGCATTGTCCGTTTAGGTAAGTACATGACATTATGTGAAATTTTATCTTTTGAAGATATTCCCAGGGACAACCTTGACATCTTTAAAAATGATAACTAGATGGGCTACTTTAATGACTTTATTCTCTTAATAACTGCAAATCAATAAAAGTCCTACTCTTGTATAAGAGTCATTTCAAAAATATTCTATTTTAGTAGAGTTATTTATCGGGTTTAGGACAAGATTACATATACAAACAATCATACATGCATATCTAAAGCATGGTTTGATATGGTTCTTCATATCAAATCACATTCAATGGTCAAAGCAAGTCACAAGGTCAGTCCCACAGTTATTAACTGAGAGAGGTATACACACATTATGTACATACCTCAATAAAGCCATCACAAGATGGGGAAGGGAAGAATTGTGAACATACAATGCTATCTGCCAGGTAACATATGCTTGGTGATATTTTGTATCATTTTTGAATACTTTACATAACAAATTAAAAATGTAATTGATGAGGATGCCATTTATTTTAGAATATTGTTCAGACAGATGGTGCTATTTCAGTTCTGTAAGCTATTTAATGTTTATTCATATGTCATCTTTGTTTTAAAATGTAAAGCTCTATTTATATATGTAAAAAGTGGATACCCAATTCTGGTCTGTGTAATAGAACAAAAAAAAAAGTGGGCATTAGAAAAATTATGAATTTAGAAAAAGGCCATTTATAAATTTTATAAAAGGGACCAAATATTTCATTACATATAGAAGAAAAATAAGCCTGTCTTTCATATGCATATTAAAATTACATATTATAATTTACCTGTTGTAAATTGTACTTGAGTTTATGACAGGCCACAAGGTGTACTCATTGAGCACTGTAGACAATGTGCCACAAAGACTTGTGCCAAATCAGAGCCAACTTCAGGCAGCACTGAAAATGAAATTTGACCTGGGAAATTTCACCCTCCCCATTTTCCTCATTCAGTGCACATTCAATGATGCCTCCAATTCCTTCATTCTGTTCTTTAGTTTTGACTTCTCCTTATGTGTACCTGATTCTCCCTTAACTACATTCAGTCTCCTGTCCTAAATATTTATTTAATACAAAATTTTTTATTAGACACTCTACTTAAATAAGCTGGAGACATGATCTTCTAGGATGGTGGTTTTCAATCGTTTTTAATCTTGTAGCACTAGAAAAAATAGATATTTATTGAAACCTGTAGATCATCTACATCTACTTATACACATAAAACAAAATTTTTACAAATAATAGTTACTCTTAGTATGCATAGTACATTCTGATCTCTTGTTTTATTGCAGATAAGTGCTGGTAGCAGCTCACTAAATGGACATCAATCCCATTAATATGCCTCAACTCACTCTAAAATGCTTCTTTAATGTTTTTAGGTATAGCCCGTGACCAGAGTTAAAAGACAGAGGAAGAGACAGCCATACGTATCATTTGCACTCTGGTATCATTAAATGCGGAACAAATGACTCAGATCATATGTACTAAACATATTTAGAGAAAGAAGAAGCTAACTTTGGTTAAAATAGTAATACCAAACTTCACTGAGCATAAAGATGTGGGACTTGGATTTTCTATTGGTGTTTGAAAAGAATTAGAAAGAAAAAGCATTTTAACTGTTAGATTGGCATGGCTTTCAACAAGACATATTTGGAGATAGACTATGAATTTTATATGAGATAGATTAGATATTGTGGTTTCTTTTGAGAATGAGAGCATGATATGTTTGAACATGGATTTCAGGTCAAGGATCATAAACTTTATTCCTTCAGTAATGGGAGTTTCTTCAAGTTTCTGATTTGGAGGCTGGAATGATATAAAAAATGTTTATGAAGGTGAATTTTGGTAGATGATTTATAGTACGGTCACTTACCTGCTCTTGTATTTATGCATGTTTTTCTTAGATTTTCCAATAGTATGCCCTTTGGTTTTGAGGTTGTTAATTTCTGAACAAGGTTAATGTACTACATCTGTCTGGGATTAAACTGAATCGTACTTTCACTCTGGTGAAAAGAAAATAGATACAATATGAGAAAGTGTCCATTGGGATATGATGCATTCATCTCTCAGATCTTAAGTTTATCCTAAAAATCCTAAATGTTCTTAGAAGTGTTTTTTTCAAAAACCCAATATATGTTGACTCTGAATGTCCAGAGTCCAATATAGTTGTCCAGAATGGTTTTATCTTTGTCTGTGAGCTTGATCTTTTTAAGGACTGTGGAAATCAGCTTCTGATTTGAAACTGATAATAATTTGGTCAACCTTTATGTTTTAAAAAATTAATAAGAGTACTTACACTAAGTTGCATGAAGTACTAATAATGGTCAGACAATGAAAAATGGTGAAAGAGACTTGTCTATTCTCATAAGGTGTTAAGTAGATTATGTTCTGTTTTAAGGTACTGGTTTTTGTTTTCCTATAGGTAAAAATGAATTCACTCTTCAGAGGCACAGTCACTGTCAGTGCCAGAGGACTGCTGGGATTGACTGTTTGCATATCCATCCCTAGCTCTTCTCTAGCTAGAAACACCATAGGGAGCCAGATGGCTTTGGGAAATTTTGCTAGAGCTTAAAAAGGTAATAATGTTTATACACTAGAGGGAATCAAGGGATGTTTGGATGAACTGTTCTTGCATTTTTTAGATTATTATTTTGGAATCAAAACATGTTTTCATGAGCTATCCCTCAGTGCCTGTATCAGAAACATTATAAGGCTGTGTTCTCATGGGACTAACTTAGCTTAACTCATTTCTAACATATAAAACTATATGCACTATATATATTACATAATAACTGTAGAAAGTGTGTATCTGTGTCTTGAGAGATAGTTATTGAAGAATTTTCTAATTTTACAAACAGGAACATGTTGAAGTAGTTGAGAATTGTGTTTAGGAAGATAATCTATACATTAGCAAGCACTATTATGTATAAAAGTGGTATCTTCAGGCACATTAAAGGGTTATATTCTTGAAAATGTGGACACGTTCATTATCATATAACTGAATTTCAGCAGTGCTTTTTAGCAATCTGTGATGTGTGCCCAGAAAGGTAACTATCTCTCCCTCCTTTTCTCATATCACACACTTTCCCTCTCCCTCCTCCCTCTCTCTTCCCTTTCTTCTGTCCTCCCCCCTACTCTGTCTGTGTTCTATTCTTGTTAAAATTGCTTTCATCTACTTCTCATCCTCAGGTGTTTGGTCATATGGTTTCTTCTGCCACCCATGCTTCTTTTCTTCCTATAGGCCAATATAATTCTTAACTGTTTTTTAAAAATCCATTTGAAATCACAGAGCCTTTAAGAATTTTCCTAAGGTTTTCATCAGACTTAATATTATATTCCCATTTTCAATGTAGCCTGTGCTTTTCAGATTGTAATTAACCTTCTCTACCTTATTTGACAGTAATTTATGCATGTCTACCTATTATTTTCCTAATGCTCTACCGTAGGTCAAGAGCTATGTCTCTTTCACACATATTAGTCATTGGCACATAGATTTGCACAAAATTTGCACCCAAGAGATACTTTAAATTAAATTTTGACTATGAACAGTTTCCAATTGTATATGTGGCTTTGATCGTACTTTATTGATGTCATTTGTTTAGAAGTCTCTTAAAACCTATATGTACCTTAGTGTTGGTAGTCTCCCTCGTCTTTGTATCCCCACCTGTCAGCGAACATTCACTGGGTTCTAATTGTATTACAGACTCACTGTTAGGTTCTTTTCTCTTTATTTTAGTCATTTTGTGTCCAGAATAACCCTCTGAAATAGGTGGGCATTAATATCTTGAATTTATTTCTAGGGGAAACAAATTACTGCTCTGTGGTTAATTTACTCCCCAGAGTCTTAATTAAGAGCTAATAAGTGGTAGAAGTAGGATTAAAACATAGAAAATTCTGATTTGAAAGCTTCAACACCTTCTTTAAATCCTGAGCAATTTAATGACTGAAGAAATATGACTTTACAGTTATGATGTATATTCAATAGGATAGAGAAATTGTCATGTAACTTCCTAAAATATGCTTTAATTCTATTTAACAAGTATTGGAATCTATGTGAAACAAAGATGTCAGTGTAAAACGGAGTAGGAGAGAGGCAGTAAGTCTGTTTATTATAGATATAAATGATTTATAATTACTTATATGCTATGAATACTTAAATTTTTATTTTAATATTTCAATTTTCATGTTAGTGCAACTTCATTAGATATAATCATAATGGTAAGTCCCTTTACTTATTTATCTTCATATCTGCTAGACTTGTACAAAGTGTTCTGAATGAAATAGATGCTCACTAAATTTTATTTTGGAGGAAGCATTAGCTGGTTTAAAGCTCAGGGATTTGAACAACTCAAGATTGTGCCTTTAAAATATAATGAAGGCTACCATTTAGTGAGTCCCTACTGTTCCTTTTAAGGAGTATAGGATGCCAGGAATAAGAATACAAGACACCTGTATTAGTTATCTATGGCTTCATAAAAATTATGCCAAAATTTATGGCATAATTTAACAGCCCACATTTTATATAATTTCTTCAGTTAGGAAACTAGGGCTTCAGATTTAAGGGCTTTAATGAAATTTTAGCAAAGCTGTTGAAAGCAACTGCAGTCTCATCAGAGGACTGGGGGAAAATTACATCCAAATGCATTCATGTGGTTTTCAGTTTCTTGGTGGTTGTGGCTCAAAACCTTCTGTCAGTTGCTTGCTATGGATGTTTGCTTTCCAGGGCTTTCTCATGACGTGAAACCTGGCTAGTTTCCCCAGGGTGAGCAATCAGAGGGGCGGGGAGACAGAGAGGGACAGAGAGGGAGAGACCAGGATGGAAGCTATAGTCTTTTTAAAAACTAAATTGGAAGTAACTTTTCATAACTTCTGCCATGTTCTGTTGATTTAAAGTAAGTCACAAAGTGTAACCCACATTCACTGAGAAAGGATTATTACCTGCAAGGGGGACTTTGGGAGGTCATCTTAGAGCAGTGGTTCTTAACCTGGGTTCTATCGAACCCTAGGAGTTCGATGAGTTGGTCTCAGGGGTTCGGAGAAGCCTCTGTCACGGAGGCCAGAATAAAGTAATACCGTAATTTGTTGTGAGTTCATGCACTTTGTTGGTTTTGTTCTTTGAGCAAGTCGATGTTCATGCACGGCTCATTTTGTGCACCAGTAAAAAAACATATACCTATGTCTTGAATTTGGAAAAAAAAAAGCATATTTTATTTATCACTAAAGAAGGGTTTGGTGAATGTGCATATGAAACTGGTGGGTTCGGTACCTCAAAAAAGCTTAAGAACCACTGTCTTAGAGGCTGTCTACCACAGTACCTACCCTGCCATTCTCTCTTGTCAAACTGAGTTGAACATACTGAAAATGGTCCCACCACATTGTAGTGCTTCCATTAAGACTTTATTGCAGTTTATAGGGAGTTGCAGTTCTTATGTGTAGAATATCAACAAATTGGTGTTACAAGTGCTTCTGACATTTTACTTAGAGGAAATTGATTTGATTGTGCTGATTTAGACAAAAGACATATTAACCATCTTCTATATTTATGAATGATCAGTTTTTAAGATAGCTGCGTATTTTACTAGCTGACAAAATTTTGGAATAAGGAAATCTTCACAGAAGTTTTGAATAGTGTATTCTTTATCCTTTCAAACTGTGAAACTGTTTCATCGGAGTAGATTTTAACGTTGCTCAAGGGATCAGGTTGAAAACTGACCTCTGGAGACTTTGCTCTAAAGTTCTTGCATTTTTTCTTTACTATTGAACAATTTCTTGTTCATGTTTTCCCCCTTACTGCTTTTAGTAATGTGGGCAAGCTCTAATGTCTCACAGGAAGAATAAGGTTTGACTGAACAGCTATGATGTCCTTTGACAATATTTATTCTGCTGAACTAGACACTTCAAAATCTACCTGAAAGCTAAAATATAAGTTGGAAAAAAACAGGTTTTAAATAAACCAGAGGTAAGAAGGATTTGAGTAGGAGAATATGAAAAAGATTGGCAAAAACTTTGAAAGATAATTTGATGGCTTCAGTAGAAAAATGTAACTAAAATTTGAAATATGTTAACAGAAAGGCTGTGTACCTGAAACATGTATGATTTTAACCAGTTTCATTCCAAATTCAATAAAAAGGAAAAAAAACCATGAAAATTTGGAATAAGTATTTTATATTTTTTATTTCATAGTTGAGAAAGATAAAGATGGCCATATTTAAAAAACTTTGCATGAAGTCCGTTTGTGCTGAGAACAATATTTTGATATAATAAAATATGTATGCAAAACCTTAACTTGATAATGCTTATGAAGTTTAATAATAGATGCAATTGATATAAGCATATATATTCAAGCAACTACTTATATTCATATGCCCTGGAAGAAATCTGTGAATGAAGAAATGTGTTTTATAAATACTTACATAATCACATTGAACAAATAAGGTTCTTAAGTAAAACAACGTTATGGTTGTACAGACGGTATTTATTTTCTCTTATTTACATTTTTTTTAAAGTTATTTTGTTTTGTTTTATTTATTGACTTGAGGGAGAGAGAGAAAGAAAAAGACAGGAACATCACTCTGTTTCTGTATGTGTGCTGATTGGGGTTTTAACCAGCAACCTTTCCACTTCAGGACAATGCTCTAACCAACCAAGCTATCCAGCCAAGGCTTCCTTTTAAACATTTCTAAAATTTTGTTTATTGGCTTTTAGAAAGAGAGGAAGGGTGGAGGGACACACATCAATTTGTTGTTTCCTTATTTATGCATTCAGTGATTTCTTCATGTATGTGCACTGACCGAGATCAAACCCGCAACCTTAGCATATCAGGACAATGGTCTAAGCAATTGAGCCACCCAGCCAGGGCTGTCAGACAGTATTTTTGTAAATCATTCTTCATATATTATCTTATTATAATTGTTTTCTGTTAAGTAATTCAACTTCAGTGCCTAGAATGGATAGTAGGAACTTGATTTGGGGCTGTTAGATGAAGAAATGAGTATCTGGTATGGCATAGTGAAAGATAATGTTAGACTGATAGAAATACTTGACCTGAAATGGGGCATTCCACTTTTTTTCTAAAAAGAAAATTATATTTTATGGCTTGTAGACATATTTCACATGAATGCAAAAATTCCAATTTTGACTTACATGAATTTATTAAAGAATAAGTATATCAAATTTATGCTATTTTGAACTAGTGTTTACTTTGAGCCACTGGAAGGAAAAGAGAGTAGAATCAAGGTTCATATAGGTGTGAAATGCTTCATTATCAAAAATCTTTCTTAACTCCTTAGCTAAGTACCTAGTGATGGCAGGAAACAAGAATGCTGGTTAATATGAGCTGTGGTGTTGAAGTATCTGAAAAAGCGAGCTACTTTGTGCTAACTTACTGTTATTGATTAGGTAAAATTATTTGGGAAAAAGGAACTAGCAAACCCTGTATTAAAAAAACTGTTGTTTTTGTTTTCTTTAAAGGTAACATTTTAAAGATAATAGGACAATAGGTAGATGATATGTATAGAGAAACAGACATGAGAGAAAAAGGATCTGGATGAGTGTGAGCTTTTCCTTGGGTCTGTAGAAATGGTTACTTTTCCCTTCAGTGGAAGTTGAACTGTTCCAAAAATGGAGCACATTAGTTTTTTAAAACACAGGATTTTTTTTTCTGGTTTTATTTTTTGATTGATTCACTCCCAATTATCCACTTGAATTGGCTCTTTCCTGCTTTTCTGTTTGGTCAAGACTATCTAAACTTGTATTCCCGTAGTTATTTTAGACTATTTGCTTTCAAAGAGCTCTCACAAACAACTAGCATTTGTGATTGATTGGCTTTTGAACTAAAATGTGATATTTTAGGACATATTACTAGAAATTTGAAATAATATTCTTTTAAAAAATCATTAAACTTATTGATATTTTTCTGAAGCCCAATAGTGAACATTTATTCTGAAGACTGGGTTTGGAACATGAGGCCAATTTAGTAGTTTCTCTAAGCTCCTTTGAGTAGGACTCTAGTGCTGTGTTCTTTCATTAGGATTCCAAGGCCAAATAATTTGGGGACTGCAGAGTCAAACTATTGTAGCTGTCATGCGGGAGATTTCTCAGTGTCTTTTCTATGAAAGCGTGCATCTGCTGCTTACAAAGGTAGTGTGATGTGGTACTGTCAGTTGATAGCAGTGAGCACAGAACTCCTGCCTCCCTCTGGAGAGCATGCAGACAAACCATCTTCTGTATACATTTGGGATCTGCCCTTAATAGTCTATCTAAATCAGTCTTACATTTGAATGATATTCCGATTACACATAATTGCATAATTATACTTCAAATACCGCTTAACTGTTTTATCTCTCCTTCTTCTTTTTAAAGGTGACTTAAAATTTTCATGACTAGTCACCCTGCTGCTTCATATTGAAGTTTTTTAATACTAGAACCTACAGAATTAATTCCAACTCTGCCATGGAAACTGTTATACTTCATCACCGCTTTCTCTCTTTCCCTAATTGTTAGATGAAATTTGAGATCTGATTTGTTACTGCTCTGCATGTATGGCCAGAGTAATTTTCATTTTCTTTCCCAATCTTTTAATTTTTGTTTAATCTACAGAGAAGTTTTGAGACTGTGATGGGAAGCATTGTAGAGTGTATCTACTGCCAAAATTTCTAATTCATAGTTTACACAGTGGAGGCCTTGGTTAAATGAATTATACATTGACAGCTATCCAGCAGGGAATTAAAAGTTTATATGGAAAAATATAAAGAAAAATTACCACTCACAAGCTTTTAAATGAGAAAGTCAGAAATTCAGATGAAATTTTAACCCGTGCTCATAGACACAGTGCAGAATATTGAGAGAGATTGCAAATTGCGTAGGCATCTCATTAGTTGACAAACATAATCGGATGCTGATTTGTTGTAGCATATTTCTTGTTTGTCTTCCCTTCCTCATGAAGCGTAATATAATATGTGTAAAATAAGTGTGTGCTGGTTTCTAACTTGGCTGTTATGCTATTAGATCTCTGTTCCTCAATCTCTGTGCCTCAATCTTGAAGGCAGGCAGAGCTGTATTCCCAGAATAGAATCCTATTTTGTTTCCTTTTGTATTAGAAATGGTCTATTGCATGTTGACAAGCTATTATGAACCAAAGAAGAAAGGTCAGTGATTTAAACAAGCTTTAGTAAAAGCATACACACATATATGTTGTTTCTTGGCTTTCTGAAATGAATTTTAACAGCCTCCTGTAATTGAAAGCACTTCATGCAGCGCACTTCACAGAAGGGCGTTCAAAAACTGCATTTGACCTCTCAAGCCACAGAAGTAGTTGCTTTGTGCCTTTGAGAGGTGCTCCAGAGTAAATCACACACCTTCAATATTGAGTTCCTGATTAAATAATAATCTCTATCTAACCATCTTTCTGTATGTATGTATTTGTAAATATTTTACATGATTTATTGATGCATATTTACAAGTTACTATGTAACCAGCATTTGCTTAGTCCATGATATTTCATATACACTTTCTAAAAATTTTTGAAAAAATAGTGTTGTGAACATTTTTAAAAATATTTATTTATTTATATTAAAAATTTTATTTATTTTTATTAGAGAGAAAGAGAGAGAGCGAGAGAAGAACATTGATCTGCTCCTGTATGTGCCCTGATCAGGCATCAAACCGTCAACCTCTGTACTTTGAGGTGATGCTCTAACCAACTGAGTTATCCAGCCAGGGTGTGAGCCTGTTTTATGTTCCAAATCAAGGTTCAGTGAGTTGAAGGGATTTTTCCATATACACATAATAAAAAAGAAAACAATGTTATTATGTCCTTTAAATAGCAAACACCAGGCTTTTTTCTTTTCCTGGGTATTATATAAATATTATGTAGATTATGTAAAGATTTCTTTATAAACCCACGCCATGTCATTAGAACAGAACCATGTTTCTTAAATCTTACCAGGAAATAAGTTGTGTGTTTATATCTTTTTTTCTTGATAGATATTTGGAAAGGCCACTTATAGTTCTGCTTTTCACTTGGCTTTTAGCATAGTTATTGATAATGAGAAAACACTCAGCTGGCATGTTGCCAGGTGAAGAAGAGGGAATAAAGGCACATAGAATCTGGCCAATCCAAATTTGACACAGTCAGCTTTAGAGAAATGGAAGGTTCACTGAGGTTGCTAATGAATCCTTTCATTTGTATTACTCTAGGATAATTTGTAAGTGGCTGGTGGTGAATCACAGGCCAGCATATTTCCTTTTCTCTGAAAAGCAGAACACATGTTATAGTGAGTTAATTTTCTCTGCATTTTTGTCTTTAAAACATGCTTTCATAATTCCACAGGCAAACACATGTTTTTTTCTAAATATGGGTTACATCTAAGAATCTAAAGCCACTCCTAGGGAGAGAACAGTGCTAAGTTGAGCGTCTAAGGGGAGACTGTCACAGGAGTTGATATATTAGTGAGAAAGGAGACATTACTTCAGAGCAACTTAATGATGCCATTTATTTCCTGGTGCTCTGAGGCAGCCCCATTTAGATGGATTACTCCGAGAATTCTGTAAAATATTCAGTGTGATTACAATCACCTTTATTGGTTGCACTAGAAAGGCAAGCATGAAAGATTTTGGCAAGATTACCGTTTTTTTAGAGACACATTTACCATTTTCCTTTTCTCCTCCTTTATTAAGTAGGTGCTAATAGTGTTTCTGATTCACTGGTGTTGCACTCCGAGAGTTCTACTAATATGATGATTTTTGTAAAGGTCTTGGCTATCACGTCCTGCTCTTGACCTATGTCCTTCCATTTTTAGGTTGATCCAAAGGCTATTTCATCACAGAAATATTTGCCAACAAAAGTTTAAAGGTTACATTTTTAAAAAGTCATATTTCATTCTTGTTTTCCCAAAAGATATTCTAATTGAAATTGTTGAACAGTTTCAGTACGATTAAAATACAAATGTTATTTTTTATACAAGAAAAGTCTATAAGGTATAATTTTTATGCTATTTGTAGCTTAGCTATTAAGAAACATAGGGCCTGATGAGGCGGTGGTGCAGTGGATAGAGCTTCGGACTGGGATGCCGGAAGACCTAGGTTCGAGACTCAGAGCTCGCCAGCTTGAGTGCGGGTCCATCTGGCTTGAGCAAAAGCTCACCAGTTTGGTCTGACCAGGCAGTGGCGCAGAGGATAGAGCGTCGGACTGGGATGCGGAGGACCCAGGTTCGAGACCCGGAGGTCGCCAGCTTGAGCGTGGGCCCATCTGGCTTGAGCAAAAGCTCACCAGCTTGGACCCAAGGTCGCTGGCTCCAGCAAGGGGTGGCTCAGTCTGCTGAAGGCCCGCAGTCAAGGCACATGTGAGAAAGCAATCAATAAACAACTATGGTGTCGCAACGGCAATGAGAAACTAATGATTGATGCTTCTCACCCCTCTCTGTTCCTGTCTGTCTGTCCCTATCTATCCCTCTCTGACTCTCTCTCTGTCCTTGTAAAAATAAAATAAAATAATAAAAAAGAAAAATAGGAATTTAATTCCTAAACACTTAATATTTTCTATTTTGTCTTAGAATTGGGATACACAGACACTCAAAACTTAATTAGCTAGCTAATGCATCCTCAGTTCTCTACCAGTAAAGGATTCTGCATTACCTCATCCTCCATTTTATAAAGACCAGTGGAACCTGAACTAGGCAAATAGTACAATGCAATGGGAGTGAATAACCTTAAAGACTTTAGCCTTTAAGGACAAACCAATTGGAATACTATGCTATGTTTTAGCACAATGTACTTTTTAATGTTACTCTAAAAATCTAAGAGAATGATAATGGTACTTAAATCCTGCCTTTCTTTTTTCTGTACTCAATAGCACTTTCTTTGTACTCTATACATGACATTATGTTATAGGATAAAATGTTTTTAACAGAGTCATTTGGGCATTTCATTCACTGTGTCCCCATAGATACTTATAAAGAATAACTACAGTGTGTTCGTAAAGTCATGGTGCACTTTTGCATAGTGAACGGTCAAAAGTGCACCATGACTTTACAGACACACTGCACTTTTGTAATAAAGACCATTTTAGTGATAAATGCATACTTTGTCAGATTCTTCATATTTCTTTTCAGTAGTTTAAACTTAATTAAAATAGAGTATAACTTGAGAACCATATATGATAGTATTTCTTTATAAATATATTTAAAATGTTATTGTTAAATGCAGTGTGTTCGTAAAGTCATGGTGCACTTTTGACGGGTCCCAGGAAAGCAACAAAAGATAATAGAAATGTGAAATCTGCACCAAATAAAAGGAAAACCCTCCCAGTTTCTGTAGCACGATGTGGCTGCATGTGTGCATGCACAGATGATGATGTAACACCGTGTATACAGCGGAGCAGCCCATGGCCATGCCAGTCGAGATGTGGATGCTTCAGAGGAAAGTTCAGTGTGTTCTGTGGCTCGCTAAATTCGAATTCGTGACCGAAGTGCAACGTGAATATTGGTACGTTTATAACGAAGTGCCACAAAATAGGAATAACATTATTTGGTGGGATAAGCAGTTGAAAGAAACCGGCAGTTTGGTGAACAAACCCCGTTCTGGTTGGGCATCAGTCAGTGGCGAGTCTGTTGAGGCTGGCGAGTCTGTTGAGGCTATATGGGATAGCTATCTAAGGAACCCTAAAAAATCTGTGCGTGTGTGTGCTCGACTATTACATCTAAGCAAGACTACAGTTCATAAGGTGTGAAAGAAACGTCTCTGTTTTCCGGGGTACAATTGCTGCTGTTGCATGCTATCAAACCGGTGGATAAACCCACACAATGTGTGTTTGCTATAGATATGCTTCATGAGATCGACAGTGATGCAAGATTTTTGCAGAAGATTGTGTTTAGCGATGAGCCGACCTTCCATATCTGTGGGCATGTCCATCGCCATAACGTCCAAACATCCTCATGCCTATGTGGAATACGGACATAACAGCCCTAAAGCGAACATTTGGTGTGGCCTGATGCATGATAAGGTGATAGGCCCATTTTTTTTTCCCCAGAGCAGTCTGTGACAGTAAACACCTATCTTGACATGTTGGAATTGTATGCAGTGCCACAATTTCCAGAAGGTGTCATCTTTCAACAAGACGCTCCTCCACACTACGCCACCATTGTTTGTGAGTTTCTGGATAGAACATTCCCCTGGCGGTGGATAGGCAGGGGGTCTGTCAAGTCATGGCCACTACGATGCCCAGATCTGACGCCCTTAGACTTTTACTTTTAGGATTATGTGAAGCAACATGTGTACATTGAACGTATCAACAACATTAATCACTTAAAACAGAGAATCACAGACGTTATTCACTCTGTTACACCAGACATCCTTGCCTCTGTGTGGCTAGAACTTCACTATTGTTTAGATGTGTGTAGGGCAACAAATGGAGCCCACATTGAACTGCATTGAATAGGTATGAAACTGGGACAGTTTACCTTTTATTTGGTGCAGATTTCACATTTCTATTGTCTTTTCTTGCTTTCCTGTGACTGGTCAAAAGTGCATCATGACTTTGTGGACACTGTATATGCATAGCAAAGTATTTGCATAATGAAATATTCTTTAAATCCCAATGTCATGATTGTTTTCTTATGATAATGTCTCTAAATCCTTGGTATTCTCACTGTCTTTGATGGGAAACTGTTCCTATGTGTCTGTCTGGAGGCTGAGCTCTTCCTTCATTTCTGGAACAAATATGCCATTTATATGCCTATTAAATTCATTGTAACAGATTCCTTTTTGAGTCTGACTACTCAGAAGCCATTTTATAAATAGCTTTAGAGATCATTTACATATCATATAGTGAACCAGTTTAAAGGGTACACTTTAATATAGTTTAGTGCAGGGGTGCCCACACTTTTTCAGCTTGTGAGCTATTTATAAGATGACTAAGTCAAAATGATCTACCTACAATAAAAATGCAAAACATAAATTTATTTCTTCTACTTTATCATTATTTAAGTCACTATTATTGCTATTTAATATTGTGTATTCTTCTTTCACCTTTCTCCTTCTCAGTTCTCTTTTTGGAGGAAAGTCAATGTCATAGTTTTTATGAACAGTCCGAAAAAGCCGCTCCACATTTCCCTTCTTTGGAATAGCAATGGCACACAGACAGATGAGGCAAATGCACTTAGAATATGACATAGTGAAAAAAATCCCCTCCCATTCTGTATGAAAGTGGTAGGTTTTAGGCTTCTTACTCGGACCAGCTATGGCACTCATTTTTATACCCTTTGTTGTATTTAGTTTAAATAAATTGAAGGCTAACTACGCAGCAATGTAACTGAACAAGTTAGTGTGGTTTAACGTGCATGCGTAGGGTGTCAAAAGTTCAGATGTCAGATTGGCTACCCTGTATGCCAATCAAAATACAAATGTCTTTTTAATGTCATGCAATCTACCCACACTTCCTTCGCGATCGACCAGTAGATCACGATCGATGTACTGAGCACCCCTGGTTTAGTATATTTACAGAGTGTAATTCTTTTACTGTAATGAAACTATAAAACCTTTAGAAGAAATAGAAGAGTAGATAGATCTCTGTTATTTTGAATTATGCAATGATTTCTAAGATTTAACATCGCAAATACCAGCAATAAAAGAAAACATGATTGATCTAATTAAAATTAAACATTTTCATGCTTTAAAGAACACCACCAGAAGCTATTTATTTTGCCATATGAATTTCCTATGACCATGGCCATAACTGATTAGATGGGAAATAGCATTTAACCTATGGTAGGCTGATAAGTTTTTCTCATGTAGGAGTTTTGAGACAAACAAAGGGAAATGCCATGAACAGAATCTCTGTAGAGCTATAATTTTGCAAACTTTAGAAGTCCACATTCGCCATATTTTATTGTTCTGTGAAATGAGGAGCCAGAAAACCAATGAAGCAAGGAGAATGAGGAAGAGGGAGGAGACAGAGAAAGGGCTGGTCTGGAAGAATGCTGCTGACAGTGTTGGGTTTGAATCAGTATCATGAACTGCGTGTTACTGATCTTTTCATGGTAAGAAGTTTGTGATGAAATAACAATTTAGTAGATGTTTCCTTTCAGTAGCATGATTGTTCCAATTTAAAAGTCTCTTGTTGATTGACATTTTATATGATTTTGTTATTATGGACTAGTTTTATGGGTAGCATTCTTCTAAACTATTGGGACATTAATCTTTTTGAAGTTACTCCTACAGTATTATGCCCGATGATAGCAAGTGGCTTGTCCTAATAATGCTCACTGAGAATTGGTTGAATAAATTGTGGAAGAGTGAATATGGTGAAAGATCTTGAATTTTGTATTATATGATTATTGAGGCTAAAAGTGACATGGTGAAAGATGTGTCTTTAAGGTCAGTGAGTCAGTGTGGAAACTGCCATTTATAATTATCTTAGAAATAGGAGCTAGTCATGCAAATGTTATTACCATTTTATATGGAAAAATTTTAAATCTATCTCTTTTACTTTCAAGCATGTAGGTGAAATATTGGTAAAAATACGGAAAGACATTTTACCTATTAAAAAGAAAACTTATACCCTGGAAATCTTGAGTCTAAGGATTAGCAATTGCCTTCTTAAATGAACTGTGACTTCTTGAGACATATTTTATGGACAGTATATAAATTTCAGTCTCGTAATTCAGTGGCTACCTTTTATAATTACTCCCACATGAGCAACATCGTGCTAACTTTAGGTGGACACTCCTGAAATAGTTTGCTTTGGGGAAACTCATCGACTAAAAAGCATGATGTCACATTTGTTATGTATTCCATATGTGAGAAGAAATGATATCTCTTGAAGATTTCATTAGTTTACTGTGGATAATTAGAGTTTGTTGCAATATTTGAAAAATACCTTTATTTTCTCTATTTGGTGAGTTCTATTACAGACACTGTACCTCCTGGGTTTGGAGAGTGTTACTAGTTATTTTACCATTGCTCATCTAGGAAGGGTTATATGAGGGAATGCCTTTGAAAATCCTAAATCAGTTCTATAGCTGACTCTATGTCTTTGTTCTCATCTGATTTGTTACACAGGAGAATTCTATCCTATCCCTGGCAAATGCTATGATGGGAATAGTTGTGGAAATGTTAATCATGCAGAGATGAACCTGATATTCAGTGCTTGTAAACAATATTATGCATACTTTTTGTGTTTGCGGGTTTTGTCATCTAGAGAATGAAATGAACAAGTTTTTCACTTTTTATCTCGTTGCTTCTAAATGTATTTTCATCATGTTCCCTAAGCTTCAGTTCAGTTTTTTCTTACTGTTCGCTCTTCGAATACAGTGGAATTCTTGCATTAATTCAATAAAAACTTGAACTAGGTGCCTTAGTGAGGCACCTCCTGATTCCATTTCAGTACTCAGTAAAACCTTGGTATTTTTTAGTTAGAAGCAAAGATAAGCCCTTGTGGTTGCTGCTGTATGTTTTCCTTCTCTCCTTCTCCTCTTCTTCTTCTTCTTCTTTCTTCTTTCTTCTTTCTTCTTCTTCTTCTTCCTCCTTCTTCTTCCTTCTTTCTTCTTCCTTTTCTTCCTTTTCTTCTTTTCTTCCTTTCCTGTTTTTGCTAGTTAGAAGCAAGATAATTCCCATAGAGCACTGTATCTCCAACACCACAAACACAGAAACTTCACAGCAAACTATGCTGCTTCCTCAGTGGAGCTCATTTGCCAACAGTTGTCATGCTGCATGATCTGTCCCAATTTGAAATGTAATACTCAGGGTAGCTGTGCCCCTTGGTAAAATCACACATGCCCACCAGAAGAGGATGTACCTGGAAGGAGTAAATAGCACTTATTTTGAAAAGGCATATGTGATCTGACAACCTTTGTTGTTTTGTTATGAGATTGTTATGATATTTTTGTCTCTGTTACTGCCTAGCAAGAGTTTGTATGAAGAAAAAAATAACCTGAATAACCACAGTACTTATTAAAAAAGAGATATGAGATCTGTCATGTTGTAACATATACTTTAATGAGTTTAAGAAGAAAAGCACACATCAAACAGAATTGTACAATATAGTTATTGATGTGTAATAAAATTACATATAATAAAATTCAGCAATTTTAAATACACAATTTGATTAGTTTTGACAAATGTGTATCATCATATAGCCATAAACATGTCATTTATAAATCATTTTTATCATTCAAAGATTTTTATGTTTCCTTCTAAAAGTTGTATGGTTTAATTCTTATATTTAACCCTAAAACCTTTCCAAATTTTTTTTACATGGTATATGGTTATGATTATGGATTATTTTGCATATGTATAGCCAATTATTCCAACATCATTTGTTGAAAATACTATTCTTTAGTCATTGAATTACTTTTTCACTTCTGTTTAAAATAAATTGGGCATTTGTATATGGGTATATTTTTTTTCACTGCACTCTGTTCCATTCATCTGTTTATGTGGCTTGACCCTAGTACCACCATACTGTCTCCATTACTTTAGTTTCATAGAGTGCAAGTTCTCCAGGTTTCTTTTTTTAAAGTTGGTTTGACTATGTAGGTTTGTTGCATTAAATAAATCAGGTTTAGACCCAGCTTGTCAAATTCTACAACATATCCTGCTAGTAATTTGAGGAAGATTCCATTGAATCTATATATCAATGTTGGAAGAAATTTTATCTCCATAATATTAAATATTCCCACTTGATAAACATGAAATATGTCTTCTTTTGGTTTGCATTCATGAACAGTTTTCAGTAAACAAGTGTTGTGCATATTTCATTAAATGCATTTCTAAGCACTTTATATTTTTGATGCTATTATAAATGGCAATATTTTTTTAACATTTAAATACAATATGTGTATGAGTGAAATTATACGGTAATTGTCTTTCTCTGACTAGCTTATTTCACTTAGCATGATGCTCTCCAGATTTCATTCTTGCTGTTGCAAAAAGATATTTCCTTTTTTTTTTTTGTACAGCTGTATAGTATTTCATTGTGTAAATGTACAACAGCTTTTTTATCCACTCATCTACTGATGGACACTTAGGCTGCTCTCAAATTTTGGCTATTGTAAATAATACTGCAGTGAACCTAGGGGTGCATATACTTTTTCAAATGACTGTTTTGGTTTCTTTGGATAAATTCCCAAAAGTGCAATCACTGGGTCATAAGGCAGTTCCATTTTTAATACTTTGAGATAAGCCAAACAAGCCTCGCCTATGGTGGCACAGTGGATAAAGCGTCGACTTGGGAACACTGAGGTCGCCAGTTCAAAACCCTGCACTGGTCTGGTCAAGGCACATATGGGAGTTGATGCTTCTAGCTCCTCCCCCCTTTCTCTCTTTCTCTCTCTCTATCTCTCTTTCTCTCTCTCTGTGTGTGTCTCATCTCTAAAATGAATAAATAAAAATTAAAAAAAAAAAGAGATAAGCCATACTGCTTTCCATGGTGGCTGTGTCAGTCTGCATTCCCAGCAACAGTGCCTGATGGTTTCCTTTTCTCCACATCCTCGCCAACACTTATTTGTTGATTTATTGATAATAGCCATTCTGACAGGTGTGAGGTGATATCTCATTTTTTCTATAATTTGCATTCCTCTAATGATCTGTGACGTTGAGCATCTTTTCATGTGTATTGGCCATCTGTATGTCCTCTTTGAAGTTTTTACCCATTTTTTAATTGGATTTTTTGGATATTGAGTTTTAGAAGTTCTTTATAAATACTGAATATTAACCCTTTATCATATGTATTGATAAATATCTTCTCCAGCTCAGTAATTGTCCTTTGTTTTGTTGATGGTTTCCTTTACTGTGTAAAAACCGTTTTTTTTCCAGGGACAGAAAGAAAGTCAGAGAGAGGGATAGATAAGGACAAACAGACAGAACGGAGAGAGATGAGTAGCATCAATCATCAGTTTTTCGTTGTGACACCTTAGTTATTCATTGATTTCTTTTTTATATGTGCCTTGACTACGGGTCTTCAGCAGACAGAGTAAACCCTTGCTGGAGCCAGTAACCTTGGGTCCAAGCTGGCGAGCTTTTGCTCAAACTAGATGGACCTGCGCTCAAGCTGGCGACCTTGGGATCTCAAACCTGGGTCCTCTGCATCCCAGTTCGACACTCTATCCACTGTGCCACTGCCTGGTCAGGCTGTGTAAAAACTTTTAAGCTTGATGTAGTCCCATTTATTTTATTTTATTTTTCTTTTGTCTTTATTGCCTAAGGGAGTATATCAGAAAACAATATTAGTATGAGAAATATAAAATATTTTACTGCCTACGGTTTTTTCCTGGATTTTAATGGTTTTGAGTCTAACATTTAAGTGCTTAATTCATTTCAAATTTATTCTTGTGTGTGGCGTAAGAAGGTGGTCATTTCATTTTCTTTCATGTACTTGTTCAATATTACCAACACCATTTTTTGAATAGACTATCTTTATTCTATTGTATGTTTTTGTCGTCTTTGTCAAATAGTAATTGACTAGAAAAGCATGTGTTCATTTCTGGGCTCTTTATTCTATTCACTGATCATATGTCAGTTTTTATGGTAGTACCATTCTGATTTGATTACCATGGCCTTGTAATATAGTTTGATATTAGGTAGCATGATATCTTCAACTGTGTTTTTTCTCAAAACTGCTTTTACTACTCAGGGTACTCTGTGGTCCCATATACATTTCTGGAGTATTAAAAAGGCAAATATCATATGATTTCACTTATGTGAAATCTAAGAAACAAATGAACTAATAAATGAAATAGCAGCAGAATCATAGAGAGCAGACTGACAGCTGTGGGGGAGTAAGCTGGGTGGTGGGTGGAGGGATAGAGCCAGAAAGGAAAACTCATAGATACGGATAACAGTGTGGTGATTATGGAGAGGAGTGGGCAGTGGGAGAGGTAGAGAAGGGTGAGGGACAGAGATCTGCGGGGATGAACACACAATACAGCAAACAGATGTGCTGTGGAATTGTGCACCTGAAACCTATATAATTTTGTTAACCATTGTCACACCAATAAATTCAATTAAATAAATAAATATAATGTGTATGTACACAATTTCTTTTTATACTCAGTATCCTGTAACCTTGCTAAATGGACCTGCTAATTCTAGGATTTATTCTATATTCACTGGGATTGTTTTTCCACATAGTTAATTGTGTTCTCTCAATAAAGACAGCTTTATATTTTTCTTTTTGATTTCTGAATAGATTTTTTTAATATTTCTTTCCGTTTACATGATATTTGCTCTTGATTTTGAAAGTAGAATTAAAAATTATGACACCTTTTATATTTTTTTTCTGTATCAAACTCCAACTAATATTACAGCATTATATTTAATAGATTTTATATTTATTGTGTCTAACTTACGAAAACTTTAGTATCAGGTCTTTCAAAAGACCAATTTGTTCCCTTGGTGTTTGGAGCAAGAGAATTTGCTTCTCAGAAACTCAAACCCAGAAATTCATCTACAACTCTAGTAGCTCACCTGCTAACTTTTCTTAAAATTTGCCAGAGCCTTGTTAAATACCAAACAAGAGGCTATATATGTTTTTTTTTGGGGGGGGGTAGAAAATAATATTCACTATTAAGCTGATCTTTTAAAGTAACAGCCTTTCTAGGTTTTTAGATAGTTTTTGGTCTAAGTTTCTAGCAAAATGTTATTCTTATGTCTTCTTTTTCGCTTTGAACAGCAGAGTTTTGAGTCAGTATTTAATTATAGATGTCTTTTTTTTTTGCCCCTCTTCTAAAATGTTTGGATAAGGAGCATACATATATGTGCATTTACAATCTAATTTGGACATTTGACTGTTTCTTACCTTCTTAACATTAATGTGTCTCTCTTGGATTGGATCCTGTAAACTGGCTATGTTCTTTCTCTCAGCCCTGTTGCTAGCTTACTCTTTCCTATCCTAATTTCATTTCTGGTCTGGCCTCTTTCCACCTGCAAAGATAGTGTAGCTTTCTATATCTTAGGGCTTCCCAGAGCTGATGCAGATCACTCAATTACAGTATTACAGTCTTTTTGAAGCATAGAATAATAATAGCACCATGTTACCATCTTAAACTTTAATACACAATTATATTGTAGGTCAATGAAGAAAAGTGACAAAGAACATTGTATTTTTGTTTTGACAATTTCATTGAAATTTTATCAGGTAGGGAGTAGGGAATATCTGCTGAAGGAATATGTTGACTTACCTTCCTCATACTTATTATAACTGTGCTTACTTATTTTTTTACATTGACTTTTTTTTCCCTAAGTCCAAATAATAAGTAGTCACTTTTGATAATAATTGCTTATCTTCAGTGTGACATATATGATACAATTTTATTGGAGGTTTTGATGATAGATTTTTATGCTAAGCTCAGTGTTTATACTCAGTCTGAAGGGTGCTTTTATCAGGTAGGGGAGGGGCCAAATAACTAGCATTGATTTCTAATCTAGCTAACTATTGCTAAAAAATGTGTTTCCTTAACTGTGTATGATAATGGGTTTTGATTATTTCATAGTTACGAGCAAAATAACCATCAATTTGCTCCACAATATCGAACTTAAGCCGTTCTATGTATAGAGTTCACAGAAGGAGAATCCACATCAAAATGCTGAAAAATTGTGTGTGGTTTCTATGAAATTGTAGCTGTTAATGACATATTCCGTTATTCTTTGGAGACAAATGGAACTTGCTTTTGCAATATGCCTGCTCTTTGTAACAGTCTGAATTCTTTAACCTGGTCGTGTTTCTATTAAGCCAATTGAAAACAGACGGCCCATCAGCTTACAAATAATGCAATATCATTCAAAGCCCTATTAATTTTTTTGTTTATAATCTCTGAGTGGCCTCAGTAAGTCAAAACATGACCTCATATTCTAACTTGTCAGACCTTTAGGCATCAAGTAATTTTCTGTGCACTTTTAATTAATAGCACAAAAATGTTATCTGTGAAGCAGTTACAGTCAAATAGAATTAAACTAGTTTTTGGCTCAGTGGGGAAAGAAGAAGTAAATATGTTTTTCTGTTCTTTGAAAATGACCTGTGTTACAATTTTGCTTTAGAAAAATGAGATGCTTCTGAAAGCGATGCAGAGAAGAGAAAATATGAGTTAAAATGTATGGTATGTATATATATATATGTACATCTAAGGTACTATGCATTGGAAAAGGGTACAATTAGCACCAGTGAGATAAAGAGATTTATGTCATCATCAGTTTAATTTCTACTTTACCCTCTAGATTATTTTATTTTATTTCCCTTATTTAACATTATTTAAAACTGCAGCATTGCCCATGGTTACCGTATATCAAATTCTCAGTTTCTTAGTGGTGTTTATCCATTGTGTTTATCCACCCAAAGTGTGGATTTGTGAGTGATTATTATAGTAACTAATTAACTGCATGCTCATAACATGTCTGACTCTCTGAAGGGCTTGAAACTCATTATCTCATATAAACCCAAGAGCATCACTGAGCTTGGTTTTCTTATGAACTGTTCACGAATGAAGAAACTAAGGCTTCAGGAATTTAGTCATAAATGTAGACAAGTATCAGGGCGGGTCCAGGGCTCACGTCTTTAATAGTCATACCTACATCCTTATCTTCTATTCTCTTATACATCAACTGTGAAGTCCTCATAGAGCTATTTGTCTTTCAAAGAGTTAATACCTGCCATTTTATAAGCTGAAAGATGATAGAATTGTGATATAACTTGTCACATCACATTGCAGGTAAGAATAAACGTGTAAGGAGTAAAAACAGGGTATGTCAGGAGGGATAATTATATATGTGTTGATTTATATTTTTAAAGTTTTCTTCATTTTATATTAATACTTTGGAATGTGTACAGGTTACATACCAGTGACCTTTCTACCTAGAACTCCAATGAGAAAAGGCATTCCATTTTTAGATGAAACACTTTTCATTTCAAGCATGTAAGAAGCACTGCACTTGGATTAAAGATCGATTGATCTCAGCAAGCAAAAAACATTGTTAAATTGGCCAATCCTCCTTTCTGGGTCTTGTTTTTTTCTAGGAATGGAAAAAACAAAGCCTTACTCTCTGTTGTCTCAGAGCCTTGTATGCTGGGATACATTTGCTGCAGTAAAACCTAAGAACAATTAGGATTGTAGTTTCTACATGTTATTACATTATAGCTATTTCTCTCTGTCCTATAGTTTATATTTGCATTTTGTGATTAAAGTATTAGTGGAAATAAAGTTACGGCATATTGTAGTTAATGAAGAATTTCTCTCTCCGTTCTTTTTTTTATTGCTTTTGGTTTTTTCCCTACAGTTTAACATATTTATGTTAATTTTTATGCAGGTTGAGTTATGCTTCTATATATTATTTAGGGAAAGTTTTACATTAACTCTGATTAATAAACTTAGGTTTTAAATCATAATTTATACCCTACTTAATTTATTTATATTTATTCTATTTTATTACTGAAGGAGAAAAAAGCCATATTGTTTGGTTTTTATAATCAAATTCTCTAAGAAAAAGGTATTATGGGTACTAATACTGGTATGTAAATATTGTTAAAGTTTATACAGCAATAGCTTTTAATAACATTTGGAAAGATTTTAGCTGATGCAGTTTTTGTGCTATTGCTGCTTTAAGATAAGAGAAACTGGATGTAATCCTTTGGGTATCTTGGGAAATATTAGTGTTATTAATAAGTGCGTATTTAGACTCACTTAACAAAATTTCTTTTTAAGGTATATGTGTATAGTAACCTCTTTTTCACTTTGCCATTTTAAAATATGATTTATTTTCCTGTGTCAGATAGCCTTTAAAATTTAAAGTGAAAGAAACATGTGCAGAGGGCTCACAGATTGAGCCTGGACTGACTCATGCTTGACAGTGTCAACTGGAAAAGATTTTAGGAAAGGAAACAGAGGATGTGTATGAGGTATGGGTGCAGATTAAGGAAATTGAAGTTTATTATTAAACCCTTCTCCATAAAATGCTCATTATTTTGAATGGTCATTTTGCTGTTGTGTTTACTGCCATAGGTCTTGAGAGTATCATGCTAAGTGTAATAAGTCAGATGGAAGAGGATAACAACCCTCTGATTTCACTCATGGGATATAAAACAAACAACAACAACAATCAAATAAGACAAACAAACAACAGTACCTCTTTGATACAGACAAAAGTATGGTGGTTACCAGAGGGGTTAGGGTTTGGAGAGAGGTTGAAACAGAAAAATGGGGTCAAATATGTGATGACAGAAGGAAACTAAACTTTGGATGGTGAACACATACTACAATATACAGATGATATAGAATTATACACTTGAAACTTATGTAATCTCTTAACCAATAAATTTAATAAAAACATGAATAAGATCATTAAAAAGTAGTTAATTTTGATGCGCTTGTGATAGCAAAAGATTTAGTGTGAAAATCCTTGTCAGAAAAACTTTTTTTTTTTATTTAAGTGAGAGAAGGGGAGATGAGTGATAGACTCCCGCATGTGTCCGACTGGGCCCCATCTAGCAACACCTGCCTGGAGCCAATGCTCTGTCCATTTGGGGCCATGCTCACAACTGAGCTATTTTCAGCACTTGAGGTGGAGGCTCCACGGAGCCATCCTCAGTGGCTGGGGTCAGTGCACTGGAATTAATCGAGCCATGAATATGGGAGGGGAAGAGACAGAGTGAGAGAAAGGGCGGGTGAGGGGAGGAGAAGCATATGGTCACTTTTGCTGTGTGTCCTGACTGGGAATCAAACCTGGGACTTCCACAGGCTGACTTGACATCCTACCGCTGAGCAAACCGGCGAGGGCCAGGAAATTCTCTTAAATCACAGTTCATCGATGTGCTGCAAACCTGATAAGCAGTAACCATCCATCATGTTTAAGTGTCCTCCTTCTGTGTACACAAGACCTGTAGGTGAGAGTTGGCTAAAATCTTACTGAAACATTCAAGAGTACAAATTACAGAATTTGTGATCTAGAAGAATCAATGAGTTTAATAAATGGATTTCTTTTCTCTGGAATGGCAGAAAATGCAGGGTGGTGTGGTCAGCATGCACGCAGTTATTAAGAATGTGGCTACATTGAGTAATACATTGGCAATCCTAGTGTGTTAGAAAAGGAAGTGGGGATGGAAACCCGCGGAGACGTTACTAGAATTAGAAAGGCACTAATATCTAAGTAAATGAAAGTTAACAATACCTGATTCATTTGGGGATTTGTGCATTTTAATAAATTTTTACCTGAAATTAGCAAAATAATACTTTTGTTGTCTAGCTGCTGGGTACACAACTGCAGCATTTTCTTCACTTTTTCTGTGTGTTTGAAAATTTTCATAATAAAATGTTGGGGAAAATGTAAAGCTACCTAAAACATGGTGAAAACATCCATAATGCCTATTTTAGGTATTAATACATAGTTGGAAGTGAAATTATTCAGACAAAGAATTTTGATAGTCACAGTTATATAAATAGTGCTCACCTTATGAAGATTGCAATGTTTTTACAATTTTTTCACAAGAATTGCTGGATGCATTTGATTAAATTATACAGTTTTGCTACACTTTTGATATGAAGGAAATCATTTTATGAAAACATTTGACAAAACATTTCCCTAAGTCACATGATCTTACTGAAAATCACAAGTGGAGATGGTTGTCTTAACCCTAAAAATATCACTGACAGTGGTTTATTCAGCAACTCTCTGAGGTGTTATAGTATATGTTTGGGGGAAAAGGAATTCCTTTTATTAATTAAATGATACATCAATAATCATGTACATGTGAAAAGATTGTCTCTGATTTCTCCAACACTACGCTGTTACTTGTAGGGGAGAATGTTGTTTCTGGCTAGAGAAGAGAGCTCCTTTCTCTAAAGGAGATGAAGGTAAAGCACATAACTAACTTTACAGTCTCAGAGGCAAGCTAGTGACTGCCAATCTGCCTCTACCTTTCCATTCCTCATCCACATGGGCGAGGCTAATGTTTGTCGTATGATTGCAGATCAGGCTGTGCTCCTTGGTGACTTAACACTTCTTTTATATTTCCCAGAACAATATTCAAGGTTATTAATAAAAGGTTATTAAATTTGGACACATTAAAATTTGGGCTTTAAACTTTGCTAACCAACATAGCATATTGAATTTTACCCACCACAAGTTTCCAGTAGCTGGTAAATTAATGGTGTGTTTTGTTTTTCCTCTTTAAATATTAGTGAAGAACCCTACTAGTGATGGTTGACTGACTCCTGGGAATGTGTTTAAGGTGGAAGTTTGAGAGACAGGCATATATCAAGTTCAGGCCATCACACAGCACAGTCAATTGGCTAGTTGTCCACATGTCTTGTAACATTTCATTCATTTTGATTGAGTCACCTACGTATAAGATCTGTCACTCAGGGGCACATGTACTTTGAGGTTTATAATTACATTGAATAGATCTATCTCTTAGGTGGAGAGTCACATTAACTGAGGGCACAGAGACTGGCACATAAACCATAGTGCTAAAGTATAAGTTGATAAAGAAAAGAAAAATGTCTTTGCAGCTTTCAGGACTTAGGTCAGTCCTATCTGTCTCTATTGGCAGGCATTTCAGGGAAGCTAAATGAACAACTACAAGTTGCTTGGTGAACAGAAGCAAAGTAAGGAAAATCAGTTTTACAATTATGATATTTAATAATCTGTGCCTACTATTTCCTTATCCATTCATTTCTTCAATAGGAATTTATGTACCTTGAGAATCAGTGTGACCAAGAGCTGGGAGGACACTGTTGGCATTTACCTTCTGCTTGCTGCTCGGCTTATTGAGATATAATAAGGGAATCAGGATAGAGGCCACATCTTTCTGTGTAGACTGGGACCAGTTCTCTATGTATTACGATTCAACTCTTCCCCCCTTCCCCCGCCCAATTCATTGTGGTGACACCATGTAGTGCAGACATGCTTCTAGTAAGGAAATGAAAGGGAAATACTCATTTGTTCAGAACCTCTGGAACTTAATAACACAGAGAGCATTAATGTATGCATTCAGTATGTGGAGAGAGAGGTGGGATGGGGATTCAGAAATGATTTCTCAAAGGGGAGAGGAAAAGGGGAGAGGAAGACAATGGGAAGTTTTGCTAGATTCTTATATCCTAGTGATCCCATGAGTTCATTTTTCACCATTGAAATCTAAATCAATACAGGTGTTTGTAAATCTCTGCTCCTGCTGTTAAAGGAGCAAACTAAGGCTTATTGAATACTTTGTCCTGATTGTCTTTCCCTAATAGCTAAGTCAACAGAAAGAGTTCAGTTAGCAAACAATTTTCTAATATGAAAAATAACACCAAAAGAAATATATCTTAAAGAAATATATCTTTCCTAAGTAGGAAATATTAGAAAATTACACCTGTTATACAAATACCTAAAATTTATAACTAATTCATACAACTTAATAGCAGAAAAACAGACAATCCAATTTAAAAATGGGTAGAGGACCTGAATAAACATTATTTTCCGAAGAAGACATACAGATGGTCAACAGGTACAGAAAAGATGCTCCTCATTGCTAACCATCAGAGGAATGAAATTCAAAACCTTAATGAAATGTCACCTCCCACCTGTTACAATGACTGTTATAAGAAAAAAGAGTAACAAATATTGGCAAGGATATGCAGAAAGGGAATCGTTGTGCACTGTTGGTACAAATGTTCATTGCTGCAATCATCATGGAAAACAGGATGGAGATTCCTAAACAATTAAAAATAAAACTACTGTATGATGCAGCAATCAATTTCCTGTCTCTATCTAAAAGAAATGGGAGCAGGATCTTTTAAGAGGTCCCTGCGCCCCATGCTCATTGCAGTTATTCACAACAGCCAAGATGTGGAAACAGCTTAAGTGTCAGTGTACAGAAGAACTGATAAAGATGACTATGCGCGTGCGCGCGCACACACACACACACACACACACACACACACACACACTGGAATATTATTTAGTCTTGAGAATGCAGGAGATTCTTCCATTTTGCAATGACATGGATAGAACTTGAGGGCGTTACGCTTAGAGAAATAAGTTAGAGAGAGAAGGATAAAAACTGTATAATATCACTTATATGTAGAATCTAAAAAAGCCAGACTTGAAGAAACAGGGAATAGAATGGTGGGGCTGGAGTCACAGGTTATCAGCTCCAGTTATGATGAATAAATCACAGCTAGCAGTACTGTATTATATACTTAACAGTTGCTAGGAGAGTAGAAATTAAGTGTTCTCATAACACACAAATGGTAGTTAGAGTTGAAGAAGGTGTTCACTAACCGTATTGTGGTAACTTTCACATATGAGAGTGTATCATATAATCACTTTGTATACTTTAATTTTGCACAATATTATATGTTAATTATAGCTCAATAAAGCTAGAGAAAGTAAAAGAAAATATATCTGTCCTGAAAAGTAAGACACTCAATGTCACTGTTAGTGTATCTTTTATGTCAGTCATTCCCATCCTATTCAGTAATTTATTGATTAAAGATATATGCTAGGGGAAGAGACATACAAAAACTGGACAATCAGATGTAGTTTGATAAGTGCAAACATGGGGGTAATAAGTCAAGGTGCCATGAGTCTATTGGGGAGGAGGCTTGTGCAGCCTTGGGCAACATCAAATAATTTTGGAGAGGTCCAAGAGGCCATATGATATAGATAGGCTCATGATCATGAGGAGGTTGCTCTATGAGGAAAATGTGTCTGGATTTAGTAGTTCATTGAGTTATTTACCGTATAGACATTGAGATACTATTATGCATCAGGTTCTTTTAGCACTGTGGGTGCAATGACAAAAAGAAGCACGATTTAGTTCACATAGACTTCATATGCTAGGAGGTAGATTTTAGTTTTTGAATTAAGTTTTATAAATTTGTATCTGAAAGAACTATTGCTGTTTTGTTCTCCTCTTGTCCCTCCACCCCAACTTTGTTCTTTGCTTTTTTGAGGAAGGGAACTTCCCAAATATTATTTCCAGCTTTTCTTCTTTGAATAACTGTTCTTAAATTTATCTTCACAAATCTCTTCTGAAAAGCTTAACAAAACAAAAAATGATTAGGTCTGTGTTGGTAAGATTATTGCTGTGACTATTAATGTGGAATCTTTATATCAATGTATTTTATGAGGAGAGATATTACTGTTGGCTAGTGACAACTATTAAACATTCCTGAATCCTCAGAATGCCTTTATAATGCTAATAGGTATCACCAGAAAGTAAGATGATGCTTATCATGTGGCCAAAGCAGTGATGATTTTACAAGAGGGACAGACATGAAATTGGTCATTTATTCCTGACTAGTAGATTGTCACTCCCCATCTCCTCTCCCACTCACCCACTCAGACATAAGGTTGATAGAATTGTATTCTTTCTTTATTTTTTTTTTGCAGAGTGAAAATGTATGAAATGCAAAATAGAAGAAAATTCTAATTTAGATTTAAACTACGCATACTCTAATAATTCAGGAAAAATGAAATGCTAGAGTAAACCTCTTTTGAACATGATGGGGGATGGTCTTTTTAACTAGCAGTTCTGAGGGGGCATTTTGAGAACTACTGCAGATACTGGCTACTGTATTCACAAAGACTAGGAAAAAAAAGACTCTCTTCAGCAGATGAATAGAAACATTGATTAGCTCTGAGGCAAGTAATTGCCTTACCCATCCATACAAAAAAAGAAAAAGAAAAACATACAAATTTCAGCCAGAAAAGTCCTCCTTTAATCATAGTACTAATGATGCATGATGTGTACTTAGGCACAAAAAGTGTAGCTTAGCTAGGATTTATTGAATTATCCCCGGTCCTGTTCGTTTCTGAAAAATAGCCAAAATACTGCCTCACTGCAGATTTTTAAAAAAGTCCAAATCTCTGTTAATTTTTTTATACATTATATAGTGTGCATGTCTACCATATATGTGTTTATATATGTTAAAATTAGTTACAAACATTAAAAAGTAGTAGAAAAGTTAAAACATTTCTAATTAAAAGGAACATAATATTCATTATCAAAGTAGAAATATAATTGGTTACTTCTTTCCTTTTTAAATACCTATATGATACTTACTAACATTTTTTTCTTTTCCAAGTGAGAGTAGTAGAAATAGAGAGACAGTCTTCCACCAGTGCTTTGATCGAGATCCACCTAGCAACTCCTGTCTGGGGCTGATGTTCTGCCCATCTGGGGCCAGACTCACAACTGAGCTATTTTTAGTGTCTGAGGTAGAGGCTCCAGAGAGCCATCCTCAGTGTGTATGGGTCTGATGTACCTGAACCAATTGAGCCATGGCTGTGAGAGGGGAAGAGGGAGCGAGAGAGAGTAGGGGGAGGGGAGCAGTGGAGAAGCAGTGGTCGCTTCTCGAACTGTGTGTCCTAACTGGGAATCAATCCTTAGACATCCACGTGCCTGATCGATGCTCTACAACTGACCCAATTGGCCAGGGCCACTTATAAACATTTTGATTGCACAAGCAATAAAAATAATTAAAGCACATCTACTTCTTTTTCTGCCTCATTTCTGCTTTTTACCTTTTGAAGTAAAAATAAAATTTCTGTTTTAACTATAGCTACCTTTTTACATTAAATTTCTGTATATGAAGGAAAGAATTAGAACCATGTTTTCTCTTTCATGCATGCTATCTGTAAATGTGAAATAAGTTCCTATGCCTCCATACCTAATATTTAAAAGGCAGAGTTGAAAATTTTTACAAAGAAGTAAGTAATTTTTAAAGTTTATTACATTTTATTTTTTAGAGTTAAGATGCAGTAGATGTTCAACATACAAGTGTATACAAAGTATTGTTTTGAGCTATATCAAATGCATCTTTTTTTTTTTTTTTGACAGAAACAGAGAGAGTTAGAAAGAATGATAGATAGGGACAGACAGCAGACAGTAAGGGAGAGAGATGAGAAGCATCAATTCTTTGTTGCATGTCTGGCCAGTAGCCACGGCCACCATCACAGCTGCCTGGCCCATGCCAGTTCACATTTGATTCAGACAGACAGTAATGAAACAATGGAACCAAGAACTGGTGGGCCATTACATTTAACCCTTGCTCGTACCCAGGCCGCAAGAAATACACACAGTGGGAAAACACTTCCCTTTCCATTCAGGGCTCTCAAAGCCAGTGACTCATCCTAGTATTCCTAGAATCAAAGGTTTCTACCTCACCAGCCTTATTCACCTCTGAATATTCACCCCATCTCCTTCTCTCTGCACAAACTAGCTTTTCCTTCAGCACTCCACCATTTTGGCTGCTTTTCCTCTGCAATACTAATTTCAGAAACTGCATGAGCGAGCCCCCGGTCTGCCCCATTTTATAGTATAGAAATAAAAACCTTTAACCCAATATACAAACAAGGAAGTCTCTGATACAAAGTCACTTATCTGAGGCATAAGTGGGATTCCTCATAAAAGTGAAACAACCCATGTCTTGCAACAGTCAAGGGTGTGGGGAAAAGCTTAGTGTTGAGACGATCTTAGTATTAAAAGGGTGGGAAAGGCTTAGTCTTAAAACTAAGACATAGGCTATAAGAATCCTGCCTACTTACAGCCTGTTTCCCACACCCAATGCAAACTGTAAGCGAGCAAACATATATCATATTTGCAAACTTATTTGACCCCCATTGCAGCATTTTAGTTGTTCATTGATTGCTTTCTCATATATTCCTTGATGGGGGGGGGTCTAGTGGGGGGGCTATAGCAGAGCCAGTGATCCCTTGCTCAAGCCAGCATCCTTAGGCTTCAAGCTAGTGACCTTTGGGCTCAAGCCAGTGACCATGGGGTCATGTCTATGACCCCACACTCAAGCCAGCTACCCTGCATTCAAGCTGGTGACCCCAGGGACCCCTGGGTCATCTGCATCCCATCTGGTATTCTATCCACTATGCCACTACCTGGTCAGGCCAAATGTGTTTGTTTCTACTCCTCTGACACCTAAACATCATTTTATCAAAAGAGGTGAATTCTCCCTAGCCCCAGATGTGTGTCCTCTGATGAACCATTCTGAGAAACAGCACTTGCTTTGGTGGAGGAATGAGATTTCCGATGCTGACTTACTGGGAAGGTTGTTGGCTTGGGATTCAATGGTGATGATGTAGATATGTAGTTAGTTAACATAGGAGGTCTGATGAGTAGCCAAATTTTCCCCCAGATGCTGGTCAGTACCTACAGATCAGTTATATTATGAAGAACCAATTACTAATGCTGACTTTGAACTTGGCTTGAAGCTTTAGCACAACATTTTCTTTGCAGGCAGTTCTCCTTTGCCAATGGTTTTACTATTTTATTACTTGACTCCTGGGCTTTTGCAACCTTTAACCACTAGAAAAGGAACACACATTGTTCTACTTCAAGGAGATAGCCTGGAGTGACCTTCTACTGTCTTTCATATTTAAGCCCTTCTTGATTGAAGAAAAAAAAAATTCAACCTGGGAAAGAGTCAAAATTGATATGGTCTCTAGCATCATTAACATTTAACACCATCAAGACATTGTCTCTATTTTGGATTCCTGTTAACATTTAGCATCTTTCATTACAATGTTAAATTTAAAATCTTTTCTTTAATGAACGATTGATCTCGATTTTTATTTCTGTGAGGAAAATCAACTCAACTCGTCTGAAGCCCTTCCCAATGTATTCACTTCTCTCTCCCTCCCTCTTTCCCTCCCTCTCCCCTCCCTCCCTCCCTCCCTCCCTCCCTCCCTCCCTCCCTCCCTTCCTTCCTCCCTCTCCCCTTCCCCTCCCTTCCTTTCTTTCTTCCTTTCCCCCTCCCTCCCTCCCTCCCTCCCTTTCTCCCTTTCTTCCTTCCTTCCTTTGTCCAATATACAGAGTGGGACAAAAATAGGTTTACACTTGTTAATATGGAATGTAATACAATAATAAACTCTTCTATGTACTTACAATTGTGAACCTACTTTTGCCGTACCCTGTTATCGTAGTCTATCTTAGCAACAGGCTAAGATCATATTTAGACTTTAAAAATGTATTTGTCATTATGAGTCTGCAGAAGTCTTATAAAACTGTTTCAAAGGAGCTAGTTTTCCAGACTCAATGACAGCTCTCATGAACAATTATGTATATGCTGTTATTCTTTAAATTTGAGATGCATGTTGCAGAAGTTAAAGTTATGAAGAATAAACAGTTTATGACAGTTTTTGGCTGTATTGTTCTCAAAATACTCACAAATATCATCTGCTGTTTGGTAATATTACCTCTGTTTTGTATGTGAACCAAGCAAGGCTATATTTTAGTAGGGAGAAAACGGGGGATGGGTTTTGTAACCTTGCTGCTGCATCAGAGGATGCCTAATGGCATTATTTGTGCATACATTTCTATTTCTGTTTGATGCCTAAGAAAATGAAAGCCTTACTTTAGATCACACAAGGAATTATTAATGTGGGCATACCAGACTGCTAAGTGTGCTAAGTTTATTTTCTATCTCTCTATAATGAATAGTCCACATTATACATAGCTAATTTGTTTTCAAGTTAGTTTTCTATCACACCTCAGTATAAAGTGAGCTTTATATCTATTGATATGAGAGTACAGAGTAACAGCAAGGCACAGATAAATATTCAACATTATAATAAGCCAAAAGAATAGCTTCTCAGTTTGTTACATTCACATATTTAATAAATATAGGTGAATGCATTGTGTATCAAAACCTGTGCTGGCCATCACAGATACAGTGAGAAATGACTAGATTCCTTGTCCTCCCCATAGGCAGAAGTTAAGTTTGTTAAATAAAATATTAGCAATCATTATGTTTGCTGTTTTTCTGAAATCAGGCTCGAAGATAATTGTTTGGCTCGTTACCAATTTATGTTGGTGAATCAAACTTGCAAATTTAGGGCTATTGATTCAGTTTGTATATACCGAGATACTTTATAAAAAACAAATTAAATGTATTGGGGTTGTAAGGTATTTTTCCCTGCCGAGGAAGAAGGAAGTGGCCATAGCCACGAAGTGTGGAATAGTAAAGGCTTTATTGAGTACAGAGCGCTTCCTGGACAATGTTTTCTGGTCCGGGTTTCACGGGACAGGGAAGTTGCACGGAAGAAACCGCGTGTGGGATATTTAAAGGGTCTCATCTAGGGTGGTCAAGCTAATAAGATGTGGTGAAATCTCACTGGCTGACAGGCAGTTTCTCTTTTCCAAGGGACTCCTGGGAAGTTTCTTTTGGTGTGCCCGGTTGTGGGCGGTTCTAGTCAAAGTTCCCATTTGGTTCCTCACGTGACCTTCCCCCATTGCTGACCACCTTACATTCTGACCTTTTGTGTTAAATAGAGGCACTGCTTATTTGTCTGGCTACTTCCTGCTGGTTAGGGGCATTGTGAGGAGGGAGGTCATAAGTTAGGGACTTTGAGGGGAGTCAGGAGGAACATCTGTTTGACCGTGATTTGAGAAAATTTGTGGATGTGGTCCTGTAAGGATTAAAAAGAAAGAGGAGTAATAGGAGGATTTTCAGGGTTCAGCCTTTTGGTGTGCTGGAGATGGGTTGGGCCCAGTGGTTCCGACTGCCAGCAGTCCTGTATGGGGGCAAGCTTAAGGCAAAACTGCATGTCAGGAGTGGCGTGTGAAGAGGAAAGGAAGGGGTCCCATCCATTCCCATAACTGAGACCTGTGAGAGAACTAGAGGTCCAGAGGGTGATGACAAAACAGAGAATGTAGCTCCCGTGTCCACAAGAAATGAGCTGGACTTACCCATTCCTGCAGCATTACCCTGGGTTCAGCGTGGGTGAGGATGATGAGTGTCTCCTAGCCCAGGCCGTGTTAGTCATTCATGAGGTCTAGGAGTTTGAGCATTGGGCTCGCCTGGTTGGATTGGCCTCCCATTTTCAGTGTCTTGTCCTCCACGTAGAGACTCTGAGGATAAGCCTGCTTCCCAAAGGGGCGATTGCTCCACCAGTGACCGGACTGATTGCAATTAGGGCAGGGTTTAGTGGGTGGCCTTGGGCAGCGGAACTACTGGGACCAGTGATCTTCCTTGCCACACTTAAAGCAAGCTGCTGGTGGGATTCCTCTTTGTGGCTTGGAATTGGGTCTGGAACCTCCTATGCCTTGCCCCTGTTGCTCTGCTGTCCTCAGGGCTGCCACAAGAGTCTGAGTGTGGCGCATTATCTTCTACTGCATGCAGACCTGGCAAACTACCTTGGCCTTTTTCTACTAACCTTGACCATCAAAAAACTTTAAATGCCATGTTCACAGGTCTTGGATAGGGGTTTGGGGGTTGAGAATAAGAGGAGGTGGGTTCCTGGGGAGCGTGGCACCCATATCCGGCCGGAAACACTAGAGCCAGAGGCAGGACAGGGCCAGGACTTCCTGCAAGAAAATTGGGGTTGAGCATCCTTCAAACTGGCTTAAGGGCCAGTGGCAGGCTGAGTGACCTGATGGAGGAGGGGCTTAAGAACATGGTAGAGAATAGAGGGGTCCCTGTCCAGCAGGGGAGGAGAAAGAGAGACTGGTATTAGCAGGTGAATGAGAAACAGGATCCTGCGAAGGGAGTGGAGGTGGCTTTTGGAAGGAAAAGACCCAAGTGGAAGAGGTCCACAGAAGGACCAGAGAGGGGTCCCGAGAAAGGGGCGCCCCCGGGGGTCAGGCAGGAGGGGGAGACAGTTGGAGGGTCTGCAGAAAAGGTAAGATCAGGAGTGGAGGATTTAGGTGAGGATTCTCCGGCCAAGAAAGGGCCTGCGTGGTAGTACAGGTGGCACAGAAATTAGGACGGGAGCCTGAATAACTAGAAGCCCTGAATATGAGGGATCTCCAACCAGTTCTGAGCTTTTTTTGCGATATAAATTGTTGAGGGTGTTAAAACCGAAAGTCCCTTCAGGAGCCTATCTGGTTCGATTATCCAGTGGGTTCTGTGGCCTGGCCACAGCGGAGAAGAACAGTTTCCTCTTCTTTAGAGAGGCAGAGATTCCGGATAAGGCAACTCCCGGAGTGTGAAGGGATTTCTGTGCCCCACAGCCTCCCTCAGTTCTTAGGGTGGTCAGAGTTGAGGTTTGGCGTCCCCAAACTCAACCTGTGGCCATGGATAGATAGGGAAAGTGGATGTGCTTGGACGTCTCCAGGGCACACATGCACTCAGATGGAAAAGGCTTCCCTGACATAGCTATGGTTTTGGACAGGGGGCCTCGGCAGAAAGAACTGAGGAAAGTTTGGAGGCATGGAATTTACCGCACTGTGCGCTGAAGTGGGTGGATGGTCGGACATCCTGAGATCTTGCTTCTTTCTTGAAGGGGAAGGAGAGATAGGAGCGGTCCCTTGCAGACTTCTAACTCCTTCCCGGGTTCCGGGTTTTGGCACCAAAATGTAAGGTATTTTTCCCTGCTGAGAAAGAAGGAAGGGAGGGATGCCGAGAGCCACAAAGTGTGGAATAACAAAAGGCTTTATTAAGTACCTTGCATCCCACCCAGTGAGGTCCCCTAGCCCCAGGGTCAGAGGCTAAGGCTAGTTGAGTTGTGCCAATTAGATTGCGTGAGAGGTATTTAAAGGGGCTCTCTAGGGTGGGCGAGCAGTTATGACGTAGTGAAATCTCACTGGCTGACGGACAGTCCATCTTCTCCCAAGGTCCTCTGTGAACTTTCTTTTGGCACGCAAGAATGTGGGCAGCCATAGCCAAAGTCCGGGGTCTGAGTTCCCCACCTGACATTCCCCCATTAACCACCCCACACAAAGTATGTACTCTACTTAACATGGAATCTTCTAATGAAAGAAGCAGAAAAAAAAAAACATGGGAAATTGTGACTGGCATGCTAATGGTTGATTTTAAAAACCAGTGAGAACTGGAAGTAATTTGATGATATGTCAGTAGGACAGGTATAGAGAGGGAGAAAATAGGCTGCTTGAACGATATTTAGCAGACTACTTACAGATCATTTTTTTCCTTTTAATAGTAGTTTGTCCATGCCTTTTAATTTAGCATTAATATATAAAATTGATTAAAAGTTTGAATGCTAAATGTTGGGCAAAGAAGTTTGTAAGAAATGTTTTTAGGTTTGCTTGCTTGTATAGGGGCAATAACCTGTCTGTAGTCTATGTTAGGCTGTGGCTGCTTGCCCTCAGGGTGGCAGATTGCAAATTGCAGATTGCCTTCCTGCTTAGGAGGGGCCATTGTTGCTGTTGTTTGCAGGAGAAGGTCCCCACCCCCCCAGCCTCTTTGGGTTGTAGAGTCTAGAGCAGTGGTTCTTAACCTTTTTTGAGGTACGGAACCCACCAGTTTCATATGCGCATTCACCAAACCCTTCTTTAGTGATAAATAAAATACGATTTTTTTTTTTCCAAATTCAAGACATAGGTATATGTTTTTTTACTGGTGCACAAAATGAGCCGTGCATGAACATCACCTTGCTCAAAGAATAAAACCAACAAAGTGCATAAACTCACAACAAATTACGGTATTACTTTATTCTGGCCTCCAGGGCAGAGGCTTCTGGAAAACCCTGAGACCGAACCCTTAGGGTTCGATAGAACCCAGGTTAAGAACCACTGGTCTAGAGAGAATAAGGGAGTGCTGAAGGGCATGGGAGCCCTGAGATTTTCCACCAGGCCTGGTTGGCTGGGAACTGCTGAGGCTGTTCGGGGCTTGGGAGTCCGGAGGGTGAGTCTAGGTTGGGGAACCAGAGAGTGAGTGGGGGCATGGAAGCCTTGAGTGAGAGGGAGGTGGTCTTTTCTGCCTGCTTACTTGTCCACTATTACAAGGCTTTAATAAACTGAATGGCCCACCATTTCTGACTCCACAGTTTCTTTACTGTCTGCCCGAATCCAATGGAAACCTGCATGGCCACAACAATGGCCTCTGCATTACAATAAAAAGTGCCATTGGATGGTATCACTACAAATAGTATTCATTTAGAGAAGAAATGTGGGCCAGGGCTGAGGGCTGGCGGGACTCCATGATTTAGAGGATAACCTAAAAGGACACAGTTAAGGAAAATGGGAAGTGGCTAGCACTGGAGGATGAACACGGGAGTGTGGGGTTCCAGGCACCAAGCAGTACTGTTCTGGAAGGGTTGGATGGTTAATGCCTTACAATGCTGCTGAAAAGTCATTGTAAGGTCATGTAGGAATGGACTCTGCTTTGGCAGCATAGAGATTACAAAGATGTCTCACTGGACTCTTGTGTGAAACTTCAATAGTCCTTCCTTATAGAAAGAAGGTATGATAGATTGGAGATCAAAGTATAATTAAATAACTTTGTCTATACAGGGGTGTCCTAGGGTTATGATGTCATTCCATTCCTACAATAGTGATGTAACCTGAATTTTGGTGTAAGTGAAACAGACTCTAACCTAATGCACTTACCTATCCTAACATAGTTGTAAGTCATATTCTAGAACATAAAAATAAAACTAAGCCACAGAAAAAGAATACTGTGTATTCTCCCACTGTGTGCAACCAAACTAGTTTGCACACATAGTCTGTAAGTACTATACTAAAGGCGTAAGCCGTAATACCTCTCAATTTTTTAAATTTTTCATGGGAATGAGTGACATAAATTCAAAATGTCGTACATCAAGACTGTTGTAACCTGACGACCCCATATGTGTTTCTGAGCATGGAACTTTTTTCTTTGATTTATAGTTTTGTTTCTAGTTTTTTCTTATTAATATCATACTCTATTAGCACAGATTTATATTACATTTTAATATCTGACATTAGTCATTATTTTTTTATTTTCAAAATCATTCTATTGTCAAATAATTATGTTTAAGATGAATCCAAGGTTATTTTATCAGTTAAAAATTGAGTTTGGTTAAGATTTTCATTAGAATTACTCTAAATTTTTAGATTAATATTGGATAATGGACATTTTTACAATATTGAATCTTGCTGGATAAAAACTCAGTGATTTTCTATGTCCTTCAAGTGGTCTTATAAATCCTTCTGTAAAGTTTTGTGGCTTTCTTTGGACGCTAAAAATTTGTGAAGTCATTTAATATATCTAATGCTACTGTGAATATTGCTATTATATACATTTTTTAAATTGTGGAAAAATATGCATAACATAAAATAACATCATTTGAACAATTTTTAAGTGTATCAGCACATTCACATTATTGTGCAACCATCACCACATCATTACCACTGTCTCCAGAAACTTTTCATCTCAAACTAAAACTTTATACCCATTAAACAGTAACTCCCCATTTTCCCCCATCCCTTGTCCCTGACAGCCATACAGAGACACTTTCTATCTTCATAAATTTGATAGTTGTAGTTAACTTGTATATGTGGAATCATACAATATTCATCATTTTGGGATGGGATTATTGCAATCCATAATGTCTTCAGAATTCATAGATGTCATATCTTGTCAGAATTTTTTTCCTCTTTATGAATAATATTTCATGATAGGTGTATGCTGTTTTGTTTTTCTTTCTTTCATTCATCAATAAACAACTGGGTTGCTTCTGTCTTTTAGCTATTATGAACAGTGCTGCTACCAACATGGGTATACAAATATCTGTTCAAATCCCTGCTTTTGATTGTTTGGACAATATGCCCAGAGTTGCAATTGTTGGATCATGTGGTTGTTTTATTTTTACTTTTTGAGAAACCAGCATACTGTTTTTCCACAATAGCTGTACCATTAGCATCTCCACCAGCAGTGGACAGGATTTTAGTGTTTCTTTATCCTTGTCAACACTTACTATTTTATGTTTTCTTAATAATGGCTGTTCTAATTGGTAAAAAGTAGTATCTTATATAAGCTTTTGATTTGCATTTCCATAATGGTTAATTATATTCAGCATTTTTTCATGTGCTTATGGGCCACTTGTATATCTTTGGGGGGAAAATCTTTTACTTATTGCTTTTTCATTATATAATATCTTTCATTGTCACTTGCAACAGTTTTTGACTCAGACTTAAATTATTTCACAATATTACAGACCCCTGCAATCCTTTGTTTATTATTTTCATGTGATTCCTTTCCATCTTTTCACTTTTAACTAATGTGGGTCCTCAGATTGAAAGAGAGTCATTTTTGTGGACAGCTGATAGTTGAATTTCATTTTTTTTTCTTTTTAATACATTTTGCCAATCTATGTTTTTCAGTTGAGGAATTTATTCCATTTACTTTTAACATAATTAGTCTTAGGGAAGGACTGTGGTGTAGACATTAGGTTTGTTGTATGTCTTAAAGCTTTTGGGTTCCTCCTTTCCTCTACTTTGCTTTGTGTTTAGTTGATTTTTTGTGCATGACATGTTTTGTTTCCCTTCTCATTTCCTTTTGTATCTATTTTATAGGTTTTGTGGTTACCATAGGGATCAGGTTATTTTTTGCAGCATTTCTCTTCCTTGGACCTGTGTGAGCCCTCATACCACCCACAAATTCTCCTTGTACAGGGCTGATTTTAAATATTTTAATTTTCTAAAAGGTTTGGTTACAGGAAGGAGGAGCCACAAGACCTCGATACTTCCCTTCTTGAGAGAAAGAACTCTATCAAGAGGCAAAGTGTGTCAAGTAAAGGAAAAATTATTGACCATGCAGGAAGGAAGTCAGAGGAAAGGGGCCTTGGAGGCAGGTTCAGGGGTTAACCCAAGATGAGATACCACTGCCCACTCTCCCCCTGGTTGCAAATTTTGTGGGCTCCCTTAGGAGAAAGAGAGGGGTATGGAGCAAGGAGAATGTGCCTGGGAGAGGAGGAGGAGAGGGGCAGGGAAAGGTGCAGGTCATGTCCCAGAAGGGAGAATGTGTTGAGACCTCAGTCCCAAAGGATTTTGAAGGTGGGGATTTTAGGGGATGTCCCAGGAGAGGACCTGAATGGAGTTAATTCTCCAGGTGTGTCTTTTAGGGTTATGGTCTTTAGTCATTAGTCAGGAGATTATTAGTCAGTGCAGCTGGTCCTGAGGTCAGCCTGGCTCTCCTTTGTCTGGTTTTGCTGCTTTTCTGGGCCTGGAGCTGAAACACAACAGAGGCCTAGATGTTATCTCTAGGGGTTAATGCTTAAGGCAGAGGTCCCCAAACTTTTTACACAGGGGGCCACTTCACTGTCCCTCAGACCGTTGGAGGGCCAGAGTATATAAAAAAAAAACTATGAACAAATGTCTATGCACACTGCACATATCTTATTTTAAAGTAAAAAAACAAAATGGGAACAAATACAATATTTAAAATAAAGAACAAGTAAATTTAAATCAACAAACTGACCAGTATTTCAATGGAAACTATGGGTGCGGATGCATCCTGTGCTCCTTTCACTGACCACCAATGAAAGAGGTGCCCCTTCCGGAAGTGTTGCGGGGGCCGGATAAATGGCCTCAGGGGGCCGCATGTGCCCCTTGGGGCCGTAGTTTGGGAACCCCTGGCTTAAGCACTGTTCTCTGGCTTTCTTGTTTGTTCCTCTTCTAGCGGGTCTAAAACCACATGACTAGTGACATGCCAGTGGAGGAAGGTCAGGGGAGGGTCCGAATCCCATGACCAGCTATATGAAATCAGGGAGTCTAAACCACATGATGAGCCAAAGGAGGAAAGTTTATCCTGGGGGTGAGATCCTTGTTTTTCCAGGTGTCCCCATTATCAGGCACCTGGGGCATTTTGCCAGAGTGACCTTCTGAGCCTGGCCTATGCTCACGTCTAATTGTTTCCCACAGTTTTACCCTTGCTTTTCCTTAAGGACTTAGGTGTTCTACTGTGTTCCTCTGCCTATAAATTTTTGCCCTCAGATTCTGTGTGCCTACAGTTCTACAGTTTTCATGTATTGTGGAAACTGCCACTGCCTTCCTTGGCTTCCTGCCTTAGATATGAAGTGTGCTGCCTTTTCTGTCTGATCTCATTCAGGCAACATAGAAACTTCCAGGGAGCCGACAGATTGGCCAGAACATGCAAAGAAATTCCACTCATACTTTTATTTGAGAGAAGGAACTGGGGATTGGGCTATTTTTTCCTGATCTTACTGTAGAATGGCAGGGAGAGGCTGGCACATTGAAAAATGCTATAAATTTTATCAATCTACCTTCTCCAGTGTGGCTTTTTTCTTCTTGGACATTTGCTTGGTTGCTGCAGATCGTTAGCTGGTTAAGAGGTCTCCCTCCCATTAAGCTATTTTAATCAGTCTGCTGTTATTTACTTGAGGTTTCCTAGGGAAATGAGGACCAACAATTTTCTAGTTTGCCAGCTTGCTGATAATCAAATCTGTTTGTTTTTTATTTTAATTACTTTTTTGTTACAACTTTACTTGTGGTTTTGAACTCTAAATGGATTCAGAGTTGCAGGTCTCAGCTAGATCCCTAAATCATGATAAAACTATTACTACATAATATATTGATGATAGCTGTCATCTTTGTTTTATTTCTAATTTAATGGTAATCCATTTAGGGGCATGGCACAAGCAATCAACATGGAATTTGATAAATGTGAGATTACAATTGAGATAATTGTTAGTTCTTTTATAAAAAATATGTGAACAAATAAAACCAAATTAGAATAAAAAAATAATGCAAAGAGCAATAGAATATTGTTGCTTTGTATTTTCTTTACAAAATTGCAGATGATTTTGTGTCCATGAGCAACTTCGATTTAGCCCTGCCTTGTAGTTTTACAGCGAAGACTGTAATAAACATAATTTTGAAAATGTGTAATTTGCAATTATTTACCAAAAAATATCTGTTTTACTTGGCATAGAGTCTTTAAATTAGGGGCCATAATAAATGAGGATATTGTGAAAATCTATGACTATTATAAGCACTATTAAGAAGCAGTAGGCATCATAAATATTAAGCTACAAATTAAATGTAAGAAACAATCTCTACAATGATATTTTTCTTTATGATACTCTTAATTGATATGGGTAGAGAGCTATAACCATCTCATAATAGTGGATATTAATTTCATAGTATTTAATTAATTAAATTGAGCTCCTGCATTGAATTCACTAAAATTTTATTTAGTATATTTTTATTTATTTATTTAAACAGTTTAAACCTTTTTATGGGCTGTCTTTTCAGATATATAATATTATCAAGACAATGTTGAACTTAAAATTTGGGAATTCTTGCTTTCAACAATCTCAAATGTTTCAAATGGTACAGGAATTATTTGTTTTTGAAGGCAAAATTTGTGGCTTTGTATTTTTGGGGACTTCCTTAAACCTCACCTCAATATTTTTTATGTTAATTGGTCTACATATTTTGGGTTGTAAATTTTGTTAATATTATTTTGTTTAGAAAGAAGAAACATGGACTTTGCTGAACTTTCCAAAAATCTTAGTGTATATTTTTATACACACTTTTAATTCATTTAAAAAAAAATTAAAAAAATTTTATTCTATTATTATTTTAAATTTAGTATAGTTTATAATCTTACTACATTTAACACCTCATTTATTAGGTTTTTATATTATAAGAAATTTAGTGACAGAGACAGAGACAGAGACAGAAAGAGAGACAGATAGAGACAGACAGGGAGTGAAAGAGATGAGAAACATCAATTCTTCATTGTGGCACCTTAATCGTTCATTGATTGCTTTCTCATATGTGCTTTGACTGGGGGTGCTACAGGAGACTCAGTGACCCCTTGCTTAAGCCAGTGACCTTAGGCTCAAACTGGTGAGCCTTGCTCGAACCGGATGAGCCCGTGCTCAAACTGGTGACCTCGGAGTTTTGAACCTGGGTCTTCCGTGTCCCAGTCTGATGCTCTGTCGTCTGCGCCATTGCCCGGTTAGGCAAAAGAAATTTTTGTATCAGTGTAAGAAAATGAGTAATTTCTTCCATAATTTCCCATATAAAAGTTTTTTAATTTTTTTATTTTACCTTTTTTTCTCCTGTGGTTTGTAGAAAGTAAACATGCGGTTGGTTAAAAGAAACCTATTTTTAATAAAATATACCCACATTCAATCTACAGACATAATTTTAGCATCACAGAGTTTTTGTCCATTATATCTTTCTCTAAATGTTACCACTTTTTAGATTAATTTAATATAGAGGAATCATATTTTTTCTCATGGTGCATATAGCAAGATGAATATTGGAGTTTTCTAAGGGGAAGTAAAAATGGAATACTAACAAATTTGATAAGCTTCACTTTACCTTTTTAAGAAAAGTGAATCAGTTGGTTAGGCTTTTTTACTTATGTTGACAAATGATATATAAACCTTGTCTGTTTTCTGCTTATGATGTTCAACATTTTATCCTATGCATGTGAACAAATTAAAAATGCATTTGTATTTAGGTAAACTGTGTGTGATCAAAGAGCAATCTATTTCTATGAAGGGTGGTGAACACTTTCTTTTTTTTTAAAGATTTTATTTATTGATTTTAGAGAGAGGCGTGAGAGAGAGAGAAAGAGGGAGAGAGACATCTGTTTGTTTTTCTACTTTTTAAGTGCATTCATTGGTAGACTCTTGCATGTACCCTAACTGGGGTTTCTTGGCATATCAGGATGACACTCAAACCAACTGAGCTACTTGGCCTATGCTCAGTGACACTTTCTTAATCTTATTCCTTTATTCTTTTTCTTACACTGTGAAGTTATAATACTTTACTTCATCTCCTTTTGAGTCAACAAATACAAAAGTGTTCCTGATTTGTGACTGAGGAACCCAATTCCTAATGTGTGCTCCTCCTTCTTTCATTCTGTCTTAGTTCTTGAGATGAATGTGTCAGAACTTTCTGACCATCATGGGCTTTGATTTATAACATTGATCTCTCTCACTCTGACTTCTAAGTAGTCTTGAAGTAGAGCTTTTATATAGAGAATAACTTATCATTACACCATACAGATTCTGAAAAAAACCAAACCAAAACAAACAAACAAAAAAACTCACCTAGAAACCTGCAGTAACTTTGCATTCTAAAAAATGGTTTATGGTCTTCATACAACTATTGCTTGTTTTATGTTGTTATTCTAAATGGGAAGTTTAAAATGCAAGGGGAATATTGGTGTTGAATAATAAGCATTTATAAGCATGAAAAAGAGGTGTAGAGCAATTCATTTATAAAAGTGGAATTGCCTTCTGCTGGATTTGGTTCATTGACCTGAAAGACACAGTAAAGTGGCTAATATGAGATGGCGTAAGACAAACAAGAATGAAGTACTTGCAGTGTGTGGTTTCTTCTAGAGTTTTTTAGAGCCTAGTTCAAATCCAATTGAATGCCAGATTCACAATATGAAAATTGGCTTCAATGCTTTTTAATATGAGTCACAGGAACCCATTTATAGTTTATTCAGTTTCCTATGCCATTTATCTTTCTTTAAATTGGTACTGCTTTGTGGACTCTTGGGTGATTTATGTATACATAGTGAACTTTCTGTTTTGTCCCAGATCATTTAAATAGTTCTGAATAAAGACAGTTCTACTGTGAAAGGAGGTATAGTGGTTGAGGGATGGGGTAGGCAGAAACAAGAGGCTCAGTGTTTTCTAAACTTTATTGTAAAGAAAATCTGGCATTCATTTCCCACCATTGTGCTATGCTGTGCTTTGGTAAATTATGCTTACATATTTGTAGTCAAGAAAGTAGATCACAAAAAAAAAAGAAAAGAAAGTAGATCACAGATTATCTGCAAATAAACAACCTTCCTCTTCCTCTGTGCATTGTGGGAGATGTTCAAGTATATCCTTCCCCATCAGTCTCACCTCCTGACAATATCATGCATACTCCCCAGGGAGAGGATACTATTAACCATTGATATAGAAACACTCATTTAATTTAGTTACTGTACCCTGCTGATTTTTATTAGTTGTGGGAAAACTGTTGAAAAAGGATCTGTTGTTTTTACAACTGTTCACTAGTCTGCAGTGAGCAGCATTCTGTATGATTTTCCCATCTCTCGTTTTCTTTCCCCCATCTAATTAGAAAAGTAGTCTTTTGTGCTTTGGGAATGTTTGTATTTAAATCTTTATTGTGAGTTCCATGGATGCAAGGAAAAAAATATGAATGGCTTACTTTATTGCCATAATTATTTTGCAGAGTATTTTGACTATCATGCTGTTGCTTATAGTCAGTCCATTTAAAATCATCTACCTTTGGGACAATAGGCATAAAGGTCTCCTGGTTTATTTCTTAAAGAAATAAGATTGCCCTCCCTCCGAAGATAGCCATTTACAATATATGCACCTTTGAATAATGAAATGAGCTACCAAAGAGGAAAAGAGTTCTAATCAGCATTCAAACTGTGATTGTGCCATGCACCGAATCATTTCTTTATGAAAACATTTCTCTTGGAGCAGGTATAATTATGAACATTTCTTTTCTATCTTGGTAGGAACTGGGAAGTAACAGCCCTCCACAGAGAAACTGGAAGGGAATTGCTATTGCTCTGCTGGTGATTTTAGTTGTATGCTCACTCATCACTATGTCAGTCATCCTCTTAACCCCAGGTAACCTGTCTTTATTCCTCTCTTATGATGGTATTGTGGATGATAATTTCATATTCAAATGCCTTATGAGGGTAGCCATATGTGGTGTCTTAGGGTATGTTAGTGTTAGTTGCAGTAGAAAACAGTGAAGCCAGACATTATGCAAATGACAGTAAGTTTGTTTAAATATCATGCAAGATATTTTGGGGAAGCTAAAATGTAAAATATATGCATTGAGAATGCCAAGATCTTTGGTCTCCATTGCAGCTTAGAGACATTATTTGCTAGTTTTATAAATGCAGGGGACATTTGACTTTTATTGTGGGTTGCAGACCAGAGAGTGGAGTCTGAGAGTTCCCGTATGTAGTTGATAGCTCAACTGTAGTGACAGTGGTTGGGACCACTTTGAGGAACAAAGAGGATTAGATGATAGGAGAATGGGCTAAGCCTCAAAATGCTTTTTCTTTTCCTTTCTTTCCCTGTACTTTCCACATTCAAAGTTTTTCCTTGTCTAAAGAACCACTCCAGATTGGCCTGGCAATGGTATTTAGACTATGTTTAGCATAAATATAAATTTTCAGTAGGCTTAATTTTTCTTTGAGAATTATTTCAATACATAGAAGTTTTACTAACTACTCTTCAGTAGAATCTAATGTGGAAGGCAAACACAGGCTGTTCACTTTTTAAAACTCCCCACACTGTCTTCCAAGTACAAATAAATTTGGCGTGCTGCTACAACCCACCCACTAGCTTCCTGGAAGATTGAACACCTAAGTACCACTCAGAATTATAAAACATAGTCATTTCTGAGATAGGGTTGAGCCAGTTTAAAAGTCAGCTGGTATTAACAAGTTGTATTCTGTTTTTGAATGTTGTGTTTCTGTTCTGTTCTGTTTGTATTATGTAGTTTCTGCCCCAGCTTGGTTAGTTGAGAGTTAATTAAACACATTTTCTTATGTACAAAATATGTTTAACAATACATGTGTTTTAGAGTCATTTAATCAACTAATTATGATGACAAATTATACAAATGGCAGTATCAATGTGTACTTTGTGAAGTATACCATCTTTTTAAAAATATAGATTGAAATGTAGAACTCTTCAAAAATGTAGCTTGTGATTGTTATTTAACATAAGAAGAGATTGAGAATTAAGAGAGTCAGGAGGGAGGAAAAGGGAAGAAAAATAATTTAAAAAGAAAAAGGAAAAATTTCTCAGTAAATGTTGCCTTATTCAGCATTCTCTTTAAGAACTCTCTCTTAATTGCCTCATTTGTACATCTGAAGTACAGCATAATTTAATGTGATAGCTCTAAGTTGCTTCAGAATGCCAAGAATTTTTGTTAATGGAAGATGAGCTTATGTTCAAAATAGTGTTTCACTTAAACATAAGAATTTGAGCATAATTACTTAAAAAATAAATGGCTCAGTGCTACTGCCTTCTATTGTTGACTGTTTTCTCGATGGAGGAAATTGATGCCATGATGCCCACGTGTTTCTCTTAAGCTTTTTTCCATCCTGATTCTAGTGTCTTTTCCTGGTGAGTCACTTCCTCAGATTTTCTTGGTACTCTCTGTGGCTGTATTGATACTGCACGGTCCCTGAATGTTGGTATAAAAAAGACCTTATAAAATTGGCTATTCACTAAATTAAACTTCTTCTATTCAATCCTGGTCAAGTTGCCCGAATATAAAAACACAGTATAGTTGTGCTCATTTTGTCACATACTTAATTCATTTATGAAAGCACTGGCTTTGGGCAGACACACACCTTGGTTTGAGTTCTGGCTCTATGATTTACTAGTTTTAGGACCTTAAGCAGTTATTTGCCCTTGTCTCTTACTTCACTCATCTGTATTACAGGTATAATATATGATGTCAACATACAGTATTATAAGGAATAAGTGTGCTAATATGCTTCAAGTGTCATGTATAGTGTCTAACAGTGCTGCTGCTACTCCTCTTATGACTGCTATTATTCAGTATATATTGACCAATAGACACAATGCCAAGCACTGAGTTACATGAGGGGGATTTCCAGATAGAAGTATGAAGTCTCTCAGGACTATAGATCTTCTGTGACTTCTGTGTTAAATTATAACAGGTAGAAATATGGAGTCAGTCCTTCAGTGGCCTGGTTGTTCATTTCATTTATTCCTTAGTCAGTAGATACTTATGGAGTCCTCACAACATTCCAGGTGCCATGGAGGTTAGCTGATTTCCCCTTGTATTATGTCTATGGCCAGCAGCCCTCTTTCTTCTTACCTACACGAACACACAACAACCCCCACACTCCCAACCTAAGGATTTAGTTTCATGTGAGATAAGCATATCAGTGGAAGTGGTGATTTTTATTTAGATTTACAGTTTACTAAGTGCATTTCACAAACCACATGTCCAAATGTCTTTAGGTCTTTCTATTAACTTTGGTAGGGATAAATGAAATGAAAAATAGAAGTCATTATGCTGGAGTGGAAAAGGCATTGGTATAGGAAGCAGTCAACTTGTGTTCTATATTCTGTTTGTAAATTCAATGCCACAGGGGGTCTGGAAGATTACAAAATTCAAGCGATTGGTGTAATGACAGTGGTTAGGAATGTGTTTGAGTTTGAACAAGCATGTATCAGCTGAGATGCATGGCCTTCATGAAGGGCTCAAACCAAATATATCTGTAAAATATAAGGCCAGAAACCTAACAGTTTGTGGCCTAAGACTTGAGTCAAAACCCTGGAATCACCCTTAGAAGTTATCAAATTACACCAGAAAAGCCCTGAGTTTGTTTAACCTCCAGTTGTGAGGTCTAGAATGTGCATCAAAACCATTGCTGTAGACTTTTGACTTAGCACATGTGCCTGTGCTTGTCTGTGGTTGAGCTCTAGTGCTCCATTTGCACCAAGCCTTCCTCTTCTTACCCTCAGGCTTGAAACCCCTCAGCTTTGCTAGAATACGTCCTTAGAGAAAAACTCCAGCTGGGAAGATGAGGTACAACGCTTCTCCTCCTCCTTCACATCTCCCCTTTGCCCACCAATATGTTTCTAAGGCCCACCTTGGATAATGCCATTCAGGCAGACAGAAACTTACAAGCTGGAAAGGTACTTCATTTGCGGAGAGGAAAATCTGATCTTGGAATCATTCAGCATGGTAAAAAGATAACTAGACCTTAGGAGAAAGGGCTGACTCTAAAACAATCTTTCCAACAAGAATGGAGGAGGTCAGAAATTTGTATGTATTTTATAGGCATATGACCTTGGGCAAATCAAGTACTTCCTCTATCCTCAAGATTTTTTGTTGAATAAAGGAGCATCTTTGGTCTGCTACAATTTCTAATATTGATGACAATATAATAAAACAACAACAGCAATAATATTTGGCTTCTTTGATAACAAATATAGCAACAGATTAAATCCAGTGAATTCTTTCACTAAGCTTCTTCTATCTTGGAAATATAGTTAGTGTTGTTTTTGTTTGTTTGTTTGTTTGTAGTAAAAGAAGTAATACAAGAAGTTATCTAGTCTAAAACATAATTTAGAAACTGTTTTGTTCAAAATAGCATCACATCTTGCAGGAAAGTGTTAATGAATGCAAGCCTGTAACCAGAGAAACACAAGTTCATTGTAATTTTGGTTTGATTGCAAGTTTTATTATAGAAGTAATTTGACACAGGTGTCTTAAGTTCCAAATCATCAGCAACTTTCCTTCTTTGTACATAGAAGTACTAATTTTTTTGAAGAGTGGGTTAACCATTCAAGTATTTCTTTAATACATAACTATTTCTGAAAAGGACCAGTTATTCACTTTATTTATTTGATTAAAAAACAGACATTTTTTAGATGCATTGATCAAGCCCATGTTTTTTGTTTGTACTGAATTTGTTTAAAGAAAATAGAGTACCTGCATTTATTTTCATAATACATACTATGGGATCAATACTTTCATTCTATTGATATATGAGTGTACATTCAAGATTGATGTTATGAAAATCAGACTTATGTAGCTATGCATTTACTTTGAAGTCTCATATTTACATTTAATATATAGAATGAGAATGAACATGGTCAGGAAACATCATGCATGATATAGTTATCTATTTAGACCTGTTTGAGAAGAGAGATGCCTCTTTTATAACTTACAGAGTATTTGGTAGAGGATATTAATCAAGTTCTTTAATCCCATTGCCATACTAAAATAGCCACCTGTGGACTGTGTATGCTGTGCCAATATTTCAGCAATAGTGGCCTGTTGCCCTTTAATTGATGACTGTAATCAGTGCCAAAGCAGGGTCATCAGGTTAATTTACTATTGTGGGTAATTAAAGACAAAATTGTAAAACGATGAGAAGGTGTCTTCAATTTCTCAATCCTTTTTTCTTTTTTAAATTTTTCTTAAGTAAGAAGCAGGGAGGCAGAAAGACATACTTCTGCATGAGGCCAGACCGGGATCCACCTGGCAAGCCCCCTATGGTGTGATGCTCTGCCCATCATGTGCAGTAGCTCCGAAACTGAGATAATTTAGTTCCTGAGGCAAGGCATTGGAGCCATCCTCAGCGCCCAGGGAAAACTTGCTCCAATCAAGCCATGGCTGTGGAAAAGGAAGAGAAAGAGACAGAGAGAGAGAGAAGGGAGAGTGAGCGGTGGAGAAGCAGATGGTCACTTCTCCTCTGTGCCCTGACCTGGAATCAAACCTGGGTCATCTACACATTGGACCAATGCTCTACCACTGAGCCAAGCAGCCAAGGTCCTATTTCTCATTCTTTTACTATACTCTGTAGATGAGCATCATAGGTTGGTCTTTACTAGTCTATCAGTTTCATTTCAATAATTACTCAGAATAAGCCAACCAGAACTCTGCTCAATCTCAGCTAAACAAGAATTTAATAAGGATATTTCAGTTCCACTATATAAATGCTTTATTTTCATTCTTAGCAGTATCTATAATAGTGGTAATTTTACACTAGGTTCAGATGCCATTTTGGAGAATGTTGGGCAGATAAAATATATTATGCTCACTTTGTTAAAGATGGCACTGCCCAAAGGGAGGCCCGTTGCCCAGGTGATATTAGTTGCTCTTCCTGCTTGGGAATGGGTGTGATTATGTTAATATGTGTTAGGGGAGGGCTTTCGCACCAAAAGGTTTTAAAAGTAAGAGAGATCATGTTCTGGGAGAAGAGTGATTGCGTCCTAGGAGGAGGGCAGAGAGCAGAGAGGAGAGCAGATTAAGGCCACGTGGAGACCAGGAGAAGTAGTCAAGATGACAGAGTGCTGAGGAAGAGCCAGTTTGTGCAGAGTTTGTGTAGAGAGAAGGAGATGGGAAACAGAGGTGAATAAGTCTGGTGAGCGAGAAACCTTTGATTCTGGGAAACTCGGATAAGTCAGTAGCTTTGTAAGCACTGAATGAGTGGGTTTTGGAGCCCAGTGTGTGTTTTTACTTGCCCGCCAGGTGCAAGCTAGAATTAAAGCTGATGGCTTACCACTTCTTGGCTCTGTTGTTTCATTACTGACTGTCCGAATCTAATGCGAACCTGCATGGGCCAGGCTGCTGTGATGGTGGCCGTGGCTACTGGCTTTACAGGGAAGAATTGAGACAGGTTGAGATTGCTACTATGATGTTGATTAGATAAATCAATATGTCAGGTAAGGATTTAATGAAGTTATACTGAAACAGTTTCTTTGAGCTAAGAATTAGAACTAAGAAAGTGGAGGGAGCTACTGAAATTTAGGTAACCTTGGGCAGAAAAATAAACAAACAAAACAAAACTACAAGTTAACATTTAAGAATGTATTCCTTTTTTTTGAAGAAATAAACATTTACTTCTATTTTCTAAAGAATGTGCAGAATTATCTCATCTATTCTTTATAGCACTCCCAACTAAATAAATGGTTGTTTTCTAAATAATAGAGTTAAGGCCCACAGAATTTGAATGACTTAGGTGCCTAGACTGTGGAGAAAGTATGGCAGATAGTATCAGACTGACCAGAGTTAGCCCTCTCCTAAGTGTGTGCCTGCAAATATGACTTTAAAGTAAAGAATTCTCTTCATGTGTCTTAGACACCAGATTTTTACACAAGGTTTAAAAATGATTATCTGTCCCCATTTATATATATATATATATATATAAAAAAGATAATTTTCCAGAAAGCATTTGGTAAAATTAAGTACTTTATTGGGCTGATGACAGCTAATTTGTAATTCTTATTTAAAAGCCCAAAATGAATGTATTCTGGTTACTGTTATGTTCTACCAAAATAATAGCTCCTGGTTATAGTTAGTTAAAATGTCATTTTATATTATGTTATAAGTAATCTCTAGGCAGCTGTAATTTAAAAGGTGTTATTTAAGCATCTAACCTGTGTTTTAAAATGTCAAAGCAACAATTAAACTATTCCATCATCCTTTTATAAAGGGGAAATATGTTTTACAGATTGTGAGATTTGCATTACTCACTTATAAGCATCAATATCAACCAAGATGTGAACTGGTTATTTTCTTTTCTTGAATTAAAAAGGAGGCAAGTTGTATTGATAAGGATAAGCTGAACAGCCTCTGCTTGTTCTTCCAAGAACAGCACGGACTAGTATGTTTGAATATGGTATTACCAGACATAACCAGGCTGCTAAAGAGAAACAACAACAGATTCTAGCAGTTTACCCTGGATCATGTATTGTTACTTTTCTAATAGCTTTATTTCTGATATGAACTGAAAAATCATTTTCTCTGGCATTATTAAAGTGAGAGTTGGGGTTTTTTATTTACTTTACTTTACACTTACATTTTTCAATAATTACTCAGATTTGAGTTCCTTGTTTATTCTCATCTTTTGATACTCTCCATTTAGAGAAATAATAGATTTGGTTTACATTATAAAGTTTAGTTTTACAAAACTCGAAAAAGAATTTGTTTTAATGGGTAACACTTATTTATTCACTGTTTATCAATCACATGCCAGCATTGTACTAAGAACTTTAAATAACTATTTTATTCCTACACCAGAAACATGCAGTAGCTATTATTAATTTATTTATAATCTATGTTATTCACTTGAATATTGCAGTTATTGTAAATTGCCAGTCAGACAACTGGAACATGTAGACTCGGGGTCAATATTCTAAGTTCTTTTAGCTTTAGCACGTGTTTTTACTTTTAGCTTTAGCGCGCGCGCACACACACACACACACATACACACACACACATACACACACTCACACACACACACACACACACAAGTGTGTCCATAAAGTCATGGTGCAGTAGGATGATGTGGCATCATGTGCTCATGCACAGATGATGATGTAACACCATGCATACAGCAGAGAAGCCCATGACCTTACTAGTCAAGATGTGGATGGTGCAGAGGACAGTTCAGTGTGTTCTGTGGCTCACTAAATTTGAACCCGTGACCAAAGTGCAACGTGAATATCGGTGCTTTTATAATGAAGTGCCACCACATAGAAATAACATTACTCGGTGGGATAAGCAGTTGAAAGAAACTGTCAGAATGGTGGAGAAGCCCGTTCTGGTAGGCCATCAGTCAGTGATGAATCTGTAGAGGCTATACGGGATAGCTACCTAAGGAGCCCTAAAAAATCTAGCGTGCGTGTGCTCGACAATTACACCTAAGCAAGACTACAGTTTATAAGGCATTAAAGAAACATTTCTATTTTACGGGGTACAAATTACGGTGGTTGCATGGTATCAAACTGGCGGATAGACCCACACGATGTATGTTTGCTATAGATATGCTTCATGAGATCGACAATGATGCAAGATTTTTGCAGAAGATTGTGTTTATGGATGAGGCGGCCTTCCATATCTGTGGACATGTTCATCACCATAACGTCCGAATATGGGCTCCTGAACATCCTCATGCCTATATTGAGTATGAACTTAACACCCCTAAAGTGAACATGTGGTGTTGCCTGATGAATGATAAGGTGATAGGCCCATTTTTTTTAGTGGAACAGTCTGTGACGGCAAACACTTATCTTGACATGTTGGAATTGTATGCAGTGCCACAATTTCCAGAAGGTGTCATCTTTCAACAGGACGATGCTCCTCCACACTATGCCACGCCACCATTGTTCATGAGTTTCTGGATAGAAAATTTCCCTGGCGGTGGATACGGAGGGGTTCTGTCAAGCCATGATCACCACGATCCTCAGATATGATGCCCTTGGACTTTTACTTTTGGGGTTATGTGAAGCAACATGTATACATTGAATGTATCAATGACATTAATCACTTAAAACAGAGAATCACAGACGTTATTCACTCTATTAAACCAGACGTCCTTACCCGTGTGTGGCAAGAACTTCACTACTATTTGGATGTATGTAGGGCAATAAATGGAGCCCACATCGAAGTCCACTGAATAGTTATGAAACTGGGACAGTTTTCCTTTTATTTGGTGCAGATTTCACATTTCTATCATCTTTTGTTGCTTTCCTGTCACCGGTCAAAAGTGCACCATGACTTTACGGACACACTGTATATGCAAGAATCACTTCAGAAAACAAAATGAACTCTGCTTTATGATGACTCTTGATTTTTTAAATAAGTGAATTGATTCTGTATATTTTTAAAAAAGAAATGCACTGCAGAGAAGGAATTTAACTGGGGAGGACAAGAGATTAACAGAGAGGAAATGACAGAAGTGGGCAATTGTAAACTATGCCTGCATTTAAGGGAAGATGGTGATGGAGTAAGCGAACATACCAACTTCTAACTCCCAGAACCAAAGTGGATTATAACTTGATTTTAAGAACCATCATCTGGATAATCCAATGTTGAACTGGACTGAGAGGACTCTTCAACTGGGGAACACTGAAGAAGCCACATTGAGACTAGTAGGAAAAGCAAAAACGTGGAAAGGACTGCCCAGCTCCCGGAGTGAAAGGCAGCCTGGAGAGGCCCATGTGGTGGGAAGAATGTTTAGCAGAGAGGGAGGGACCTGGGTCCCAGGAACAAAACCCCAGCGTATGGACAGTATTTAGTTAGGAAAAAAGTTAGGATACTGGTTGTTTGTGAGAAAGAGACAGTTGCCTGAGACCCAGGATTCTTTTTAAAGGGAAGGCGAAGAAAACTCCTCTCACAACCACTCACCTGGGACTCCGAGAACAGGACTGGAGCAGCGGATAGAGAGTGTGGTCTGGAAGGCACAGGGAGTAAAGCTTTGAGGGACAGCCACCTGGAACCAGCAAAGGGAAGCAGGACACCAGACAAACAGGCTCCCCTGCCACAATTAGAGCACAGTTACTTAAAAGGAGGAAGCTTTCAGGACTACAGTATGGAGTGTTAGGGTCTGTGCTGCAGTGCTCTCACCCACACTGCTGAGGGCTTGGTGGAGAGTGGGTGACCGCGGGTTGTGAAAACACAGTTCTGCCGGCAGGGGCAGAGGCCAAGCTAGCTGCTGTGAGCTAGCTCTAGCCCAGCCGGAACAAAGGGGACGTGCAAAAGTGGTCCGGCAGCTGCGGGCCCGTTTGCGACCCCACCTGTGGTGTAAAAGCGGGAACCCGAAACGGGCAGATAGCCACCACTGGACCGGGGCAAGTAAGCTCATGGCTGTACCCGGCCTCCAGGGCTTGAAGCCCTGCCTGAACCGGTTTTGTCTGTGGAGGTGGGGCAGAAGCCCAGAGGGCGGCTGAGCGCAGAGCAACAGCCTGGCCCAGCTGAGGAAATGAGGTTGGCGGAAGCGGGGCTTCCGGTCTGGGCTAGCAGCTGAGCACGCACCAAAAGCCCCTCCCGCTTGAGGAACAGGCTGACGGGTACCCGCAGTTAAGCAAAAGTGTTCACCCTTGCCCTTGATGCCCAGGCTTGTGACCGGCGTGTGGTGCACGATCCCACCCGTGGGAGAGGGGCGAAGGCCAAGACTGGGTGAGGCTTTTAGAGCTAGGCACAAGAACCAAGCACCTCCTGCGGAGGCGAGGTGGAGACCTCAGCAGCCAATGCTGTCACAGGCAACATCCATACCCATCCGCCCTAGGCAGCGGAAGAGGGGGTGGCTGGCCTGCAGACAGACTACACCTAGGGAACACAGAGGCAACACACATTGGACTCCAGTAGGCAAATTCTTCTTACCCACAGACAAAATGGGCAGGCAGAGAAATGCAACCCAAATGAATCAAGAGAAATCCCCAGAGAAGGACCTGAATGAATCAGATATACCAAACTACCTGATGCAGAGTTTAAAATAATGAAAGTTAGGATGTTCACATAGCTTACAGCAACAATATATAGTCATTATGAACACCTAAATAGATAGCAAGTATAAAAAAGGAAATGGAAATAATAAAAAGAATCAGACAGAAAAGACAAATACAGTATCAGAACTCAAGACCACAATGGAAGGAATTAAAAGCAGGATGGATGAAGCTGAGGATTGAATCAGCGAGTTAGAAGGCACAATAAAGAAAGGCACAGAAACAGAGAAGAAAAAAGAAAAGAAACTCAAAAAATCTGAGGAAACTCTAAGGGAGCTCTGTGACAACATGAAGAGAAATAACATCTGCATCATAGGGGTTCCTGAAGAAGAGGAGAAAAATCAAGGGATAGAAACTTTGTTCAATCAAATAGTAGCTGAAAACTTCCCTAAATTAAGGCTGGAAAATATTTCACATGTGCAAGAAGCACAGAGAACTCCATTAAAGAGAAACCCAAAGAAATGTACACCAAGACCCATCATAGTTCAAATACCAAAGGTAAGTGATAAAGAGAAAATTATAAAAACTGCTAGAGAAAAAAACACTATCACCTACAAAGGAGTCCCCAGAAGGAGGACATCCGACTTCTAAACAGAAACACTTGAGGCCAGAAGGAAATGGCAAGATATATTCAAAGTAATGCAGATCAAGAACCTACAACCAAGAGAACTCTATCCAGCAAGGCTAATGTTTAAAATTGAAGGAAAAATAAAGAGCTTCCCAGACAAAGAAAACCTCAGGGAATTCATTAAAACCAAGCCAATTCTGAAAGAGATACTAAGGGGCCTGTTATGAACAGTTTAAAGGGGGAAAAGAATATAGCAAAAGAAGAATACAGCTTTAAAGAATAAAATGGCAATAAACAACTACATATTAATAATAACCTTAAGTGTAAATGGACTAAATGATCCAATCAAAAGACATAGCATAGCTGCGTTGATAAAGAAACAGAATCCATACATATGCTGTCTACAAGAGACATACCTTCAAACAAAAGATGCACATAGACTGACGTTAAAGAATGGAAAAATATATTTCATGCAAAAGGAAATGAAAAAAAAGCCGGGGTAGCAACACTTATATCTGACAAAATGGACTTTAAAACAAAGGCTGTAGTAAGAGATAAAGAAGGACACTACATAATGATAAAGGAAACAATTCAGCAGGAAGATGTAACCATTATAAATATCTATGCTCCAAACATAGGAGCTCCGGCATACATAAAGCAGACTTTGATGGACATAAAGGGCGAGATTAACAGCAATGCTATAATAGTAGGGGATTTCAATACTCCACTAACATCACTGGATAGATCCTCACGAAAGAAAATTAACAAAGAAACAGCAGACTTAAAGTATACACTAGATCAACTTGACTTAATAGATATCTTCAGAACTTTTCACCCTAAAGCAGTGGAATATACATTCTATTCAAGCACTCATGGTACATTCTCTAGGATAGACCACATGTTAGGACACAAAAGTGGTCTCAACAAATTTAAAAGGATGGAAATCATATCAAGTATTTTCTGTGATCACAATGGCATGAAACAAGAAATTAACCATAAAAGAAAAACTGAAAAACACTTGGAAAGTAAATAGCATGTTATTATACAACGAATGGATTAACAATGAGATCAAAGAAGAAATGAAAAAGTTTCTAGAAACCAATGATAACGAGCATATATCAACTCAAAATTTATGGGACACAGCAAAAGCAGTACTGAGAGGGAAGTTCATAACGCTACAGGAATACTATGGGAAACTATAAAAAGCTTAAATAAACTACTTGACCCTGCATCTAAAAGAACTAGAAAAACAACAGCAAATAAGCCCAGGACTAGTAGAAGGAAGGAAATAATAAAGGTCAGAGCAGAAATTAATGACATAGAGTTCTAAGGAAACAATACATAGTATCAATGAAAGCAGGAGCTTGTTCTTTGAAAAGCTAAACAATATGGATGAACCTTTAAATAGACTCACCAAGAAAATAAGAGAAAGGATTCAAATAAACAAAATTAGAAATGAGAGTGGAGAAATAACGACTGACACAACAGAAAAACAAAGTATTGTAAGAAAATGCTGTGAAGAACTCTATGCCAAAAAATTAAGCAACCTAGGTGAGATGAACAAATTTCTTGAATCATGTAATCTTCCAAAAATCAATCTGGAAGAATCAGAACACCTAGACATACCAATTACAACAAAAGAGATCGAAACAGTTATCAAAAAACTCCCAAAAAAGAAAAGTCCTGGGCCTGATGGCTTCACCAGTGAATTCTACCAAATATTCAAAGAAGAACTAACTTCTATCCTCCTTAAGCTATTACAAAAAATTGAAGAGGAAGGAAGACTTTCAAATGTTTTTTATGAGGCAAGCATAATTCTGCTTTCGAAACCAGGCAAAGACAACAGAAAGAAAGAAAACTATAGGCCAATATCCCTGATGCATTTAGATGCTAAAATATTCAAAAAATATTAGCCAAGCAGGTCCAGCAATATATGAAAAAAATCATACACCATGAGGGGGATTTATTCTGGAGAGGCAAGTCTGGTTCAATATTCACAAATTAATCAATGTGATTCATCACAGAAACAAAAGGACAGACAAAAATCACCTGATAATTTCAATAGATGCAGAAAAGGCATATGATAAAATCCAGCACCCATTCATGCTCAAAACTCTCAGTAAAGTGGGAATACAGGGAACATTTCTTAACATGATGAAGCCATTTATGACAAACCCACAGCAAACAGCATGCTAAATGGGCAAAAATTAAAAGCAATCTCATTAAGATCAGAAACCAGTCAAGGGTGCCGCCTTTCACAGCTCTTATTCAACATAGATCTGGAAATCCTAACTGCAGAAATCAGACAAGAAGAAGAAATAAAAGACATCCAAATTTGAAAAGAAGAAGTAAAACTGTCATTACTTGCAGATGATATGATATTGTATATAGAAAACTCTAAAGTCTCAGTGAAAAAACGACTGGACCTGATAAATGAATTCAGCAAGGTGGCAGGATATAAAATCAATACTCAGAAATCAGAGGCATTTTTATATACCAACAGTGAACTGTCAGGAAAAGAAATTAAGGAAACAATTCCTTTCACTATTGCAACAAAAAATAAAGTACCTAGGAGTAAATTTAACCAAGGAGGTTAAGGAGTTGTACTAGGAAAATTATAAAACATTGATAAAAGAAATCAAGGAAGATACAAACAAGTGGAAGCTTATATTGTTCTCATGGTTAGGAAGAATTAACATCATTATCATGTCTATATTACTCAATGCAATGTATAAATTCAGTGCAATACCAGTTAAAATACCAATGACATACTTCAAAGATATAGAACATTTATTCCAAAAATTTATATTGAATCAAGAAAGAACACGAATAGCCTTAGCAATCTTAAAAAGAAAAAATAAAGCAGGAGGCATCACTCTTTCAGATATCAAGGTATACTACAAGGCCATTTTTCTCAAGACAGCCTCGTACTGGCATAAGAACAGGTAAATAATCAGTGGAACAGAACAGAGAACCCAGAAATAAACCTACACCTTTATGGACAACTGATATTTGACAAAGGAGGAAAGAGCATACAATGGAGTAAAGACAGCCTCTTTAACAAATGTTGTTGGGAAAATTGGACATCTACCTGCAAAAAAATGAAACTAGACTATCAATTTACACCATTCACAAAAACAAACTCTAAATGGATAAAAGACTTAAATTTAAGCCGTGAAACCATAAGCATCTTAGAAGAAAACATAGGCAGCAAGCTCTCTGACATCTGTTGCAGCAATATATTTGCCAATTTATCTCCAGGAGCAAATGAAATAAAAGGCAGGGTAAGCAAATGGGATTATATCAAACTAAAAAGTTTTTGCACAGCTAAAGACAATAAGAAGAAAATAAAAAGACAAACCACACAATGGGAGAACATATTCGACAACACGTCTGATAAGGGGTTAATAACCAAAATTTATAAAGAACTTATAAAACTCAACACCAGGAAGACAAACAATCCAATCAAAATATGGGCAAAAGAAGTGAATAGACATTTTTTCAAAGAGGACATAGAGATGGCCAATAGGCACATGAAATAATGCTCAATATCACTAATCATTAGAGAAATGCAAATTAAAACCACAATGAGATATCACCTCACACCTGTCAGAATTGCGCTCATCTCAAAACAACACAGAATAAGTGCTGGCAAGGATGTGAAGAAAAGGGAACCCTCCTGACTGCTGGTGGGAATGCATACTGATGCAGCCACTGTGGAAAACAGTGTGGAGATTCCTCAGATATTAAAAATTGAACTGCCTTATGACCCAGCTATTCCACTTTTAGGAATATACCCTAAGAACACCATAGCACTGTTCGAAAAGTAGAAATGCGCCCTCATTTTCATGGCAGCATTTTTGACAATAGCGAAGATCTGGAAACAGCTCAAGTGTTTGTCAGAGTACGAGTGGATTAAAAAGCTCTGGTACATATATACTGTGGAATACTACTCAGCCATAAGAAATGATGACATAGGATCATTTACAACAAAATGGATGAACCTTGATAACATTATCCGGCATGAAATAAGTAAAACAGAAGAAAACTGAGAACTGCATGATTTTATACATAGGTGGAACAGAAAAACGGGACTATGATACATGGACAAGAGAGTGGTGGTTACGGGATGGGGGGAGGGAAGAAAAGGAGGGAGAGGTGGAGAGGATGGGCTCAATGAAAACCAGATAGAAGATGATAGAGGACTATTTGACTTTGGGTGATGGGCATGCCACATAATTGAATGATAAGATAACCTGGAGATTTTTTCTTTGAACATATGTACCCTGATTTATTAATGTCACCTCATTAAAATTAATAAAAAATAAAAGAAAAGAAAAAGAAAACTATGCCTGCCAATTCTATATGAATTTTTATTCCAGCTGTCTCATTTATTTATTTGGATACAACAGATGCCCATGATTAAGTATAAGTACATGTTTTTTACCCTAACCACATTGTATAAGATTTATTTATGGGACCTTTTCAAGGGGCTCAGTTGTTAGAGCATCATCCTGACATAGTTAGGTTGTAGGTTCAATCCCAAGTAAGGGCACCTTTGACAACCAATGAATGTATAAATGAGTAGAACAAGTTGGTGTTTCTCTCTCTCTTTCAACCAATTTAAAAATTAAAAATAATTTATGTCACTGTACAACTTTATTTTTCATATCTTAAATTTACCCCAGTAATATAAATATTTACTTCAGAAATATTATACTTTGACTTGTAACAGTGAGGGAACAAGAGAGCTTGATACTTGAGAAGCAAAATTTCCTTAAAAGGAGAAATTTACAACTTCCTTAAGAAAAGAAGTTGTTTTGTTTTGTTTGTTTGTTTGTCTGTTTTTTCAACATTTTTGCCATTGTGTTCGTGGAAGGAGATATTTTAATAAGTAACTATTTGCCAGAGATTTTAACATTCAGTTCTTTGGCTTTGAACTGTATCTTAAGTTATTCCATTCCAAAGTTTGTTTATAAGGTATAAGAAGAGACAAAATCTGTAAAACAAAAAGATTACCCTTTATTAAACAACACTTTAAATAACATGCGACTTTCTTCCTCTGTTCTGGAAAATAAAAATTTTGTTGGATAAAATTTATTGATTTATTTTGTTTTTCCGTAGTACTTATCTTGGTCGAAAATTACTGAAATGAGTATAAAGTTCCATTGAATAAATTCTAGAAAAACTGGAATCAGTGAAACTAGAGTTGGGAAACAACCCTAACCACCCAGAAAACTGTGCGTAAATCTGTCCATCCCAATTTAGGTTTTATTTGGTAGATAGAATATCTCTGATCCTACACTCACCGTTTACCTTTCTTTTCCTGAGCCATCACCCATGATTAAAAATATTAGGGTAATAAGGCAAATGAATTTACTTTTTTATGGATTACAATTATGGATTCAGAAATTTTAGGCACTTGAATTACCTTACCTCTCTCCATTGCATTCATTACATGGGGAATAAAAGTTCTGTTTTAGCCACAAAAACACTTGTTCTTACCTAATTCAAGTGTGCTGATCTCAAATCCGACATTAGTTTTTCTCTGTAAGCTACAGTTTTCTTTATGCAATTCAAGATTTTAGGTTTTCATCTTATTGTAAAATTTTCAACATTTAGTTTAAGATAATGAAGTAGAATATCTTCTTGGGCATCATCTTTGTGAAAATATAACTTATATAATGCAGTAAATACACTAAAATATATGATTTCATCAGAATTTGTTTACAATTTCAAAATAAAACATATTACAACACTTACTTCAATTCAGGCAAAAATTTGCATTTGTAGCACCTGCATTTGTGTACTTGTTGAGGACAATTTCGTTTGATGCTACACAGTAATCTGCTCATCACTAACAGCTCCAAGGTTTTCGGGAAAATTATCAAGGCGACTGTTCAGGAAGTGAATCTTAATGTTCATGTTTTATCCAATGTCGCGGAAAGCCAACAGCATCTTTTTGACCAGAAGTTCATAGTTTTCTGCTTTTATGTTGCCAAGGAAGTTCTTTGTAACTGCCACAAAAGACTGCCATGCTGCTTTCTCCTCCTTATTTATCTTCCTGGCAAATTCTTCGTCACGTATGAGGGTTTAAATTTGAGGTCCATTCAATACATGTGCTTTTATCTTCTCGAAAGATAAGGCAGGAAAAGCAGAAATAATATGTTGAAAGCATTCACTTTCTCTATTCAAAGTCTGAACAAACTGCTTCTTTAAGCCAAGTTTGATGTGAAGTAGGCAAAAATCATCCTGTCTCGATTAACTACAGGTTCATTTACAGTGTTTTGCATTCCTCCTTCCAGAGAGAGCATCATGTTTCAGCCACTCCTTCTGTGTCCAGTGTTTCTTCCGAGCTCGGCTGTCTCACAAACACAGAAAGCAAAAATACTTTGTGAAACCTCTCTGTTGTCCTAGCAGGAAATTTATCATTTTAAGATCCACACACAAAGACAATTTGACTTTAGGTGATGGGTATGCAATATAATGAATGACAGGATAACCTGGAAATGTTTTCTTTGAACATATGTACCCTGATTTATTAATGTCACCCCATTAAAATTAATAAAAAAAGATCCAGACAGATGATCCAGTTATGCTCCTCATACTTCAGTAAGTTGAGAAAAATTTTTATGTCATCAGAATCTTCTTGCAGATGAGTTGAATAACCAATTGGAACCGCTGCATAAACATTATCGTTGTGTAAGAGAACACCTTTCAGACTCTGTTTTGAGCTGTCAAGAAATAGCCACCATTCTGTTAGACTGTAAGTGGTAACTCCTAGCTGGCTGAGAAGACTACTGATACCATGACAGTAAACAAAGTGTTTGTCTTCGGAAAAAAAGTACACAAAAATTTGTTCACGCTCTCTTAAATGGGGTACTTTAGCTGACTGGTGAAGTACATTCTTTTAATGTAGTCTGGAGGCAAATAATTCAGCTGCTTTCTTTGATAGGCTCAAATCTCTTACTAAGTTATTCCATTCGGGTTGGCTAAACTGCTGCGGGGTTAATGACTGCTTGTCAGAAGAAGACCCTTCAGATTCTACAAACATTTCCTCATGCATCTTATCAAATTACACTTGATCACCATATTCACTTTCTTATTCCTTAGAAGAAATAAAACCATTGAAAACTGGAACCGGAAGTGTTTCACAGTGTGGGATAGGTTGTATTGTGGAAGAAATATTAGGATATGCGATCATATGCCGTTTTTTCTTTCCAATGCCCTTTGTATGGATCAGACAGAAATAACAGTCACTGCTGTGGTCCTTAGGTTCAAGCCAAAATATAGGAATACCAGAAGGCATTCCTTTGCATTTTCCTTTTGTCCAGTCACGAAGTATTTCCTCACAATTATGACACACAATATGAGAAGCCAAATTCTTGTCTTGATTGCCAGGGGGAACTTGAAAATAGGCAATATATGCACATGTCACAAATGATGAAATATTGCGCCTTTGATGTTGAAGTGTGTAATGGCCACATATAGAACAGAATGTGTCATGACTATTCTTATATTTACACCTACCTTAAGAAGCCATGATTCAATTTTAAAACAAAATAAGAGGGTGTTTTTATCAGATAATAATTTTTTACATTTAAAAACAACTACAATGATGTCAAAGTAATGTTTGTAAAACATTAATTACCTTGTGGTTATGTTCAATCCAAGAGTTGTTGCCCTTTAACTCCAATTTACAAACCAATGCATGCCATTAACTCCAACAAAAAGAAATTAAAATTGCATAAAAACTAGAATATTCACCGAAAACCGGATTTCAGATTTGCAATCAGCAATGCAGAATAATATAGAAAAAGTTCTAAAACCTCGTGCAACAGAAAATGAAAAAAAATTATTCCCCAGTGTTATCTTTCTTCTCTGACTCAAACCATGGTGCTGATAATAATTTTATTGAAATAAAATTCACATATCATGAAATTATTCATTTTAAAGTGAACCATTCAATGGCATATAATAGATTTATTTTGTGTACCACTACTACCTTTGTCCATTCCAAAAGATTTTCATCACCCCAAGAGGAACCCCATTAAGCAGTTACTCCCAGTCTTCCCCTTCCCCTACTTTCTGACAATCATCCATTTCCTCAGTCTCTACAGATTAATCTATTCTGAATTTCATATGGATGGGATTAAGGTAATGTGACATTTGGGTCTGACTTCATCTATTTAGCATAATGCTCTAGAAGTTCATCTAGGTTCACATTAGTGGTGTGTAGAAATACAACCACCTTTTGAGTGTTGCTTATTTACCCTTAATTGTACTAAATTCACTTATTAGATGTAGTAGGTTATTGTAGATTTGGGATTTTTCTATATAGAGTGGATAATGCCATATCTGAATAGAGGTAGTTATACTTCTTCATTTGCAATTTGCCTACCTTTTATTTCTTTTTCTTCTCCAATTATTCTGTCAAGAAATTCCAGTAAAATGTTGAATAGAAATTGTGAAAGTAGACATCATTGTCTTTTTTGTGATCATAGGAAGACAGCTTTCAGTCTTTCATAATTTACTATCTTAACTTTTTTTTTGTTTTTAGTAAGTGTTCTAAATCATATTGATGAAGTTTTCTTTTAATCCTAGTTTTTTGAATGTTTTCATAAAAATGAAAGAGTGATGGGTTTTCTGACATGTATTTTATCATTATTTGTGATGCTCATGTGTTTCTACTCTTTTTATTAATGTGTTGGTACATTGGTTGCTTTTCTTTTGTTGAGCTATCCTTAACATTTCTAGAGTAAAGTGCTTTTGCTAATGAAAGATCATTTATTTGATATACTGACAAATTTAGTGTGCTAGTTTAAAAAAAAAGGAAAACTATTCTGAGATTCTCTGCTAGTATTTTATTGGGGATTTTTTAGTCTGCTCCTTTATTTTTGTTGTATTGTAAGTATTTTATTAATGATTTACTTTTTTTACTTTTCTAAGCCTGTTCATATTTTCTTTTTCTTCTAGAGTCATTTTGGTAGTTTGTAAATTTCTAGAAATATGCCCATTTTATTTAGTTTATCTAATATATTGACATACTGTTATTCATAGTATACTCTCAAAATCTATTTTTTCTCTAAGATTTTTTAATAGTGCTCCTCAGTTTCATATCTGACAGATTGTTTGCATTATATTTTATATTTTGTCAATTTTGTTGATCTTTTCAAAGAACCAACATTTTATCTTTTTTTTTAGTTTTCTATTTTATTTATCATCACCTTAATCTTTATTTTCTTCTAGATTCTGGCTAGTTCGCCTGACCAGGCGGTGGCTCAATGGATAGAGCATCGGACTGGGATGCGGAAGACCCAGATTTGAGACCCCAAGGTTGCCAGCTTGAGCGCGGGCCCATCTGGCTTGAGCAAAAGCTCGCCAGCTTGGACCTAAGGTCGCTGGCTCCAGCAAGGGGTGGCTTGGTCTGCTAAAGGCCCGCGGTAAAGGCAATTTGAGAAAGCAATCAATGAACAACTATGGTGTCGCAATGGCAACAAAAAACTAATGATTGATGCTTCTCATCTCTCTCCGTTCCTCTCTGTCTGTCCCTATCTATCCCTCTCTCTGACTCTCTCTCTCTGTCTCTGTCCCTGTTAAAATATATATATATATATATATATATATATATATATATATATATATATATATATATATATATATATAAATTAGATTCTGGCTAGTTTGCTCTTCTATCTTTTACTTGTTTTACATGTAAGGTTGGGTTATTCATTTGAATTTTTTTTTTTTTGCAAGAGAGAAAGAGAGAGAGAGGACAGGCAGGTATGAAGAGAAATCAGAAGCATCAACTTATATTTGTGTCACTTTAGTTGGTCATTGATTGCCAAGCCAGTGATGCCATTCTCAAGCCAGTGACTTTGGGCTCAGACCAATGACCTTAGGTTTCAAGGAAATGACCTTTGGGCTCACACGAGGAACCATGGGGTCATATCTATGATCCCACGATCAATCCAGTAACCCCATGCTCAAGCTGGCTACCTCCTGGTCTTGAATCACAATCCTCAGCATCCCAGGCCTATGCTCTATCCATTGCGTCACCTCCTGATCAAGCCAGAGTGCATTTTTGTTGCTTTCTTTAGACCAGGAGTCCCCAAACTTTTTACACAGGGGACCAGTTCACTCTCACTCAGACCATTGGAGGGCCGGACTATAAAAAAAACTATGAACAAATCCCTATGCACACTGCACATATCTTATTTTAAAGTAAAAAAAACAAAATGGGAACAAATACAATATTTAAAATAAAGAACAAGTAAATTTAAATCAACAAACTGACCAGTATTTCAATGGGAACTATGGACCTGCCTTTGGCTAATGAGATGGTCAATGTCCGGTTCCATATTTGTCACTGCTAGCTGTGACAAGTGATGGAAGTGTGCATCAGTTAGTCTAGATCTGGTTGGAGATTTCAGATGGTTCATTCTGGAAAATCTGTTCACAGACATAAGGCTGCCAAAGATGGTTGCCATTTTGAGTGCATGGTTCCTGAGATTAGGATATGTCTCAGAGGAGAGAGATGCATAGAAATTAGGCAAGCTGTTTGACTTGAATGCGTCTTTCAGAGGGTCACAGTTCTGCAGTTCAGCCAGTTCCATTTGGTAAATTGTATCCACATTTTCAATGTCTGTAGAAAATGGGTTACGGAAAAGCTGTATGTCCTGTTCATGGAGATGAAGCTCTTTAAATCTGAATTGGAACTCCTTTTGCAAATTTTCCAGTGAATCCACACATGTTTCTTTTGGGAATGCAATCAAGGATTTTTCCGCTAACAGATTTTGAGTTAAGGGGAGATGGCAGAAATTTTCCTCCTTCACTTGTTTGATAAGGAGGCCTAATTTTACTTCACATGTTTTCACATGTGATTGCATATCACAGATGAGCTTCCCTTTTCCTTGAAGTTGCACATTGAAACTGTTGAGTTGCTCTGTAACATCTGTCAGAAAGGCAAGGTGCCATTTCCATTCTGCATCATTGAGCTCTGGTACTTCTTTGTTTTCTGAAAGCATAAAAGCTGTAATCTGTGGAAGTAAGTCATAAAAATGTCTCAAAACTCTTCCTCGACTCGGCCAACGCACTTCTATGTGCTACAGAACATCTTCATAGGGAACATTTAGCTCAGACAGAAATTCCTGAAATTGTCTGTGGTTTAGTGCATTAGCTCTAATGAAGTTAACACAAGATACCACAATTTTCATAACAGAATCCCATTTCAGTGATTTACTACATAGCACTTGTTGGTGAATGAGGCAGTGTATGGCTATTGGATGAGAATGGTTACGTTTGTCCATCTCTTGGTTAATGCGAGCAATTACTCCTTTCTTAGACCCCACCATGCTAGGAGCACCATCAGGTGTCACACTGGCTAGTTTAGCCCAGTCCAGCTCCAAATCCTTCACAGTTTGGGAAACCTTTTCATAGATATCCTCTCCTGTAGTTGTTCCTTTGATGCTTTGCAGTGCAGCAAGCTCTTCTGTGACTTCGAAATTGTTATTCATCCCACGAATAAAAATTAGTTGTGCAGAATCACGAACATCATTGCTGTCATCGAGTGACAAGGAAAAATAGGAAAGCTTTTTAGTGGAGTTTTGCAAATGCTGTTGCATGGGTGAGAAGTCCCATGCAATCAGATTCCACGGCGGGAAAAAAAAAGGCACAACACTAGTGTGTGTCCTTCTGAGGTTCGTATTTACGGATCTGTAATTATAGACTGGAATACGAAAAACACATGTCTCACTTCCCCCACATAATACAATGGCAACCATACTCCTCCAGATGCACAACATAATGGCCCCTATAACCTCTCTTTATCCAAAAGTTTCTCCCTACAGTACTACACAGTACAATGGCCCCCATACTCCCTGAGATGCACAACATTATGGCCCCTATAGGTGGCCATTGTACTAATGTGCTTCCCCGAAAATAAGACACTGTCTTATATTAATTTGACCTCCAAAAAACAGGGGTGTCTTATAAAACACCCAGTGGCAGTGGTGGGCTTCTCACAGTAGAGGCCCACCGCTGATGTCACAAGCCAGATCACCGCTCTCCGATGCCTGTGTAGAGCACTGGAGGCGGTGCTTGGCCTGTGACACTGTACACCACCATCTGGGATAGTGGAGGTAGCAGCACTGGCTGTGATGGGCCTGTCACTCCTTGCACAGGCCCATCACCACCACCACTATACCTGGCAGCAGTATACACAGTGCGTAATCTACTCCCCCAGATCGCTGCTCACCATGCTGACATCTTCCATCGTGCAGACACATAATCCTTTGCGGGATGCCTTGTTCTCGTTCAGTTACTCTCAGAACAAGGAGCCATGCAAAAGATTATGTGGCTGCACAATGGAAGATGTCAGCATGGTGAGCGGCCATCTGGGAAGTAGAGGGAGGAGGTTCTGTACTATATATACTGCTACCTGTATAGTGGTGGTGGTGATGGGCCTGTGCAAGGTGTGACACCCTTCACAGCCAGTGCTGCTGCCTCCGCTATCCCAGACAGCGGTATACAGTGTCACAGGCCCAGCTCCGCCTCCAGTGCTGTACACAGGGATGGCGGTGGTCGGCCTGTGACACTGTGTATACAGCGTCCAGACATCATCATCATCAGCAGCAGCAGCGGTGGGCCTCTTCTGTGGGAAGCCCACTGCTGCATGTTTCCCCTATTATAAGACCCCTCCCCAAAATAACACAGCCCCTGTCTTTTGGGGGTAAAATTAATATAAAAAAGGGTCTTATAATAGGGGAAACACAGTGTTTAGTAACGTGGGGGGGAGACTTTTGGGCAAAGGGAGATTATAGGGGCCATTATATTGTATATTTGGGGGAATATGGGGGCATTGTACTATGTAGTAATAATTATAGTGCTGTGCCTTTCTACCTACTTCTGCTGTTATTTCACACTGCTTCCGGTGATGTGGGTTGCTGCAGCCACAGACTGGATGTGCGTCATATGACACGCTTCCAGAGCCTTGACTTGTGCTTCCGGCGTCCCCTGAAGTAGTACTGTACGTGAGCAATTCCGCGCTTTGCAGTGCCGCCACATACAGTATTCCAGGAGCACAGGATGTGGATGCATCCTGTGCTCCTCTCTCTGGCTACCAGTGAAAGAGGTTCCCCATCCAGAAGTGCGGTGAGGGCCAGATAAGTAGCCTCAGGTGACCGCATGCGGCCTGCAGGCCATAGTTTGGGGACCCCTGCTTTAGACTACATCTATTTTTTTTTTGTTTGTCTAGTTGAATTTACTGAAGTATTTTGGAATGTAAATATTCCTATTTTATGTGGTCTTTGAAGTCTCTGTTCCTTTAAATGAATAATTCTTGACTTCTAAAAGTAAAAAAAGGGAGAAGAAAAAAGGAAAACAAAACAACAACAAAAAATAGGGAACAAAGAAACACATTCTTTTTCACATTAGTTCTGTGCTGGGATACTTGGTCAACACTTAGGTCATTTATAGCTCTGCCTGAGCCTTCTCTTCTGAGTCTAGAATTCAGCCAGGGTTTTCTTGGGTCTTTTACCAGCATGCATCTTGCTCTGGACATGAATATGGCTTTGTTAATTCCCAAATATAAGTGATGATTTTTTTTCAAGGGTACATATATGTTTTTGTTTAGTTTTTAATTGATTGTGTTTACATAAATTCTAGTGTCGTCAGAATGCATCCTTCCTCCCCCTTATTCCCTTCAACATCTCCCTTGTCCTCTCCCAACAGCACCCTCCCCCCTTCCATTCAGGTTTATCCGAACCTATCATCCCCTTTCCCTCTGTCCTCTTTTCCTCTGGTCCCATTGATTTCTCCTCTGTCTCAATTCCGTTCCTCAGTTCTCATTGTTCCTTGGATTCCTCAAATGAGTGAGTTCATATACTTTTCTTTCTCTTCCTGGTTTATTTCACTTATCATAATAGTTTCCAGATCCATCCATGTTGGTGCAAAAGGTAATATTTCCTCTTTTTCATGGCCCCATAGTATTCCATTGTATATATGTACCACAGCTTTTTAATGTACTCGTCCACTGACAGACACTTGGGCTGATTCCAGATCTTCACTATTGTGAACAGTGCTGCCATGAACATGTGGGTACATTTCTTTTTTTCAGTTGGTGATATGGTGTACTTGGGATATATTCCTAAAAGTAGGATGGCTGGATCAAAAGTCAGATCCATTTTTAATTTTTGAAGAATCTCCATTCTGTTTTTCTCAGTGTCTGCACCAATCTGCATTTCCGCCAGCAGTGCAGGAGGGTTCCCCTTTCTCCACATCCTCACCAGCTCTTATTATGTGTTGTTTTGTTGATGAGCACCATTGGAACAGGTGTGAGGTGGTATCTCATTGTGGTTTTAATTTGCATTTCTCTAATAATTAATGATGTTGAACATTTTTTCATCTATTGGACATCTGTATGTCCTCTGGAAAAATGTCTATTCATTTTATTGCTCATTTTTTTTATTGGACTGTTTGTGTTCCTGGTGTTGAGTTTTACAAGTTCTTTATAAATTTTGGTTATTAACCCCTTTTCAGACATCTTGTCCAGTATGTTCTCCCATTGTGTGGTTTGTCTTTTTGTTCTGTTCATATTGTCTTTAGCTGTACAAAGCTTTTTAGTTTGATATAGTCCCATTTGTTTATCTGGTCTTATTCCATTTGCCCATGGAGATAAATCAGCAAATATATTCCTGTAAGAGATGTCAGTGAGCTTACTGCCTATGTTTTCTTCTAAGATGCTTATGGTTTCATGACTTACATTTAAGTCTTTTATCCATTTTGAGTTTATTTTTGTGGATGGTATAAGTTGGTGGTCTAGTTTCACTTTTTTGTAAGTAGCTGTCCAATTTTGCCAACACTATCTGTTTAAGAGACTGCCTTTACTCCATTTTATGCTCTTACCTCCTTTGTCAAATATTAATTGTCCATAAAGGTGTGGGTTTATTTCTGGGTTCTCTGTTCTGTTCTATTGATCTTTGAGCCTGTTCTTATGCCAGTACCAGGCTATCTTGAGTACAATGGTCTTGTAGTATAACTTGATATTCGGAATTGTGATACCTATTTTATTCTTCTTTTTCAAGATTGTTGAGGATATTCGTGTTCCTTTTTGGATCCATATAAAGTTTTGGAATATGTGCTCTATATCTTTGAAGTATGTCATTGGTATTTTAATTGGTATTGTATTGAATTTGTAAATTGCTTTCTGTAATATAGACATTTTAATGATATTTAATCTTACTAACCATATTAATGATATTTATTCTTACTAACCATGAATATGGTATATGCTTCCACTTGTTTGTATCTTTCTTGATTTCTTTTATCAATGATTCTTATAATTTTTCGAGTACAGTGGTATCTTGAGATACGAATTTAATTTGTTTTGTAACCAAGCTCATAAGTCAGTCAACTGGTATATCAAACTGCTGATACTGGACCCGTGCGCCAATGCACCAACTAGTGGCAGTTTCCCGAATCATGACTTGTATCTTGAAATTTTGATCAGATCTCAAACAATAATATGGACTGAGTTGCAGCTTGTATCTTAAAAAAAAAAAAGTATGTTGGTCTGTTCATATCTCAAGGTACCACTGTACAAGTCTTTAACCTCCTTGGTTAAATTTACTCCTAGGTACTTTAATTTTTTTGGTTGCAGTAGTGAGGGGATTGTGTCCTTAATTTCTCTTTCTGACAGTCCATTGTTGGTGTATAAAAATGTCTCTGATTTCTGTGTATTAATTTTGTACCCTGCCACTTTGCTGAATTATTTTAGAGTTTTCTATATACAGTATCATATCATATGCAAATAATGATAGTTTTACTTCTTTTCCAGTTTGGATGCCTTTTATTTCTTCTTCTTTTCTGATTGCTTTAGCAAGGACTTCCAGTACTATGTTGAATAAGAGTGGTGAAAGGGGGCACCCCTGCCTGGTTCCTGATCTTATGGGGATTGCTTTTAAATTTTGCCCATTTAGTATAATGTTTGCTGTGGGTTTGTAGTAGATGGCCTTTATCATGTTAAGGTATGTACCTGTAGTCCCACTTTGCTGAAAGTTTTGATTATAAATGTGTGCTGGATTTTGTCAAATGCTTTTTCTGCATCTATTGATATTATCATGTGGTTTTTCCCTTTCCTTTTGTTTATGTGGTGAATTGCATTTATTGATTTACAATTATTGTACCATCCTTGCCTTCCCAGAATGAATCCCACTTGATCATGATGTATGATTTTTTGCATGTATTGCTGAACCTGGTTTGCTAATATTTTGTTGAGGATTTTAGCATTTAAGTTCATCAGGGATATTGGCCTATAATTATCTTTCTTTGTGTAGTGCTTGCCTGATTTTGAATCAGAATTATGCTCTCCTCATAAAAGGAGTTTAGAAGTCATCTTTTCTCCTGAATTTTTTGAAATAGCTTGAGAAGGATAGGAGTTAGTTTTTCTTTGAATATTTAGTAGAATTTGCCTGTGAAGCAAGCCATCTGGCTCATTGCTTTTGTTTGCTGGGAGTTTATTTTATTTTATTTTAAATATTTATTTTATTTTTTTATTCATTTTAGAGAGGAGACACAGAGTGAGAGAGAGAGAGAGAGAGAGAGAGAGAGAGAGAGAGAGAGAAAGGGGTGAAGAGCTGGAAGCATCAACTCCCATATGTGCCCTGACAAGACCAGTGCAGGGTTTTGAACTGGCGACCTCAGTGTTCCCAGGTCGACGCTTTATCCACTGCGCCACCACAGGTCAGGCTGCTGGGAGTTTATTGATAACCATTTCGATCTCATTTGTTGAAATCAGACTGTTTAGGTTTTCTCATTCCTCAAGATTGATTTTGAAAGATTATATGTTTCAAGGAATTTGACCATTTCTCCTAGGTTGTCTAATTTTTTGGCATACAGTTCTTCATAGTATTTTCTTAAAATATTTTTTTATTTCTGTTATGTCAGTTGTTACTTCTCCACTCTCATTTCTAATTTTATTTATTTGAGTCCTCTCTCTTATTTTCTTGGTTTTTGTGGTTAAGGTTACATCTGTCTTGCTTACCCTTTCAAAGAATCAGCTTTTTTTCATTGATCCTCTTTATTGTTTCTTTAACCCCTATGTCATTTATTTTTGCTCTGATCTTTATTATTTCCTTCCTTCTACTAACTCTGGGCTTTACTTGCTGTTGTTTTTCTAGTTCTTTTAGATGCATGGTTCAGTAGTTTATTTGAGCTTTTTCTAACTTCTTAAAGTGCCTGTAGTGCTGTGAACTTCGCTCTCAGTACTGATTTTGCTGTGTCCCATAAATTTTCAGTTGTTATATGCTCAATATTACTTGTTTCTAGGAATATTTTTATTTCTTCTTTGATCTCATTGTTAATCCATTTATTATTTAATAACATGTTATTTAGTTTCCATGTGTTAGAGAATTTTTTCAGTTTTTCTGTTGTGTTTGATTTTTACTTTTATCCCATTGTGATCAGAGAAAGTGCTTCATATGATATCAATCTTTTTAAATTTGTTGAGACTGCTTTTGTGCCCTAACATGTTGTTTATCCTAAAGAATGTACCATGAGTGCTTGAAAAGAATGTATATTCTTCTGCTTCAGGGTAAAAAGTTCTGAAGATATCTATTAAATCGAGTTGATCTAGTGTATCCTTTAAATCTGCTGTTTCTTTTTAACTTTCTTCCTTGAAGATCTATCTAGTGATGTTGGTGGGGTATTGAAATCCCCTACTATCATAGTATTTCTGTTGATCTCACCCTTTATATCCATCAAAGTCTGCTTTATATATTTAGGTTCTTCTATATTCGTTGTGTAGATATTTATAATGGTTTTATTTTCCGGTTGGATTGCTCCCTTTATTATTATGTAGTGACCTTCTTTATCTCTTACTATAGCCTTGGTTTTAAAGTCCATTTTGTCTGACATAAGTATTGCTACCCCAACTTTTTTTTCATTTTCATTTGCATGAAATATTTTTTTCATCCTTTGCCTTCAGTTTATGTGTATCTTTTGTTTTGATGTGGGTTTCCTGTAGACAGCATATTTACTAGTCATGTTTTCTTATTTATTCAGGTACCCTTTGTATTTTGATTGGATCATTTAATTTATTTACATTTAAGTAACATTATTGATATGTAGTTGTTTATTGCCATTTTATTATTTAAAGCTTTATTCCCCTTTTGCTATATTCTTTTCCCTTTTTCTTCTGTTTATAACAAGCCCCTTAACATTTCTTACAGCATTGGTTTGGTTGTAATGAAGTCTTTGAATTTTTTTGTTTGTTTTTTTGGGAATCTTTTTATTTTGCCTTCAAATTTAAATGATAGCCTTGCTGGATAAACAAGTCTTGGTTGTAGACTCTTATACTGCATTACTTTGAATATTTGTTTCCATTCCCTTCTGGCTTCAAGTGTTTCTATTGAGAACTCGGATGCCATCCATATGGTGGCTCCTTTGCAGGTGATGGCCCTTTTTTCTCTAGCAGCTTTTAATATTTCCTCTTTATCTCTCAGCTTTGGTATTTTAATTATGATGTGTGTTGGTGTACATTTCTTTTGGTTTCTCTTTAATGGAGTTCTCTGTTCTTCTTAAACTTGTGTGACTTTTTTCTGCATCAATTTAGGGAAGTTTTCAGCTATGATTTCATTGAACAAGGTTTCTATCCCTTGTTCTTTCTCTACGTCTTCAGGTACTCCTATGTGCGGATTTGTTTCTCTTTAGGTTGTCACAGAGCTCTCTTTAAATTTTGTCAGATTTTTTAGCCTCTTTTCTTTTTGCTGCTCCCCTTCTGTGTTTTCATTTATCTTGTCATCTAAATCACTGATTTGATCCTCTACTTGATCCAGCCTTCATTTAATTGCTTCTAGTGTAGTCTTCATTTCTGATATTGTATTTGTCATTTCTTACTCATTCTTCTTTATTATTTCAATGTCCTTTTTGATGCCTGTAATCTATTTATGTGCTCATTGTGTTCATCCATTGTTGTTCTAAGATCTTGCAGCATTCTAATAATCATTATTTTAAACTCTGCATCTTGTTGTTTGGTTATTTTTATATCACAAAGTTTATTTTCTGGGGGTTTCTCTTGTTGACTCCTTTGGATTGCAGTTCTGTATTTTTCCATTATGTCTGTGTGTTTGAGTGTGTTGTTGTAGAGCTGGTTGAGTCTAGGATTGGTGTTGTCTGCCTCCAATTTTTAGTTGTTTTTTTCTAGGTCTTCCTGGTTTGGCATCAGCCCTTTGTATTCCACTTTTGGATATGGCTTTTCTAGTGGAGCCACTTTAAAGTCTTGATTTATTTGTTTTTTTCTCATTTTTCTTAATTTGTTGGTAATCTTGTTTACTGATCTTAGCAAGTGGCTTATTTGAAACTGTGCCCAGGAATGTATTGGGTGTAACCTGAGACTCTGACGGCCTGATCTGTTAGTTTCTCTCCAGTGCGAGGTGCTTTTTCCACTTCAGTAGGGAGAGGTATATCTCAGATCTCCATGGCCACCTGAGTTACTTCCCCTTCTCCCTACTTCCTGTTTTCAGTTGTGTCTTGTACTGATTGGAGCTGGAGTGATTTCTGGACTTGGGTCACCCGGAACCATTTTAGGCTTGTGCTATGTGGAGGGATAAATCTCTTTCCAGCTGTGACTGCCTCTGCACTGGAAGAGCCAGCTTCTTAGGTTATCTTATGCGTTTCTCTGCCTGTCACTGACTGTCTCTTTCTTCCCACTTTCCATTTGGAAAACAAGCCAGCCCTCTCAGCACACCTCATTCCCAGGTCCCCAGGCTAGTGGCTGTGAGCAATATTTTCTACACTTTTCCTTGAAAACGGGAGACCCACCACACCTGTATGCTCCCTACCAAGCTCTGTGTGGCTTCTTTGTTTTTTAGAGCTGTTCTTGTAGTCCACTGTTGGTTTTTTATACTGTTCCTAAATTAATTTGTAATCCAATTTGGTGGTGTGAGCTGGAAGTCTATGTGTCTGCCTACTCCACTGCCATCTTGGTATTCTCTATGTGAGGAATTTGAATACCTAATTTCCCAAAGAAAATTTTTCATCAGCTTTTCCTCTCACGTTTTGAGTGCTCTATTTTATGTTTCAAATCTATTGTGGTTTATTTTGGTATAAGATTTATTTGTCTTGCAGTGTCTTTTATTCAATATCTATTACTTTTCTTTCCTGAGTGTCTTGATTCATGTGTAACAAAGATATGTGCATTGTATCAGTCCTTCAAATATCCCCCAGACAGTTTAGAGCAGGGGTCCCCAAACTATGGCCTGCAGGCCACTACGGCCCCCTGAGGCCATTTATCTGGCCCCTGCCACACTTCCAGAAGGGGCATCTCTTTTATTGGTGTTCAGTGAGAGGAGCAGAGGTTGCTTCCGCACCCATAGTTTCCATTGAAATACTGGTCAGTTTGTTGATTTAAATTTCCTTGTTCTTTATTTTAAATATTGTATTTGTTCCCATTTTTTTTTTACCTTAAAATAAGATATGTGCAGTATGCATTGGGATTTGTTCATTTTTTTTTATAGTCTGGCCCTCCAATGGTCTGAGGGACAGTGAATTGGCCCCCTTTGTAAAACGTTTGGGTACCCCTGGTTTAGAGAATGCAAACGCAATTCTGTTAAAATAACATCTTCTCTGTTTCTTCCAGAGACCAGAGACCAGTATCCCATAATTTAAATATAGGCTACTGACTTAAAAATCACTGAACCCGGAAGTGTACTGGAGTAATAACAAATAAAACTACCATAAAGCTTTACTATTGTTTTTAAGTTGCCTTTAGTTGATTCAGTGTTTGCTTAATTATTGTCAGTTTGTCCATTTTCCAGAATTTCACAAAAGTTTATTCTGAGAGCTTTAATTGTATTTTTTTTATGTTTCTTTGGAAAATTACCTTTTGTGGCAGCATACTCAACCATATTCATTGGTATCACTCTGATAGAAACTTTACTGATACATTTTACAGGTGTGGTAAAAAAAAAGGCTGGGTAGGGAGGGACAGAAACAGATATATATTTGCCAGCTCTACTCAGTGGAGACAGTTTTGGTCAAAATTTAGCAACTTCCCACATAGTTAATTTTTTTGTTTGTTTGTTAGTGAGAGACAGAGAGACAGAGATAAAAAAGAACAGAAGGAAGAGAGATGAGAACCATAAGTTCTTCATTGCTGTTCTTCATTGATTGCTTTTTCATATGTGCCTTGACCAGAGGGCTCCTGCAGAGTAAGTGACCCTTTTGCTCAAACCAGCGATGTTGGATTGATGCCAGTGACCATGGGGTCATGTCTATGATCCCATACTCACATCTGTGACCCCATGCTCAAACTGGTGACCTCGGGGTTTCGAAACTGGGTCCTAAGTATCCTAGGCCCTTACTCTGTCTACTGTGCCACTGCCTGGTCAGGGTACATATAGTTAAAATTTTAAAATGTGTTTCTTTATAATAAAAATTTCTTTCATTTTGAAAGTCACATTTTCAAAATATACACAAGATAAGGAACTTCAGTTGTAAAATAATCTGATTTAGGAATTCAATGCAATTAGAAATGTATATATTATAGGCTTTATAAGATACAGAGTTTATCTGAATCAAAATTGGTTCTAGTTAATAGAGTTGATGATAAATTGACTGGCCTCTTTGTTCAAAAACAGCATTTGCCGCAATAAGATAATAATTAGATAGAGAAAGGAAAGGACAAAGAAAGCAATACAGCATGCTCAGAGTAGCAAACGTAATTTTTTGGGTGTATAGAACAGATATTATGCAATGCACTAATTCTTTCTGTGCTTTTGTTTGAATGGATTAATTGTTCATAGCAATACTAAGTAACAAGCTGCGTGAAGTTTTGTTCATTGACAAGACTGATTTATAATTTGTTATTTGTGAGATTCATATTTTTGACATTACAAATTCAATATGGTTAAATGCCCTTTCTTCAAAAACAGATTTATGAGTGAGTTTTTTCATTCACTATAAGGAGCTACTCAGTACTCTGCTTCTCGTAGGGTAAAACTGAGAACATAATGGAAATGTTTGGGCTGAACAACTGTGAAAGAGATGAATATTCCAAAAGAACAATAAAAGTTTTTTTTATGGTTCTGGAATTGTAATAATATTCAAAGGCACTTCATATTGATCTTTACAATTTAATACAGGGGTCGGGAACCTATGGCTCACGGGCCAGATGTGACTCTTGATGGCTGCATCTGGCTCGCAGACAAATCTTTAAATAAAAAAAAATAATAACATTAAAAATATAAAACATTCTCAGGTATTACAATCCATTCATTTTGTACTGCTCATTTCCATGGTTTCGGGTGGCTGGTGCCAATCACAGCTGTCTTCCGGGACAACACCAAATTTTTATTGAATAATGCCTAACGTACATGCATTGTTGTGAGGTCAAGAAGTAAACTTCCCTCCTTTTAATCAAGTAGTCAGCTAGCTAATTGTAGAAACCCTTTTGATATAGAAGATGGCTAAAAAAAAAGATGAGGAGTATTGTACTTTTCAGCAGGAATGGACAGAGCAATTCACCTTTGTGGAGAGAGCAGGTTCTGCAGTGCGTCTAATATGCAATGATAAAATTGCATTGATGAAACGGTCAAATATAAAGTGGCACTTTGACACACGCTGTAGTACATTTGCATCGAAATATCCAGCAGGAAGAAAGCATGTCAAGAGCTACTGTGCAGAGTGCAAGCTAGTCAGCAGCAACTTTGTGTTTGGACCCAACATGTTGACTGGAATTCGGCTAGCTTTGCTGGTGCTTTAGCAATTGTGAGAAATGGAAAGCCATTCACAGATGGGGAGTATGCCAGAACATTTCTGCTTGATGTTGCCAATGAACTTTTTGATGACTTTTCAGATAAAGACAAGATAATCAAATGAATAAAAGACATACCTCTGACGGCAAGAACTGTTCACGATAGTACCATGATGATGGCAAATCAAATTGAGGCAACACAAGTGAAGGACATAAATGCAGCACCATTCTTTTCTCTGGCTTTGGATTAGTCAACAGACGTAAGCCATTTATCTTAGTTCAGCATGATTGCAAGGTATGTTGTCGGTGACACAATACGTGAAGAAATAGGGAGGGAATTGAACATATAGATTGAAGAGCAAAGAACAATTGGAATTCCTTTCACCACAAAGATGGTCAGCTCGAGGTAAGAAGAATTGCTGATGGAAAAGAAGTTACTGATTTCAAAGGAGGACACAATTGGTGCTTCTGGTTCATGAAACAAAATTGAAAAATGATGTTTGCATGCACCAGACTTTCCCAAAAGAGCCTGAAAGTTATGAGCATTTTGAGTTGGGACAGATTGCAAATATTGAAAGAGTTCCCCATTTATTTGATGCCCCAAGTAACAGAACTGTTAATAAGAAGGGGGTGAAAAATGTAACTGTGAAGACAAGTAGACATGAAAAGAGCTATTATACAGTTGTTTTAGCTTGTTGTGCCAATGTAACCAAGCTGCCTCCTGTGCTGATTTTCAAACTCAAAACAATGCCAAAAGAAGACATTTCTCAAGGAGTGATTTTCCACATTCATGACAAGGGTTCTATAGATCAGGATAGGATGAACATGTGGTTTGAGAAAGTTTGGACAAGGAAAACAGGTGGGCTCTTAAAGCAAACCTGCCCTATTGGTGCTTGATCACTTCAGGGCACACATGACAAAAAACACAAAGATTGCTGCAGAGCAAAAAACAGAACTTGCTGTCATACCTGGAGGCTTGACATCCCAGCTCCAACCACTTGATGTCAGCATTAAGAAACCCTTCAAAGCTGCCATGAGAGATGAATGGAACCTATGGTTGAAGTCTTCTGGGGACAATTTGACACCAGCAAGAAGAGTAAAGAAACCAACTATAAGAGAAGTTAGTACCTGGGTGAAAAGATCTTGGGATAATATCAAGATTGAGATTGTTGTCAAGTCATTTAAGAAGTGTAACATGTCAAATGCCTTAGATGAAACTGAGGAAGAGGCAATATATGAAGATAGTGATTTGTCATTAGACACAGATGAGGACAAGCAAATGGATGGGAATTTTGACAGAAGTTGTATGAATTTAATGATGAATAAAACTTGAGTTCAATAACTTTGTGTAATACATTCATTTTCAAATTCGGGCCTCAAAATTAAGGTGCGTCTTATACATGAGTGCATAGTATACATGGGGAAATAGGGTATATATGTCTTCATTTATTTAAAATAAAATAGATGTAGCTTGTACCCGGAAATATATTGTGACTTTTTTGTTTTTTTTATTTCAGTAATATGTACTTTTATTTTTTAAATTTACAATACAAACCATGTGATTTCTTAGGTAGTAAATTGTAAACCTTTGTTTATTTTCTAGGTGATTAATTAGGAAACACTAAGAAGATCTTTGGATCTTGGATCTGATTTCAAATGACATAAATTTTGGCAATATTTAGGCTGCTATGTAGTGTTTCAACATTCTAGAGAATGAAAAGAATGGGTAGAAACGAAAAAAATATAGGGGTATTAATGGTTTAGCTGTTAAGTAATAAAGTAAAACTGCAAGGTTTGTATGTTGACTTGTTAGGAGATATACAGAAAACAAATATTTTTTTAAAAAATCTAGAATTTAGCCATGACAGCTATTATTTGCATTCTTTATTTTCAACTAGCTATATAAAGATGGTGGAAGGATTGTTACCCTTTCAGGGAACTTTAAACATTTATTAATGGTTCATGTGAAAATGTGCTAGAAGACTTAGTCTGTACTTACACTAAACATGGATAATGAAAGTAACTTTTAAGAATGGAGTTTTAAACACAACTGTGGGAAACAGAGATGATGGTACATTGGGTGTCCAGACTGAAGGAGGAAATCATATGAGCAAAATAGACAAATAAATGGCTTTGTTCTTCTGGGAAATTTTGAACCTGTACCTGAATAGATTTTACTTTTTATTACAGTTTGAAAAAAAATTATTTTAAATAAAATTAAAATAAATACTTCTGAACCTCTGATGTCAAGAATAAACTCGATTAAAAGAAACACAATTAGTTTTGGTAAAGAGAAACCAAGAATTGAAAATCTTAAATTAGTTTTTCTTTGATTCAACACTCTTGGGCAGATAAAGTTATTTTTTCTCACTTTGTTAAAGATGGCACTGCCCACGTGAATGCCCATTGCCCAGGTGATAATATTAGTTGCCCTTCTTGCTTGTTGTGTGTGTCATTATGCTAATGTGTGTTGGGGGAGGGCTTTTGTGCCAAAAGGTTTTAAAAGGAGGAGTTAGGAGCCCATTTGGGGAGAGATCACTTGTTCCGAGGGAGAATGATTATGTTCTAGGAAGAGCCCATGGAGGCATGGCAGGGAAGCCACATGGAGGAGGCAGCCAGAATGGTGGATTAGGGGAAGGAGAAGCCAGTTTGTGGAGAAAAAGGAGATGGGGAACAGAGGTCATTAAGACTGGTGAGGTGTTAGCCTTTGATTCTAGGAAAACTCGGATGAGTCCATTTGCTTTGGGAGCCCTGCATGGAAAGGGTAGTGTTTCCTGCTATGTGTATTTCTTGCCTGCTGGGTGCAAAGGAAGATGGACCGCCAGTTTTCAGCTCAATTCTTTCTCTACAATCTGTCTAGATAAAATGTGAACCTGCGTTGGCCAGGTGGCTTTGATGTTGGCCGTGGATACTGGCTATACAAACATCCAATCATCCTTTTTCTTTTAATATTATGCATCTAACTTATTTCAAAAAACCACTTCAAGGGAAGATGGGGTTTTGGAAGAAAGAACAGAAATACCAATATCAGTCTGTGATATTAAATGTCAGCCTGGAACAGCGATATCAGTCATTAAAAACTAAATGTTTTAGGTAAGATTCTGTATTTTGTAACTGTTGCACAAGTAATTACTCTCCTTCAATTTCTTGAAATACTTGTGATTATTGTTGTACTGTGTGTTTCATTGGATTATTGTGCTGCTACTCATAATTAAAACCATAATTAATTTCATCAGGTCCTGTTTGGTTAACAAATATTTTCCCTTTTAGTAGCAACTATTAATATATATTTTCAGGCTTTCACACTTTCACACTTTAGACAGGTACTTAGTTACAAAATGACTAGAGATGTTACTCAGTAGCTTACTAGTAAAGAATAAGGTCTTAGGTAAATAGTTAAGATATATTTTGTTGATATTAAGGAACAGATTCATTTTAAAATTTCTTTCTCTGAAGATTTATCAGAAATAAGCTTTAAATAAAGGATAATCTCTTAAAATTTTTACAACCTAACACCAATTCTTCTGAGCTACCTTTTCGGTGTTCAATGTGAGTTATTGGGATGAATGAGTGATAATCCAGGATTCTTCATTTGTTAAATATAGTCTTGGAGTTAAAACATAGGGAAAATTATTAAAATGTATCAAATAGTTAGACTCTAACATGAATAACATTTCAGACTAATTATGTTTGAGGTGTAAATGTTTTAATAAAATGTGATAGGGGTGATACAGAAATTTTCATACTCAATAGTATGCAAAAATGATTGGAGGATAAATTTAGCATTTTAGACTGATGATGTCTAGGTGATTTCCTTGAAGAAAATAAACTAAAACCCACACTTTTTAGTGACACTGCTCTAGGACTGTAGCCGTCTCCTTTCATGGGCCATTTGGGGTAGAATAGGGAGCTAATAGTCTGGAGAGGTACACTGAGAAACATAATTTAAGTTTTCTGACTAATCACATTAAGACTGTTCTTAAAATATCAATTATAAAATTTTATATTGTCTTTTCTTAATACTTTCAAATAAGAATTTTAAGTGACAAGATTAAAATTACATAAACACGATAAAATTATCTTTCCAAACAATTGTTAAAAAATATCTTAATAAATAATGAAGTAACAAAAATGATTGCCGTAATAGAAGAAAAAGACTGTCAGTATTATTATTCAACATTTATGTTTGCATTTAAGCTAATTAAATGATTCACTAACATAAAATAAATACTTTTCAACAATTGTTGCTGGAGCAATTGGATATTGACTTGGCAATAAAATAAAGTAAAATATGAACCTAAAATTAACACACTATATATAAAAAATAAAATTGATCTGGCACTTACATGTAAAATATGAAAGTTGACACTTTTAGAAAAAAATAATAGGAGAAAATCTCCAGGACATAGAATTAGATAGAAGCTTTTATTTATTTATTTATTTTGCCATCGAAAGCATAATTTATAAAATTAAAATGGATATACTAGACTTCATCAATATTAAAATCTTTTTTTCTGCAGAAGTCTTATTTAAGAGGATGGAAAGATGAGGTAAAGATTTTGAGGAAATTTTAAAATTGACATATATGAAAAATTATTTCTATCTTTGATAAAGAACAGTCCAAACTTGGTAAACAAATAGACAAACAAACAGTCCATTTAGAAAGCTGGCAAATGACAGGAACTGACATTACACTTAAGATGATATACAGACCACAAATAAACACAGTAAATGATGATTATTTGGCCCTAGCCACTGATTCAATGGATAGAGAGCATCAGCCAGGTGTGTAGATGTCCCAGGTTTCATCTTCTGTCAGAGCATATAAGAGATACAACTCTCCTACTTTTGCTTCTCTTTCTCTCCTACTCTTCAGTCTCCCTCTCCTTCTCCCTCTTATTCTCCCTCTCCTTGTCCCTCTTCTCTCCCTCTTCTTCTTCCACAGTGTAAAGCCAGTAGCTACAGCAAACAACAGCCAACTGGCCCTTGCAGGTTCGCATTTTATTCGGAGATGGTAATAAAACAATAGAGCCAAGAACTGGTGGGCCATTAGCTTTTATCCTAGCTTGCACCCCGTGGGCAAGAAATACACACATTGGGAAAACACTTCCCTTTCCATTCAGGGCTCCCAAAGCCACTGACTTATCCGAGTTTCCTAGAATCAAAGATTTCTAGCTCACCAGCCTTATTCACCTCTGTTCCCAATCTCCTTCTCTTTACACAAAACTGTACAAACTCGCTTCTCCTTCAGCATTCCACCATCTTGGCTGCTTCTCCTGGCCTCCTCATGGCATTTCTCTGCTCTCCTTTCTCTGCTCTTCTCCAGCATGGGCTCCTCTGATTCATTATACTATAGAAATCAAAACCTTTAATACAATATACAAACAAGGAAGTCTCCGATACAATGTCACTTATCTGAGGCATAATGGGATTCCTCATGAGAGTGCACCACCCTATATCATGCAACAGTCAAGGGTGTGGGGAAAAGCTTAGTTTTGAAAAGATCTTAGTATTAAAAGGGTGGGAAAAGCTTAGTCTTAAAACTAAGCCTTATGCTATATGGACGCTGCCTGCTTACAGCCTGTCCTCTACACCCAATGCAAACTATAAGCGAGCAAACATATATATTATATTTACAAATTATTTGACCAACTCACAGTCAGTAGCTCAATTATTTTGAACGTTTTTAGATTGTAAGTGAGCAAAAGGAGTGGAATGTTGGTCAAATAAGTTTGTAAATATGATATATATGTTTGCTTGCTTATACTTTGCATGGGGTTGGGGGGACAAGCTGTAAGCAGGCAGCGTCCTTATAGCCGGAGGCCGTGAGGGCAAACCTGTGACACGCGTGTCAGCACTGACATGCATAGCCATTTTTGATGACACATGGCCGCATGTGCCTGCATATCAGAGAAGTATGGGGCCGCATGCCGAGAAGGACGTTTCATCCTTGGCTCCTGCATGGCCAGGTGGAGTAGCCGAGGATAAAATATTTGCTATAGTGTATACACTCTGTGCCGGAGGTCTGTAGACCAAAACAACAGAACTCTGGCACAGAGCATCTAGTTCTGGGACTTCTGGTTAGGCTGTTTTTCTCAAAGTGACACATCACCCGTGTTATGCTCGGTTTTTTGGTGAATTTTGACACAACAAGCTCAAAAGATTGCCCATCACTGGCCTAAATCTTAGTTTTAAGACTAAGCTTTTCCCCACACCCTTGACTGATTGGATGATGTGGGGTGGTGCACTCATATGGGGAATCCTCCCATTATGCCTCAGATAAGTGACTGTGTCAGAGACTTCCTTGTTTGTATATTGGATTAAAGGTTTTGATTTCTACACTATAAAATGGGGTAGACGGGGGGCTTGCTCTGTCTCGATTCCTGAGATGAGCATTAGAGAAGAGAGAGAAAAAAAAAAGAAAAAGCCACGTGGAGAAGAGAAGCAGCCATGATGGTGGAGTGCTGAAGGAGAAGCCAGTTTGTGCAGAGAGAAGATGATGGAACAGAGGTGAATGAGACTGGAGAGATTAGAAACCTGGGTGCAAGCTAGGATTAAAGCTAATGGCTCACCAGTTCTTGGCTTCATTGTTTCTTTACTGTATGTCCGAATCTAATGCAAACCTGCATGGGCCAGGTGGCTATGATAGTGGCCGTGGCTACTGGCCATACATAATCCAAAACTGCAAATGTTAACCCTGTTGTCCTTCAACAGTGAATGATTGACAAGCTGTCCTTTCCTAATAAATAAACCAAAATAACACAGAAAACTCTCCTTTCCTTTCTCTGGACTCATCCAGCACTCTATATCCTTATTCTGACATGTGTCATATATATATTTTTTATGCTTTGGAAGTGTGAACCCCTAAGAGCAGGGCAGAGATAGATCTCCAGCACTTTACCATACTTAATACCTTGAAAATTAAAGATTCCAATATTTGTTCAATTAATAAAGAAAGTTCAAATGTTCAGATTGTCAAATGGAGCATTTTATTTTACAAAGCTATGTGTAATCACAAGGTCTCTTGCTAGTCTTGGACTCAAAACAATTTACACTATTTCCACTACTAATATATTTTATTTGATCCTTTGCTGTTTTTTTTTTTTGTTGTTGTTGTTGTTGTTTTGTTTTTTAGTCTTTTTTTTGTGTGTGTGGGTTAAGTACATGGTTGATTTATGTTAAAGTAAATTGCATTTGAAGCTATTGATTCCTTGCCCCAGCTTTTCAGCTGGAAGAAACAAAAGGTTTGCTGTGATCAGTGCTGGACCTTTAAAAACCAGTCTCTAATGAGGTTAGTATATACTTTTGACATTTTATTTTCAACCAGAGTGAAGGTCAGAAATGAAAGGTCACAAAGATGATTTTATATAGTAAATAAACAATGCGATTATTTTTCAAAGAAAATGAAATACTGCTAACTTAGTCCATAGCCTCTTGCTATCTAATATTGTGTTGGCTAAGCCTAATTTTGTACTTAAATTGTACTGTCCTTCTATCTTTTAGATTTTGAAATTTAAAAGAGGAGTACTTCTAGTTTACATGTAAGAGACTAATATGGATGTTGGTCAAACAAGTTTGTAAATATGATATATATGTTTGCTCGCTTATAGTTTGCATTGGGTGTGGGGGACAGGCTGTAATCCTGCAAAGTCATTATAGCCTAAGGCTGTGATGGTGAACCTATGACACACGTGTCAGCACTGACATGCATAGCCATTTTTGATGACACACGGCCACATTATCAAACCGCATGCCGAGAAGGACGTTTCATCCTTAGCTCCTGCACTGCCAGGTGCAGTAGCCAAGGGTAAAACATATGCTGTATTGTAGACACTCTGTGCCGGAGGTATGTAGGCCAAAACAGTAGAACTCCGGCACAGAGCGTCTAGTTCTGGGACTTCTGGTTAGGCTGTTTTTCTCAAAATGACACAGCACCCGAGTTATGCTCAGTGTTTTGGTGAATTTTGACACACCAAGCTCAAAAGATTGCCCATCACTGGCCTAAGGCTTAGTTTTAAGACTAAGCCTTTCCCACCCTTTTAATACTAAGATATTTTTAAAACCAAGCTTTTCCCTACACCCTTGACTGTTGCATGATGTGGGGTGGTGCACTCTTATGAGGAATCCCATTTATGCCTCAGATAAGTGGCTTTGTATCAGAGACTTCCTTATTTGTATATTGGCTTAAAGATTTTGAATTCTACACTATAAAATGGGGCAGACCAGGAGCTCTTGCTCTCTCAGTTCCTGCTATTAGCATTGCAGAGGAGCAGCAGCCAAGATGATGGAATGCTGAAGGAGAAGCCAGTTTGTACAGAGAGAATGAGATGGGAAACAGAGGTGAATAAGGCTGGTGAGCTATAAACCTTTGATTCTAGGAAACTCACATGAGTCAGTGGCTTTGGGAGCCCTGAATAGAAAGGGAAGTGTTTTCCTACTGTGTGTATTTCTTGCCCGACGGATGTGAGCAAGGATTAAATGTAATGGCCCACCAGTTTTTGGGTTCGTTATTTCATTACCATCTGTTTGAATCAAATGTGAATCTGCATGGGCCAGGTGGCTGTGATGGTGGCTTGGCTACTGGCCTTACAATGAATATGTGCTTTTCATTAGTATTTTGGTATTGCATTATTTGAATTTTCATATTTCACTCTTTTTTTTTTGTTTTATTGACTTTAGGATGACACTGTTTAACAAAATTATACAGTTATCAGGTGTGCAGTTGTATAACATATCATCTGTACACTGTATTTTTGTTTTTTGAGTTTTTATGAGTTTATTTGAGCCAAACAGATGACAGTTGTTAAGCAAAATCTCAAAGGATTGAGAAAATGCTCTGGAAAATGGTGGTTTTATTATGCATTTATAAATCAGAATCAAAGGGAAAGGCATTAAGGAGGTTACATGAAATCCATTGGTGATAGATTAGGGGGGCACGAGAAAGCAAAGCAGGGAAATTTCTGGAATTGGATAAAATAAAACGTATAGACACCTGCTTTTTTTATGTGGGTGGGTACAAGATAGGTGATTAACATTTACAGCACAGAGAGATGGTATGTGGGGAACAAGACAACAATGAGGGGCTCTGTGGTCTCCTGTTCTGGAGGGAGAATGTACCCTGAGAAGTCTTGCAAAAGACTTTACTCTGAAATTTCAAAAGACATCGCATCTAAGATAGTGTACACGGTATTGTGTGTTCACCAATCCTACCAAGTCTCTGCCCATCACCATTTATCCCCCATAACCTCCTTTACCTACCTCCACCCCACTACTCCCCGCAAGTATCACACTGTTAAATTTGTCCATTAGTTTTTTTTCCTTTTTCTCTGTATTACTCAATCCCTCCGCCACCCAAATCTATGCCCCCTAAAGCTCTTAAATAGACTTATTATTTGTTGGCTGCTATTTGTTTGCTGGAACTTGTAATTTTGTCTGTTAATTTGGTGAGCTCCCTTCTGAGATTGGAAGTTTTCTTAATCATATACTGTGTGTCCGTAACGTCATGATGCACTTTTGACTGGTCCAACCGGTTAAAAGTGCACCATGACTTTACGGACACACTGTATACTCTGAGTCTTCATCACTCCCATATTTCGTATTTACAGTATTGTAAATTTACCATTAAAGAGATTATGCTGTAGTGATTCTGGAAAGTCATTGACAAAGATTAGGATTAAACAGCAAAAATATGCCCTTGGGAGCTCAACGCACAATGGGGATTTTTAAGTGCCTTCATATTATATGTCAGTGTATAACAAGGGGTTGATCTACTATATTTATACTGGATCAGGACAATTTAAATGTTAAAAACAATTTAATATAGTGAAAAATATTATGAAATAGACTGACTTCAAATGCCAAAACCCATGTTTAAATGATCCCTTTAGAATGTCATCTACTTAACATATTTTTGAAGCACATTATTTCAACTTTTATGATTCATTTGTTTTAAAAATGAACATGAAGTAATCTAACCTAAGATTCACTTTATTTTAGATGAACTTACAAATTCATCAGAAACCAGATTGTCTTTGGAAGACCTCTTCAGGAAAGACTTTGTGCTCCATGACCCAGAAGTTCAGTGGATCAATGGTATGTGTGCAACATTTGACATGTTATATTTATTTTGAATTCTATATAATTAAAATAAAATAAGTAATGCTATTGGTAGTTAATATTTTATTGACATTATTCTTTAAAGATTACATATACCATATAATCAAATTAATACCTTGGCTCATGTGAGTGGAAACCAGTTCCTAAGACAGGTCATCAGTAGAAATATCCTCCAAACATTAGATGGATTATTCAGTATCTCTTTCATGATCATTAATAGTCATGTGACTTTAAACATGTTGCATCTTTGTTGTTTGTCTGGATTATTCTTTATAAGTACAGATTTTGAGAGACTTCATATGCATATGCTTTAAATTTGGGTAAACAAATTAGTTTTTTTTCTTCTTGGTGGCTTTTCTTTTGAATCTTAAATGCTACAAACTTGAAAGACTCTTAACAAAGTTGAAATGACTTAGAAACAACATAGAAATACATAGCAACATGTCTTTTTTTTTGCCCTGGCAAAAAAAGCACCTCAGCTTTTCTTAGCTTGTTTCTGATCTTACTATTTTGAAAGAGTTTAAACAAACATTTTGATTTTGAGATAATCAACCAAAAATAAAATCACTTAGTAGTTTCATGAACTTCAATTTGTCTTTATGGAGGGTAATAGAGGAAGTGACTGGGTCATCTAGTCTGAAGACATGTGTTGGTGAATAGAAAGTCAGGTTTGCATTCCGAATATTCTAACTTGCCTGACCATGCTAATCATGGTGGTCAAATAAACTGTTAATCCTTGCCCTTCAGTTTATTTAGACATAATATCTTTGCTTGTTTTCAAGGCCTACAGTAGATTATTTTATGATAGATAGAAAGCTCATTTGCCTTTTATTTAATACTGATTATCTCTTTTCTAGTCCATTCTTCTCTAATATTCTAATCAAGTGCATTTATGTCTGCAAATGAAATGGTAATTTATGGAAACTATAAAAAGAAGGCAAGTTAATTCAGGAGGGCAGGAACCAAATCATACTGTTTACTTAGCATTGATACACTTCCTGGGATCAGCAGGCACTCAGGTTTGTTTTTGAATAAATGAATGAATGTATTTCATTGAAATTCTGTGTAGCTTTGTCATAATCCAAGTTTCAGTTGAAATCAGTGGGAAGATGAGTGTGTATCATGGTGATGGTATTAAGCAGAGATTTTCAACCAGTGTGCCGTGGCAGGTAGTCTGCTGTGCCTCAAATTTTTTTTTTAAACCTGCAATACCTGATTACTTAGGGCACTGACCTCTTTCCCCTTAGATTGCCAGATGAGAAAAGATGACAATAGTCAACACAACAATAGTCATCTGGTATGAATGAAATCAAAGTTATTTCTAATTTTTTTGTCAGATTGGGAAAAATACAATATAATTTTTGGTGTGCCACAGAATTTTAGTAGTGTGTGCTATGAGATGAGACAGGTCGCAAATTGTTGCTATTATAGAGAAAACAAGATTGTAACTTATTAATTTATTTGTATATTTTCATTTGAATTGTTTATAAATTGAGGAGTTGCCATATTGTTGCTTCCCACTCTGATTATTTCAGATGAATACTAAAGAAGGCTTATAAACAGAACATATAGTTATGGAACATTGTTCTAACAAATGGAGGTTGTTAGTCAAATAAGTTTGTAAATATGATATATATGTTTGCTCACTTATACTTTGCATTGGGTATGGGAGACAGGTTGTAAGCTCCCAAGGTCCTTATAACCTAAGGCTTAGTTTTAAGACTAAGCCTTTCCCACCCTTTTTATACTAACATCTATTCAACATCCTTCTAATACTAAGATCTTCTCAAAACTAAGCTTTTCCCCACACCCTTGACTGTTGCATGATGTGGGCTGGTCCACTCTTATGAGGAATCTCATTTATGCCTCTGATAAGTGACTCTGTATCAGAGACTTTCTTATTTGTATATTGGCTTAAAGGCTTTTTAATTTCTACACTATAAGATAAGGCAGATGGCGGGTGGGGGTTTCTCTCGCTCAGATCCTGCCATCAGCATTGCTGAGGAGAGGCAGCCAAGATGGTAGAGTGCTGAAAGAGAAGCATGTTTGTGCAGAGAGAAGGAGATGGGGAACAGAGATGAATAAGGCTGGTGAGGTAGAAACCTTTGATTCTAGGAATACTCAGATGAGTCAGTGGTTTTGGGAGCCCTGATTGGAAAGGCAAGTGTTTTCCCACTGTCTGTATTTCTCGCCCCCTGTATGCGAGCTAGGATTAAAGCTAATGGCCCACCAGTTCTTGGCTCTGTTGTTTCATTACCATCTGTCCGAATCAAATGCAAACCTGCACGGGCCAGGCGGCTCTGATGGTGGCTGTGGCTACTGGCCATACAGAGGTCTAAAGAATCATCCTCCCAATGTGCTATAGTAATTTTGTAAGTCATCATTTTATTTGCTGATAGTTATTTTTGTTGGACAAAAGGACAACGATGTTGTGAAAAATATGTGAGTCATAAGATTTGAAATGCTGAATGACATTCTGTTTTATACATGATTTTGGCCAAGCCATAGAAACATTTGATCTTTGACTTTGGAAAGCAAGCAGAAGTCATGGACCTCATCTTCCTTCTCAGGTTAGCCTGGGTTATTTAAGGAAACATTTACTTCTGTGTATAACTGACACTCTGATATTGAAATGCCAAAGGACTGGATGGGTATTTAAGCAGTGAACTGCATGCTAAATTAAGCCATTTCATTATCCAGGAAACACATTCCATTGTAACACTTCACGGGATACCAAAATTATATGTTTGGAGTTAATTGTTTTAATCTTTTTTTTTTAAAGCAGTTTCTTTATTAACAATTGATAAACCTGATCTTGAGAAAACATTCTGGGACGAAGCTTAATTGTTATTGCTATATTCAAGGTAAAACGTAGGATCTATAATATGTATTTAAAATTTTACGTAAAAACAACCCTTTAAACAGGATTAAAGAGAATCTAAGTGCTCAGAGGCTTGCAGTCTTTATAAATACCATACTACTGAAGAAACTGACTTACTATCAGCGGATGGCATGCACTGGGCTGCTTTTCTATTAGAATATATATTTGTGGTTATTCACTTCTCTTATCCAACCCAGATCATATTCCCAGTAATCACTAGATACGTGGCCTATTTACAAGTTCCTCATATAGCCAGGAAATACAATGGGAACTATATGAATAGAATTTGTGCCCTTGGCCTCATTATCACAGATTGTATCTAAATATCAAATATGAGCTTTTTCTTTATTCTCATGAAATCTCACCAGGTTTCCTTAGTATATAATTCACTTGAAGAAATCTAAATTAAGCTCATTTGAAAGCTTCATTTAGTTGTTGGAGGTCACCATAGGTGGATGGCAGTGTAGCAATGTCTATTATGCTGATTCTCAATTAAGATATGGTATCTGCGAATGTCATTGCAGCCTTTGATGGGTACCCATGTTCATGGTTAGCTTAACAACTGCCTCCCTCTATAGGTATTCATAAACTTGGATTCATTTTTATTGCATCATTTTCTTAGTTATGTCTCACTGAAACCTGAAAATCTATCTTTAAAATGATCTTCCCACATATTTTTAAAATTGAATTTATTGGGGTGACATTGGTTTAAAAAACCATAGAGTTTTCAAGTGTACATCTCAACAAAACATCATGTACACACTGTATCATAAGGCCATTCAACCAAAGAAAACTCTTCTTTTGACCTCATTTATCTCCCCATTTTGCCCACTACATGTAACTCTATTCCCCCCTCCCTCTGGCTGTCACCACACTGTTATCTGTGTCTATGTATTTATACATACACTGTGTATGTGTGTATACACACACACACACACACACACACACATAGTTTTTTTAATGTTGATTCATTCACACCAGATATATTGATTTTAGTGAGAGAGAGAAAGGGTACAGAGAGAGAAAAAGAGATAGAAAGAGAGAGTCAGGAACAATGAGCTGTTCCTGTATGTGCTCTGACCAGGAATCAAAATGGCAACTTTTATGCACATCCACCACTCTTCACAGAGTTAAACAGCCTGGGAAGAATATATGTGTTTTTTTCTTAAGTCCCTCTACCTTCTTTTATCCAGCCCCCAACCCCCTCCCCTCTGACAGCTGTCTGTGTTTATCATGCACCCATGCCTCTGTTTCTATCTGTTTGTCAGTTTATTATGTTCATTTAATTCTACATACAAGTAAAATCTTATTTTATTTATATTTCTCTGACTGGTTTATTACACTTAGCAAATGTGTCCAGGACTATCCATGCTGTTGTGAAAGGGAAGATTTCCTTCTTTATTCTGCCTCGTAGTATTCCACTGTGTAAATGTACCACCGGTTTTTATCCACTTGTCCAGTGACGGACATTTGGGCTATTTCTCTATCTTGGCTATTGTAAACAATGCTGCAATGAACATACGCGTGCATATATTCTTTATAATTAGTGTTTTAGGATTCTTACAATATATTTTAGAGGTGGGATCACCAGAACAAAAAGGACAGTTTTATTTTTAATGTTTTGGGGAAACTCCACACCAACAGCTTATAAGGTTTCTTTTTTATCTACATCCTCACAGGACTTGTTTGTTGATCACCATTCTGGCAGGCGTGGTTTTAACGTGTACGGGTCTAATGATTAGTGATGAGCATTTTCTCATATGTCTATTTGCCTTCTGTATTTCCTCTTTGAAAAAGTGCCTATTCAGGTCCTTTTCTCATTTATTACTTGGATTGTTTGTCTTCTTGGTGTTGAGTTTTATAAGTTCTTTATAAATTAAGGTTGGGTAAACAAATGTTTTATTTTAAGTTTGCTCACTTGTATTGGGACAGTTCCATGTGTGTATAGTCTATGGAAGTCTGCAGGTGCTGGCCCTCAGGGTGGCAGATTGTAAATTGTGGATTGCCTTCCTTTTTGGGAGGGTCCATTGTTTGTTGTTGTTTGCTGGAGAAGGGATTTTCCCCCCACTTGGTTTTGGCTGGAGAGTGCAGAGTCCATAGTGCAGAAAATACAGAGAGAGAATGGAGATCTCTGCTGAGGTTTCTGGGGGTCTGCATGTCTGGCACAGTGAGAGGGGTCTGGGCTTTGGGAGCCCTGAGTGAAACGGAATGATTTTCCCCACCTGTTTGCTCATCCGCTGTTACAAGACTCTAATAAACAAAATGTCCCACCATGTTCTATCTCCACAGTTCCTTTACTGTCTTCCATAATCCAATAAGAACCTGCCTGGCCACATCGGCGGCTCTACCCCTACACATACGCTCTTTATAAACTTTGATATTAACCCCTTATTAGATGTATTGTCAAATAGGTACTCCTATTTAGTGGTTGTCTTGTGATTTTGCTGATGGTTTCTTTTTGCTGTGCAAAAGCATTTTAGTTTGATGTAGTCCCATTTGTGTATTTTTTCCTTTCTTTCCCTTGCCCAAGGAGATATATTTGAAAAAAAAATATTGCTATGAAAGATGTCTGACCTTTTATTGTGTTTTCTTTGGGGATTTTTATGGTTTCATGACTTCCATTTAAGTCTTTTATCCATTTTCAATTTATTCTTGTGTATGGTGTAAGAAGGTAGTCTACTTTCATTCTTTTATATTTACCTGCCCAATTTACCCAACATCAGTTATTGAGTAGATTGTCTTTATCCATTGTATGTTCTGGCCACCTTTGTCAAATATTAATTGACCATAAAGTTGTAGGTGTATTTCTTTGCTTTTTATTTTGTACCTTGGTCTATATGCTTGTTCCTGTACCAATAGTATACTATTTTGTTTATGATCGCCTTGGGCTTGAGGTATAATTTAATACAGTGGTACCTTGAGATACGAGCATACCAACATACTTCTTTTTTAAGACACAAGCTGCAACTTGGTTCATATTTTTGTTTGAGATTCGAGCGAAGTTCCAAGATACGAGTAGTGATTTGGGAAGCTGCCGCTAGTTGGCATGTTGGCACACAGGTCCGGTATCAGCAGCACAACACCAGCATCTCATTCTTTCTCATGTGTTACCCACAGAATCAAGTTGAATCTCATGTGCTGTACTCGTTCTTGCATGATTTTTGCATTTTTTACTAACTTTTTTTGTGTGCTATCATGGGGCCGAAGAAAGTGAGTGTAAAGGACAGTAGTGAGAAGAAGAAAATGATGTCGATGGAAGTAAAGCAAGAAATAATAGAAAAGCATGAGCGTGGTGTACGAGTGACTGAACTGGCAAGGCTGTATGACCACAATACATCTACAATTTGTATCATCCTTAAACAAAAGGATGCCATCAAAAGTGCAAATCCAGTGAAAGGAACTACAATTCTGACCCAATTAAGGACAAATATCTATGAAGAATAGAGAAGCTTCTGCTGGTGTGGGTGAAAGAGAAAGAGCTGGCAGGAGATACAGTGACGGAGACTGTAATATGCAAAAAGGCATATATTATTTATGGCGACTTGAGGAAGAAAGAACCCTCAAACTCAAAAGAGGCAGCAGAAGATATGTTTAAGGCAAGGCTAGGCTGGTTTAAAAATTTCAAGAAGAGATCTGGCATCCACTTGATGGTGAGGCATGGTGAAGCTGCAAGTGCTGATGTTAAGGCAGCTGAGGAGAATATCACATGTTTTGCTGCGCTTATCGCAAAGGAAGCCTACATCCCCAGCAAGTGTTCAACTGTGAGGAAACAGGATTGTTTTGGAAAAAAATGCCCCGGAAGACTTTCATCACCACAGAGGGTAAGAAGCTGCCAGGCCATAAACCCATGAAGGACCGTCTGACCCTTGCATTGTGTGCAAATGATAGCAGTAACTGTAAAGAAAAGCCACTGCTAGTGTATCATTCTGAAAATCCTCGAGCCTTTAAGACTCACAAGATTCTTAAAGAAAAACTGCAGGTTATGTGGTGTGCCAATGCTGGGGCATGGGTTACATGGCAGTTTTTTATTGAATGGGTAAATCTTGTCTTTGGTCCTGCAGTGAAGAAATATCTTCAAGAAAATAAACTTCCTATGAAAGCATTACTAATCCTTGAAAATGCTCCAGCCCACCCACCTGGTCTTGAAGATGACGTTCTCGATGAGTTCAAATTCCTGAAAGTCCTCTACCTCCCACCCAACACGACTTCAATCTTGCAACCTATGGATCAGCAGGTCATTTCCAACTTTAAAAAGCTTTACAGAAAGCACTTGTTCTGCCGCTGGTTTGGGGTGATTGAGAATACAAATCTAACCCTTCTAGAATTTTGGGAAGATCACTGCAACATAGTGATATGTTTACACATTATTGATTTGGCATGGCAAGAGGTTGTATGAAGAACCTTGAACTCAGCATGGAAAAAGTTATGGCCTTATGCTGTTGCAGACAGGGACTTCGGAGGATTCGAACCAGAGACTGAGACCGAGGTAGAAGCGTTGGAGAAAATTGAGTCTCTCGGAAAGTCGATGTGTCTTGATGTAGATGAGGGTGACGTAAAGGAGCTCGTCAAGGAGTATGGGGAGGAACTCTCAACTGAGGAGTTGAAGGAGCTACAGGTGATGCAACATATGGAGCTTCTGCAAGAGATTAGTAGTGAGGAGGAGATAGAGTTGGAGGAAGTCATTTCTACAAGTGAAATTAAAGACATACTGGCAATTTGGGAGAAGCTTTCAAGTTTCATTGAAAAGAAACACCCAGAGAAAGTTTCAATTGGTCTTGTTTCATCACTTTTTAATGACACTCATTTGTCACATTTTTGTAGCATTTTAAAAGGCAGGCAAAAGCAAACCTCTTTGGATAGATTTTTATTCAAAAGTCCTGCAAGTGAAAGTGCAGAAAGTGCAGCCCAAAAGGCAAAAACAGGTGATGATTAAATGAAAAATATGTAATGTTAAGCTTAGGTTAAGTTTAAAGTTAAGAAAGTGCATTTTTTTACAATTAAGTTTTTATGGTTTCATTTTAAGTAAAGAAAGTGCACTTTTAGTTTACACATTTAGTGTTAAGAAAGTACTGTTTTAGTTTATGTGTCTACAGTGCCTGCATCCCTTTCTTCTTCCCTCCTCCTCTGCCATTCACCTCCATTAGCCGCACTTGTCTGTCTCCAAGGTAAGAATACAGTACTAAATAACACTTTTTTCTTTTATTTCATGTATTTTGTTATGCACTGGTAAAGTATACATGTGTGTTTCTTAATTAAAAACATGTCTTTTTTATAATTCTTTTTTTTTTATAGGGACAGGGAGAGAGTTAGAGAGAGGGATAGACAGGGACAGACAGGAACGGAGAGTGATGAGAAGCATCAATCATCAGTTTTTTGTTGTGACAGCTTAGTTGTTCATTGATTGCCTTCTCATATGTGCCTTGACTGTGGGTCTTTATTAGACCAAGCAACCCCTTGCTTGAGCCAGCAACCCTTGGGTCCAAGCTGGCGAGATTTTCCTCAAGCCAGATGGGCCCATGCTCAAGCTGACAATCTCGGGGTCTTGAACCAGGGTCCTCTGCATCCCAGACCGACGCTCTATCCACTGCACCACCACCTGGTCAGGCTCTTTTTCATAATTTAGGATGGTTTGGGGATGTTTCATAGGGCTGGGACAGATTAAATCTATTTCAGTTTTTTTAAATGGGAGAAATTTGTTTGATATACGAGTTGACTGACTTTCGAGCTTGGTTACAGAACGAATTAAACTCATTTCTTAAGGTACCACTGTATCAGGTCGTGTAATTCTTGATATTAATTTTGTGAATTTTGTTCTTTTATCTCAAGTTTGCTGATGGTATTCAGGGTCTTTTGTGGTTCTATTTAATTTTTTGGAATATTTATTCTAGATCTGTGTGTAAAACAGAATTATGAGCTAGAAATTCCTGAGAAATGGTTGAAGGAATTCAGAGACTGAGAAGCTAGGAATTAGAGTTATCAGAAACATGATTGGATATGGAAGGCTGTCCTGTGAGTAAGAGGTTAGATTTATCACATAAAATTAACTAAATGGAAGTCATTGGTGATATATGTCTGCCCATCTGCATTAAGTTATATCTGGCAAGTGCAGTTTTACAACTTTTGTTTAGCCTAGGGTAGAAAGCAGTGTGTTCTCTATCGCTGCTTTTATTATAGGTAGGTTGGGTGATAACATGGTAAGGACACTAATAGGATTTGTGTAATTGATATAAGATTGTATACAATGAGCTCTTATTTTTACTTATATTATTTTATTATTTAATTTCCAAGTCACCATAAAGGTATGGCTTAAATTCTGCTTTAATAGTTCTTTTGTGTAGAGACCTGTTGCTACATTGATCTAAAGCAGTTCTTAGGCAATGTTATCAGCTTTCACAGAAATTTTTCTACCTCTTATTTTCACAAAAAAAGAAACCCCTTCATTATATGACATGAAGTTCTTGTCTCTTTATTCTGACTGGCTGTATAGAGTTGCTGAAAAATAATGTACATGCTGATCTGTTTTGTACTTCCGGTTGCTACCACTGTGCTTTCCTCCTTTGTGCGGTCAGTTCCTGTGGCAGTTTGCATGAGCTCAGACACCCCTTACCAGGCAGGGACCCCTGCCATTAGCCTATCACTACCCTGCACCCCCAACAACTTCTGAAAGCAGGTAGCTTACACCTACCTGGTCTTTAATACTATTAAATTTTTAAGTGAAAAAAATGCACATATTAATGAATTGTGTGTCCACATTTCCCACCTCTTTCCTAGGAGTGTGTTTGGTTTTCTGACATTATCAGTCTTACTCATTGTGTATTTTTTCTCCTTCCACATCACACCCACAACAAAATATATTTTCATATTGCACTCCTTGGAGTGTAATGCCATCAAGACTCTGTTATAATCAAAAGATTTAAAAAAATTATAAAATCTCTTCACTAGAAGAGTGACTGCGGCCTGTGCAGCAGAAATACTGCAGAACCCTCTTGGGCAGATGCGGAAGTGAATGTGCTGCTCGGAACCACTGAGGTGTGCTGCCCTATGGCCTTCCCCGTGTGCAGGTGCAAATAGTCTCTCTGTCAGACAGAGTATCTGACAAGGGCAGAGTTAGGCCTCCAGAAATTAGATCTCTAGTTCTGTCACTGGTCAGCATGTCACTTGACTTCTCCAAGTGTCTGTCTTCATCCATTAGATTGAGGAGATAATTTCTCTCCTTCCTTCTAAAGTCATTGTGAGTATCACAAGGGATACAAGTTCTCTAAAATTCTGAAAGCAATTACAAATTTTTGTCTCTATACTTCTTGATTGAGAATTGATTTTCATTTCTCTGTACTATTTGACTTTGGGCGAGTCATCAGAAATTTCTGGGTATGAGTTTTGTTCAAGCACCAGCCTGAGCATCACCACAGCACTGGTCACTAGTTATTGGGTCTGGAGTATGTGTGTCAGGTCTGGGCAAACTGCTTGTAATGTACAATGCTATTTAACCTTCATCACAATCCTATGAATTGTTTTTATGATCTCTACTTTAAAACTGAAGAAACTGGACTTGCGAAGGTTAGTAATTTTTTCAGATAGTAAAAAGCAGAGCTGGAGTAAGATTTCTTGGTTACTTAATGAAGAAGGATGAAGGGTACAAAGATTAAATTATGCACGTTAAATAAATTTTTGAGATCTATATTTTGGGGGCCATAGCCAGTGTATTACCGTAAATAACAAAAGTGCAGATGATGAGTTGCTGATTGAGAAGGCATAAGCCACCCACACTTATCAACAGCGTCAATGCTCCCACCATGGGGAAGTGAGAACTCAAGGGCACTTTGATTGAGGGCTCAGTTTCAGGACACTCACACTAAGGAAGGAAGTAAACTCTCAAGATTTATTACATACAGATCCTACATCTTATGGGGCGGGGTTAGCCAGAGATCCTTGTTAATGGCAGTCCTCTGTCCTAGATCACTAGTGAGCAGGAAATAGCAGGATACAAGCACCTATAACTTAAAAGGTGGTTCAGGTGGAGGTCATTAACTTCATGGGCTCAATTCTAAGTGCTTATTTTAAAAGGGGACCTGGGACAAGCAAAGCTGAAATTTGTGGCAGGAATCCAAGCTCAGGTCCTTAAATGAATGTCCAGACTCTGGGTATGAGCAGGGTTGTCACACTGTGAAATGCCTGTACAGGAACTCAAAGTAGCTATTTTCTCATCACAGGATCTATTGGACAACAATATGACTATAGTTAATAATATTGTATCGTTATACTTGAAATTTGATAGAGGGCAGACATACAAAAAGCAAAGAGAATAGTAATTATATGAGGTAATGAAGATGTTAGTTTGTTATGATTACTTCACTACGTATATGTATATCAAAATATCAAGTCATATACCTTAAAGATGTAGTATGTTTTATTTGTCCATTATATATCAAAACTGGGGGGGAAAGAAACATTTTTCAAAAATGATTTTAAAATTACTCCAAAAAAGTTTGCCTAGCTGAAGCAGGTATTGTAAGACAGTAAAAATCAGAGAATGAAACATTTGCTGTTTAGTTTATTTTATTCTTTTTGTTGTGTCCCGAAACCTACTTTCCTTTCTGTACCAGAAACAGATTCCTTATTTCCGAAAGAAATGCCAGTTCTGCTCTAATTCAACCATGACTCTTGTAGCTTTTTTGTAACGCTAGTAACTGAGAACAGGCATTTTCACATTGGATTTGGGCAGATGGTAGAGGAACTGTGGAGCCGGAAAGAGTTGAGCCATTCCGTTTAATAAAGTCTCACAATGGGGGACAAGCACACAGGCAGGAGAAACCACCGCTCAGGCAAACACACAGCAAGAACGGTCCCTTACAGTGGTGGGCAGGCAATCTGCGTACCTGCCATCCCCTATTTCTCTGTGTGCACAAGCACACATAGCCTTATGTAGGCATACACACATGGCACTGCCATGTGCTCATGCACTAATCTGGCAAAGGGATTGCAGCTAGTAAACCAGTGAGCAAGCCTAACACAGCTGTCCCTGATTTTTTTTTTTTTTTTGAAAGTTATCTGGAGTAACTGACTTATGCTCAGCCATGTTGGACCCCACACATTAACCTAGGTTTTCTTGGAGCTGGGATGTTACATTTTGTTTTTATACATCCCACATCAACACAATGCACAGACTTGTACATAGAGAGCAGGGTGACAGCTGTTAGGTGGCAGGGTTGGGTGAGGGAGGTGAAGGGATAGAGCAAAAAAAGGACAAAAAGAAAAAAATACTCATGGACATGGACAACACTGTGGAGATTGGGGTGGGGAGTGGTGGAGGAAGGTATGGGGTAATAAATGGTTGATGGATCAAGACTTGACTTGTGGGTATGAACACACAATATACAGTGTACAGAAGAGAGAAGATGTATTGTAAAATTGTGCACCTAAAACCAGTATAATTTTGTTAACTAGTGTCACCCCAGTAAATTGAATAAAAAATAACTTCAACCAATTGATTAATACTTTGGTGCCATAAACCCTAATTTTAATTATTTTTTTAAGTGAGAGGAAGGGAGGTAAAGAGACAGAATCCTGCATGCACCCCAAGCAGCACCCACCTGGCAACCCCTGTTTTGGGTTGATGCTTGGACCAACCAAGCTATCCTCCGTGCCTGAGGCCAATACTCAGACCAACCAAGCCACTGGCTGTGAGAAGGGAAGAGAGAGAGAAGGAAAGAGAGAGAGAAGGGAAGAGAGAGAGAAGGGGAAGAGAGAGGAGGAGAAAAGCAGATATTTGCTTCTCATATGTGCCCTGACCAGGGATCAAACTCAGGACCTCTGTACATTGGGCTGATGCTCTACCCACTGAGCCAACTGACAAAGGCCAACTAAAATAATAGTTTGAAAAGACACAGTGTGGACAAAGGAAACTTTGAAATGTTTCCTTGTAGTGTTAGAGAAAATATGCTGCTCATAAAAATTAGGAGATAGTTCAAAATGAATATGAAGCTATAAAATATCCCCTAATTTTTGTGAGCAGTTTATATATAGTAGAGGGCATTATTTCAAGGATATCCTTCAATTTGTTTAAAGTTTAACAAAAAGTAAATTATTATGACCGTCATTGTAATAGAGTTGGTTTGATTTCTATCTAAGAAGGCTAATGATTGTTTTTCTACAATTGCTGAAACAAATTAGGAGTAAAAATATGTGTTCTTTTGGAATCCCTGAAAAAATCATTTGTGTCATGGCACTCTGTGTACTTGAGCAAAGCACATATTTGGAACTAGACAAATTGTGCTAGAATCTAGCGCACTGTTGGAGGTGTTTTGCATGGCATCAGGGCAATGGGTGTTGTTCATGTCCATACTTACCTGCCTCCTGATGTGACATCAAAGACAAATGTTAACATGGAGACTTTTAAAATAGGAATAATTTGGAACTTGGAATGCTGGTGGCCAAGGCCAGGCAGGTTCATATTGGATTCGGGCAGATGGTAGAGAAACTGCAGAGCGGAAAAGTGAAATGTCAGGACTTGCCTGTTTAATTGAAGGCTCACAAAGACAGGAGAGCAAATAAACAACAAAAGGGAAAAAGCTAATAAGCAAAGGAAAATCTGCTATTTGCAGTAAGGGCAAGGGAGCAAGGAAAACAACACCTCATGGTGGTGGGAGAGCGATCTGGGAGAACTGCAGCCCAGGGGAAGCACCCATAGCCTTACATATTGTAGGCAATTGGTAGTCAACCTGGTCCGTACCGCCCACTAGTGGGCGTTCCAGCTTTCATGGTCGGTGGTAGCAGAGCAATGAAATGGCGCTGGATTACATAGATTTAACTATATTAAGTTGTTTTATAAAGATTTATTCTGCCAAACTTAACGAAAATCTGACATAAAGTACTTGGTAAGTAATTATTATATGCTTTTACTTGCTGTAACTCTGCTTTATAAATTTTATAAAGTAAAGTTACTTTCCTACTTTATAAATCACCATTACTGTGGAAGTAGTGGGCAGTTAGAAAATTTTACTACTAACAGAGATACAAAAGAGGACTTTATACAGTGTGTCCTTAAAAGTCATGGTGCACTTTTGCATGGTGACACTGTATAATAATAATTACTTACCAAGTACTTTATGTCGGATTTTCGCTAAGTTTGGCAGAATAAATCTTTATAAAACAACTTATTATAGTTAAATCTATGTAATTGCGCCGCCATTTGGTTACTCCGCTACCGCCCACCATGAAAGCTGGAACTCCCACTAGTGGGTGTTATGGACCAGGTTGACTACCACTGCAAAAGTGGGCGGTTCTTATAAAAAGGTTGACTACTCCTGTAATAGGACATGCTCATATGCCTCAGCTATGTGCTCATGTACTAATCAAGCAAAGTGTTTGCAGCTGGTAAACCTGTAAACAAGCCTAACACAGCTGCCTCACAGGGAACCATGTTGTTTTTCTTAAAATTTTAATCCTGTAATTCCCAGTTCAGTACTTGCCACCTTTTAGGTACCTTTTCTTTCTTCTTAATTGAGCTAAACTGGATTCACATTTATTAATTGCCACCATCCACAGTCATCATCACAAGCCTTGTTTTAGAATTAAAGGAAATGAATTCTAAGATTACTGTTGTATTTCTCAAGGTCACAAAGGCACAGAGCCATATTTAAAATTAACAAGTGATTCTTATATTTCTTGTAAATTACCATATTTCCCCATGTATGTAAGATGCACCTTTTTTTGAAAAATTTGAGATCTGAAAACTAGGTGCGTCTTATACAGTGGTTGTAAATTTCTTTTACTTGCATTTCCCGTTATTTTTGTGCTTGTTTCTGTGCTCATTGTTGAAGATAGTAATTCGTCATTAGACATAGATGAGAACAAGCTAATGGATGGGAGTTTTGACAGTAATGAGGAGTTGTATGAATTTTATGATGAATAAAACTTGAGTTCAATAACTTTATGTAATGCACTTTTTTTTCCCAAATTTTGGGCTCCAAAATTAAGGTACATTTTATACATGGGGAAATATGGTAATGTTAACATATTAGTGGCTTTATGACCTTGTATAATTAAAATTTCTGATTATAGATTTATTGATTCCATGCCATATAAAAGGTCAGTTTTAAAGTAAAAGGACAAAAACAATGATTGATATTCAGTGCCTGGGATTTGGCTGGAAGTGACACTTTGATAATAAAATTATCTGATTTTTGCCCCCAAAATATCTGTAGTTCTTAAGATGACTACTTACTCTTCGCCATTTTAGTCTGTCATCTTGTTCCTTATTAATTTGATCTCTTGACTAACCTGCATATTCTGAGAGCATCTAAATTTACATTTTTCCTCATTATTTCTTTTTAAAACATTAATTCTAATCATTAATATTTTTAGTGCTACTATTTAGATCATGATTCCCTGAAGGTCTTAATTATATTTCTTCTTCTTTATATCATCCTATAACCATTTTATCTCCATTTTATTCTTTAGTTTTATGCTATGATTATATACAACACACAGTTTTATAAACCCTTTAACTCTAAAGAGATTTCTCAACTATTTTTATATTTTGGAAAAGTATCTTGTGTTCTTTAAATAGGTGAAAATCAGTCAGTACCTCTCCTTCTGAATCTTCAGGATGATGTTTATACATTTTTACTCATAATCCTGCTTATCTTTGGAGTAAGGGTACTCTGTCTAGACTCAGTGTTTATTCCTCTTGACTTTGCTGAGTCTTCCAAGATCTGCATGTACATCCTAAGATTTGATTGCATACCAGAGAGAAATTTTTTCTAAACTAGCTGGAAGTTCATGTTTTGATATATCTGTTGTAACAGCAAATGATCAGACTACTGTATAAACCAGTGATGGGTAATCTTTTGAGCATAATTCGGAAGGTGTGTCACTTCGAGAAAAACAGCCTAACCAGAAGTCCCAGAACTAGATGCTTTGTGCCAGAGTTCTGTTGTTTTGGCCCACTGACCTCCGGCACAGAGTGTCTACACTACAGCAAGTGTTTTATCCTTGGCTACTGCACCTGGCCATGCAGGAGCCGAGGATGAAACCTCCTTATTGGCATGTGGCCCCATACTTCTCTGGTATGTGGCCACATGTGCCCGCGTGCCATCAAAAATGGCTACATGTGTCAGTGCTGACACATGTGTCACAGGTTCGCCATCATGGTTCTAAACAGTGCGTCTTATTTGTAGGCTTGTTAGACCAAAAGTATAATCAAATAAGTCATTCAAATATTAATTGGAAAGAAATTATTCTCAAAAGTGTTTTAAACTCAAGGTTTATAAAGTAATCTGTATGCTCAAAATAAAGTGGAAAATTGAAGTTTGGATTATTATGAACAAAACAGTGTTTGCCTTAAGTATAACAAATAAGGAGTTTTTTTTGAGTCTTTAAAGCATTTTATGTAAATAATTGCTTCAATTTTTCTGTATAGTTTTTTTTTTTTTTATTAACTTTAATGGGGTGACACCAATAAATCAGGGTACATATGTACAATGAAAACATCTCCAGATTATCCCATCATTCAATTGTGCTGCATACCCATTACCCAAAGTCAAATTGTCCTCTGTCACCTTCTATCTGTTTTTCCCTGTGTCCCTCCCCTTCTCCCTACCCCACCCTCCCCTCGCTCCCCCCATCCCGTAACCACCACACTCTTGTACGTGTCTCGTAGTCTCATTTTAATGTCCCACCTATGTTTGAAATCATGCTGTTCTCAGGTTTTCTTTTTTTCTGATTTACTTATTTCACTCCGTATAATGTTATCAAGGTACATCCATTTTGTTATAAATGATCCGATGTCATCATTTCTTATGGCTGAATATTGTTCCATAGTATATATATACCAAAGCTTTTTAATCCACTCGTCTTCTGACGGACACTTGGGCTGTTTCCAGCTCTTCGCTATTGTGAACAATGCTGCCACAAACATGGGGGCGCATTTCTTCTTTTCGAACAGTGTTATGGTGTTCTTAGGGTATATTCCTAAAAGTGGGATAGCTGGGTCAAAAGGCAGTTCGACTTTTAATTTTTTGAGGAATCTCCAAACTGTTTTCCACAGTGACTGCACCAGTCTGCATTCCCACCAGCAGTGCAGAAGGGTTCCCTTTTCTCCACATCCTCGTCAGCACTTGTTCTGTGTTGTTTTGCTGATGAGCGCCATTCTGACTGGTGTGAGGTGATATCTCATTGTGGTTTTAATTTGCATTTCTCTAATAATTAGTGATGTTGAGCATTTTTTCATATGTCTTTTGGCCATCTGTATGTCTTCTTTGGTAAAATTTCTATTCATTTCTTTTGCCCATTTTTTGATTGGATTGTTTGTCTTCCTGGTGTTGAGTTTTATAAGTTCTTTATAAATTTTGGTTATTAACCCCTTATCAGACGTGCTGTCGAATATGTTCTCCCATTGTGTAGTTTGTCTTTTTATTCTGTTCTTATTGTCTTTAGCTGTGCAAAAGCTTTTTAGTTTGATGTAGTCCCATTTGTTTATCCTGCCTTTTATTTCATTTGCTCGTGGAGATAAATCGGCAAATAAATTGCTGCTACAGATGTCGGAGAGCTTGCTGCCTATGTTTTCTTCTACGATGCTTATAGTTTCACGGCTTATGTTTAAGTCCTTTATCCATTTTGAATTTGTTTTTGTGCATGGAGTAAGTTGATGGTCTAGTTTCATTTTTTTGCAGGTAGATGTCCAATTTTCCCAGCACCATTTGTTAAAGAGGCTGTTTTTACTCCATTGTATGTTCTTTCCTCCTTTGTCAAATATCAGTTGTCCATAAAGCTGTGGGTTTATTTCTGGGTTTTCTGTTCTGTTCCATTGATCACTGTGCCTGTTCTTATGCCAGTACCAGGCAGTCTTGAGTATAATGGCCTTGTAGTAAACCTTGATATCCGGAAGAGTGATGCCTCCTGCTTTATTTTTTCTTTTTAAGATTGCTGAGGCTATTCGTGTTCTTTTTTGGTTCCATATAAATTTTTGGAGTATGTTTTCTATATCTTTGAAGTATGTCATTGGTATTTTAATTGGTATTGCATTGAATTTATAAATTGCTTTGGGTAATATAGACATTTTAATGATGTTTATTCTTCCTAGCCATGAGCACGGTATATGCTTCCACTTGTTTGTATCTTCCTTGATTTCTTTTATCAATGTTTTATAATTTTCCGAGTACAAGTCCTTAACCTCCTTGGTTAAATTTACTCCTAGGTATTTTATTTTTTTGGCTGCAATAGTGAAGGGGATTGATTCCTTAATTTCTTTTGCTGACAGTTCATTGTTTGTATATAGAAATGCCTCTGATTTCTGGGTATTAATTTTATATCCTGCCACCTTGCTGAATTCATTTATAAGGTCCAGTAGTTTTTTAACTGAGACTTTAGGGTTTTCTATGTACAATATCATATCATCTGCAAATAGTGACAGTTTTACTTCTTCTTTTCCAATTTGGATGCCTTTTATTTCTTCTTTTTGTCTGATTGCTGTAGCTAGGACTTCCAGAACTATGTTGAATAAAAGTGGTGAAAGTGGGCAACCCTGCCTGGTTCCTGATCTTAAGGGGATTGCTTTTAATTTTTGTCCATTAAGTATGATGTTTGCTGTGGGTTTGTCGTAGATGGCCTTTATCATGTTAAGGAATGTTCCTTGTATTCCCACTTTATTGAGAGTTTTAAGCATGAATGGGTGCTGGATTTTATCAAATGCCTTTTCTGCATCTATTGAAATTATCATGTGATTTTTGTCCTTCCTTTTGTTTATGTGATGAATCACATTGATTGATTTGCGAATATTGTACCAGCCTTGCCTCTCCAGAATAAATCCCACTTGGTCATGGTGTATGATTTTTTTCATATATTGCTGAATCCGGTTGGCTAATATTTTGTTAAGAATTTTAGCGTCTAAATTCATCAGGGATATAGGCCTATAATTTTCTTTCTTTGTGTTGTCTTTGCCCAGTTTGGGGATCAGAATTATGCTCGCCTCATAAAAGGAGTTTGGAAGTATGCCTTCCTCTTGAATTTTTTGAAATAGCTTGAGGAGGATAGGAGTTAATTCTTCTTTGAATTTTTGATAGAATTCACTTGTGAAGCCATCCGGCCCAGGACTTTTCTTTTTTGGGAGTTTTTTGATAACTGTTTCAATCTCCTCTGTTGTAATTGGTCTGTTCAGGTGCTCTGATTCTTCCAGATTGATTTTTGGAAGTTTATATGATTCAATAAATTTGTCCATTTCATCTAGATTGTCAAATTTTTTGGCATAGAGTTCTTCATAGTATTTTCTTACAATGCTTTGTATCTCTGTTGAATTAGTTGTAATTTCTCCAGTGTCCTTTCTAATTTTATCTATTTGAGACCTCTCTCTTTTTTTCTTGATGAGTCTAGTTAAGGGTTCATCAATCTTGTTTACCTTTTCGAAGAACCAGCTTCTGGTTTCATTGATCCTCTGTATTGTTTCCTTAGCCTCTATGTCATTTATTTCTGCTCTGATCTTTATTATTTCTTTCCTTCTACTTGTCCTGCATTTTATTTGTTGTTGTTTTTCAAGTTCTTTTAGCTGCAGGGTTAAGTTGCTTATATGTTCTTTTTCTAGCTTCTTATGATATGCCTGTAGTGCAATAAACTTCCCTCTCAGGACTGCTTTTGCTGTGTCTCATAGATTTTGAGTTGACGTATACTCGTTATCATTTGTTTCTAGAAACTTTTTTATTTCTTCTTTGATCTCAATGTTAATCCATTCATTATTTAATAACATGCTATTTAGTTTCCAAGTGTTTGAGTATTTTTCAGTTTTTCTTTTGTGGTTGATTTCTAGTTTCATGGCATTGTGATCAGAGAAAATGCTTGATATAATTTCAATCTTCTTAAATGTGTTGAGGCCTTTTTTGTGTCCTAACATGTGGTCTATCCTAGAGAACGTACCATGAGCGCTTGAGAAGAATGTATATTCTACTGCTTTAGGGTGAAAAGTTCTGAATATATCTATTAAATCAAGTTGATCTAGTGTATCCTTTAATTCTGCTGTTTCTTTATTGATTTTCTTTCTTGTGGATCTATCCAGTGTTGTTAGTGGGGTATTGAAATCCCCTACTATGATAGTATTACTGTTAATCTCGCCCTTAATGTCCATCAAAGTCTGCTTTATGAATGTCGGGGCTCCTATATTTGGTGCGTAGATATTTATAATAGTTATATCTTCCTGTTGAGTTGTTCCCTTTATCATTATGTAGTGTCCTTCTTTATCTCTTACTACAGTCTTTGTTTTAAAGTCCATTTTGTCAGATATAAGTACTGCTACCCCGGCTTTTTTTTCATTTCCATTTGCATGAAATACTTTTTTCCATCCTTTTATCTTCAGTCTATGAGCATCTTTTGTTTTAAGGTGTGTCTCTTGTAGACAGCATATGTATGGGTCCTGTTTCTTTATCCACGCTGCTACCCTATGTCTTTTGATTGGATCATTTAGTCCATTTACATTTAAGGTTATTATTGATATGTAGTTGTTTATTGACATTTTATTCTTTAAAGCTGTATTTTTCTTTTTTTTGCTATATTCTTTTCTCCCTTTGAACTGTTCACACTAGGCCCCTTAAAATCTCTTGCAGGATTGGTTTGGTTTTAATGAATTCCTTGAGGTTTTCTTTGTCTGGAAAGCTCTTTATTTCTCCCTCAATTTTAAACGTTAGCCTTGCTGGATAAAGTAGTCTTGGTTGTAGGTTCTTGTTCTGCATTACTTTGATTATATCTTGCCATTCCCTTCTGGCCTGAAGTGTTTCTGTTGAGAAGTCCGATGTCATCCTAATGGGGGCTCCTTTGTAGGTGAGAGTCTTTTTTTCTCTAGCAGCTTTTAAGATTTTTTCTTTATCTATTAGCTTTGGTATTTTAACTATGATGTGTCTTGGTGTAGATCTTTTTGGGTTTCTCTTTAATGGGGTTCTGTGCGCCTCTTGGACATGTAGAATGTTTCCCAGCCTTAATTTAGGGAAGTTTTCGGCTATGATTTGATTGAACAAAGTTTCCATTTCCTGTCCTCTTTCCTCTTCTTCAGGTACCCCTATGATACGAATGTTGTTTCTCTTCAGGTTGTCACAGAGCTCCCTTAGAGTTTCCTCACATTTTTTGAATCTCTTTTCCTTTTTTTTCTCTGCTTCTGTAACTATGTTCATTGTGTCCTCTAACTCACTGATTCGATCCTCAGCGTCATCTATCCTGCTTTTAATTCCTTCCATTGTGGTCTTCAGTTCTGATACTGTATTTGTCATTTCTGTCTGGTTCTTTTTTATTATTTCAATTTCATGTTTTATACTTGTTATCTCTTTATTTAGGTGCTCATAGTGACTGTCCATTGTTGCTCTAATTTCTTTGAACATCCTAACTATCATTATTCTAAATTCTGCTTCTGGTAGTTTGGTTATATCTGGTTCATTCAGGACCTTCTCTGGGGATTTCTCTTGGTTGATTTGGTTTGCATTCCTCTGCCTGCCCATTTTATCTGAGTGTAAGCAAGTTGTGGCCACTGGAGTCCAGTATGTGTTGCCTTTGTGTTCTCCAGGTGTGGTCTGTCTGCAGGCTTGCCACCCTCTCTGTCGCTGCCTAGGGCGGTTTGGTGTGGGCGTTGCCAGCGCCGGCTCACTGCAGCTATTGCTGTGGTTTCTGCCTCTCCTTTGCGGGAGGGGCTGTCACTCAAGCCACTAGTGTTAGCGCACAGGGCAGAGGTGAGCACCTTTGCTCAGCTGCGGACCTGGACTTTTTCTGGAAGGCTTATGCCCAGCCCCCTCAGTCCGAGCCTGCTCGCCACCGTTTTGTGGGTTGGGCGGGGCTTTTGACGTGCTCTCAGCTGTGAGCCTTTGCCCGTCCAGAATTTAGCCCCGCCCTCGAGGCCAGGGCCCTCCTGCTCAGGGACTGAAACCAAAAACCGGGAATTATTGGGCCGCGCGTGTTTGCTGGCGTGCGCACAGCGGCTAGCTTCCGGTCGTTCCGGCTCCTACCCCGCCCCCACGCTCGGAGAAAGCTCGCGCACGTAGGGCGGTACTCTGCGGTTTCTCCGGCCGGGCAGGGAGAGCAGCGTGATCTCCGCAGGGAACTTCCCCTGGTCTCAGTGTCTCCCTCGCCCCCGATGTAGGAGCCCGCTCGCGCCCACAGATGGCACGCCGGGGTTTCTCCTTCTGGGCGGGGTTGGCAGCGTGAGCCTCGGGCCCCTCGCCCGTCCCTGGTCTTAGCCCGGTGCCCGCGGTCAGGGCCGGCTAGCGCAGGGTCGCAGGGCTGATCTCTGTCCGTATTTTTCCCCACAAGTGGGGTCACAGGCGGCCCGCAGCTGCCGGACAGCTTTAGCGCGTCAACTCTGCCCCTGTTAGGCTAGCCCGAGCTCTCGCTGTTCGCCCACACCGACAGGACTGCGTTTCGGCGTCCTGTCCCGACCATAGACTTCAGCAACCTCAGGGGGCTAGAAGTGCCCTAAGTCTCCACACTATAGGCTTGGGAGCTCCCTCCCTCTAGGCAGGTCTGCTCTAATTGCCGCGGGAGAGCTTGTTTGGCTAGTGTCCTGTCTCCCTTTGCTGGTATTGCTAGCTCCAGGGGAAATATTCGTTTTCGATTAGGGAAGTGACTTAGCCCATGGGTCGGGGTGGCTGTCCCTCAGAGTGTCCTCGTGCCTTCAGTCCACTCTTTGTTCCCGTTGCTCTGTTCCTCTCCTCTGTCCCAGTTCCCCAGAGCCCCGGGTGCGTGGTTGTGAGAGAGGCTTTCTGAGCTGTCCCTTTAAAAAGATTTTTGGGTCTGAGAAGACTCTCTCTTTTTCCCAAATAGTATCCTCATTTACTTCACAGCTCGATACTGTCCAATCAGCTCTTCTTGGGTCTGGGACTGCAGTCTGGGGCTTGGTTCCTGGGACCCAGGTCCCTCCCTCTCCGCCAAACTCTCCTCCCGCCACGCGGATCTCTCCGGGCTGCCGTTTGCTCCGGGGAGCTGGGCAGCCCTCTTCACGTTTTCGCTATTCCTACCAGTCTCAATGTGGCTTCTGCAGTGTTCCTTGGTTGAAGAGTCCACTTAGTTTTGCTCCAAGTTGGTTTATCCAGATGATGGTTCTTAAAATTGAGTTATAATCCACTTTGGTTCTGGGAGTTGGAAGTTGGTACGTCTGCCTACTCCATCGCCATCTTCTCCTCTCTCTCTGTATAGTTTTGATTAAATAAATACACACTTACTGTCTATCACATGCTACACTTACCTATGTTTGGTGTTGGAAATAGAAAAATGAATGAGGAATTATTAATTCAAGGGTCACATTGAGATGTAGGCAAATAAATTTAGTAAAATGTTTAAGCATTACTTAATGTGAGAAATCTGTTAAAGATAAAATTATAGTAGTCGAAAGTTTAGTTTCTATGAAGGAAGCTTCAGAAAAGAACCAGAACTATGGTAGGGTTTTTAAGAAGGAATAACAGATGCCGAATGCACAAGACAGAATCAGGGAGCCTTCCAGGCTGAAGAAATAATGCTGATTTTTTTTTTATATATATATATATATAGAATGCAGCTTTCTACTCAACATCTGAGAATTTTTTAAAATTTTTCTGCTGTTCAATTTATTGGCTGAATATTTGCCTAAGCAAAAACAGACCAACAAATAAAGAAAGCCCACATTTTTTGTTTGTTTGTAGTAATCCTTGTAAATCTGTCTGTAATACATACAAAATGCTCTGTAAAGAAAATGTTATTTTTGACAATTGGTGGTGTGAGAGATACTCCTGATCACTCCCCTTGAAATTTCAACAAATTTGACAACTATACGCAGAGAAAAAATCCCAGATGAACCTGAAATATAAACACACAGATAGACAAAGTTATGATTGTGCAGGAAGGCAGACCAAACATAAAATCTGCAAACAGAAGGAAAAAAAAATGCCAGAGGACTGAGTCTTTTTTCTCACAAACCTGAGGGAGGGAGGCACTGTTGGCGCAGGCTTTGTTTGGGAACCCGAACCAGGAGAAGAGGAGAGTCTGGAGGTAAGGAGCTGAGATAGGGGCAATGACCAAGAATGGGGAGCAGGGCCATTTCTTGTTGTCAGCCACACCCGTCATTGGAGACGCGGGGTGGCTACAGGTGATGGGCATACACAGAGCCCATGGTGCACTCCCAAGAACTTAGAATGGCTTGTTGAGGTTGGCCCATGAGGCACTGAGCCACACCTGATCTGCAGAAGAGTTTAGCCTTGTGATGCCCGACAATCTTGATCTGGGATCTGTGATCCACCTGCTCCGAAGCTCAGACACTGACTGGATTGCTGGACAGAGTTTATCATGTGTGGGCAGGATGCCCCTGATCTGTGATGTCTGTCATAAGTGCTCCTGAAGCTTGAACACTGGTTTGTGGTGTACAGCTCCTGCCCTGTCCAGGGCTGTGCTTTGAGTGCTTAGAGTGGTATCAGAGGAGAGACAGGACTGTGTTACCCCAGTCTTGGGGTCCCGCATTGCTCCACTTGCTGTGTGAACAGTGGTGGTGGCGGACCCCCCCCGCCCCCCACTCAACTGGATCTCCAGGCTGCTCTCTCCTGTGAGAGGCAGGGGTGGCCAGGAATTTGATCACCTGCTCTGTTGGGACATTGGAGAGGGCCCCAGAGAACCCCTGGTGAGCAATAAAATTGCAAAGTCCTAACAATAAGCTCCTCCTACCAATGTGATGGCCCTGCCTGCATCAATACTACAGTGAAAGCTATGCCTCAGCAGAACTCCACCCAAGAATCTCGCAGAGGCAAATCTTGTAATACAGTGATACCTACCAGAAAAGGAATAATTATCACTTGTTAGGGTTATTAACAATACCACTCACAAATGCTACCATGGAAAAAATATCAAATATGGATATACAAGTCAGAGATGTATCTCAGATAGATCATGAAAAATATCCAGGAAAAAATGTCAATTACATGAAAACTTTGGAGCTTAATGACAGAGAATTCAAAATTGAAGCTCTGAAAATAATCAGATAGAAGAAAAACACTGAAAGGCAATTTAGTAAGCTCAACAAACAACTTAGTGATGTTCTTATGGGTTGGGGGCGCAGAGAGAGAGATCAGCAGATGAAATCATTGTGAACTAGCAAAGGACCACTGCTCGCTCAGGCAAATGGAGCTGAGTTCGCGCTGTGTCCTATTTTTATTCACAAGATTTCAAAAAGCTTGTTTACTTAGAAATTGGAATAACATCAAGCATAACCTTTACTTAAAGATACATGGAATACATGTGCATGATAGCTTAATAACAATACAATATCAAAATGCATTAACTGTTATTGCTTCTATGGTTCCCACAACATTTCTTTTATTTTATCTGAAGGAATAGCCTTGAAGGGAGTGGCAAAACCTTATGACAATGTTTTACTTAGAAGAGAGTTACATAAACTCCTTTAGTTACATAAACCTGTTTCAGTAACTTGCCTTCGAGTCACAAAACAATTCTCCTGGCAAAACATTCTTTTCTTGTTGGCTGTGTTTCTATCTAAGGTCATGCAATGGATTATTCCACTAAATAGTTAACAAAAAGTGTACTTCGCCAAGGAAATTGAAACTATACAAAAGAACCAAACAGAGATGAAAAACTCAATACATGAACTGAAAAATGAGGCAACAAGCTTAGCTAATAGAACAGGTCAGATACAGGACAGAATCAGTGACACTGAAGAAAGGCAACTAGAGATACTATAGAGGGAAGAAGAGAGAAACTCATGAATTTTTAAAAATGATAAAGCCCTACAAGAATTGTCTGACTCCATCAGGAAGAGCAATATAAGAATAGTGATTATATTAGAGGAAGAAGAGAAGGAAAAAGGCATGGAGAAAATATTCAAACAAATAATCTATGAGAACTTCCCAAACCTGTGGAAACAGAGCCTCGAATCCAAGAAGCAAACAGAATGCCGAGTTACCTCAACCCAAACAGATGTCTAAGGCACATCATAATGAAATTATCACAAATCAATGACAAAGAATCCTCAAGGTAGCACAGGAGAAGAATATAACATATAAAGGAAGGCCCATTAGGCTATCATCAGGTTTCTCAGCAGGTTCTCTGCAAGCCAGAAAAGAGTGGACCCCAACATATAAAGTACTGAAAGAGAGGAACTAACAGCCAAGAATACTATATTCATCAAAGCTATCCATCAAATATGAAGCGGAAATAAAAATATTTATAGACGCAAAGAAGCTGAGGGAATTTATCACCAGAAAAAGACCTCACTACAGGAAATACTAAAGGGTGTTACCTGACCAGATACAAAGAATAAAACAAAACAAAATTACAAGTAAAAAATGATAAATGCACAATAAAAACAAGAATAATCTGTGACAACAAAACATAAAAGGGAGGAGGATAAAGATCAACAATAGCAAAGGAGGATGGAGTGCAGAAGCACTCATGAGATAATGGACTCTAATAAATAAGATAATTTTTCTTTTAATAACCTAATGGTAACCACTCCTCAAAATGCTACTACTAAAATACAGTGCTTAGAAAAGAAGAAACAGAAGATAGATCTATGAAATACCACCAAACATAAACAAATGTCAGAAAAACAAAAAAGAAGACCAAACAAGACACAGGTATTAGAAAGCATTATATAAAATGGCAATGGGACATCCTCAAGTGTCAATAATTACACTAAATGTAAATTCATTGAAGTCACCAATAAAGAGTCACAGAGTAGCAGATTGGATCGCAAAGCAAAACCCAACAGTATGCTACCTTCAAGAGACACATCTAAGATATAAGGATAAAAATAGATTCAAAGGAAAGGTTGGAAAATGATTCTCTAAGCAAATATCCAGAAAAAACCAGGTGTAGCCATCCTCATATCTGGCAATGCTGACTACAAGACAACAAAGGTAACCATAGACAAAGATGGACATTTCATAATGATAAAGGGAACATTGTATCAAGAAGACATAACACTTCATAATATATAAGCACCAAACCAAAGAGCACTAAAATATATAAGACATCTACTAACTGATCAAAAAGTACAAACTGAAAAAGTATATCATACTTGGAGACTTCAATACACCATTGATGGCTTTAGACACATCATTCAAACAGAAAATCAATAAAGAAAAATTGTCCTTAAATGAAGCACTAGAACAAATGGACATAATAGACATCTATAGGACATTTCATCACAAAACGTCAAAGTATGCATTTTTCTCTAGTGTATATGGAACATTTTCAAGAATAGATAAAATGCCGGGCAAAAAAACCAACATCAAAAAATTTAGAAAGATTGAAATTATACCAGGCATATTCTCTGACCATAAGACTATGAAACTAGAATTCAACTGCAAAGAAGAAGTAAGCATACCCACAAAAATATGGAAATAAAACAACATACTTAAAAATGAATGGGTCAAAGAAGAAATAAAAGTAGAGATCAAAAGATATATACAGACAAATGACAATGACGACATATTAGGATCTCTGGGATGTAGCAAAAACAGTAATAAGAGAGAAGTTCATATCATTACAGGCTTATTTGAAAAGACAAGAGCCCAAGTAAACAACCTAACATTACATCTTATGGAACTAGAAAAAGAAGAACAAAGGCAATCGAAAACCAGCAGAAGAAAGAAAATAATAAAAATTAGAGTCGAACAATGTGTTCACAATACTGAAGATCTGGAAACACCCCAAGTGTCCGTCAGAAGACGAGTGGATTAAAAAGCTTTGGTACATATATACTATGGAATACTACTCCGCCATAAGAAATGATGACATCGGATCATTTACAACAAAATGGATGTACCTTGATAACATTATACGGAGTGAAATAAGTAAATCAGAGAAAAAAAACTGAGAACAGCATGATTTCATACATAGGTGGGACATAAAAGTGAGACTATAAGACATGGACAAGAGTGTGGTGATTACGGGGTGGGGGGTGGGAGGGGAGGGTGGGATAAGGAGAAAGGGAGGGGCACAGGGAAAACGAGATAGAAGGTGACAGAGGACAATTTGACTCTGGGTGATGGGTATGCAACACAATTGAATGATAAGATAATCTGGAGATGTTTTCATTGTACATATGTACCCTGATTTATTGGTGTCACCCCATTAAAGTTAATAAAAGAAAAAAATAATTAGAGCCGAAATAAATTAAATAGAGAACAGAAAAACTATAGAAAAAATTAATACAACATAGAGTAGGTTCTTTGCAAAGATCAATAAAATCGACAAACTCCTGGCAAGACTCACTATGGAAAAAAGAGAAAGGACTCATATAAACAATATCCAAAATAAAAGAGGAGATATTACCACAGATATCATAGATATACAAAGGATTATTGCAGAATACTATTAAAAATTATGTGCCACCAAATTTAACAATCTAGAAGAAATAGATTAACTCCTAGAACAACACAATCTTCCTAGACTGAATTGGAAGAAGTAGAAAGCCTAAATAGACTGATAAACAGGGAGGAAATAGAAACAACTACCTAAAACCTCCTCAAAAACAAAAACCCGGGGCAAGATAGCTATACTAGTGAATTCTACTAAACATTCAAAGAAGAATTGGGTCCTATCCTTCTCAAAGTCTTCCAAAAAATTGAAGAAGAAGCAATACTTCCAAATACATTTTATGAGGCCAACATAACCCTCTTACCAAAACCTGCTTAAGACAACAACAAAAAAGAAAACAACACAGTAATATCTCTAAAGAATACAGATGCAAAAATCTTGATTAAAATACTAGCAAATCGAATACAACAACACATCAAAAAAATAATTCATCATGATCAAGTAAGATTCATCCCAGAATCAAAAGGATGGTTCAACATATGTAAAACGATTAATGTAATACACCATATCAACAAAACAAATAACAAAAACCATATGATTTTATTAATACAGAAAAGGCATTCGATAAAATACAAAATCCTTTTTTGTTTAAAATACTCAACAAAATGGGTATAGAAGGAAAATACCTCAACATAATAAAGGTCATTTATGACAAACCATAAGCCAACATCATACTAAGTGTTGAAAAACTAAAAACTTTTCCTCTAAAATCAGGAACATGATAAAGCTGCCCATTTTCTCCCCTCCTATTCAATACACTGCTGGAAGTTCTAGCCAGAGCAATCAGACAAGAGAAAGAAATAACTGGCATTCATATTAGGAAAGAAGAAGTAAAGGTTTCACTTTTTGCAGATGATATGATCCTGTATATAGAAAACCCCAAAGACTCCATAGAAAAGCTATTAGAAACAATCAACCAATACAGTAAGGTCACAGGATACACAATTAATATACAGAAGTCTATTGCTTTCTTATATGCCAACCACAAAAACTTGAAAAAAGAATGCAAAAAAATAATCCCTTTTACAGTTGCAACAACAACAAAAAAAGAAGAAAATACCTAGGAATAAACATAACAAAGAACGTAAAGGACCTGTATTTTGAAAACTATAAAGTGTTATTAAAGGAAATTGAAAAATACACAAAGAAACAGAAAAATAACCCCTGTTCATGGATAGGAAGAATAAATATTGTAAAAATGGCCATATTACCCAAAGCAATATACAAATTTAATGCAATTCCCATCAACATCCCAATATCATTTTTAAAGAAACAGAACAAAATATGACATTGATATGGAACCATTAAAATCCTCAAATAACAAAAGTAATCCTAAGGAAAAAAAAACGAAACTGGAGGCATTACTATACATGACTTCAAACTATACTCCTGAGCCACGATAATCAAAACAGCATGGTACTGGCAGAACAATAAACACACAGACCAATAGAACAGAATAGAGAGCCTAGAAATAAAAGCATATATATGAGCAAATCATCTTTGATAAAGGAGCCAAAAACACACAGTGGAGAAAAGAAAGCCTCTTCAATAATGGTGCTTGGAAAATTTGAAAGCCATATGAAAAAGAATGAAACTTGACTACAGTTTATCTCCTTGCACAAAAATTAATTCAGAATGGATCAAAAACCTAAATATAAGACCTGAAACAATAAATTTCATAGAAGAAAACATAGGTACTAAACTCATGGACCTTGGCATTAGAGATCGTTTTATAAATTTGACCCCAAATGCAAGGGAATTAAAGGCAGAGATTAACAATTGGTACTACATCTAACTAAGAAGCTTCTGCCCAGCAAAAGAAACTGTCAACAGAACAAATAGACAGTCAACTAAATGGAAGATTATATTTTCAAACAACAGCTCAGATAAGGGGCTAATATAAAAAATATACAAAGAACCCACAGAACTCAGCAAAAAGCAAGCAAACAATGCAATTAAAAAATGGGAAGAGGACATAAACAGACACTTTTCTCAAGAAATACAAATGCCAACAGATATATGAAAAAATGCTCATCCTCACTAGCTGTTAGAGAAATGCAAATCAAAACTACAATGAGATACCACCTCACACCTGTTAGTTTTGTTATTATCAACAAGACAGGTAATAACGATTGCTGGAGAGGCTGTGGAGGCAAAGGAACCCTCATTCACTGTTGGTGGGAATGTAAAGTAGTAAAAAAACCATTATGGAAGAAAGTATGGTGGTTTCTCAAAAAATTAAGAATAGAACTGCTGTATGACCCAGCAATTCTTCTACTGGATATATATTTTCAGAATTTGAAAACATGGGTACGTAAAGACACATGCACCCCCATGTACATCGCAGCATTTTTCACGGTGGCCAAGACATGGAAAAAGCTGAAATATCCTTCAATAGAGAATTGGATAAAGAAGATGTGGTACATAAATACAATGGTATACTACTCAGACATTAGAAAAGATGGCATAGTATCATTTCAGACAACATGGATGGACCTTGATAACATACTGAGTGAAATAAATCAATCAGAAAAAGGTAAGAATTGTATGATTCCATACATAGGTGGGACACAAAGTTTAGACTCATCGACATAGATAAAAGTGCAGTGGTTACTAGGGGGAGGGGAAGGAAGTAAAGGGATGAAGTGAGGGGAGGGGAGAGGCTTAAAGAGAAACAAAATATAGGATGACAGAAGATGATTTGACTTTGGGTGAGGGGTATACAACATAATCGACTGTCCAAATGATGTGGAGATGTTTTCTTTAAATATATGTATTCTGGTTGACCAATGCCACCCTATTAAATTTAATTGTCTAAATCAGGGGATGTCAACCATTTTATACCTACCACCCACTTTTGTATCTCTGTTAGTAGTAAAATTTTCTAACCACCCACAGGTTCCACAGTAATGGTGATTTATAAAGTAGGGAAGTAACTTAATAAAATTTATAAAGCAGAGTTACAGCAAGTTAAAGCATATAATGATAATTACTTACCAAGTACTTTATGTCAGATTTTGACTAAGTTTGGCAGAATAAATCTTTATAAAACAACTTACTATAGTTAAATCTATCTTTTTATTTATACTTTGGTTGCTCCGCTACCGCCCACCATGAAAGCTGTAATGTCCACTAGTGGGCAGTAGGGACCAGATTGACTACCAATAAATAAATAAATAAAAGTTAAATAAGAAAAAAAAATGATTTTGATAGAAATTTTCAGACTTGACCATGCAGAAACTTGGGTTCCAAAGTCATATTTCTGGAGCTTGCAAGGAACACTACATGAATAGCTTTTTTGATTTCCTGCTTTAACCAGAACAGTCTTACTTTAAACTGGTTTTAATGTTGACCTCTTTCTCTTAAAAAAAAAAAAGTATTTCATTGTCAAAAGTAAATGCACAAGCAATATTCTTTCCACTGGAATCTCCTATCAATAACTTAGCTTGGTGGACATTTTTCTTGTTTAGTCTGTTCTAGATGACAGGATAATTGAAAGCATGTGTATAAGCTTGAAAACACTCTCTGAGATTCATATTTATTTAAGGTCATTCATTTTACCCCATGATGATTTTAGAAAAGGTCAGGGAAGTAGACATAGTAATTGATCATATTAGCATGGAGTTAATTCATGAAGAAGTAAAAGCTAGATCTTAAAAACTATTAAATGACAATTTGCAGAATGTTGGGCAGATAAAGTTATTTTTTCTCACCCTTATTGTTAAAGATGACCGCTGCCCTCATGTGGTACAGCTTGTTGCCCTTCTTGTGTGGAAGGGGCATGGTTATGCTAATGTGTTTTGGGGTTGGGCTTTCATGCCAAAAGGTTTTAAAAGGAGGAACTAGGAGACCATTTTGGGGGAGAGTGGCTAAATTCTTGTAGAGATGAAGAGCATGGAGGCAGGGAGGGAGGGCATATGGAGGAGGCAGTCAAAATGGCAGAATGGGGAAGGAGAAGCCAGTCCATGGAGGAGAAGGAGATGGGGAACAGAGGTGAATAAGACTGGTGAGGTAGAAGTCTGATTCTAGGAAAACTCGGATGAGTCTGTAGCTTTGTGAGAACTGAATGAGTGGGTTTTGGAGCTCAGTGTGTTCGTTTATACTCCCTTGCTGAGTGTAAGTCTAGAATAAAGGAAAAGGGCCTACTGGTTTTCGGCTCAATTGTTTCTTTATGATCGACTGGAATCAAACCTGAACCTGCGTTGGCCAGGAGGTTGTGATCGCGGGTGGGATCGCGGCTTTACATAAGAAAAGCAATGAAAGGTGGAGAGAGAAGAGTAAACATGGAGGAGAAGCTGTTCAGTGTCAAAGACTGGTTCCATTTCATCTTGTAAACACGATGAACAAGGAAAGTTAAAGTTTAATTCCTGCATTACATGTTGGGTAAAACAAGGACATTTACACAAAAAAGATAAATTTATAACTACCAATTGTGTCTTGGAGCCCTTGATCTGTCTAAACCAGTGGTTCTTAACCTAGGTGCTATCGCACCCTAGGGGTTCGATGAGTCGGTCTTGGGTTCGGAGAAGCCTCTGCTGCGGAGGCCAGAATAAAGTAATACCGTAATTTGTTGTGAGTTCATGCACTTTGTTGGTTTTGTTCTTTGAGCAAGATGATGTTCATGCACGGCTCATTTTGTGCACCAGTAAAAAAACATATACCTATGTCTTGAATTTGGAAAAATAATCATATTTTATTTATCACTAAAGAAGGGTTTGGTGAATACGCATATAAAACTGGTGGGTTCGGTACCTTAAGAACCACTGGTCTAAGTCCTGTACTACAAACATATAAGCTCAGAAGGTATATGTTTTAATAAAGCACGTTAGTCTATATCAGTATCACCTAGAGGCCTTTTGAACACATTAATTTCTACATTACATCCCTAGGTTCTGATTCAGTAGCTGTGAGAATTTGCATCTCTAAGAAGTGCCAGTGATGCTGCTAATCCTAGGACTATCCTTGGAGAATCCGTAAGATAAACAAAGCACATGCGTTAGAATTCCTGAAATTTTGTCCACTTCAAATAATGTCCATTTTGCCTAAAGTGTCATGGAAGCCTTTGAACAAATCAAAGTAATTTTGTTTTGAAAATTAGAAGTTTACAAAGGTTGTCCAAATGAGTATTGCAATATTTACTATGATTTTAGCTCAATGTTTTGGTTTATCCAGACCCTTTCTATTAATATTTTCCACAAAATTTGAGCTATGTTTCAACAGCTTATAATTTTAGCATATCTTATACCTTTTGCTCTCATAGTATGCCTATCAAGTGCATTTTATTTAAATTTTTCAAGATGAACTCTCAAGTTGAACTCTTTGTTCAACTTTTCTTGTAATTTGTGTATAGTGCCACCAGATGGTAGAAGTGATGTCTTAAAGAACATGAAAATATATATTTGCAAACTAATCTCTTTAAAGACAGCAAAACTAGATTTTTAATAAAACACATGAACATAAAGCTCTATTATCAAACACTATTTAAAGAACTGTTTCCATGCCCGACCAGGTGGTGGCGCAGTGGATAGAGCATCGGACTGGGACACAGAATACCCAGGTTCAAATCCCTGAGGTTGCCAACTTGAGTGCGGGCTCAACAGCTTGAGCACAGGGTCACTGGCTTGAGTGTAGGATCATAGACATGACTCCATAGTCACTGACTTGATCCCAGTGGTCACTGGCTTGAAGCCCAAGGTCGCTGGCTTAAGCCCAAGGTCACTGCCTTGAGCAAAGGGTCACTCATTCTGCTGTAGTCCGCCCCCTCCCCCCAGTCAAGATACATATGAGAAAGCAATCATGAAAAACTAAGAAGCAGCAATGAAGAATTGATGATTCTCATCTCTCTCCCCATTGTCTGTCTTTCCCTATCTGACCCTCTCTCTGTCTCTCCTATCTCTGTTACAAAAATTAAAATATAAAAAATAAAGATTTGCTTGCAAACTAATTTTACTTTTTCACATTTCTTTGTCTTTCCTTAAAGATTTTCAATGCTATAGGTTGTTTTGCTTTTTTCAATGACTTTTTGGTTTATCTAGTTACACCAATCTATCTACTCAAAGTTATTTAATTAATGTTCTTCATTCTGAATGTTATTGTGCTGAGCATTATTTGGGCACAGATCTAAACTTATTAAGAATGTGTTTCTCACAGTGGAAGAGAAAAGTACTAAAGGGACAATAATCTTGATATTCAAATATTTTTTGAAATACCATTTGAAAAAGGTAATATTTTGATTTAACCTAGCGTCAGTGGTGTATAGGTATAGGGAACCATATTGCACACTAATAAAAGTAAAATCATTTAAACAGAGTGTTAGAGAAACTAAATAATGTTGCTGCTTTTCATAAATGTCTTCAAATTATGAATGGATGCTTATAAGAAGTAAAGTACAAGACTTTCCTGAATAGCATGAGTGTTGGGTCTTGATTTTCTAATGGCTCTCACTGCTGCCCTTGGAAATTGGGTTCTTATGCAGAGTGGCACGGAAAGCATTTTGGGACCACATGTGGGAGGATGACGCATATGAAAAGATTTATTGGAGCAGAAATGAAAGACTGTCTGCAGGTGCCCATTTCCCAATCATGACTAGGTGGCTCAACTCTGTCTGATGTGAAAGAAATCCATCCCTGTGCTATTGGCCCAGCATGATCAGGGCATCTGAAACTGTCAGGTTCAGTTTAGTCCATGCCAAAGCTTAGTCCAGCTCAGGCTTTGTCCTCATCTAGCTAGCTTAGCTTTTGTTCCGGGTTATGCTCCTGCCCACTCTGTGTTGTGTACCCAGGACTGCATTTAGATCCCTCCCAAGCTTGGTCCTAAGTGCTATAAGGGATCCATCTGTGGAGCCATGCAGCTACTACAAAGAGAGAGCAAGCATGAACAGGTGAAGAAAGGGTGCTATTGAGAAAGGCCTTTGTTAATTTTTTATTGTATTACCTGAGGCTTGAGAGAGAGAGATTTTCCTTTTGAACTAACCAATCTCTTTCCTAATCCTTTCTGGGCTTGTGCTGTGTCCTATCCCATCCAATTCCTTTCCCAGGCTAGACTCCTCCTTTTTATGGTCACCACTTGGTTCCTACTGGGAATCCTACCCAGTAGAGGAGTTTCCCCTTTACTGTTTTAGCTCTTCCTCAGTAATCCCAGATAATGGCCTAGTATCCCACAGGGAGATTGAAAAGCTGGCCCTGGATGCATGTTAATCCCCTTGGTGGGGCAATGCTGCAGATCCCCTAGACTCTAGAGCAGGGGTGCCCACACTTTTTCAGCTTGCGAGCTATTTATAAGATGACCGAGTCAAAATGATCTACCTACAATAAAAATGCAAAACATAAATTTATTTCTTCTATATTATCATTATTTAAGTTACTGTTATTACTGTTTAATATTGTGTATTCTTCTTTCACCTTTCTCCTTCTCAGCTCTCTTTTTGGAGGAAGGTCAATATCATAGTTTTTATGAACAGTCCGAAAAAGCTGCTCCACATTTCCCTTCTTTGGAATAGCAATGGCACACAGACAGATGAGGCAAACGCACTTAGAATATGACATAGTGACAAAAATCCCCTCCCATTCTGTATGAAAGTGGTAGGTTTTAGGCTTCATACTTGGACCAGCTATGACACTCATTTTTATACCCTTTGTTGTATTTAGTTTAAATAAATTGAAGGCTAACTATGCAGCAATGTAACTGAACAAGTTAGCGTGGTTTAACGCGCATGCGTAGGGTGTCAAAAGTTCAGACGTCAGATTGGCTACCCTGTATGCCAACCAAAAGACAAATGTCTTTTTAATGTCATGCGATCTACCCACACTTTCTTCGCAATAGACCAGTAGATCGCGATTGACATATTGAGCACCCCTGCTCTAGAGTGTGTGAAGCAATAGCTTCTGCCCTAATTAAGCTTAGTCAGTTTTGTTCCCTTTTCTTTTGTTAATATCTAGCTACCATGGCTAACAAACATAACAGTGACCATATTATAATTTATGCTAATTTTTCCACTGCTTGTTTCCTTGTAGTATAGCTAGCTTTTAAAAGTGTTTTTAATATTCATGTATTGAGTATAAAATTGGTGTCTTGCATTCTAAAAATATTTTTTCATTAATACTTATGATTTCTTTGATCATATTGTTTAAATCATGGAGCTATAAATTGAAGAAATGCTATTCTCAACATTAATTGTGAAAGAAAAACAACTGAATTCAAGACTTTAGAAATAAGAAAAACAGTACATTTGAGATCTTGGTTTAGAAATACAAACAACCAATTTCTGGTGGTAGTTTTTGAAAATTGTAATTCTTATTTTGCTCTTTAGCTTCTGGGTATCACTTAAGACAGTGACTGAAATGGCAATCATACCCTTCAGAAGTAAGAAAATCTCTGCAGGTTTTATGACACCTACTTGATTTCAATAAGTATAAAAGATTTTATAATTTTGCAGTCTTGCATATTTAATGTAAAGCCCAGATTAAGTCTGCTCTGGGCTCAGTAGGTTGAAAGCCTTAGCAAGTATAAGACCCTCTAAGCTGGTCCACAGCCTTTCAGTGCTACTAACTGTCACACAGCTGGAAGCCATCACCTGTGATTACTCATTCCTGACTCAGGTCTGAACCAGAGAAAAAGGTTTTCGATGAACCCTGATCAGAGACTAGTTTAGTTGACCAGTCCCTGGAGTTTATACTGTGTCATATGGTGTAAACATATAACTATTACTGAAGTCAAAATAATTTAAGCCCTACACTTGAGTTTATACAGGGTGTGAGGGTGCTTCACTGGTATCAGGTTTGTGTTGGAGTCCTAAAATAGACCTCTACTTCGATGGTATTCAATCTGTCTATCTATCTATCTATCTATCTATCTATCTATCTATCTATCTATCTATCTAATCTATCTGTCTGTCTGTCTGTCTATCTATCTATCTATCATCTATCTATCATCTATCTATCTATCATCATCTATCCTTTTTCCAAGTGAGAGGAGTGGAGATAGACTCCTAAATGTGCCCCCACCAAGAACCACCCAGTGACCTCCATATGGGGCTGAGGCTCTGCCCATCTGGGACCATGCTTGCAACCAAGCTATTTTTAGCTCCTAAACTGGAGGCTCCACAAAGCTATCCTCAGTGCCTGGGGCCGATGTGCTCAAACCAGTGGAACCATGGCTGCGAGAGAAAAAGAAAGAAAAAGAGAAAGGAAGGGGGAGGGATGAAGAAACAGATGATTGCTTCTCCTGTGTGCCCTGACCGGGAAATAGAACCTGGGACATCCACATGCTAAGCTGACATTTTACCACTGAGTGCCGATCAGGGCCAAATTCTCGTACATAAACAATAGAGTATTGAAAAAAATTGTGTAATAAACTTCAGGGTCCTTGATGATAACCAAAATAGAAAACAGATTAATAAGAATTTACTCTGTAATAAATGCAAGAGCTACAGGTTAGAAGACTGAATATCTGTGGCTTTCTTTCCTGGGTGACTTTCATGTTCATTCCACATTCCAACAGGATCAGCAAAAGCAGTTACTTTAACAGCTGGTATTGAAAACCAAGAGCTTTTAGGTTATAGGAATTGACTCAATTTGTAGCTGTAAGTGAAAATCTATGGCTTTAGAAGCTAAAAGTGAAAACTTTGATGTTAAAAAAGAATAAATACCTTCACAGCTTTGTTAGCCCAATTTTGTTAAGGAGAAAGAGTAAAAGAGTCTTCATATTTTGTAAAATAGTTTTAGCTGGGTGTCATTTTCAGTTGGGATAATATGATAATAGCCTAACAGACTTGTTTCACATTAAAATAAAACTGAATAACAGTAATTATGATAACTTTGAATAGAGCAATCTTTTTCCTTAACATTGTATTATGAAATGTTCAAACATTGAAAATTGAAAGTACAAGAGAGACTACAACTTCTGTAAAGTGTAAAAGTTGATCATACCTTGCCATGTTTTCTTGTATGTACAATATTTTTCTATAGTATTTCAAATTAATTTGTAGACATCATAGCATATCATTCTCAAATACATTTATCTGACCTGCACCTGTATTCAAAATACACACATTTTATTTACCGTACTTTTTGCTCCATAAGACGTACCTAACCATAAGACATACCTAGTGTTTTAAGGAAAAAAAATATTCTAAACCAAATGGTGTGTTAAAATACTTAATAAAATATTGTATTTTTTGCTCCATAAGATGCATAGGCATTTTCCCTCCACTTTTGGGAGGGAAAGGTGCTGCTTATGGAGCGAAAAATACAGTAATTGTCTTGCTTTTCTCTTTTACTCAAGAACTGTCTTCCTTGCCTATATATTTGTATATTAACTTATGTATATATTTATTTTTGCTTTTTTTTTTTTTTAGTAACCAGGGTGATTGTTCTTGAGAATGTCCTTTTTGTATGCATTTGATTTATTCCCATTTCTTTTGTTTGCCTTGTTCATTACCCCTTATAAAAGTGTATATTTGAAGATGGGTTTAAAGACTTATTTACTCTTGAGTTATTCTTGGTTTAGGTTAAGAAAAACTCAGAGCTTGCTGACTTCATATTGTATCATATCAAATGCATATTTTATCAGCTGGTTCATTTACTAGAGATGCTGAATTTGATTATTTGATTAAAAGAGTGATCAGATATTTGATTAAAAGAGTGACCAGATATCTCCATTGCAAAGAATATTCTTTTGCAAATTAGCAACCATCTCTGAGGTGGTAGGTTACTTCAGCATCACACTGTTCTCCCATAGCATTATACGTAAAGGTTTTTGCATATAGTTGAATATATTACCAACTTTGATTTTTAATTGAGAGTTACGAATAGTGATTGATTTATAATTTTACTGTTCATTTTCTATTTCTTACATGTCATTTTATAAAATAAACTTTTCCTTATCAGATGACAATAAATAAATTTCTCTTTAAAAATGACAGGGGAAAACTTCTTAATTTTCTTTTAATTGTCATTCTATTAAGAGGTTAGAGTCTCTGTCCCTCACTGTTTTTCTCCCATTCTCCCTCTCTCCCTCTCTGGACATAAGATGTTTTGTGTCATTCACAGGTCTAGGGGCACAAGGAATTAGCCTATTCTTGAAAATCCCTGGTTTCTTTTAGCGGGGAGTGGGGAGTAACATTTAAAAACAAGATGTAAGAGAGGGTGGGAGAGGGGGGAGGTGAGGGGCACAAAGAAAACCAGATAGAAGGTGACAGAGGACAATTTAACTTTGGGTGATGGATATGCAACATAATTGAATGATAAGATAACCTGGAGATGTTTTCTTTGAACATATGTACCCTGATTTATTAATGTCACCCCATTAAAATTAATTTTAAAAAACCCAAAAAACAAAAACAAGATGTAGGAAGACAGGTAGACTTCAAAATGTATAAGTTAAGGCCCTGGCCAGTTGGCTCAATGGTAGAGTGTTAGCCTGACATGTGGAAGTCCTGGTTTCAATTCCTGGCCAGGGCAGACAGGAGAAGTACCCATCTACTTCTCTACCATTCCCCCTCTTCTTTCTCTCTATCTCTCTCTTCACCTCCCGCAGCCAAGCCTCCACTGGAGCAAAGTTGGCCCAGGCCCTTAGGACAGACGGCTCCATGGCCTCTGCCTCAGGTGCTTGAATGGCTCAGGTTGCAATGAAGCAACGCACCAGATGGACAGAGCATCGCCCCCTAGTGGGCGTGCCAGGTGGATCCTAGTTGGGCATATGTGGGAGTCTGTCTCTTTGCCTCCCGGCTTCTCACTTCAGAAAAAAAAAAAATGCGTAAGTTAAATACAGTACTTCTCCAATCCATGTACTCACATTATAGTTAGTTATATCTTGCTATTCCCTTTTAATCAAGAACAGTCTTCCCTGCCCACTTACTTAATTACTTTTTTTGTGTGTGGTAACAAAAATAAGAAAATCATATCTATTTTCAATGTATAGCTTTTTTAAAAATATATTGAATGTTTTGGTTCCTAAAGAATTACCATATTTACTCATTTCTTTAATTCTATGCTAGTCATAGTAGCTTCAAAATTACATTATAGTAATAAAATTAAATCTAAAAGTGAAATACAGGAGATTTATAGTATTTTTGGCCTTAGAATATAAGAATATAAGTACTTTCAGTAAATATTCTTTAACAAAAGTCGACAAAATAAATTATTTTTTAATCAGTCGTCACATTAACATCTGATATAGAAATTTGGCTAATTTTTCTTTTGTGAGTTTTCTTATTTCTTTGTTTATTTAATTCCATTTGTTTTAATTTGTAAAATTGTTACATGTTTTAAAATTTTAAAGATTATATTAAAAGTAATACATGAAGAAAAGACTCATTTCATTATATTCGTGTCAAATGAGGGCTCCTCAAAACTCTCACAACAAAAGGTAGTTGATTGGAAAAAGTTGGGAGCCTTCTCACTGTGGTAAAGGAACACATTAATTACTTTGACAAAATCTAACAGAGTCTTGGAAAAGGAGGATAGAATTGGAACAACTGCAGTGAAATAATCAAATCATGAGAATGTGGACAGAAAGCTGTGTGGGGTAGGTGGATTTGGTTCCCACCATCTACCCTATTTTATTCTGATCCCCATAAGTTATAATTTTTATTAGTGTCTGAACTATAAATCAAGCATTTATTTATTTATTTTAATGCAGAAATAGCATTACTGTTCAGATATTCACTAAAGCTCACCACACATTTTCCTGTGCACCTACTATGAACCATGCATGATATAGGCTTTAGAGATAAAAGTAATTTTTAAAAAAAACCTGGCTTTTATTCCAAATTAAAATTCATTCTGAGTTCCAGGTAGATTGCTGAAAGCACGTAAATTGAATGAAATAATTTGTTGGAATTGGAAAGTGTTTGGGAGGAGAGGGAAACTTCTGCTGTTGTGTTTATATTTAGTTGGCTGTTTATAGATAGCTGCTGCTTGGTTGATTAAAGAACTACCTGTAAACATTTTATCATTATATTAGAAAAGCTTAAAAAGAATTGTGTAATATTTACATAACTTTAAGCCACCTATTAGATAAAATATAAATTCTAGATTTATAGAGAATTTATCATCTTTGGTGGATAATTTGACTAAAAAGAGCAGATTCTGAGAAAGAAGAAAAAGAAGAACAATAACAACAGCAAAGCATTCTGTATAGACCTGGAGAGAATTACGTTAAGTGCAATAAGCCAGTCAGAGAAAGACAAGTACTATATGATTTCACTCATTTGTGGAATCTAATAAAAAATATAACAAACAAAATAGAAACGGAAGCATAGCTGCCAAATGGGAAGAGATTTGGGGGGACCAGGTGAAAAAAAATGAAGAGATTAAGCAAAATAAAAAAACAAAAACAAAAAACATACACACACATATGAAACACAGAAATGGACAACAGTATGGTGATAACCAGAGGGGAAAGCAGGAGGTGGAAATGGACAAAGGGGGGATAAATGGGGATGGAAAGAGACTTGACTTTGACTGCTGAGTGCATGGTGCAATGTGCAGACGATGTTTTTATTGAGTTGTACACTTGAAACCTGTATGGTTTTATTAACCAATGTCACCCCAATTATGACAGGTGTGTACTTGTAGAGTGTTTGAAGTATAAATTTGTTCTAATTTCCTTGCAATGAATTTGGTAACACATATTCATCTCAATACTTGCAGTATAGTAGTCCAGGCTTGGTATATAGTTGCATATGATGATCTGGTTTCCTTTAAAGTGACTCTGGGTGACTATATTAAGGGTTATCCTGGCACAGGACTAAACTATTCTGATCCATTCAGTGGAGTATAAGTACCTGGGATTTATTCATGCTTGTATCCTTAATGTATTGAATAGCTTTTCCTGTGTGTGTGTGTGTGTGTGTGTGTGTGTGTGTGTGTGTGTGTGTGTGTATTTTACAGGGACAGAGAGAGAATCAGAGAGAGGGATAGATAGGAACAGACAGACAGGAATGGAGAGAGATTAGAAGCATCACTCATTAGTTTTTTGTTGCCATTGCGACACCATAGTTGTTCATTGATTGCTTTCTCACATGTGCCTTGACTGCGGGCCTTCAGCAGACCGAGCCACCCCTTGCTGGAGCCAGCGACCTTGGGTCCAAGCTGGTGAGCTTTTGCTCAAGCCAGATGGGCCCACACTCAAGCTGGTGACCTCGGGGTCTCGAACCTGGGTCTTCTGCATCCCAGTCCAACGCTCTATCCGCTGCGCCACTGCCTGGTCAGGCTCACATATTTTTAACATGTTATTTTGAAAAAACTAAAACCTTAACTTTTATTGGGAGTGCAGCTAAATTTCCTAATCCTAGTATACAAGTACTTGATGTAAATAAAATAGATTGGTCTTTCCACTGTATCATTTAGGGTCGTTCAGTACAGGGTCCCTCTTGGACCAGGGCTCAATGGAGTATTCATGAATAGTGATTTGTTTCTGTATGTTAGTACTGTAAGAAATTGCCCTTAAAATTCCTATGCCATAGAGTATTTTGTCATACTTAATTTCTCTTTTCTGAGATGTCTCTCTGTGTATGCCATGGCCTCATTCCATTCCCTATGGGGCCACCACATATGGGTCACCCAGCATTGTGCCCACAAAGCCATCCCATTTGGAACAGCTAATTGGACCAGGGAAAGGCATCAGAGGAAGCCGGCCAGGAGATCACAGAGTGACCTAGACCACAAGCTCAGACCCATGGGGTTCCTCTGATGACTAATGATTGACAACTACTGAGCTACTCTTTCTTATGGTCTCTGAACGTAAACTGTGTAGAAAATAGCTGCAAAAGGAAACACAGAAAAATGTCAGTAAGTGGATACCATGAGTCAGTAAAATTTATGAAATAGAGTTAAGTGACTGTCAAAAAGCAGAAAATAGTGGCAGAGCTCCCACAACAATAGAACACAGTAGGTTGTCTGTGTGTAGTGAGATTTGTATTAATTAGATTTTATTTTTAAGGATATTTTCTTTATTTCTTATATGTTCTACAATAAGTGAATATTACTTTCATGATCAGAACAATATACTTAAATAACATAAATGCATCGAAATTTTGAAATAAAATGACCAGCTTGATTGGACTAGATTTTTCTTTGTTTATAATCATGATTCTGCAAAAGCTACTGTGCATTTGTTGCTTTCTGAATGAAATACTGATTGGTCAAACCAAAACACAGTTCTTCAGACCTCATATTTAGAGCATTGTATAAAGCCTAGTTTCTGAATAAAAACCAGACACAGAATTTTTTCTTATGTTTTAGTTCAAGGCAGTTGTGGATGGTGGGGAGTTTTAGCATTCATCAAGTTTGATTTTCCAGCTGACTTTGTCTAAGAAAGTAATTTTACATTTTTCAGTGAGTTTTGTCCACTTAGATTTCTCTGTCATGACAGATGTCTTTGACATTCTGACTGGAGCTGAAAGGATTTGAAAATGTGCTTTTGATTCATAAGTCCACAGGGTTAGAGGAATGTGTTTTATTCTGGAAAAAAGCTTTCAGCTTCTTCCTTCAATTAGTAAAAACTAAGCTATGCCAGGTTTATCCAGGTGCAACCTGAATGACTAATAAAGACATATAATTACTATTCCCAAATTTTGCATGGTGGGATGAAATTTCAGAACCTTATTTTAAACTTAGACTTTAAAAATAATTTAGTTTAACTCTACTATTAAAAAGATTAGTAGAGGAGGAGCAAGATGGCGACGGAGTAGGCGGACGTACCAACTTCCAACTCCTAGAACCAAAGTGGATTATAACTCAATTTTAAGAACCATCTGGATAAACCAACTTTGAACTAAACTAAGTGGACTCTTCAACCAAGGAACACAGAAGAAGCCACATTGAGACTGGTGGGAATAGTGAAAACTCGAAGAGGGCTGCCCAGCTCCCTGGAGCAAACGGCAGCCCAGAGAGACCCGCGTGGCGGGAGGAGAGTTTGGCGGAGAGAGAGGGACCTGGGTCCCAGGACCTAAGCCCCAGCCTACAGCCCCAGAGCCTAGAAGAGGTGTTTGGACAGTTTTGAGCTGTGAAACAAGTGAGGGAGCTCCCAGGCCTACAGTGTGGAGTATTAGGTCCCTTCCTACTCTGCTGAAGGTTGCTGAAGGGTATGGTGGTGGCAGGACGCTGAAACATGGTACTGTCAGCATGGGAGGAGGCCAAGTTGGAGTGAGCTCGCTCTAGCCCAGCAGGGACAGAAGGGACGCATGAAAGTGGTCCAGAAGCTGCGGGCCCGCCTGTAATCCCACCTGCGGGGACAAAGCGGGAGGCCAGGATCGGGCAGAGATCTGCTCTGCGACCCTGCGCAAGCCGGCCCTGACCGCAGGGATGCGGCTAGGACCAGGTATGGGCGGGAGCTCACGGCTGAGCTCACGCTAATAGCCCTGCCTGGCTGGAGAAACTGTGGTTTGCCATCCTGTGTGTGTGAGCTGGCTCCGAGTGCGAGGGCGGGGTAGACCCTGAGATGAGCGGAAGCTGGCAGCTGAGCCCATGCTACTATCCCCGCCTGGCCGGAGAAACCGCGGTTTCCCATCCTACGCGAACGCGGCTCCGAACGCGGGGGTGGGGTAGAGTCCGGGATGAGCGGAAGCTCGCAGCTGAGCGGAAGCCAGGAAACACGCCTGGCCCAATAAACCTTGGTTTGCGACCCTGCGCAGAAAGTCCCTGGCTTCGAGAGCGAGGCTAAAGCTCCGGACTGACAAAGGCTCACAGCTGAGAGCATGTCAAAAGCCCCGCCAAACCCGCGAAACTGTGGCGAGCAGGCTCTGACTGCAGGTTCTGGGCGGAAGTCCAGAAACAGGCTGGGTCCGCAGATGAGCAAAGGTGCTTACCTCTACCATTGGTGCTGAGGCTTGTGGCTTGAGTGACAGCCCCACCCGCGGAGGAGAGGCAGAAATCACAGCAAAAGCTGCAGTGGGCCGGCACTGGCAACGCCCATACCCAACCGCCCTAGGCAGAGGCAGAGGGGGTGGTGGGTCTGCAGACAGACCACACCTAGAGAACACAAAGGCAACACCTACTGGACTCCAGTAGCCACAACTTGCTTATACACAGACAAAATGAGCAGGTAGAGGAATGCAAACCAAATGAATCAAGAGAAATCCCCAGAGAAGGACCTGAATGAACCAGATATAACCAAATTACCAGAAGCAGAATTTAGAATAATGATAGTTAGGATGTTCAAAGAAATTAGAACAACAATGGATAGTCATTATGAACACCTAATAAAGAGATAACAAGTATAAAAAACGAAATTGAAATAATAAAAAAGAATCAGACAGAAATGACAAATACAGTATCAGAACTGAAGACCACAATGGAAGGAATTAAAAGCAGGATGAATCACGCTGAGGATGGAATCAGCGAGCTAGAGGACACAATAAACAAAGTTACAGAAGCAGAGAAGAAAAAGGAAAAGAGACTCAAAAAATGTGAGGAAACTCTAAGGGAGCTCTGTGACAACATGAAGACAAACAACATTCGCATCATAGGGGTGCCTGAAGAAGAGGAGACAGGACAGGGAATGGAAACTTTGTTCAATCAAATCATAGCAGAAAACTTCCCTAAATTAAGGCTGGGAAACATTCTACATGTCCAAGAAGCGCACAGAACTCCATTAAAGAGAAACCCAAAAATATCTACATCAAGACACATCATAGTTAAAATATCAAAGCTAATAGATAAAGAAAAAAATTTAAAAGCTGCTAGGGAAAAAAAGGCTATCACCTACAAAGGAGCCGCCATAAGTATGACATCGGACTTCTCAACAGAAACACTTGAGGCCAGAAGGGAATGGCAAGATATAATCAAAGTAATGCAGAACAAGAACCTACAACCAAGACTACTTTATCCAGCAAGGCTAACCTTTAAAATTGAAGGAGAAATAAAGAGCTTCCCAGAAAAAGAAAGCCTGAAGGAATTCATTAAATCGAAACCAATTCTGCAAGAGATTCTAAGGGGCCTGTTGTGAACAGTTTAAAGGGAGGAAAGAATATAGCAAAAGAAGAATACAGCTTTAAAGAATAAAATGGCAATAAACAACTACATATCAAAAAGAACCTTAAATGTAAATGGATTAAATGATCCAATCAAAAGACATAGGGTAGCTACATGGATAAAGAAACAGGACCCATACACATGCTGTCTATGAGAGACACACCTTAAAACAAAAGATGCACATAGACTGAAGGTAAAAGGATGGAAAAAAGTACTTCATGCAAATGGAAATGAAAAAAAAGCCGGGGTAGCAGTACTTATATCTTACAAAATGGTCTTTAAAACAAAGGCTGTAGTAAGAGATAAAAAAAGAACACTACATAATGATGAAGGGCACAATTCAACAGAAAGATATAACTATTATAAATAGCTTTGCACCAAATATAGGAGCCCCGACATATAAAAAACAGACTTTAATGGATATAAAGGGTGAAATTAATAGCAATACTATCATAGTAGGGGATTTCAGTACCCCTCTAAAAACACTGGATAGATCCTCAAGAAAGAAAATTAATAAAGAAACAGCAGAATTAAAGGATATACTATTAGACCAACTTGATTTAATAGATATCTTCAGAACTTTTCACCCTAAAGCAGTAGAATATATATTCTTCTCAAGCGCTCATGGTACGTTTTCTAGGATAGACCGCATGTTAGGACACAAAAAAGGTCTCAATAAATTTCAGAAGACTGAAATCATATCAAGCATTTTCTCTGATCACAATGCCATGAAACTTAAAATTAACCACAAAAGAAAAACTGAAAAATACTCAAACACTTGAAAACTAAATAGCATGATATTAAATAATCAATGGATTAACAATGAGATCATAGAAGAAATAAAAGATTCTAGAAACAAATGATAATGAGCATACATCAACAAAAAATTTATGGGACACAGCAAAAGCAGTGCTGAGAGGGAAATTCATTGCACTACAGGCATATCATAAGAAGCTAGAAAAAACTCAAATAAGCAACCTGACCCTGCATCTAAAAGAACTAGAAAAACAACAGCAAATAAAACCCAGGACAAGGAGAAGGAAGGAAATAATAAAGATCAGTGCAGAAATAAATGACATAGAGGCTAAGGAAACAATACAGAGGATCAATGAAACCAGAAGCTGGTTCTTTGAAAAGGTAAACAAGATTGATGAACCTTTAACTAGACTTACCAAGAAAAAAAGAGAGAGGACTGAAATAAAATTAGAAAGGACAGTGGAGAAATAACAACTGACACAACAGAAATAGAAAGCATTTTAAGAAAATACTATAAAGAACTATATGCCAAAAAATTAGACAATCTTGGTGAAATGGACAAATTTCTTGAATCATATAACCTTCCAAAAATGAATCTGGAAGAATCAGAACACTTAAACAGACCAATTACAACAAATGAGATCGAAACAGTTATCAAAAAACTCCCAAAAAAGAAAAGTCCTGGGCCTGATGGCTTCACAAGTGAATTTTATCAAAAATTCAAAGAAGAACTAACTCCTATCCTCCTCAAGCTATTTCAAAACATTCAAGAAGAAGGAAGACTTCCAAACTCCTTTTATGAGGCGAGCATAATTCTGATCCCAAAACCGGGCAAAGACAACACAAAGAAAGAAAATTATAGGCCTATATCCCTGATGAATTTAGACGCTAAAATTCTCAACAAAATATTAGCCAACCTGATCCAGCAATATTTGAAAAAAATCATACACCATGATCAAGTGGGATTTATTCTGGAGAGGCAAGGCTGGTTCAATATTAGCAAATGAATCAATGTGATTCATCACATAAACAAAAGGAAGGATAAAAATCACATGATAATTTCAATAGATGCAGAAAAGGCATTTGATAAAATCCAGCACCCATTCATGCTCAAAACTCTCAGTAAAGTGGGAATACAGGGAACATTCCTTAACATGATAAAGGCCATCTATGACAAACCCACAGCAAACATCATACTAAATGGACAAAAATTAAAAGCAATCCCCTTAAGATCAGGAACCAGGCAGGGGTGCCCCCTTTCACCACTCTTATTCAACATAGTTCTGGAAGTCCTAGGTACAGCAGTCAGTGAAGAAGAATAAATAAAAGGCATCCAAACTGGAAAAGAAGAAGTAAAATTGTCACTATTTGCAGATGATATGATATTGTATATAGAAAACCCTAAAGTCTCAGTCAAAACACTACTGGACCTGAAAAATGAATTCAGCAAGGTGGCAGGATATAAAATTAATACTCAGAAATCCTAGGCATTTCTATATACCAAAAATGAACTACCAGGAAAAGAAATTAAGGAAACAATCCCCTTCACTATTGCAGCCAATAAAATAAAGTACCTAGGAGTAAATTTAACCAAGGAGGTTAAGGACTTGTACTCGGAAAATTATAAAACATTGATAAAAGAAATCAAGGCAGATATAAACAAGTGGAAGCATATACCGTGCTCATGGCTAGGAAGAATAAACATCATTAAAATGTCTATATTACCCAAAGCAATTTATAAATTCAATGCAATACCAATTAAAATACCAATGACATACTTCAAAGATATAGAACACATATTCCAAAAATGTATATGGAACCAAAAAAGAACATGAATAGCCTCTGCAATCTTAAAAAGAAAAAATAAAGCACGAGGTATCACTCTTCCAGATATCAAGGTTTACTATAAGGCCATTATACTCAAGACAGCCTGGTACTGGCATAAGAACAGGCACATAGATCAATGGAACAGAACAGAGGACCCAGAAATAAACCCACAGCTTTATGGACAACTGATATTTGACAAAGGAGGAAAGAACATACAATGGAGTAAAGACATTTTCTTTAACAATTGTTGTTTGGAAAATTGGACATCTACCTGCAAAAAAATGAAACTAGACCATCAACTTACACCATTCACAAAAACAAACTTAAAATGGATAAAAGACTTAAATGTAAACTGTGAAACCATAAGCATCTTAGAAGAAAACATAGGCAGCAAGCTCTCCGACATCTGTAGCAGCAATATATTTGCCGATTTATCTCCACGGGTAAATGAAATAAAAGGCAAGATAAACAAATGGTACTATATCAAACTAAAACGTTTTTGCACAGCTAAAGACAATAACAACAGAATAAAAAGACAAACCACACAATGGGAGAACATATTCGACAGCACATCTGATAAGGGGTTAATAACTAAAATTTATAAAGAACTTATAAAACTCAACAGCAGGAAGACAAACAATCCAATCAAAAAATGGGCAAAAGAAATGAATAGAAATTTCTCCAAAGAGGACATACAGATGACCAATAGGCATATGAAAAAATGCTCAACATCACTAATCATTAGAAAAATGCAAATTAAAACCACAATGAGGTTTCACCTCACACCAGTCAGAATGGCACTTATCAGCAAAAGAACACAGAATAAGTGCAGTCGAGGATGTGGAGAAAAGGGAACCCTTCTGCATTGCTGGTGGGAATGCAGACTGGTGCAGCCACTGTGGAAAACAATTTTGAGATTCCTCAAAAAATTAAAAATCGAGCTGTCTTTTGACCCAGTTATCCCACTTATAGGAATATACCCTAAGGACACCATATCACTATTTTAAAAGAAGAAATGCGCCCCCATGTTCGTGGCAGCATTGTTCACAATAGCGTAAATCTGGAAAGAGCCCAAGTGTCCGTCTGAAGACGAGTGGATTAAAAAGCTATGGTACATATATACTATGGAATACCTCTCAGCCATAAGAAATGATGACATCGGATCATTTATAACAAAATGGATGTACCTTGATAACATTATACGGAGTGAAATAAGTAAATCAGAAAAAAAGAAAAACTGAGAACAGCATGATTTCATACATAGGTGGGATATAAAAGTGAGACTATGAGACATGGACAAGAGAGTGGTTGTTAAGGGTTGGGGGGGGGAGGGAAGCATCGAGAGGAGGGGAGGGACACAGGGAAAACTAGATAGAAGGTGACAGGACAATTTGACTTTGAGTGACGGGTATGCAACACAGTTGAATGATAAGATATCCTGTAGATGTTTTCATTGTACATATGTACCCTGATTTATTGGTGTCACCCCAGTAAAATTAATAATAATAAAATATAAAAGAAAAGATTAGTAAATATAGTCAAAGACAAGCAACTCACTTGCTAAGATTCTATACAAATTTTTTGACTGAGCATAGGTCACATGCATATCTTCCTATTTCTAGCCATATGAAATTCTGTCCTGCTCCAGGAGAGGCACATTCCTATTCATCGTTTATTCCTCATTGACTAATGAGTACATTCTGTTATACATATCAAATTCATATGCAGGGTGGCACAAAAGTAGGTTTACAGTTGGGATTATGCAAAGCACAGTGTTTATTTGTTGCATTATTATTTATTAATTATAGCATTTTCTGTACAAACAACTGTAAACCTACTTTTGCCCCACCCTGTAATATTTGTTTTGGGAGAACATTTTAGTTTCACAGTGTATGTTGGTATGATAATTTTGAAATCAGTGTATATTTAACATCCAATAGGATTCATTAATATATATGAAATTGTACCTGGTACTCTGCCAGCAGCTGTCCAAAGAACACATTATAAAATTACCGTGGCCTTTCTAAATATTTAATGCCTCACACATAGTCAAAAGAGAGAAAGAGAGAGAGAGAGACTTTGGAGAGACAGAAACTTCATGAAAAGCACCGACACTTTTTTTTTTTTTTTTTTTTTTTTTTTTAGCACTGACATCTTTAATACGTCAGACAAAGCATGTATCAAAAGTGAAAAGCAACCCTGGCTGGTGGCTTAGTGGATAGAGCATTGGCCAAAGTATGGACATCTGGGTTCAATTCCTGATCAGGGCACACAGAAAAAGCTATCATCTGCTTTTCTTTTCCTCCTTCTACTCTGTATCTACCTCTTCCCGTCCTATAGCCAGTAACTCAATTGGTTTGAGTGTGACCCTTGGTGCTAAAGATAGCTCCATTGGAGCACATCAGCCTCAGGCAGTAAAAATAGTTCAGTACTAGTGCATGGGCCCCAGATGGAGTTGCTGGGTGGATATTGGTCAGGTTTGCATGCAGGAGTCTGTCTTACTGTCCCTCTCCCTTTATCTCACTTAAACAAAGAAACAAACAAAATACCAAATATAGAACCACTGTTTCCCAAGTTACAGGAAGACGTGACTATTTTGGAAAGAGCCTTGGAAGGAAAGCACTGTCATGGACCCACCATCTCTGGATTCCCATTGATGAGACATGTTTGTTAAGACAGGGACAGACTTTTCTGAGTGCTGTCATTGTCAAGTTCATCTTTGATCCTTTTATGTCATTGAAAGGCTCCATGATTACTTCAGATCTTAGCATTTCTGATGCCTTTTACTATTCTTGAATTCTTACCCATGTCTGTGAGATGTGCTCCTATTGTTAATCTAGCCTACTACTCTGTTTGCCTAGTAAAATAAAAGAACTGTCAATTTTCCTCAGATTTCCTTTCTTGACTCTCCAACTTGCCTTCTTCTTTCTTTCTATTTATTATGTCTTAGCAATTGTTTCTCTGGCTGTACTTTGGCCAGTTGTATTGTTTTAAGATTATTTGTTTTTTGTTTTTTGTTTTTAGATTTTTTTTTTTTAGATTATTTGGTTTTGATGGTTGCCTATATCCTCAGTTCAAGTCTGAACTCTGCTAGAAAACTCCATGGCCCCACCTTAGACCAGACATTTATACTCACAGCTGCATTTACAGCTACCATTGGTATCTGTGCCCTGTACACCAATACTCTGTCAATAGTTGTTTCTAAAGATTTAACCTCTAAAAGCTCCCCTTGGGTATATGATCTCTAGTAAAAATGAGTATAGGAAGTAACAAGGTGTATATTAATTAAAATGTGTATTAAGGACTCAATGCCAAAAGCTGGATAGAGGAAAGCTTGCCAGATGCACAAGGTTGAATTTTAATTGCATGTGTCTTCAGCAAGAGTCCTGCTGACTGTAGTTCTCAAATATATGACCTTCCCTTAATTTTGTGCTAATACATAAAATTAAGGTCCTGCTTATATTTGCACTTGCCCTTTATGTGATATATATGTATATGCGATAAATGGAGTTTGCATATGTAAAAAAGTTGGGTTTCTACCTGATTCCAGACAGAAATAGTTCTGATTGTGTAGGTGGTTCTGTCCATATACCCGATATGTTTATGTAAAGATGTGTACATTTACATTTATTTTAATGACAAAAATATGTATTTGAGCCTCACCAGGCGATGTCGCAGTGCATAGAGCGTCGGACTGGGATGCGGAGGACCCAGGTTCGAGGCCCCGAGCTCGCCAGCTTGAATGCGGGTCCATCTGGCTTGAGCAAAAGCTCGCCAGCTTGGACCCAAGGTCGCTGGCTCCAGCAAGAGGTAGCTCGGTCTGCTGAAGGCCCGCGGTCAAGGCACATGTGAGAAAGCGATCAATGAACAACTAAGGTGTTGCCACGGCAACGAAAAACTGACGATTGATGCTTCTCATCTCTCTCCGTTCCTGTCTGTCTGTCCTCATCTATCCCTCTCTCTGACTTTCTCTCTCTCATATATATATATATGTTGTTTTTAATATAGTAGTGTTAAATTCTAAGATTTTGCCATTTCTTTGTACAGTTTCAAAAGTAGTCATTATAGAATTTGAAAGTAGACTCGAAGTCTTTTGTGTTTATCTATCTTCTGAGATTAGCTAATTAGACAGCAATGTATCCTTCCAAAATTAAAATTATATAGTGCTGTTTACAGCTGGGTTGCACTGCAAATTATGTTGCCATAGACTGGCCAACCAGCAGACAACTTTCTTAAGCAAGTCAAAGAGGGAAATAACAAAGTGCATACAGTGTTGATAGAATGCAAAAGCCATTCCGTACTTCCTGGTTCCCTGGTGTGTAGTTCAGTGCACTTTATGATTTTGGAGGAATGATAATCAGGGTATTTCTCTCTATGGTCTCACAATTTGATCATGCTTGTACCATGCCCACTTCAAGTAAAAAAAATAATCAGCTTTAAACTGGTAGCATTGTCACTGGGTAGCTAATGCATGTGGATAAGCAACATTGAAATCGGAGCTGAATGAAGCAACATGAAAGGTTGATATACATTCTGGAAGGTCCTGAGCCTCTCTACTGGGTAACATGTCTATGTTCTTACCATTCCTTCTATCAAACACATAACTACTCATTTAAGCTTGTAATAAAGAAAAGGAATTTGGAAAATCTTTCCTAACCATCTGATAGTAAAAACCCCATTAGTTAACTAATCAATTGACAGAGGTTTATCCTTGAAGAGGTGAACAGATTAGGATGTAGGTCTCAATTGAATGTATTTACAGAGTATGGATCAAGAAAGTTGATCCGGCCCTGGCCAGTTGGCTCAGCAGTAGCATGTTGGCCCGCTTTGTAGAAAACCCAGGTTCAGTTCCCGGTCAGGGCACACAGGAGAAGTGACATCTGCTTCTCCACCCCAATCCTCTCTCTTTCTTTCTCTCTCTTTGCCTCCTGTAGCCATGGATCAAATGTTTTGAGGAAGTTGGGCCTGGGTGCTGAGGATGGCACCGTGGCCTCACTTCATTCAGGTGCTAAAATTGCTTGGTTGCCCTAGCAGTGGTGCTGGGGCCCCAGATGGACGAGCACCGCCCCCTAGTGGGCTTGCTGAGTGGATCCTGGTTAGATGCATGTGGACTTCTGTCTGCCTGCTTTTCTGTCTTTCACTTAATAAAAAAAAAAAATGTTATGAAAATATTAAAAAAATAAAAGGAAAGATAGTTGATCCATGTTCCAGGAAACACAGAACATAGTGAAACAGGCACGCAGATTCCGGGTGCTGGGAGAATGAACTGGTAGCTGCCCTGATGACTGCTTTTTTCTCTGGGAAGCAGTCACATCTGGGGAAAGTCAAAGAGAGGAAGGCATATTGCACATTTTAGGAGAGAGGAAAATGTCTGAATTGATTGTCTAAGATAAGGGTTTTTTGTACAATTTAGAAATAAGTATTCTTTAAATAGATGTATTTCTAAATACATAACTCTACAATGACTATGAATGTAAAGTGTGCCTTCTATAGTTAAGTGGTGCCCTACAAATACCTGCTGATACCAGTGCTCCGAAAACATAGCACAAGAGCCTTGTATTAATTTACTGAGTGCATTAATATAATGAAGATAATTCACCTGAAAGGAAACTAATGAGATTAATTTAATTTGAAATGAGTGACAAAGGTTATACTTACAGTTTACTCTTTGAGGTATACCAGTATTAGGAGTGGGACTGAGAGATAAAGCCAACACTCTCTTTATGATTTAATCTTTTGCCTAACTTATCACAGTGTCCAAATTATTAACATATGCTTTCAAACATTTATTTAAAATAGGCCATTTTTTCTGTTTTATTTTTTATGACTTAATGAGTCAATTTTTTCTCAAAAATGAACGTGCTGCTTGAATATTATAGAAAAGATAGTAACGAACTACATTTAAAAAAATATCTGAAGCCATTAAAATGTTCCCTGGTGATATTTAACATGAGAAAATGGGTTGCTATGTATTTAAGTAGTATATAAATAACGAGGATATTGGTGGAATCTTCTCTACTTGGGATTCTGGAACATTCCTGTTGAAATTGTTTATAGCCACAGATTGCATATATTGTTAACTGAGAGATAAAGTATGTCTTACAAAATACGTTTTTTTTTTTTTTTTAGTGAGAGGAGGGTGGCAAAGACAGATTCCCTTATGCAGCCCAACCAGGATCCACCCAGCAAACCCACTAGAGAGTGATGCTCTGCCCATCTGGGGCATTGCTCCATTTCTTAGCAACTGAGCTCTAAAAGCCTGAGGCAGAGGCCATGGAGCCATTCTTAGCACCCAGGGCCAACTCACTCAAACAAATAAAGCCATTGCTGTGAGAGGGGAAGAGAGAGAAAGAGAGAGAGAGAGAAGAGGGAGAGGTGAAGAAGCAGAGGGTCACATCTTCTGTGTGCCCTGACTGGGAATTGAACCAAGGACATCCACACCCTTGGCCAATACTCTACCACTAAGCCAGCTGGCCAGGGCCCGAAGTATTTTTTTTTTCATGATAGAATTAATTAATTAATCTACGTTTTAAAACTTTTTTATTGATTTTAATTTATTGTGTTTACATATATTCCAGTGTCCCACCGAATATATCTCCCCCACCCCGGTGTTTTCCTCAACATGCCCTTTGTCCCCCTCCACCCAACGCCCTCCCCCTTCCCTTCAGGATTTGCTCTTCTCTCTATAACACTGTGTTATGTATATATAATTTCACCAATCTTTTGCCCTTCTCTGGTTTCATCCTCTCATCTGCCTTTCTCTCTGTCCGCTTTTCCTCTTGTCCCTTTGATCCCACCTATGCCTCTATTCCATTCCTCAGTTTACATTGTTCATAGGATTCCTCAAATGAGTGAGGTCATATGATAGTTTTCTTTCTCTGCCTGGATAATTTCAGTTAGCATAAGAGTTTCCGGGTGCATCTGTGTTACCGTAAAAACTATGATTTCCTTCTTTTTAATGGCCATGTAGTATTCCATGGTGTATATGCACCACTGCTTTTTAATCCAGTTGTCCACTGACAGACACTTGGGCTGTTTCCAGATCTTGGCTATTGTAAACAATACTGCCATAAACATAGGGGTGCATTTCTTCTTTTAAATCAGTGATTTGGTATTCTTAGGATATATTCCTAAAAATGGGATGGCTGGGTCAAAAGACAGTTCCATTTTCAATTTCTTGAGGAATCTCCATAATGTTTTCCACAGTGGCTGCACCAGTTTGCATTTCCACCAGCATTCCAGGAGGGTTCCATTTTCTCCACATCCTTGCCAGCACTTAATTATGTATTGTTTTGTTAGAGCTCCATTATGACAGGTGTGAGTTGATACCTCATTGTGGTTTTAATTTGCATTTCTCTAATGATTAGTGATGTTGAGCATTTTTTCATCTGCATATTGGCCATCTGTATGTCCTCTTTGGGAAGTGTCTATACATTTCGTTTGCCCATTTTTTGATTGGATTGTTTATCTTCCTGGTGTTGAGTTTTACAAGTTCTTTATAAATTTTGGTTATTAACCCCTTATCAGACGTATTGTTGAATATGTTCTCCCATTGTGTGGTTTGTCTTTTATTCTGTTCATATTGTCTTTAGCTGTGGAAAAGCTTTTTTTTTTTTAAGAAAAAATTTCTTTTTATTTTATTCATTTTAGAGAGGAGACCCAGAGTGAGAGAGAGAAGGAGAGAGAGAGAGAGAGAAAGGGGGGAGGAGCTGGAAGCATCAACTCTCATATGTGCCTTGACCAGACCAGTGCAGGGTTTTGAACTGGCGACCTCAGTGTTCCCAGGTCGACGCTTTATCCACTGCGCCACCACAGGTCAGGCAAGTTTTTTAGTTTGATATAGTCCCATTTGTTTATCCTGCCTTTTATTTCATTTGCCTGTGGAAATAAATTAGCAAATATATTGCTGCGAATGATATCAGAGAGCTTACTGCCGATATTTTCTTCTAAGATGATTATGGTTTCATGACTTATATTTAAGTCTTTTATCCATTTTGAATTTATTTTTGTGAATGGTGTTAAGTTAGTGGTCTAGTTTCACATTTTTGCAGGTAGCTGTCTAATTTTTCCAACACCATTTGTTGAAGAGGTTGTCTTTACTCCACTATATACTCTTAACCTCCTTTGTCAAATATCAATTGTCCATAAAGGTATGGATTTATTTCTGGGTTCTCTATTCTATTCCATTGATCTATATGCCTGTTCTTATGCCAATACCAAGTTGTTTTGAGTATCATGGCCTTGTAGTATAACTTGATATCAGGAAGTGTGATACCACCCAATTTATTCTTCTTTTTCAAGATTGGTGAGGCTATTTATTCATGTTCTTTTTTGGTTCCATCCAAATTTTTGGAATATTTGTTCTATATCTTTGAAGTATGTCATTGGTATTTAAATTGGAATTGCACTTAAATTATAAATTGCTTTGGGTAATATAGACATTTTAATGATGTTTATTTTTTTTATCCATGTACATGGTATATGCTTCCACTTGTTTGTATCTTTCTTGATTTCTTTTATCAATGTTTTATAATTTTCTGAGTACAAGTCTTTAACCTCCTTGGTTAAATTTACTCAAGGTACTTTATTTTTTTTGTTGCAGTAGTGAAGGGTATTCTTTTCTTAATTTCTCTTTCAGACAGTCCATTGTTGCTGTATAAAAATGCCTCTGATTTCTGAAGATTAGTTTTATATCCTGCCACCTTGTAGAATTCATTTATCAGGTCCAGTAGTTTTCTGACTGAGACTTTAGGGTTTTCTATGTACAGTATCATACCATCAGCAAAAAATGATAGTTTTATTCTTCTTTTTTAATTTGGGTTCCTTTTATTTCTTCTTCTTGTTTGATTGCTATGGCTAGGACTTCCAAACTATGTTGAATATGAGTCTTGAAAGGGGGCACAACTGTCCTGTTCCTGAACTTAAGGGGATTGCTTTTAGTTTTTGCTCATTGACTATGATGTTGGCTTTGGGTTTGTCATATACGTTGAGGTTTGTTCCCTGTATTTCTACTTTGCTTAGAGATTTGATCATAAATGGGTGCTAGATTTTATCAAATACTTTTTGTACATCTATTGATATAATCATGTGATTTTTCTTCTTTCCTTTGTTTATGTGTTGAATCATATTGATTGATTTGTGAATATTGTACCAGCCTTGCCTCCCCAGAATAAATCCCACTTAATCATGATATATGATCTTTTTCATGTATTGCTGGATGCAATGTGCTCTTATTTTGTTGAGAATTTTAGCATCTAAATTCATCAGGGATATAGGCCTATAGTTCTCTTTCTTTGTAGTGTCCTTGCCTGGTTTTGGAATACGATTATGCTTATCTCATAAAAATGGCTTGGAAGTCTTCTTTTCTCTTGAATTTTTTGAAATAGCTTGAGAAGGATAGGAGTTACTTCTTAGAATATTTGGTAGAGTTCACCTGTGAAGCCATCTGGCCCCAGTCTTTTGTTTGTTGGGAGTTTTTTGATAACTGTTTCAATCTCATTTGTTGTAATAGGTCTGTTTAGGTTTTCTGATTCTTCCAGATTGATTTTTGAAAGAGTATATGTTTCAAGAAATTTGTCCATTTCACCTAGGTTGTTTAATTTTTTGGCATACAGTTCTTCATAGTATTTTCTTACAATGCTTTGTGTTTCTACTGTGACAGTTGTTACTTCTCCATTCTGATTTCTAACTTATTTATTTGAGTCCTTTCTCTTTGTCTCTTGGTGAGTGTGGTTAAAGTTTCATCAATCTTGTTTACCTTTTCAAAGAAACAGCTCTTGGTTTCATTGATCTTCTCTATTGTTTTTTGTGTTTTTTTTAGCCCCTATGTCATTTATATCCCCTCTGATTTTTATTGTTTTCTTCTACTTCCTGTGGTCTTTACTTGCTGTTCTTTTTCTTGTTCTTTTAGATGAAGGATTAAATTGTTTATTTGAGCTTTTTCTAGTGTCTAAGATATGCCTGTAATGCTATGAACTTTCCTCTCTGGACTGCTTTTGCTGTGTCCCATAAATTTTGAGTTGTTGTATGTTCATTTTCATTTGTTTCAAGGACATTTTTTATTTCTTCCTTGATCTCATTTTTAAACCATTCTCTATTTAATAGCATGCTATTTAGTCTCCAAGTGCCTGAATGTTTTTCAGTTTTTCTATTGTAAGTTGATTTCTAGTTTCATGCCATTGTGGGCAGAGTAGGTGCTTGATATGAGTTCAGTCTTTTTATTTTTATTAAAACTCACTTTGTGTCCTAACATGTGGTCTAACCTAGAGAATGTACCAAGAGCACTTGAAAAGAATGTATATTTTACTGCTTTAGGGTAAAAAATTCTAAAGTCATTAATTAAATCCAATTCATCTAGTGTGTCCTTTAAGTCTATTAATAGTTTCTTTGTTAATTTTTCTTCTTGAGGATCTATTTATTGATGTTAGTGGAGTATTGAAATACCCTACTATTATAGTATTGCTGTTGAATTTGCTCTTTATGTCCATCAAAATCTGCTTTATATATTTAGGTGCTCCTATATTAGATACATAGATATTTATAATGGTTATTTCTTCCTTTGGATTGCTCCCTTTATCATTATGTAGTGACATTCTTAATCCCTTTGTTTTAAAGTCTATTTTTTCAGATATAAGTATTGCTTTTTCAGCTCTTTTTAAAATTTCTATTTGCGTGAAATATTTCTTTTCATCCTTTACTTTCAGTCTATGTGTCCCAGTCTGATGCTGTATCTGATGTGTCACCTCCTGGTCAGACTGACAAATCTAACATACTTTTAATGCTAAGAATTCTCAACAAATTGAATATAGAAGAAATGTGCCTTAATATTTTAACTTTTAATTTACGTTTATTATCTCTTACTATATAAGTTGTAGATTAAAGAAATGCATTAATGACAAAAAGATGGTAGCTGATTCATGTAATATTTAAGACCTCAGTCTTGATTTCATTGACATCAGTCCTTAAGACTAAAGTCATATTATTTATTACTAAAGTCAAATTAAGTGATTTGGGGTTCTGATTAATAGTTTACATAATTAATTTTTTGCAGAATGGGACTGTGTTGTGTCTGCACTAATGGGCTAATTTGTCAGGGCACTCTAGATTACCTAACATGATAGGAAGCAAAATATGCACATATTCAACTGACTGGAAAGGACAAGTGTTATAGTTGGTGAATGGAGGATGAAGATTTTGCCCTTTGAAATACAGCCATGCTTTGTCAGATAACAGTTCCAACACTAATTTCCAAGGAGAGCAAAAAACACAATGGAAGAAGGGCTTTGGGTGAAACTGAAATTTGCCAGGAACTGCTGACCTCTAAGAGCTTTATTCCATTATGTAATTGATTGCTTTCAGGAGAGGAGAAAGGAGTTTTCCATATTGAATGTGATGGCATGTGACATAAATAAAGGGTAGTTAGAAGAATATGTGTGTAACTAGAAACTACTCTAGGTGTTTAAAATGAATTTAAAATTAAATTCAAATTCTTATGATAATAAAACCTAATATGGTTACTGTCATTAACATATTTCTTCTCCTGCTAAAACCTCTAAAAATTATTTACCCTGTCCCTTAAAAGTTTGTTACCAAAAACAAAACTAAAATAAAGATTCTCTGTCTTTCATCAGTACTAGTTTTATTCTTTCTTAGTTATTAGAAGGGGAGGGATTGTGCTGAAGGAAGGGAAAATTATTTTAGCACCAAGGGCTTGCTGCAGGCCACATCTTTTTCTGAGACTTTGACTAGAGTCAGCAATAAATTTGGGAGCGACCTTATTCTTCTCATCCATTTAGTGAATTGTATAGGATCCTGAGATTACAAAATGGTGTAAAAAAAGGGAGCTCTTTTGGACTGATTAAGAATGTAGAAAGATTATTTCTATAGGTACAGAATGTGTATAATGAAAACACTATTGTGTACTCTTTGGAAAAGTATAATTTTTACCTTGTTTTATTTATTTATTTTTTGTTTCTTTTTTAGGGGAGTGGATAATCTAATATTGCAGTTCATTTGAATATGCGAGCTTTGAAGTATCAATGTCACTTCCAGGAACCTTCATAATGATATTTCTTATTTATTCCAATGAAATAAAGCTAACATTCTGAAAATAATAAAGTGCCTAAAATATTATGTAGCTTCTTATAATATTATTCTGCTTTAAAAAGGAAGCACATGTATGTAACAAGATGGAAAAGCTAGATGATTTGGTTGGTAAGTAGGTAAGAGAAACCAAGGGAGAAATAGGAAGGGTTGGTGAATGTATAGAAGGAACAAAGCAAATATGTATAAAAGAGAAATGGAAATGCTATATGTTAAACTTGGTGATTATTTGTGTGAATTAAATTCTTGTAAATAAGGGAGATAATTTAAATTTTCTTTATACATTTTAGGTTTCCTTCACAAATCATAATATAACTTTTGAAATAAAGTAAATATTTTATACATGCATTTACTTTTCTTATTGGGGCTACTCTGATATTTAAATTGAATTGAATTTATTAATATGTTTCCTTACCTTATTTGAAAAAAATATTAAGGTTTACAAGGATAGATAAGATTCAACAAGCCAGCATAAGAATAATGTTTGGAAAAAATAAACAATAGGCAGAAAGTTGTGATCATAAAATTGACTAGTAATGAAGCTTAAAGTGTATAACATAATGACCAAAAATTTAGTTCCATGCTGTCTAGCATATAAAAAGAGCTCAACAAAAGACAATGATATTTATTTTAGGTGCTCCTAAATATATTTATGTGCATATTAATAGAAGTCAAATGACACTTCCCAGACATCATATCTGTAGTGTCTCTGGGACTTTTAAAAACTAATGCATATTTTATAATTTCAGTATTTACTAAGCCACTTTCTTATATGCCCACTGCCCCAACCTCAAGTATTGTCTAAAATCTTTACTGGGTCCACTTGGTCATTACCTTCCCTTCACTTTAGGGCTGTGTTCTGTTCTTTTCATTTTTTAAATATATACTTAAACAACCTGGACCATGTTCAGAGGAGTGTGTCTGGAATAATGATTACACTCTATGTGACAAAGTGTTGAATAAAGCATTTAGTTGGAGAGGTCTAGAAATAAAAAGCATGGGCACAAGAGCTGCATAGATCTTTTTTCAGTACTTAAAGATATACTGCCTTGTAGAAAATGAATGAAATAAATGAATAAACTCAGCCCTGCAGTTGGAGGTTAAGAGGATGCTAGATTTGGGTTTGAATTAAGAAGAGATATTCTAGTAATTACCAGATCTGTCCACTGGTGAAATTAATTGTCTCACAAAGTGATGCTTGCTATTCAGTTTTAACTGAATTACTACAGATCAGGATTTATATACTGGAAAAGTTCTTGGACTAGACAATTCTAAGATCTTTAAAATATCATATCTATGGTCAGGGTTTCTTTTAGTATGCTTAGTAATTGAGAGATAGAAAATTAATGTGAAACATTATGAAACACACACAAACACAAGCATAGTATTTTTTTAAGGTGAGAAGAGGGGAGACAGTGAGGCAGACTCCCACAAGCACTCCAACTGGGATCTATCCAGCAACACAATCTGGGGCCAATGCTCAAGTACTGAGCTATTTTTAGTGTGTGAGGTTGATGTGTCCCAACGGAGCTATCCTCAGTGCCCAGGGCCACACTCAACCCACTCGAGCCATTGGCTGTGGGAGAGAAAGAGGGAGAAAAGAGGGAGAGGGAGGAGGAAAGAAGCAGATGGCCGCTTCTCATATGTGCCCTGACAAGGAATTAAACCGTGGACGTCCATATGCCGAGCCGATGCTCTATCCACTGAGCCACCGTCCAGGGCCAAGCATATTTTTATTTATTAATGTAGGATGGGGAAAATGAGATTATTTAACAATGAAAAATTGGATAACAGTAACTTTGTGACTCCTCTTCTCTTGGGAGATTTTAAAGCTGTTTGTCAAACCAAAGTTTTCAAGTATTTGTAGAATTCAACTATTTACCAAAAATAAAACAATAGTAAACAAACAAAACAATTTAGCATGTTGTAATAGAAATAAGTTAGAAAATACCTTTCCTTTTACAATATGTATGAATCAACAGCTAAATTGATTATCCCATGTTTTCATTTTCTAGAGCATTTTCTAACTGGAAAGCCTCGGGCAGTGTTTTTAAAGAATGGCATTTATTTGAGATCTGACTTAATAAAGATAGCACCTGGCCAAGATCCCTGAAATGGGAGATGAGCAGATTGCTCTGTGCTTTACTGCTAACTTAACTCTTGCATTCATACTATTTTACAAGAAAGACTTAAATGGGAACACTTTTTTCCTTCTTTTTACAAGGGGCAGTTACTCTGAAAACTTAAATGAAACATACTGGAGTAAAGTGGCATAAATTTTTTCTGTCTCATTAATTAAGTTTCAATCTGCATGCGAACTCTGCCAGGAACATTATTTTAGGTTGATTAAACAAATACATACTAGGTTTTTAAGGGAATGAAAATCAAATGACATCAAATAGTAGAGATTTAGGGCTATTCTTCATGCCAATTCACTGTGATTCTTCATGAACTAATATCCTGCATAAGAAAAGGATCCAGGAATGCTGTGATAGTATTAACCTGTGCTTAGAGATCTAAGGAACCCAGCAAGGGATGGGAAGCTTTCAGGAGCCAAGGGACAAGTCCATGAGTGTCACTCATCCTGGAGAAACACAAATACTAGCACCTGGGCATGGGTTTGTGTGACCAGGGGTGGACATAAAGGGACCCAGGGATAAAAGGCCACTAAGTACAGTGGAGTCAGTGACCCTAGCACATGATTACTACATATGGAGTCAGGAACCCCCCAAAAAACATTCTGTTTATTAGTAGGTCAGCGTGTAGATTATGTACAAAGTACACCTGGCTTGGAAGAATGAAGTTTGATACTGAAGTGATGTAGTGAAGAGTCTACCTAAACCATTCCGCCTGAGTCCAATGCTCTCTGGGTGGGCAATAGACAAACAATGGCTCCTTACAGCTTTAGGACTGGGAATCTAAATGATACAGAAAAATCACAGCAATTTTTTTACTCTTCCAAAGGCCTTGACCTCTCTATGATGTTAATCATATTTACTTATGGTCTCCAACACTTTGGTGGCCAAACCAGATCAGGTTGGGTCTGTGACCTAACTTGCTGCAAATACACATACTCTGGGTACTGACCCTCCATTCTAGGCCCCATATTTTCTCTTCCCTTCTTGGAATAAAAATTTAAAAATAAGACAAGCACTAGAAGAAATCAAATCTTGTTCAATGTCATCATGACCTTGCACCTCCAGCTACATTAATGCCTTTGGGAAAATAAATTTAATTATGGTGGTGACAAAAAATAAATAAAAGTAGGATAAGCAGGCACTTGTAACTGCCTTAATATTCATGTAAACTACATTTTGAACATTAGTATTCTGAGTCTTCATTACTGCAGGATGTCTATGAAGCTGGATTTGGAATTTGATTAGAGTACTGTCTGAATTATTGCTAATAAGGCAAGTAAGTTATTCTCAAAGCTGAGCAGGAAACCCATATAGTTTATTCTAAAAAAAATGAGACCTGTAAGAGTAATAATCAGAGCTGTATAAATCACTCATACTCTAAAAGAAAAGCAGACAAACACCATTAAGTGAAAATGGGATTTTAGACAGTGTATTCACCATTTGTACTCAGTTTTCTATCCTGGAGTTGACTGTTGTCTGTCAGTTGCTTTTCCTCAGCAAACATCAAGTCTATGGACAAGTATACTTAATTATGTGAGCTGGAATACTCAGCATATGACAGGCCTCATCAGTTGACTTGTCTTTTATTTACACTGTTATAAATTTTGCTAAAATCCAAGTCAAAAGAGGGGCGCTATTTTTCTAGGAAATAATACTTGCAATTAAAGACTTGATTTTGAATGAAGAAGATATATGTAAATATTATAGAAAGGTTTAGCTGGCTGGTTTTGCTACATTTTAGCTTTATGAGGGACTATAGGAAAGCCATTCAACAAAAACAGATCTCAGCTTCCTCATCTGTGACATTAGGAAATTAGACTTGATAATGTAGAGGGACCATTCCTTCTAGTGAGCCATAGATAATTGATGAATAGACATGTTTGCAGTTTAATTTTGTGTACTTGATGTCATTTGAATTACTTTTAAGGGGTCCTCTTTTAAAAGGCCCCATATTTTCTCTTTTCATATTTCCCCACGTTTGTGTGTGTATATATCTTTTAAGTTAGTGCTTACAACAGGGGAACAATTTTGTATTTAAGGTAACATTGAACAATGTTGGGAAGCATTTCTGATTGTCAGAGAGGAGGGTGGCTCCCGTTTTTAATAAGCTGGTCAGTTTGCCTCAAATAAGGTGCAATAATAAATATTGAGGGACTCTGAAAAATATTAATATCAAATATGTATTTGGGTGATGGTGATAATATAATGTATCTGTTAGAGTATACTGTAGGTATTAGACAGCACTAGCAAGAACAACAAAAACACAGACTTTACCAGAGCAAATAGAAACATATGTCATAAAACTTAGGTACTAAACTTATAGACCTTAGTCTTAAAGAAGATTTTATGAATTTGATCTCAAAGGTAAAGGAAATAAAAACAAAAATAAATCAATGGGCCTGACCAGGCAGTGGCGCATTGGATAGATTGTTGGACTGGGCTGTAGAGGACCCAGACTCAAAACCCTGAGGTCACCGACTTGAGCACGGGCTCATCCAGCTTAAGCATGGGGTCTCTGGCTTGAAGCCCAAGATCACTTACTTGAGCAAGGGACCACTCACTCAGTTGTAACCCCCCCCACCCCCCGTCAAGGCACATATGAGAAAGCAGTTAATGAACAACTAAGGTGCTGCAATGAAAAATTGATGGTTCTTATCTCTCTCTCTCATCTGTCTGTCCCTGTCGCAACCCCACGTCTCTGTCACTAAAAAAAAAGAAGAAAAAGAAAGAAATCAATGCGACTGTATCAAGAAATCAATGCGACTGTATCAAACAAAGAACTTTTGCACAGTAAAAAAACTACCAGCAAAACAAAAGGGTAACCAACGAAAGAGAAAAAGATATTTGTAAACAATTTCAATCCAAAATATATAAGGAACTTATACAACTCAACACAAAACAAACAATCCAGTTCAAAAATGGGCAGAGGACTTGAACAGATACTTTTCCCAAGAAGATATACAAATGGCCAACAGTTGTATGAAAAGATGCCCAACTTCATTAGCTATTAGGGACATGCAAATCAAAACCACAATGAGATACCACTTCACACATGTTAGAAGCTGTTATCAACTAGTGTTGAAGATATTGTAGAGAAAAAAAGAATCATTATTTTTAACTTTATTGCCCTCCCCCCAATAAGGTACATAAAGTGATATTTTTTAGCAGAAAGAAGCTCTATGGAGATCATTTAAAATTGTTCTCATTTAAAATGTTCTCAACACATGCTCTACAAGTGTAATCTGAAATATTTGGGACCATGTTCTATTCTGAGCCAAGAACATTGATTGGATTTCAAATTTCAGTGAATTTCTATGGCAGTGTGGACAAGTGTTTAAGAGCTCAGACTCTAAAAGTAGATGGACATCGGTTTGAATTTCTGTCATGTCTGTAATTAACGATGTATAAGCATATTGGTTGTCTTCCAAATCTTCAGTAAGTTACTCAGTGTTGTCAGACTAAAAATAATACTCTCAAAAGAGTTGTTCTGAAAATCCAATAAGATTGTGTATGTGTGTGCGTTTAGCGGTGTGTTTAGCTGCTTGATTAGTGTTAGCTATTATTATCTTACTATTATTTCATTGTTGTTAATACTGTATTATATATTTGGACACAAGTAATTCATTATTAAGCTTTTTCATTTTCTTCTTTAAATGTATACAAATGTGAGTTGTTTGAAATGAATATCCAAGATAATTTTGAAGGGAAGGATGTGCAAAAATAATGATGACATAATGTCCAAGGGATATACAGGAAGGTAGAAGAGTAGTTAGTTGCCTTTTTTTGAAAACGCAGGCTAACCTTTTTTCAAATGGCTATCTCTCCCTGAAACAGCCCACTTTCCTTTAGCTACTTGATAAGCACTAATTCATTTTTCATAACTTTGCTCAGGGCGATTTTCTTGATCAGAACTTTTTTTAACCTTTTATCCTTTGCACCTATCTTTTAAATCCTCGTAGAACTGACCACTCTTCCCTCGAACCTAGGCTCCAACTGGTTTTGATCATCACTTAGGTTGATGGTCAGAAATATATATATGTATATAATATTATTATATTAATAACATATAATGTATAATATTATGTTAATATATTATATATTTTCTAGCTAAATACTTGCCTCTAACATAGTTTAATTGTTCATTATTAATTTCATTTTTTGGTTATGTCTTCTAAGAGATATCGGAAACTCGAGTTTTGAGGCTATGTATTACATTCTTATTTCAAAAACATATAATAAGTAACTAAAGTGTTTTGAATTGAGTTGACTTTAAAGAAATAATTCTTTTTTTTTAGTTCATCTTTTTAATTTACTGAAAAGAAAAAGTACAATTTTAATTCTTAGGGATAAGTACCTATTTAAAGACAGATGTTATTAGATGTATTCAATTAGAGGAAAGCAGTTTTGCTGACAGTGTTTGGATCAGCTAAATAAGTATGAGGCAAGAGACCAAGAGTTCCCAAAGTTCTATTTCCAACAGTAGACTGACTTAAGTAACTATTCTGGCACAAAACACAAACAAAACCAATGTTGGAATGCATACACATATACAGAGTTAGTCTTCTTTTATAAAATTCTGATATGCATGAATTTAGTTTCCATGGATTAGCTAAATAGCATGGCTCAAATTTTAGTTACTGTGGAGCTGGGTATAATTTGCATAACATACAAATTTTACTGCTAGCTCTTCAGTCCTCAGATCTCTGTAAATAAAACATGTGTATCGTGATCAGTGACCAGTCACATTACTACGTCACAGTCTGTGAATAAGATATATGTCACTTATTCAGTTCACAGAAAGTCAAAGCATATAGTGGTGTTGCCTCCTTGTGTCAAATTAATGAACCCATATGATATTTTACAAAAATAAATAATCAAAAGAAGAAAATGCCAATAACGATAAAAGTGTATTAAACAAATGAGAAGTGATAAAGCTTGAAGTGAAAGTTGAATGGAATATAAATGATATTGTACAAGAAACAGTGGATGTGGGAATGTTGACATCACTGCCAATTAAGCATTTCCAGATGTGAAGCCAGAGGAACTCAGTGAAGGAAACTTATTTGCATAAATGAGGAAAGTGGCTTTGGGAAAAACAGACAAAGTGTCCCAGTTAAAGTGACACGGCCTAAAAAACTTCACACTGAAGAAACTGTTGGAGATTATTCATAATATTTAAAGCACAAAGGATAAATTGTTGGAAGCAGGTTCAAACAGAAAGGAGTATGGTAATTCAGCAGGGCATAGAAAAGATATTTTGTAACATTAAATTATACAATGAGAAAAAATGACAAGCATTGTTCAAATATTCTTAATGAGTTTATGACAAAATAGTACAAAACAAAACAAAAAAAACAAACAAAAAATCTTTAAGCCTCAATGTTGCTTATGTTTTAAATACATCACCCTAAATAAATACTAGTTTTACTACTTCTTTTATTTTCTCCTATATTTATAACCAATGAGAAGAGATTTCTTAATGTTTTGAATTATTTTCAAAGACCACACAACAATCATAATTTTCCTATTGATTATTAAAATATGTATGTAAGTGCAAACATCATAAACATTTTTTACAGTCTCCCATTAACTATGTATAAAGTGGGCACTGCCTGTATATTCTTATTGATGTAACTGAATTTACAAGAAAGTAAAGAGAATTTTGTGGAATAGTAAGAAGCACAAGTGCTGGACTATATATGTTAGCAGTGATACCAAACTTTGAGTTTTTAAGGGACATGGACATTCTAGACAAATGGATAAAAATGAGAAAGGCATAACATCATTGTGGCTTGAGCAAAGGGAACACTGATGGACAAAAGCTGCAGGAAATAAGAGGTAAAATATTAAAGTTGTTGAGATTTTGGAGTTTCTCTTATTTAGCAGATGCATTTTATGTTTTTTAAGTAAAAGCAGTTGGGCAGATGTTATTGGAAGTGACAGTACTTTTTGTTTGTTTCTATGGAACAGCTCAGATAATGAAGAGATTAGGGCAAAACAATTTTATTTTCAGAGGTATCAATAAAAATCCCTTCGTAATACAAAATAAAATGAATACATTGAGTTTAGAAATATTATAAAAATCTGTTATCTCATTTGAGAAGTGATCATTCTACAGTGACATGTTGAACGTATTCCATGAGCTTACCTTTGTTTTCAGCATTACATATAAACTAAGTGCAGTGAATAAAATGAATGGTATTTGGTTTGAATTCCTATCTACAAATTTAGCTGTAAATGCTTACGATTTTGATGTGATTGTTTTTTGATTTTGAGACAAATTGTAAATAGATTATTTCAATATATTTTTATAAATGTTATTGAGTATAACAAATAAACAGTATGTCAGAATGCTTGTGTGATACAATTATTAAAGCATTGAGTTAATTAATGGGTTGTAAGTCTTAATTAGAAACACCTGATTTTAGATCATTGACAGAGTCTTTGGCAGAACCCATCAGTGCTCAAGTAATAGATAGATTATATCAACCTCTTTAAACAACATTGATTAAAGCCCATTTAGAGCCTTCTAAGGTTTTTTACATTTGGATACACCTGGGGATAGGTAGGGGAGAGTACTGAAAAAAAATAAGAAAAATGTAAAAGAGAAAAACCAAGACTTGGAGAGTTTTAAAAACATGGAAAGCCATTTGTCTAACTTAAAGTTTTCTGGTTCTGAACTTTCATTCAGTTGGTGTGCACAAGGATTGGGATCTATGTGAAAGACTTTCTAAATGAACTGTATTCAGTTCAATTAATAGTGTTTTCTCCCAAAATAATAGTAATTTATTCTACCAACCAACAATCAATACAAATTTTAGGTTTGATAACCAGTTAGATATGAAAATTTCATAAAATATATAATACATTATTTGTCTAAGGGAAGCAAAGGATTATTATACTGGTGATTAAACACATGACTTCAAGAATTAAGTCAGAATATATTTATTAATAATTATGTACCAAAAGTGTGTACTTTTTAGAATCATAAATGTCATCTAGTCCAGTCCCCTACATGATTTCATCTGATGAAAATTTTCATGGAAAAGATGATGTTTGAATTGACTCCAAATTAGATTAGCCATTTCCTATTTCCATGGAGCCTGTTGGTGACTTACACTTTTCTGGTGTGTAGAAGACAGGAAACTTGGCTCTGTTTCTGCTGTGTAGCCCCTTTCCAAAGGCAAGCCACCTTTGAGCCACTTACGTAGGTGTCCAGCTGCAATTTTTGCATATTTTAGGGCAGATTATACTGTGGCCCAGAGCTCTGCCCAGCCTTATCTTATGCCCAGGCACTTTCTTCTGCCTCACTACTTATTTGGAGTACAGTATTTATTGCCCAAGGAATCGGAATCCATCTCAGTTCTACCCAGGAGATTTCAAAGCATGACATAGATTCAAAAAAGGGAGTCTGTGGATGCCAAGTATAGTGGAAGTGATTAGAAAAAGGCCTTCTTCAGTTATGTTAATTGTGTAAGTGAAGTGTGTTTATAGATCTAGCTTGAGTCGAAGAGAGCAGAGCAGTTTCTGTACCTGAGTGTTCAGATTGGTAAACAAAACTTTAGTATTAAATTATTTATGATTACGACTGTCTCACAGATAAATGTCTCTGTGGTGCTTTTTATAACTAGAAATGATGCCGGATAGGTCAGCAGATGGCAACTTAAATATTCATAACCCGTATCCTCTACCTTAATCATGTAGTAAACAACAGCTTGCGCTACAGTGGCGCACACTAAGAATATGACTAGTATGTTTAAGTTTGTTTAATAGAAAAAAAAGATGTGAAGTTTGAAGGAAATAAATGACTGTTTCGGTAGTATTATAAAACTGTCACTAAAAAAATGGACAATAGTGATACATTAAATATCAGCCTTAATGAGCAGTGGAATTCTGATACATGTTTACAAGATGGATGAATTTTGAAAAAAAAATATGCTAGCATTTTGCCAGACAAGGTACCTAAAACAGTCAAATTCATAGGACAGTAGTATAATAGTTTCCAGGTCCTGGGGACAGGGAGTAATGAGAAATTATGTTTAATGGGTACAGAGTTTTACTTTGAATTGATGAACAACTTCTGGAGATGGACAGTGGTTATGGTTGCCAATGATGTGAAGGGACTTAACACTAAACATTGTTCACAATGGAAAGTTTACGTTATTTATATTTTACCACAAGAAAAATGCTGAAAATATTTTTATCTTAAGGAATATACTCTACAAAGCACAGCTAACAAAACAATTTCAGAAAGTTTTCCTGCATATGAATAACTTCCGTTTTATTTGGGGCTTTAAGGGATGCAGTTCAATTTCCCTGAGCTGGATTCCTTTGTCTTCTTCTGAGGTGGCAGTTATTAGACAGAAATGAAATGCTTATTAAAATATTATCTGGTTTTTCAACAGTTGGGAAGAATGATTTTTTTATTAATCTTAAATAAAATATAGACTACAATATATATATTTACCCAGATCGCTGTTCTGAGTTTAGTGCAAAATGACTCTGTTTTTGAACATCTGGAATAAATTCCATTTAAGCACATAAAATCTGTAGACCAAACTTTATAAAAGGAGAAATGAGATGAAGCTTGATAAGCATTTTAGACCATATTAGAAAACTTATGCTGCCCCTCTAAATCGTAGTTTATGCTGAGTTACCACTCTTAAATTATAGAATTGCTGATTTGGATTTTTACAGTAGTAGTTATACATTTTCCAAAAGAATACTTTCAGTGCTTCTTATTCTAACTCTTGATTTTGTGAATCAACTATTTCCTTGGAACATCACTTTTTTCCCTTATTATTATACCCAAGAAATAAACTACCTCTCCTGGAGGAATTTGTTACTTAGAGATAGGTAGCCCTGACCAGGTAGCTCAGTTGGTGGGAGTGTTGTCCTGATGAACCCTAAATTGTGGGTTTAATCCCCAATCAGACACATACAAGAGACAGCCAATGAATGCATTGACGTTTTTTTCTCTCTAAAATCAATCAATAAAGAAAAATTTTAAAAAAGGAGATAGGTAATTGTGTGTGAATGATATTTCCATATTACATAAAAAATTATTTTAGTGATAAAACATTTTCTTTCCTAAAGAAAAAAAATATGTTTATTTTGTTAAGATAATAAAGATTATTGGATGGACATTGTTTTTTTCTTACACTGGTTTTCAGTAAGTTCAATGACATATTCAACTCTATGAGCCACATAGAGCTTCATTTTTCTATTTTATTCCTTTCTTCCCCTTTTAAAGAGATGTTCTACTTGTCTATATTTTCTACTTTATAATTTAGTCTTTGCATATTTTATTATTTCATAAGTCAGTTTCTTATTTACTTTTTGTGACACAGACAGAGAGAGATAGAGCGAGGGACAGATAAGAACAGACAAACAGGAAGGGAGAGAGATGAGAAGCATTAATTCTTCATTGTGGCACCTTAGTTGTTCATTGATTGCTTTCTCATATGTGCCTTGACCGGGGCCATAGCAGACCAAGTGACCCCTCGCTTAAGCCAGATACCTTAGGCTCAGGCTGGTAAGCCTTGTTCAAACCAGATGAGCCCACACTCAAGCTGGCGACCTTGGGGTTTCGAACCTGGGTCTTTCATATCCCAGTCCGATTCTCTATCCACTGTGCCACTGCCTGGTCAGGCATAAGTCAGTTTCTTATTTTAACTCCAAAAATAATTTGAGATAACTAGTAAAGCCAAAGCCAATAAAATAAAATTATAAAGTTAGTTACCAGAAAAAAAAATAGAGTAGAAAATAAAGGCAATGCTAAGATCCAAAGGTTTGGTGTACTGCTTATGCTATTTGAATGCAGAGATAGGAATGTACACTTCCAGCCAGGCACTTTCAAATGCTGTGATTCGTGTGGCTTCATATTAGTACCAGATGTGGGATCTGATAGTATATACTTTGTTGTAGGAAATTGGGAAGATTAAAGTTGGGAATCTTCTATGTGACCAATATATTTCTATTTACAATTCGATGTCAGTTGAACGATCATCTCTTCTAATAAACTACTTCCACCTGTTTGGGGTAAATGAGTACTATGATTAAGCTTGTCTTGACCTGGATCCTTCTGATATCCAGATCAAGACAAGCTTCTTCATAGATTCTTGCATTGTTTTTTATTTTAATTTTATTTAGAAAATTAAATCTAACGGGGTTACACTGATCAATAAGAGTACATAGGTTTCAGGTAAATATTTCTTTAGCATCTTAATTGATTGTGTTGTGTGCCCATCACTCAAAGTCAAATAATTTTCCATTAGCGTATTGTCCCTGTCTACTCCCCTCCGCCAACCCCATCTCCCTGGGAACCACTTCACTTTTACCTATGTCCATGAGTCTCAGTTTTATATCCCACCTATTTGTGAAATCATATAGGTCTTAGTTTTTCTGATTTACTTATTTCACTTAGTATAATGTTTTCAAGGTCTATCCATGTTTTGCAAATGACAATATGTCATCGTTTCTTATGGCTGAGTAGTATTCCATTGTGTATATGTACCACTTCTTTTTTATCCAGTCCTCTATCAAGGGACATTTTGGTTGCTTCCATGTCTTAGCCACTATTATGTGAAGATTTCTTCTTCATGAGGTTTACACTGCTGTAAAGTCTTAGATTTAATGCAGTAGTCTTGTACAGTAAAGTCTGTATAAGTTCTGCCTTATACAAGCATCAAAATCCAAGTCCTTTATTGTAACTAAGTTTAGTGCTCCTGCCTCTTAACAGTAAGGCTTTGACCAGGCAGCTTGACTGGCTACTACTCTAGATTTCCATTTTTATTTCAGTCTTGTGAGCACAACTGGACCATAGCTTTGTGTGTGTGTGTGTGTGCATGTGCACACGTGTGCATATTTCTAGGTGTTATTGTGAATGTGTTTCTGTGTTTACCTAAATCTTGATTTTCTGGGGTTAGATTTTTTTCTGTAGTGTTCTGTACATGTGTGGCTTTAGTTTTACCTGAGAATACAGGTTAGAAAATGAGGAATAATACTGTCTGGATAAAAGGGGGGGGGGTTAACAAGGGTTGAGCACATTGGTTTGTATTATAAACTATTTTTCTAATTTTTTAGCTTACATTTTTAATTTTACATTCATGCTAACAAAATTTTTAAAAATTAACAATATGTCATAAGTACTTTCTTTGATTTAGTGAATCAGAGTTAGATATTCACATGATTTTTGTTACCATCAATGACTTGTATACATATTTTAAAGTGAATCTTGTGAACTCAGTTGTTGTTAGAGTGTTGTCCGGATACACCAAAGTTATGTTTAATCTTCAGCCAGGCCACATACAGAACCAAACAGTAGATGCATGAATAAGTGAAACAATAAATTCTTGTTTCCCTCACTATCTCTTCCTCTCTCTCTAATATAAATTTAAAATATTTAAAGTGAAATCTTCAAGGCTTAAAACAATTTGAGCATTTGGTTGATATTTCCAACCTTCATGTCACAAGATTTACAAGTAGTAGTAAATGTGATACTTCCAGACTTTTATCTGTTGATACTAAAATTTATGACTAACAAGCATTTTGCTGTTTTTCTCCAAAGGAAATGCTCTTCAAACTTTCAAACTCTTAGACTTTGGAGTGTTTTAGTTGTATTCTAAACACATTTAATATTTTCTTTTTATTCACTGACAATTTGAGTACTGTTATGCAAATAAGCAGTGATGAACTGAGTAGACTTTACCCTTGCTTTAATTGGGTGTTGAATCTAGAAAGAAGGGTAGACATTACATTTGTGATTGTAAATTTGCTATATAAGTATATAGAAAATAGGATTTTATGAATGGTTATATTGAAGTGATTTAAGTAAAGATAATAGTTCTCAAAAATGTGGTTCTTTGGCAAGTAATATGAGCTACATCAATGCTTTTCTCAGAAAAGCAAATTATAGAGCCCCACCTCCCATTTAATAAGTTAGAAATATTAGGGAAATTTGTGTTTTTATCATGTCCACCACTGGTTCTGATGGCTAAAGTTCAAGAACAGCTACTCGAGGTCATGGTTTCTCAACTTGGGCACTGTTGATATTGGGACAGGTAATTTTTAGTTTTGGATACCTGTGGTGTTCACTTTAGCCTGGCCTCTTACCTGTAGATAAACCAGGTAGGTGTCCTGGTTGTATCAACTATGAATATCACCAGATAGGGCCACGTATCCCCCAGGGACAATCTCTTATTGTCATGTTGTCTCGCCCCACCAATTGCCCCCTACACACATACACATCACATAATGTTCAATTTCATACTCTGCCCTTTTTATTGTTATCTTATTGTGCATGGTAAAGTTCTCTGAAACAATAAAAAGGGACCCCAGCATATTTATTCAATAGAGAACTCCTAAAGAAATTTGACCTCAAGTTTAAACAAGTAAGATCTAAATTCTGCCCACTTTAGTTTCTCATTTTAGTTTTTTTTTCTTACTTTCATCTTCTTTTTCCTTCTCACCCTCCTAACCCACTCTCTAACTGTATTGTTTCCCATTTTCAAAGTAAGGAGTAAATAAGTACTTATAGATTAGTACTGTTTTGACCTTAAATAATAATTCATTCTGTTTCTGTTCTACACTTAGCAATTTGAGGATCTCATGTAATTAAGATGTGATTTATTTTTATATAAATTAGACTGAGTCACCTTCTCTTTTCTACTCTTTGAACATAATTAAGAAAGTGAAGGGTGTAATTTTTATTTTGTCTTGTAATAATAATATATCATATATTCTCATTGATGAATTATGTTATATAGAATCCTCTGTCAGTCATAGAGTACCTAAGCAATTTATTTCTTTCCAAGTCATTTATGTAGTTGTTCATCCATTGTATTTCAAAACATTTTCCTAGCCCTGGTTGTGGTGTAGGAAGATGTCTCTGAAGCAAACTCCAAAGTGGTTCAGTTTTCTGGTTTTTACATCATAGGAGGTATTTTTTGAGGATAGCCATATTGCTAGGAGCCAATTATATAAAACTAGTTGCAATTAAAAAGCCAAGATTACTCCAAGTATAACACTAATGCATTGTGATAGATACATAAAGCTATGTACACCTGCTAAATTAGTTACACAGATCTGGATGTTTCCTCAGCTTAGTTATGCTGGCAGGCACTTAATAGGATTCAAGTCTCATTATCATGTGGCTGATACTTATTGATTAGGGTCAGTGAGGGTCAAGAATATTTTTCTCTATTCATAAATTCTGTTACAGGATGGTAGTAATAATGCCATTATATACTAAAAGATCATAGATATCATGATGTTGATGATGATAATGGTGATGATAAATGATGTATTTGTTACAAAATATAGACAGTTTTTCAAAGAAAACAGAGGTTTATAAGATATGGCTGGCATAGAAATAAACATAAACATCATCTAGGTTTAGGACAGAAGATTTTAAATATCATCTAGATTTGTTTTTTCTGAGAGCTTTTGACAGTGCAGAACCATGGAGGCAGAGTAGAATACCCGTGCCAGCTACCTCCAACCCTTGAGGCAAGAATGCAAAAATATAAGAGTCACAAATGCAGTCTGGGGTAAGGGTTTGGAGACCTAATACGCTGTGGTCAGCAGAGTGAGCTCTGCTCACAGTCTCACATTAAGTCCCAGAGTTCTCAAAGTTAAAGATTACAAAACTCCATGATCCCTCAGGCTTGCTCACAAATATAAAATCTCGTCCTATTGGACCTAGAGTCTGAAGACAACTAGAGGATCAAGGACAGTCAGAAAGGAGACCAAGGGAAGTGGTCAGATTAGAAGCAAGGAGAACAAAGATGGAGAAGAGACACATAAGAAAAAACCATCCATGCCTGACCAGGCTGTGGTGCAGTGGATAGAGTGTTGGACTGGGTTGAAGAGGAACTAAGTTTGAAATGCTGAGGTTGCCGGCTTGAGCACAGGCTAATCTGGCTTGAGCTCGGGCTCACCAACTTGAGTGCAGGGATGCTACCTTGAGTGTGGGATCATAGACATGACCCCATGGTAGCTGGCTTGAGCCCAAAGGTCACTGGTTTGAAGCCCAAGATCACTGTCTTGAATTAAGGTCACTGGCTTGAGCAAGGGGTCACTGGCTCTGCTGTAGTCCCCAGTCAGTGAACAACTAAGGTGCTGAAACAAAGAATTGATGCTTCTCATCTCTCTCCCTTCCTGCCTGCCTGGTCCTATCTGTCTCTTTCTCTCTTGATACAAAATAAAAATAAAAGAAAGAGCCATCTAGAGACTGATGGGAACAACCAGAGAGAGGGGCTGAGACAATAAAAAATGGACCAGAGACATCCAGTGCTGGAAAAAGACAGCCTGAGAATGACTAACTCAGTTTGCAGAATCAGTGTTTCCAATTCAGGGGCATCCTTTGGTGGCCATGTGACCTAGGCTAAGGTTGCAGAAGCAATCACACACTCACATGAACACACAGCCATACATAATACATTTATATGTATATAATAGATGTAGGTGCCTTTTGGGAACCAAGAGAAGGGTAGATAGCTATAGGGAGGGACTCGGTTCAGGGCAGGACCCTCACTCAGACAACCACATGTGAAGTAATTTTTCTGTAGCATGGAGGGTGGCAGATCCCACCCCCATGTTAAAAATATCAATTAGCCTCATAATAAAATTATGAGGTGAAACACAAGGTAAGGCAACATGGGGGGAGCAAAAATCAAGATTCAGAGCTGAGCGAGATGGGGGAGGAGAAAGTGAGACCATGGAGCCAAGACCCTTCAGGTCTGGCAGTCAGGAATACTGGGGGTGGGGTGGGGGTGGGGTTGGTCAAAGCCTCAGTCCTGAATCTTCTCTGGAAAAATGTCAAGGTCATGACAACCTTTCCTTGCTCTCTTTCTAGAAAGGATGTGGCAGTGACAAGGGCAGAAAGAAGGTGGCATTAGGGTGGGGAATGGTGACAGGTCTTAAAGAAAAAGGCCAGAGTTAGAAGCTGGGTCTCCTGAGACGAAAAGACACAGCATAAATAATGTCACCCCTCTCTTGATAGATTCTGCTACCCCCTTGAGGCTAACACACTTTTGAAGAGAGGAAGAGGGCAGATGAGGGAAGGGAGACCAAGGACAGACTTTGGGGAGTGGGAGGGCACAATCCCTCTGGAAGGGTTCTGTCCCAGTGCCTCCACCCTATTATTTTGCCAATTCACTTTGCTGTATTTATAGAACACTCCAGCAGGACAGGCCTCACAGCGCCCCCTACTGTCTGAACCAGAGTGGCCTGAAAAGGAAAAGCAGGCGAGGAGGCTGAAGTAGGGAGGCTGGCGGGTAAAATCTGAAAAATGTACTGGGGCCTGAATTTGTAAGGATCCTTAGGGGTGGGAAATTCCAATTAGAGCCAGTTTTGAACTGTTTGGGAGCAGCTGGACAGTCAAGGACGGTGGTTCGCATGTCAATAAATCTGGGTGGAAGGAAAGAGATTTTTATAGGGGGCTCATGTCAAATGAGCATCTAACCACATAGAAATCTTAGGTAAGTAAAGGGAGGTTGGGGAGCAGCCCTCTCTGGAGAGGACTCCTGCTTACGCTTCAACCTACTGCCAGCTCCCTTTCCCACCAGCCCCAAGGTGGGCATCACTCCCACCCACCCTCCCAGGTTGAGTTGAGTTAACAATGGCAGCAAGAAGCCTGGATGCCCATCCCACACCCCCACCTTGCCCCTATAGCCACCAGCTCTGTGACCTCACTGGGCCACAGAAACAAGAGTAGACATGAAAAAACAAAAGGGGGCCCTCCTGTCAGATGGCAGTGGCGGCAGAGTCTGACAGGAGAGTTGGGAAAACCACATACCTCCACCTTCGAGGGTTTGAGAACGAAGTAGGATGGATTAACCGCAGGGAAGAGATCGTTGAGGAGAACTTGAAATTGATTTGTGTGTAGGGGTAGAAGCAGTCAGGTTAGGGTGCCTCTTGGCTGGACTGGACCGGTAGGGGTGGTGGCAGCGGGGGCGGCCCTGACCGCCGAGCCGTATTCCTTAGTGATGCGGCCCACGCACATCTCTCACCTCTGCCAGAGTTCTGGCGTTGACCTCTCTCTTCATAGGGGATCTTGTGGCAGGGTTTGTGGGCCAGTAGCAGAAACTCCAGACGTTCCGTTCCCTCCCCTTTTGGAGCTTGACAGACCCTCCAACTGATCTGTCTCCACCTGGCAAGTCAGCTTCTTCGGATGGTCCCTACACTTAGCTGCTGCCACTTGGTTTCTTTCTGAGGAAAACCGCTTTTCTCTTCCTTCTGAATAAGAGTCTCCTTACTCTCAGGTTCCCTCCTATCTTCTTAACTCAGCTATGTATCTCTGCACATTGTTAGATGATTTTATTTGTTGTATGTAATGTTCAAAATAGGAGATAATAAAAATATAATCATAGCCTTCTCTACTTTATAAAATGTTATTTCTCATTTAATATTAAATCCTGTGCAATAAGGACCAGTGTTCTTATGGTTGTTTTTCTCATAAAGAAGATGGATTTTGAATTGATACAAATGGCAGTCCTACTAAATGACAAAGGACAAAACAGATATTTCTGACTTGGAAGCTAGTGGTTTTCCTACTGGATTACAGCATGTTTGCAACATTATTGTGGTTATTCAAGAAAATCTGTCCTTTGTTTAAATGGAATTATCACTTCAAATACAGTCATTACAAATAGACAATATAATAAACTATTCAGTTATCGAGGATGAATAATTAGATGGGAAAGGCTGAAATAGAGTTTAAATATGTGTAATTTAGTCTTTAAGAAACTTCTAATGAAGTTTTATTTCAATATGACCGTAAATTCCAAAATTTCAATAAGTGTTATTAAATAAACATCCTCAAAGATTTTATCAGTATGCCAAACTCTTTGAAAGCATCTAGCCACTAGTTCTCTAGCTCCTTTACATGGTAAATGTCTAGAGATATATTGACAAAATTATAATTTCCACTTTACTATTTTTATTATAGTCTATGTGAGAGAAATTAATTTAAAATATTGTCAAAGGAAGACAGATGAAATTGAAAAAGCACAGCTGATCTCGTGGATTTAGTTACCGTGACAATTATGCCTCTTAAGTACTTCATTTATATTCAGTAAACAGTATTTGTTTTGTATACTGGTTAAGCTTAAATACTGTTTAAGAAGGAACATTGTGTATTAAATACTAAATAATGATAAACCTCCACATATTAAACAATGCCATACTTATTTTTTTATAGATAACTTCATAATAAATATCATTTTTGAAAGAATAACCTGTCACCCACAGAGGAGTGTGTGTGTGTGTGTGTGTGTGTGTGTCTGAGTGTATCTGATGGATATTTGTTAAATCTCAGAAAGGTTAAACCAGAAGTGACATCAGAATCTATCCAGTCTATTAAGCTTGCACAGTTTGCTAGTAGTAGAACCTAGATGAAAAAGATCTCAGTCAAATCACTTTCCCATTACTCTGCCTGCTTTAATTTTATTTATATTAATTTGTACCCATCTTGATCATAAGATGCATGTGAGACTTCTGTTGTCCTGCTGTGCCTGATCTTGAAGGGGAATACTGACTTGAATAAAAACAGGAGGTTTCATTTAGATGTAATGCCAATTTATGGTGACTGTCAGTAACCACCTGAAATGCTGTAGCATGCTTTAATGGTGGACCTTCACTTTGACAGGTTGGTTAAATAGAGTCTATATCCCACCACACCTGCTTATATTTTGTAGAACTGATAAGGATTTTTTCTTCCATCCTAATGGAAGTCAAAGCTGGCTGAACTTGGTTCACTCTGAGTAGGATTGTCCCTGAAATTATCTCTTATTTTAAGTGCTCAGGGTACTGATGACACAGTGGCTGAACTAGTCCATATTCTCAGGCATGGCAATGGGTTGTGGTGCCACCAGCAGAGTTTCGGTGCCTGCCTCCATGGTTCCCAGCTTGTCCCGGTCTTTCTCATTTTATTTGCAGATTTTTACTATTCCCATACACACTTTCCTTTTTAAAGTCCTTTTTAAATTTCTCTAAATGTTTGCACTTTTGTAAAATTGTGGATCAAAACTCTAAGTTTTTGGATGTTTTAACATCAAAAATGATAAAAAAATAAAATATATAATGATCAATAATTAAATAAGGTAATTCTGCTATTTGCAACAAAATGAATGAACCTTGAAAGCATTACACTGATTGAAATATGTCAGACAAAGAAGACAAGTACCATGTGATCTCATATGTGGAATCTAAAAAACCCCCCAAAAAACAAAAGGACTGTTTTCCAGAAACCAGACAGGTGGTTTCCAGAGATAGGGCATGGAGAGTGGACAAAATGGTTTAAGATGGTCAAAGGTATAAACTTTCAGTTAAAATATAACTTGGGGTAACCATAGTTAACATGGTATTATTATGTTTCAAAGTTGCTAAGAGAATTACCTTAAAATTCTTATAACAGGAAAAAATTTCGAACTATGTGTAGTGATGGATGTTAACTGGACTTATTGTGGTGATCATTTCATAATATATACATATATCAAATTATTGTTTTATAACTGGAATTGATATAGTGCCGTATGTCAATGATATCTCAATAAAATATTAAATATGAGTCAATGCTATTATAAAAATTTTTAATATAGGTCTCACAAAAAGTAGGGGATATTTCAAAATGAATATGAATTGATAAAATACCTTCTAATTTTGTGAACAGTGTATACTGCTGTTTGCATATAATGATGAAAAAGAAGGCAAAATATTATGGAATTTTTAAGATAACTTTCTATATGCACAAACTAGGGAGGAAAAAGAATTATGTAAACCTAGAAATGTAATTAACATAAAAATTCAAAATTAATGCCTGAAAACTAAACTAAAAACTATTGGTAAGCTTTGAAGTAATTTCTATTAGAATTCCAATGGGCTTTTTTGGGGGGGAAAAGGGGATGCACACATTGATAAGCTGCCTTTAAAATTTATATAAAATTTTAAAATAGCCAAAATGATTTTAAAAATGAAAAAAGAAATTGAAGGACTTGTCCTATCTGATTTCAAAACTCCATAAAGCTACAGTAATTAAGAGAGTAATGTTCTATCATAACAATAGGCATATAAATCAATGGAATAAAGTTGCAAGTCAAGAAATAAGGCCTTAGATTTATGGTCAATTGATTTACAAAACTAAGGTGGTGAGGCTAATTCAATGGGAGAAATGATAGTATTTTTAAGAAATAGCGATAGAACAGATTGTATATTCACTTGCAAAAAGATGAATGTGGACCCTTATATCACAGGATGAAAAATTAAATGAGACTGGATCAGATATAAGGCCTAAGTATTAGAAATAACACTTGAAAACTTTTCAGATCAAGGCCTACAAGGGAATCTTTTGTCCTGGTTTAGACAATGGTTCTTAATATGACAACAAAAGCATGATACATAACAGTAAAAATTAATTAACTTGACTGAACACTACTAAGAAAATGAAAGGACATGGAAGAAGGTATTGCAAAGCTTATATCTTATAAAGACTGTAACTATCTAGAATATATTTCAGAACTCAGTATTAAGAAAACAACCATTATAATTTAAGAAAGGGACAAAAAATTATAAGTTATTTTTCTAACAAAAGACATATAAGGGGATAATAAGCAAATGAAAAAGCTCAACATCATTAATCTCTCCGGATATGCAAATTAAAACCACGATTAAATATTAATACATACCTATAAGAATGGCTATAAGCCAAAAGGTATTATCAAGTGTTCATAAAAAATGTGGTGAGACTGGGGCCCTTATTCATTGCTGGAGGGGAAATAAAATAGTGCAACACTTTGGGAAATAACAGTTACTTTAAAAGTTAAATATATGCTAATCAGATGACCTAGTAATTTCACAGCTTAGGTATATATATTCAAGGAGACATTTCATGCAAAAACTTATATAGGAGTGTCCCTAGAGCATTCATTTTATAGCCCAACACTGGAAACAATCCAGAAATTTAACAACTGGTGAACAGATAAACAAAATACTTATATCATGTAGTGGAATACTAATCAATAATGAAAGAACAAATCCTTGATGCATGCTACAAAATAGATGGACCCTGTAAATATTATTGTATTACTGTATTTAATTCATATAAAAGGTCGAGGAAAGACAAATTTATAGATAAATAGTGAAGATTGTCTTTTGCTGGAACTGGGATGGAAATTGCAGCTCACTGGCTGTAGAAAATTGGGTGGGGGTGATGGAGGTGATATAAAACTGGATTGTGGTGATGATTATATGACTCTGTAAATTAAGGTGACCAAGTTTATTACAGTGAAAAGGAGGACAAAAAAATTGAAGAAAACAATATCATAAATAAAAGAAACATTTTATTCATTGCAACAATAATATACTATAATATGATAAATGCATAATAAAAACATTTGTAATATTTTATATTGTAATTATGTTTACATGCCTATTAATTTTTAATAATTTTAAGAAAATGTACTCATTTAGTAAAACTGAATATCAAGCAAAACCACTAATTTGGAGTGATATTCGGGTGTATTTATTATTTTCTAATTAAAAAACGTCTATTTTATGCAACTATTTAATCAAAATGTGTTACTAATGGATATGGTTTAAGGTTAGATTTCCACTTTAAAACTCGAATTTTGGGAAAATACTTGTAAATAATATACATATTTGGAAATTATTAAATAAATAATGGATTAATAAAACATGAATTGTGCTCACGTGTCTATGATTGAATATTCACTGAGAAATAATTGTGAGTCTACAATGTCGTATGTGCCGTGTCATGTTTCATAAAGAAGTACACGAAGCCATTTGCGCCCTCATTATATTGCGCGCTCTCTCAAGGTCTCTTGTGTGGAGCACATGCATCTCATATTTGTGTCTCACTGCACTATACTGATCCTTGACGATTCGTCATGTCAAGTACAAATAAGTCACATCACACACAATGGATTGACTCTGTATGGATCGAATACAGACATTTACAGATTGGTCTTGTAATATCAAAAAGGAGGACATGTAAGAGGACACTTTTTGAAGGAGGATGAAACTTACAAAAGGACTGTCTTCCCTGAAGGAGAATGATTGGTCACCTTATGCATCTTTGAATTTTATACTTACTGTGGATAAATTTTAAAGATATACATTATACCAAAAATGAGAGAGAGAGAGAGGGTATCATTTAAGGAGCATTAAGAGCCATGTCCAGATGTGATCTCTGCCTCTTAACTTTAAGGAGGAAGATGATGTTGATGGGAGGAAAGTTTTAGGGACATGATTATTTTACATGTGAAAGAAACAAGGGAATTTTATCTATCATCCATCTATCTATCTATCTATCTATCTATCTATCTATCTATCTATCTATCTATCATCTATCTATCTATCATCTATCTATCTATCTATCTATCTATCTATCTATCTATCATCTATTTTCTTCTTTTCCAAGTGAGAGAAGGAGAGATAGAGAGACAGAATCCTACATGTGCCCCAACTGTGATTCATCCAACGACCCCCAACCCCCAGTCAGGGGCCCATGCTCTGCCCATCTGAGGCCATGCTTGCAGCTGAGCTATTTTTGGCACCTGAGGCGGAGTCTCCAGGAATCCAACCTCAGTAACTGGGGCCAATGGGCTTGAACCAATCGAGCTGTGGCTGTGGGAGGGGAAGAGAGAGATAGTGAGAGTGGGAGAGAGAGAGAGAAAAGAAGAAGGGGATGTGAGAGAAGCAGATGGTTGCTTCTTTTGTGTGCCCTGACTGGGAATCAAACCCAGGGCATCCACACACCAGGCTGATGCTCTACCACTGAACCAACCGGTCAGGGTCAAAGGAATTTTAAAGAGTAGAGGAAACATTTTAAGGATAAACCCTAGGTTTATTTATGTATTAAATTCATAGACAGTTTAGAAGAAAATATTTTGCTCAGAACAATGTATCTTTGCTGTCTCTTTGACTTTGTACTGAATGAATTAAAGGAGAGAGACAGAGAGATAAGTATACAGAAAGCTTCCTGAAATTTAATAAATTCTACAGCCATTTCCTACATTCCTATTTCAACTAGTAAAAAGAAAGGAAGAGGAAAATATGATTAGAGAAGAACTTTTATCCAGCTAATTATAGGCATACTTCAAAAATATTGCTGGCTTGGTTCTAGACCATTGCAATAAAGCAAATATTGCAATAAAACAAGTCACATAACTTATTTGTTTCCCCGTGCATATAAAAGTTGTGTTTACACTATACTGTAGTCCATTAGGTATACAATAGCATTATGTCTAAAATACCAATGTACGTTCATTAATTAAAATATACACTTTTCTTAAAACAATCTAACCATCATGTGAAAATTTAGAGAGTTGTAACGATTTTAGTGCTGGAAGATGCTGCCTTATCTATTGATGGCTGCTGACTGATCAGTGTGGTTGTGGCTGTTACTTTCTCCACTAAGTCTTGAACCTCTCCTAGTCATCCATGAGGGTTGGAAGCAACCTCTTCCAAACTCCTGTTAATGTTCATATCTTGACCTCTTTCCATATATCACAGATGTTCTTTAATGTCATTTAGAATGGTGAATCCTTCCAGGAGGTTTTTAATTTATTTTGCCTTAGATCTGTTGGAAAAATCACTATCTTTGGCAACTATAGCCTAACTAAAATATAAACTATATAACTTAAAGTCAAAATTACTTCTATATCCATTGGCTGCAAAATGGATGTCATGTTGACAGGCATGAAAACAATAATCCCATGAGGTAGTTCCATGAGAGGTGTACCCTTGTCTATAGTTAATTTGGAAATATTGGTAAGATTTGTGATTATTCGAAAAAAAATAATGCATTTCCACTTAACGGTTATTTGAGACCTGCTGACTCATTGAGGAATCCACATTTTCTCCAAATTTTAGCCTTGCCATGGATTTTCTCAGAGCACTGTGTTTACTATAGCTCTATAACTGCATTCTTGTCTTGGTAATGTTGCTAAAAACTTGTCTCCCATTAATCTAAACATTTAAAATTTAAAACTGCCTAGGTCAATGCCATTTTAAGGTCTCAGCACCATAATTTACTTAGGCTCAATTTCCGCTGTTACGAAGAGTGCAATCTGAGAAGTCCTTGAAGACAAACCATATTCAAACTATTGTCTGAGCACCCGTGACTTTGGAGTGTGTATGTGCTTAATCAAGCTCTCTAATTTTTATTTTTTTATTTTTTAATAACTTTAATGGGGTGACACCAATAAATCAGGGTACATATGTACATTGAAAACATCTCCAGATTATTTTATCATTCAATTGTGTTGCATACCCATCACCCAAAGTCAAATTGTCCTCTGTCACCTTCTATCAGGTTTTCCCTCTGACCATCCCCTCCCCCTCTCCCACCCTGACCTCCCTCCCCCCACCCATTAACCCCCACACTCTTGTCCATGTCTCATAGTCTCACTTTTATGTCCCACCTATGTATGAAATCATGCTGTTCTCAGTTTTTTTTTCTGATTTACTTATTTCACTCCGTATAATGTTATCAAGGTACAAACATTTTGTTGTAAATGATCCGATGTCATCATTTCTTATGGCCAAGTAGTATTCCATAGTATATATGTACCAAGGCTTTTTAATCCACTCGTCTTCTGACGGACACTTGGGCTATTTCCAGATCTTCGCTATTGTGAACAATGCTGCCACGAACATGGGGGCGCATTTCTTCTTTTCGAACAGCGGTATGGAGTTCTTAGGGTATATTCCTAAAAGTGGGATAGCCGGGTCAAAAGACAGTTCGATTTTTAATTTTTTGAGGAATCTCCAAACTCTTTTCCACAATGGCTGTACCAGTCTGTATTCCCACCAGCAGTGCAGAAGGGTTCCCTTTTCTCTGCATCCTCGCCAGCACTTATTCTGTGTTGTTTTGCTGATAAGTGCCATTCTGACTGGTGTGAGGTGATACCTCATTGTGGTTTTAATTTGCATTTCTCTAATGATTAGTGATGTTGAGCATTTTTTCATATGTCTTTTGGCCATCTGTATGTCTTCTTTGGAGAAATTTCTATTCATTTCTGTTGCCCATTTTTGATTGGATTGTTTGTCTTCCTGGTGTTGAGTTTTATAAGTTCTTTATAAATTTAGGTTATTAACCCCTTATCAGACGTGCTGCCAAATATGTTCTCCCATTGTGTAGTTTGTCTTTTTATTCTGTTCCTATTGTCTTTAGCTGTGCAAAAATTTTTAGTTTGATATAGTCCCATTTGTTTATCTTGCCTTTTATTTCATTTACCCATGGAGATAAATCGGGAAATATATTGCTGATACAGATGTCGGAAAACTTGCTGCCTATGTTTTCTTCTAAGATGCTTATAGTTTCACGGCTTACGTTTAAGTCTTTTATCCATTTTGAATTTGTTTTTCTGAATGGTATAAGTTGATGGTCTAGTTTCATTTTTTTGCAGGTAGATGTCCAATTTTCCCAGCACCATTTGTTAAAGAGGCTGTTTTTACTCCATTGTATGTTCTTTCCTCCTTTGTCAAATATCAGTTGTCCATAAAGGTGTGGGTTTATTTCTGGGTTCTCTGTTCTGTTCCATTGATCAATGTGTCTGTTTTTATGCCAGTACCAGCTGTCTTGAGTATAATGGCCTTGTAGTAGACCTTGATATCCGGAAGAGTGATACCTCCTGCTTTATTTTTTCTTTTTAAGATTGCTGAGGCTATTTGTGTTCTTTTTTGGTTCCATATAAATTTTTGGAATATGTTTTCTATATCTTTGAAGTATGTCATTGGTATTTTATTGGTATTGCATTGAATCTATAAATTTCTTTGGGTAATATAGACATTTTAATGATGTTTATTCTTCCGAGCCATGAGCACGGTATATGATTCCACTTGTTGTATCTTCCTTGATTTCTTTTATCAATGTTTTATAATTTTCCGAGTACAAGTCTTTAACCTCCTTGGTTAAATTTACTCCTAGGTATTTTATTTTTTTGGCTGCAATAGTGAAGGGGATTTTTTCCTTAATTTCTTTTGCTCACAGTTTATTGTTGCTATATAGAAATGCCTCTGAGTTCTGAGTATTAATTTTATATCCTGCCAATTTGCTGAATTCATTTATAAGGTCCAGTAGTTTTTTGATTGAGACTTTAGGGTTTTCTATATACAATATATCATCTGCAAATAGTGACAGTTTTACTTCTTCTTTTCCAATTTGGATGCCGTTTATTTCTTCTTCTTCACTGATTGCTGTAGCTAGGACTTCCAGAACTATGTTGAAAAAAAGTGGTGAAAGGGGGCACCCCTGCATGGTTGCTGATCTTAAGGGGATTGCTTTTAATTTTTGTCCATTTAGTATGATGTTTGCTGTGGGTTTGTCATAGATGGCCTTTATCATGTTAAGGAATTTTCCCTGTATTCCCATTTTACTGAGAGTTTTGAGCATGAATGGGTGCTGGATTTTATCAAATGCCTTTTCTGCATCTATTGAAATTATCATGTGATTTTTATCCTTCCTTTTGTTTATGTGATGAATCACCTTGATTGATTTGCGAATATTGAACCAGCCTTGCCTCTCCAGAATAAATCCTACTTGATCATGGTGTATGATTTTTTTCATATATTACTGGATCCGGTTGGCTAATATTCTGTTGAGAATTTTAGCGTCTAAATTCATCAGGGATATAGGCCTATAATTTTCTTTCTTTGTGTTGTCTTTGCCCGGTTTTGGGATCAGAATTATGGTTGCCTCATAAAAGGAGTTTGGAAGTCTTCCTTCCTCTTGAATTTTTAGAAATAGCTTGAGGAGGATAGGAGTTAGTTCTTCTTTGAATTTTTGATAGAATTCACTTGTGAAGCCATCAGGCCCAGGACTTTTCTTTTTTGGGAGTTTTTTGATAACTGTTTCTATCTCATTTGTTATAATTGGTCTGTTTTGGTGTTTTGATTCTTTCAGATTGATTTTTGGAAGTTTATATGATTCAAGAAATTTGTCCATTTCATCTAGATTGTCTAATTTTTTGGCATAGATTTCTTCATAGTATTTTCTTACAATGCTTTGTATTTCTGTTGTATCTGTTGTTATTTCTCCACTATCCTTTTTAATTTTATTTATTTGAGACCTCTCTCTTTTTTTCTGGTGAGTCTAGGTAAAGGTTCATCAATCCTTTTTACCTTTTCAAAGAACCAGCTTCTGGTTTCATTGATCCTCTGTATTGTTTACTTAGCCTCTATGTCATTTATTTCTGCTCTGATCTTTATTATTTCCTTACTTCTACTTGTCCTGGGTTTTATTTGTTGTTGTTTATCTAGTTCTTTTAGCTGCAGGGTCAGGTTGCTTATTTGAGCTTTTTCTAGCTTCTTATGATATGCTTGTAGTGCAAGGAACTTCCCTCTCACAACTGCTCTTGCTGTGTCCCATAAATTTTGAGTTGATGTATGCTGATTATCTTTTGTTTCTAGAAACTTTTTTATTTCATCCTTGATCTCATTGTTAATCCATTCATTATTTAATATCATGCTATTTAGTTTCCAAGTGTTTGAGTATTTTTCAGTTTTTCTTTTGTAGTTAATTTCTAGTTTCATGGCATTGTGATCAGAGAAAATGCTTGATATGATTTCAATCTTCTTTAATTTATTGAGACCATTTTTGTGTCCTAACATGTGGTCTATCCTAGAAAATGTACCATGATTGCTTGAGAAGAATGTATATTCTACTGTTTTAGGGTGAAAAGTTCTGAAGATATCTATTAAATCAAGTTGATCTAGTGTCTCCTTTAAGTCTGCTGTTTCTTTATTAATTTTCTTTCTTGTGGATCTATCCAGTGTTGTTAGTGGGTTATTGAAATCCCCTACTATGAGAGTATTGCTGTTAATCTTGCCCTTTATGTCCATCAAAGGCTGCTTTATGTATGTCGGGGCTCCTATATTTGGTGCGTAGATATTTATAATGGTTATATCTTCCTGTTGAATTGTTCCCTTTATCGTTATGTAGTGTCCTTTTTTATCTCTTACTACATCCTTTGTTTTAAAGTCCTTTTTGTCAGCTATTAGTACTGCTACCCCGGCTTTTTTTTTTTCATTCCCATTTGCATGAAATATTTTTTTCCATCCTTTTACCTTCAGTCTATGTGCATCTTTTGTTTTAAGGTGTGTCTGTTGTAGATAGCATATGTATGAGTCCTGTTTCTTTATCCACGCAGCTACCCTATGTCTTTTGATGGGATCATTTAAACCTTTTACATTTAAGGTTATTATTGATATGTAGTTGTTTATTGCCATTTTATTCTTTAAAGCTATATTTTTCTTTTGCTATATTCTTTCCTCCCTTTGAACTGTTCACAACAGACCCCTTAGTATCTCTTGAAGAATTGGTTTGATTTTAATGAATTCCTTCAGGCTTTCTTTTTCTGGAAAGCTCTTTATTTCTCCTTCAATTTTAAATGTTAGCCTTGCTGGATAGAGTAGTCTTGGTTGTAGGTTCTTGTTCTGCATTACTTTGATTATATCTTGCCATTCCCTTCTGGCGTCAAGTGTTTCTATTGAGAAGTCCGATGTCATCCTTATGGGGGCTCCTTTGTAGGTGATAGCCTTTTTTTCTCTAGCAGCTTTTAAGATTTTTTCTTTATCCATTAGCTTTGGTATTTTACTATGATGTGTCTTGGTGTAGATCTTTTTGGGTTTCTCTTTAATAGAGTTCTGTGTGCTTCTTGAACGTGTGGAATGTTTTCCAGCCTTAATTTAGGGAAGTTTTCTGCTATGATTTAATTGAACAAAGTTTCCATTTCCTGTCCTCTTTCCTCTTCTTCAGGCACCCCTATGATGCGAATGTTGTTTCTCTTCAGGTTGTCACAGAGCTCCCTTAGAGTTTCCTCACATTTTTTGAGTCTCTTTTCCTTTTTCTTCTCTGCTTCTGTAATTTTGTTTATTGTGTCCTCTAACTTACTCATTCGATCCTCAGCGTGATTCATCCTACTTTTAATTCCTTCCATTGTGGTCTTCAGTTCTGATACTGTATTTGTCATTTCTGTCTGATTCTTTTTTATTATTTCAATTTCATTTTTTGTACTTGTTATCTCTTTATTTAGGTGTTCATAGTGACTTTCCATTGTTGCTCTAATTTCTTTGAACATCCTAACTATCATTATTCTAAATTCTGCTTCTGGTAGTTTGGTTATATCTGGTTCATTCAGGTCCTTCTCTGGGGATTTCTCTTGATTCATTTGGTTTACATTTCTCTGCCTGCCCATTTTATCTGTGTATAAGCAAGTTGTGGCCACTGGAGTCCAGTAGGTGTTTCCTTTGTGTTCTCTAGGTGTGGTCTGTCTGCAGGCCTGCCACCCCCTCTGCCTCTGCCTAGGGTGGTTGGGTATGGGCGTTGTCAGCGACAGCCTATTGTGGCTGTTGCTGTGATTTCTGCCTCTCCTCCGCGTGTGCGGCTGTCACTCAAGCCTCAAGCCTTAGCACCAAGTGCAGAGGTGAGCACCTTTGCTCAGTTGTGGACCCAGCTCGTTTCCAGAAGGCTTACGCCCAGCCCCCGCAGTCAGAGCCTGTTTGCCACAGTTTTGTGCATTGGGCGGGGCTTTTGACGTGCTCAGCTGTGAGCCTTTGCCCATCCAGAATTTAGCCCCACCCTCGAGGCCAGGGCCCTCCTGCGCAGGGTCGCAAACCGCGGTTTATTGGGCCGGGTGTGTTTGCTGGCGTGAGCTCAGCTGCTAGCTTCTGATTGATCCGGACTCTACCATGCCCCCACGTTCGGAGCCAGCTCGGGCACGTAGGATGGCAAACAACCGGGATTTCTCTGGCCGGGCGGGGCTAGTAGCGCGAGCTCTGTCGCGAAATTCAGCTCGCGTGCACGTAGGATGGCAAACCACCGGGGTTTCTCTGCCCATGCGGGGTAGTAGCGTGAGCTCAGCCACGAAAGCCAGCTCGCACGCATGTAGGATGGCAAACCACCGGGGTTTCTCTGGCCGGGTGGGGCTAGTAGCTTGAGCTCAGCCGCGAAAGCCAGCTTGGGCGCAGGTAGGATGGCAAACCTCCGGAGTTTCTCTGGCCAGGCGGGGCTGGTAGCGTGAGCTCAGTCTTGAAGTTTCGCTCGTCTTGGGGTCTACCCCTTCTCCGCGTTAGGAGCCCGCTTGCGCACAAAGAATGGCAAACCTCAGTTTCTCCGACCGGGCGGAGTTGGCAGCGTGAGCTCAGCCCCGTCCCCGCAGTCAGGGCTGGCTTGCGCAGGGTCGCAGAGCCTATCTCTGCCCATATTTTTCCCCACAAGTGGAGTCATTTTGATGGTGATTACATGCCTCTTTATATTATTTAAAAATTAATCATCTAAAATGTTAAATTGGGTGAATTTTTAATATATATATATATATATATATATATATATATATATATATACACACAGCTCACAAATTTTAGGGGATATTTTATAGCTTCATACTCATTTTGAAATACCCCTAACTTTTGTGAGCAGCATATATAAATTAACCCGAAGAAAGCTGATTTCAAATATAATATTTTATCTTTCATAGACAATTATATGTAATATTTACTTCAAGTAAAATATTATACAGAATATTGTCAATATTGATTTTTGTGCTGAGAGATTACATTTTCTTTACTCTGAGGTGCTGATTGTGGAATAATTATTTATTATAGAGTCAATTCCAATCTCTTTCTCTTCTTATCTTCCTTTCTCCTCTCTTTCCTCCCTCCCTCCCTCTTTCTGTTTTAACCACATTAACAGATGGCACTTTCTTGGAGGTCTCTATGGTCCCATGATACTTTGAAATTTCTTCTATTCAATTATATCTTTCAGAAACTATTTCAGAATATAATTTGAGAGTTTAACACATTATTTTACTGATTTTCCTTTTTCTTTTGATTGGATTTATTATGGTGACACTACTTAACAAAATTATACAGAGTTCAGGAGCACAGATCTACAGCACATAAGGTGTACACCATATTGTGTGTTCACCATCCCACGTCAAGTCTCTACCCATTGTCACTTATCCCCACTATACCCTCTTCCACCCTCTCCCTCTCCCTGACAATGTCCATTGTTTTCCATGTCCATGAGTTTTTTCTCTTTTTCCTTTTTGTTCAATCCCTTCACCACCTTCCCGACTGCTGACAATGGTAAGCCTATCTATATTAATTTTCCACTAAAAATTTCAGATTTTTAATTATTGACAGGTACAAACTCAGCATGTTGAAATTGAAGTCACTATTGTTCTTCACTAATTGCTGTTTTCTTAACTATGGTAAATGATATCCCTACATGTCAACCATGCAGAATTCCTCCATGACTCCCTTTTCCTGTTCCCTTACAACTAAGTGACAATGAATTCCAATTTCAGTTCTCCACATGAATTCAGACTCCACTCAGCTTTTGTCTAGCCTACTACTTGTTCTGCATGTTCTTCTTGGAGTCTTGCTGTCCTCTAATCCATGCACCTTTAGGAAGCAACATGAACATTAGAACATCAAGTTGGTTATATCAGTTCCTGGCTTAATCTTCTTTACTGACTTTTCATTGCCTGCTAGATTAGAATCCAAATCCCTTAGTATGGCACAGACAGCACTTCATGATATGGAATCTGTCCAAGTTTTCCACAATTACAGAACCCAGTTGCATTTAATAGTGTGTTCCCTGTTATTGACTGAATGCTTGTGTTCCTCAAAAGTTATGTTGCAATCCTAATCCCCAATATAGTAGTATTAGGAGGTGGGTGTTAGGGAGGTAATTAGGTCATGAGAATACAACCTTAACTAATGGGATTAGTGCCCATATAAAAAGAACCTACAAAATTTTCTCTCTCTCTCTCTCTGCTTTTTTGCCATGTGCTGATAAAATGAAAAGATAGCCATCTTCAATCCAGGCATTGGATTCTTATCAGACCTATTCTTTTTGGTTGTTTCTTTGTTTGACTTGCAAATAGATTCCTTTATTAATGGGCTGTATTTCTTTATTTCTATTGATTTCAATTTATTGTGTTTACATAGATTCAAGTGTCCCACCGAATACATCCCCCTACCCACGTGTTCCCCTCAACATCCCCTTTGTCTCCCTCCCCTAAAGCCCTCCCATTTCCTTCACGATTTGATATTCTGCTCTCTATAATGCTGTGTTATGTATATGTAATTTTACCAATCTCTTTGCCTTCTCTGATCCCATCCTTTGTCCCTCTGTCCGCTTTCCCTCTAGTCTCTTTGAACTCGCCTCTGGCTCTATTCTGTTCCTCAGTTCACATTGTTTATGGGATTCCTCAAATGACTTAGGTCATATGATATTTTTCTTTCTCTGCCTGGCGTACTTCACATAACATAATAGTTTCCAGGTTCATCCATGTTGTCGCAAAAGGTAAGATTTTCTTCTTTCTCATGGCTGCATAGTATTCCATTGTGTATATGTACCACTGCTTTTTATTATTATTATTATTATTATTATTATTATTTATTGTTTCTACAGGGACAGAGAGAAAGTCAGAAAGAGGGATAGACAGGGATAGACAGACAGGAACGGAGAGAGATAAGAAGCATCAATCATCAGTTTTTGTTGCGACACCTTAGTTGTTCATTGATTGCTTTCTCATATGGGCCTTGACCACGGGCCTTCAGCAGACTGAGCAACCCCTTGCTGGAGCCAGCGGCCTTGGGTCCAAGCTGGTGAGCTTTTGCTCAAACCAGATGAGCCCATGCTCAAGCTGGAGACCTCATGGTCTCGAACCTGGGTCCTCCGCATCCCAGTCTGACGCTCTATCCACTGTGCCACTGGCTGGTCAGGCAAGGGAATTGTATTCTTAATTTCTCTTTTAGACAGTTCATTGTGTATAAAAATGCCTCTGATTTCTGAATATTAATTTTATATCCTGCCACCTTGCTAAGTTCATTTATCAGTTCCTGTAGTTTTCTGACTGAGACTTTAGGGATTTTTATGTACAGTATCATATCACTGGCAAATAATGATAGTTTCACTTCTTTCCAAACTGGCATCCAAATTGGATGGCTTTTATTTCTTCTTGTCTGATTGTTGTGGCTAGGACTCCAGAACCATGTTAAATAACAGTGGTGAAAGCGGGCACCCTGTCTGTTTCATTCCTGATCTTAAGGGGATTGCTTTTAATTTTTGCCCATTGAGTGTGATGTTGGCTCTGGGTTTGTAATAGAGGGCCTTTATCATGCTGAGATATGTTACCTCTATTCTCACTTTGCTGAGAGTTTTGATCATAAATGGGTGATGGATTTTATAAAATACTTTTTATACATCTATTGATATAATCATGTGATTTTCTATTTCATTTTGTTTATATGATGAATCACATTGATTGATTTGCAAATATTGTACCAGCCTTGCCTCACCAGAATAAATCCCACTTGATCATGATATATGATTTTTTAAATATATTGCTGGATCCTCTGTGCTCATACAGTGTGTCCGTAAAGTCATAGTGCACTTTTGACCTGTGACTGGTCAAAAGTGCACCATGACTTTACGGACACACTGTATTTTGTTGAGAATATTAGCATCTAAGTTCATCATGCATATTGGCCTCTACTTTTCTTTCTTTGTATTGTCATTGCCTGGTTTTGGAATCAGAATTATGCTCACCTCGTAAAAGGAGTTTGGGAGTCTTTCCTCCTTTTGAATATTTTGAAACAGCTTGAGAAGGATAGGAATCAGTTCTTCTTTGAATATTTGGTAGATTTCACCTGTGAAGCCATCTGGCCCAGGGCTTTTGTTTCTTGGGAGGTTTTTTTTATAACTGTTTTGATCTCATTTGTTGTAATTGGTTTGTTCAAGTTTTCTGATTCTTCCAGATTAATTTTTGAAAGAGTATATGTTACAAGGAATTTGTTCATTTCACCTAGGTTGTCTAACTATTTGGCAGACAGTTTTTCATAGTATTTTCTTACAACCCTTTGCATTTCTTCTGTGTCAGTTGCTACTTCTCCATTCTCATTTCTAACTTTATTTATTTGAGTCCTCTCTCTTTTTTTTTTTTTTTTTGGTGAGTTTGGTTAAAGGTTCATCAATTTTGTTAACCTTTTTAAGGAACCAGATCTTGGTTTCATTAACACTCTGTATTGTTTTTTTAGCCTCTATGTCATTTATTTTTCTCTGATCTTTATTATTTCATTCCTTCTACTTCCTCTGGCCTTTATGTGCTGTTGTCTTTCTAGTTCTTTTAGATGCAGGGTTAAATTGTTTATTTGAGCTTTCTCTAGCTTCTTAATGTATGCCTGTAATGCTATGAACTTCCCTTTTAGGACTGTTTTTGCTGTGTCCCATGAATTTTGAGTTGTTGGGTGTTTATTTTCATTTATTTTGAGGAAATTTTTGATTTCTTCCTGATTGCATTGTTAACCTATTTGTTATTTAATAACATACTATTTAGTTTCCAAGTATTTGAGTGTTTTTCAGTTTTTCTATTGTACTTGATTTCTAGTTTCATGGAATTCCGATCCAAGAAGATGCTTGATATGATTTCAGTCTTCTTAAATTTGTTGAGATTGCTTTTGTGTCCTAACATGTGGTCTATCTTAGAGAATGTACCATGAGCACTTGAAAAAAAATGTATATTCTGCTGCTTTAGGGTGAAAGGTTCTGAAGTTATCTATTAAATCCAGTTGGTCTAGTGTGTTCTTTAAGGCTGCTGTTTCTTTGTTAATTTTTTTCTTTAGGATTTATCCAATAATGTTAGTGGGATATTGAAATGCCTTACTATTATATTATTGCTGTTGAACTTGTTCTTTATGTCCATCAAAATCTGCTTTATATATTTAGGTGCTCCTATATTAGATGCATAGATATTTATAATGGAATATCTTCCTGTTGAATTGCCCCCTTTATCATTATGTAGTGTCCTTCTTTATCCCTTACTACAGCCTTTGTTTTAAAGTCTATTTTATCACATAGAAGTATTGCTACCCCAGTTTTTTTTTCATTCCCATTTGCATGAAATATTTTTTTTCCATCCCTTCACTTTTAGTCTTTATGTGTCTTTTGTTTTGAGGTGTGTCTCTGGTAGACAGCATATGTACAGGTTTTGTTTTCTTATCCATTCAGTTACCCGATATCTTTTGATTGGAACATTTAATTTATTTACATTTAAGGTTATTTATTTTATTTTATTTTTATACAAGGACAGAGAGAGAGTCAGAGAGAGGGATAGGGACAGACAGACAGGAACAGAGAGAGATGAGAAGCATCAATCATCAGTTTTTTGTTGCGACACCTTAGTTGTTTATTGATTGCTTTCTCATATGTGCCTTGACCGCAGGCCTTCAGACCGAGTAACCCCTTGCTAGAGCCAGCGATCTTGGGTCCAAGCTGGTGAGCTTTTTGCTCAAACCAGATGAGTTTGCACTCAAGCTGGCGACCTCAGGGTCTCAAACCTTGGTCCTCCGAGGTCATTATTGATATGTAATTTTTTATTGCCATTTTATTCTTTAAATCTACATTTTTCTTTTTTTAGATTTTTCCCCCTTTGTTTTGTTTATAACACGCCTGTTAACATTTCTTGTAGCTTTGGTTTGGTTGTAATGAATTCCTTGAGTTTCTTTTGTCTGGGAAACTTTTAATTGCTACTTCTATTTTAAATGATTGCCTTGCTGAATAGAGAAGTCCTGGTTATAGGCTCTTGTTTTGCATTACTTTGAATATTTGTTGCCGTTCCCTTCTGGCCTCCAATGTGTCTTTTGGAAAGTCAGATGTTATCCTTTTGGGGGCTCCTCTGTGGGTAATTGACTCCTTTTGGACTCTTGCAGGTTTTAGTATTCATTCTTTATCCCTTACTTTTGGTATTTTAGTTATGATGTGTCTTAGTATAGGCTTTTTTGGGTTCATCTTTAATGTGACTCTCTGTGCTTAGTGAACTTGTGTGACTTTTAGCTTCATCAACTTAGGGAAGTTTTCAGTTATAATTTCTTCAATCGGGTTCTCTATCCCTTGTCCTTTCTCTTCTCCTTCATAAACCCTTATGATATGTATATTGTTTCTTTTTATATTGTCACAGAGCTCTCTTAGAGTTTTCTTAGACTTTTTAATCCTCTTTTTCTTTTTTTTATTTTGGCAGAGACTGAGAGAGTCAGAGAGAGGGACAGATAGAGACAGACAGACAGGAAGGGAGAGAGATGAGAAATATCAATCTTTTGTTGCGGCTCCTTAGGTGTTCATTGATTGATTTCTCATACGTGCCTTGACCAGGGCTGGGGGGAGGGCTACAGCAGACCGAGTGACCCCTTGTTCAAGCTAGTGACCTTGGGCTCAAGCTAGCGATCCTTACTCAAACCAGATGAGCCCATATTCAAGCGGGTGAACTCGGGGTCTTGAACCTGGGTTCTCCACATCCCAGTCTGATGCTCTATCCACTGCGCCACCACCTGGTCAGGCTATCCCCTTTTCTTTTGGCTGTTCCGCTTTCGTGATTTTATTTGTCTTTTCCTCTAAATCACTGATTTGATACTCAGTGTCATCCATCCTGCTTTTAATTTCTTCTAGTGTGATCTTTATTTCTGATATTGTATTTGTCATTTCTGACTGGTTCTTTATTATTTCAATGTTCATTTTGATGCTTGCCATCTCTTTATTTAGGTGCTCATTATGTCCATCCATTGTTGCTTTAATATCTTTGAGCATCTTAACAATCATTATTTTAAACTCTGCATCTGTTAATTTGGTTATTTTCATCTCATTCAGATCTTTTTTCTGGGGATTTCTCTTGTTCATTCATTTGGGTAACATTTCTCTGCCTTCCCATTTTGTCTGTGTTAGACTCCTTCTTTTGATGTGTTGCTTGTGTAGCTAGCTGAGTCTAGGGTTTGTATTGTTTGCCTCCAGTTTCCAGTTGTGTTGTTTTTAGAACTTCTTGGATTGGCATCAGCTGCTGTTTGTAAACTGTTGTGCTATTTGTCTGGTCACTGTTCTTTTTGCTATTTGTATCAGCATTTTCTATATCTTAACTGGGTCAGGTGTTATGAGCCTTTCCTTAAGATAGAACTCTAACAAGGGTTGTTAGGTCCTGAACTGATGCTCTCAGTATCTGGCCTCTGGATGTGCCCTCCCTGGACCTTCTTGGCTGGAGCCTGGCACAGACCAGTGGGGGTTGCTGCCTATTACTAGCTCTTATCTAACTTTTTGGAGCAATAGTCGATCCAGATCCTGTGGCTGCCTCTGCTGAGCCCAGGTGCCATTGTTAATACCAACTTAGGCTGGGTTTTATCTACTTTTGGCCTGGAGGATGTTCATTTAAATGTTCAGGTTCCTTGAGATCCACTTTCTGTCATCTCTTATTGGTGGCTACTTGTTGGGCTCAGTACTATAAACCAGGGGTTAGGTAAGGTTTGGATGTGGCTTGCCCCTTAGCCTCAGGTGTCATTCTATCCAGACTTCTTCGTTCTTTTCTTTTATATTTTTCTTCTTTTTCAGCCCTGAGAAGGGTGTGGCCACAGGAGTCCAATGGGTGTGGCCTCTGTATTCCTGAGGCCACCACCACTGCTGTGGCCTTGGTTTTTTTTTTTTTTTTTATTAATTTTAATGTGGTGACACCAATAAATCAGGGTACACATGTACAATAAAAACATCTCCAGATTATCCCATCACTCAATTGTGTTGCATACCCATCACCCAAAGTCAAATTGTCCTCCGTCACCCTCTATCTGGTTTTCCCTGTGCCCCTACCCTTCTCCCTATCCCACCCTCCCTTCCCTCCCCCCACCCCGCAACCACCACTCTCCTGTCCATGTCTCCTAGTCTCAATTTTATGTCCCACCTATGTATAAATTCATGCTGTTCTCAGTTTTTTTTTCTGATTTACTTATTTCACTTCGTATAATGTTATCAAGGTACCAAAATTTTGTTGTAAATGATCCAATGTCATCATTTCTTATGGCCGAGTAGTATTTCATAGTATATATGTACCAAGGCTTTTTAATCCACTCGTCTTCTGACGGACACTTGAGCTGTTTCCAGATCTTCGCTATTGTGAACAATACTGCCACAAACATAGGGGCGCAGTTCTTGTTTTCAAACAGTGCTATGGTGTTCTTAGGGTATATTCCTAAAAGTGGGGTAGCCGGGTCAAAAAGCAGTTTGATTTTTAATTTTTTTAGGAATCTCCATACTGTTTTCCACAGTGGCTGCACCAGACTGCATTCCCACCAGCAGTGCAGGAGGGTTCCCTTTTCTCCGCATCCTCGCCAGCACTTATTCTGTGTTGTTTTGCTGATGAGTGCCATTCTGACTGGTGTGAGGTGATACCTCATTGTGGTTTTAATTTGCATTTCTCTAATAATTAGTGATGTTGAGCATTTTTTCATATGTCTTTTGGCCATCTGTATGTCTTCTTTGGAGAAATTTCTATTCATTTCTTTTGCCCATTTTGCAGCAAGCTTTCCGACATCTGTAGCAGCAATATATTTGCTGATTTATCTCCATTGGCAAATGAAATAAAAGGCAAGATAAACAAATGGGACTATATCAAACTAAAAAGTTTTTGCACAGCTAAAGACAATAAGAACAGAATAAAAAGACAAACCACACAATGGGAGAACATATTCGACAGCACGTCGGATAAGGGGTTAATAACCAAAATTTATAAAGAACTTATAAAACTCAACACCAGGAAGACAAACAATCCAATCAAAAAATGGGCCTGGGGTGTTTTGGCATGGGTATTTCCATTGCCGTCCGCTGCTGCAGCCGCTGTGGCTTCTACCTTGCTTCCTTGGGTCGGACTGTGTGCACACTCCTGGGCCTCTGCCATGGCTGGCCCCTGGTGTATACCCCGCCCCCATGGGCAGGACTACATTTGCAGTCCTCCACTGCAAGCCTCAGCCAGTTCCCTGGCTTCCACCCTGCCCCTGCAGACAGGACCATGCTCTTGCTTTCTTCCACTGCCCGCTGTCTGGTGAGCACTCACCAATATGGGGGTGGTGATGTAGCTCAGACCTCAGCACTCAACACTGTATCTCTGATGGGCTGCCTGCTTCTAAGCTACTTCTTGCTCTGACTGCAGCAGAAAAGCTTTTGTTTGGCTGGTGACCTGCTTCCCTTTTCTGGTATTGCTGTTTGCTGGAAAAATATTCACTTTAGATTTGGGGAGTGACTCAGCCCAGGCATTAGAGTGGCTGTTCCTCAAAGTGTTTCTTTCTGTGCCTCCTGCATTACACTTTCTTCCTGCTATTCCAGTTCTCTCCTCTCTCCTCATTCCCTGGAATCCCAGGTGATTGGTTGTGAAAGAGGTTTTCTGCGCAGTCCCTTTAAGACAAATTCTGGGTCTGAGAAATCTGTCTTTTTCTCGCAAACAGTATCCTGGCTTGTTCCACAGCTAAATATTGTCTGTACGCCTCTTCTATGCTCTGGGGCTGCAGGTTGGGGCTTTGTTCCTGGGACCCAGGACCCTCCCCTCTTTGCTAAACTCTCCTCCCACCACATGAGTTCCTTCATGCTGCTGCTCACTCCCAGAAGCTGGGCAGCTTTCTCTGCATTTCCACTTTTCCTACCAGACTCAGTGTTGCTACTTTGGTGATCTGTGGTTATAGACTCCTCTTGGTTTAGCCCAAAGTTGGTTTTTCCAGATGTTTGTTCTTAAATTTAAGTTTAATCCACTTTGGTTCTGGGAGGTGGTAGTTGGAACATCCACCTACTTTATCATCATCTTGCAGCCCCCTCCAGACACTGTTTTTGATCTTTAACTTCCCAGCTGAAATACATGTTTGATATTTTATTTTTTAAATGTATTTTTAATTTATTGAGAGGACATGGTTTTCTACACCAACCCACCGCAAGCAAAATCTTTTTCTGTCCCATTCCCCTTGTTTGCCCTACTCCCACCTACACATCCCCCTTCCCCCTAGCTATTGCCACTCTGTTATTTCTATGTATATGTTATGTTTATATGTTTTTTGTCTAATCCCTTCACTTACTCTCTGGCAGTTGTCCATCTCTTCCCTGTGCCCATGCCTCTGTTTCTATTTTGTTCAACAGTTTATTGTGCTCATTAGATTCTAAATATAAGTGTGGTATTTGTCTTTCTTTGCATAGCTTATTTCACTGAGCATAATAATCTCCAGGTCCATCTGTGCTTTCAAAAGGTAAGATTTCCTTATTTATTCATGGCTGTATAGTATTCTATTTTGTAAATGTACCACAGCATTTTTATCTACTCAACCACTGTCGGGTAGTTGGGCTATTTCCAGATCTTGGCTATTGTAAATAATGAACATGGGGGTGCACATCTTCTTTTGAATTAGTGTTTCAGGATATATTCCTAGAAGTGGTATAGCTGGGATAAATTTAACCAAGGAAATGAAAGACTTATACTCAGAGAAAATTATAGGACATTGAAAAAGTTTAGATAAGTAGAAGCATATTCTGTGTTTATGGATTGGAAGAATTAACATCATTAAAATGTCCATAGTACCCAAAGAAATGATAGATTCAGCACAATTGCTATTAAAATTACCAATGACATACTTCACGATTTAGAACAAATATTCCAAAATTTTTATGGAGTCAATAAAGTACCCAAATAACCTTAGCAATCTTTAGAATGAAGAACAAAAAGGAGGTATCACACTTCCTGATATCAAGTTATACTACAATGCCATTGTAATCAAAACAGCCTGGAACTGACATAAGAACAGGCATACGATCAATGGAACAGAATAGATAACCCAGATATAAACCCATGGTTATATTGTAAATTAATATTTCACAAGGAAGGCAAGAGCATATGATGGATAAAAGACAGTTTTTTCAGTAAATAGTGTTAGGACAATTGGACAAGTACATTCAAAAAATAAATAAATAAAACTAGACCTCCAACATATACCATACACAAGAATAAACTCAAAATGGATAAAAGACTTAATTATAAGTTGTGAAGCCATAAAAATCTTAGAAGAAAACATAGGTAGCAGGATCTCAGACATCTATTGTAGCAGTATTTTTGGAATATATCTCCATAGGCAAGTAAAACAAACAAACAAACAAACAAAAAAAACAAGTGGGACTACATCAAACTAAAAAGCTTTTGCACAGCAAAAGAAACTCGACTAAATAAAAAGACAACCCACTCTATGGAAGAACTTATTCACCAATACATCTGACACGGGATTAGTAACCAATATTTATAAAGAATTTATAAAACTCAACACCAGGAAGACAATCCAATTGAAAAAAGGGCTAAAGATCTAAATAGGCACTTCTTCAGAGAGGACATACAAATGGCCAATAGGCAGATGAAAAAATGCTCAATGTCACTAATCATCAGAGAGATGCAAATTAAAACCACAATGTGATATCATCTCACACCTGCCAGAATGGCTATCATCAATACATCAACAAACAACAAATGCTGGTGAGGATGTGAGAAAAAGGGAAGCCTGGTATACTCATGCTGGGAATGCAGACTTGTTCAGCTAGTGTGAAAAACAGCATGAAATTTCCTCAAAAAATTAAAAATGGATCTGCCTTTTGACATGGTTGATATCTGAGCCATCCAATCCATTATAATTTGTTACAGTAGCTTGAACTAAGACATTTTCTAAACCATGATAAGTTGTCTAACTCCTTTGCATTTTTAAATTTCTTCTACTTTGAATGGCTTCAGCCAGACAGGTTGAATAGCTACCCAGCTCAAGTGTTTGAAATTATTCATATTTATGTGAGCTAGAACTGAACACCACTTTCTTATGCCACCTCAGCATTCTGTTTCTGTATCAGCCTTTCCTTATACTATGTTTGAGACTGACATCCAGAACTGATTCATCTCAGAGCCTCCTTGACCTAGCCTGACATCTGACACACATTAAAGACCAAACCTTGGCAATGTGCTGATAGCTATGAATATTTTATATGATTCATTTAGGCTGAAAGAATTATAATTCCCAAAGATTTGAACATCAGGCTTTTAAAATCAATAAAATCCAAAAGAGAAATTTGAAGAATTGGTTTTGAAGTTTTTAGAATAGAAGGAACTTGGGTAAATGATCATAATACTGTCATCACCCATCTGTTTAAATATTAGGAGTGATATATAAATAAATATTTATCTATGAGTGCTGATGTCACAAAATTTGCTAATACATTATTTTAACTCTACAGATAAGTTGAAATTTATCTTTTCTTTAACTGATTGATCTTCCTCATTACCCAGTCACTACCTCCTTAGTACTGAGAAACTTCCTTTAGTTTGGTCCATTGTCTCATCACACTAACCTGTCATGCACTAGATTCAGCCATCCTTTAAGGCAATGCTGGGTCCCTTGGTTAAAAATGTTCAATATCTAAGCTAACTTCTTTCTCATAACTCTCAACATACAGTGCCATCTGAGGAATGCTTGATTTTCTAATTCATGGTGCTGAGATCAGATCCATGCATTTTAATATCCTCTAGCATCTCTGGACTCCCCTGTTTTTATCTTATACCCTCTGTGGTTGCTTCTCTCTGTTGATTTTAATAGCTGAATTCCTAAAGTGCTGGAGCCCAGACTGGCATCTCTCATCTGCACTGAGTAGAAACTGGAGATACTCTTTTGTTTATTTAGCCTTCCCTTGGCTCTTGATTGTTCAATATATATTCTGAATTATGGCTTCAGCCTTTATCAGATCTTCACTGTTGAACCTCCAGGCTACTTTTTCTATCCAATTCTACTCATCATTCATTCCAAATGATCCAAATGATGCAGTGTGCCTCTCCCCATTAGCAAGAGTAATGTGATGAGAACAGGACCAGTCATAATGTCTTTGGGACCAGTGCAAGAATATAAATAGACATACTATTTTGCATTAAATATTTAATTCATCAATCAAGTTCATGTGCTGTAAAATAAAATATACTTCATCTTCTTACCATGAAAAAGATACATCCCTAATGATCTGGAAAGTTAAATTTGAATTGAGAATTATCTGACTCCTTAGAGCTCTGTACCAAAACTCAGAAGCACAAGCAAACCAGTACCTGATATCTGATCTGTGTCCAACCCCTGTTTCTTAGTACCTTGAGGAGCTTCAAACAGACTGTGAGGATACCCCAGACTGCATCATATTGAATATGTTGACACCCTCCCACAAACATTTATCCCCTGCTACTCATTAGACACAGACATATTGGTACAGGTGGCTCAATCCATCCTAAGGAAGAAAAACCCAAGGAATAAACTCTTGCAGGTTCTGAAGAAGATGAAGGGTAAGAATTTCTAGAGTCCTGAGCAGGTGTGGATTCTGGATGGCTATATTACCAATAGGTGACTAGGGCACCTGCCATCCCACATGGAATCTTTGCCCCATAGGTAGGAGTGCAACTAGAGGAGAAATAGAGAATCCTGCAAAATGTAGGACAGGTGTTCTTCATCTAACCGCAGTACTTGATTAGCATATAGGTGTTTATTCTATAACCTCAAATGGAAAAGCTATGTGCTCTGAATCACCACTGCCCTTACCTAACACTCTGAGGTCTTCTCTTTAACTATCCCATGAGCTAGTTCACCTTTTATATCCCAAATAAAGAGAAATCACCAGTATACTCTTACTGTGAACAATAAATTTTTGGTATCATTTTAGAGAATAGATTTAACAAAACAACAATATAACGATAAAACTAATAGGTATTGTTTAACATGTGTAGTAAATTTTTTGTTCTCTATAAATGTTGCCCTTAACTCTTTCTAGATTGCAATAACATATAGTTCAATTTATCTTTTAACTCTTCTAGCTCTGCAAGTAATGCTGTTGATTGTTTCTTTGAAGAATATTATTATTCTATTGTGTAATGTGAAATATGGAACAAAATTTATATTAACACTTGACTAAAAAGGAGAACAGATCTTAAAGGCAGTAGAAGTAATACATTTTAAAAGATCTAGTACCCTGGTTGGCAAACTGTGGCTCGTGAGCCACATGCGGCTCTTTGGCCCCTTGAGTGTGGCTCTTCCACAAAATACCACATGCGGGCACTAAACTATCTCGATAAGGAATGTACCTACATATATAGTTTACGTTTAAAAAATTTGGCTCTCAAAACAAATTTTAATCATTGTACTGTTGATATTTAGCTATGTTGACTAATGAGTGTGCTGACCACTGATTTAGTATATTTTCTATGTCAAGGGATAAAAAACTATTGAAATAAATGTACTTTGTCAAAATATTTAGTACAGAATAAAAGAATTAATGACAATAGTCAAATATTTTTGCTCAACTATGATAAATTATGTTTTAAGATTTGAGGAAATGTTAATATACCAAAATAGAAAGTGTAAAATAACAAACAGAAAAACATTTTGGTCATTTAGTTGATATATCCATAGGTCTTGAGTTTGCCATGAATTCAACTCTATGGGTTGCCAAATTCATTCACTTTTTAAATAATTTGCCTTCTTAAAGATGTGTAAAATTTTATTATAAATAACTATGGTTAACGATATTTTTCAATAATTTTTTTCTAGCCATTTAAGTACATACTAATTTAAAAGTGTGAAAATCATTGTTTTAGAACAGTGTCACCAAGATGTTTGTTTATAGAGCTCTGATTATTTTCTCCTTTTAAAAAAATGATAGACCTGTGCTTTTTAAACTGAGGTGGGGGTATTAATCCCTGTAAACCTTTGTCCTCTTGCCTCTAATCAGGGACCTTTCAGCTCATTAAAATGCATATTGAAATGTTGAAGACAAGAATATATAATATAGTGTTTCTAAACTGTTAAAATCCTCGAACCCATAGTTGGGAGCACCAAGTGACTGTGCAGAGCATCATTTATATAAAACAGATTGAGGAATGCTTAATGGAAACATATTCCACAAATATAATATTTCTACAAATATTAGTATTTCCAGTGGTGGGATTTAAACAATTTAACAACCAGTTCTCTGCCCCAACGACCATTTTAAGTATAAAAAAAAGATACACCAAAAGATAGTTTATGTTTTCATGCATTTAATACTTAAGTAAGAACAGGAAAATAACTATACAAACCTAGATTGTGTTATAGGAAAGAGCTTTAAAATATTAGTGAAAAAGTATGAAATAATACCTGACAAAAAACAAACCTGTTATTTAACATTACTACGGGCACTTAGAATACGCTGTTGCACAGATGAACATTAAACAAGAGTAAGGCATGTAAATTTGTGATTTCCACATTGGGCAGCTGCCCAGGTGCCCACCTTAGAGAGAACCTGATTGCAAGGGACATTTTAAAAACCAGTTCGCTGAACCCAACAAAAATTAGGTATCGGTTCTGCTGAACCAGTGTGAAGCGGCTGAATCCACCACTGACCATTTTCCAAATTCTACTAAACACCTATACTTACTCTTTGTATCAGTAATAAAGTAATGTAAGTTACTTTAGTTTTTGAAGATTATTGCCAAAATTTCTTTCTCTTTAAAATATCCTACAATAAACTTAGTGTAGTCTATCTATAGTACTTATAATTTTATAATGAAATTAATATTTGAGGTGACAAAATTATATAAATTGCATTACATTTGTGAAAACTTCAAAAAGCTGCAGAATGAAAACTTAGTTTTCTAAAATTTTGCTTTCTAACTATTGATATATAACTACTAATCTATATAAAATCTTAAAATACTATGATGTAGGACTAACACATGGATATTCTTGTCAGAAATGTAGTTCAGTGTTGAGCTCTGTACTAATTATCAGTATGACTAAGGGCAGGTTACTAGATGTCCCTGGGTGTGTGTGCTCACAGAAAAAATGGTGGTAATAATATTATTTTCCTTAAAAGTTGTATTATTAGGAGATGGCCTATATGTGGAAAGTATCTGCCCAAGGTAGGGACATTGATTAGTCTACCTCTTCTCCATCTACTTTCTGAAATTTTAAATATTATTCTGAGGAAGTACCTAGCTTTATTATAAAAGGTTAAAGGTTCCTCAGAGACTTGGGAAACGTAGGGGAAAATTGGGGTAGTACTGAAAAAAGAAAAGCTGATGTATCATCAGCACTGGTGGCAATGAAGAAAATGCACAAAACACGCACACATTACTGCCCATGTGCACATGTGCCTGCAGAGCGCGCGTACTCACAAAGGAAATGTCATTAAAAACAAGAGAAAATAGATTAAGATACTCACTATTCTTGTGCAGTTGATTCAACTGCACTTTGTTTATCATGGGAAACTTAAAGACAAAAGACATTTTTTAATGGCAGTTTAAAAATTATTCCTAGAGTAATACCAACTTGATGTGTTTACTTCTGACTTCTGTTGCAAGTCTTGTTGTGTAGAACAGTAACAAGGTTTCAGATACAGTTTAATGTAGTGACATGTTGATTGAATATTAGATGACAGTGTATAAGGAGGCATCTGACTGAGGTGATGAAACCCCATCCCAGATTTTCTGGTCGTCATTTTTACTTTATGATTTTTAGCTTAGAGTCACTTTTAAAGGTCAGTAGTTTAGAAAATGTTGCCTTTCTTCTATCTCAACTAAAACATATTTTACTTTAATTTGATCAGTATTTAATGAATTAATGTCCTTTCAAAAGTTCTACAATCACAAATTACTTTTGACAAAAGCTTCTCTAGGTTCTATTTTAAAAACTAGATTTTTAAAATTTGTGTAACAGTTAAGTTCTGTACATGCTATTGCATTTTTAAGTGTATTGGATGAATTTGTTTTTAAAATGAAATATATGACACATTTCATTTTAAGAAGAAGAGTCTTTACTAAGTACAATAGTTGGATGCTAATATGTACTTTCAGTTGGTAATTTTTAAAATATGAATTTGGTTATAATTACAACAAACAAAATTTTTATCTTTATAAGTCCCCTGTTCTATAAGAGTTTTGACTTGGGGTATCTAACAGTAAGAAGATTTGCCTGTTTGTCCTTTGACATATCATGGTCAATAGCTATTTGACTTTAAAACTTTATAGAAGAGTGTGATTCCGGGCAGACATGCTGGTAAATCTGCTTCTGTTGCCAGTAACGTAAGTGGACAGCCCACCCTCTACTGTGGTGAGCGTCATCTCACCATCTTTTCCCGGTTTCATCCTGGACCAGGATTTTATGGTGCAGAAAGAATCCTGGGCATCAAACCATAGCATACGAACATGAAAATGAACCAAATGTTACAAAGCGCAAACAGGCCTCTCTCCCTGGGCACTGAGTGAGAGGTTTGAAGCCTGTTAGTTGCAACTTCAGTTCAGCCTAAGAAACTGTCTAGATGGAAAACATTGAATGTTGCTGTGGATTTGAATTTGGATATTAATACCTTCTCTCACATTCCATCCCTGTTTGCTTGAGCATTTCCCAATCTGCTCTCCCAATACCAACAGTATTTTTTCTTCATTCTTTTCTCTGAGTTGCTTATTGTTTGCAAAACTCTCTTTGACGAAACAATCTCAGGTTTGCAATTAGGTAATGGTGAGTATAAATAAGTTCCCCATAGGAACTTAAGTTCTGAAATAATATGAGGTGATTTAATGTAGAATTTAGTCTTACATTTACCTTTTTATTTCTTACTCATATGAAGATGCATCTTTCCTTCCTTCTTTCCTTCCTTCCTTCCTTCCTTCCTTCCTTCCTTCCTTCCTTCCTTCCTTCCTTCCTTCCTTCCTTTCTTTTTTCTTTCTTCCCTTTCCGTTCCTTTCCTTTAATTCCTTCCCTTCCCTTCCCTTCCCTTCCCTTCCCTTCCTTTCCCTTCCCTTCCCTTCCCTTCCCTTCCTTTTCCTTCCCTTCTCTTCCCTTCCCTTTTCCTTTTATTTTTTATGAGAATACAAGAGAGATAGAGAATGGGAAAGAGAGAGAAACATTGATTTGTTCTTCCACTTATTCATGCCTTTAGGTTGATTCTTGTATGTGCCCCAGCCAGGGATTGAACCCTCAACCTTGGCATATAGGGACAATGCTCTAACCAATTGAACTAACCGATCAGGGTGGTGCATCTCTGTCTTACCTAGACTTTCATTCTTTTCAAAACTAGTGTTGACTATGTCATTAATTTTTAATTTGAAGGACAATAAATAAATAAAAAATCTAACATAAAAATAAATAAATGGAAGAAAATTGACAGTGTCGAGCCATGTATGAGGGGTAAATAAGGTCTGTGAATGAGACTGTACAGGATGGCAGTGCTGCCATGAGAGGAGGAGCATGAGGTGGAGGACGGCAAAGAAATGGGGCACAGACAATCTCTCACAAGTACACTAATAATATGCTACCAAGGAATATTAGGGGTGGGTATGTGTCATGATATCATCAACTGAGAATGTGTACTTCTATACTGTCACAGAATGTTGGCGTAGGCGTGCTGTTTTTAGCTAGCTGTCTAAGACGTGGAGAATAGAGTGGTGAATCTTACTGGGGGAGAAAACAACAATATGACTCCACTCAAAGTTAACATTGATTTCAGATATTTTTGGTCATTACTTATTGTTATAGGTTCTCCTAGCACAAATTTAGTCTATAGTATAAACACATATGCATACATATATTTATCTTTTTCACTTCTTTAATCTTGTATTAACATATTTAAGATTAAACCACCATATTCCTTCCAGAGGAGCCACCTTTCTTATTTTATTGCCTTCATGACAGAATTTTGTAACTACTGTTAAAATAATTAAACAAGGAGGCCATTAGAGATGGGTCTAATGTATTGACAGCCTACTAAGACTGAGCCAATACACTAGAATTTGAGAAATCAGAATTTAATAAACACTAATCACAAACAGCCAACTACGCTTTTGCAAATAAGGCAAATATTTAAGCCATGGTTATTAATTTTAATGAAATAAGTTGTTTTCTTTTTTGTCTTTTCTATAAACACACTTCCCCTAATTTTTCTTAGCAGGGCGCTTCTAACCATTTTTGGTTTGGCGCTGTCCAATTTGAATTGGTTTGCTCAAATAAACTCTTAAAATTTTTATTGTGCTTTAGTTTATTTATTTATTTTAATAATAACTGTTTCTCCAAGACAAAAGGAGCTCTTTCCAGGGAGCTTCCAACCTTTTCTCTTTTACCCAAGGGTAGTCTCTCTAGGTCTATTTTGTCCTTATATATTAGAAACCATATATGAGTGTTAGTATCTATTCATTATCATAATAGAATCTGAGCATGGATATTTATAAACTCCAAAATTTATTTTCATAGCCTAGCTTACAGTGGGTATATTAAATGAGTAAACGTTTTTGAGGCTTGTTGACTTGAGAGTTTCTATTAGTAGAAAAAGATAACTCACTACCATCTAGCTTTGAGTTGTTAGCAAAATGGGAAAGAACATAGGCCTTACCTTTTAGAAATTCTTTAATTAATGTTTTAGTAATCTCCTATATGACTATGACATCACTGATTCCCACTTCAATTTCTCTCATTGTATGTTTCCCTTGACATTCCTAAGACAGTATGGTTAATTTTATAGAGCAAATTTCTAATTCCATAAGTTCCTTAGAATGATACATCTAGTGTAGTACAATCACCTGGCTTTTTGCCGTCTCCAGTCTCTTTGATCAGCCTGAAAAGAATTTGTAGTCTTATACCTGAAAACCATGTTCAATCTATGGAATGGGCTTTATTTCCTTGGTTCTTTCAAGTTTTGATGACTTTATTCATATTATGCTGTATTCTTGGAATACTCTTCCCCTCTTACAACATTTGAATAGTTTCCTTACACTCTCTTAACATTTAATGAAACCATTATCTTTTTTTCTTCTTTGAATTCTTTCTTGAATTTCCTTCTTCTAGCCTGATACGGGTACTCTTTCTGTGTGCCTACTTAATGCTCAGTGCTTACTTATTTAATAGTAGTAGCATTTTACATGTTTTAAATCATTTACTCATCTTAACAACCCTGTTCAGTAAACTGCTGTAATTATTATCATCCTCTTTATATACACAAGAAAACTGAAGCAATGAAAATTGAGTAACTTGTATAAGGTCTCCCTGCTAGTAAGGGATATAGAGAGTTTTGAGGGCAAGAGATCTAACATCAGAGTCCATACCAGTGCTGTCCAACTGAAATCTAATGTGAGTTAAAGATGCAATGTCATTTCTAAATTTTCTAAAGGACACCTTTAAAAAGTAAAAACAAACATTGAAATTAATTGTATGTACAAGTATACTTTTTTTTTTTTTTTTTTTTTTTACCAGGACAGAGAAAGAGTCAGAGAGAGGGATAGATAGGGAGAGAGACAGGAATGGAGATAGGTGAGAAACATCAGTTATTAGTTTTTCGTTGCCGTCACAACACCTTAGTTGTTCATTGATTGCTTTCTCACACGTGCCCTGACCGCATGCCTTCAGCAGACTGAGCAACCCCTTGCTGGAGCCAGTGACCTTGGGTCCAAGCTGGCGAGCTTTTGCTCAAACCAGATGGGCCTGTGCTCAAGCCGGCGAGCTCTGGCTCTCGAACCTGGGTCTTCGCATCCCAGTCTGATGCTCTATCCACTGCGCCACCGCCTGGTCAGGTCAAATATACTTTTTTTTTGAAACGGTATATTTTAAATGGCATAATCAGTATTTAAAAATGAGAGATTTTATTTTTTATACTAAATGTTCAAAATTCAGTGTATATTGTACACTTACAATATATTAATATGTATGTGTGTACGTGTATATACGCACTTTATTGTGCATGTTGCTAATCACTACCTTTAGTGGATAACACAAGATTTTATTCTTAATCACAGTACTTCTGTTGGTATTGAAATAGTTTTATTTGCCTCTATCAACCATTGAATTGTGAGCACTTTACTGAATAAGGATGTGCTATATTTTCTCTTCCCTAGTCCATAGGCTCATTAGTGCCTGATATGTTGTAGAAACACAATAAATGTTTATGAAATGTGTTGCTGAAGTGTTGTAGGCAAAACATATGCAAGAACAATTAGAAGACATTTGAAAAGATGGTTGTAACTCTCAGGGACAACAGGATATATTTTAAAGTTTCACTTTAATAGTGTATGTAAATGCTGAGTTTTTCTAAAACCATTATTAATATAATAAATGAAAATTTGGTATAAATATGTTCTAAAAGTTTTTTTATTATTATAGAATACTGTACTCTGTACTTACATTTGTTTAGTTAAAAAAGGGGTCAAAATTAGCACTGCAATATCATGTTGGCTAAAATCATGAGTAGACTCATGCCTCAAACATAGTAGATTCATAATAAATACTTTCTTTTTTAAATTTTTTTTATTTTTATTGATTTTAGAGAAAGAGAAAGGGAGAAAAACAGTGAAATAAAGAGAAGCAGATGGACAGGCAGGAACATCTGTTCCTGTATGTGCCCTGACTAGGGATTGAACCAGCAACCTCTGCGCTTTGGGATGATGTTCTAACCAACAGAGTTATCCATCCAGGGCAATAAATACATTCTAATTTTATTTATTTGAGCCTGGAGTAGTAAACTCAACTTCTACATGTGTTTGTTATTTATTTGAAATCCTATCCAACTTGTCATCATCAGTGTAGACAAGCTGGGACAATTCCTCAAAATGAACTCAATTACAGTCAAAGTGTTCCATCTGTTTTCCCTGAATGAAAGATGCTTACCTTGATGTTAGTAAAAGAGTGTGGGCTCCCTGACTCAGAACTAGATGCCAGCTTAATACCAACCTTTCATTCAACCCAATTATATTCTTGGCAGCCCATGAGGTTCATGGGGTAAACTTTTTATAACAATTATCAGTATTAGCCAATTTTTTAGAGTGGGCTAAAATAAATGACAGTGGCTCCATGATGAGTTTTCTGTCTTCCAACGGTTCTCTCTGGCTGACTGCCATGGAGAATATATAAGAACATAAAGAGTGCTATTTTATGTAACACTCTAGAAGTCAGTTAACATTATGACTATATAGATTGTCAAGATATTTTCAGTCTAAATTAACTGTTTATTGTTGTTTTAGGGTACTGTTTTTTGTGAGATATGGAAAATGTTTTTTGTGACAGAGACAGAGAGAGATACAGAGACAAGGACAGGCAAACAAGAAGGGAGAGAGATGAGAAGCATCAATTCTTCGTTGCAGCACTTTAGTTGTTCATTGACTGCTTTCTCATATGTGCCTTGACTGGGGGGGGGCGGTGGCTACAGCAGAGCAAATGACCCCTTGCCAGCGACCTTGGGCTTCATGCTAACAACCTCTTTGGGCTCAAGCCAGTGACCCTACACTCAAGTTGGTGAGACCGTGCTCAACCTGGATGAACCTATGCTCAAGTAGGTGACCTCAAGGTTTCGAACCTGGGTCCTCCATATCCCAGTCCAATGCTTGTCTGTTGTGCCACTGCCTGGTCAGGCTGGAAAATAGTTTCTCTTAAATGTCTAAATCTGAGCACCAGGTTGCTCTAACAACTAAAGCAAAAACTTCAGATGAGAAGAGAGAAGTTGAGAAGTGATAAAGGACCTCTTGCTTCTCAGCCAGGTTCTGCTGGTTTAAACCTCTGCAGGAAATAGTTTAAAAAGACCAGAAGACACATGAACTTGTGCTGCTTAAGAATTCAGACACACAGATTCTAGAAGCATAAGAAATAGCCATTACCATTGAACACAATGACCCTTGATATTAGGTATCATTCACTTCAGTTTATACAAATATAGTTATTAAATGTGGAGTGCCTCAAGAAGCTAAAACAACTCTTTCCATGAAACTAAATTATGTTTGGCAATATGTCCAAAGAATAGTGTATCATCATTGTATGAGATATTAATAAATCTCCCCTTACTGGAATAAAGAAAAAAGTATAGAAGTAATGAGAATAGATTTTATGCAAATATTTCATCATAGTTAGAAATTTGAATGCCACTGTATTAAGCATTAACAGACAAATATGTTTAGCTTTTTTTTACAAAATGACCTAACCCTTTTAAGTATGGATTATTTTTAGTGAAATTTGTGTTACAATCCTTGAAGGAGAGTTTAGCTGAGTATAGACATTGACTTGACAGCTTTTTCTCCCCTTTATATACATAATCCTTTTGTCGGCCAAAGCTTCTGAGCAGAAATCTGCTGATAATCTTGTTGAGGGACATTGTATGTGATGAATAGCTTCTTTCTTGTAGTTTTTAAAATTCTCTCTTGCCTTTGGCTTTAGACAAATTGATTATAACATTGGGGAACAAAATTTTTGTTGCATACACAAAATCACTTGCTCTTACCTAATTCGAGTGTGCTTATCTCAATTCTGACATTAGTTTTTATCTGTAAGCTGCAGTTTTTGGCAATTCAAGATTTTAGGTTTTGATCTTATGTAAAAATTTCAACATTTAATTTAATATAATGAAGTAGAATGTATTCTTGGACATCATCTTTGTGAAAATATAATAATTTATATAATGCAGTAAATATACTAATACACTAAAAGATACAATTGCATCAGAATTTGTCTACAATTTCAAAATAGAACATATTAAAATATTTTAATCATAAAATTGGTGCAAAACTTATTTAAATTCTATTCAGGCAAAAATATGTGTTTGTAGCTCTTGTGTTTGTGTACTTGTTGAGGGCAATCTTATTTGATGCTCCAGCAGTAGTCTGCTCATCACTAACAGCTCCGGGATTTTTGGGAAACTTATCAAAATGACTGTTCAAGAAGTGAATCTTAATGCTCATGTTCCATCCAATGTTGCGGAAAACCAACAGCATCCTTTGAACCAGAAATTCATAGTTTTTTGCTTTTTTGTTGCCAACGAAGTTCTTTGTAACTGCCACAAAAGACTGCCATGCTGCTTTCTTCTTCTAATTCATCTTCCTGGAAAATTCTTCATTACATATAGGGTTCGAATTTGAGGTCCATGAGATATACCTGCTTTTATCTTCTCAAAAGACAAGGCAGGAAAAGTAGAAATAATATGTTGAAAGCATTCATTTTCTCTATTCAAAGCCTGAACAAACTGCTTAATTAAGCCAAGTTTGATGTGAAGTGGGGGAAAAATGATCCTGTCTCGATTAACTAAAAGGGTTAGTTTCACGTTTTGGCCACTTCTTCTGTGTCCAGTGTTTCTCCCGAGCTCGGCTGTCCCACAAACACAGAAAGCAAGGATACTTCATGAAACCTCTCTGTTGTCCTAGCAGGAAATTGACCATTTTAAGATCCACACAAATGATCCAGTTTTGTTCCTCATACTTCAGAAAGTAGAGGACAGTTTTTAAGTCATTATAATCTTTTCGCAGATGAGTTTAATAACAAATTGGAACCACTGCATAAACATTACTGTTGTGTAGAACACATTTCAGACTCCATTTAGAGCTGTCAGGAAATAGCCGCCATTCTTTTGGATTGTAAGTGGTAACAGCTAGCTAGCTGAGAAGACTAATGATATCTTGACAGTGAACAAATTATTTGTCTTCGGAGGAAAAATTCACAAAAATTTTTTCACGCTTCCTGAAATGGGGTACTTTAGCTGACCGGTGAAGTACATTATTTTCCTGAAGCCTGGAGGCTAATAACTCAGCTGCTCTCTTTGCTAGGCCCAAATTTCTTACTCAGTCATTCAAGTCGGGTTGGCTAAACTGCTGAGGGGTTAATGACTGCTTGTCAGAAGAAGACCCTTCAGATTCTACAACCATTTTCTCATGCATTTTATCAAAATACACTTGATCACTATGTTCACTTTCTTCGTCTTTAGAATAAATAAAACCATTGAAAACTGGAACCAGGAGTGTTTCAGAGTGTGGGTTATGTCGTGTTGCTGAAGGAATATTAAGATATGCAATCATATGCCTTTTTTTTTTTTTTTTTTTTTTTTGCCGATGCCCTTTGTATGGATCAGACAGAAACAACAGTCACTGCTGTGGTTCTTAGGTTCACGCCAAACCATGGGAATACCAAAAGGCAATCCTTTGTGTTTTCCTTTTGTCCAGTCACGAAGCATTTCCTCAGAATTATGACACACAATTTGAGGAGCCCAATTCTTGTCTTGATCGCCAAGGCGAACTTGAAAATAGGCAATATATGCATATGTCACAAATAATGAAATATTGCCTGACCTGTGGTGACACAGTGGATAAAAGCTTCAACCTGGAATGCTGAGGTCAATGGTTCAAAATTCTGGGCATGCCTGGTCAAGGCACATATGGGAGTTGAAGCTTCCTGCTCCTCCCCCCCCCCTTCTCTCTCTCTCTCTCCTCTAAAATGAATAAATAAATAAAAATAATTTTTAAAAAACCAACTAAATGATGAAATATTGCACCTTTGACTGTGAAGTGTGTAACAGCCACATATAGAACAGAAGGTGTCAGGACTATTCTTATACTTACACCTACTCGAAGAAGACATAATTCAATGTTAAAACAAAATAAGAGGGTGTTTTTATCAGATAATAATTTTTTACATTTAAAAACAACTACAATTATTTAAAAGTGATGTTTGTAAAACATTAGTTGCCTTGTGGTTATGTTCAATCCAAGAGTCTTTGCCCTTTAACTCCAATTAAAAAATCAATACATGCCATTAAGTGTAACAAAAATAAATTAAAATTGCATAAAAACTAGAGCATGCACGAAAAACCAGATTGCAGATTTGGAATCAGTGATGCAAGTATATATAGAAAAAGTTTTAAAACCTCATGCAACAGAAAATGAAATAGAAATTCTTCCCCAGTGTAATCTGTTTAAGTAGGTCTCGTTGAGATTACCTATCTGATTTTGAGATTATTGGATCGAAGTTAACTCCCCATCTTTGCTGAGTTTCAGAAGTGGTTCTATGTACACCATCAAGCAGGGAGTAATTCCACTGTTAGCCTGATGCTTCTTCACCACTGTTCTCAATTTCTGACAATGTTCTGATGCCTAATACTGACAAGGCTAAAAGAAGCCATAACATGAACCATGCAGTAAAGAAATGGAGAGGTACACTTCTGTATTTGTAAAGTTCAGACCTTAGTTATATCCCATATTAAGACATTGCAAGGACTTTCAGGAACTGTTCCTTTGGCTACTGACTGTATGAGCTGCAGGGCAGGACACCAGTCACACTGGGCAGTGAATGTCCTGAAAGAGGATAAAGATCAGGTATTAGCACTCCCTAGTATTGCTATTTCAACTCTCATTGCCAAATGGCATTTAGAATCTGTCTCCAATCAGAATTTTGGCTCTACCCTTCTTTTAATTATGTAATGTTAGGTCAGTTAATTAAGTTCCCTGAGGCTGAATCTCTCTCTTATATAAAAGGACCTTTATTGTGAGAATTAAATAAATATAAATGCTTACAAAATGTCTTTTTTATTGTAGATGTTAATAAATGGGTTGTTTTTGTTTTGTTTTATGTACCAAATTATTTTATTCTACTGACTAGATTTTAGGTGCCTTTGCCTCTTCCTTCATATTTCCAAGGAACATAGTAAACATTTAAAAATAGTTGACTATTCCAACGATAGATTGAAAAATACTGTATATTTTCTTCTTGTATCAGAACACTTTGATAAGGACAAAAAGTGAGTGCTTCTTTTTATATCATATCTGTATCCATAAACACAGTTATCTTCTAGTTTATTGTATTTGTGCTTCTGTCTGTGCCCTAGAGCAATTGTGATGAAGGAAAATGCTGGTGAAGTGAGGCAGGGACTACAGAATGTGGCTCTTATCTGCTTAATGATGTGTACAGTGTCATATTAGGAAGAGGGACAGGAAGGTTCATCTTTCTGTAGCAAAAAGGATAATGTTCAGTGCAAAGAATCTTATATCATGTTTTCTAAAAGGTCACGGGAGACAGAAAAGGTGAAGTAAATGGCCTGAGGAGAGACATCTGTTTCCTCTGATACAACTCATTTTAAAGTTGTAGAAGCAAAGCAAAGCAACAGTATAACCCTTGTGTTTTGTTGGGCCTAGATCTTTAGCTCTTGCATAAAAGTGAACAAGCTGCCATCTGTGCAAACAGGTGGCTTGAATTAAATATCATATTGGCTATTTAAAAAATCATGTTTGGAGAATTTAAGAAAACTCAGAGTTCCTTTCGTAAAATGAGAACTGTGAACAATCTACTGAGTTAGAAGATAAAGTGTAGAAATATTTGTCCAAAAAGGCTGTATGCAAATATTTCCTTCACATTTTCCTGAAGTAACCCTATCATCAGTATGTTTACCCCAGAGAGCAGACAGAGCACTAGTGCTCTTGTGCCTCCCTCAACAGACTGATGTGGGTCCAGCGAGGCTGTGTTGGAAACAGAAGTAAAAAAGACACCTTATGTCATGACATAGAGTATTGCTTATCCATGAGTTAATTATGACTTAGTCATGACTCCTTTAGCTTCATAAAAGAGATTTTCGAAATTTTGGAGCTGAGTGAAAAGGGGAAAGAACACACAGATCTTAAAGAACCAGAAAAAAAAAATACCAATCTTGCCTGACCTGTGGTGGTTCAGTGGATAAAGTGTTCACCTGGAATGCTGAGGTCGCTGATTCAAAACCCTGGGCTAGCCCGGTCAAAGCACAGATGAGAAGCGACTATGAGTTGATGCTTTCTGCTCATGTCCCTTCTCACTCTCTTTCAAATCAATAAATAAAATCTAAAAAGAAAAAAATAAGTACCAATTATTATGAAATAGCCAGGGTTGCAGAAGTTGGAATGTGTATGAAATCCTAGTCCAGGAGTGATAGTTACTCTTTCCTCACTGTGTTCGTCTAACTTTCTGTGGCCTTAGTTTTCCATTGATAAAAATAAAGGATTGCACAAGATGATCTCTTTGATTCCTCTCTGCTCCTCAAAATAGTTTTGAACCAATTATGTTGTCAACTTTCTTCTCAGGATTCTTTTATAGAAAAAAATGTATACAAGTTACCAATAAAGCAATTAGAAAATTAATATATCTGTATGACTAATATTTATAGTTTATTCACAATATCCTGTGTGTAGAACCCTGCATCACTAGAAGTAAGGACACAAAGGTTTAAAAGTAGAGGTAAAGATTTGGTTGCTATTACAGATAATAAACCGAATACACACACAAAAAAACAAGTGTTAGCCTTACTTTGAATAGTTGTAACACATACCACGTTAAAATCATATGTTTCTTCCTAGTCTATCAACAGTTTTGGTTTCATGGCTGAAAGAAATCTCTAAAAAGTTTTATATTTTAAACTTTTGGCTTCTCAGACTTCTTCTCTTTGATCATCCACAACATTTTTATCAATTATTTAATTTTTAATAATTTTACTAAGATAAAATTTATATACTATAAAATTCATCCTTTTTAGGACAACATATTGGTTTTTTATAATACTTCCTGAGTTAGCCAATCATCAGCACTATGTTAAAAATGTTTTCATCACCTCTCAAAATAAATTCCATTCTTATTAGCCCTCACATCTCATTCCCTTCTCTCCCCAGTCCCGACAGCCTCTAAACTACATTCTCTTTATATGGGTTTTTTGTTGGAATATTTTCTATACATTAAATTGTACAATATATGGCTTTCAGTTAGAGCATTTTTGAGGGTAGTCCTTCTTGTAGCACATGCCCTTCATTTATTTTTATTGACAAATAATATTTTATTGTAAGGATATACAACATTTTGTTTACCAGTTTATCAGTTCATGACTTTGAGTTGGTTTTCACTCATCAGTGGCTTTGAACTTTAATCCCTCTTTTTTTCCTTTTTTTAATTATTGAGTGGTTAATTAACCCTTTGAAATTCACTCTATTTTTTCTTGTCTAGTTATCATCAAATGTAAATGGTGATTACACGATGCTCAAAATACAAAGATGTAGACTTTAATAAGAAACATAAATACCAACTATGTATCAGTTCTAGTTTAAGTAATGGGATAAATAAGAGAATCTGACTATTTTCATCTAGAGAGAGTACATGCACTTTGTATAGGCTAATGACAATATCTGATAACAGTAAGAGTGAAATAGAGTTCAAATGGATAACTAAAAAATGCTAAATAAATTATTATAATCAGCATTTCTCCTTCCATCATCAAGAAACCCAGGATCGCTTACTGGGCGTGTGCTCTGTATAGATACTGCATTTTTTAGATAAAGTAGGATATTTTATATTCAAACAACTAATTTGGGGCATTTATTTATTTATTTATTTATTTGTGTATTTTAGATGGTAAAAATAAATTACAGATAGCAAATGTAACCATACAAAAATTAAATGCTTAGGAAGTATGAGATGGATTTCATCTTAAATCTTTAAAACATACTTCTAAAGCATTATTATGCATTTTACAATATATATGCTTATTTATCCATGTAAACCATATCTCTCTCTTATATATCGTGGTGGATATAATAAGAAATCATGGTGGATGGGAAGGATGGACCTTGAACTTACTGGTGATATATTTGGTATTAAGTATTCAAGATTTGCCTAATCATGATCAGAGCTAGGAATGGGGTCAGTAATTTGAGGAAAAGAACCATGGAGGTGGGGAGTAACCTTATAACACAAAATGATTGACTTTTAAATAGTACATTTAGAGTTTATTCTTAGTGAGAAGGCTTATTTATAAAACTAGTCTATGTTTTTGCAAATCTGGTAACCCTAATAATTCAATGGGAGACAAACTTTGATGGAAATGTAGGGGCCTCGCAGAACTAATGTCTCCTCAGCAGGCTCACACTGATCTGCTGCCAACATGATTTTTCTTCTCTCCGGGGGTCTCTGATTGCAATTCCTTTTAAGAGCACACATTCCTCCTGGCAAGCATCCCTGGAAGGGCACAAAAGTCTTATTGTTTCAGGCAAAATCATTTTTCTCTAAGGGAAACATAACTTGTAATCTGACAGGACCCCAGACAAACTGGAAAATTTTCTCAGAAATTTTTTAAGTGATAGGAAGGGGGACAAAGAGACAGACGCCCAGATGTGCCATGACAGGGATCCACCCACCAACCCTCATCTGGGACCGTTGCTTAAATAAAATGAGCCATTCTCAGCATCTGGGGCCACCCTCAAAACAACTGAGTCACTGGCTGTGAGAAGGCAAAGGGAGATGGGGAAAGGGTGGAGGGAGAGGGGGAGAAAAACAGATGATCGCTTCTCCTGTGTGCCCTGACTGGGATTTCAACTGGGATGTCTGTACAACTGCTCTACCCACTGAGAAAACCAGCCATGATTCAGAATTTTAATATTACTAAAATTTATTTCCTTTTATGGGCACATTCTTCTGCTAGCCAGGTACCCATTTATATACACACATACACATGCATATGTATATACACAAACATACACTTATAATTAAATGTTTTGTCCTAACTGCCTAGTGAAATGCTGTTGTATAGTATTTGTTGTAAATACCATCATAAGTAAAATCAGTTGTCATCAGTGCACACACACTGTGTAATAAATATATTTCCTATTTCACTAGGCAATCTTGACTGTTTTCTGGGTCACAAATAATTTTTCTTAAAAATCAACACTTACCCAGTCCTGAGCAGAAGTGCACATGGGATTTAGTTCTGTGCCTGTTAGTACATTGCATATCCCCAACACCCAGGATTTAAGAGTGCTTACCTGGCTCAATCAAAACCAGTGAGAGCAGTGAATCACTGATTGAGAATCCTGGAAAGAGTACATTATTTTTTCTGTTGGGCTTGAAAGTCAGAGGCATCAGAAAGAAAACTATAAGACAGTGAGTACTTATGCCCATGATGACTTCATCTGAGCCCCTGAATGAGGTCATACCAGAAGCCAGATGTACAGCAATGCCCAAAACTATCTTTTCTGGGCATTAACTCCATTTCAGTTAGGGTTTCTAATACTTGAAACAGAAATAATACTTTGCTTTTTTCCAACTTCTACTCTGTAATAGAAAATGGTAAGTAACAATGACTTATCCATGCACCATTATCTAATCAATCTTCTAAGATCATCAATTTGTATAATAGCTATTTATAGTTAAATAATTTACATCCTAGGCATATGACAAATATGATTAAACCCATTATACAAGTTGGGCTCGTTGGCATTTTTCTTTAAATGACCTTTGTCAGTGTTTTTAAAATTTTATTGGGATGGCATTGCTTAATAAAATTGTTTAGGTTTCAGGTGCACAATTTTATAATACATCCTCTGTATATTGTATTGTGTGTTTACCACCCCAAGTCAAACATCCATCCATCACCATTTAAAACTATTTTTCTCCTGAATTTTAACACATTTTTTTAAAGAACCTGTATATGTTTGAGAAGCAACTTCATCTAAATTGAAACACAAAAACTTATTGCTTAAGTTATTGCCTAATTTCCATTAAACTTACTCATAGAACTAAATACAGTTTTCTTTTATTTATTTATTTTAATTTTTTTATTAATTTAATGGGGTGACAATAAAACAGGGTACATATGTTCAAAGAAAACATCTCCAGGTTATCTTGTCATTCAATTATGTTGCATAACCATCACCCAAAGTCAAATTGTCCTCTGTCACCTTCTCTCTGGTTTCCTTTGTGCCCTTCCCCTCCTTCCCCCTCTCCCTTCCTCTTCTCCACCTCCCCCCTGACCCCCCATAACCACTACACTCATGTCCATGTCTCTTAGTCTCTTTTTTATGTCCCACCTATGTATGGAATCATGCAGTTCTTAGTTTTTTCTGATTTACTTATTTTGCTCTGTATGTTATCAAAATACAGTTTTCTGATACTGGTAATCATCCTGTAAGTATTTTCATCTGTTTTATATTTCTGTTGTTCATCCCGGGGTTTCATTATCTCTTAATGTGTGAATTTTTAATCATCTTGTTTTTACTTGTCTCAGTGTTGTTTCTGTTTAAATCAAAGCAATACTTCTATTTTATTCAATCAAATCAACTTTCTATTCAATTGAGTCTTACCTTATGGTTCAATTATATTCTTCTTAGAGTGCAGTGATCAATTTAGTCTAGAGATTTAATTGAAAAACGTAGAAACTGATAAAGGTATGTCATTATGCCAGTCTTTCTTAACCTGGGTTATATCGAACCCTAGGGGTTCGATAAATTGGTCTCAGGGGTTTGGAGAAGCCTCTGCCACAGAGGTAAAGACACACATGTGTAAAGTCGTGATGACATATCCCGCTTGGCCATCACTTGCTGCAGAGGATCACGTTACATTGCTTGGCCAACCAGTGCTGCGGGGAATTTAGTGCGTGCAGTAGTCAACGGCTGTCGTAGTTGTACGTCGTGTGGTTTCTTTCTTAATATTTTAATCCATACTAAATATGTCGAGCAAAAAAAGAAAGTGGTTGGACGAATATGTACAACATGGATTCACATGTATCACAGAACAGGATGGGAGTCAGCATCCTATCTGCATGATATGCAATGGCAAGTTGAGCAACTCTAGTCTCGCACTGGCAAAACTAAATTTGGAAAAAAAAAGCATATTTTATTTATCACTAAAGAAGTTTTGGTGAATGTGCATATGAAACTGGTGGGTTTGGTACCTCAAAAAAGTTTAAGAACCACTGCATTATGCATTTGAAGGGTCATAGCATCTGTTGTTTAGATGTATGAATTAGTTTTTCAGAAAACAAAATTCCTCAGTGCTACTTTCTGAAACTATGTGTAGGGCTACAACATCTGTGTTTCCTTTTTCCTGCATTTTAAATATTGCCACTTTTTCTCTTCCGTATTTCCAATTGTCATGTTTAAATAGGTTATATTTTTTTCTATAACATCAGTTTGGGCTGAAAGTGTTAGGCATTTGAAATAGCCAGTGAAGAATTTTTAATGATGAGATATAATGTCTATAGTTTTACAAGAAGAAAAAGGTATGCAAATCATGATATACACTGAGATCTGAACAATCTGCTTCATAAGAAGACACGTTAAAATGTTCAGTTATTTTTATTGATTTATTAGCATTATACAAGGTTTTCACAATGACATATTAATTTATAATCAGGAAAAAAGCAGATAGATACTGTCTTTGATCTGATGTCTATTGCTCTAGTCGTTTTGGGTATGCTGATTTAAGTGTGACTAGAAAACATTTTCATAGGATAAGGAAATATGCCTAAGATGAGCTGACATTGGATAGACAAAGGTAAATTCTATCCATTACCTTGTCATTAAACCAAAAGACCAATGACAGGAAATTGTGTTTATTTTTATTCTTTTTATTTTTTATTAAATTTATTGAAATGACACTGGTTAATAAAATTATATAGGTTTCAAGTATACAATTCTATGATTTATTATCTGTACACTGCATTGTGTACTTATAAATCAAAGTCAAATCTTCTGTCACCATATCTTTGACTGCTTTCACCCTTTACCTCTCCCCTCCATTTTCCCTCTTGTTACCACCATGCTGATTTTTTTTTCACCATGCTGTTGTTTTTGAAGAGTTTTTGTTTGTCTTGTTAGTTCATTTGCTGCTTGCAGTTTTGTATCCAATATATAAGTGAAATTATATGGTGGTTCACTTTTCTGTCTGACTTATTTTGAATAGCATGATATTCTTAATGTCAATTCATGTTGTCACAAATGGCAGTATTTCATCTTTTCTTATGAATGAGCAGTATCCCATTGTGTATATGTACCACATCTTTATCCAGACAACTAAAAAAAGACTCTTCAGTGTTTTCACATCATGACCATCATGAATAATGTTGCAATGAACTAACTAGTTGTTAGGGAATTGCAACCAAAACTACAGTAAGATACTACATCACATCTGTTAGAATGGCTATTATCAGCAAGACAAATAATAACCAGTGTTCTAGAAGTTGTGCAGAGGAAAAGAACCCTTATTCATTGCTGGTGGGAATGTAAACTGGTACAGCCACTACAGTAAACAGTATGGAGGTTCCTCAGAATATTAAGAATAGAGTTACCATATGACCCACCCAGCAACTCCTCATCTGTGTATCTACCTGAAAAATTTAAAAACATTTATTCACAAAGACATATATGCCCCTATGTTCATCGCAGCAAAATATTGCATTGAAAGACATGGACTTATCAAGGTATTAGAGAGTCATTTGGTGTTCGTGGGTCATTATCAATAGTTAATGGAAAGTCACTAAATAGAGTGCATGGAGTGGCTAGGAAGAATCCAAGGAGGGTAAAAATACAATTAAGTGATTAATGGTTAAGTTTGCATATATAGGTGTTTAAGCAGTGAAGCTCTAAATGGTAGTCATCTGACAGAGTAAACAACCTGCAGGTTCTGCTGCTTGCTGCAACATGAAAAGCCAATATTTGTGACACAGGTGCAGGTGGAAAGGAAAGGTTTATTCAAGTGCTGGTCACCTGAGAAGATGAGGAACTCTTCTCAAAAACCCATTTTAACAGCTTGGATGCGTGGCTAGATTAGATAGGGGATCAGGGGAGTTTGGGAAGGGGAGAATTCCTAGAAGGAGGACAGATGTGTGGTTTATCTCAAGAAAGGGGGCTTCTTATTTACATGACTGGCTGGATTTCCATGGTCCTCTTGCCCTTGTAACTGGAACTGAAGCTAGCAAGTATCTTATAAACTTAAGTCATTGTTCTTCTGAAAAGTCATAATTATTTTCAGGTAAACTGGTGTCTTCATGTTTCTGTGGTCAGGCTGTGGGTTTATTCTTCTCACTCTGATATTAAATCTTGATGCATATCTGCTGAAGATCATGTTGCTTAGCCAGCTTTAATGTTCCTCATCCCAGGAAGGGAACAGGCCATTGAACTGTAATGAGAACTCAGCCAGAGGTGAAAATGCAAAACTGATTATATACCTTTCATTTGTTACAGAATACAAAACTTTATATTAAATTATAGTTCCAGGTAGAGTAACAAACTGGGTTTAATATTTACTAAGATTAACATGGGTATCTTTATAAAAATTCTTTTGTAAACTTACTTTATTAGAATATTCTTATTTTAATTCTACTCTATAGCTTATCAGACTGATCTCAGTGGCATCTATATCCATTCCCCTTTAGAACCATGTTGTTACAGTCAGGGAGGCAAGACGCAAGCACAACACAGATGTGATGAGTTGATGTTTATTGTGAGTTTCTAACTTAAAGTTTGATGAAAGATTATTTGATTTATAATTAGGTTAATAAAATGTCACTAAGTTTTATGTTCATTTTCTGTGATATACTCACTGAAAATAAGTCAAGGATCTATTTATGTCTTGCCGTTGCTGGTTAACTTCAGTAGACTAGACTGCTCAAGTAGAGATGGTTGTGTACAAGCGTCTGAAGTTAAGACAGCTTCTGGGAAAACCCTGGTAATTTCTGAGGATTTTAACTGAAGAAAGTAAAAAGCTAGTTATAAGTGGCACTTATGTAACTTCTGTGCAAATAAACCTTCTGGTGAGAAGAGATATTTGAAATTCTAGAGAAAGGTGTTTTATTTTCCTCTTATATAAACTTTTTTTTTGCAAATAGCATGAAGAATGATATGATCAAATGAAATTTTCTGCTATTCCCATTTTAGTTTCCAATCAAAAAAACATCACTTAGTTGAGCAGCCATCAACTGAGTCATTATTGAACCTAAAAAGGGCTCTTTATCACAAAAAGTACCATTCACAGGATTGACACTTTCATTTGAATTAATCATGATTACTTACAATTATGATGACTTTTAAATGAAGATGACCTTTATTTCAGTTCCTTTTATACAAAAGAAAAAGAATCATTTATGTGTGTACCTACTTTTATAATATTTATCAGGAATTAAAATCATATTAAGGCAAATATGCCAGATAGGAAATTAAACTCTTTTGAGTATATGGATATTTAGGGGAGAAAAAGACATTCTTCTACTGACATTGATCAATGTTATTCTAATGATCAATGTTTAACATAAGTATAGTGAGTAAAGTATGTATTAGAATGAGGTAAATTGCCCTGGCCAGTTTGCTCAGTAGTAGAGCATCAGCCTGGCATGTGGATGTCCTGGGTTCGATTCCTGGTCAGGGCACACAGAAGAAGTAACAACCTGCTTCTCCACCCCTTCACCTTCTCTCTTTCCCCCTCTCTTTTCCGCTCCTGAAGCCATTGCTTAATTGGCTAGAGTGAGTTGGCCTTGGGTGCTGAGGATGGCTCCAGGGCCTCTACTACAGGCACTAGAAAAAATGGCTCTGGCTGCAATGGAGCAATGGCCCCAGGTAGGCAGAGCATTGCCCCCTTATAGGCTTTCTGGGTAGATCCCCATTGGGATGCATGTGGGAGTCTGTCTCTCTGCCTCCCCTCCTCTCAATAAAATAATAAAAACAAAAATGGGATAAATAATTAATATCGCACACAAATGTCAGTGCAACTTTAAGGGACAAGATAGTAATATTCTAGGCTCTGTGAACCAAAAGGTCTTTGGTGCAATATACTATTCTAATCTGCATTGTCATGCGAGAGCAGCCATAGCCATATGTAAATGGGTAAGCATGGCTGTGGGCCAAAGCTGGTGGGCAGGAATTTGGACCACTGCCATAAGCAAGAGTTTGTCCAATCTTGGTCTAGCATACAAAACTATCTCTTCCTCTCTCTCTGTATATAATTTAAAACATTATATGTAGTTCATATAAATTATAAAATATACAACAAATATATTTTAGTTATAATGTAAAAGTGTATTTATTTTATTTTAAATTTAACTTAATACTAATTAATTTATATTGGCTTATAATATACAATTTAAATTTAATTTTAGAACATAATAAAAATAGGTTACATCAGTTTTAGATTTACAGGATTTTTTTAGAGGAAATTACTTTGACACTTTTTGAAATAGTAAGGGAGACTTCATTTAAGACCAGGACAATAGAGGAGAGACTATTGCAATAACGAGAGCAAGAATGAACTCAACTCTGAAAACAGCAGTGACTCCTGGGGATTTAGAGCCATGGAGCAGAGTAAGGGGAGCAGTAGCTGGAAAAATACTAAGAGGACATCACATAAATAAAATGAAGGATAAAAATTACATGATCTTATCAATTGATGTAGGAAAAACTTTTGAGAATATTCAGCCCCCATTTATGATGAAAACTCTCAGCAAAGTAGAAATAGAAGTATCACCTACAAGATGATAAAGTCCATATATGACAAACCCACAGTCAACAACATAGTCAATGGGAAAAAAAATTAAAAGTGTTTTTCTTAAGATAGGAACAAGACAGAGATGTCTGCTTCCATCAGTATGGTTCAACATATTACTGGAAGTCCTAGCCACAGCAATCAGACAAGAAGAAATAAAAGACATCTGAATTTGAAAGGAGAAAGTAAAAATGTCATTATTTATAGATGATGTGATATTGTACATAGAAAACCTTAAGAACATAACCAAAATACTACTAGACATAATAAATGAATTTGGCAGAGTAGCATGATACAAAAGTAAAATTCAGAAATTGGTGGAATTTTTATACACCAATAATATACTATGAGAAAGGGAAATTAAGGCAACAATTCCATTTGCTATTATAACATCAAAAAATAAGGTACCTAGGAATAAATTTAACCAAGGAGGTAAAAGATGTGTACTCAAAAATTTTGTAAATTGAACAAAGCAATTGAAAAAGATATATATAAATGGGAACATATACTGAGTTCATGGATTGGAAAAATTAACATCTTTAAAATGCCCACATTGGCCTGACCTGTGGTGGCGCAGTGGATAAAGCGTCGACCTGGGAACACTGAGGTTGCCAGTTCAAAACCCTGCACTGGTCTGGTCAAGGCACATATGGGAGTTGAGCTTCCAGCTCCTCCCCCCTTTCTCTTTCTTTCTCTCTCTCTCTCTCTCACTCTGTGTCTCCTCTCTAAAATGAATAAAATAATAATAAAAAAAGTTAAAATGCCCACATTATCCAAAGCAAACTACAGATTGAACACAATTGCTATTAAAATATCAATGATGTATCTTCCAGAACTATAGAAAATATTCCAAAAATTTATATGGAACCATGAAAGACCCCAAATAACTTCAGCAATCTTGCAAAAGAAGAACAAAGTTGGAGATATCACAATACCTGATGTCAAACAATACTACAAGGCCATTGTAATTAGAGCATCCTGGTACTGGCATAAAGATAGGCATACAGATCAATAGAACAAAACAGAGAGCCCAGAAATAAACCCATGCATTTATGGACAATTAATATTTGACAAAGGCAAGACCATACAATGAGATAAAGAAAATCTATTGCAGCCTGACCAGGCATTGTCTCAGTGGAGGGAACATCAGACTGGAACACAGAAGACCCAGGTTCCATACCCTGAAAAACCAGGTCAGTGCAGATTTATTTGGCTTGAGCATGGGTTCACCAGCTTAAGCACAGATTTACTGGCTTGAGTGTGGGATCATAGATACAACCCCATGGTCACTGGCTTGAGCCTGAAGGTTGCTGGCTTGAGTAAGGGGTCCTCTCTCTGTTGTAGTCCCCCGCCCCAGTCAAGGCACATGAGAAAGCAACAAATAAACAACTAAGGTGCTGCAATGAAGAATTGATTCTTCTCATTAGTCTCCCTTCCTGTCTGTCTGTTCTTATCTGTCCCTCTCTCTTGTCTCTCACTTATCTCTGTCATAAAAGAAAAAAATCTATTTCATAAATTATTTTTTGAAAATTGGACAGGTGCATGCAAAAATATGAAACTAGACCACCTTCTTACACCATATACAAGTATAAATTCAAAATGGATAAAATACTTAAGTGTAAGTCCAGAAACCATGAAAATCTTAGAAGAAACCATAGGCAATAATATCTAGGATGTTACTCATAGCAATATATTTTTCTGATATAGTTCCTTGGGCAAGGGAGACTAAGGAAAAAATAAACAAATGGGACCACATCAAATTTAAAAGTTTTTACACAGTAAAAAATCCAGCAACAAAATGAAAATGGGAACCACTGAATAGGAGGACACATTTTCCAATGACATATCTAACAAGAGTATAATTTCTAAAATATGTGTAAGAAGATATACAGAACAACACCAAGAAGACAAACAATCTCATTAAATTTTGGACAGAGGACCTGATTAGACACTTCTCCAAAGAGGCCATAAAGATGGACAATAGATAATATGAAATAATGATCAATATCACTAAGTTCAGAGAAATGTAAACTAAAACCACAATGAGATATCACCTTGCCTCTGTTAGAATGGCACTCATCAGTAAATCATCAAACAAGTGCTGGCGAGGATGTGGAGAAAAGGGAACCCTGTGCACCCTTGGTGGGAATGCAAACTGGTGCAGCCATGTGGAAAGCAGTATCAAGTTTCCTCAAAAAACTAAATATGGAACCGCCTTTTGACCTAGCACTTTCATTTCTAAAAACATATTTGTAAAAACCTGAAACTCTAATTTGAAAGAATATATGTGCCCCTTTGTTCACTGCAGGGTTATTTACAATAGCCAAGATCTAGAAACAGCCCCAGTGCTCATCAGTACATGAGTGGATAAAAAGCTGTGGTCTATTATTACACAATGAAATATTATTCAGCCTTAAAAAAAGATTTTATCTTTTGTGAGAGCATATGTGGTCCTGGAGATGATTATGCAACATGAATAAGACAATCAGAGAAAGTCAAATACTGTATGATTTTTGTTATATGTATAATTTAATGAACAAAATAAACTGACGAACAAAATAGAAGCAGAGGCAATGGAAACATAGAACAGACTGACAGCTGTCAGATCGGAGGTAAGTAAGGGGACTAGATGAAAGATGGTGAAGGGATTAGAAAGAAATCATACATAACACATAAACAAAGGCACTAATGGGGTGACAGCTAGAGGGAAGGATGGTGGTGGCTAGGTGGAGGTAGGCAAAAGGGGAGGACGTGGGGGCTGGAAAAAGACTATGCTCAGAGCAGTCAGTGTATAATTTAGTGTGCAGATGATGTTTTATTGAGTTGTACACTTGAAAACTGGATGGTGTTGTTTACCAGTGTCATCCCAATAAGTTAAATTGATAAAAACAAATTTTAAATAAAAAACAGAAAAAAATAATTACTAAGAGGATAGACAATAGGTAGAGAGAGTCTCACTAAACTGATTTAGGATTCTTGCCACAAATAAAGGTTTTGCCTTAGTCTAGAAGAGGGATGAAAGGAACCTGATTAAATTTTAACTGAGGGAGTCTTTGTCAGTAATGCTAAGTGTATTTCTAAATAAATTATAAGAGCAAACAAAATGAAATATGAATGATATAGTGAAAAGAAGTAATCTGTAGCAAAGAAAAGTATTTGTTGTGATCCTTCTTTAATGGGATAGGTGGAACATTATATCCTATAGAAGTTACAAACTGCTGAATGCTGGTTTCCCCAAAATACCAATCAAATAATGTATTAAAAATGCTAAAGCACATCTGAGTTTATTGTCAACTGTGGGGCCAAGATAAGCAGCATATGGAGAGAGGAGGTAAAGGAGGAATGCTTATAAGTTTGGGATTATTTTTTTAATCAACTTTGACAGGTATTTCAGTAAGTGGTGTTGGTCAGAAAAGGGTGACATTTGTGTTGTTGGAGGTTAGGTTTAGTATATATCTAGGGAGGTGAGTCTTTGGGACAAGCTTTTGAATAGTGAAGTTATTTGGTTAAGTGATATATTGTTCTTAGAGAAAGCAATATTTTCTTTATTGAGCATTAGTTAAGTAGACCATTTTTCAAGTAAATGTTTTTTTTGGAAAATTCTTTAAAAAAACGAAGTTATTTGCAACCTATTTTCCTGGCAAAAATTTCCTGAAATATTAACTCATATTGTTGCAGACAGTTGAGTAGTAAACTCATGTAGACAGTAAGATGTGTGGATGTGAATAGTTTCAGTGCTAAAAAGAACAAGAAATGGAGCCTTTATTGAGTATATCAATTAATTGCAAACCCAGAACAAACAAATCAAAACTAAATAAAAATTGTAAAAATGTTTGAAAAGAATTATATGACTAAGTATTCAATGACTGATACAGGAGTTCAGAAAAGGGAACAATTGAGTGAGGACTTTAGATTTTTTTCAGATTTAACAATGTGTTGAAAATGATGAAAAACCTGAACAGGACCTGTGTGTTTTTTAGTGGGTGTCATGAGCAAAACTCAATGGGGGTGAAGTATGAACTATGTGGGCAACTGTAAACAACATATGGTCTAGACGATTTTATCAGGTGATGGTACTGACAGAAATATATATTGAGGTCACGCAATGAGTAGCCAAAATAAGTCTTTAATTTTTATAGTTTATTGTGGTACTCCAGCCCGTTTGGAACTACCTGTGTTGCGTGGAAAAAACCTACTCAAGATGCAAACTTATGTCAAGAGGAAGAGAGAGGGAAGCCTGCCAAGGGAGGCAAAGAGAGACCTCCTGAATCTCCTTCTCCCTTAGCTTTTATTATCAAAAGCAGAACAGAGGTAACAAGATTACAAGGGAGGGAGATCAGGAGACAAGGGAAAAAATGATTAATGGCTGTTTTTTTACATTTATTTTTATTAATTTTAATGGGGTGACATTAATAAATCAGGGTACATATGTTCAAAGAAAACATCTCCAGGTTATATTATCATTCAATTATGTTGCATACCCATTACCCAAAGTCAAATTGTCCTCTGTCACATTCTATCTGGTTTTCTTTGTGCCCCTCCCCTCCCCCTCGCCTTCCCTCGCCTTCCTCCCAACACGCCGTAACCCCCACAGTCCTGTCCATGTCTCATAGGCTCACTTTTATGTCCCACATATGTATGAAATCATGCTGTTCTCAGTTTTTTTTCTGTTTTACTTATTTCACTCCGTATAATGTTATCAAGGTCCATCCATTTTGTTGTAAATGATCAGATGTCATCATTTCTTATGGCTGAGTAGTATTCCATAGTATATATGTACCAAGGGTTTTTAATCTACTCATCCTCTGACAGACACTTGGGCTGTTTCCAGATCTTCGCTATTGTGAACAATGCTGCCACGAACATGGGGCACATTTCTTCTTTTCAAACAGTGCAAAGGTGTTCTTAGGGTATATTCCTAAAAGTGGGATAGCTTGGTCAAAAGGCAGTTTGATTTTTAATTTTTTGAGGAATCTCCATACTGTTTTGCACAGTGGCTGCACCAGTCTGCATTCCCACCAGCAGTGCAGGAGGGTTCCCTTTTCTCCACATCCTCCTCAGTACTTATTCTGTGTTGTTTTGCTGATGAGCTCCATTCTGACTGGTGTGAGGTGATATCTCACTGTGGTTTTAATTTGCATTTCTCTAATGATTAGTGATGTTGAGCATTTTTCATATGCCTATTGGCCATCTGTATGTCCTCTTTGGAGAAATTTATATTCATTTCTTTTGCCCAATCTTTGATTGGATTGTTTGTCTTCCTGGTGTTGAGTTTTATAAGTTCTTTATAAATTTTGGTTATTAACCCCTTATCAGACGTGCTGTCGAATATGTTCTCCCATTGTGTTGTTTGTCTTTTCATTCTGTTCTTATTATCTTTAGCTTTGCAAAAACTTTTTAGTTTGATATAGTCCCATTTGTTTATCTTGCCTTTTATTTCAGTTGCCCATGGAGATAAATCTGCAAATATATTGCTGCTACAGTTTTCGGAGAGCTTGCTGCCTATGTATTCTTCTAAGATGCTTATGGTTTCACGGCTTACATTTAAGTCTTTTATCCATTTTGAATTTGTTTTTGTGAATGGTGTAAGTTGATGGTCTAGTTTCATTTTTTTGCAGGTAGATGTCCAATTTTCCCAACACCATTTGTTAAAGAGGCTGTCTTACTCCATTGTATGTTCTTACCTCCTTTGTCAAATATCAGTTGTCCATAAAGGTGTGGGTTTATTTCTGGGTTCTCTGTTCTGTTCCATTGATCTATGTGCCTGTTCTTATGCCAGTACCAGGCTGTCTTGAGTACAATGGCCTTGTAGTATACCTTGATATCCCGAAGAGTGATACCTCCTGCTTTATATTTTTTTTAAGATTGCTGAGGCTATTCAGGTTTTTTTTTTTGGTTCCATATAAATTTCTGGAATATGTGTTCTATATCTTTGAAGTATGTCATTGGCATTTTAATTGGTATTGCATTGAATTTATAAATTTCTTTGGGTAATATAGACATTTTAATGATGTTTATTCTTTCTAACCATGAGCACGGTATATGCTTCCACTTGTTTGTATCTTCCTTGATTTCTTTTATCAATGTTTTATAATTTTCCGAGTGTAAGTCCTTAACCTCCTTGGTTAAATTTACCTCTAGGAACTTTATATTTTTGGTTGCAAAAGCGAAAGGTATTGCTTCCTTAATTTCTTTTGCTGATAGTTCATTGTTGGTATATAAAAATGCCTCTGATTTCTGAGTATTAATTTTATATCCTGCCACCTTGCTGAATTCATTTATCAGGTCCAGTAATATTTTGACTGAGACTTTAGAGACTTTAGGGTTTTCTATATACAGTATCATATCATCTGCAAATAATGACAGTTTCACTTCTTCTTTTCCAATTTGGATGCCTTTTATTTCTTCTTCTTGTCTGATTGCTGTAGCTAGGACGTCCAGAACTATGTTGAATAAGAATGGTGAGCCTGACCTGTGGTGGTGCAGTGGATAAAGCGTTGACCTGGGAACACTGAGGTCACCAGTTCAAAACCCTGCACCGGTCTGGTCAAGGCACATATGGGAGTTGATGCTTCCAGCTCCTCCCCCCTTTCTCTCTTTCTCTCTCTCTCTGTTTCTCTCTCTCTCTCTCTCTCACTCTGTGTCTCCTCTCTAAAATGAATAAAATAAAAATAAAAATAATTTTAAAAATTGTTTAAAAAAAATGGTGAAAGGGGCAACTCTATGAATGGACCTAAAGAGCATATGCTAACTGAAATAAGCCAGTAATAGGAAAAGAAAAGTACTTAAATGTGGAATCTAATGAACAAAATGAACTAATAAGCAAAATAATTACAGACTCAAAGATAGAGAACAGGTTGACAGCTCTCAGGGGTGGAGGATTTCGTAAGGGGATTGAGCAAAAAAGGACAAAAAAGATAAAACTCATGGACACAGGCAATAGTGTCGTAATTTCCAAGGGTGGGCAGGAGGTGAAAGAAGTTATGGGGGATAAATATTGATGACCAGAGACTAGACTTGGTGGGAGAGATGTGAACATTCAACACAGTGTTCAGAAGATTTCTTGTAGAATTTTGCACCTGAAATTTATGTACTTTTGTTTACCAGTGTCATCTCAATAAATTCACTTAAGGACTCAAAATAAAGTATGGGTTTCTTTAGAATTGAGTAGTTATGGTTGACTGGCAGCCCTTTCTACAAGTTTAACTAGATCATTAATCACTAACAACTTACCTAGGAAACAGGAGCCACTTCTCATTGTTCCTTCTCATCTCAGAATGGGCAGGTGATTGCCCATACTTTAATTAAATTTTTTCATTGTTCTTATTGTTAATACACAAAGCTGAGTGGCCCTCTCTCTCACCCTGTTTTCATTGCACAATAAACCACATGCTAGGCAGGCTTCCATTTCATTGAAGAAGATTAATGTGAGCCAAGGATAGAAATCTGCTCAGGTTATTTAAGGCTAACAATGATCATTTTAATGTGTCTGTTCATTATACAGTGTTTATACAGTTATTATATTATGTAGTCAATGTGTTTGTCTATTGGTAATATCTTTGTTGTTGCAGATACAGATGTGGTGTATAAAAGCGAGAATGGACATGTCATCAAACTGAATATAGAAACAAATACTACCACATTATTATTGGAAAACACAACTTTTGTAAGTAATGACTAATTACTTTATTGATTTCAGTGTTGTTTATACTGTTTTCTAGATATATATCTTTCTTTTCTTCCGCTCTATCACTTGCAAAACATTTTAGGTGAAAACTTAGGGCTGGAATATGATTAGAATCACTATTATCTATTGACAGAATATACCCATGTGATCATCTGCTTTATTCTCTTCCCATTTTTAGCAAATAAGTAAATATTTCCAGGAATTCTTTACATGAATATTTCTTCCAATATTTTTATGTAAGATTAATCACACAAATGCCAAGATTTTTTTATTGTTCAGTCCAACAAGTTCTCATTAGCTTTCTATCACCCTCTACTTTTCTTTCTAAATACTAATTCTGTTGTTTTCTGGATTAAGCAAAAGGCCGCCTTTCTAAAACAAAACTTCTGTAGTTGATGTGTTTTACTTTTATAATTTAGTATTGTATCAATATAAATTTTCTACTGGAGTAACAGTGTTCAAATAAATGAACTTGTGTATTTTACACTTAGAAAGAAATATAAACTTTGCCTTTCTGTTAAATTTTGTCATCTTAAGGTTAGATTTAGCTATGATTACCTATAGAGTAAGTGATAATAAATTAACTGTTGCAAATGTTTGGAATTTAGCTATCAAATAGCACTGAAAAGTTATTTGCTCACTCTTTTATATAAATGAAGTTGTAATATATTACCTATTAGATAAGTTCATGAGTTAGACAAAATATCATACAGGAACTCAGAGGACAATCTAAACAAATTAAAACAATAAGCAAATCATCAGCTACTTTTTAAAAATACTTTTATGACTTGTGCATTTGAAATCTACATGTAGTCCTCATGAGTTTTATAGGATGACCAGGTTGGCAAGATAGACTGGACCATTCTGTTGTTTAGTGTTTTTACATATTAAGAGAAAATGAATGGTCATTGAAAATCATGGAGTGATTATATGTGTGCATATCTATTAGGTTAAGTTAAACCAATCAGCCTATATACTTTAGCAATTAAGTTATTGCTTATTGTTATTGTTAATTAGGTTATTAAGAATGATGATGTTCTTTCTTAGACCAATAAGGTAATTCATAGATATTAAGGAAACATCTATTTTGGATGCAACTCTTTATAGCGCTTGTGGAATGCTGAGTGTATATGTAAGGCATTTGCTTACTTTTTAAGAGTATGATTTTCCTCATAGGAAATCATACTAACTCTCCTGAAAATGTTTAATAAATGGCACAGCATAGTAGCTATTATTTCTTAAGTGGACAGTCCTCACGGAACTACAGAAGAAGCTAAGGAATCATTGAGAGTTGCTCAAATTAGTGGAAAAGAAGCCTTCAATAGGAGATAGGAGAGAAGGCAGAAAGCAGGAATTGGTAATGATGAGAGGGTATAGTAATTACTTGCTGATTAAAGTCAGTGTGAATTGATTTCCGATAATATTAGTTTGGAGAAAATAGATTAAATGGATTTTCAATTTTGTACCCTTTAGTATGAAGTATCACTTTTGAGGATAGTAATAGTTTGCCCATGGCCAAGTATGTAAGTTAGGTATCAGCATTCAGTACTTCACTGAATATTTGGTTATGTGACTGTTCTTTAATGATCATTTCCTTTCCCACAGGTTAATGAAGTCCTCCCTCTGGTCACAAATTATGTATTGTTTTTATTATTTATTCCTTGCTTTTTTAGCCTCTATAATACACCAAAAATTAAACAGAAACAATATTTTAGTTATTATTTTATTGTTCCAGTTTTATTATTGGTACTTCACACCACCTCCACCTTAGTGTATTTTCCTTCACATACTGATGTATACCATTTTATATTTGTGCCTGTGTGTTCACTCTTCCTAAATCCTTTTAAGATCTTTTTCTGTTTTCCCCTATGCAGGCTGTGACTTTTAATTACAACAATGTCATATTTAGCAAATAATCTTTTTCACTGATTTTCTAAAATTAATAAGTTGCTTAAAGATATTTATCTCCTAACTCCAATAATTTAGCAATTTATAAGTCGTAGAAGTGTCAGAATTCACTGGAAGAACAGGCAGATAAGTGTGAGATATATTTGCAACCAGTTAACCCAAAATGGCAACCAAATATACAAATGACCATTATTCCTGATGATTTCACAGGAACTCATTTAATTATTTTCCCCAACTCCAAGATATTAAATACAGTTGTGTTTTTTAATTTTTAAGTTTTTATATATAATTTTTAAAAATAATATTTGTTTGTTTTAGAGAGAGGAAAGAAAGAGAGAGAAGCAAGAGGGGGATGAATGGAGAAGCAAATGGATGCTTCTCCTGTGTGCCCTGACCGGAAATAGAATGGGGCTGACGCTCTACCTGTGTGCCCTGACCGGAAATAGCACACACCGGGCTGATGCTCTACTGCTGGGCCAAACAACCAGGGTTAAATACAGTTGAGTTTTTAAAGCTTATGTTAACATCTGGATTTATGTTCTGTTTGAGGTCTTTCTTTAGAAAAAAAATCACTTATCCACGTTTAAGAATGTTATACATGCTGCAGGTTTTTCATTAAGCAATTAATCATTTAATTATAATCAATTAATTGGATCAGATTAATCTAAAAAGCTTAATAATAAAAGTGCTAAGTGAACTAAAAAAATAAACACATTAGCAATAAGAATGTGATAACAGAATAGACTGTTATTAATAAAAAAATATTTTGGCAGTTCTCTCTGTAGAGCATGGTGGTGCCTTTGTCCATCCCCTTTCCCCATGCGTGATTTTCCTGTCTTTCTCTGAAGCTGCAAGGCCCTTCCCCTGCCTCTGCCTCTGTAACTTGTTTCCTGAGTCAGGTTCTTTCACTTCTGTGAATTTCTAGATAGGCTATTTCTTTAAAATATACTAACAATAATGACATATTTAACTGTCAATTTATTTAAAAAATTAAGATAATACCACATTGTCATTTCTCTGCTTATAAACACATTTTAAATATGAATAGTGAGTACTTTTAGCTATGTAATCATGGTTAGCAGACTCTGTAACAATTATAGCTATGGTTGTCAAAAATAGAACAAAAGTAAATCATTTTCCTGAAACAATTGTTTTAAGGCATTCTTTGGGATTGACCATAGGTGGATTTCTAATGAAAGAGGAAATTAATGGGTATATAAAGTTTTTAAAGAGACTTATATAAAAGAAGTGATTTAGCCCCAAAATTGCTTTGAATCTTTTCAAAGTCTTTGGAACTGTTATCTCTTACCACCAGAAGTATTTCAAGCAAAAGCTCACTCACAATGACATAATGAGAAAAATGTTTTCACAAGTATTATCTGTGTGCTGTCAATAAATTGAGTATCATCATTTGTCTTGTCAGAAAATACCAGCAGCCATAAATAGTTCTATCAACTCACTTTTTGAAATTAAAACAGTATTAGAAACATGAGTTCAAGAAATGTACTTAAAATATTGTTAAGCTTACAAAAATAATAGTGTATGCACTAATATGGAAAGATAACTCAGAAATGAATATTTTACATTTCTTTGATTCAGAAAATATGTAAGCTTTTAAAAACTTGCTATTTAAGTGGCCTAAAGCAGAGGGAAGAAATTTATGTATCCCAGCAAAAGGATTCCAAGGAAAATGTTTTAACTACACACTTTTTTGTCTTTCCGTCTGTTTATAGGTCATTACACAGTAGTAAGTTTGACTAGAACCAGGAAATATTTATTGAGTTGCCATGCATGGTGATAGCATTCATTGGCATGCATACCATCATTGTATTCTTATTTATTTGTTTGTCATTTGTTCTTCCATTGGGTTTATGGGGATTGGGACATAGATCCAACCCTGTATACAGTTATGAAATTAAGGAACTTATTTTCTCATTCATGTTTAAGAAAATAGTTGCCTTATGAAAAATTATAAAAGCACAAGTAAAGAATTGCTGTATAAAAGCACCTAAAATCTCACCTTTTAACATCTGAAATAATGAATGACCATCACAAACTTCTGACTGGCCAAGTGGCCTCACGTACTGGCTGTCATCAGGAAAATTTGTTATTTTTTTTAAAGATCTGGCTTCAGCAGTATGTATTAGTAACCCAGTAGTGCAACATAAAATTGGAAATTCCATCTTTTGGTCACACCAGTCACAGTTCAAATATTCAGTAGCTGAATGCAACCATTGTCTATCACATTGGAAATGTACACACAAATCATTTTTATTATCACAGAAAGTTATACTGAACAGACCTTGTACTTATGCATATATATTAAAAATAAGTTTCCCTGCATATCATTTACTTCTTCATTTGAGGGTAATCATGTGCATATTTGAACCAGTAAAAAATTCTCCAAAAATATGTCTGTATGTCTTCTTACATTTGTACATAAGCAATATATTTAAAAATATTGATGCATATGGATGTGTGTATATGTGTATTTAATTTCAACAGTATGGAAGTCTATACTTTTTTTATCTATAAGATAATGTCAATTTAAGATCATTTCATATGAACCCTTTTGTTTTCCTCTAATATTCAATAACTACATAAAATTTTCTTGCACTACCATTTATTTATTTTTTATTATATACTTACAAATACTCTAGGAAACCGTTTTTGAAACATATTTCTGGGCTAAGTTCATAACAGTAGTATTGCTTGGTCAAAGATAAGGTCAATTTAAAATTTGGTAGACCATATCAAATTGCATTAATCAGGTCCACCAATAGCATTTAATACTGACTGTTAGTCTACTCTTGCTGTCACTGAATATTGTCAACATTTTAATTATTATCAAATAGGCTGATGAAAAAAATGTCACTTAATTGTTATATTGATCTGCAGTTATCTAATTTTTAGTGAGGTCGAGCATCAACTTGCCATGTGCATTAGTAATTGGTTCATTTATTTCTATGAGTTTATTTATTTTTTTTGCATTAGCTTTTAAAATTGGGACTTAATAAATAATATTCGTGCAGGAAACATTTTTTTCTTTAGATATTTCTACTTAGCTTGAACGTTACTGGAATTATTCATTCACCACCATTTGTTAAAGTCCTATGAAATTATTTTGTTTGTATTTCAAATCTCTTACTAGACCTGTATCTGTTATTAACTGGTAGAATATGAAATGAGTGATGAGTGTTAGGGAAGGTCTAACAATGAGAGGAGAGGGAAATAAATGTGTATAATGCACTCATTCAGATATAAATACCTACTTAATAAAAGTTAGAGCTATCATTTACCCTAAAAGGTTTTGGAAATGTACCCCTTAAAATTTTTCTCAGTTTTTTTAAGTAGAACTTATTAATGCAAGAAAAAATAACATGCAAACTTAAAACTTTCTTTGTATTTCAGGTTTAATGCAATCTTTACATAGACATATAAAAGTGGGAAGAAAATGGATTGATCTTAACATTTTCTAAAAATACTGAAACTGAACATTTCTTATAAAGGGAACACTACAAGAACTGGCTTTTGGCTTTAGGACATTAAAATGCAAGGTTAATAAATAACAGCTCAACTGTTAAACTGATACACTCTGGAAATTATCATTTTTGGACACATTTCACTGGATGTGACTTAATTTTATAGACCCACCTTCTTTTCCCCACTAAAGAGAAAGTGCTGTGCCAGCAGAGAGTAAATGTGAGATTACTTTTTGTTTTATTATTGCTCTTTGCTTTGGTGTAGAAGAATGTTGATAATATCTTCTTATCAAGTCAAATGGATAGTGACAGATGAGAAAGAAATGGAGAGTCTTTTATTTCTTTCTAAATATGCCTCTTAAGCATAGGTGTAATAGTCCACCTGTTAATATATTAAAAAACTATGGAGCTCAAAGCTGAAAACTCAAGTTTTGTTATTCTTTGCTTTCCAAATGAGTTGCATATTCAGAATCTTCTTAATTTTTATATCTTGTTGTTTGCATCCTATATCTATTAAAATCTTATTAAAATTAGAGTGTACAGATATTTTAGCAAACTAAAGAATGCCAAGCAGTAAATCATAAATGCATGGTGAAAAGCATTAGTTTACTGAGAAAGGTTAATGTAATTAATGTAAAAAAAAAGAAAAAGGAAAAAATGGTCTTCCAATTCAATTGAAAAATGAGCGAAAGATGTAAATAAACTTTTCAAGAATGAACTATCAATTATTGATAAATGAATAAGTAGATGCTTAACATAATTCATAAATAGAAAAATTGTGGTCCAAAAAGGAATACTATTTTTACCTCTCTCATTGGTAAAATTTAACTTTGATATTACCAAGTATTGAAAAGAGTATGTAGAACAGGGTCTCTTATACATTGCTAGCTAGATTGTAATTTGTTTTTTTTTCTTTTTGTTATATTTGTGTGAAGTAGAACATTCATACTCCCTGTGACCAACGTATTTCTCTCTAGATATATAGCATAAGAAGATGGTTGCATATGCAAATCAGAAAACTATATACATATGTACATACTCATACACATATAAATCAAACTGAGTTTTTATATATATTTGCACATATATGTAAACATATGTTTGCCTACCTAACATATTATTTTATCTTAGTTGCCCTTGAACTTGTAATACAGACATGAGGCAGTGCATAATCTTGTTTCTTCTTTTGACACACAGCATTCTGGTACTGACATGCATATTCTCATTCATCTGTGGTTCACTTATGTTCATGACGTCTACAGGGTATTTCACTCTTTTCATGTTGCTTTCAATGTTATATGATTTGTCATTACTTTCATTTATTATAATGTATTTTTTGTTCATCTGATATTGAAAATTTACTAGCCCTTCTATATTTTTATTTAATAATATTTAATTAGATTTATTGGGTGACACTGGATAACACAACCATATAGGTTTCAGGTGCGTGCTTCTAGAACACCTCATGTTTACATGTTACTATGTGTTTACCACCCCAGTCAAGTCTCCATTCATCCCCATTTATTCTTTCTTTACCCTCCTCCATCTGATCCAAACCCCTCTTAGCCTTCCTCTGCCTCCTTCACAACCCTTTTCCTGGAAACCACCACACTGTTGTGTATGTCCATTAGTATTTTCTTCTTTTTTTTGCTGAATCCCTGTGCCCTCCCAGTCCCGTCCCAGCCCAACAGCTGTCAGCTGGTTCTCTGTCTGTAAGTCTGTCTCTATTTTGCTCGTTAGTTCACTTTGTTCATTTTATTCCTCATATGAGTGAAATCATATGATACTTATCTTTTTCTGACTGGCTTATTTTACTATTTGCTGATTTTTTTCATGAGTGACACTATGTCAAGTGGCAAGATATGATTAATTTAACTCTATACACCCAAGGTCCGTTAAAATAAAAGAAATCACTAATAAGTAAAAAAACTATCTATTACAATAATTTAATTAGAGATAGAAAATAAAAGGGGACACATAAATAGCAAATATGGTATTAGAGAGTAATATACCAGAATATATCAAATCTATAACAGATAATATTCTTTTAAGTTACTAATCTTTGTTTTCTCTTATTTTGAGGGAATTATTAGTGACACTGCTAAACTAATTAATTATGTCATACCAACATTAAATGGGCCTTTGATTCATAAAAAAATAATTTTAATTTTCTTTTCCTAAAGCAGTATTAGTCATTATATTTTCCCTTAAAAAAAATACAGGAATTGCAAGGTTCTCAGTAGCCATCTTCTTGCCTATGCCAAAAGTAAAATCATATTACTGACATAAATGCTTGAACTGTGCATATATTTTAAATATTACCTTCATTGTTTAGGTCTATGAAATCATATTCTCTAATATTAACCAGATGAAACATCATAACAAAAATGACCTTAAGTAAATTGCTCCAGGAGAACTCTATTTTGTTCATCACAACTTTTAAGCATTATATTGAATGCATTATGTTAGGCCATGATAAGAAAACTCATTCCAAAACTCTAATGTGATATTTTTTAGGTCTTTCATAATTTTTAATTCCTTTATAAATGTATATTCATTTGCAGCCATACCTGAATGGAACAGCACCATTTAAGAAGATATGTGTGAAATATGATTAGAAATTATTAAGACAATTTGGAGAATTAGTACACTAGCATAAAAAAAACTTTAAAGAAATTATTTACATAAATATGCAACTTACATATCTCTTTCCTTCTTTCTTCAATCAAATTTTTCTAATTGACTTTTGGGGTGGAAGTATATTGGAATTCTTCTTAGAGTCACCTGTCTTTCCTCATTTTTTAAAAGAAGTTAATAGAATTCAGAGATTCTTAGTTTTCACCTTCTATTAAAAATAAAAATTGTTTTTTAAATGTTTTAGTATATGGCCTATGATTCAAATCAGTGATGTCTTCATATGGCTGCTTCCTTTCATTGAGTAGTAGAGATGTGAGCCATTCTACATGGCTTAGTAGATGCTGATTCAGTAGTTCTAAATGTTACTTGTACTATGATATTTTCTGTGATGATATTTCACAAAATACTGTGTATCAATAAGTTGCCAGGTGCCAAGAAAAAAAATAAGCTATTATGATTATACAATGTGAATGTTGTAGGTTTTACAAAGAAATATCATTCAAGCACTATGGGTAACTGGGCATCCAAGAACATGGGGAAAATACTAAAGTAATAATAATAATTAAAGTTCCTTGTATATAAACACAGTTATGGCTTTGTTCAGAGTTACACAATTAAAAAAATATCTATTTGCCCCCTTCCTCTTTCTTTTTATTTGAAGTCAGGCAGAGAAAAAGAGCTCATCTTGTCATACACCATGAACTATAATTCAGTTGCCTTCAGGCTTCTCTTGGTCTGTTCCTCCTTATCCACTGCATGTAACATCTCCTTCCACCTATCCACTTAAGGTCAGCTTCTTAAAAACCTTCCTCATGCATATTTCATGATCACTATAGACTTCACTGTAAAAGAAACATAGTAATAATATATGCTTAATCACATATTTGAAATATTAATATTGTACTTTTATAGAATAAGAGATACTTTTTAAAAAACATTTTTGTCAAGTATTAATAAATTAAAAATGAAATTAGGTAATGAGGGAAAGTTACAACCCAAATAAATTAAACATAAGGTGTGTGTGTGTGTGTGTGTGTGTGTGTGTGTGTGAGAGAGAGAGAGAGAGAGAGAGAGAGAGAGAGAGAGAGAGATTGTGGGGAGTTTGGTGAGGTGGAGGTAGAGGGAATAGGAAGAAAAGACCAGAGGGTCCACTAAGATCAGCCTTGTTTTCATCATTCTGTAAGTGTTGAAAATATGCACTCTTATACTTTAAAGCTTTGAAGATTATCCAGCTCAACTTTCTGTGCCAATATTATTTATTTATTTGTAAATAGAGATGTCTATAGATATTTTTAGTCACCAGCTTGTGCAAGGTCACAAGAAAACTGCAGTTCCTATGCTTCTGTCATTTCTCAGGCTTAGGCAACCAAGTCCTCTTTACCCAACTGTTAATTTTATTCCATCTGTTATTCTCCCTTACTCAGTCCTTCCTTAGCCTCAAGTCCTACAAATGCTTATTTTATGTCTTATGGCACTTCCGCCATTTAAACACTTAAATGTACACACATTTAATGATTTTTTGCCATGATCTACAATGCCTGACACCTTGGAGCACCATCATTATCTCCTTTTTCTAGTTATAATGCTACTGACAAGAGTGAATCATTGCAATGGAGCCTCATAATGAGGACATTACTGTAACAATAAAAAATGTAAATTGCAGTTTCAAACAACCTAGAAGAACAATCATGAAACAGTGATCAATGGACAGATGAACTGCACATAGAAATTATATGTATATGAGGTCAGATGAATCACTTGAGCTGAAAAGAACAAGGGAGGGTAATGGGAGAATTTGAATGATATTTTAAAGAAATACAATTTGAATAAGAAACAGGAAGAGATAGGTATTACAATTGGTGAGTACTTTGAGAAAAAGTACAATAGATAAAAACATACATGTTTAAAGAATAAAAGTAATAATAAATGAAAACCATAATAACTCCATTGTTACTGATCCACCCTTAGCAGAGCATGTTTTTTGAGAGATTTTGCCCTTTTATATAATGAGGTCAGATTTGCATTGAACATAAACTTTCACCTAAGACTCCCCATAACATTATTGATGTTATATATCTTTTTTAAACCCAGAAATCCTGTACATCCCTATTGGATGTCTTTAAGGAAATATAACCATAACACATCTAAAATTTTCCTAAAAAAAATTTTTGTTTTTGTTTTTGATTTTCCCCAGCCTAGCATCTTATAGCAATAGTCAGTGACTGTAAAACACTTGAAAAACCCAAAATTGGTTTTGAACAGATCCTTCTTTCCAGTCTTCAAAGCTAATCATTAAGTTCCTTTGTCTCTTGCATATAACTCCTCTTCTCTGTGCCCTTGCTTCTTCCTCACATCTTAACTTGGCTTACCTGGATTGTCAAGAGAGCCTCTTCCCAGATCTCATGACATCAAGATGTCAACAGACCCAGCTCCTTTTCCACTCATCTACCAGAGTAATTGTTCTAAATTCAAATTTGACTTTGTTGCCTTCATGACTTTAATTTTTACCAATCATGAAAACAGTTAATATTCTGCCATATTCATGTTGGGAATAATGCATACATTATTAATGTTAGCAGTAATCCATGGGGCTAGCTCTCCATATCTCAAAGAATCTTTTAAAGCTACTTGTGTATTTCAGGAAGGTTATTCTTATAAGGTCATCTATAATTTTATTTAACTAGAAAACATTGGTTCATGAAGTTTTCATGTACATTACCACTGAATATGTGGAAAGGATACCAGTCTGGTTTTGAAATCCCATGTCATCTTTCTTCCCCTCCCTCATGGTTAGGGCAGTTGTTGCTTAACCAGAAAGTAGAAACTGGCAACCCTGAGGAAGAATCTGCCCCCCATATAAACTTAAAATATTTGGCTATAATTTAAGCCATGAAATTCTAAATTAAAACTTGAGTTCTAGATTATCTTGACAAACTTGGACAACTAAAAGTCTTTATACACTTGGGCCCTGGCTATTTGGCTCAGCGGTAGAGTGTCTGCCTGACATGTTTAAGTCCCGGATTCAATTCCTGGCCAGGGCACACAGGAGAAGCACCCATCTGCTTCTCAACTCCTCTTCCTCTCCTTTCTCTTTATCTCTCTCTTTCCCTACTGCAGCCAAGACTCAATTGGATCAAAGTTGGCCCAGGCACTGAGGATGGCTCCATGACTTCCACCTCAAGTCTTAGAATGGCTCTGGTTGCAATGGAACAATGGCACAGATGGGCAGAGCATCGCCACCTAGTGGGCTTGCCAGGTGGATCTCGTTTGGGCGCATGTGGGAGTCTTATCTCTCTCCTCCCTGCTTCTCACTTCAGAGAAAGAAAAAAAAAAGTCTATATACACTTTTCCTGTAAGGGAACGATTATTGGGAGCTGAGGAACTCTTGCCTCTTTTAGGCAGCTTTACTACTATTCCATTTGTCCTCAATTTACCCAAAAAGCTAATTCTTCCACTATATAGCCAGTCCATTAGGCATTTGAGTTTTGGGCCTCTGCTCTCCTATGGACTACAGAAAAATATTACTTGCCTGATCTTGCTCAATTTGAGATGGAGAAGATTCTAGTGGACATCATTTTTCAACTTTGTAGCACTTTTAGTGCCTACCATGGTGCTTGTCATACTTTGAATGTTCAATAAATGAGTTTTGGCAGAACAGAATAATATATACAAAAGCAGTACTACAATAGTCTTCCTAAACTTCTTGAAAGCTTGCATTTGTTTCTCAACTTGATCAAATGTCATCTTCCTTGTTTAATTGGTCCAGTTAACTATCTGTGTGTATATTTTTCTGTTTATTCTTACCTTGCTTGGCTTTAACAAAACATTCCTAGATTGCAGAGTTTATGCATTTTGATATTCTTTGTTCCATGTTCAGAGTCAAAAAGTACACTGGTAGGCATCATGGCTAAATAATACCAATAAACATATGTAGAAAATATTTCTGCATTAATTTATTTCAATAGCAATGAGGTGATTAATAGCATTACTTGCAACAATGAATTTCTCAAAATCCTAGTTTGAAGCCATATAAAATTGACACTTAACCAAATTATATTTATGTCTATAATTGGTGTCAGTGTAGACCCAGGGATCTCCTGTGGCTGCTAGGAGGAATTAATTTCCCAGACACAACAGATAATAACATTCATGCTAGGAGGGATTTGCCTGACACTTTCAATGTTTCCTGAGTAAGCTGCTAGGATGTGTTCTTATGCGTGTTATTTTCAGCAAGCCTATGCAGCACCAGTGGCCTGAGTACAACTCTAAATTCAGAGATGGTTCAGCAGCTTGGCCCCTGCAGAAGTATTTGGAAAGTTTCCCAGTGTATGAGCCCTGCATAAGCTGGAGGCAATATAGTGATAATTAATAAAGTGCCCGACTGGATAATTCTAGGAACTATAAAAGATACTAAAACGTTGTACTGGATGTACAGACGCACCTGTGAACATGTGAAGTAAATTTATGTGAGGAACATCACATGAGAGCGGATGGGGACTAGAAAGGTGAGGTTTTCTTTAAATAATTCAGACTTCAGACAAGGAAATTCTTTGGGGAAGGGAAAGAAAAAGAAACTTCTGCTGGTTTACCAAAAAAGCTACTTCAGGATAATGCAGGATTTATAAAAGATATTGCTTCTATATTTTTGTGTTATGTGTGTTTCTCTATGATCCCGAGAAAAGTTTAAGAATGACAGCATTAGCGTTTGTTTTCTAATCTCCATAGGATAGAATGATGGCATTACCCTCTTAACTAACTTTTAAATACAAATAAATTTCTCCATACTGTGCAACAGTACACCTCCTAATGTAGTAATGTTGAGAGAGAAGGACTTCAATTCTCATGTTACCCTAAATTCCCCACCAATTAATGGCAATCACGTTTCAGTACATGGAAATTTAATGAGAGAAAATAAGAATGGGGCTACCTGCCTCACAGTGTTGTCAACGAGGAGGATTGAGGATTATTGAGAATTATAGAAAGCCAAGCAATTTCTATAGCAGTGATGGGCAATCTTTTGAGCTTGGTGTGTCAAAATTCACCAAAACACCGAGCATAACTTAGGTGGTGTGTCACTTCGAGAAAAACGGCCTAACCAAAGTCCCAGAACTAGACGCTCTGTGCTGGAGTTCTGTTGTTTTGGCCTACAGACCTCCGGCACAGAGCGTCTACACTACAGCAAATGTTTTATCCTCAGCTACTGCACCTGGCCATACAGGAGCTGAGGATGAAACGTCCTTCTTGGCATGCGGCCCCATACTACCCTGGTATGCGGCTGCGTGTCATCGAAAATGGCTACGGTGCTGACACTTGTGTCATAGGTTCGCCTCCATGGTTCTAGAGCTTAGTGTAGATCGGTGATAGCTCTATCGTTATTGGTTTTAAGAAAAGTGTGAATTATTGCCAGTGATTATTCTGACATTCTAAAGTGTCTTATACATGGGCTGTACACAATGGATGCACAGGGTGTAGTAACAGTAGGTTTGCAGTTGTTCATATGGAAAATAATACAATAATTAATAATAATACAAAAATAAACTGTTACACATACTCACAACTGTTAACCTACTTTTGCCCCACCTTGTATATAGGCAAAATCTTTACTTTTTAGCATCAAAATATAATAGTATTTTCTCCTAGACCGCTCTATTGTCTTGCAAATCTGGCTCAGATACTAAAGTATCTTATAACCATCATAATTCCCTGACCCCAGCTAGGTGACCTACACAATTCAATTCAAGTGCAGACCACACAGATTAAGGACTCAATGACTACCCCCATTTCGATAACAGCTTCAAGTCTCTGGTTCCCAGTTTACCTACATTTCCACAGAACATGACTACAAATTTTGCAGTTCCCACAATCCCCCTTCAGGTTTGATAATTTGCTAGAATAACTCCCAGAAGGTGCTATAGAGTTGATCTTGAACAACATGGGGTTAAGGGTACCAACTCCTACACAATGAAAAACTCTTGTATAACTTTTAACTCTGTAGTAAGTCATTCACATTAATGGATTCAACCAACTGGGAATTGAAAACAGTACTTTGATCCTCTTTGGGAATCCACAGGTTGGAAACCATAGTGGTGAATGCAGAAATACTGTTTTCCATCCCAATTGGTCAAATCTGCAGATGTTGAACCACAGATATAAAGGGTAGGCTGTATTTACTGAAAGAAAAATCCCCATATAAATGAACCAACACAGTTCAAACTGGTATTGTTCAAGGGTCAATTTTATTTAAGATACTGGTTTATAAAGGGTATGTATAGCCAGTTTTTAGGGCCGCCATCACAGCTGCCTGGCCAACGGAGGGTCGCATTTAATTCAGACAGATGGTAAGAATCAACAGAGCCATAAATTGGCGGTCCAATTTCCTTTATTCTAGCTCGCACCCAGTAAGTGAGTCAAAACACACACTGGGCTCCAAAACCCACTCATTCAGCATTCACAAAGCTACTGACTCCTCCGAGTTTTCCTAGAATCAAAGGATACCACCTCACCAGCCTTATTCACCTCTGTTCCCCATTTCCTTCTCCTCCACATGGTTTCCCAGGCCTGCTACATGATGGGCTCTTTCTTTTACAAGAACGTGATCACTCTCCTCACAGGGCCTCCTAGCTTCACCTTTTAAAACCTTTTGGCTCAAAAGCCCTCCTCCAACACACATTAGCACAACTATGCAAGAAGGGCATTAATATTATCACATAGGTGATGGCCATCTACATGGGCAGCCATCTTTAACAAGTGAGCATAATATATCTTATCTGCCCAACAGGGTACAAATGAAAAGCCAGATGAAGAGGTAAATTGGGTGAATTCAGAAGGGTCCAAATCTCTGTCTCTATGGAGCTGGAGGTGTGCCATCTTCCTAGTACATTGATATATTTAGTGACGAGAGAGTATTTTCAAATCTTACCCTTTAGAATTTTGTTTTGTTTGTTTGTTTTAAATCTGGGTTTTATTACCTATTAATGATGGATTAAATCATTAGCCAAGTAATTGAACTTTATCAGCTGACCTTCCACCCACCCTACCGCCAGGCAGGGTTGGAAGTTCTAATCTTCTAATCTGGAATTTGGGTCCTCAGCCCCCACCCAGAAGCTGTTTAGCCATTCTCCCCACACTCTGCACTTGAAGTCACTTATTCGCATACATCTGGAATGTTCAAAAGGGGATTAGTTATTAATAACAAAATGCAGTCCTATTATTCAGGAAATCCCAAGGGCTTTAAGAGCTATGTTACTATAATCCAGAACAAAAAACAACACAAACCTTACCAAATACTTATTAGTCAGAATTTCTTATCTTGTCTGTTGTGTTTTGGGGATTTAATTCTAAGTAGGAAAACCTTGATTTCACTCTTTCCTGTTCTTCATGGAGAATAGTCTTGTGAAAAATGCCTTGACATAAGGTGTACAAAATTATTATAGGTATATATCTTTGTAAAACTATATGAAGAAGGTTGCCTAAAATTCATTCATATATTTTATTTCATTTTTATTTTGTAGGCTTTTGATGCATCAATTCAATTTGCTTGCCTTCTCTTTAGATAGGAAATTAAATAAAATCTCTACTTCAAATAAAATTATTTTTCACTTTCCATGCATTCTCCTTCATTTTATTTTTTAATTATTTTCTGATATCAAGACTTTTTTTTTTTTTAAGAGGGACAGAGAGAGAGTCAGAGAGAGGGATAGATAGGGACAGACAGACAGGAACGGAGAAAGGTGAGAAGCATCAGTCATTAGTTTTTCATTGCCCTTGCGACACTATAGTTGTTTATTGATTGCTTTCTCACATGTGCCTTGACCGCGGGCCTTCAGCAGACCGAGCAACCCCTTGCTGGAGCCAGCGACCTTGGGTCCAAGCTGGTGAGCTTTTGCTCAAGCCAGATGGGCCAGAGTTCAAGCTGGCTTGCTCGGGGTCTCAGACCTGGGTCTTCTGCATCCCAGTCTGACGCTCTATCCACTGCGCCAATGCCTGGTCAGGCTAATATCAAGACTTTTTAATGATAAAATTATAGGTTCAAAATCAATCAGGTACTGTCATTTTATATATAGTTTTATATATACTTATGTATTTGTGTTTTTTGTGTTGATCTATTTTACTCTGGGAGTTTAATTTAAAGAATTTTTGTCTTGGCCCTGGCTGGATGCTCAGTGTTGGAATGTCAGCCCAGTGTTTGGAGGTCTTGGGGTTCGATTCCTGGCCAGGGCACACAGGAGAAGCGTCCATCTGTTCTCCACCCATCCCTCTCCTTTCTCTCTGTCTCTCTCTTCCCCTCCTGCAGCAAAGGCTCCATTGGAACAAAGTTGGCCCGGGAGGTGAGGATGACTCCTTGGCCTCTGCCTCAGGCACTAGAATGGCTCTGATTGCAGCAGAGCGATGCCCTGGAGGGGCTGAGCATCACCCCCTGGTGGGCATGCCAGGTGGATCCCAGAAGGGCACATGCGGGAGTCAGTTTGTTTGCCTCCCCTCACTTCTCACTTTGTAAAAACAAAAAAACAAATAAAGAGAGTTTTTGTCTTTAATATAAGTGTCTTCTTTCAATATAAATATGTAAACTTAACAAAAATACAGTCAAAATCATGACACTATAGAATGTCCTGTTTTATTTTTATGAACATGCAAATATAAAAGCATTTTGATTACTTAGGAAGTTCAATCAGTTTTTAATTTTTATTTCTTATAATGAAAATATGAACACTGTTTTACAGTAATAACAAATAAATAAAGATGGCAGAAATTTCTAATATAGCCTCTAAGTTTCTATATCTATCTGTATGTGCATATTTATTGGAGGAATGAGAATGCCTATTTAACAATGTTATGAAAATTTAGATTTTTAAAATATTTACATATTTAAATACACATTAATTTCTTTGTTATTAAGCTTTTAAAGATTATTGTTTTGTTTTTAGGTAACCTTCAAAGCATCAAGACACTCAGTTTCACCAGACTTGAAATATGTTCTTCTGGCATATGATGTCAAACAGGTAAAACAGTGACCTTCTTTGTAAAACTTTTCATTGTGGTGACTTCAGGTGAGAGTTCATAGTTTACTTGGTTATCTTCTCACCTAGAGAAAACTTGGCATGTCTAACAGCTTTAGGGGTCACTGATGACCAGTATTGCACAAGAGAAGTTTCTAGGCAATGTCCTTCCACATCTGACTAGCAAATTCCTGGGGCAGTGTGTCAGGTGCCAGTGCTGGTCCAAGACTATCTCTTTTAGAGAGGAGTGTTTCGGGTTAGCAAATCTGACAAATGGGGCAGTTTGACATTTTCAGAATAGCCTTACTTTATATTTGGGTGTTTTGTATATGTATAGATCAGGGAATTTTCTTAATGGCTTTTCCCTGAATGGCAGTGAGGACAGTGGGAAGGGACTGGTGAAAACATTTATTTATTTAAGTTATGGTGAATGTGTCCTTTGGTGGTATTTAAGCATAAGCCTCGTGATTGTAAAAAAATTCTGAAAGTGGGACAAGCCAAAAATTCTGAACAAACAAAACACTAGTTCGAATTAGGGTTTCATAATTTTTTTAGAGCTCTATAGTACCATTAAAGCAGTGTATATGGGCCTGACCTGTGGTGGCGCAGTGGATAAAGCGTTGACCTGGGAACACTGAGGTCGCCAGTTCAAAACCCTGCACTGGTCTGGTCAAGGCACATATGGGAGTTGATGCTTCCAGCTCCTTCCCCCTTTCTCTCTCTTTCTCTCTCTCTCTCTCTCTCACTCTGTCTCTCCTCTCTAAAATGAATAAAATAAAAAGAAATTAAAAAAAGAAAAAAGCAGTGTATATGGTTGTTGAGTATTTTGTACTTAGAAATAATTCACACCATTAAAAAGTGAAGTCAATATTGAAAAGCCAGTTCAGCAGATTAGCTTCTGTGAAAAATAAGTGATTGGAAATCATTCAAGAAAATTTTATGTGCTTTAGGACAGACAATAAAAATTTATATACTTAAGGCTGAAAGCCTCATATAATACATTGAACACCTTTGAGCACATGAAATTTCACAGTTTGAAGGACCTTCTGTTTGATGGTTTTAATTGTTTGGAATGCATATGTGCTATATTTTTAGATGAAATTATTATTTTTTTATTTAAAATAATTAATTTACACCAGAAAAGTAAGAGAGATTAAAATCAAATGTTTTTTTTATAACATATATTGGCCTTTTACCTCAAGTTTTGCTGTGTTATCTCTATTTAATGATATTTTGAAAACTACATGTAACAGTAAGAAAAATACTTGACTTTTATAAACAAAAACATTATAATATTTTCCAATCATTGGGATCTATGGCTATGAAAATAATTTTACACTATATCAAATTTATAGTGTACACAGGATAAAGTATTGTTCTGTGAAATACCCTATTATTAAAATATAAGGTATACAGTGGGAGAGAATATTTGCAATTTAGATATTCAACAAAAGACTAATATCTAGACTGTATCAAGACTCTTAAACTCAGGAGTCACCAAAACACTGTGCAATCAGAAAATGGGCAAAGATATGACATATTTCATTGAGAGAATATACAGATTACAAATAAGAACACAAAAATATAGTTAATATTAACCATTAAGTATATGCAAATTTAAAAAGAAGGGATGTCATTACACTCATATCAAAATAACTAACAAAAAATTACATCAAATATGATGGTAAGCATGTAGGAAACGATATCACTTACACATTGCTTTTGGGAATGCATAATGGTAGGGCTCCTCTGAACTAGATGTGTAAAATTAGCTTGACTTTGGATATGTGAACAAAATATATCAAGATTATATGAGAATGTAATTAATATCAAAAGTATAAGTTAACACCATTAACATATTAAGAAAAATCTTACTTTGTGTCTTTTGTTTGGTTTAACTTCAGGGAAAATAATTTGTGATACTTCAGTCCTGGATTATTTTAATAAGAAAAGAAATAATCAAACTAAATTTCACAATTTTATTCCACTTTATAACTCATTTTATTTATTCATCATCTGTTAAGTGTAAACTGCCGGAACAGACATGCAAGATTGTGAGTGTGTATGTGAGCATGGATGTGTGCAGACAGAATCATCTTTAATAAACATACAATCCCATAGAAGTAATATGATCAAACATATCTACCACATACATCAAGACAATCATGTTGTAGAAGGAACCATATGCTGGACTTTGAAGATCTAATAAATACGGATGGAGGAGAAGCGTTTTAGTTGGGCAGACAACTTGGGACTTGATGGAAGTAACATGAAGTCTTGAGGGATAGCAGTCAAGTCAGACTTATCCACAGGTTGCCAGTTTGGAAGAGCAAAACAAACCTGTAAATCTTGTTAAGCCGAAATTATAGAAGACCTTGAATCTCGTTCTATTCCATACAGTTTATAATGAGATAGCAATTTGGGGTTATTGATGGTTTTAGAGTAATTTAATGTCAGGCTTACCGTGTGTGTGTGTGTGTGTATCAGCATGCAGATGTGCATAATACCCATTAATAAACATGGAAGAAAAAACACAAAATCCAAACAGGTCTCTAAAATTATTTTGGTGTGTTTTATTTCTTGTATTCCCCTTTATACATAATAATAGGGAATCACAAGTTATCATATACTAAGTATTAGGTAGATGCTATTATCCTGATTTTAGCAAGGAGATAAGTCAATTTCCTTGAACAGCTGGAAACTGCAGGATCAGACAGATTTAGAAGTTTACCCAAGGTCTTTCAAGTAGGAAATAATAGCTACACCCTAGCAAATTGACTTTGTACAATGATTTGTCTTTATCTTCATTAAAAGAAAATGAGCTGAACTAGAAAAACTTAAAGGCTGGATTCCAACTTGTAGATATATTCTGCTGGTGGTCATAGTACTGGAATCCAGTGCCTCTGCTGAAGTGCCTTAGTGTTCATGGGATTATCTCTGATAGGTCAATGCTTATATACCCACAATCACACTGCTTGTCTGACCCTTGTCGGCATCTCAGTTGGTGACTCTGTTTACACAGGAGCAGACTGTAAAGCAAAGCAAACAGAAACCTTTAGATAGATGTCCCTGAAATACTCAAGGAAAAAACAGGAAATCAGATTATTCTTAACATTTTCTTCCTTTTTCAGATATTAAATTTTCATAATCAAATGTGAAATATATAGAAAAAAAGAAATCCCACCTTATAAATCCAGATTGTTGAGTTTATTCAACTATTTTTTAGAATGTAACAAATATTTGAAATAAATATTTCTAGAATAAACAGTATATTATTTGACCAAGGAAAGAGAACCCACAAAATACTTTTCTCTCTGGCCTGTGACCATCAGTATGAACACTGATTAATGTACACTATCTCAGCTGGAGTTTTCCTGCCTGCATTCTCGCACCTGCACCCTCATCTGAAGGATGGAGAAAGGATGAATGATGGGTCCTAGAGAGAAAGACAGTAATGTAGGGTATCATTTACATGTGGATTGCAAAAAACCAAACTTGTAAAAACAGAGACTAAAATGGTGGTTGCATGGTGTTCGGCAGATAAAATGTAATATGCTCACTTTGTTAAAGATGGTGCTGCCTACATGGAAGCCCGTCACCCAGGTGATATTATTTGCCGTTATGCTTGTGATGGCTGTGGGGGAAAAGTTGTAATGTAAGCAGGCCGGGTTGTTATAGCTTAAGGGTTTGTTTTAAGAGTAAACTCTTCTCCATACCCTTGACTGATTGGATGATGTAGGGTGGTGATGTAGGGAGGAATCCCATTATGCCTCAGGTAGGTGGCTTTGTATCAGAGACTTTCTTGTATGTATAATTGGATTAAAGGTTTGGATTATCTATGCTATAAAGTGGGCGTACCGGTAGCTAGATCGCTCTCTCTTGGTTCCTGAGTTCCTGAGGTTGGTATTAGAGAGGAGAGCAGATTAAGGCCATGTGGAGGAGAAGTAGCCAAGATGGCAGAGTGCTGAGGAAGAAGCCAGTTTGTTAAGAGTTTGTGCTGGAGGAGATGGGAAACAGAGGTGAATATGTCTGGTGAGCTAGAAAGCTTTGATTCTAGGAAACTCAGATAAGTCAGTAGCTTTGTGAGCATTGAATGTATGGGTTTTGGAGCCCAGTGTGTGTTTTTGCTTGCCCACCGGGTGCAAGCTAGAATTAAAACTGATGGCTCACCAGTTCTTGGCTCTGCTCTTTCATTACTGACTGTTCGAATCCAATGCGAACCTGCACGGGTCAGGCTGCTGTGATTTTGGCCGCGACTACTGGCTTTACACATGGGATAGCGAATGAGGGTATGGGATGGATATTTCTTTAGGGTTCAAACTTACAACATGTAGTAAATAAGCCCTAGAGATATAATGCACAGCACAGTGAACTTAGACAACAATATTGCATTAGAATTACCAAATTTGCTAAGAGACTGAAGTTAATTATTCGAGCTACTTAAAAGAAAGATTATGTAACATAGTAGAGGTACTAATTATCCTTACAATGGCAATTGCATTACAATATATAAATCTATCAAAAGAGGTTATACACCTTGAATTTACACAATGTTATATGTCAAATATATTTCAATTAAAAAAGAGATCTGGGGCATGGAGGTACAACGTGCTTACATTTTCTTTAGCTGGAGAGGATGTCCTGGCCCTAGCAGGTTTTATTTAATCACTCTTGGATCTTTTAAACACTTTTCCACACTCAAGTAAACTGATCTTTATAAAAATAAATCTGATTGTCATTCTCTGTTTAAATCTTTCCAAAGTGTTTTGGGATAAAGATCAAAGATCATAACACAACCTACAAGGCCTTGCCTGTCTTTCTAGCCTTACCTTTCAAAATTCCGAGTTTTTTGTTTTTTCTTTCTGCACTGCTGGGATTTCCCACAGTTCCTTGAAACACCAGGTCCCTCCCATTACGGGGCTATCACTACTCTTCTGCCGGTAGAATGTAGGTGGCCTTTCTTGATGCTTTCTTGGCCCCTGGTTCATATTTACATCTTACTGTTTCCAACATTATATTGAGCATCCCATTTATGAGTACATCCCTTTAATAAACTGTTATAAGGCCCTTAGAATCAAGAACTTTGCTTCATTCATTTTAAGGATTATAGCGTTTTCTACAGCAAATGGGACATAGTAAAAAGTCAAAATTTGTGGAACTGATATGTTGATTCTCAGTCTTTACTGCACATGAGAATCTCCTGGAGAATTTTAAAAATGATTCATGCTTTGATCCCACCTTTAAGACATTGTGATTTAATTGGCCAGGGATATAGCCCAAATATGGGAATTTTAAAAACTCTAGAGGAGATTGTAATGTGCAGTGAGGATGGAAGATCACTGAATTTAAGTGAACTGGCCAATTCCACCTTTTAAAGAATTCTGAGACTCCTAACAAGGGAAAGCCTAGAAACAAAAATATAAACATCAGCCTTTTAATATTGCATCTACTTGGTACCAAAATCTTTACTTGTAACCCTGTTATAAATTACAATATATCTCTTCATAGTAGTTGATACTCTTTATTTTTATTTAGAAATTAACTTTAATAGGATGATGTTACTCAGGAAGAAACATAGGTTTTGCCTGACCAGGCAGTGGCACAGTACATAGAGCATTAGACTGGGATGCAAAGGACCCAGCTTCAAAACCCTGAGGTTGCTGGCTTGAGAGCAGGCTCACCAGCTTAAATGCTGCATCACTGGCTTGAGCATGGGATCCTAGATGTGATCCCATGGTCACTGGTTTGAGTCCAAAGATCACTGGCTTGAAGCCCAAGATCGCTGGCTTGAGCAAGGGATCACACACTCTGCTGTAGCCCCCTGGTTAAGGTGCATAAGAGAAAGCAATCAATAACAACTAAGGTGCCTGAATGAAGAATTGATGCTTCTTATCTCTCAACCATCCTATCTGTCTATCCTTATCTGTCCCTTTCTCTGACTCTCTCTGTCTCTGTCATAAAAAAAAAAAAAAAGGATACACAGGTTTCAGGTAAACATCTCTATAGCATTTAAACCAGGCATGGCTAACATATGGCCCACATGCCGGCTATGGCCCGCGTAATGAGTTTATGCGGCCCGTGATGAAATTTTTAATATTCTCCAATATTTTAAAATCTCAGCTACTCTGAAACAGAAACGTCTTTGTTTATTGGAAATTGAGATATTTAAGATAGTGATATGCGGAAATGAATTCCGCGTGTGACTAATCTAGGGTTAACTTCCAATAATAGATTCATTCGCAATACTTATTTTTTTAAAAAAATTCCATTATAAAGATTTACAACTTTTGTACTTGTCTGTACTCGATATGAACTGTTTGACATTTAGCAACAATGTGAAACCCACATTCTTTTAGGTGGAGTTTCCCATTGCTCACCCAAGGTCAAACAATTTGTTATTTTTGTGGTCAAATTGCTGAATTAAGTGGCGTTGTAGCGTAGACAATAGCTGCAGTTGATAACTGAAAACGTGTCCAGGCTGTTTGTAAAATGAAATAATTGTTTTATTTACGATATAACCCCTTCAAGCTCTTTCTATTAATTAAATATTGTTTTGATTGATTGCGATACAATTTGGATATTTATACAGTATACAATTATATTTTTATTAAAATAATATATATTATTTTTTTCACTCATTTATATTTATTCATAAACAAATTACATAATAAAATTTTGTTTACTTAAACAAATCATTTTTGTATTTAACATTTTTTTTAATTTTTAATATTTCGTCCGGCCCATGAAAAACGTTTTCTTTCTAATCTGACCCAGGGACAAAAACTGTTGGCCACACCTAATTTAAACTGTTGATTCTGTTGTGCACTCATCACCCAAAGTCAAATCATTTTCTGTCACCGTATATTTGTCCCTCTTTACTCCCCTTCCTCTTCCATTCTCTCTGGTTACCACTTTACTTTTGTCTCTGTCCATTCTTATTTTTGGTGGAAATACAAAGGATACTCCCAAACTTACTTAATATGACTCAGGACTGAAACTTTTATTTTTTTCCTGGAATACTAGTTCTCAATGTATGACCCCAGAATAGCAGAGCCAGGATCAACTGGCAGTTGTTGGCAATGCAAATTCTTGGGCCCTGCCCAGAACCACTGAAACAGAAACTCTAGGGTGGGGCCCTTCAGGTGATTCTGATGAATGTTTAAGATTGAGAATCACTTGTTAGTGAGTTCAATTATTTTAAATCCAAGTGTTCTACTGGAGAAAAGACCTAAATAGCCAGAAATTAGCAGTATACATGGCAGTGATTTACAGAAAATATTATCTAAAACAGAGGATATACTAATTTTTTTCCTTAGTATTTCAAAATAATTTGAATTTGAATTTAATGTCCCACTGTTCCTTTCTGGACCTGGACACCTGGTCTGTCCTCATTTGCCCTTTAAGTTTGATGCTTAATCTATTATGTTATAATTACATGTGGCTTAGTAGAGATTGCATGGAATTTGGAGCAAAATATCTGAGTATATATTTAAACTATTCATACTTAAATTGCTAGTTGAAGTGTTAACATGCATACACGTGCACATATTATGAGGATAGCCTGATGTGTATTTGCAAACAACACATCCCTATAACCATCACCCAGATAAAGAAGCACAACATCATTGTGTTTCTTTCTACTACCCACCACAAGGGATGCCACTGTTCAAGCTTTTAACAGTTTAGTTTTTTCTGTTTATGTACGCTAGGTAGGTGAAAGATAGATGGATATATAGATAGATAAATAGATGATAGATAGATACATAGATAGATTCATAAAGTATGTATTATTTTATGTCTTCTTTTATGCAACACAAGTTTGTGAAATATACCCACATTGTTCAGTAGTTGGATATTGCTTCTCAGCCTTGTGTCTGTTCTTATTAGTTAAATAAGTAGATCAGGGGTCGGAAATCTATGGCTCACCATCCAGATGTGGCTCTTTTGATGGCTGCATCTGGCTCACAGACAAATCTTTAATAAAAAATATAACAAGGTTAAAAATACAAAAACATTCTTATGTATTATAATCCATTCATTTCCTACTGCTCATGTTCATGGTTGCAGGTGGCTGGAGCCAATCACAGCTGTCTTCCAGGAGAACACCAAATTTTAATTGAATAATGTGTAATGTACACAGGTCATTGAGAGGTCAGGAAATAAACTTCCTTTCTTTTAATCAAGTAGTCAGCTAGCTAATTGCAGATACCCTTTTGATGAAGACGATGTCTGAAAGAATAAATGATGAGGAGTATTGTACTTTTCAGTAGGAATGGACAGAGAAATTTGCCTTTGTGGAGAGAGCAGGTTCTGCAGTGTGTCTAATAAGCAATGATAAAATTTTATTGATGAAACGGTCAAATATAAAGTGGCACTTCGACACACGCCATGCTACATTTGCATTGAAATATCCAGTGGGGGACAGCAGGAAGTAAGCATGTCAAGAGCTAATGTGCAGAGTGCAATTTAGTCAGCAGCAACTTCATGTTTGGATCCTACAGAGTGACTGGAATTCAGCTAGCTTTGCTGGTGCTTTAGCAATTGTGAGAAACAGAAAGCCATTCACAGATGAAGAGAATGCTAAAACATTCATGCTTGATGTTGCCAATGAACTGTTTGACGACTTTTCGGATAAAGATAAGATAATCAAATGACTAAAAGACATGCCTCTGTGGGCAAGAATTGTTCAAAATCATACCATCATGATGGCAAATCAAATTGAGGCAACACATGTGAAGGACATAAATGCAACACCATTCTTTTCTCTTGCTTAGGATGAATCAACAGACATAAGCCATTTATCCCAATTCAGTGTGATTGCATGAGGAAAGTCTTGCTGTTTTGCCTATGAAAGAGACAAGAGGGGGGGGATGTATTCACGTCTTTCACTGAATTCTCTAAAGAAAAAAATCTACCAATGAATAAACTTATTTAGGTGTGTACTGATGGTTCTCCGTGCATGGTGGGGAAAAACAGAGTATTTGTAGAGCTTCTTCATGAACCTGTAAAGAGACCCATCCTAAGTTTTCACTGCATCCTACATCAGGAGGTGATTTGTGCTCAGCTGTGTGGCGAGCAGCTTGGTGAGGTGGGGTCACTGGTCATTTGGGTGGTCAACTTTATTGTTGCTCAAGCTTTAAATGATTGCCGGTTTAAAACGCAGCTGGATGAAGTTGGGAATAATTATACTGGTCTGCTTCTATACAGCAGTGTGCATTGGTTGTCAAGAGGAAAGGTGCTCAGCCATTTTGCAGCTAATCTAAGCAAAATCCGGACTTTTCTTGAAATTAAAAATGTCGAGCATCCTGAGTTAGCTAACACTGAGTGGCTGCTTAAGTTCTACCATCTCTTGGACATGACTGAACATCTGAACCAGCTCAATGTGAAAATGCAAGTCATTGGAAATACAGTTTATTCCTTCAACAAGCAGTGTTTGCATTTGAAAACAAGCTGTAACTCTTCATAGCCAACATTGAAACAGGTTGTTTACTTCACTTTGAAAAACTGGGAGAATTTAAAGATGCATGTACAGCAAGTGAGCCTGCTCAACATCTTGATCTCCAGCAGCTAGTGGGCTTCACATCTAATCTCCTGCAGTCATTAAAAGTGTGCTTTGGAGAATTTTGTGAGCGCACTTGTCTTTTTAAGTTCTTCACCCATCCACACAAGTGTGCGTTGGACAGCGCCAACCTGAGTTATATCCCTGGTGTCTCCATCAGAGATTTTGAGCTACAAGTTGCTGACCTGACGGCATCAGACATGTGGGTGAATAAGTTCCAGTCACTGAATGAAGATTGGGAAAGACTTTCACGACAGCAAGCAGATTTGGCGAGCAAACACAAGTGGGGAGAAATGACGAAACTTCAACCCACGGACCAGCTGATTGTCAAAACTTGGAATGAGCTTCCTGTCACATACCATGCACTGCAGCCTGTGAGTATTGCTGTACTGACAATGCTTGGCTCTACATATGCATGTGAGCATTCTTTCTCACATCTAAAGAACGTTAAGGCCAGCCTACAGCCTATGATCTCATTTAACGGATGGAAGTCTGAACACCTGCATGAAGCTTAACCTCACCACCTATCAACCAGACTACAAAGCCATCAGCAAAACCATGCAGCACCAGAAATCACATTAATAGTAAGAAGTACTTTATTCATCATTGGTTAGCAATAACATAACAACATTATTAAAAAGAATTCAGACTTATTGTACTTTAAAAGTGTTGGTCTTACATAAAATGCGCACATTTACTTGTATTTAGTGTTAAACATATTGTATGGCTCTCACGGAATTACATTTTAAAATATGTGGCGTTTATGGCTCTTTCAGCCAAAAAGGTTTCTGACCCCTGCAGTAGATGGTTACTTATTCATTTCCCTTATATATGGTATTCTGCTACCTATATTATAGTTTATTCTACTGCTGACGGGACTGTAAGAAAATGTATATATTTATATGAATAATAGGTTATTTCTCTAATTCTCCCTTTCCTACTCATTTCCCTGTTTCTTCTTCAGCAACATTTTAAGAAGGGACCTTAGAAGAAGGAACAAACCTCTGATGAGTACTCATGTCATGCCTCCTATGTGGGAAGTGGGTTGTCAGTTGAAACCTTCCCAAGCCCTTGTTCCTTTGTCCATGATATTTTTTTGTAGAGGTTGAGACTTAGAGAAGCTATCTCATGTAAGCATCTACTTCACAGTTGCAGAGCTGGGACATAGTCCCATATTTCTAGTGCCAGAGCCCCTAGTGTTTTTATTATACTGTCATTTTGAAAAAGTTTTTACATTTCTTCATAGATTTATGCTGTACTCCAGCATAATTATTTTCCTTTAATTTTAAGTAGTATCAACTGTATTCTAAACAACTAACTGCAAGACAAATAGATTTTTATTACATATTTTGATTTGCAACACTCAGGTAGCATTTATTATACTTCTGCAGACTGAGTTATAATTTTATTTTTATATCTACTTCTTAGAAGTTGTTTCTCAAAAATAACCAACTAACTTATTTTAGAATGCATTGTGATATCATAAATTTGAAAATATCTTTAAAGAAAAATTATATTTCAAATATGAGGAAGTCTAGATATTATGAATTTTGATGATCAGAATATTTGTGGTTAAGATTTGTAACCTAGTATTTGACATTTCCCATATCAGAAAAAGTTGTATTTTTATTCTGAGTCATGTTAAGCCATAAATAGAATTTACTATTTAAATCTAGTTTACATTATATATTACCCCATTATATTTGAAATTATTAGTCCATTTGAATTATTGAACAGTTTCAGTCTGGCTGGGTGGTTCCATGGATAAAGCCTCATCACCAGTTCAGTTCCCAGTCAGGGCATGTACAAGAAGCAATCAATGAGTGCACAACTAAATGGAACTAAGTGGAGTGGCAAGTTGATTCTTCTCTCTATCTCCCTTCCTCTCTTTCTCTTTCAATCAGTGAAAAAATATTTTAAAAAGGTTTTGAAAACAATATATTTTTAAACCATCCTTGAAAAGTCAGTTGTGTTTTATATATACATATTTTAAAAGACAAATAGAAACAAGTATTTTTTAAAATATTTAAAATAATCCCATTTATTGCTTTTTATTTTATTATTTGGATTAACAACACATATTAAATAGGCTACTGAATAGTATAACTATTTTACATTGTCAAGTTTCTTATTGTGTGTTTTATGGGTCAGACACTTTAATTAAGTTAATTGTTGTTTTAGCATAATTAGAACTGTACTTTATGCAGAATAGGATATAAATCTTCACAAGAATAAGCTCCTCTGAATAGCACAGGAAAAACTGAGTGAATTTTAGGATTGTGTCTAGCAGGAGCACATCAGTTACGGAGATACACGAGCTAGAGTTACAGTCCTGGTGTCTGTTCTCCACATCTGAGACTCTGCAGAGCAGCGTCAGTACTCTCTAAAGTTAGATGTGTTCCTCTCAGGTTATGTTCCTCCTGGCCTAGAACGTGAGAGACAAGAACCCCTTTCTGATAAATATCTATTTTAACTAAGAAGTAGTCACAGTAAAATGAATCCTGTGTGCACTACTGCCTGAAAAAGTAATACTTCTCTAGTAAATTATCTATATAATTTCTGGCCCTAATGCTTCAGTGCTTTACAATTACAGACACATATTTAAGAACTCTGTGGGTGTAGAGGTTCTGGTCTTGGGATTGTCTAAACTATTAAGGCTCATATACTTGGGCACACTAATGTTTCAAATAATTCTATTAATAATAAACTAGGAAATTGTAGCATTTTAGGAAAGAGACTATATTCAAATATATGGGACTTGATGCTGACTTTGAGAGCCTCCTACCTTCCAGTGCCTGTGAAATGCTCTTTCTATGTTGTGCTGTAACTGCTGCTAAACTGCCTTCCTCATTAACCTCCTTATTACTAAAAAAAAAAAAGTTATTATAGTGTGAAAAAGATATTAATATCAATTTTGGACTTTTTTTTTTTTTTTGGTTAATTCAAGAGATCCCTAACAGAGAGAGAGAAAGAAAGAAAGGAATAAAGGAAACTTTTAGGTTGTATTCGTGGTGGAGTGTTGGCCCTGGTGTGAAAAGTCTTGGGTTCGATTCTCAGTCAGGGCACACAGGAGAAGTGACCATGTAGTTCTCAACCCCTTCCCCTTTTACTCTTTCTCTCTTTCTTCTTTCCCGCTTGGACCAAGTTGGTTCTGGTCACTGGGGATGGCTTTGTGGCCTCCGCCTCAGGTGCTAAGAATAGCTCAGTTGCTGAGCAATGAGCAATGCCCCAGATGGGCAGTGCATCGCCCAGTCAAGGGTTTGCCTGGTGGGTCCTAGTCCAAGCACATGTGGGAGTCTATCTCTGACTCCCTTTAACTTAATAAATAAAAAAAAAAAAGGAAGACTGAATTCATCTCTTTTTGGAGTTGCTATTAATGTATTTATCAGTTCAGCACTATTTAACCCACATGGTATTTATTTTCTTTCAATTTTGGAAATATGTTTGTTATTGAAAAACTGAAAATGCTGAAAAAATATGAAGATAATTACAATGCTTGTATTTTATTTATCTTTTAGTGGAAAACCACTGTAAATATATGGATTTATCCCATTTAAGTCTTGCTTATGTCATAGGTATGTATATTTTTCCCATTTACCAATAAAATCATTAGAATACATGGAGGAACAGTATATTAGCAAAATACTGTCATACCAAGTGTTAAGGTCTTGTTCTGGTAACCTAATACTGTGTAATTTCTTCCAACCTTAGTGGCATAAAGCAGTAAATGATTATAGTCATGGGTTCTGTGCATTGGGAGTTCTGGAAGGGCTCAGCTGTGCACTTCCCACCTGTGGGCTCTTACATGATTGCTCTCAGAAGTCTGTTAGGGCTGCAGTCATCTGTAGGCCTCACTGAAGCAGTAAAGTCTGCTTCCAAAGTGGCTACCATATAGTTGACAAGTTCATACTGGCTGTTAATGGACAGCCTCCATGTTTCTCCAGGTGAAGCTCTCTATGAGGTCACTTGATGTCCTCATGGCACAGCAGCTGGATTCTCCTAGAGCAGGTGAGGCAAGGGAGCAGGTGGAGTCTGCAATGCCTTTTTGATCAGCTTGGGACTCACAAACCTTCAGCACCACTATATTCTTCTCATCACACTGGGGCGGCTGTGGAAGGGGGTGCACTAGGCCCTGCAAACCAGAAGATGAGTGTCCTTGGCTTTCACAGATCCTGAGATGAGGAAATTGAATTCCGTGATTTGGACAATACATCATGAAAACCCGGTAGTATTAGGTAGAGATGGCATGCTGAATGCTGGTGAAGCTGATAGCTTTAAAGCTGGCTAACTACATGATGATCAATTAATTAATATTATATGTGAGAGTCTCTAGTATATTATTTTCATGCACCTTTCCTGTTTAGTATGATTAAATTTGTCTTAATAAAATAAACAAATACCTGCAAAAGTTTTGAATGAGCAAGCTACATACAATCTAGAGAAAGAATGTTGTCCCAAGTCAACACATGTGTTTTATGAAAATTGTGGTTCTTAAAATATAGGATTGGGGTAGAAACTGATATGCCAACTTTGATGTTTTATTGGCTATAAACTCACTATAAACTTAGACTGTTGCATGAGCTTTAAAACCTCTAATATGTTTATAGGCCAACTTAATAGACTTAAACTGTGTAAAACTGTAATACTGTCCAGGACTGTAGCCACTGGCCACATGTTGCTACCAGAACTTGATATACGGTTAGTTTAAATTTAGTTGTGGTATAAGTATAAAAATATACACTTCAGATTTTGAAGACTTAGTAAAAAAAAGTAAAACATTATTACTGAATCAAAATTATAACATGTTAAAATAAGGTTTGTATACATTCAATTAAGTGATATATTAGTAATTGATTTCACTGGCTTTTATTTTTTATTAATATGGCTATAAAAAGTTAAGCATATATATATATATATATATATATATATATATATACATACATACATATATATATATATGGCTAACAGTATATTTCTATTGCTCATACTGCTCTAGATAGAACACAGATGGTTAATATTCTGGTACTCTAAGTAACAACTGGAAACACCTGGGATCCTGTACCCAAGTGCAGACATGCATAGAAGATGATTATAATTCTCAAAAATTTAGAAATGATAATGATGCAATTAAATATGTAGTTGTGTAAAGAGACAACTTGGAAAAATATGAGGATTATAGAAGATATGTTGAGTATGTTGAAGGGCTATCAGAGAGAATAGAAATTAGATGTATTTCTCAAAGTAAACTTAATGCCAGTGATATTAAATAGCATCAAGAAGACAGATTTTGGTTCAGCATAAAAAAGGCATATCTAACAATTGCTTGCTCAATAATTCAGAGAACAATGTGGTAGGCAGCATCTACTTTCTTTAGAAATTTCCAGAAGTGAATGAGTAATCATTCATTAAGGCATTGTGGAAAAAAGTTTTTGCATGGGTGAATTGTGTTGGGATAGTTAAATTTCACAGTCTTTCATTAATCTAAGAAAGACTACACTTTCCCTCTGAAAGACATCATTCCAAAAAAAACAGGAAGAAAGAGATGTGTTACTCTCCAACTAATGTGTCAGGTTTGAAATCTTGCAGAATATACAGTCCCTGACCCTTCTTGCTAGAGATTTCAAACAAAAGCAGTAGAGTGTGCTTTATTTAGTTATATATATTTTAAATAGGATTAAATACAGGATTGCTTTTCAGAAAACAACAACAATAATAATTCTCACTGAAACAGAAAACTTCAAGTTAGATATAGACAAGCAGAATATGCACACATAAAAGAAGTCCAAAAGTACTGTTTTCTGAATATACCAAGAAATAATGTATCCTTTCTAGTTGGAGCTTACATTAAATTTGTTTTTACGTTGTCTCTTTTAAAGAGAAAAATAGTTAAACCATGTGTGTTGGTAATTAACCAGCTCAAAGATAATGTATGGTGTAAGGGGTCTCTTAATTAGCCAAATGAAGGAAATCTTAGCATTTCTGAAGAAAAATGTAGGAGATACTGTAATTACAGTAATGAAGCTATAAACTTTTAAAAGATCTGAGCCAGAAAATGACCAAGGCTAATGGTCGAAAAGGTGAGACTTCGCCCTGGCCAGTTAGCTCAATCAGATAAGAGTGTCATCCTGAAATGACAAGGTTGTAAGTTCGATCCCCAGTCAGGGCACACACGGGGAAAGCAACCAATGAATACATACATGACTGAGTGGAACAAGTAAATGCTTCACTTACCCCTCCCCCCTCTCTCTCTTCCTCTCTCTGTCTTTAAAAAATAAAAATAAAATAAAAAATAAAAACCAAGCCTGGGATGGATAGCTCTTTGAAGTGTCATCTCAGAGCACAGAGATTGCTGGTTTGATTCCCAGTCAGACCACATACAAGAGCAGCTCAATGTGTTCCTGACGCTTTTCTTGCCTCTCTCAAAAAAATTAATTAAGTAATTAATTAATTAAAAAATATGTATTGCACCTTCATTTTTAAGGGCTAAATTTTTGTTTACATAGAAGATATAATTCAGTGTACATGAAGCATAAAGGAGTACTGCACAGTTGTACTTATATTTACTTATTTATACTCAATTGTGTTTAAGATTTGATACAATTTTCCACTCTTGTGCCTTTGATGTCCTTTAAGATTCTCACTGGAGCTTAATCTGTGTGGCATCCCAGCACCAGGAACTATGCAGGTGCACACTCTTGTCACTTGTTTTTTATTTGAATAAGTCAGTGATTGGGGGAGGTGGAGACAAACCTTTACCACTTGGTGAGAAAGAACAAATTAATTCCTTATTTTATTAAATTTAAATTTTATGTTTTAATTACAGTTGACATTCAATATTATTTTATATTAATTTCAGGCATACAGTATAGTGGTTAAACAATCATATAATTTACAAAGTGTTCCCATTGATAAATCTAGCACCTACCTGGCACCACACACAGTTATTACCATATTAATGACTATATTCCCTATGCTGTACTTTATATCCCTGTGACTATTTTGCACTACCAATCGTTACTTCTTAATCCCTTCACCTTTTTTACTCAGCCCTCAACACCACCTCCCATCTGGCAGTCCGCAGTTTGTTCTCTGTGTCTGTGAGTCTGTTTCTGTTGTTTGTATATTTTGTTTATTAGATTCCACATATAAGTGAAATCATATGGTATTTATTTTTCTCTGTCTGACTTATTTCACTTAGCATGATAGCTTCTAGGTCCATCCATGTTATTACAAATTATAAGAGTTCATTCTTTTTTTAATGGCTGAGTCATAATCCATTGTATGTATTTGCCACATCTTTATCCAGTAGTTAACTGATGAGCACTTCTGTTGCTTCCATATCTTGCCTATTGTAAATAATGCTGCAGTGAATATAGAGGTACATATATCTCAAAAATGATTATAGCTTAAATATAAGACTTAAAACTACACAATTTGGAGAATTAAACATAGGTAATAAAATCTCTGACATTTTTATTAGCAATATATCTTTTTGCTATATCTCCTCAAGCAAGGGAAACAAAAGAAAAAATAAACAAATGGACCTACATTAAACTAAAAAAGCTTTTGCACAGCAAAGTTAACTATCAACAACAAGGAAAAGACAATCCATTGAATGGGAGAACATGTTCACCTATGCTGTATCTGATAAAGGGTTAATGTCAAAAGCTTGTTAAGAACTTATACAACTCAACACCAAAAAAATCCCAAACAATCCAATTTAAAAACTGGCAGAGGACCTGAATAAACACTTCTCCAAAGAGGACATACAGATTTTCAATAGACATATGAATAGATGCTCAGTCTCACTAATCAGAAAAATGCAAATTAGAACCATAATGAGATATCCCTCATACCTAAATCTCTAAATCAATAAATGTGTTGGTGAGGATGCGGAGAGGGGACTCTTATGCACTTGGTGGGAGTGCAAACTGGTGCAGCCATTGTGGAAAATGGTATTGAGGTTCCTCAGAAAATTAAAAATTTAACTACCTTCTGACTGAGCAACCACACTTGTGGGTATATAGCTGGAGAAGTTCAAAACAATATTTTAAAAAGATCTATGCATCATCCTTGCTTCTTCTTAACCTTTCCATATCGCATCTCAGACTAAAAGAGCATCATCATACTTTGCAGAGATGACGAAAAGCCAGAGTATTTATGTGAAAGTTGATTCTCATGAAAGAGATAAATGAGGTTCTTCACATATAGTTTTTCACCTAAATTAGTTTTTTTTTTTATTTATTAACTTTAATGGGGTGACACCAATAAATCAGGGTACATATGTACAATGAAAACATCTCCAGATTATCCCATCATTCAATTGTGCTGCATACCCATTACCCAAAGTCAAATTGTCCTCTGTCACCTTCTATCTGTTTTTCCCTGTGTCCCTCCCGTTCTCCCTATCCCACCCTCCCCTCCCTTCCCCCATCCCGTAACCACCACACTCTTGTACGTGTCTCGTAGTCTCATTTTAATGTCCCACCTATGTTTGAAATCATGCTGTTCTCAGGTTTTCTTTTTTTCTGATTTACTTATTTCACTCCGTATAATGTTATCAAGGTACATCCATTTTGTTATAAATGATCCGATGTCATCATTTCTTATGGCTGAATATTGTTCCATAGTATATATATACCAAAGCTTTTTAATCCACTCGTCTTCTGACGGACACTTGGGCTGTTTCCAGCTCTTCGCTATTGTGAACAATGCTGCCACAAACATGGGGGCGCATTTCTTCTTTTCGAACAGTGTTATGGTGTTCTTAGGGTATATTCCTAAAAGTGGGATAGCTGGGTCAAAAGGCAGTTCGACTTTTAATTTTTTGAGGAATCTCCAAACTGTTTTCCACAGTGACTGCACCAGTCTGCATTCCCACCAGCAGTGCAGAAGGGTTCCCTTTTCTCCACATCCTCGCCAGCACTTGTTCTGTGTTGTTTTGCTGATGAGCGCCATTCTGACTGGTGTGAGGTGATATCTCATTGTGGTTTTAATTTGCATTTCTCTAATAATTAGTGATGTTGAGCATTTTTTCATATGTCTTTTGGCCATCTGTATGTCTTCTTTGGTAAAATTTCTATTCATTTCTTTTGCCCATTTTTTGATTGGATTGTTTGTCTTCCTGGTGTTGAGTTTTATAAGTTCTTTATAAATTTTGGTTATTAACCCCTTATCAGACGTGCTGTCGAATATGTTCTCCCATTGTGTAGTTTGTCTTTTTATTCTGTTCTTATTGTCTTTAGCTGTGCAAAAGCTTTTTAGTTTGATGTAGTCCCATTTGTTTATCCTGCCTTTTATTTCATTTGCTCGTGGAGATAAATCGGCAAATAAATTGCTGCTACAGATGTCGGAGAGCTTGCTGCCTATGTTTTCTTCTACGATGCTTATAGTTTCGCGGCTTATGTTTAAGTCCTTTATCCATTTTGAATTTGTTTTTGTGCATGGAGTAAGTTGATGGTCTAGTTTCATTTTTTTGCAGGTAGATGTCCAATTTTCCCAGCACCATTTGTTAAAGAGGCTGTCTTTACTCCATTGTATGTTCTTTCCTCCTTTGTCAAATATCAGTTGTCCATAAAGCTGTGGGTTTATTTCTGGGTTTTCTGTTCTGTTCCATTGATCACTGTGCCTGTTCTTATGCCAGTACCAGGCAGTCTTGAGTATAATGGCCTTGTAGTAAACCTTGATATCCGGAAGAGTGATGCCTCCTGCTTTATTTTTTCTTTTTAAGATTGCTGAGGCTATTCGTGTTCTTTTTTGGTTCCATATAAATTTTTGGAGTATGTTTTCTATATCTTTGAAGTATGTCATTGGTATTTTAATTGGTATTGCATTGAATTTATAAATTGCTTTGGGTAATATAGACATTTTAATGATGTTTATTCTTCCTAGCCATGAGCACGGTATATGCTTCCACTTGTTTGTATCTTCCTTGATTTCTTTTATCAATGTTTTATAATTTTCCGAGTACAAGTCCTTAACCTCCTTGGTTAAATTTACTCCTAGGTATTTTATTTTTTTGGCTGCAATAGTGAAGGGGATTGATTCCTTAATTTCTTTTGCTGACAGTTCATTGTTTGTATATAGAAATGCCTCTGATTTCTGGGTATTAATTTTATATCCTGCCACCTTGCTGAATTCATTTATAAGGTCCAGTAGTTTTTTAACTGAGACTTTAGGGTTTTCTATGTACAATATCATATCATCTGCAAATAGTGACAGTTTTACTTCTTCTTTTCCAATTTGGATGCCTTTTATTTCTTCTTTTTGTCTGATTGCTGTAGCTAGGACTTCCAGAACTATGTTGAATAAAAGTGGTGAAAGTGGGCAACCCTGCCTGGTTCCTGATCTTAAGGGGATTGCTTTTAATTTTTGTCCATTAAGTATGATGTTTGCTGTGGGTTTGTCGTAGATGGCCTTTATCATGTTAAGGAATGTTCCTTGTATTCCCACTTTATTGAGAGTTTTAAGCATGAATGGGTGCTGGATTTTATCAAATGCCTTTTCTGCATCTATTGAAATTATCATGTGATTTTTGTCCTTCCTTTTGTTTATGTGATGAATCACATTGATTGATTTGCGAATATTGTACCAGCCTTGCCTCTCCAGAATAAATCCCACTTGGTCATGGTGTATGATTTTTTTCATATATTGCTGAATCTGGTTGGCTAATATTTTGTTGAGAATTTTAGCGTCTAAATTCATCAGGGATATAGGCCTATAATTTTCTTTCTTTGTGTTGTCTTTGCCCAGTTTGGGGATCAGAATTATGCTCGCCTCATAAAAGGAGTTTGGAAGTATGCCTTCCTCTTGAATTTTTTGAAATAGCTTGAAGAGGATAGGAGTTAATTCTTCTTTGAATTTTTGATAGAATTCACTTGTGAAGCCATCCGGCCCAGGACTTTTCTTTTTTGGGAGTTTTTTGATAACTGTTTCAATCTCCTCTGTTGTAATTGGTCTGTTCAGGTGCTCTGATTCTTCCAGATTGATTTTTGGAAGTTTATATGATTCAAGAAATTTGTCCATTTCATCTAGATTGTCAAATTTTTTGGCATAGAGTTCTTCATAGTATTTTCTTACAATGCTTTGTATCTCTGTTGAATTAGTTGTAATTTCTCCAGTGTCCTTTCTAATTTTATCTATTTGAGACCTCTCTCTTTTTTTCTTGATGAGTCTAGTTAAGGGTTCATCAATCTTGTTTACCTTTTCGAAGAACCAGCTTCTGGTTTCATTGATCCTCTGTATTGTTTCCTTAGCCTCTATGTCATTTATTTCTGCTCTGATCTTTATTATTTCCTTCCTTCTACTTGTCCTGCATTTTATTTGTTGTTGTTTTTCAAGTTCTTTTAGCTGCAGGGTTAAGTTGCTTATATGTTCTTTTTCTAGCTTCTTATGATATGCCTGTAGTGCAATAAACTTCCCTCTCAGGACTGCTTTTGCTGTGTCCCATAGATTTTGAGTTGACGTATACTCGTTATCATTTGTTTCTAGAAACTTTTTTATTTCTTCTTTGATCTCAATGTTAATCCATTCATTATTTAATAACATGCTATTTAGTTTCCAAGTGTTTGAGTATTTTTCAGTTTTTCTTTTGTGGTTGATTTCTAGTTTCATGGCATTGTGATCAGAGAAAATGCTTGATATAATTTCAATCTTCTTAAATGTGTTGAGGCCTTTTTTGTGTCCTAACATGTGGTCTATCCTAGAGAACGTACCATGAGCGCTTGAGAAGAATGTATATTCTACTGCTTTAGGGTGAAAAGTTCTGAATATATCTATTAAATCAAGTTGATCTAGTGTATCCTTTAATTCTGCTGTTTTTTTATTGATTTTCTTTCTTGTGGATCTATCCAGTGTTGTTAGTGGGGTATTGAAATCCCCTACTATGATAGTATTACTGTTAATCTCGCCCTTAATGTCCATCAAAGTCTGCTTTATGAATGTCGGGGCTCCTATATTTGGTGCGTAGATATTTATAATAGTTATATCTTCCTGTTGAGTTGTTCCCTTTATCATTATGTAGTGTCCTTCTTTATCTCTTACTACAGTCTTTGTTTTAAAGTCCATTTTGTCAGATATAAGTACTGCTACCCCGGCTTTTTTTTCATTTCCATTTGCATGAAATACTTTTTTCCATCCTTTTATCTTCAGTCTATGAGCATCTTTTGTTTTAAGGTGTGTCTCTTGTAGACAGCATATGTATGGGTCCTGTTTCTTTATCCACGCTGCTACCCTATGTCTTTTGATTGGATCATTTAGTCCATTTACATTTAAGGTTATTATTGATATGTAGTTGTTTATTGACATTTTATTCTTTAAAGCTGTATTTTTCTTTTTTTTGCTATATTCTTTTCTCCCTTTGAACTGTTCACACTAGGCCCCTTAAAATCTCTTGCAGGATTGGTTTGGTTTTAATGAATTCCTTGAGGTTTTCTTTGTCTGGAAAGCTCTTTATTTCTCCCTCAATTTTAAACGTTAGCCTTGCTGGATAAAGTAGTCTTGGTTGTAGGTTCTTGTTCTGCATTACTTTGATTATATCTTGCCATTCCCTTCTGGCCTGAAGTGTTTCTGTTGAGAAGTCCGATGTCATCCTAATGGGGGCTCCTTTGTAGGTGAGAGTCTTTTTTTCTTTAGCAGCTTTTAAGATTTTTTCTTTATCTATTAGCTTTGGTATTTTAACTATGATGTGTCTTGGTGTAGATCTTTTTGGGTTTCTCTTTAATGGGGTTCTGTGCGCCTCTTGGACATGTAGAATGTTTCCCAGCCTTAATTTAGGGAAGTTTTCGGCTATGATTTGATTGAACAAAGTTTCCATTTCCTGTCCTCTTTCCTCTTCTTCAGGTACCCCTATGATGCGAATGTTGTTTCTCTTCAGGTTGTCACAGAGCTCCCTTAGAGTTTCCTCACATTTTTTGAATCTCTTTTCCTTTTTTTTCTCTGCTTCTGTAACTATGTTCATTGTGTCCTCTAACTCACTGATTCGATCCTCAGCGTCATCTATCCTGCTTTTAATTCCTTCCATTGTCGTCTTCAGTTCTGATACTGTATTTGTCATTTCTGTCTGGTTCTTTTTTATTATTTCAATTTCATTTTTTATACTTGTTATCTCTTTATTTAGGTGCTCATAGTGACTGTCCATTGTTGCTCTAATTTCTTTGAACATCCTAACTATCATTATTCTAAATTCTGCTTCTGGTAGTTTGGTTATATCTGGTTCATTCAGGACCTTCTCTGGGGATTTCTCTTGGTTGATTTGGTTTGCATTCCTCTGCCTGCCCATTTTATCTGAGTGTAAGCAATTTGTGGCCACTGGAGTCCAGTATGTGTTGCCTTTGTGTTCTCCAGGTGTGGTCTGTCTGCAGGCTTGCCACCCTCTCTGTCGCTGCCTAGGGCGGTTTGGTGTGGGCGTTGCCAGCGCCGGCTCACTGCAGCTATTGCTGTGGTTTCTGCCTCTCCTTTGCGGGAGGGGCTGTCACTCAAGCCACTAGGGTTAGCGCGCAGGGCAGAGGTGAGCACCTTTGCTCAGCTGCGGACCTGGACTTTTTCTGGAATGGTTACGCCCAGCCCCCTCAGTCCGAGCCTGCTCGCCACCGTTTTGTGGGTTGGGCGGGGCTTTTGACGTGCTCTCAGCTGTGAGCCTTTGCCCGTCCAGAATTTAGCCCCGCCCTCGAGGCCAGGGCCCTCCTGCTCAGGGACTGAAACCAAAAACCGGAGATTATTGGGCCGGGCGTGTTTGCTGGCGTGCGCACAGCGGCTAGCTTCCGGTCGTTCCGGCTCCTACCCCGCCCCCACGCTCGGAGAAAGCTCGCGCACGTAGGGCGGTACTCCGCGGTTTCTCCGGCTGGGCAGGGAGAGCAGCGTGATCTCCGCAGGGAACTTCCCCTGGTCTCAGTGTCTCCCTCGCCCCCGACTTAGGAGCCCGCTCGCGCCCACAGATGGCACGCCGGGGTTTCTCCTTCTGGGCGGGGTTGGCAGCTTGAGCCTCGGGCCCCTCGCCCGTCCCTGGTCTTAGCCCGGTGCCCGCGGTCAGGGCCGGCTAGCGCAGGGTCGCAGGGCTGATCTCTGCCCGTATTTTTCCCCACAAGTGGGGTCACAGGCGGCCCGCAGCTGCCGGACAGCTTTAGCGCGTCAACTCTGCCCCTGCTAGGCTAGCCCGAGCTCTCGCTGTTCGCCCACACCGACAGGACTGCGTTTCGGCGTCCTGTCCCGACCATAGGCTTCAGCAACCTCAGGGGGCTAGAAGTGCCCTAAGTCTCCACACTGTAGGCTTGGGAGCTCCCTCCCTCTAGGCAGGTCTGCTCTAATTGCCGCGGGAGAGCTTGTTTGGCTAGTGTCCTGTCTCCCTTTGCTGGTATTGCTAGCTCCAGGGGAAATATTCGTTTTCGATTAGGGAAGTGACTTAGCCCATGGGTCGGGGTGGCTGTCCCTCAGAGTGTCCTCGTGCCTTCAGTCCACTCTTTGTTCCCGCTGCTCTGTTCCTCTCCTCTGTCCCAGTTCCCCGGAGCCCCGGGTGCGTGGTTGTGAGAGAGGCTTTCTGAGCTGTCCCTTTAAAAAGATTTTTGGGTCTGAGAAGACTCTCTCTTTTTCCCAAATAGTATCCTCATTTACTTCACAGCTCGATACTGTCCAATCGGCTCTTCTAGGGTCTGGGACTGCAGTCTGGGGCTTGGTTCCTGGGACCCAGGTCCCTCCCTCTCCGCCAAACTCTCCTCCCGCCATGCGGATCTCTCCGGGCTGCCGTTTGCTCCGGGGAGCTGGGCAGCCCTCTTCGCGTTTTCGCTATTCCTACCAGTCTCAATGTGGCTTCTGCAGTGTTCCTTGGTTGAAGAGTCCACTTAGTTTTGCTCCAAGTTGGTTTATCCAGATGATGGTTCTTAAAATTGAGTTATAATCCACTTTGGTTCTGGGAGTTGGAAGTTGGTACGTCTGCCTACTCCATCGCCATCTTCTCCTCAATCCCTCACCTAAATTAGTTTTGAATCTATAATTTTTTCCTTAAATTTCTGAGGTGTCTGATTGACAATATTAATCAATTTTTCTTTCTGAACAGAAAAAAAATTCTACCTATAATATTTCAAATGCAAAAACATTAATCATTTTCAATATAATAGTATTATTTTGTCATTACTACTTATCTTTATTTATGGAGCTGAGAAATAGTTTTTAATTTTTTCTTTGTAATTTTATTTTACCCACTGTATACGCCTATCGTATATATTCTTACATTCTGGGAGTTGGGCATTTTATTAATAACTTAATCATTTTTATTTGCAGATTTAGTAATACTTTGAGAACAAAATAATGGATGCATGCTCATTTACTCTCTCTTGTAATTGACAAAATTATTTTTGCATTTATAGGTACAATGCAAAATACAGACATGTGGCTAAAGAGAGTGTGAAGGGAATTTTTATAAATAATGAATGTTGTTCATAGTCAAGATGTTAATAAAGAATAGACATTTTGCATAAAACAACAATGCACAATTCATTATCCAAACCAAAAAGAGTACATTTAGCAAAAATCATCTGCACAATAAAATTAAGAAAACTACGGATCTTAACTCAGATTTTACCAGTTTTTGCATATGACTGTTTGGGATGCCTTTGCATATAATTTTGTTTTATTTTATCAGGTATAGACCACCACCCCCTGCCCCTGCACCACCATAGCTGAGATAGAGATCTGTTCTGCCAGCACAAAGGAAATGGCTCCTGCTGCTCCTTTTACAATCATCCCTTCCCTTTCCTTCTTTGTTTCTGGCAACCGCTATTCTTCACCCCTGTACTGTAATCAGTTACCTCCAGAATTGTGTATACATGGGAATCATGCAGTTTAGAAAAACATTTTTTCCCATTCAGTAGAGTACCCTTGAGAACCATCCAAATTGCCACGTGTTATCAGTAGTTTGTTCCTTTTTGTTGCTGAGCAGTATACAGAGATCTATAAAGCAACAAAGAAATGCCATTGAGAGGGTGTACTTTTCAGTGAGGTGGTTTCTGAAGTCATTCCTGAAGAAGTGACCCAAGCCCCTAGTTATAGATGTGAGACAAGGTTTCTGTGCAAATCTGGGCAAGAGAGTCCTAGGTGGAGGGAATATAAAGACCTTCATCCTGAGTAAATTTGGTGCAGTAATGAAGCCCAGTGTGGCCAGAGCAATGGAAGACAGCAAGCATACAAGGTGATTTCAAAATTAATAGGGGGACAGAACTTGTAAGGCTCTGTTACCCTCCACAGTTACTATAGTAACTGCAGTGACTATTTAACTATAGTGACTCAACATTTTCCCATGAAGTTTTTTCCAAAAGGTGGAAGGGTGAAAGGATTCTTTGATCTCTGGCTGTCTAGTAAAAATGAATACTTTATACTACCAAAATAATCTTTATTGGAATTTCATATTTAAAAAGGACTAAGTCAACTTTATATTCCACTTATGAATGTTTATGTTGATTTTTATCAAGTCTTCAATTGTATTTGGCATGAGGTGAGAAGCACAAGATTGAATTTTTTTCATCATTCATGACATAATGGTGGCTACACACCTCTCTCAGAGGACACAAAAGTCTTAAGAATTTACTGGAAGAACAGAGGTGGCATCTAAGGGCCAGAGGGCATTGCCTAAGGGTGGGGGTCTTCAGCACAGGAAAATCTAGTGGCAGACTGGGCAAATGGAGGTAAGTGTTGCCAGACATTATCTGTGGTTCTTTAAGGTTATAACAAATGGCAAGCATGAATTGGGCCTGCGAGAAAATCCAGTTCATTTGGGAAATTGTATGACCTGAGCTAAGTCTTGACTTTTCATTTTGTCTAAGAATAAGAGGTGTAAGTCTCTTTTACAGACCCGAAAACCAGCTCGGTAAATGAACAAAGTTCAGGCAGTTAAAGTTTGTGGCTATTAATGAAAACTGACTGAATTGGTGCTGGGGAGAGCTGACAATCCTAATTTTAGTGACAAACATGCTGATATATATAAGCTCTAAGGTGAAAACAAAGCCAAATACATAAATGTTCATTTATTTCAGCTAACAACTAGCTTCTCCATGCAAATTTTGTCTAATCCGGCCTGTAAATTGGAAAACTGCTGGTCTCATTATTATAAGCTCTTTTTCCATCATCAAATATAAACTCCCAGAGGGTATATGCTGTTTTTTTTTCCTTTCATTTATTTTCCCTGCCATGCCTAGAATGTAGTAAAAAGCTATAAGTACTCAGTCACTGTTTGTGAAAAGGACATTTCTTTTACATCAAACATCACAAGTTATGACTTGCAGGTACACGTGGAAATGTGACTACTGCTGTCAAGAGTTCTAGACAATACCTTTAATGAACACCAACATCTGATTATTATTGTTCCTGCTTCTAACAAAGAATTAAGAGATGAATCCTAACTGTCAAAAATCAATACGCAAAAGCAACCATTGTGTTGATTTGAATGCCTGCTGTGCAAGTGACATTATTATTAAATGGCTTTTTATTTAACAACTATCTTCAAGCAGGGAATGTTAATTATCTGAAAGAATTCCAAGTAGTTCCCCAACACACACACACACACACACACACACACACACACACACACACACACACACTGTATAGTTAAGGGGAAAAAAAAAACTGGAAAAAAACTGTCACATGCTTACCTTTTTCCTCAAAGTGTGAGACAGTGAAACTGACAAATTAAAATGTGATTTAAACTATTTATAAGATTGTGTCACAAAACCAATATAAAAATAAAAACTCATTTATGGTGTCATTTATAGCTATTAAATAACCTTTATTAAAATGTTAATATAGTTAGTTTTCTGGAATTACAGGTGTTTGATGTAATTGTTTCAATTTCATGTTTTTATATTTAATTCTTCACCTGCTGCAGATGTGTCATGAATGATATGATGAAGGACAAACAATTGTTATTTCTTCAGATCCTTAAATGCTGAGATCAGGTTTCCTATTTATGCTCATTTCTACACACTGACATCTTTAAAAATTAGGTGTGAGAGTATAATCTTGATAGAGGCCATAGGAAATACAAGACAGCTTGGTCAAGGTTGTAAACCTCAGAGAATCATTTTGTATTTGTCCCATTATTCATTACAACACAAAATTAAACCATATATCCTAAAAGTGCATATTCAGCCTTTGTTTTGATGAAAAGTAGAAGTCTGATTAAAGGATTTCAGTCTGGCTCAGGGTCAAAGCCAAATTAGGCCAATTATATCTAGACCAGTGCTCACCTGCATTTGCTGTCCTTACGGGCAGCATATCGCATAACATTCATGCCTCTGCTGCTTGAAAGTTGGAGTTCCACATAGAAACAGGTGCTGCATGTTCATCACCTGCCATCAGAGGGAAAATAAATTTTGGAAATAAGGTTAGTTATAGTTTGAGCATATTTCCTCTTGTATTTTCTGTTTGATAAAAAGAAGGACCACTGAAATGTTGTCATGACTGTTTATTGCCTCTCTTTCTGATAAAGGAGGTCCTCTGGCAGGGCTACCAAAAAATGACAGAATGTTTATGTTTAAAGGGGACTTGAGAACACCCTGATTTATTGCCGAGGAAATTGAGTCCCAGAAAAAAATCAAAGGACTTAAAGCTAGGCAGGGGTAGAGTTTGGCCTAGATGTTAAGTTTTCAAATTCTCATGTGAAGGACTTTTTCACGTTATTCTTTAAACCATTCCATGTTGAGGGGAGAGAAAATTGCATTCCCTCCAAAAAAAGTTCAGATAAAAGCCACATGTATCTTAATTCCTTTCAAAAACTTATTGCATGTTTCCACACATCTACTCATTCATTTTTAAATTAACATCAAGACACATGCTAGGAAGTAAAAGTAAAAATAGTCATATATAATTCCTGGCTTTCCTTCAGAATTTATATCCTAGTAGGGAAATTAGTTTACACAGAAGAGTTATAATACATGGGGGCAAGGACTAGTTTTCAAAAGTCAGAGAAAGCTGAAAATTCCCAGAGGAAAACATCAAAACTCTACATGGACGATTAAGTAGGAATTTTCTAGGGTTAATAAAAATAAAGTAGGGTGCTCAAATATTTTACAGAACCAGAATCCCAAGAGGTCCTAGCATGTGTGCAGAGCAGTGAGATACTTAGCGTGGCAGGAACGTTGGAAATGAACTGTGGGTGTGGTTCAGAAAAATTTTAATTTGTCTACTTGCCAATTATTTTCATCTTTGAAGTTAATTGTGATGAAATGAAATAAGGAATTTCCAAATCTTCAATCACATAAAGGTTCACAAAGAGTAGCTGAGATGAGAAAGCAATCAATGAACAGCAAAGGTGTTGCGACAGCAACATAAAACTAATGACTGATGCTTCTCATCTCTCTCCATTCCTGTGTGTCTGCCCCTATATATATATATCTCTCTCTGTCCCTGTAAAAAAAAAAAAAAAAGAGTAGATGAGGGTTTTTAAAAGTATTTTTAATTATAGTCCACATTCAGTTGTGCGGGAGTTAGACATTTACTGTATTTTTTGCTCCATAAGACGCACCTGATCATAAGACACACCTAGGGTTTTAAGGAGGAAAATAAGAAAAACAATATTCTGAACCAAATGGTGTGTTAAAATATTTAATAAAATACCGTATTTTTTGCTCCATAGGACACACAGGCATTTTCCCCTCCACTTTATGGGGGAAAAAAAGTGCATCTTACGGAGCAAAAAATATGGTATGTAATTTGTAAAGTGATTCCTTCCTGATAAATCAAGTACCCCCCCGACATCAAATATACTGGTAGTTATAACAGTGTTATTGACTATATTTCCTATGCTAGTACATGAGTTTTTGATAACAGGCAAAGCCACATATTTTTTTATATCACTTAAAGATTCACAAAGAGTACATGGATTTTTGATAGCAGGCAAAACCACATATTTTTTACATGAAAGTGTTTGCCCGGGTATGGCATCTCTAGTTCTAATGAGCTTTGCAAGATCACAGGAAACTTCAGGGTCTCCTTTCTGCCCTTGGACCCAGGACCTGCAGTAAAAGTTAATGCCTGGTCCCATATCTTCTATGTTCTCATGCTTGCTACTCAAGGCTTTTTTAAACCTTTCTTGACCTTGCTAATACCTGTCCAACCAGGGAGTGGGAAAAGGGGGAAAGAAGAAGCTCTGACTAATTCCTAAAGTTAGGAATTACCCTCTTAGACCGAAGGGATCTACAATGTGGCTTGGCAACATTTTCTTTAGGTTTTCCATTGTAGGAGGCTGTAACCCTGTTGGGTTCTATTTCCTCCCAACTCAATTGTGCATTGAAGCTTCCATCAAAAGTAAAACAGGTCAGGACTACCTGAGTGGCTGTTTCCAGTTAGATAAGCATTTATTTTGTTAAAATTAAAATAAGTAAGTTGGTTATGAAGCTCTGTTCTAACCTATTATTAAGCATTTACATTTTGTATACATACGTATGTTTATGTTTTTTTTTTCTCATGTATGTAGATCACCCTGCAGTTGTATTTTTCAGGTGTCCTCAGTCTGGATAAACCAAAACCTGTAACAAATTTTTTTAGTTCCCTTATGATGGGATAGGAGACCCTTTCCTTCCCTTCCTGTTCTCTAAATTTTGTATACCTGTTTTTCCTTCAACATTCCAAATCCTCATCTATTTTGCATCCTGGCATAGTAGTGTTGGGCAAATAAGTTTGTAAAATTTGTGTTATTTGACTTTGCTCACTTTCATTGTTAAAAATGGCATTGTCAGGTGATACTACTAATTACCATCTTGCTTGGGAAGGGGCTTTGTTATGCTAATGTGATGGAGGGAGGGCCTCCACGCCAAAAAGTTTTAAGAAGAAGGAGAAAGGAGAGGAATGAGGCCATATTTTTGCAGAGAAGGCAGCCAAGATGGCAGGGTGCTGAAGGAGAAGCCACTTTGTGCAGAGTGAAAGCATGGAGAAAGAGTGCTGGAGAGAAAGAAGCCAGGTTGGCAGATGGGGAACCAGAGGGGTGAAGGAATTTGTGAGTTTTTCTAAGACAGGTGGGGCCTTTGATTCTCGGAAAAACCTGGAAATATTCTCCTGGATGTAGAACCAGAGATTGTGTGAGTAGGTTTTGGAGACCTCTGTGTGTTTGTTTTTAATCGCTGACTGTTGTGAGGCTAGAATAAAGGAATGGCCCACCAGTTTTCAGCTCCGCTATTTCTTTACCATCTGAATCTAATGTGAACCTGCACACACGTAGCCATGATGGCCGCAACTACTGGCCATACAAGTAGCAAAGATTATCTAGCACCACTATGATGAATTAGATAATCATGACCCTGATAAAATATGGGTGTGAGATATAATATAAAGGGAGAAACTGATAATTGAACATCTCAAAGACTAGCTCTGTGATCTCCACTCAGCTTCTTTCTTTGCAGACAGTAAAGGACTCGGAAGTGTTGCTTGAGTAACTAGAGGTCTGAGTCTTTGGAAGACCTGTCAAAGCTGTATGGCATACAAGACAACATGAAAATGTCAGGGAAGACAGGTATCTTGCCTGCCTCACTGTTGCTGGACTACAGGTTTTTCCAGCTCCTCTTGTTCCATTTACAGCATTGCAGCAGCTTTATCACATATACAAATGTGTTTTAGTTCGAACATTAATCATTGGGCTCCTACTAATATAAGTAATATCTGCTAAGCCTGATGGAGAATCAACATGGAATCTTTAGAAGCTATGACCCTAATATTTGAGAAGCTTGTAATTTGATACTTATTCCTTGACTCCTTTTTAGTTCTGCACACTACCCTTTATCCCTGACACCAGATGTCACCTCATATTCATTCTCATCCCAGTACTGTCCTACAAAAAACTCTGAGCAAGACATGAATGATAAGTTTACTATAATTTCCCGGTGAGATCATTTTTTATCTTTCATTTTGTTAAATAATTGGAGAACTATTTTAAAAGCTGTCTGACTTCAATATATAAACCCGATTTGAAAGGCTGCTTTTGATGAGTTATAGCACTGAAATCTTTTTCCTTCTTTTATTAGAACTTCAAGATATTCCATGATATAGTAGTAGTTATATTTTAAAAGTCACAATGTATTATATATTTTTTCTATAGAAACTTGTTTCACGTCTATAGCAGATGTACTTTTTCATTTTTTTTATTTTCAAGTATACTTTTCTTAAAATGGCTTATAAATGGTTTTGTTAGGGCAAAATGTTAGAAGATTGAACATATTTTATATTTCTTTACATGTAAGAAAAGCACCCTCCTAATAGTATTGAGTAGAATTGTAGTCTTTGCTTATTAGAGTAAAATCTATTTCTATGTTTTATTGTTCAAATTGAGTTATTTTTACTTAATAACCCAATTAGACTTGAAAGTAGTACTCAAATAAATGTCATTGTAACTTTTACACAATAAAGTCTTGATTAAGTCTGAACAAAACTAACAAGAAATATCAATTAAGCAGACAGGATTAAATTACAAAGCAACTCTTAGTACCTGGAATTTAGAAACCTATAACTGAAATGCAGGAAATGTGCTTAAGTTTATAATCATTTATTCTGAGTCTGTTGCTTTTTATGGTTTTTTTTATTTTTATTTTTTATTTTTCCAAAGTTATAACCAGGGAGGCAGTCAGACAGACTCCCGCATGCACTGGACCAGGATCCACTCAGCATGTCCACCAGGGGCAATGCTCTTCCCATCTGGGGCATTGCTCCATTGCAGCTGGACCCATTCTAGCGCCTGAGGTAGAGGTCATGGAGTCATCCTCAGCACCCAGGCCAACTTTGGTCCAATGGAGCCTTGGCTGCAGGAGGGGAAGAGAGAGATAGAGAGGAAGGAGAGGGGGAAGGGTAGAGAATCAGATGGGCACTTCTCCTGTGTGCCCTGACAGGGAATCGAACCTGGGATTTCCACACACCAGGCCGATGCTCTACTGCTGAGTCAACTGGCCAGGGCCTATGTGTGTGTTTGTTTTTAAGTCACAGTTTCTATATTAAGTCTTCTGGGATCCTTAAAGTAAGTTTTCTCTTATACTTTAGGTACTTCTTAGAAACCAGGAAAGCAGAATATAATATAATCAATGCACAATGAAAGAAAAGTTTCTGATAATTCCCCAGTGATAGCATTCAGCAGACCGTCTCCCCTTGCTGGCTTTGTGCACAAAATCTATACACAGAGAAGCTGATAGGGAGTTAGTGAGATAGACAAGTTAAAACACAGAAAGCAGAGAAAAAGACTTTTGGCAAGGGATACTCTTAAAACCTCAGTGTAGAAAAGCCAGTGATGTCAGGAGGAGCTTTGTGTAAGAGACTTTAGCTACTTTCTCAACAGATCTTAAGACCCTTTTATTTTTCCAAACATCAATAATTCTAAAGAAGTCACCTCTATTAATTTAACAATTAATGAGGATGATTGAGAGTGGTCAATATTTAGACACAAAAATGATTGTCAATAAATGTCATACCCATGTTTGATGTGTCCACAGTATAAATACCTGTGCACTTTGAATAAACTATGTACTAATTTGTCCTCATCTCAGTTACAATTAGTGTTTTCTGTTTCTATGGAAATATTGCAATAACATTATAACAGATTTAAAATACTTGTACAATTATCCTTCTTTCACCAAACTATATATGATATTCCCTTGATTTTTCTTTTCTCTTAATGGTATCAGCACCCATTTAACAAAACCTGAAGCCTCAATTATCTTTGTACTACTATCAATACCATTTACCCACTATATTTTGTTATCAGAAAACCCAGCTATTGTTAGTACTCAGGGTTTCATGAAGAGGAACCACAAAGGAATGAGGCAGCAACAATACTGCAAGTAGAGGACCCCAATCTCTCCAGGATTGAGGTGCCTTGGAGAGATCAGCTATCCAATTTATTAAGCAGAAACATGACATCATGCATGAAAAACTAACAAGCAGAATACAGTGTCCAATTTTATTATTTAGTTTTGCAAAACCGATTAGATTTCTCTTGCCTTTCTGAGACATAACACCACACTATGTGCTTTCTGATTCCAGACCTGCAGAAAACTCCAGCAGGGCCAAGCATCGCGTCCTTGAGCCTTCTCTGGGCCTGACTGCCTCAGTCATGTGTACTTGGTCTTGACCTTCATTTCCTCAGGATGGGAACAGAAAGTCACTCAGTGCTTTTTGGCTTTCCTCAAACACCCAGCTAATACTTCCTGTGCATTTCCATTATAAAGACTTGCTCAGGACCCTCTTTAACTGGGACTACAGAATCCATGTCCATACTACTGCAGGTCCATGCTATTAAAACCTGGCTTTGCTTGGATAAAATGATTTCCTGAAAACCTTAAGTAGTCTAGTGTCATCTATGAAACACTGTACAAATGAGTCTACCTGGTGTCAAAGCCAACACATTTAAGCCCAAAACTGACTTTTTCACATTGTTTTTGTAGCTGCATTAAGTGTTCCTTTTGTGCCCCAAATGTGTGTAATTTTTCTTTGCCCTGCCCAACACTTTGGTCATTTCCAGTTTTACTATTGGTGCTCACAGATGTTGCTTCTCTGACTGCTATCTCTTTTAATCAGTCCTTTTATTTTTGTATTTTTCTGAAGTGAGAAGCGGGGAGGCAGGTAGACAAACTCCCGCATGCGCCCAACCAGGATCTACCCGGCACGCCCACCAGGGGGCATGCTCAACCCATCTGGGGCGTTGCTCCATTGCAACGGAGACACTCCAGCACCTGAGGCAGAGGCCATGGAGCCATCCTCAGCACCCGGGCCAACTTTGCTCTCATGGAGCCTTGGTTGCGGGAGGGAAAGAGAGACAGAGAGAAAGTAGAGGGTGAAGGGTGGTGAAGCAAATGGGCACTTCTCCTTTGTGCCCTCGCCAAGAATTGAACCCAAGACTTCCACACACCAGGCGACATTCTACCACTGAGCTAGCAGGTCAGGGCCTATTATCAGTTCTTTTTATTATTTAAAGTTTAGTCCAGCCTGACCTGTGGTGGTGCAGTGGATAAAGCGTCAACCTGGGAACACTGAGGTCGCCAGTTCAAAACCCTGCACTGGTCTGGTCAAGGCACATATGGGAGTTGATGCTTCTAGCTCCTCCCCCCTTTCTTTCTCTCTCTCTCTCTCTCTCTCTCTCTCACTCTCTCTCTCTCTCATTCTGTGTCTCCTCTCTAAAAATGAATAAATAAAAAAATAATGCTAAAAAAATTCTTAATAAAAATATAAAGTTTAGTCCAAAAATCTTAATTTCCATGTGTTGACTCCTTATTGCTTCACTTCAAGATGACTTTTTCTGTCACTGAAATTTTTCAAACCTATTTACCACCCCTTTGATACTTTTATAAATACTCACTTGAGAGAATCAAAACATACATGTGCCACTTGATCTTCTCTATTAATTCCATCTTCATAAAAGCATACCAGTCAGAATCTGTCGCCTTTCACCTAATCTTGCTACTATAGCCTCCTGAGTGGCCTCTCTACAGCCAAGACACCTGATCTCCTCTAGTTCATTCTCCGCACCAGAATGATTTTTTTAAAACACAAATATGACTGTTCTAGTCACTTGTTTAAAATTAATCAGTAATATCATATTTCGATAGAGTTTTCATCTTTTTCATGGTCTATAATAATTTGCAAGTTCTAGATTGTGCCCATATCTCTAGTTTTGTTTTCCTCTAATGTTCTTCACTATATATATTGCAGTTATATTAGATGGAATTCATTTTTCTATAATATTCCTTTCTAGCCCAACCTTCATATATTCTACTCCCCCAACTGTAATACCCTCTTTTCTACCTCAAGACATCCCTGAGCCAGTTACTGTAAGATAGGATTCTCTGAACTGCTTAGTATATAGAAATCAAGTCTGTTTTTGCAGCTGAGATGGAATTAATTCCTCCTAAATCATTTTAGTTATACAAAAAGAAGTAGATAAAAAATTCTTAAAGAAAGTCCAAATGCTGTTAAGAAAATTTTAAAAGAGAATAGATGCTAGTTAGGCAACAGTGAAACTCCACTAGTCACTAATATCTTTTACAATACATAGTTACAAAGGCAAGTGAAAATGGAGGAATCCCATCATTATACCTTGTGCATATCATTCCAGTGGCCCATGTAGCCGACTTCCTTCTTCAGCCCAGTTAGAAGTTTCAGTCTCATTCCATGCGGGTAGCTCTGTTGGTTAGTACCTAATCCCGATTCGCCAAGGTTGTGGGTGAGATTTGCAGTCAAGGCATATATACAAGAATTATCCAGTGAATGCATAAACAAGAGGAAAAAAAATCAATCTTTCTCTCTCCCCTTTCCCATCTCTCTCTAAAATCAATAAATACAATTTTAAAAAATTATTCTTGTAACACCAATATCTTTAACATCAATGTTGTCATTGCATCTTTAAAATAGTTTTTAGGTCTGACAACCATAATGAAATACATGTTACTTACAAAATGTGCTCAAAACCATGTTCACAAGCATTTGCATAGAACATTACTGAGACATAATGAGAGTCCTCGGTGCACTTCACAAAACAAATGCCTGCTTAATTTTCTAACTATTTTTCATGCATAAACTGACCCCCATTTTTGGTTTTTGATGAAGTTGTCAGTAGCCATCTGCTTAGGGATGTGACCTATTTTCTTTCTCAACTTTTCAGTTGAAATGAGAATCAACTTTAAAGCTTATTTAAAGGGATGTGCAAAAGCTAAATATGGGGTCGCATCTGGTTCTGACTTTATTAAAATGCTCATGGTCTGAGATAATTTAAGATCTGTTTCTGTAATTGTAAAGTAGGAAAGACAATCAAAGAAAGCTGCATGTTACATCATTTGCCAAAATGAGATATATCAAAAAGACATTGGCAGCCTAGCCTGTGGTGGCGCAGTGGATAAAGTGTCAACCTAGAATGCTGAGGTTGCTGGTTTGAAACCCTGAGCTTGTCTGGTTCAGGCACATATGAGACTTGATGTTTCTAGCTCCTCCCCCACTCCCCTTTCTTTCTCTCTTTCTCCCCTTTCTAAAATGAATAAATAAAATCTTCTAAAAAATGTTAAAAGAAATCATGCTATTCTCAATTTTTCTTTTTTTCTGATTTACTTATTTCACTCCTTATAATGTTATCAAGGTCCATCCATTTTGTTATAAATGATCCGATGTCATCATGGACAAGAGAGTGGTGGTTACGGGGTGGGGGGAGGGAGAGAAGGGTGGCATAGGGAGGAGGGGAGGGACAACGGGAAAACCAGATAGAAGGTGACAGAGGACAATTTGACTTTGGGTGACGGGTATGCAACACAATTGAATGATAAGATAACCTGTAGATGTTTTCATTGTACATATGTAGCCTGATTTATTGGTGTCACCCCATTAAAATTAATAATAATAAAATATAAAATAAAAAAAGAAAACAGCAGTCAAGAAACAATAAAAATACTACCAAACAAAAAAGTTAAAAGAAGACATGGGCTCACACTTTTTGTTTAAATAATTTGACTCCAAAATAGTATATGGCCCACCCACTGATGTGTTTAGATTGACCCTTGTGGTATTGGTTTAAATATTGACAAAAAAAATATATTAAAAAAAGAGTGAGTTTTCATCATTTAAAGTTTGCTAAATTTTATGTATAACCCATACTTCTCTTTTTTTATCTCTTGAAAACTTGGAAGATCTGGCAATATTGGCATATTGAGATGATATTTTTTCAGGCAAACAATGGCCCTCACACATATGCCATTCCCCCTCTAGTTAACTGTGGTACTCATCATATTTAATATATTCTTACATTTGCACTCTTCATTTATTTATACTACCCGTCAAACTTCTGTAGGCCTTCCAGATTTTGAGAATTACTTATTGCCATGTGAACCTCTTAAGCAAAGGATTTGACCAACCTGAACAGTATAAGAAGTTCAATATGCAATATTAATTTCAATCTCAAGAACATATCGGTCAGCTAACACATTCCAAACTGAATGAACTAGAAATGCTTTCTCCTAAAAGTAAAAGAAAATTCAAATACAGTTGTTAAATAAAAATTGTGAGTTATTAGTTCCATATAAGTAGAGGTCTGTAAATAGGCAGCTTAATGTTCTTTTCCTATGAGTCCATGGGTACAGACCTGGCATCTCCAGATGCTCTTAATCCTTCCCTGATGTTTAAAATTAATAAGTAATATCATATTTCGATAGAGCTTTCATCTTTTTCATGGTCTATAATATCTTGTTACAGGAGGACTACCATTGTACCAAGTGTCTCATATCCTAAACAGAGAGGTGAAGGTGATAAAAAATAAAATACCAAGTTCCTTTTTTAAAAGGTGAAGGGCTATATGTGTTCAATTTTCATCTTTATATTAGTAAAGCAATGTATTTCACAAATTCTACCTACCAGACTAATTAAAGCAAAATGTGTGGTCGAGAGGAATGAGATTATAGTGATTCATTTAGAAGAATCATAATTTATCCCTGTGGGATAACATAGTAGTTGTTTTTTTTTTTCTTTTCTGAAATTAAGGTATCTTCTAGAATTCTGTTAGTATATAATATAGGAAGAGGAGAAGATAGTGTGTATGCAATGGGAAAAATCTTCTACACAGCCACCTCTGCCCCAAATGTAAAAAACTTCATTATAAAACTGTCCTCAATTTAGAAATGCTTTCTCCAGGATAACCATGGTCTCGCACTTACAAAAGTATTATTGAACCAATCAATATTTCTGATAAATGAGGCTGCTCAGTTGTTCACACTGTAGATTTCTTTTCATTTTTTATCTTGCATTGCAGTTGACCATGGCAAGTGATACCTATGTTGAGGGTGGAGACAGATGTTTGTCAGGCAGTATTTCTGTCAAGATATGATAAAGTCATTGGTCAAATAATGATTTTACAAGGCACTTTTGTTGATTTAAATATCACCCTGTAATATGTATATGGAATAGTCATTGATGAAAATATTATTCAGAAAATTCAAGATCATGATTTCTAGGTAGGTAAAATATTAAAGAATTAATTAACCAGAGAGAAAAGGCAGAGAAGACCAAAATTTCTCTATGACTTCTGTCTTTTTAGAACATTCTTTCTCCTTTGATATTTAGGCAAGATAAGATTGTACAATTTGTGCTAAAATTTACTTATGCTTTAATTTCTAGATTTGGAGGCCTAAAATACTAGGTTGATTCAGCTGTAATGAATCCAAAGAAGAAAAAGAGTAGAAGACACAAACTAAACCTCCAAATAGACTTTGTGGCCTGACCTAAGAAATGAGTGGGTTTAATGGGAATTCACTATATCAAAAGCAATTCAGATAAAATTAATGTGATCATTTCAGTGTAAATTCTTGAATTATTTATGTGCTATGCAGATATTATCATTTTATCCATGGTCTGTAGTCGTTTTATTTTCAAAGCGTGTCCTATACATATCATACGCCTTATATAGTTGGTATAAATTATGAAATTCCACAATAACATTACCATGAATTTTGATATTCAAATGCAGATTGTATCTTTCCTTACAATTATACTTCTTACTCTTCTAAATAATATAAAGCCAATTAAATTATATTTTAAATAGGTATTATCAATATTTAAGATTAATATGTATATTAATATATATTAATAAACTATTTTAAATCTTTCATTGCACACACTTCTAGTTCTTCCTTAAGAACTATATCACTTTTTTATTTAACCTTGTATATATTAGCATAAAATATTCTGGTTATTGAGTATAATACATTTGCATGAACTTTTTAAAAGAAGAAAGAAAGGATCCTAAATCAGTTAAGAAATTGATTAAATGAATAATTTAGTAAATTGAAGTTAGTATTTTCAAAAACAAAAGAAAGCATATTTACATTATCTAGTGGATCTTCAGGGATGAGGAGGTGCTGGTCAGGCTTAGGAGAAGGGAGGGAGGAATTGCCCCTCTCCCAGAGCCACACTACTTTATTCTGTCTCGGATTCTGCCCAGATTTCCTGGATAGCTCCTGCTTGGAAGGCTGAGGCCACCAGAACGTGGGAGGATGGTACTGGCAGATGTCTCATGAAGATAGATAGGCACCAGTCATGTTTACAGGAAGGTGTAAAGAATGACCCCTGCTTCAAAGCCACACAACTCAGTCACTAAAATTCCCTGAGTCTGTTTTGACCTCTATATTCCAGCCCAGAAAGGTGACTCTTCAGCAGGGCACAAGCTCCGCATGATGGAGTGACAGAAAGTCCAGAGAACAGGGCTATTGCATTTCTCCAGTTTGTAGCATTAATGAGGGAGTGGTCCACCAAAGAAAGATGGTGTCTTGAGTGTGGGAAAGGGACTCTTCAAAGGGATCCTGGCAGATCTCTTTAGCTTTCTCCCCAGAGCCAGCAACTCCAGTCTCCTTACATGACTATTGTCTGCTTTGCCTTCCTTTCTCCATTCCTCTGCCAGAGCCCAGAGTGAATGGCTATAAACAGATTTTGTGTGTTAGCCCTTTAAGAGGGTACTTATATCCCTAGTAGAGTAATGTTTTCCCCTAGTGGACAGAAATTTCATAGCCACATTTTAAATATGCATCTCTTCCTGGCTCTATTCCTCTGAGCCAGGGAGCCTGGCCTAAAGTTGAGAACCCATTCTCCTAAAGGGGAACCTTTGCAGCTGAGAATCCCTCTGGAATCTCAGTTACCAGCTATGGAAGCAGGGCCAGCCCTTTTTTGCATCTCTGACCTTCCTACCAGTCTTGATGTGGCTTCTTCTGTAAATACTTGGATATAAGACTTCTGTTCATCTAGTATTCAGTTGGTTATTTAGGATAATTATTTTATAATTTCGTTTTTTTTTTTATTGATTTAAATTTATTGTCTTTACATAGATTCAAGTGTCCCATCAAATACATCCACCCCAACCCCGTGTTCCCCTCAACATCCCCTTTGCCCCCTCCCCCTAACGACCTCACCCCCTTTTCTGCAGGATTTACTATCCTGCTCTCTATGATGCTGTGTTGTGTGTGTGTGAGTGTGTGTGTGTGTGTGTGTGTGTGTGTGTGTAATTTTACCAATCTCTTTCCCTTCTCTGGTCCCATCCTCTCATCCTTTTTTTCTCTCTCTGCTTTCGCTCTGGTCCCTTTGATCCCACCTCTGCCTCTTTTCTATTCCTCAGTTTACATTGCTAATTGGATTCCTCAAACAAGTAAGGTCATGTACTATTTTTCTTTCTCTGCCTGGCTTATTAGTTCACTCAACATAACGGTTTTTAGGTTCATCCATGTTGTTGCAAAAGGTAAGATTTCCTTCTTTTGCATGGCCCCATAGTATTCCATTGTGTATATGTACCACTGTTTTTAATCCACTCTTCAACTGATGGACACTTGGGCTGTTTCCAGATCTTGGCTATTGTAAACAATGCTCCCATAAACATGGGGTGCATTTCTTCTTTTGAATCGGTGATTTGGTATTCTTACGATATATTTCTAAAAATGGGATGTCTGGGTCAAAAGGCAGTTCCATTTTTAATTTTTTGAGGAATCTCCATACTGTTTTCCACAGTGGCTGAATCAGTCTGCATTCCCACCAGCAGTGCAGGAGGGTTCCCTTTTCTCCACATCCTCTCCAGCACTTGTTCTGTGTTGTTTTGTTAATGGGCACCATTCTGACTGGTGTGAGGTGTTATCTCATTGTGGTTTTAATTTGCATTTCTCTAATGATTAGTGATGTTGAACATTTTTTCATCTGCTATTGGCCACTTGTATGTCCTCTTTGGAGAAGTGTTTATTCATTTCTTTTGCCCATTTTTTGATTGGATTGTTTATCTTCCTGCTGTTGAGATTTACAAGTTCTTTATGAATTTGTTATTAACCCCTTATCAGATGTATTGTCAAATATGTTCTCCCATTATGTGGTTTGTCTTTTTATTTTATTCATATTGTCTTTAGCTGAAAAAAAAGCTTTTTAGTTTGATTTAGTTCTCATTTTTTCATCCTGGTTTTTATTTCATTTGCCTGTTGAGATAAATCAGCAAATATATTGCTTCGATAGATGTCGGAGAGTTTACTGCCTGTTTTCTTCTAGAACGCTTATGGTTTCACAGCTTACATTTAAGTCCATTATCCATTTTGAGTTTATTTTTGTTCATGGTGTAAGTTGGTGGTTTAGTTTCATTTTTTTTGCAGGTAGCTGTCCAATTTTCCCAACACCATTTGTTAAAAAGACTGTCTTTATGCCATTGTATGCTCTTACCTCCTTTGTCAAATATCAATTTTCCGTAATGGTGTGGGTTTTATTCTGGGTTCTCTGTTCTGTTCCATTCATCTATATGCCTGTTCTTATGCCAGTACCAAGCTGTTTTGAGTACATTGGCATTGTAGTATAACTTGATATCAGGAAGTGCGATACCTTCCACTTTATTCTTCTTTTTCAAGATTGCTGAGGCTACTTTTGGAATATTTGTTCTATACCTGTGAGGTATATCATTGGTATTTTAATTAGAATTGCATTGAATTTACAAATTGCTTTGGGTAATATAGACATTCTAATGATGTTTATTCTTCCTATCCATGAACAGGGTATAAGCTTCCACTTATTTGTGTCTTCCTTGATTTCTTTTATAATTTTGAGTACAAGTCTTTAACCTTCTTAGTTAAATTTACTCCTAGGTACTTTATTTTCTTTTTGATGCAATAGTGAAGGGGATCAGTTTTTAAATTCTCTTTCAGACAGTTCATTGTTGGTGTATAGAAATGCCTCTGGTTTCTGAATATTAATTATATATTCTGCCACCTTGCTGAATTCATTTATCAGGTCCACTAGTTTTTTGACTGAGACTTTAGGATTTTCTGTATATACTATCATATCAGCAAACAATTATAGTTTTACTTCTTTTTCAGTTTGGATGCCTTTTATTTCTTCTTGTTGTCTGATTGCTATGTCTAGGACTTCCAGAACTATGTTGAATATGAGTGGTGAAATGGGGTATCCCTGTCTTCTTTCTGATCATAAGAGGATTGCTTTTAAGTTTTGCCCATTCAGTATGATGTTGGTTGTGGGTTTGTCATAGATGGCCTTTATCATGTTGAGGTATATTCCGACTATTCCCACTTTGCTGAGAGTTTTGATCATAAATGGATGCTGGATTTTATCAAATGCTTTTTCTGCAAATATTGGTATAATCATGTGATTTTTCTTCTTCCCTTTGTTTATGTGATGAATCACATTGATTGATTTGGAAATATTACACCAGCTTTGCCTTCCCAGAATAAATCCCACTTGATCATGATGTATGATATTTTTCATGTGTAGCTGGATATGGTTAACTAACATTTTGTTGAGAATTATAGCATCTAAATTCATCAGGGATATTGGCCTGTAATTTTCTTTCTTTGTATTGTCTTGTCTGGTTTTGGAATCAGAATTATGCTCACTTTGTAAAATGAATTTGGAAGTCTTTCCTTCTCTTGAATTCTTGAAATAACTTGAGAAGGGTAGAAGTCATTTCTTCTTTGAATATTTGGTAGAGTTCGCCTGTGAAGTCATCTGGCCCAGGGCTTTGGTTTGTTGGGAGTCTTTTGATAATGTTTTAATTTCTTTTGTTGTAATCCGTCTCTTTAGGTTTTCTGAATCTTCCAGGTTGATTTTTGAAAGATTATTTGTTTCAAGGAATTTGTTCATTTCACCTAGGTTGTCTAATTTCTTGGTGTACAGTTCTTCATAGTATTTTCTTACAATCCTCTGTATTTCTTCTTTGGCATTTGTCACTTTTCCACTCTCATTTCTAATTTTATTTATTTGAGTCCTCTTTCTTCTTTTCTTGGTGAGTCTAGTTAAAGGTTCATCAATCTTGTTTACCTTCTCAAAGAACCAGCTCTTGATTTCATTGATCTTTTGTATTTTTCTTTTTAGCCTCTATGTCTTGTATTTCTGCTCTGATTTTTATTATATTTTTCCTTCTACTTACTTTGGGCTTTACTTTGTGTTCTTTTTCTCGTTCTTTAGCTGTAGGGTTAAATAGTTCATTTGAGCTTTTTCTAGCTTTTTAAAGTATGCCTGTAATGCTATGAACTTTCCTCTCAGGACTGCTTTTGCTATATCTTATAGATTTTGAGTTGTTCTATGTTCATTTTCATTTGTTTCAAGGAAACTTTTGTTCCTTGATCTCATTGTTAACCCATTTATTATTTAATAACATGCTATTTAGTTTCCAAGTATTTGAGTGTTTTTCAGTTTTTCTATTGTAGTTGATTTCTAGTTTCATGTCATTATAATCTGAGAAGATGCTCGATATGATTTCAGTCTTCTTAAATTTATTGAGACTTATTCTGTGTCCCAACATATGGTCTACTCTAAAGAATGTACCATGAGCACTTGAAAGGAATGTATATTCTGCTGCTTTAGTTTGAAAGGTTCTGAAAATATTAAATCCAGTTGATCTAGTTTGTCCTTTAAGTCAGCTGTTTCTTTCTTAATTTTTTTTCTTGAGGATCTATCCAGTGATGTTAGTGGGGTATTGAAATCCCCTGCTAAATAGTATTGCTGTTGATATCGCCATTTATGTCCATTAAAATCTTCTTTATATATTTATATGCTCCTATATTAGATGCATAGATATTTATAATGATTATATCTTCCTGTTGGATTGCTCCTTATATCACTATGTAGTTACCTTTTTTATCCATTACTATAGCCTATATTTTAAACTCTGTTTTGTCAGATATATGTATTGCTACCCCAGCTCTGTTTCATTACCATTTGCCTGAAATATTTTTTCCATCTCTTTAAGTGTATGTGTCTCTTGTAGACAGCATATGTACAGGTTCTGTTTTCATATCCAAGCAGCTACCCTATGTCTTTTGATTGGAGCATTTAATCCACTTACATTTAATGTTATTATTGATATGTAGTTGTTTATTGCCATTTTATTCTTTATATCTACATTTGTCTTTACTAGGTATTTTTCCACTCTGTCCTATTTACAACAGGCCCTTTAACATTTCTTGCAGCATTGGGTTGGTTATAATAAATTCCTTTTTTGTTGTTGTTGTTTTTCTTTTTTTTTTTCTTTTTGTCTGGGAAGCTTTTTATTTCTCCTTCTATTTTAATTTTCTTTTTATTTTTTATTTTACAGGGACAGAGAGAGAGTCAGAGAGAGGGATAGATAGGAACAGACAGACAGGAACGGAGAGAGGTGAGAAGCATCAATCATTAGTTTTTTGTTGCCGTTGTGACACCATAGTTGTTCATTGATTGCTTTCTCACATGTGCCTTGACCGTGGGCCTTCAGCAAACCGAGCCACCTCTTGCTGGAGCCGACTTTGGGTCCAAGCTGGTGAGCTTTTTTTTTTCTTTTGCTCAAGCCAGATGGGCCCACGCTCAAGCTGGTGAGCTCAGGGTCTCGAACCTGGGTCCTCTGCATCCCAGTCCGACGCTCTATCCCCTGCGCCACTGCCTGGTCAGGCTCTCCTTCTATTTTAAATGATAGCCTTGCTGGATAAAAAAGTCTTGGTTGTATGATCTTATTCTGCATTACTTAGAATATTTTTTGTCATTCCCTTTTGTCCTCAAGTGTTTTATTTGAGAAGTCATATGTCATCCTTATGGGGGCTTCCTTGTAGATGATTGACTGCTTTTCTCTTGCAGCTTTAAGTATTCTTTCTTTATCTCTTAGCTTTGGTATTTAATTATGATGTGTCTTGGTGTAGATCTTTTGGGTTCCTTTTTAATGGGATTCTCTGTGCTTCTTGAACTTAAGTGACTTTTTCCTTCATTGATTTAGGGAAGATTTTAGCTATGATTATTTTCAGTCAGGTTCTTTATCTCTTGTTCTTTCTCTTCTCCTTCAGGAACACCTATTATGCGATTGTTGTTTTTCTTCATGTTTTCACAGAGCTCTCGTAGAGTTTCCTCAGACTTTTTGATCCTCTTTTTATTGCTGTTCTGCTTCTGTGCTTTGCTTATGTTTTCTCCTAAATCACTGATTTGATCCTTTGCTTCATAAATCCTGCTTTTATTTCCTTCTAGTGTAGTCTTCATTTCTGATATTGTGTTTGTCATTTCTGTCTGATTCTTTTTTATGATTTCAATGTCCTTTTTGATGCTAGCTATCTCTTTGTTTAGGTGTTCATTTTGTCCATCTATTGTTGCTCTAATATTCTTGAGCACCTTTACAATCATTATTCTAAACTCTGCATCTGGTATCTTGCTTATTTTCATCTTATTCAGTACTTTTTCTGGGGATTTCTCTTGTTAATTCATTTGAATTGCCCTTCTTTGTCTTCACATTTTGTCTCTGTAAAGACTGCTCTTTTGGATATGCTGTTTCTGTAGCTAGCTGAGTATAGGGTTGGTGTTGTCTGCCTCCAGCTTTCAGTTGTGTTGTTTCTAGATCTTCTTGGGTTGGCCTCAGCTGTTGTTTGTAATCTGCTGTGGTCTACTTGTCTGCTGCTACTGCTCTTTTTGCTATTTGTGTCAGTGTTTTCTATGGCTTAGCTGGGTCAGGTATGAGGAGCCTTTCCTTAAGATACCACTCTAACTATGGTTGTTAGGTCCTGAGCTGATACTCTTTCTATCTGGTCCCTGGACCTCCCTGGCCAGAACCTGGTGCAAACCATTGGGGGTCACTGCTTTAGATTCGCCCTTAGCAACCTTCTTGGAGCTACAGGCAATCCAGAATTTGTGTCTGCCTCTGCTGGGCCCTGATTCCATTGTAACTATCAGCTGCACTCCTAGGCTGACTTTTATCCACTCTTGGTCAGTGTGTGTAGCCTCGTTATCTCTGAAGTATGGTTTTTCTGCCGGCCCCCTTCTGCCTCCACCTCCTGAGGCACTGGAGCACCAGCGCTGGCTTGCGAGCTGCAGTTCTGGCTGCTCCACAGGCGTAGGCGACTCCTTACCTTGCTGGGCTCTGCCGCCATGCGGGTGCCTAGGTTGCCTCTCTGGGCTCCACCCCTGTGGGCATGAGGTTATGCCTCTTAGGTCTCTACCCCTCTCCTTCGTAGGACAGGCCTCCAGGCTTCTTCCTTCACTGTGAGGGCTGCCTCTCCAGGCTCCACTCTCCAAGGACAAGCAGCATTTCTCACTGGGCTCTGCCCCTGCGGGCCCGCGGGATGCTTCACCCTGCTGAGGTCCACCCTGCGCTAGTGCAGGGGACACCTTGCCCCACTAGTTCTGTTCTCACTGTTGCACAGGAGTCCTCTCCAGGCTCTGCTTCCAGCCGTTGCTGCACGAGTTGCCTCACTGTGCTCTGCCATCGTCCACCACATGGGCCAAGTGCCACAGCTGCCGCCGCCTCATGGCTCTTCCCCCCTTCAGAGGGTACTCAGCAGTTTGGGGTGGTGTGTAGCCCAGACCTCAGCACTACAATCATGTGTCCCTGATGTACCCCCTGTTTCTAAGTGTCTCTCTGTACTGACAGGGGCAGGAGATCCTCTGTTGGGTGGGATAATTGCTTCCCTTTGTTGTCTTGGTTCTCCCAGGAAGAATGGGCACTTTAGGTTTGGGGAGTGACCCATTACAGGGGTCAGGGTGGCTGTCCCCCACAGTCTCTCCCTATGTCCCCAGGACTACACTATCCTCTTGCTACTCCAGTCCTCTCGGCGCTCCCCACTCCCAGAGCATTGGGTAAGTGGCTGTGAACAAGGTTTGCTCTGCGGTCCCTTTAAGTTGGAGTCTGGGTCTGAGAGTTCTGCCTCTCTCTTGCAAGCAGTAACTTGGCTCTTTTTTCAGCTAACGACTGTCTATATGCCTCCTCTAGTCTCTAGCACTCCAGGCTGGTGTTCCAGTCCTTTGGCTGAGGGCCCACAACTCTCTGGGAAACCCACCTCACTGTGAGAAACCCTCTGGGCTGCCTCTCACTCCTGAAAGTAAGGAAGCCCCTTCACCTACTCTGTCACTACCTTGGTTGAAAATTGAACCATCTTTTAAAGCAGTCTACTAAATCAGCTGCTGAATTTTGTTTGTTTTGTGTTTGTTTGTTTTTATTATTATTAAGTGAGATGCGAGGAAGCAGAGAGACAGACCCCCACATATGCCCTGACCGGGATCCACTCGGCAAGCCACCCTATGTGTTGATGCTTTTCCCATCTGTGGCTGCTGCTCCAATGCTTGGCAACCAAGCTATTTTAGTGCCTGAAGTAAGGCCATGGTACCATCCTCAGCACCTAGGGCCAACTCCCTCCAATGGAGCCATGGCTTCAGGAGGGGAAAAAGAGAGAAAGAGAGAGAGAGAGAGAGAAAGAGAGAAGGGGGAATGGTGGAGAAGCAGATGGTTGCTTCTCCTGTGTGCCCTGACCAAAAATTGAACCCAGGACTTCCACACTCTGAGATGACACTCTACTGCTGAGCCAACCAGCCAAGGCAACCAGGTGCTATTTTGATTTTGCATAGGACAACCATTGAATTATCCACCATTGAGATTATTTTTCTAGTAAGAATATTGCCCTCTACCTCTATAGAATTGTTACATTGAAGCATTACCTTACTAAGTATCTTCTCCATTGACATAACCTGGACTTTTGTAATTGCCCTTCTAAATTTTGTAGGGACCTCTACCTCAGGACATAATTTTCTATAATTTATTGAACTGGATTTAAGATTTTAGAGCATATTGTAGAAAGCTCAGAGATACCCAAAATATTATTTCAGATATTCCAGAGATCCCAGATTCATAATGGATTGTAAGGGCTTCCGGGGAAAAAAAGAGAAGGTAGAGAAAAAATAGAGAATAGCATGCTCACATTTCTCAATGATTCTGAAATGCATGAGCTCATTCTTAGAGAGAGATTTTTAGATGCTAAGGAAACTTGGGAATTTATTTATTGTCAAGTTTTCAACTGTCAGCCTAGATATAAGATTAATGCTCAAAAAGAATAAGCATCATTTTCTAGTGAAAAAATGTAGGTACTTAGAGATATAGAAGTCAGATGTACTGGGTTTGTACTTTATTCCATTACTAATTAGCACTTACAGGACCTTGGACAAGTTACTTGAATGAAGATTATAAAGTAGATGCTTTATAAGACATGTGGTAAATATTGTATATACATTATAGCATGTGTGTTTTTAAAAACACTAGACCCAAGATGGGATTATCCATGCAGTAGGTTTATTAAGGGAAAAGTTGAGAGAGATAAAAGTGAAAAAGAAGAAATAGTCATGGAGGGTCCTTAGAGCTTAGTGCAGTGTTGACACTTGTAGAAGGAAAGGGCAATGAAGTTATGGTTAGGAAACGCCTCAGACTGTAGGGAAGGTCTGAGATGTTTTCAGATGTGCTTAACTTGAGAAATACTAAGCCAAAGTTTCCCTTCAGGGAATTCTACCTCCTGCATAAATGGGCTTGCCCTTGTAGCCTCCTGAAAGCAGACTTTGAGGACACCGTGTGAACTTGGCAATGGGTCCAGTGGGACAGAGGATTCAACAGTGATTGAATGATGGCAAAGATCATTATTAATGAGAGCCATCAGTCAGAGGTTTTCAAATACATCTCAAGTGCTGGTGAAAATGCTGGTTACAGTCTCCAAAATTATAATTGGATGGATAGTTAATGAGGAAAAATAGTGCTTTTGTTTAGCAAGCAACCAAGTGGATTCTGATGTCTGTATTGCTCTGTGAAAAACAGTGACCTCCCGAAGTTTTCTAGAATACATAAAACTCTCACTTAAATATACTCCATTCAAGAAAATTAGATATGTTAGGTTTTCATAGTTTAAAATCTACTCTGGGGAATTAAGAGTTATTTTTATTTATTTAGAAAACTGTATTTGGTGCATGATATTGTGCAACTGAGACAGAAACTGATGAGCAATTTTGATGGAAGTTCACACTGAGAATAGAGACTGAAGCCATTTGGAGGACTTTATTTTTCCTTCTCAGGGGTATCTCTCTGTCACACTAAGTGCCATTATCTATTCTAATAATAACAAATCACTATATTTGTGAAAGACAGGTACTTATGCAGATGAATTGCCAGCACTGAGCTAGTTTAGTTGATCAAGCTTTCCAAGTCAAAGGGGGCATTTTCCTAGGTAAGACTAAGAAATAAGATAAATCTCTTGAGAGTTAAAGGAAAATCATTAAAGCATATCATTCTATGTGGAATTTTAAGTAGTATTTTTGCCCTTAATTTGTTCCTCAACTTGATCGGATTCACAATGGATAGTATATCTTAGAACATTCACTACCTTATTGGACTTCACATTTTCCTGTTCAAACTCACAAAAATGTACTCAAGTGGGATGCAAGTTCCAATGGAAATATGAAAGCTGTATCAAAGGTAGATTCAGTATAAATGAATATTGCTTTCTAAAAATATTGCAAAATACTCTAAAAGTGACTAATTTAATGTGAATAAAACATTTTTAAAAGTGACTTTTAAGGTTAATGTCCTTATAATTTTTCAGTATTTTGAAAATAGTAATTATGGACAGAATTATAATTTTATGAAATATTCTGTGTAGTTTGAGATCATTGATTGACATAATAAAGGTCATTACTTATTTTACGGTTTTATTTCTATTTTACAGGCTTGAATAAGACTTCTTGGTGCTTAGATTAATCTGGAGTAATATAAATAATTCTAAAATGATAGAATAGTACATTAGATTTTATTTCAGTTACCATTAATAATCAGATTATTATTTTGTGATTTGCATTTTTGTTTTTATAACTGCATGGAAAGAACTGCTGCTATTTTCCAAATTATGTGCCACCTGGTAGAGGATTCCTGTCAGTATGACGACTGCAGTGCTCAACAGTATTCTGCAATCCATTTTACATATAAGAAGTTCAAATGTGGAGAATGGGCAAGCCATCTAACAGATAGTACAGTTTCTCAGAACATTTTAAGTTCTTGTGAAAAACGTATTAAATTATTTCTAATGTTCTTACATAAGTGTGTGGTGGTTCTCTGTTAGACACAGTGTCTACAAAGGATACATTGTTTTACGGTTTTAGAATTGTCTTTGATCTATCTATGGGTAAATACACATGACTAATGTAAAGAGTCATTTCTTCTGTATGAACTGATAGGTGGTGAATGCGTTGAATTCTTCCTCTTAGACTTGAAGTTCCTGTTCAAAGAACTCACTGCTGCAAGAGAGCCCACAGTGTCTTGAATCTGTTTAAGATAATAAGACAAGCTATAAATTGTCCTTTTGGAGTTGTATTTGCAGTCTTCAAATATTGTTTTGTTGTTGCCAAATACCTAAAAAGAACAGCTCACAGAGATCTATTCCTCCAAATAGTTTTGTTTAGAATACTGTGTTACCTAACCTCACTGCAGATCCCCAGGTGGTGCTGATCAGCTGAGTCCCAGGATTATATAAGGAAATAAAAACACCCATTTGGGCATTAAAAATAAAGAGAAAATAAGAAATGGATGTTTTCATGTTCATTAATTGTTAAATTTATCTAACCATGGTCATTATGACCCTTGACTCTTCCATTTTAAAATGGCCAGAATGTTTTTAAATATACCACCAGTCCTCTTTGAGTTATAATATGGAGTCTTATAATATAGATAGCTTTGTTCATTTAGACTTTCTCTCATTCACATCTCCCAGTGAAAGTGAACAGAAAAAAGAGCAGGTTGTCAGTGGAGACAGTTCCTTGGATGACAAAGAATATAGAAGTTTCAGTATTTTGTTAATCTTTTAAAAAGGGCTGGACTGAAACTAGCCCATCACCTATACTGAGCTACAGAATTTGCCCACTGAAATATCAAGAACTGAAGGTCTCACACAGCACCAACTAATAATGTCCAAACATAGTGGACATATTAATACTTTGTTTTAAGGAAATTAAGTTAATTTGATGAGAAATTTATTATTGTATGTGTAGGAAGTATTTTAATGTAGAAGTAAATTAGAGAAATATTTCTTTTATATAAAATAAAACAGTTTTAGAAATAAAAATCATTCAATCATTTGAGATAATAAAGAATAGTTATCTGTAGTTAGATGTGGATTAAATTTTTTATGGAAAGAATATACAAATACATATTGATTTCTGTCTCAATCTTTTAAAGATTTTTGGGAATAATTTTGAAAAAAATGTTTATATGTAGGCTTTCTTACATTTTGGGATTTATATATATGCTCTGAATCTGTTTGCCAGTTCTCAACCATTTCCTAAGCAAAACAAAACTAAGCAAAACAAACAAACAAAAACATTGTGTGGGGTCTTTTAAAATTACTCTTCTATGATCCCCAAAATTGCCCTATGTCTTTGAGCTCTTCTTTGAATATATCCTTCATCTCCTTCCTTTCTGTAAACTCTGATAGTTGTTAAAAACAATCTCTAAGACCTTTGTCCGAAATGACATATTTTTCTTCTATTCCCCTGTGTGATAGAGCCAGAATGTACAGTAAATATTTCACTTGCCTCTCATTGCCACTTTAAAATCAGGTCTTTCCTTTTCCCTTTCAATAATTCAGATTTGTTAAAGCTCAAGTCATCTACTTCTGCAAATCACCCCCCCCCCCAATTGTCATTATCTACTAACACATTTGCCATTCACTTCCATGTATATTTATGGCTTTAGATTCTGACCCACTATTTATCTTCATCCTTACTTCTGTCTCTCTTCTACTTGACTTCAACATTAAAAAGCTTTTAAAAACAGGCTTTCAATCCCTTGATTTACTGTCTCCAAAATCTTTTCCTCTACCCTTAACTCAGTTGATCATTCCAAAGCTCAAACCCTACTTTTTTTCATCAACATTAATAGCACTACTTTGTGATCAATAATGATTCCAAAAATTCCACACTTTATCAATTTGTATCTCTCTACCTCACCCCCTGTTGTGTAGTATATCTCTTTTCATGGTCCATCATTTTCTTCTGTTTTTACCTCTCTTGCACCAGCATAGATTCCCAAGTCTAAAATACAGTAATAACTACTTCCTTGCAAACATCTTCAATTATTTGTGCCTCTCTTGCTGAGTCGTAGTTATCTGTCAGATCTGGGATTTACTTAATCATTTGCTTAGTTCACCTTAAATAACATCTCCCCAATATATAATTATATTACTAAATAGAACTAGTTCATTTTTCTACTTTCTAGGATTAATTTATACCTTCTACTGTCTATATAACTAAGTTGTCTTTCTGAAAACTTTTTGATTTGAATAGTCAAATAAATCCCATAGCTGTCAGTTTCAACTCATTAGTACTATATGACCATCAAGAAACTGAGTGATCAGTGATCAACTAATAAAATCTTCTAAGTCATAAATATATGAGGTCAATTGAGTATCTCTCTTTCTATACAATAGTTATTTATGCATAAAGTCATGAAATATTCAAGTATCTTTTCCAAGATATAATATGTGTGCATGTGCCAGGACTAACTTATTTCTCCTTTATTGAATATTGCATGCAAAACATGAAAACATAGGACAATCATTTTTTAATCATGCTAATCAGTTATCATACACACATGTGCTATGGCATTATGACTATTTCTGGAGCAGGAGTTGTTTGTTATTCATCCTTGTTCCTTCAGCATCTTCACTGTTTCTGACTCTTCTTTCCCCTTCCACTTCCTCTTTCTCCCTCCCCCTTTCCCTTTCCCCTTCCCTTTTCCTTTCCCCTTCTCCTTTTCTCTTCCCCTTCCCTTATCCCCTCTTTCCCCTTCCCTTTCCCCTTCCCTTTTCTCCCCTCTCCTCTCTTTCCTGGCCCTCCCCTCCTATCCCCCTCCATATTCTTTTTTCTTCAATTTAAAATATGCTTAGATTTTAAAATATGCTTAGAACATGTCTACAAGATTGAATAATACTAGTTTATTTGGTGCAAGACTTATATGATCTCCTCCTCCTCCTCCTCCTCCTCCTCCTCCTCCTCCCTCTCCTTCTCCTCTTCTTCTTCTTCTCCCTCCTCTTTCTCTTCCTTCTCATCAATGAAATTTGGCTTTTGGGTTTTTTACTGTCTTTTAATTATGTTCAGGCTGGGTGTTTCCATAGTTTTATTTTAATTTCCTTGTTATATATGTATTGTTTTTAGAGAACATGCAGGATATGTTATTATTCTCTGCTATCTGAAAATCTTAAACACACACACATTTGCTGTTATTTAATTTACTTTTTCTGTAACTTATGATACCATGAGTCTGTAATATCGCTTGGAATAGTATTATAAACTGATATTGCTGTCTGTAATCTCCTACCTTCTTTCTGTTCAGCCCTAATAAAGACAGCTGAGGTGTGTCATTTTGGTAATGTCACTTTACCACCTACTCAGTGATACTGCTTCTCTTCAAATATACTTCAAATTCTCCACGTGAGTTTTGGGAGATCCTAGGTTGACTTCTTTTTTTCTCTATTTCTACTTATTCCCAGGAAACTAACCTGGGCATGTTCTCTACCTAATCATCACCTAGACTAAGCTGTTAGTGGTCAGTTCATTCCATCCTGCTGTCTTTCTGCTGGCATCAAGTCCCTGTCACCTAGCAAACAACCTTTTTCAAGAGTAAAGTTGAATGAACATTGCCAGAATAAATTGACTCTGAACTAGCCATGTAGTTACTGAGAAGTTCATTGATCCTTTCTTTGGCATTTTTATTACTCTTATGGTGTACTTTTCCGTTATTTAGTAACAGTATTTTACTATGGCTACTTAGTGGTCTTCTTTCATTGATTTCTATTCTCTGTGACATAAAGGTACTTCCTTTACTGGATGCGCTTAAATAGTATAGTACTGTATACTTATACTTTACAACAACTATATAAAATGAAGCAACTAAGTTTCTATAGCTAGTAATTTACACAGCCAAGTTTGGGAAGCAGGTACCTTTCAGAGCTTGGACTAAAAACCTGTAATTGACATGATGCATATGGCAAATGTATTTCATTGGTTTTGAAAATTAGAGGAAATACAATATTGTATCCTAAGCTCTGAAATTTCCAATTTTTGTCTGGTAATATATTAGCTAAATGATATATCTGATTTTAATTAGAAGGCCAATAGTATACTGTAGTTTGGATATTATATAATTACTATTCTATAATGTCAGTGGTCTTGAAAATTAATTTATACTTGATGAAATATATCCAAATTTTAATTATACTTTGAAGAGGGAATGGGATTAGTACAGAAATCATTAATAGGAGATTGTATTGATTGATTTTAAAATATGCTTAGAACATGTCTACAAGATTGAATAATACTGGTTTATTTGGTGCACGACTAACATGATTTCACAGGAAATGATAAGTGGGTAATTAACCTTTTACCTAATGAATTTACTTACAGAAGTAATTATATCTAGCATGGATCACTATGAATATGTATTTGTAGCTATACCCATGGTCAGATTGTATAAACAACTACCCACGCTAGGGGCACTGTGAAGTAAGAAATTAGAGAGAACCTAAGAGACTCAGTTGATGTCGGCTCATGATCACAATTCTGTTTATTAGTAGTAGTAGTATTATAAATCAATTTTATAACAAGTATAAACTAAAATTATTTTGAAATAAAAGGATAATGTACAATATACAACTACTAATTACTCAAAATTAAGTAACTTATAAGATAATAAGAAAGCAAATCTTAGTATTACCAAGTTTTGATTAAATCAGTCTCACTGCATTTGTAGTGAAACAGACTGAGGTCATAGTCAGAGGAAAACATGTTATGTAATCTATTTCTTTTAGCATTCAAGTGTTGTTATCTGAAGAGCCTTAATTCCTGCAGAGAAATCAAGACAACTAGAAAATCTCGCCTTTCATGCCTGCTCTTTTCTTATTTTGTGTAGATGATATTTAGCATAGGTGTTAGCTGAATGAAACTGAGTAATAAATAAGGTTCTGAACCTACATCTGCAGAACCAAAATGAGCAGAAGTCTTTAAAATAATCTCATGAATTTAGTAAAGTCAAAATAATGTGAAGGAGGAAAATCTTTTTTTTTTTTGTGACAGAGACAGAGGGACAGACAGACAGGAAGGGAGAGAAATGAGAAACATCAATTCTTCATTGCAGCTCCTTAGTTGTTCACTGATTGCTTTCTCATGTGTGCCTTGACCAGGGGCCTACAGCAAACTGAGTGACCCCTTGCTCTAGCCAGTGACCTTGGGTTCAAGTTGGTGAACTGTGTTCAAACCACCTGAACCCACGCTCAAGCTGGCTACCTTGGGGTCTCAAAACTGGGTCCTCCGTGTCCCAGTCTGATGCTCCATCCACTATGCCACCACCTACTCAGGTAGGAAAATCTTAAAAACACATTTATCTAAATTGGTCTAACAGTTTCAATGACCCATGTAAAAAGTTATTCTTTATGCTGCTGGAATTTTTTCATATATTTTTTCAAGAACAAATATTTGATTAAAACTTCTAGTATTAAAAGTTTTGGTATTTCAAATGAGTCTCTACTTCAAATTAGACATAGAATGTGTACCTACAATTCTCCTTATTTGGCCACAGTTTGATGAAAACCTCAGAATTTTTTGTAGGAATTTCCTCTCAAAGAAATTACACCTTCTATATCTGCCATCTTGTTTTGTCAACTTCAAAGGCATGCCAAATATTAGTTCCAAGTTAATGCTGAAGTGTAATTATTCTAATCACTAAACAGGAAAATAAATGCCAATTAAAGAAAAAAGGGATTGAAAATAAAGTTCTTTTTCTTAAAAGCATAGATTTAGAAATTATTTTCTCTTGATTATACTTATTGACATAACTACTAAAATAGTTACAGTAATTCTGCACAACAAAATACTAAATAATTTGAGAAAACTGATAATATAAATACAATAATTTGTAATGAAACAGAATTGTCACTTAAGATATTTGTGTCTCACATACTGCCTTGGATCATTATTTCCTTTCATTGGAGCATTTGATACAGCCTATGTTGACTCATTGACCACCTCCCCAAGCTGAAAGGGGAGTGGGGGAGTCTTTGGGTGTCAGCCATGGTGTAAATTAGGAAGTGGAGATTCAAAGTAAGTTATTTGCAGAGGCACACACATAATTACTGTTGGAGGAAGCCATGACTAGTTCCCCTGTCACTGCACTTTTACCTAGCTTTTTTATTCAACTCACTAAAAAAGAAAATAATTAGATTCATTAAGACATCAACTATGAGTCAGTGAAATAAAAAACCTATCAAAGCATTCAGCCATTACATCGCCTTGCATGTTGCCAATATCTTTAATCAAATATGCAATGTGTTGAAATATGCTAGCAATGACAGCATTCTGGCAATGTGCATTGCATGCCATTTTGCTGTCCCTTACTCACCAGGACCCTACATCAAAGGGCCTAGCCCTCCTTTGTTTTAAAATAATGTGTATAGTTGTTAGGTGTTTTTTCTGATTTCAGGAAGAAAAAAAAAACTATACTCATTAAAGAACACATGAAAAATTGAGAAAAATTTAAAACAAAAATGTTCACTCCGAAACTCAGAACTCAAAAAAAACCTTCCAAAAAATTTTCATGTATTTCTTTTACAAAATCTTTGAGTGTACGTGCTCATGTGTAATGTATATTGTTATATATGTTTTATACAAAAAATTATGAACTCCCAAAGACAATATAGTGTGTCCGTAAAGTCATGGTGTACTTTTGACCAGTCACAGGAAAGCAACAAAAGACGATAGAAATGTAAAATCTGCACCAAATAAAAGGAAAACTCTCCCAATTTCTGTAGGATGATGTGGCAGCATGTGTGCATGCGCAGATGAGGACGTAACACCGTGTATACAGCGGAGCAGCCCACGGCCATGCCAGTCGAAATGTCAACGGTACCATGTGTTCTGTGGTTCATTAAATTCAAATCCGTGACCAAAGTGCATTGTGAATATTGGCACATTTATAATGAAGCGCCACCACATAGGAATAACACTACTCGGTGGGATAAGCAGTTGAAGTAAACCGGCTGTTTGGTGGAGAAACCCCGTTCTGGTAGGCCATCAGTCAGTGACGAGTCTGTAGAGGCTATACGGGATAGCTACCTAAGGAACCCTTAAAAACCTGTGCGTGCGTGTGCTTGACAATTACATCCAAGCAAGACTACAGTTCATAAGGTGTTAAAGAAACGTCTCTTGTTTTCCGGGGTACAAATTGCGGCTGTTGCACACTATCAAACCGGCAGATAGACCCACACAATGCACGTTGGCTACAGATATGCTTCATGAGATCAACAATGATGCAAGATTTTTGCAGAAGATTGTGCTTAGCGATGAGGTGACCTTCCATATCTGTGGACATGTTCATCAGCATAACGTCCGAATATAGGTTGCTGAACATCCTCATGCCTACATTGAGTACGAACATAAGACCCCTAAAGTGAACGTGTGGTGTGGTCTGATGCATGATAAGGTGATAGGCCCATTTTTTTTCGCAGAGCAGTCTGTGATGGCAAACACCTATCTTGACATGTTGTAATTGTATATAGTACCACAATTTCCAAATGTGTCATCTTTCAACAAGACAATGCTCCTCCACACTACGCCACCATTGTTCGTGAGTTTCTGGATAGAACATTCCCCCGGCAGTGGATAGGTGTCAAGCCATGGCCACCAGGATCCCCGGATCTGATGCCCTTAGACTTTTATTTTGGGGGTTATGTGAAGCAACATGTGTACATTGAATGTATCAACGACATTAATCACTTAAAACAGAATCACAGACGTTATTTACTCTGTTACACCAGACGTCCTTACCCATGTGTGGCAAGAACTTCACTATCATTTGGATGTGTGTAGGGCAACAAATGGAGCCCACATCGAACTGCACTGAATAGGTATGAAACTGGGAGAGTTTTCCTTTCATTTGGTGCAGATTTCACATTTCTATTGTCTTTTATTGCTTTCCTGTGACTAGTCAAAAATGCATCATGACTTTATGGACACACTGTATTTTAGAGATCATTGCAAGGCAATACCGTACATAAAGTTAACTTCATACTTTTTTGCAATCATATACTAATTTGTTGTGATGCTGTAATGGGTAGTTTAAATTACCAATGCCTCTTGATGAACATTTGGGTTGTTTCTGATCTTTTGCTCTTAAAAATAATATCAAAATATAGTCAATAACATACATTATCTTATATTTTGATGCATATTTTTAAAGATTCTGAGATAAAAGATTTCTAGTTCAAAACCTAAATAAATATTCAATTTGGTTGAAAAATGTCTAATTCCATTCCATGTTACATTCCCAACAGTTATGAAAGATAGTAGTCCCACAGACTAACAGACTAATAAATTGCCTAACATAGAAGTTTGGAATTTTGGTTGTTTTCTTAGGGGAAAATATGATTCTCAGTGTAATTTTAATCACTCTGTTCTTATAATAAGAAATTGAACATAGTTTTATATTTTGAACATACAAAAATTTGTTTTTCCCTATAAACTGTCTGCTCATATTTTGTGCATAATTTTCTTTCTGTTTATTTTATTCTCAATTCTTTGAAGCTTTTTATGTATTAAGCACATTAAAATTTTGTCCATCATGTAATTTTAAAGCATTTTTGAAATATGTTACAATTATTAATATAGTATATAAAACACAAATTTTTGTCCCAGTTTGTCATATGTAGCTTAGGTATTTTTTGGCACGTATATGAATTTTAAAAATTATATAATCAAATTTATTGAATATTTTTTCTTAATGCTTTTGGGATAAGACATAAAGAATTTCTCATCTCTAAGGATATAATGAAAATAAACCACTGTCTCTTTAATACTTGAATAATTTCAGCTTTACTTCAAATCTCTAAATCATTGGGTATTTATTTTAGTATGCAATGTAAGGAATAGTTTATGATATTTCAGTTTTTAATTTGGTATTTCAGTTTTTCCTATACCATGTTTAAAAAGTTGATCTTCTTTACTGATTAGAAGAATTACACTTATCATTCTTGTTGCCATGTATCTTCTAGTATTTCTTTCAATCTCTAGGCAATGTCAAGGTCACAGAATGAGTTGATAATGGTTCTTTATTTTATGAAGGCTTTGTGTATAAGTAATTTTATTTCTTTCTTATATGTTTGGCAGAATCTATCCATGAAGCAATTTTAGCCTGTAGTTTTACTTTTTGGAAGGTGTTTAACTCTTAGTTTAATTTTTATAGTTCATCTAATGCTATCCAGATTATTTGCTTCTTTCTGAGTGAGGTTTCATAGTTCCTATTTTTTTTTAAATGCTATGTTATCTTTTCTTTCAAAATGCTGTTGATGCCTACCAACTGTATCACTAGATTAGGAAAACAGTTGTGGGTATCACTTCCTTTTTAAATTAAATTTATTGGAGGTGGCATTGGTTAATAGAATTATATAAGTTTAATGTTTATAATATGGTATATCATCTGTATATTGCATTGTGTTTCCATCACCCAAAGTCAAAACTTCTCTCATTCTTATCTTTCAAGAATTTTTTATTATACCTAAAATGAAAAATTGTTTTGCATAAAGTTGTTTGTAATCTTAATGTTTTTATTAATTTTAATGGGGTGACATTAATAAATCAGGGTACATATGTTCAAAGAAAACATCTCCAGGTTATCTTGTCATTCAATTATGTTGCATATGTAATATTATTTATTATTTTAATATCTGAAAGACTATTTGAATTTTTTTTAATTTAATCTTTATATTTTAATAAAATTTGGCATTATAAATTTTCTCTACTTTTTGCATCTTTCTATTTTTTTAATTTGCTTTTATCATCCTGTTTTGTTTCATTTGCTTTGGGTTTACATTGATTATTTTGGTTGCATTTAAAAATACAAATGACCTGACCTGTGGTAGTGCAGTGGATCAAGCATTGACTTGGAACACTGAGATCACCGTTTCAAAACCCTGGGCTTGCCCAGTAAAAGCATGAATGGGAGTTGATGCTTCCTGCTCCTCCCAACCTTCTATCTATCTATCTATCTATCTATCTATCTATCTATCTATCTATCTATCTATCTCTATCATCTCTATCTCTGTCTCGCTTCTCTAAAATGAATAAACAAATAAAAAAATAATTAAAAAAATACAAAATGTACCATAATTCCCTTAAGTTTGGTTAATTTTTGTAAGTCTTTTTTTCCCCTCATCATTTGATTTAATGATATCTAGTGACAGACTTTTAGAGAGAGTAGAGAGAGAGAAAGAAAAGGGGTGGAAAAATGGGAAGCATCAACTCATAGTAGTTGCCTCTTGTATGTGTCTTGCTCAGGCAAGCTCAGGGTTTCGAACCTGCAACTTCGGCATTCCAGGTAGACACTTTATCCACTGCGCTATCACAGGTCAGGCTTGATAGATTTTCAAATGTACTATTTCTTTTCTGTGATCTCTCCATTCTGTTATTAAGCTCATTTAGTGATTTCATTTTATGTATTTATTTTAGTTCTAACATTTCCTGTTATTTCCTTTTTTGAGTTATCTGAATAATGAAATTTCCTGTGTTCATTTACTATGAATATGTTTTCATTTGCCTCACACACATAATTGTAACAGCTGCTTTACCATTCTAATCTGACCATTCTAACCTCTGAGCCATGCTGGTTGGCGTCTTTTGCATATCTTTTACCTTCGAATTGGCCACATTCTTGGCCTTCCTGTATCTGGTAATTATGGACCACATCCTGGACATTGTATTATTCTGTATAGAGTCTATATTCTGTTCTAGTTTTTTCCCTGAATATTGTTTATAATTCTTATTTTAACAGGCAGTTTTCTTGTTTAGACTCAAATTTCAGACTGCCATTCCTGTGATGCATATGACACACATTTCCTCATCTTGTAAGTTTAGTTGTAAGTTGCTTTAATTTCTTTTCACCATCCCTCACTCCCACTTTAGTGAGTCAATGTTAATCCAGGCACTTAGGCTGAGTGTGGGCAATGAATTAATAATTTTCTTTCCTGGGTCTCTTTCTACCCCTTTCTCTTTGGCAGCCCTATTACTCCAGTGGTTCTCCTCCTACTTTTTTTAGCCTGTCTCTTCTGAATTTGCAGAAGGTTTAGGTGTTGTTAAAGCATCAACAAAATAGGGATCTACTACATGCTGGTAATGTTCTCCAAGTTTTGACTCCCTTCTAGAAATATTAGCAGTAATGTGGACTCTCAGTTCTTGACTTTGTACAGGAAAGATTTCACAAAAGGAGTTTGGGCCATATTGAGAGTGTGTGTGTTAAAGGTGGGGACTATGAAACAAAGGAAAGGCTTTAGATAGAAGAGGCAAGATCATGGCAAAAGGAATGAGTCAAATTGAGGCTGCCTTGGCCTTTTAGAAAGGAAGTCACTGAGCTACAAGTGAGCCAGCTGGGCTGCATGGACTCAGGAAACAAGATACTGAGGCAAAAGAAGGGCCCTTGGAGAAAGAAAGCAAAGCTATGCATCATAAGAAAAAATGAGGACTGGCAAGGGAGTACTAGAGAGAAAGTGTGCACTGGGTTCTTTGTCACAAGGAGTTTTCATCTGTTTTCTAAAGGCAAAAGTTTTAGGAGAAGTCTGGGGAGGATCTCAATAGAATATTCATCAGCTTTCCATGTGTGTGTTCCCTTAGGGTCATAGTCTTCACTGATTGGTTGGCCCTAGAGTAGCAGTTCATTAGCCATCTCAGCTGGTCCTGATGTCAGCCACGGTGTCACTCTGCCTGGCCTTCCTGCTTTTCCGGACCTGGAGCTGAAACAGAACCAAGGCCTAAATGTTACCTGCAGTTTGGTCAAAGCTTTGTCCCTGTTGTGAACAGACCAGAGGCTTTGTTCTTGAGGTTACATGATGCTCATCAGAACCTCACTGTCCTGAGGGTGTAATTCCTAAGAGAGTGGATGTACAAAGGAGGAGGCTGGTGGGTTAGGGTGCTGGATGGGGACAGTTTGAATCAGCATTCTGTCCCTGTTTCCCATTCAATTTGACAAGGAATCTTCCTTTCTGACTACCCTGGCTCAGAAATATGCTGTTTTGTTATGTCTCCAAAGCCCTTAGCTAGTTGCTTTTATATTTTATCCAGCATGTATGGCCATTGTTCATGCAGAGATAAGTTTGTTAGGAGCTATCTTTTTCATCTGGAAATGCAGACTTCATCCTCAATAATATTTAATAACTAAAAAAATAATGAAATTAATTTTCCCTCATGTGAATAATATATATTTTAAAAAATTTTATCAAATTTATTAACACATATCTTAAAGAAAAACAGTAAAAATGGTGGTGATTGCTTTCTTGAAATTTTTATTTACTTATCAGTCCGGTGAGATGTACTAATTGATTTCAATATATGTATTAAAATGCACCAGACTTATTGCTCAGGTAATCTGTTCTTGTGCACCTTTGGGGAAACAATTTCTGCTTGATTGCTTCTAAAGCATGGTTCCATCACATTTAATTATCATAGGGGCAGGCCACATATAGCATTAATCCACAAAGCTGAATTTATAATTCGTAAGAGAAAGCAACTTTGAAGTTGACATTTCTATTATATCTGTGAGACTGCAACTGCAGCTGAAGTGCAAATAGCACATTATACAAAATAAAAGTTTAATTATGGGGGAAAACTATAGTTGAATATTTCTGTTTGATTAATCATTGGGGAACAATTATTATTTTCATCTTTTGTTGCATGAGGTTTTAGAACTGTTCCTATATATATTTGAATCCCTGATTCCAAATCTGAAATCCGTTTTTTGGTGTATGCTCCAGTTTTCATGCAATTGTTATTTCTTTTTGTTACAGTTAATGGCATGCATTGGTTTTAAATTGGAGTTAAAGGGCAACAACTCTTGGATTGAACATAACCACAAGGCAATTAAAGTTTTACAAACATCACTTTTACATAATTTTAGTGGCTTTTAAATGTAAAAAATTATTATCTGATCAAAACACCCTCTTATTTTATTTTAAGATTGAATCATGGCTTCTTCGAGTAGGCATAAATGTAAGAATAGTCCTGACACCTTCTGTTTTATATGTGGCTGTTACACACTTCAACATCAAAGGTGCAATATTTTATCATTTGTCTCATGTGCATATATTGTCTATTTTCAAGTTCCCCTTGGAAATCAAGACAAGAATTGGGCTCCGCATATTGTATGTCATAATTGTTAAGAAATACTTTGTGACTGGACAAAAGTAAAACGCAAAGGAATGACTTTTGCTATTCCCATGGTTTGGTGTGAACCTAAGGACCACAGCAGTGACTGTTATTTCTGTCTGATCCATGCAAAGAGCATTAGCAAGAAAAAACAGCATATGATTGCATATCCTAATATTCCTTCAGCAATACGACCTATCCCAAACTCTGAGACACTCCCGGTTCCAGTTTTCAATGGTTTTATTACTTCTAAGGACAAAGAAAGTGAACATGGTGATCAAGTGTATTTTGATAAGATGCATGAGGAAATGATTATAGAATCTGAAGGGTCTTCTTCTGATGCCAACCAGTCATTAACCCCTCAGCAGTTTAGCCAATCCAAATTTAATGACTTAGTAAGAGATTTGTGTCTATCAAAGAAAGCAGCTGAGTTATTAGCCTCCAGGCTTCAAGAAAAGAATGTACTTCACCAGTCAGCTAAAGTATCTCATTTCAGGAAGTGTGAACAAATTTTTGTGGACTTGTTTTCCAAAGACAAACACTTTGTTTACTGTCATGACATCAGTAGTCTTCTCAACCACCTAGGTGTTACGACTTATGATCCAACAGAATGGCAGCTATTTCTTGACAGTTCTAAACGGAGTCTGAAAGGTGTTCTCCTACAAAACGGTAATGTTTATGCAGCGGTTCCAATTGGTTATTCAACTCATCTGTGAGAAGATTATAAAGATATAAAAATTGTCAACGACTTTCTGAAGTATGAGGAGCATAACTTGATTATTAGTGTGAAACTTAAAATGGTAAATTTCCTTCAGGGACAACAAAAAGGTTTCATGAAATATCCTTGCTTTCATTTTTTGTGGTACAGATGAGCTCAGGAGAAACACTGGATACAGAAGGAGTGGCCGAAACATGAAGCTTGGGAAGTAGGGATGCAAAATATTGTGAATGAACCTGTAGTTAATCGGGACAGGATTATTTTACCCCCAATTCACATCAAAATTGGCTTAATTAAGCAGCTTGTTCAGGCTTTGAATAGAGAAAATGAATGCTTTCAACATACTATTTCTGCTTTTCTTGCTTTGTCTTTCAAGAAGATAAAAACAGGTATATTAGATGGAACTCAAATTCGAACCCTCATATGTGATGAAGAATTTGCCAGGAAGATGAATAAGGAGGAGAAAGCAGCATGGCAATCTTTTGTGGCAGTTACAAAGAACTTCCTTGGCAATAAAAAGGCAGAATGTATGAACTTCTGGTTCTAAGGATGCTGTTGACTTTCCGCGACATTGGATGGAACATGAGCGTTAAGGTTCACTTTTTGAACAGACACCTTGATAAGTTTACTGAAAATCTTGGAGCTGTTAGTGATAAACAGACTACTGCTGGACCATCAAACGAGATTGTCCTCAACAAATACACAAATACAAAAGCTACAAACACAAATTTTTGCCTGAATAGAATTTAAATAAGTTTTGCACAAATTTTATGATTAAAGAAGTGTTTTAATATGTTCTGTTTTGAAATTATAGACAAGTTCAGCTTCAATCATATCTTTTAGTGTATTAGTATATTTACTGCATTATATAAATTCTTGAATTGCAAAAATACTGTATCTTACAGAGAAAAACGAATGTCAGATTTGAGATCAGCACACTCAAATTAAGTAAGAACAAGTTTTTTTATGGATGCAACAAAAATTTTGTTCCCCAGTGATAATCTATAGGCATATACCATCAAATTTAAATTTACACAAAAGCTTAACTGCTGTTGAAAAATTGCTACAAGTTAAGTGACACTAATCTGAGTCTCTTTCCCCCATTCTCTGTGCATTGGCACAGCTTTTAGTCACTTGGATGTTAACAGGCCTTTTAAGGTTAATGTTTGGTGGGTAGAAATACAATGAAACTTTAGGCCATTCTTTTTTTTTTTTAAAGGAAACTTAAGTCTTTCTATTTTTATTTATTGATTTCAACAAGACAGTGGGGGTGGGTTCGGGGTGGGGTAGAGAGACAGGAACATTGAGCTGTTCCTGTATTTGCAACATCTGCACTTTGGGCCAGTGATCTGATCAACCAAGCTATCCAGCCAGGCCTAAGATATTCTATTTCGTGTTCATTTACTTATTTATATTCTCTATGGCTCTCCCATGCTAGAATCCTTTAGGTGACCAGTAATGCACTCTCTGAGAGCCAAGGAGAAAGACCTCCTCTGGTCCCTCTTTATGTAGTGGCTTTCATAAGCTCTCTGACTCCAGCAGCACAGGAAATCTGGTCCCTTCGCATTTTGTCAGTAAAAATAGGAAATAAAAGTCAAGAGATTACATCCAAGATAACTGTTATTACTAACTAAGGAGAATGGATGATGCACTTGGTAGAGAAATACAGAAATTACAATTAAACATACCTGTAGGCCTGATTTTAGAACCCTGGATTGGCTACAAAAAATCTTTTCTAGGCTAATTTTAAAGGTTATTGACAAGTTACATTCTATAGTCTTGGGCGTCCGTGAGCTTAATTGTCAGGCAAAATGGTAAAGACAGTGAAATTCAGTTTTGGTGCCTCATGGCCCCTACTTCTTTCTCTAACTCTCTCCCACCTCCAGGTAAATGTTCTTTACCACCCACATAGAATCAGTCAAATTACTTCACCTTTGGGATGTCTCACTCACCACCTTCACCCAAATGCCTAAGGCTAGGCAAAGACAGTATTGTCAGATTTCATAAATGTGCAAGGACATGATGTCACAAAGGGTGGTTAGAATATTTCTCAATTTGGTCCAGTTACCTTCTTCTTAAAGGAGAAAAATATTTATTATTCAAACTCTGAACTAGGGCTAATTTTCATGACAAGTGTTCTAATTAGCCAGATCTCATCTTAAAATGTTGACTAGAACTGAACACAACTTATTCAGGTAAAATTGGTTCCTTGTAAAATGTGGTGTATTCCACTTTATCAATTAACTAGATTTCACAATTGTACTAACCTATCCTAAGATTTAATAATAATAATTATTATTGTTATTATTTTTTAACTGCCCTATTATTCTTATAACAGCAGCAACGTTACACCAACTACCACATATAAATAAATAATTAAAAGCTACATAATTTTTACATTAAATACTGCCACATCTGGGATTTTCCACCTGAAATATGTAATGCAAGTAAATTATACAAGTGTGTTTATATTACAGCTGATTATAACGATAAAATTTGACCATTTGACATACATTCTAGCTCATTGAATAGGATTCATGGAGGTAAAAATAAGAATTATTACTAGGGTTAATGAGCATAAGGTAGGGAGATAGAAAGACTAATCCTTAACTAGTTGGGCAACACTGACTAATTGTAAAGCTTTTGGCAAATATTTGACCTCTGAAGGCTTCTGATTTTTTAATGGTGGAATTAGATATATTTTCTATTAATTCACCTCTTAGCTTTCTTTGTTCTCAAAAATTAACATTTCCATGAATAAGACCCCTGAATGCTAGCAGGAATTTAATAGCATTTAGGTAAAAGTCTGCTTTACAACAGGATAGAACACCCTAAGCCTGTGATGGCGAACATATGACAAGCGTGTCAGCACTGACACGCATAGCCATTTTCGATGGCACGAGGCCGCATACCAGAGAAGTATGGGACCACATGCCGAGAAGGACGTTTCATCCTTGACTCCTGTACGGCCAGGTACAGTAGCCAGGGATAAAACATTTGCTGTACTGTAAATACTCTGTGTTGGAGGTCTGTAGGCCAAAACAACAGAACTCCAGCACAGAGCGTCTAGTTCTAGGACTTCTGCTTAGGCCATTTTTCTCGAAGTGACACACCACCCGAGTTATGCTTGGATTTTTGGCAAATTTTGACACACTGTTGGGCAGATAAAATATATTATTCTCACTTTGTTAAAGATGATGCTGCCCACATGCAAGTTTTAAGAGTAAGCTTTTCCCCACACCCTTGACTGATTAGATGATGTGCGGTGGTGCACTCTCATGATGAATCCTCCCATTATGCCTCAGATAAATGGCTTTGTATCAGAGACTTCCTTGTTTGTAGATTGGATTAAAGGTTTGGATTCTACACTATAAAGTGGGGCAGACTGGGAGCTTGCTCTCTCTTGGTTCCTGAGGTTAGCATTAGATAGAAGAGCAGATTAAGGCCACATGGAGGACAGAAAAAGCAGCCAAGATGACGGAGTGCTGAGGAAGAAGCCAATTTGTGCAGAGTTTGTGCAGAGAGAAGGAGAAGGGAAACAGAGGTAAATAAGTCTGGTGAGCTAGAAGCCTTTGGTGCTAGAAAACTCAGATAAATCAGTAGCTTTGTGAGCACTAACTGAGTGAGTTTTGGAGCCCAGTGTGTGTTTTTACTTGCCCACCGGGTACAAGATAGAATTAAAGCTGATGGCTCACCAGTTCTTGGCTCCATTGTTTCATTACCAACTGTCCGAATCTAATGCGAACCTGCACTTGCCAGGCTGCTGTGATGGTGGCCGTGAATACTGGCTTTACACATACCAAGATCAAAAGATTGCCTGCCACTGACCTAAGCAATGACACTTCTCTTATTCTTACTCACCTGTATGTATTTTGAGGCCTCAAAGAACTATTAGACATGATCTTCATCTGAAAGAGCTATATCTATGGCATGGCAAGGTTATACATATGAAAGCATCATGAATGGTTCAAAAAGTCTCACAGGAATGTATTTTTTTTCCAATGACAAAGTGAATTTTCAACAGACTATCCTGTAAAAACCTTATAATCAAATTTACCTCACATTAAATATTTCAGCTCCTCATGTTCTGTTTAGTTTTGTGTCTAGTGGAAGAGATTACCTAATTCTACATTTCTGTTGGGTAAACAAATGTTTTTTGCTCATTTGTGTGTCTAGTCTATGGAAGGCTCTGGCTGCTTGCCCTCAGGGCAGCAGATTGCAAATTGTGATTGCCTTCCTGCTTGGGAGGGGCCATTATTTGCTATTGTTTACTGGAGAAGGGTTTCTCCTCCCAGCTAGTTTTGACTGGGGGATTCAGAGAGAGAGTCTAAAGGGTGAATCCAGAAAATGAGTCTGGGTTATGGAACCAGAGTCCAAGTCAAGAATTGGGTGCCCTGATTTTCACCCAACCTATTTGGCTGGGAAGTGCTGAGTCTGGTGGGGTCCTGAGATGGGAGAAAGGGAACGATCTTCCCCGCCTGTTTGCTTATCCACTGTTACATAACTATAATAAATGGAGTGGCCCACCATTTTCTAGCTCTGCAGTTCCTTTACCATCTGCCCAAATCCAATAGAAACCTGCAAGGCCATAAGGGCAACCTGTGGCCTTCCAATCTCAAAGCATATTTTCAAAATACTCTCTTTAGTATTTTTATTTGCCCTTTGGGTCATATATATAATGTTTTTATTTTTTCTTTCTACTATTTCATGTAAAGTTGTTGATCTTATGAAAGTGGAATTTTTATAAAAGGAAAAGATGGTCTTCCTCACAGAAAAATGTTCTGTGTGAGAAAGAATAAAACCCATCTTTTGCAAGGTGGCAGTTTGTTCTGGAGTCATCCATTTCACAGCTTGGGTATACACAGATCATATAAGAATTGCTAGAGTGGTGGGGGAACAGAGCTTTTCACATTTCTGAAAGGCAGAAACCTTTTGAAGAACTGAAAACAAGAGGCTAGTGTATTCCAAAAGGAAAGTTTATTTTAAAAGCACCTGAGTGCAAGCAGGATGGGGGTCAATTAAGTTTGCAAATATGATGTATATGTTTGCTTGCTGTAAATCCAGTGGCCAAGGCCACCATCACAGCTGCCTGGCCCATGCAGGTTCGCGTTAGATTCGGACAGTTGGTAATGAAACAATGGAGCCAAGAACTGGTGAGCCATCAGCTTTAATTCTAGCTTGCACCCGGCGGGCAAGTAAAAACACACTGGGCTCCAAAACCCACTCATTGAGTGCTCACAAAGCTACTGATTTATCTGAGTTTTCTATCATCAAAGGCTTCTAGCTCACCAGACTTATTTACCTCTGTTTCCATTCTCCTTCTCTCTGCACAAACTCTGCACAAATTGGCTTCTTCCTCAGCACTCCGCCATCTTGGCTGCTTTTTCTGTCCTCCATGTGGCCTTAATCTGCTCTGCTCTTTAATGCTAACCTCAGCAACCAAGAGAGAGCAAGCTCCCGGCCTGCCCCACTTTATAGTGTAGAATCAAAACCTATAATTCAATCTACAAACAAGGAAGTCTCTGATACAAAGTCACTTATCTCAGGCATAATGGGAGGATTCCTTATGAGAGTGCACCACCCCACATCATGAAATCAGTCAAGGGTGTGGGGAAAAGCTTACTCTTAAAACTTGCACATGGGCAGCGTCATCTTTAACAAAGTAAACATAATATATTTCATCTACCATACACTTGCTTATAGTTTGCATGGGTTTAGGGGACAGGCTGTAAGCAGTCAGGATTCTTATAGTCTAAGGCTTAGTGTTAAGACTAAGCTTTTCCAGGTGAGGGAGGTGCTTAATGAAGAAATTGCCTTAGTGCGAGATTGAATGAGGGGAATTTGAGTTTCTAAATGGGCTCTGGATTTAAGGGAGCCCTAAACTCAAACCTAACAGTTTTTTTGTTTGTTTTTCATTTTATTGTATCTGCCAGGGATTCATTTAGTGTCTGTAAAAGCCAGTTAGTCACTGGAAAATTCAAGTAATATTGCAGTGTATAACATTTACATAAATTAACCTTTGGCTCTTTTTTTATTTCCTTGAGAAGTTTCCATGAAGTATAATTATTATTAATTTGCTTAAAAGAATATAATTTAAGAAAAATGATAATAATTAAGATTCTTAATATACATTGACATAGCACCTTTCAGAGAGTTGGTACATTTGCTGTCCTACTTGGAATATATATATATCTATATATAGATAGATATAGATATATACATATATATTTCTACCTGATAGTTGAATATATTCAAATGGAAAAAAAAGTCTAGATTTGCACCAGAATGACTGCTCAGGATACAGCCTACCATTGTCTCATACCTTCTTCTGTTGGTGACAAGGGGACCAAATTGTTTGTGAATTCTGACTTAGAAAAAGCCTCCAAAGAAGTTGAGGGCCAGTTCTGAGTGGCCACGACCAAAAAAAAATCATCAGGTCTATTTTCTCATCTTGCTCTGCTCTCGCGTGTATCTGAGGAGGCAGGTAAAAGAGGGTGCCACTGCTGCTCCTGGACAACTTTTGGGCAGAAGGCTAACAGCTTGCCTTTAAGAGCTCTGCCTCCCTTCAATTCTGCTTGCCTTGGGTTTCTTGAAAGCTATTAACACATCAGGCTAACGTGAAAAAGATGAAAACATATCAGTCCTGCAATGGCCGATGCTGACATATTTTTAAAGCTGCACTTGTACAACAAATCTTAACCATCTCAGAGAGGTCACATTTCTTCATCAGAATTTATATTGATGAACAAATTTTGTCTGCTGTCCAAAAGGTGAGATAAACAGAAGGTTCATTTGTTCAGTGATGTAAAATATTTAGCAGGGGATTTTTGTTAGGAGGCACTTACCAAGCAACAGTTCTTGCAGACTCTAGGCTTGGTGCAGAGCAGTCAATGCAAATTTAAGGTAAACACCTAGGCCTGACCAGGCGGTGGTGCAGAGGATAGAGCATTGGACTGGGATGCGGAGGACCCAGGTTCGAAACCCTGAGGTTGCCAGCTTGAGCGCGGGCTCATCTGGTTTGAGTAAGGCATACCAGTTTGAGCCCAAGGTTGCTGGCTTGAGCAAGGGGTCACTTGGTCTGCTGTACCCCCTCCCACCCTCTACCCTCCCTCCCCCCACCCCCATCAAGGCATTTCTGAGAAAGCAGTCAGTGAACAACTAAGGTGCTGCAACAAAGAATTGATGCTTCTCATCTCTCTCCCTTCCTGTCTGTCTGTCCCTACCTGTCCCTCTTTCTGTCTCTGTCACAAAAAAATAAAATAAGATAAATACCTGGGAGCTTAATTCTTAAGAAAGACAAAAAATGCTTCAACAACTGAATGCTGAATAGGAGCATGCCTTCAAAAAGACTTGCTTTGTAAAAGCAGAGAGGTCCATGTAAAATATTATGGGTTGATGGAGAAAACATTAAGATAAGGACAAGCCACAATTTGAATACACCTTCCTTCAAGCTATTTTATTTGACTATATAGCTTTGAAACAGTATGCTATTTCAGGATGTATAGATGCCCTTTCAAACAAATTGATATTGTATCACCTGACTACTTTTTTAATAAAATGGGTGATAAAAGCTGATTCTCAAGGTGGCCTTCCCGACAGGGTAGGCTAGGACTGTATTTTCAGAATTAGTCAAGTCTGGCCCCACTTTATTCCTCAGAAACTTAGGTTTCCTGGACTTAGATTTAACATAATATATTTTATATAAACAATTATCCAACTTCTGATCTAAAATGAAACTGCTTAAGTGCAATTTTGATGCCCGTTAGGTTAGCTGGAGATTTGGGTTAGTAAACAAATTTACAAATAGTGGAAAGACTGAAACAGTAAAGTTTATTTACTTTCCAGGAGAGGAAAGGGCCGGGCACTGGGAGAAGAATACCAGCACTGAGTGAGGAGGGGAGTTGTCTTTTATTGAGCTTTTTCACGGGCAATGTGGTTTTGTTACTGGACAGCTGGGCACAGGAGAATGGTGTGTTTCTTTAGTTATCCAGCTGCTGTGGGTCATAAAAATTATCTCCAGTTATGGCAATTGTCTCACAAGGTAGAGGTGGCTTTGCTGGTGGGTTCTCGCTTCCTCATGTCTGTAAAGCAGGCTCAAAACTATGTCAAGAGATTGGTTAGGAATGAGAAGGGATTTTTGGCTTTCAGTCCTTTCAATTTCTGTCATTTCTTGTTTGACCCAAGAGGAACTTCATTCTAGACCACTTGCCCACTTAATGCAATGTAACATTCTCTGAAACCAAACTGGTCAAACACCATTGTTCTGTTTTGTCAAAGTAATTGTTATCACAATTCACAAGTGCTCTCTCTTTTCCTCAAGGAAATGTCAATTAGATTTATTCTACCTCCTTCACCTTGAATAGCACCACCTACATCCAAGCCCTTTTAATTTTTCTATATCTGACAGAGGCATTTAAATAATATCCCACTATCTTTCGATGTGGTAATAGCAATATCATTGACCATTATACTTTTCCAACAGGTGATTTTGTTTCTGAAAACATTTAGTAGGCCCCTAAGACATTGTCAAACTTTATGAATCTTTTCAATTTATTTAGACATATCTGATCAGGGATTAATACCCCAAATTTATAAAGAACATATAAAACTCAACACCAAAATACCCCAAACAATCCAGTTAAAAAATGTTCAAAGAAGCTGAATAGACACTTTTATAAAGAGAACAAACAGAGATTTGAAAAGTTGCTTGATGTCACTAATTATCAGAGAAATACGAATTCAAACCACAATGAGATAACACCTCACACCTGTCAGAATGCCTATCATCAATAAATCAACAAACAAGTGTGATGAAGTTGTGGAGAAATGGAAACCCTTATGTAATGCTGGTAGCAATGCAGATTGGTATAGACACTCTGGAAGCAGTATGGAGTCATCTCAAAAAATTTAAAGATTGACTCAATGATTCCACCTTTGGAAATATATTCAAAGAAATCTGAAACACTAATTCAAAAAAATATATGAACCCCTATGTTCATTGCAGCATTATTTATGATAGTCAAGATTTGAAAGCAGCCCAAGTGCCCATTAGGAGATTAGTACATGAAACAACTGTGGTACATTTTCATAGAGGAATACTATAAAGCCATAAAAAGAATGAAATCTTACTTTTGCAACAGCTAAGTGAAATAGCATAATGGGAAGGAAAGACAAGTACCATATGAATTCACTCACTCTGTTCTAATGAACAAAATAAACTAACAAGTAAAATAGAGACAAAACTCATACACAGAGAGCAGACTGATAGCTTAGGCAGAAATCAGGGGAGGTGGCTGGGTGAGGGTGTTTGAGGGATTGAGCAAAAAGGGACAAGAAAGACCTCATGGACATGGAGAACACTGTGGGGATTGCTGGGTGGAGGCAGTGGAGGAAGGTATGAGGGTATAAATGATGATGGATAACTATTCATCATCCGATAGTGTGACTCCGGGGTCCCCAAACTATGGCCTGCAGGCCGCATGCGTCCCCCTGCAGCCATTTATCCATTCCCCGCCGCACTTCCAGAAGGGGCACCTCTTCCATTGGTGGTCAGTAAGAGGAGCACAGTATGCATCCACACCCATAGTTCCCATTGAAATACTGGTCAGTTTGTTGATTTAAATTTACTTGTTCTTTATTTTAAATATTGTATTTGTTCCCGTTTTGTTTTGTTTTTACTTTAAAATAAGATATGTGCAGTGTGCATAGAGATTTGTTCATAGTATTTTTTATAGTACGGCCCTCCAACAGTCTGAGAGACAGTGAACTGGCCCCCTGTGTAAAAAAGTTTGTGGACCCCTGGTGTGACTGTCACTGAAGTCCTACAAAGTTCAGTGACTTAATACCACTACGTAGTAACTGAATAACCTTCACAATTGTGAGTTAATTTTTTTTTAATTTATTTTGGGTTAACCAAGAGCCTTTATTCCAGTATTCTTAAGCTTTTCTTTTTCTTTCTTTTTTTAAATTTTTATTTAAAAAAATTTTTTTGGTATATATTTTTTTTAGTTTTGCAAGAACTCTAGCTTTTCTTGTTCTGATAATGTCCATAGTGAACTAAAGAAAAGTGTATTTTCTCTTAAATTTGATTGAAGGACTTCACATTTCACTTTAGTTTAGTTTCCTTTATCCTCAGTATAGATTAACTTTGGATGAGAAACATGGAAGGAAAGAAGAGGGAGAGAAAGCAAACAGATGAGCAAAATTTATACCTACTGTCAAATGATGACATATTCCAGCCAAGAATATTGTCATCTTGTGATCAAAGAAGGTAAAATTTACCAAAGTATATTATTTTAAGAACAAGAATTTTTTACTTGATTTGAAAACTGAAGTCAATTTATTTTTGTAGAGTACGTACTATGCAATAATAGTATAATTTTTTCTTTCATTTTACCAATAACACTGTGAATGAAAATTGTTATGTATATTATGCAGAATTAGCAACTAAATTCTAACAGGTTAAATACTTTATTAAAAGTCACACAGAAAAAAAAAATTAAAGATTCAAACCTAGATCTCATAATTTCAAAGTTGAATGCCTTTGCTATTTTATATATCATTAGGTGATATTATGTCTCTCAAATTTGTGGTGTAGGGTTATTGATAATATGAAGATCTGTAACTAAAATTAAAAATGACAAGTTAATAAAAATGGACTGACTTCTAATTCAAAATTTTATGAAGCATTTTATACCTGTTGATGTTCATTCACAAAACTAAAATTTTAGGCCTGACCTGTGGTGGCGCAGTGGATAAAGCGTCGACCTGAGAACACTGAGGTCGTCAGTTCAAAACCCTGCACTGGTTCGGTCAAGGCACATATGGGAGTTGATGCTTCCAGCTCCTCCCCCCCTTTTTTCTCTCTCTCTCTTTCTCTCTCTCACTCTGTGTCTCCACTCTAAAATGAATAAAATAAAAAGAAATTAAAACTAAAATTTTATTGTCTAAAAAATAAGTGTTCACTCAATTTCATTTTTAAGCATCAGTAACAATTTAAGATGCAATTTTAATTTCTGCAAGAAAATGCTTTCTCAGATTCTACAGGGGAAGAGTAAGCATTAGACATTCTTTTCTCAGTGTATGCTTTCACACATTTTAATTTGTGAAAACCATAAAGAATAGGATATAATTTAAGCTTTTACTAATATCTCAAGCATTATTTTTATGTAAAAATTAGATTCAGATTAAAACTAAGTTTAGAAGACAAAAGTAAGCTAAACTAAACCACAACTTAAAAATATCAATAAGTCAATAATTGTACTTATCTTTTGTTTGTCTACTTCATCCTGGAGTACTTGTTACCATGTACTGACTAATTCCACTGAACTGTTTCTCTCACTTTCCTCTTGAGAGTTGAAATGTTGGATCTGGTAGCATATCACAGATACTCATAAATACTTGGCCGAAGGACTCTCAACCTCTCTAACAGCAGAGGACTTCGAGTTCAGATGAGTCCAAGATTTCTGAAAGGATACCCCTTGAGCAATGAGGAGAGGTGATTCATCTGTTGTTCGACTCATTCCTGCTCTAAGGATATCATTAAAAAGTTAAAAGCACAGGAAGTGAATGCCAGTGCTGATTTCCTCGGCTGGTTCTCAAGGAGGTTTACACTTGCCTGGTGAGAGGCTGATATAAGTGTTTCCACAGTGAAAAGAAGATCTCTGTTCTTGTTTTCTAAGCTTATAAAAATCATTGTCCTTTACTACTTTGAGAGATAAGAAGGGATGAAAGCATATCAGACAAAAAGAAGAGAAAGAATGAGAGCTTTCAGTGTACCTCTTGCCTCTATTGGAAGTGGTCCAATGTAATCCAGTTCCCTGGAACATCTCAGGCTGGGGAGACTCTTAAGTGGTCTGTGACTCCAAGCTATCTAAAAGTGAGGAAAAAAAAATAGTTATAAAAAGGAAAACGAAAACGTCAGAAAAAAATGTATAAAAATCTTAGTGCCTGCCTGACCAGGCAGTGGCTCAGTGGATAGAGCGTTGGACTGGGATGTGGAAGACCCAGATTTGAGACCCCGAGGTCTCCAGCTTGAGTACGGGCTCATCTGGTTTGAGCAAAGCTCACCAGCTTGGACTCAAGGTCGCTGGCTTGAGCAAGGGGTTACTTGGTCTGCTGAAGGCCTGCAGTCAAGGCACATATGAGAAAGCAATCAATGAACAACTAAAGTGTTGCAACAAAAAGCTAATGATTGATGATTCTCATCTCTCTTCGTTCCTGTCTGTCTGTCCCTATCTGTCCCTCTCTCTGATTCTCTCTTTGTCTCTGTTAAAAAAAAAAAAAAAATCTTAGTGCCTAAAATTGATTAATGAAATGATATATTCTAATGACTTTACCAGCTTGTCAATGACTTGGATATTAATGTCAAAGAATGTATGCTTATTATGTTTGGGGATGACATAACTCTGGGACACTTGACCAATATATTTGGTAAAGTAATTCAAATATATCTCAATAGTATAAGAAACTTTTTAACACAAGAGGAAATTTAATGTAGGTAAATATAAAAGCTCACATTTAATAAAAGCATATACATGAAAACAAACATTTACACAACTATCTAGGGAGAGATGCTATATTGGTCAAATAAGTTTGTAATATGACATACATGTTTGCTTGCTTATAGTTTGCATTGGATGTGGGGGTACAGGCTGTAAGCAGACAGGATCCTTATAGCCTATGGCTTAGTTTTAAGACTAAGCCTTTCCCTCCCTTTTTGGTGTAGGGTGGTGCACTCTCATGAGGAATCCGATTATGCCTCAGATAAGTGACTTTGTATCAGAGACTTCCTTGTTTGTATATTAGATTAAAGGTTTTGATTTCTATACTATAAAGTGGGGTAGACCGGGAGCTTCCTCTCTCTCAGTTCCTGAGATTAGCATTAGAGAGGATAGCAGAGAAATGCCACATGGAGGAAAGGAGAGGAGAGGCGGCCAAGATGGTGAAATGCTGAAGGAGAAGCCAGTTTGTGCAGAGTTTGTGTAGAAAGGAGATAGGGAACAGAGGTGAATAAGGCTGGTGAGGTGGAAACTTTGATTCTAGGAAACTCAGATAAGTCAGTGGCTTTGGGAGCCCTTAATGGAAAGGGAAGTGTTTTCCCACTGTGTGTATTTTGCCTGCTGGGTGCAAGCTAGGATTAAAGCTAATGGCCCACCAGTTCTCAGCTCCACTGTTTTGTTACCATCTGTCCGAATCAGATGTGAACCTGCATGGGCCAGGCAGCTGCAATGATGGCCGCTGCTATCGGCTTTACATGCTATCTCACACATGTTTATAGGAAAAAAAAAATAGATTAGCTTTTTAGCACAACAGGAGCCAGATAGCATGACACTAGTGTTGAAAACATTCTCAAGCCATTGTAAGTTGCATGTTTACAAGCAATGTATAAAAATAAAAGCAGATAATGATTCCATTGCTTTCTACCCTCTTTATGTCCTTCAGTATTTATTACAACTTAATATTATCAACTAATTTCTTGTTTAATTTCTATCTTTATTACTGCCTTGTGAGTTCCACATCACACTTTTTTTACTTGCTAATGCATCTTCATCTTATGCCTAATATAGTACATGGTCGAAGGTATATCTTCAAAGTGTCAGATATATGGTATCTGAAGACAATTTGATAGGTGTAATATTAAAAGCTGGGGCGCAGGTTGAAATATTATATATTGCAGCTTAAGACACAGGCCCAGAGTCAATATGTAGAGATAATGCGTGGATTAATTAAATTAAGCATATTTTATTGAAACTATTTCAAAGCTTAGATATATTCCAAAATGGAGTAGCCTGGACTTCTAATTAAACATGGTGGACTAATACCACATTTGTATGTCTGGCCTTCGATAAAATCAGCTAAGTGTAGTACTGCAACCCGCTGGGAACTACCAGTGTCACTTGGAAGAAACCTACTCAAGGCACAAATTTATGTCAAGAGGGAGAGGGTGAGGCTTGTCACAGGAGGCAAAGAAGACCCCCCTGAATTTCCTTCTTCCTTAGCTTTTATTGATCAGAAGCAGAACAGAGGTAACAGGATTACATGGGAGGAGGCCAGGTGATAAGGGGAAAGAATGACTAATGGCATTTATGCTGACGTGGAGAAAGGGCTAATTTTAGTCAATACATTCTTTTTCTTTTGCTAATTAACAAGCACAAAGGAAGGGGCAATCTAGAACCTCTAGGCTAATTTTCTAAAGCTTTGTTCACAGGCATTTTTTTGTATTTGCACAAAGATCACCCACTCACACAGCTTCTTGGTGTTTGCATCCAAGAGACATTCATTCAGGGCTTTTAAATAAAGTTCCCCAATCCAAGTCATAGAGGGTTCAAGTTTAGGTGGGTGATTGCCTATAGCTGAGGGCACAGTGCTTATTAAACAGGGAGAAAATAATAGCTAAAGTCTTTACTCTGCATGATGAGACATCTCCAACTTCTTCCCTTAGCTGAGATCCAAAAATCCTAACTGTACTATATCAAGAAGAAACTTGGAGAGCCCTTATCAGAAAATGGAGCAATCAAAGAGAAAAGATGCACAAATATCTATACATAGTCATTCCAGATAAAAGGACTCTGTTTACAGGAAGGATCATATTCCCTCCAACTACATCAGTGGTAAGAATTTCTAATCAGACTTTAGTTTCCCTTCCCTAGTGTGAGTGATTGAGAGATGAGAGATGAAAATGCATACATGCCTACATACATACATACCTACGTACCTACGTACACAAGCAATTGAACAAGCACTGACAGAACATCATAACCTGCTGTGACATTAAAAAATCCATTTTGAGAGTTTGGAGAGAAATTTGTTTTCATTACACAGAATAGTGAGAAAAATATTTAAAATGAATTATTTGATTTAGAGAAGCCAAAATTGTTTGAAGTAAAAAAGTCTACTTAATGACTCAGCTCTGGAAAGGATTCATATAGTCATTAATAGTGAAACTACTGAATGTTGACTTCTATTGGATGAATAAATGGGAAGTAATGTGGGATGAGGGTCTGAAATTCATTCTCATCTTCATTTCTGGTACATGTGTAGAGAATATATAAAATTTTTAAATCAAGAAAATGCTGTATAATAGTTATCAGTTACTTTATAACCATTATTTACAAACTTAGTAGATTCAAACAGCATTAAAGATGTATTTCACATCATTTCTGTGGAACAGAAATACAGGAGTGGCTTAACTGTGTGGATAGGATCTCTGGTGAGATTAGAATTAAAATGTTAGCCAGGCATATTGGCAGTAAAGCTTGATTGGTCCCTAAGGTTTCACTTCCAAGATGATTATTTCCTGTGGACGGCACATGGTCTATTGGAGGGAGGCTTCAGTCTTCCCCTCACAAGCCTCTCCTCAGGGCTGTTTAAGACTTACCATGTGGCCACCTCCATTTCCCCAGAGTGAGTATCCCTACAGTAGAGAAAGTGTTACTATCACTCCTCCCAGACATCACAAACTATTTTTATAGAAGCTGTTAGTTACAGAGCTCAACTCTATATTCTGAGTCAGAGAAGACTTGATATGGGTAAGGATACTAAGGAGAAGTTACGGCTTCATCTTGGAGGCTAGCTTCCACAAACAGTGTGTATGTGTATGTGTGTGGTGTGTGGTGTGCGTGTGTGTGTGTGTGTGTGTGTGTGTGTGTGTGTGTGTGTGTGTGTGGTTTGTGTGAGAGATATGAGCTAAATTCAAGAACCAATATCAATACAGCAAACAAGGGGCTCTAATAGCAGAGGTCCCAATATTTGAAAAATATCACTTCAGCAGTTATTCATGTAAATAAAACAAGTCTTAGACTTTCTCTTCCTAAAATACTTATAAATAGCCACTTAATTATTGAAAGGGATCTTGAGTTACTCGAGGATGAGATAAATGCCTCCTACAAACTCTGTGTATCTGCTTCCCAGCACCACTACATGGTGCAAGCCGGATATGAATACTTGGAACTAGCTGTTTTGTATTATGTCTCTTAAAGAACTGCAAAATTAAGCCTGACCTGTGGTGGTGCAGTGGATAAAGCATCGACCTGGGAACACTGAGGTCGCCAGTTCAAAACCCTGCACTGTTCTGGTCAAGGCACATATGGGAGTTGATGCTTCTAGCTCCTCCCCCCTTTCTCTCTCTCTCTCTTCTCTCCAAAATAAAGAAATAATAATAAAAAAGAACTGCAAAATTACAAGTACTGAGTAGGATGGTAGATAGACTAATAAGAAACAAAACATAAATAGGAAGAAAGAGAGAGAGAGGAAGAGAAAAAAAGAAAGAATAGTGACCCAAATGTCTTTAGAAAGCATTTTTCCTAGTAGAACATTGATATTCCTAGGCATGTCAGGAAATGAATCTACCCACTTCATAATAGCTGGAAATTGGCATTTTAAGACATAGATCTTTTCTTCTACATATCTATATTATATCAAATCAATGTAGCTTACATCCTCACAGTAAAAAGGAAATAGAATTTTAATAAATGCTGGGTTGTGTGACTAATATTCTTGAATTGTAATGCATAAAAAAACCTTCATGCAGGAAATTAAAGAGGAAAATAAATAACCAACATCCTTACTTTTCAGTAGGGGAATGAAATGTATAATGATTATAGAAAATAAATCATTTTCAAATTAGCATTCTGCACTTTGGGGGAAGAGCATATTTTTCTCCTGCATAAATAATGTGGGAATACATTTCAGAAACTCAATCTTAATCTAAGCAATTTTCAAAAAGTAAATTAATATATTTAAGGGAATTAAATATAATATATTAGGGAGTCGATTCCAGTACCACAGTAATATGGCTTTGCTAACATGTCTGTGCAAAGCCTTATTCAGCACCTTTATTTTTCCTACCCTCATAGCTTGTTGATGACAATTTAGTGTCTACCCCAGGCTTCGACTACATAGGTGATATATTTTTCCTTCTTCAAGTGAAACTCCTTTATAACAATATGACTTTCTAATTTCTTGATGGAAATTAATGTCTGGTTCCAAACCTCTCTCATGCTTTATCTCTCTAGATTGCAGACATGAAATATCATAGAATGATTTAATTTTAGAATTGAACTTTGGAATTGAGTTGCAGAAGCCATATCATAGTGTTTAGAAAGTACTAATCTGGGAGTCAGAAACCCTGTGTTAAGTTAGCCACTTACACGTTGGATTGCCTCAAGTCAGTGACTTCACATTCAGGAGTCTCTATTTTTTTTTTCAATCTGAAAAACAAGAGCAGTGAAATTAATGGTCTCCAAGATCTCTTTGGGCTGTAATATTATTCAAGGTTGAATATAGAGTGAATGCTTGAACCAAATCTAAAATACCTATCTCTTGATTCTGATTTGGTTATCTTTATAGTTACTAGAATTATGATTTTTTTTGGTTTGTTGCCTTTCTCTTTGTCCCTTATTTTTTTATTGTATTAGTTTTATATTAACATAGTAAGAATAGTTAAAATAAGGTCTACCCTCCTAAATGTTTCAGTTTATAATACGTTATTATTGACAATAGGTACAATGTTTTACAGCAGATTTCTAAGACATATTTAACATGCTTCACTGAGATGTATGCCCATTTATCAGTAACTTCCCATTTCCTCCTACCCCCAACCCCTGGAAACCACCATTCCATTCTTTGATTCTGTGAACTTGACTATTTTAGATACTACACAGAAACATGCAGACTCTCTATTTCTGTGACTGTCATATTTCACTAAGCATAATGTCTTCAGGAATCATCCATGTTGTCACATATTGCAGAATTTCTTTTTTTAAGGCTGGAAAATATTATGTTGTATATATACAATGTTCTCTTTATCCATTTGTCCATCAGTGGACTTTCAGTGTTTTGACATCTTGGCTAATATGAATAGTGCTGCTATGAAGATGGGAGTGCTAATATCTTTTAAGATCTCGATTTTATTGTATTTTTATAAATATTCAGAGATAAGATATTGGATCATATGGTAGAGAAAATGTTATTATTCAGAATATATTTCTAGGCATATGATATAGATTAAAATATGGAAGGTAAATGATGTCTACTTGTCACTCCTGTGGCTTTCCTCAGGGAACTATACAGAAATAGTGAGACATGTGTCTAAACCAAAATTAATATATTTTTTTATTCTCATAAGCTTCTAATTAGATGCTTGACTTGACTTTTATTTTTAAGTGAAAAGAGGGGAGATAGTGAGACAAATTCCCACATGCACCCCAACTAGGATCCACCTGGCAACCCCATCTGAGGCTGATGCTCAAGTACTGAGATATTTTTAGCACCCGAGGCTGATGTGTTCAGACCAACTGAGCTATCCTCAGCTCCCAGGGCCCACAGTCAAACCAATGAGCCACTGGCTACAGAAGGGGAAGAGGGAGAGCAGGGAGAGTTAGAGGGGGAGAGAAGCAGATGGTTGATTCTCCTGTGTGCCCTCACCGGGAATCAATCCTGGGATATCCATATTCTGAGCTGATGATCAATCCACTGAGCCACAGGCCAGGGCCAACTTGACTTCTTTTTAATATGATCAAATTAACATCCTGATGAGGCATAAAATATTCTAACATAATCTCATTTAGAAAAATAAGATCTAATACTAAAAGGATTTGGTGACTATTTGTCATGATTTTTTCCCCTGGACCAAAGGTACTAAATCATTCTGTAAGCACAAATGTTTAATTAGAATATAGCAATACTTGAATTTAGTGTGATGGTTATCCTTATGAGTCAACTGTATGCAGGATTATTTTACAAATGTGTTTTGGCTAAATGATCTCAAGCCTAAAGTTATATATTTTTGTGAAATTCACTAGAAAATGTGTCATTGTAACCATACTTTTCTTAATGTCTTCTACATATATATAGCAAAGTAGACTGTATCTCTCTAGTTTCCACAAACAGACTTTTAATCTACTTTATACTCTGTCAAAATATAGCAAATGAAGGCCCTGACTGGGTAACTCTGTTGGTTAGAGTGTCCTCCCGATATTCCAAGTTTGTGGGTTTGATCCCCCATCAGGGCACATACAAGAATCAACCATTGAATGCATATATAAGTGAAATAACAAATTGATGTTTCTCTCTCTCTAAAAATCAAATTAAAAAGAAATGGAAAAACCTGGGTTGGAATCTTATGTCTGTACTTCAAAGGTATAGTGATTTTAGTAATGTTACTCAATTTCTCTGAGCCTCAGTGTCCTCTTCCGTAAAATAGAACTGATTGGTTTTTTTTTCATAAAGTTGTATGTATTGATATATATTCTAATTATATTTGTGAATTTATATGAAATTATAAAATAGAGATATTTGTATGCCTAACAAAGGTAGATGCATTAAAAATTCTGAATACATGTATCTTGATTTTTGTTTGTTATACCGCTTTTATCACTTTTTATTCATACACAATAGCAGTATCACAGTTCGTGATTTTAGGAATAATCTTACCATGGTGCAGAATAAAGTTAATAAATCAATTGTATAAAATGGGACATAAAGCAAAAAATGTATTTATTTTTTTTAATGATTATAACCATGACTGCTTCTTGACTTTCATGCTTTGCTGCTGAGAGAATCCATATTTAGCAAAGACATCAAGGAATTCATCCTTATAGTGTTAGGTAGTTTATTTCAGTGACTTGCTGCTGAAGAGATTTCCAGGAAAGCCAGGTGTCTGGATGCTATTTTTATATAGATGGAAAAGGAATCTCTAAACTTTTCGGAAGTTCTTGGCATGGTGGCTTCTCTTTTGATGGCAGTCCAGGTGGGAATTTCATATTCATGAATGAAGTTCAGGAAAGTCTAATGCACAGCGCAGTGTTTAATAGCACCGATGAAATATTTGAAGGCTCACATTGACCTAATGTATCCATGGTTTCTGATTTATATGTGCTGATATAATATTTGGTCTGTCCTTGGTGAATAGACATTCTTATGTTAATGTATAATAAGATTTTGTGCCTCAGTGCTGTGAATTCTTTACTGCTGAGTGCCTCCAACTTTTCTTTTATCTAACATAACTACTGCCTCTCTAGCATGTAACTCTGTACTGTGTTTCAAGTTGATTGACCAGTGATAAAACAAGGTCAATATTCTCATCTTCTGCTCCTCTTTTTTACTTCATTTTCCTATTGAGAAACCTCATCTTCAACAAATCCTTTCCCAACAACTTGAACAGATACTGCAAATATACCTTCCTTTTCTGAGCCTCTTTAACACTGAGAGCAGATGCAGTATTATCTTTTTTTACACTCCCTCAAAAGCAGACTCTGAGTCATGGATCTAACTAGAAGTAGATTAAGTGAGATGATTTTAGAGACCCCAGTGAGAAAATGGGAGAGGAAAGAAAGGCACACTAAAGGGTACATAGTCAAGTATGTTAGCACTGTGGGCAGCTGGAGCTTAATCCCACTGAGGAGCACTGGGAAATGGTAGAGAACACATGCTTCAGAGATACTGCCATACCTTCCCACAGGACGGGGAGAGGTGCACTCAGTCCTTGACTTAAAGGTAAACCCAGGGGTATTAATTACCAACCAGTCTATAGATTGCTGATGGGAAGGTCCAAGAAGTCGCTGGGGCAGAGCAAGAGGTAACAAATGTGAAGAGCCAAAGAGATATGACAAGAGAAAGGAGGTGTCTACCATTAACTTCTTTAAAAGATATCCCTGTGGCAATTTTTAAATTGCAGGATTAACTTTCCCAGGATCACTATAACTTTGAAGTACAAACATGAAATTCCAAGCAAGATCTTGCTGCTTGAAAAGCACATGCTTCTCACTTGCTACATTTTGGTACAGTATAGCTACAGATTAAATGTCTGTTGGTGGGAATTAGAAAGATACAGTCTACCTCACTATACATGTGGGAGAAATAGAGATAATTATGGTTATAGTGATGGCTTTTCTAGTGGGTTTCACAAAAACATATAACTTTAGGCTTGACATGATTTAGCCAAAATTATTTTGTAAATTTGAGAATTGTAGGTCAATTCCCAGCTATGTCTCTTAAAAAGAACTTTTGAGAGCATTTTACATGGGACACTTCTTCATTGGGTGGACTTGTGGGTGCACATGGCATGACTTGCCCCGTTGAGTCTGTTAGGTACCCAGTAATTCTGACTGCACAGATCACCACAGAAAATATTTAATTACCTCCTGTCAGTAGCATGACTGTTGGTTAAACATTTCTCTGATCTCTATAATTTTATAGGAGAAAGAATTCTCTTTTGAAGAGGGAAAGTGAGTACCTTCAGACACTTGGCAGCCAGAGTACAGGATTCCTGAATCTCTATGCAGTGAGGACAAAGATAATCTCTTTGAGGATGATCTTATCTAAGATTCTTTGTACCAGGTGGCTATAAATAGTGAATATGTTTAAGTAAAAAATACCATCTGAGTGAATAATAAATAATACTGTAAATTACTATGTGGACTAGTCAATAGCTCTACAATTCCCTTGCTGATTCTTTATCACCTCCTTTTTTTAAAAATTAATTTTAATGGGATGACATTAATAAATCAGGGTACATATGTTCAAAGAAAACATCTCCAGGTTATATTATCATTCAATTATGTTGTATATGTATCACCCAAAGTCAAATTGTCCTCTGTCACCTTCTATCAGGTTTTCTTTGTGCCCCTCGGCTCCCCACTATCCCACCTTCTCCTCCCTCTCCCCAACCCTGTAACAACCACACTCTTGTCGATGTCTCATAGTCTCACTTTTATGTCTCACCTATGCATGAAATCATGCTGTTCTCAGTTTTTTTCTGTTTTACTTATTTCACTCCTTATAATGTTATCAAGGTCTATCCATTGTGTTGTAAATGATCCGATGTCATCGTTTCTTATGGCTGAGTAGTATTCCATAGTATATATGTACCAAAGCTTTTTAATCCACTCTTCCTCTGTCAGACACTTGGGCTGTTTCCAGATATTCGCTATTGTAAACAATGCTGCCACGAACATGGGGCCACATTTCTCCTTTTCGAACAGTGATATGGTGTTCTTAGGGTATATTGCTAAAAGTAGGATAGCTGGGTCAAAAGGCAGTTCGATTTTTAATTTTTTGAGGAATCTCCATACTGTTTTGTATAGTGGCTGCACAAGTCTGCATTCCCACCAGCAGTGCAGGAGGGTTCCCTTTTCTCCACATCCTCGCCAGCACTTGTTCTATGTTGTTTTGCTGATGAGCACCATTCTGGCTGGTATGAGGTGATATCTCATTGTGGTTTTAATTTGCATTTCTCTAATGATTAGTGATGTTGAGCATTTTTTCATATGCCTATTGGCCATCTGTATGTCCTCTTTGGAGAAATGTCTATTCATTTCTTTTGCCCATTTTTTGATTGGATTGTTTGCCTTCCTGGTGTTGCGTTTTATAAGTTCTTTATAAATTTTGGTTATTAACCCCTTATTAGACATGTTGTCGAATATGTTCTCCCATTGTGTGGTTTGTTTTTTTATTCTGTTCTTATTGTCTTTAGCTGTGCAAAAACTTTTTAGTTTGATATAGTCCCATTTGTTTATCTTGCCTTTTCTTTCATTTCCCCGTGGAGATAAATTGGCAAATATATTGCTGCTACAGATGTCGGAGAGCTTGCTGCCTATGTATTCTTCTAAGATGCTTATGGTTTCATGGCTTACATTTAAGTCTTTTATCCATTTTGAGTTTGTTTTTGTGTATGCTGTAAGTTGATGGTCTAGTTTCATATTTTTTGCAGGTAGATGTCTAATTTTCCCAACACCATTTTTTAAAGAGGCTGTCTGTACTCCATTGTATGTTCTTTCCTCCTTTGTCAAATATCAGTTGTCCATAAAGCTGTGGGTTTATTTCTGGGTTCTCTGTTCTGTTTTATTGATCTATATACTTGTTCTTATGACAGTACCAGGCTGTCTTGAGTTTAATGGCCTTGTAGTAAACCTTGATATCCGGAAGAGTGATACCTTCTGCTTTATTTTTTCTTTTTAAGATTGCTGAGGCTATTCGTCTTCTTTTTTGGTTCCATGTAAATTTTTGGAATACGTGTTCTATATCTTTGAAGTATGTCATTGGAATTTTAATTGGTATTGCATTTAATTTATAAATAGCTATGGGTAATATAGAACCTTTAATGATGTTTATTCTTCCTAGCCATGAGCACGGTATATGCTTCCACTTCTTTGTATCTTCCTTGATTTCTTTTATCAATGTTTTATAATTTTCTGAGTACAAGTTCTTAACCTCCTTAGTTAAATTTACTCCTAGGTACTTTATTATTTTGGTTGCAATAGTGAAGAGGATTGTTTCCTTAATTTCTTTTGCTGACAGTTCATTGTTGGTATATAAAAATGCCTCTAATTTCTGAGTATTAATTTTATATCCTGCCACTTTGCTGAATTCATTTTTCAGGTCCAGTAGTTTTTTGACTGAGACTTTAGGGTTTTCTATATACAATATCATATCATCAACAAATAATGACAGTTTTACTTCTTCTTTTCCAATTTGGATGCCTTGTATTTCTTCTTCTTGTCTGACTGCTATAGCTAGGACTTCCAGAACTATGTTGAATAAGAGTGGTGAAAGGGGCACCTTTGCCTGGTTCCGATCTTAAGGGGATTGCTTTTAATTTTTGCCCATTTAGTATGATATTTGCTGTGGGTTTATCATAGATGACCTTTATCATGTTAAGGAATGTTGCCTGTATTCCCACTTTACTGAGAGTTTTGAGCATGAATGGGTGCTGAATTTTATCAAATGCCTTTTCTGCATCTATTGAAATTATCATGTGATTTTTGTCCTTCCTTTTGTTTATGTGATGAATCACATTGACTGATTTGCGAATACTGAACCAGGCTTGCCTCTCCAGAATAAATCCCACTTGATCGTGGTGTATGATTTTTTTCATATATTGCTGAAACCGGTTGGCTAATATTTTGTTGAGAATTTTAGTATCAAAATTCATCAGGGATATTGGCCTATAATTTTCTTTCTTTGTGTTGTCCTTGCCCAGTTTTGGGATCAGAATTATGCTTGCCTCATAAAAGGAATTTGGAAGTCTTCCTTCCTCTTGAATTTCTGAAATAGCTTGAGGAGTATAAGAGTTAGTTCTTCTTTGAATTTCTTGTAGAATTCATTTGTGAAGACATCAGGCCCAAAAGTTTTTTTTGGGGGGGTAGTTTTTTTGATAACTGTTTCGATCTCCTTTTTTATAATTGGTCTGTTTAGGTGTTCTGATACTTTCAGATTGATTTTTGGAAGATTATATGATTCAAGAAATTTGTCCATTTCACCTAGGTTTCCTAATTTTTTGGCATAGAGTTCTTCATAGTATTTTCTTACAATGCTTTGTATCTCTGTTGTATTAATTGTAATTTCTCCACTGTCCTTTCTAATTTTATCTATTTGAGACCTCTCTCTTTTTTTCTCGGTGAGTCTAGTTAAGGGTTCATCAATCTTGTTTACCTTTTCGAAGAACCAGCTTCTGGTTTCATTGATCCTCTGTATTGTTTCCTTAGCCTCTATGCCATGTATTTCTGCTCTGATCTTTATTATTTTCTTCCTTCTACTGGTCCTGGGCTTTATTTGCTTTGTTTTTCTAGTTCTTTTAGATGCAGGGTCAGATTGCTTATTTGAGCTTTTTCTAGCTTTTTATTGTATGCCAGAAGTACAATGAACTTCCCTCTCAGTACTGCTTTTGCTGTGTCCCATAAATTTTGAGTTGATGTATGCTCTTTTTCATTTGTTTCTAGAAACTGTTTTATTTCTTATTTGATCTCATTGCTAATCCATTCACTATTTAATAACATGCTATTTAGTTTCCAAGTGTTTGAGTATTTTTCAGTTTTTCTTTTGTCGTTAATTTCTAGTTTCATGGCATTGCGATCAGAGAAAATGCTTGATATAATTTCAATCTTCTTAAATTTACTGAGACCATTTTTGTTTCCTAACATGTGGTATATCTTAGAAAATGTACCATGAGCGCTTGAGAAGAATGTATATTCTACTGCTTTAGGTTGAAAAGTTCTGAAGATATCTATTAAATCGAGTTGATCTTGTGTATCTTTTAAGGCTGCTATTTCTTTATTAATTTTCATTCTTGAGGATCTATCCAGTGATGTTAGTGGGGTATTGAAATCCGCTACTATAAAGTATTGCTGTTAATCTCGCCCTTTACATCCATCAAAGTCTGCTTTATATATGTCGGGGCTATATTTGGTGCGTACATATTTATAATAGTTATATCTTCCTGTTGAATTGTTCCCTTTATCATTATGTATTGTCCTTCTTTATCTCTTACTAGAGCCTTTGTTTTAAAGTCCATTTTGTCAGATATAAGTATTGCTACCCCGGCTTTCTTTTCATTTCCATTTGCATGAAATACTTTTTTCCATCCTTTTACCTTTAGTCTATGTGCATTTTTTGTTTTAAGTTGTGTCTCTTGTAGACAGCATATGTATGGGTCCTGTTTCTTTATCCACGCAGCTACCCTATGTCTTTTGATTGGATCATTTAATCCATTTACATTTAAGGTTATTATTGATATGTAGTTGTTTATTGCCATTTTATTCTTTAAAACTGTATTCTTCTTTTGCTATATTTTTTCCTCCCCCTGAACTTTTCACAACAGGACCCTTAGTATCTCTTGCAGAATTGGTTTGGTTTTAATGAATTCCTTGAGGATTTTTTTGTCTGGGAAGCTCTTTATTTCTTCTTCAATTTCAAACGTTAGCCTTGCTGGATAGAGTAGTCTTGGTTGTAGTTTCTTGTTGCATTACTTTGAATATATCTTGCCATTCCCTTCTGGCCTCAAGTGTTTCTATTGAGAAGTCGGTTATCATTATTATGGGGGCTCTTTTGTATGTGATAGCCTTTCTTTCTCTAGCAGCTTTTAAAATTTTTTCTGTGTCCTTTGGCTTTGGTATTTTAACTATGATATGTGTTGGTGTAGATTACTTTGGTTTGATCTTTAATGGAGTTCTGTGTGCTTCTTGAACGTGTGAAATGTTTTCCAGCCTTAATTTAGGGAAGTTTTCAGCTATGATTTGATTGAACAAAGTTTGTATTTCTTGTTCTACTGTCTTTTCTTCTGGAACCCCTAATGAGAATGTTATTTCTCTTTAGGTTGTCACAGAGCTCCCTTAGAGTTTACTCACATTTTTTGAATCTCTTTTCTTTTTTCTGCTCTTCTTCTATGCCTTTGTTTATTGTGTCTTCTAACCCACTGATTCGATCCTCAGCATCATCCATTCTGCTTTTAATTTCTTCCATTGTGGTGTTTAGTTCTGATACTGTATTAGTCATTTCTGTCTGATTCTTTTTTATTATTTCAATTTCATTTTTTATACTTGTTATCTCTTTATTTAGGTGTTTATAATGACTATCCATTGTTGCTCTAATATCTTTGAACATTCTAACTATTATTATTTTAAATTCTGCTTCTGGTAATTTGTTTATATCTGTTTCAGTCAGGTCTTTCTCTGGGATTTCTCTTGATTCATTTGGGTTGCATTTCTCTGCCTGCCCATTTTGTCTGTGTATAAGAAAGTTGTGGCCACTGGAGTCCAATGGGTGTTGCCTTTTTGTTCTTTAAGTGTGGTCTCTCTGCAGGCCCGCCACCCCCTCTTCCGCTGCCTAGGGTGGTTGGGTATGAGTATTGCCAGTGCTGGCCTACTGTGGCTGTTGCTGTGATTTCCACCTATCCTCCACGGAGGGGCTGTGTTCTGGTGCCTGGCTTTACAAGCCTCAACCTGCCTGGGCCTTCCCCTCACCCCCACTGGTTGGGTTGCGCACTGCACTGAAGCCACAAGCCTCAGCACCAAGGGTAGAGGTGAGCACCTTTGCTCAGCTGCAGACCCAGCCTGTTCCTGGGCTTCCACCCAGCTCCTGCATTCAGAGCCTGCTCGCCACAGTTTCTCGGGTTGGATGGGGCTGCAGACGTGCACTCAGCTGTGAGCTTCTGCCCATCCGGAGCTTTAGCTCCACCCCCGAGACCAGGGCCCGCCTGCACAGGATTGTAAACTGGTTTATCTCTCCTGGCGGGGCTGCTGGCGTGCACTCAGCTGCGAGCCTCTGCTCATCCAGGGCTCTAGCCCTGCCCCTGCGTTCAGTGCCAAGTCACGCACGCAGGATGGCAAACCACTGTTTCTCTGGCCCGGCGGGATTGCTGGCGTGCGCTCAGCTCCACCGCGAGCCTCCTCCTGTTCCTGTTCCTAGGCTTACCCCTGCAGTCAGGGACGGCTTGCGCAGGGTCCAGGGTTGCAGTGCAGATCTCTGCCCATTTCTGGCCTCCTGCTTTTCCTCTGCAGCTAGGGCTACAGGCGGGCCCACAGCAGCCGGACCGCTTTCGCACGTCCTTTCCACTCCTGCTGGGCTAGACCGTGCTCACACTGGCTGGGCCTCTGCCCCGGCCGACAGAACTATGTTTCAATGACTCGCCGCCACCATCCCTCCAGCAAGCCCTCATCAGTGTGGGTGGGTGTACTGCAGCTCAGACCCTAACACTCCATACTGTAGTCCTGGAAGCTCCCTCCCTCTAAGCAGCTCTGCTCTAAGTGTCGCAGGAGAGCTTGTTTGGCTGGTGTCCTGTCTCCCTTTGCTGGTATTGCTAGTTCCAGGGGAAATATTCATTTTTGATTAGGGAAATGACTTAGCCCAGGGGTTAGGGTGGCTGTCCCTCAGATTGTTTCTCCCTGTTCCTTCCCATTCACACTCTCTTCCCGCAGCTCTGGTCCTCTCCTCTGTCCCCGTTCTTCGGATCCCTGGGTAAGTGGTTGTGAGAGAGGTTTTCTGTGCTGTTCCTTTAAAAAGAATCTTGGGTCTGAGAAAACTGTCTCTTTCTCACAAACAGTATCCTTACTTGTTTCACAGCTCAATACTGTCCAAAAGCCTGTTTTAGGCTCTGGGACTGCAGGTGGGGGCTTTGTTCCCTCTCCACCAAACTCTCCTCCCGCCACGTGGGTCTCTCTGGGCTGCTGTACGCTCCAAGGAGCTGTGCAGCCCTCTTCGCGTTTTTGCTTTTCCTACCAGTCTCAATGTGGCTTCTGCAGTGTTCCTTAGTTGAAGTTCACTTAGTTTAGTTCAAAGTTGGTTTATCCAGATGATGGTTCTTAAAATTAAGTTATAATCCACTTTGGTTCTGGCAGTTGGAAGTTGGTACGTCCTCCTACTCCATTGCCATCTTGCCTTCCTCATCTCCTTTCTTAACTAGAAATAATTATGCACAAAAGCATAATCCTCTCACTTAAAAAAAAACCACATTAAATAATTTTAGCAAATACTGAATTTAATAATAATTAATAAACTGCTAGGAAAGCAATAAAAAAGTAAAAAATGTCTAATGGTATGGTTATAGTTTTAAAACTAGTTATATTTTTATTATATCTAAAAATTTGCTGGCAAAACACTATAATAAATCAATTTTAAACCCACGCACACAACTGCACACACACAGAGACACTTAGTTTTAGTCTTATTTCAGACGTTTTTTTTTCTAAAATAGAATCATGTGTGGGTTTTTTTTAACTTTTTAAAAAATTTCTTCTTATTTTATTCATTTTAGAGAGGAGACACAGAAAGAGAGAGAGAGAGAGAGAGAGAGAGAGAGAGAGAAAGAGAGAAAGAGAAAAAGAGGGGAGGAGCTGGAAGCATCAACTCCCATATGTGCCTTGACCAGACCAGTGCAGGGTTTTGAACTGGCAACCTCAGTGTTCCCAGGTCGACACTTTTATCCACTGCGCCACCACAGGTCAGGCCAGAATCGTGTGTTTTTTAAAGGGCATGGTTTATCTCATTTTATTAACTGCTTATAAATTCTAGAATGAAGTGGAATTATGAATTGTATCATCTCTGACTTCACAGGTTAGGCAATTACAAACGCATTCATAACATTTCAGCATTACAGAATAAATACATTCTCAAGTTGCTGCACTTATCTATAAAAATATAAACTCATGCAGAAGAATAATTCCTAAACAAAATTATGAAGTCATATCTGTTTAAGATCTTTGTAATTAGTAACAGGATTAGGAAAATGACTGCCAAGCCTAATATTTTGTAAAAATAGAAGTCAATTTAACACAAAATTAGAAGTTTCTTCCTAAATTCTTTTTTCTTTTTCTTTTCAAAAGCATCAAAATGGAGTTTATATTAGAGAATTGAGTTTTACAGTACATTTAGACAAATGTAACATCATAAGTGTCAGTTAAATAGATGTGAAAGATATATGGAATTTGTCTGACTTGTTAAACTGACCATTTTGAAAATTAGAGATCTTTCCTTTCTAATATAGGACTTGTAAAATTTTTAGAAATTCTAAATTATTCAAATGAGCTTACATGCAATGAATTCTGATTTAGATTAAATAGAGAAGCAGCTCAGTTTTTAGAACTGTGTAGATTATTCTAAGATTTTGACTTCATTTTGCAAATCTATGTCAAAATAGCTCTGAAGCTCACATTCTATGCGAGTGGGTGTACAATGTTATCAAATATGATTTGACATTAATGATAAAAATATTGTGTACATAAAGATTCATTTGTGATTGTTGTGCACTAATTGCTTTGTGTATTACTTCATTCCATTTTCATAAAATATATGTTGTAAGTACTGTTATATTTTCCTTTTTCAAAATGAGATAAGTAAGTCACAGAGAAGTAGGTGTCATGACTGGTTATTTAGCTGATAGGTATGACACTTTCTTTACCCTCCTGTGTTTCTGCTCTAACCTAAGTCATAATATATACATTCTGTCTTCCAAGACACCTGCACTCTTCTGGTTGACCTCTTACCCCTTTGATGCTTGCTTCACTGACTCCTTTAAAGATTTTTGTTCTGCTTTTCTGAGAAATGTCGGTGTTGTCTAGTGTTTTATTTTTTTAGTACACATTTTCCTTGGGCACTTACACCATCTCCAGTTTCAGACTGCAACTAGATACCAACATTAAAAGCTTGATGTGTGCAAACTTGATCCAAGAAGTTTATGTACATTTGGTTAATTATATTTTCATGACCCTGCTTTTATGTATAAACACAGTAGAACACAGAAACTCCTGTGTGACTCCTCTCTCTTTTATTAAACTTCATTATTTAATATTAATGCATTCATTCATTCCTTTTTATAAAGTCCCCACATTTATTTACATATGAAATGTGCTTAATACGGTCATGATGAATATAGTACATAACACTTGAGAGAAACCAAATGTTGAGTACAGTATGTCACTCAAGTATCCACATCAACACAATAAATACCGGTATTTTTTATAAATTTTAGGTACTTTTATATGAAGAATTTTTCAGACAATGGAGATATAATTTTGGGCACAAGTAAGTGCTGCCTTCATGAGGCTTATATTATTTTTGAAGGATTGGGATTGAGATAACAGTGAATCTTTAAAGAGATAAATAATGTGCTTTCTACTAAAGATGAGTATTTCACAAAAGCTTAAATAGATAAGTGGATCAAGAGTAAAAGGAGGTAGCATTTTATCTAAAATATACTTTGAGCCTGACCAGATGGTGGTGCAGTGGATAGAGCATCGGACTGGGATGTGGAAGACCCAGGTTTGAGACCCCGAGCTCGCCAGCTTGAACACGGGGTTGCTCGGTCTGCTGAAGGCCCGCCATCAAGGCACATGTGAGAAAGCAATCAATGAACAAGTATGGTGTCGCAACAGCAACAAAAAACTAATGATTGATGCTTCTCATCTCTCTCTGTTCCTATCTGTCTGTCTCTATCTATCCTTCTCTCTGACTCTCTCTCTCTGTCCCTGTTAAAAATAAATAAATAAAATATAAATAAAATATATTTTGAGTGAAAATTTTCAGTTCCATGAGCTGTCTTGGCTGTAAATTACCCTTGAGTCTGTCAGGAATAATGGGAGTCTTCTCTGAGAACAGATATTTGGTCAGACTTATAAATGATAAAATTTATGAAAAATTGGAGAAAGAGCATACAGGCAATGGGAAAAGCAAGTTCAAAGATCCTAATGTGTCCAAAGAGTAAGTTCAAGGGTCCCAAGTTGTCATATCTCATTGTTCCACTTTTCTGTTTTAATTACTGTAAGATTTGATATCTGAAATAGTTTTTTCTTTACTGTCAATGTTGTTATCCAGAACTCTAGGCTCTGATCTTTCTTTCTTTAAATCTAAATACTAGTCACAATGTAGCCAAAGTTTGTGATTTATCTAACACCCATATATAATTATGTTATAGAAGATTATCCAAGACCACAGGTCAGGCAAGAGGAGTCTTATGACCAAGTATTCATAGAAGTTACATGGAAACTGGTAAGAAGAGCAGAGACAGGAAAAGGGCTAGCCCAACCCCCATGGGCAATGGCAGAAGTTCCAGAGAGATAACTTAGCTACAGGTGTGTTCACCCTAAGAAGTGAGAAGTGTGAGCTTTAAACCCAAAGCCAAACCCCCTAGCCAAGAGCACCATACCTGGGAGGAAGTGGCCACATAGCTTTTGGCTGTGAAAAGCAGCAAGGTTTGTCTACAAAAACGAGACAGGAATCTGCAGACTCAGACCATCTCTTAAAGGGCCGGTGCACAAAATCTCATTCACAGCGGCTTACCCTGGTCTCCTGTGGAAAGACAGTAGAGCAGACCTGTGTGAAGAGACTCTTGGATTTGTGGTCCTGGGGAGAGGCATAGTGGACAGCGACCAGGATCCCTGTGCTGAGTCATTCTCCAATACCGTAGTCACCATATTTCCTGGGTAGAGCAGTCCCCTCCGTGGCACATCAGCCTGGGGAAAGCAGTTGCCTCATCCTCTGGACTCTCTTTAATACCACCTTGTAGAGATTAAGCCCTGCTGAGGAGCCAGCTGTCTTGGCAAAGGAGTAGAGGTACACACAGATTTGTGATGACAGAGACTCAGCTGTCAGGCTTTGAGTTAGAGTTTATTTTCCCCACTTTCTTGTGCTTACTGATGCTTTCTCCTCATGAGAGATTCAGTAGAACACCCTCATGGCTGCCAGCAGAATCACCCTCCAGGCTTCAAAATACCACCCTTCCAATGCCTAGTGGCCCTGTCCTATTGAGGTCAGGGCAAAATCTGAGGTCTGTGCCTCTGGGTAGGGGCCACACCCACCACCTTCCCCAAAGTCTGACCAGTACTTCCCCATCAGGGGAAATTCACGAGCCCCATTCTTCTGATTCTGCCAGATGCCCTTTTAGTGATGAAGCCAAAAGGCAGCCAGCAAGCAGAGATAGGTGGAAGAGGAGTTCAGGGTATCTTGGGACTTTTGATGACCTGCCCCCAGGTCTGGTGCTAGAAAAAGCTGAACTCATTGTTTAGCTTGATAATTTCTGTATGTATTTAAGCCCAACAGAGGCAGCCACAAACTGTTGATTGTAGCTCCAAACAAGTTGCTGAGGGCCACATACAGGCTACATGTTACATTGGCCTGCACCACGTTCTCTTCCAAGAGTACCAAAGCTAACACAACCAGTGGCACCAGCTTCAAACAACATAAGAACAGGATCCGATTTGTGTCACAAGCAGCACATCCAAAGAACGATCTCTTTAGGCACAAACTCCAACTGTGGCCAGTTTCGTTTCCTGTAGTCAGTGCCTGCGTAACAGCTCACGTGCTTTGGCTGAGGTGTAGAGCCTCCCAGTCAACCAGATTGAGGGTTGATCCCTAGCACAATGGGCCAATTGCAATCAAAACTCAATTACAACAGGAAGGCCCATATAGCCCACATAAGTGACATTCATGAAGCACCAAGCTCAGGCAATCAGGGAGTCTATACCACCACCAAAAATCTATGGGTCACAACAAAAGCAGTTTTAAATGATAAATTCATAGCATTACAGTTTTACCTCAAGAAAAAAGAAAAATCTTAACTGAACAATCTAACTTTATACTTAAAGGAATTTGAAAAAGAAACACAAAGCCCAGAGTAAATAGAAGAAAGAAAATAATAAAGATCAGAGCAGAAATAAATCAAATAGAGTCTAAAAAATCAATACAAAAGATCAATGAAACGAAGAGCTAGTTCTTTGGAAAGATAAACAAGAATACAAATCTTTAACCAGATATTAAAAAAGATAAGACCCAAATACTGCTCACAAAAATTAGTGTATAATTCAAAATTAATATAAAAGTATAAGAAAGGATTTGATTTTTTTTATTAAAAAAGAACATCAGAAAAACAAGTCAAAGAAAGTTTGATTATACAAATTAGATGCAAAACCAACTTTATTTCATTGATGAAAATGCACTATACAAAAGTTAATGTGTTGATAATTTCAATAGATGCAGAAAAGGCATTTGATAAAATCCAGCACCCATCCATGCTCAAAACTCTCAGTAAAGTGAGAATACAGGGAACATTCCTTAACATGATGAAGGCCATCTACGACAAACCCACAGCAAACATCATACTAAATGGACAAAAATTAAAAACAGTTCCCTTAAGATCAGTAACCAGGCAGGGGTGCCCACTTTCACCACTTTTATTCAACATAGTTCTGGAAGTCCTAGCTACAGCAATCAGACAAGAAGAAGAAATAAAAGGCATTTAAATTGGAAAAGAAGAAGTAAAACTGTCATTATTTGATATTGTATATAGAAAACAGATGATATGATATTGTATATAGAAAACCCTAAAGTCTCAGTCAAAAAAACTACTGGACCTGATAAATGAATTCAGCAAGGTGGCAGAATATAAAATTAATACTCAGAAATTAGAGGCATTTCTATATACCAACAATGAACTGTCAGCAAAAGAAATTAAGGAAACAATCGCCTTCACTATTGCAGCCAAAAAAATAAAGTACCTAGGAGTAAATTTAACCATGGAGGTTAAGGACTTGTACTCGGAAAATTATAAAACATTGATAAAAGAAATCAAGGAAGATACAAAGAAGTGGAAGCATATACCGTGCTCATGACTAGGAAGAATAAACATCATTAAAATGTCTATATTACCCAAAGCAATTTATAAATTCATTGCAATACCAATTAAAATACCAATGACATACTTCAAAGATATAGAAAACATATTCCAAAAATTTATATGGAACCAAAAAAGAAGACGAATAGCCTCAGCAATCTTAAAAAGAAAAAATAAAGCAGGATGTATCATTCTTCCGGATATTAAGATTTACTACAAGGCCATTATACTCAAGACAGCTTGGTACTGGCATAAGAACAGACACATAGATGAATGGAACAGAACAGAGAACCCAGAAATAAACCCACAGCTTTATGGACAACTGATATTTGACAAAGGAGGTAAGAACATACAATGGAGTAAAGACAGCCTCTTTAACAAATGGTGTTTGGAAAATTGGACATCTACCTGCAAGAAAGTGAAACTAAATCATCAACTTACACCATTCACAAAAACAAACTCAAAATGGATAAAAGATTTAAACGTAAGCCGTGAAACCATAAGCATCTTAGAAGAAAACATAGGCAGCAATCTCTCCAACATCTGTAGCAGCAATATATTTGCCGATTTATCTCCATGGGGAAATGAAAGAAAACGCAAGATAAACAAATGGGACTATATCAAACTAAAAAGTTTTTGCACAGCTAAAGACAATAAAAACAGAATGAAAAGACAAACCACACAATGGGAGAACATTCGACAGCACGTCTGAAAAGGGGTTAATAACCAAAATTTATAAAGAACTTATAAAACCCAACAGCTGGAAGACAAACAATCCAATCAAAAAATGGGCAAAAGAAATGAATAGAATTTTCTCCAAAGAGGACATACAGATGGCCAATAGGCATATGAAAAAATGCTCAACATCACTAATCATTAGAGAAATGCAAATTAAAACCACAATGAGATATCACTTCACACCAGTCAGAATGGCACTCATCAGCAAAACAACACAGAATAAGTGCTGGCGAGGATGTGGAGAAAAGGGAACCCTTCTGCACTGCTGGTGGGAATGCAGACTGGTGCAGCCACTGTGGAAAACCGTTTGGAGATTCCTCAAAATATTAAAAGTCGAACTGCCTTTGACCCAGCTATTCCACTTATAGGAATATACCCTAAGAACACCATAGCACTGTTCGAAAAGAAGAAATGCGCCCCCATGTTTGTGGCAGCATTGTTTACAATAGGAAAGATCTGGAAACAGCCCAAGTGTTCGTCAGAGGACGAGTGGATTAAAAAGCTTTGGTATATATATATACTATGGAATACTACTCAGCCATAAGAAATGATGACATTGGTGCTTTTGTAACAACATGAATGGACCTTGATAACATTATACGGAGTGAAATAAGTAAATCAGGAAAAGAAAACTGAAAACAGCATGATTTCATACATAGGTGGGACATAAAAGTGAGACTATGAGACATGGATAAGAGAGTGGTGGTTACAGGGTGGGAGAAGGTAGGGGATGGTGGGATAGGGAGGAGGGGAGGGGCACAGGGAAAACCAGATAGAAGGTGACAGAGGACAATTTGACTTTGGGTGACGGGTATGCAACACAATTGAATGATAAGATAACCTGAGATGTTTTCATTGTACATGTGTACCCTGATTTATTGGTGTCACCCCATTAAAATTAATAATAATAATAATAATAAAAAGTCAATGTGTGACACTTTCTTCCAGTTTGACATGCTTCTGTTCATCCCCACCAATACGTTACTTGCTAGTCAATCACAATAATTGAGTTTGCATCTCATTTGTATAATCATTTGACTTGTCATTTGCTTTTCTGATATTTTTGTTTAATTAAAAAATCCCATGCTTTTTTTTATTGCTTCATATTCATTTTGAACTATCCTCTAATTTTTGTGAGCAGTAAATATATGTAAAAATATATCAGAGATGAAAGACCAGAAGTAACAACTGACACCAAAGATATACAACTTATTGTAAGAAAATATTGCAAACGACTATAGGCCAAGAAGTTGAACAATCTAGATGAAATGAATAAATTATTAGAAACATACAATCTTCCAAAACTAAATCAAGATAAATAAAAGAATCTGACACAGAGTACAGCTAATGAAATTGAAGCAGTAATTAAAGTCCCACCAAATAAATGTTCTCAACCAAATAGATTCACAGGTGAATTTTACCAAACATTTAAAGAATTGATACCTATTTTCTCAAACAATTCCAAAAAAATCAAGGGAAGTAATGACTTCCAAGCTTATTTTTTGATTCCACCATTATCCTAATTCCAAAACCAGATAGAGGCACTTCAAAGAAAGAAAATTATGCGCCAATATTACTGATGAACACAGATGCTAAAATCCTCACCTAAATATTAGTAAACTGGATTCAGCATTACAATAGAAAAATCATACTCCACGAGGAAGTGGTATTTATTCTGTGAATACAAGGTTGGTATAACATCTGCAAATCAATAAACATGATACACATGTAAATACATAAAGGATAAAAATGACAATATATCAATAGATGCAGAAAAAATATTTGATAAAATGCAGCATGGATTTATGTTCAAAATTTTCAACCAAAGTGGGAATAGAGCAAATATATCTCAAAATAACAGCTGTATATGACAAACTCATAGCCAATGTCATACTCAATGGCAAAAGCTACAAGCATTTCCATTAAGATTAGAAACAAGAAGGGATGTCTGTTATCACCACACTTATCCAATACAGTATGTGACACAGCAAACAATAAAAAGAAAGGAAAGGCATCCAAATTGGAAAGGAAGAAATAAAACTGTCATTATTTGCGGGTGACATGATAATGTGTATAGAGAATCTTAAAAATTCCTCCAGAAAGCTACTAGAACTGATAAGTAAAATCAATAAAGTAGCAGAATACTCAGTTGCATTTTTTACACCAAGAATGATGTATGAGAAAAGAAAACTAAGAAAACAATCCTATTCACAATTTTTTCAGAAAGAAAAATAATACTTAGTAGTAAATTTAACCAAGAATGTAAAAGACCTGTATTCATAACATTATAAGATACTGAAGAAAGAAATTGAAGAATAGCCTGACCTGGTGGTGGTGCAGTAAATAGAGCATGAAACTGGGATGCAGAGAAACCAGGTTTGAAACCCAGAGGTCGTGGGCTTGAGTGCTGGCTCATCCAGCTTGAGCACAGGCTTACCAGCTTAAGTGCATGGTCAGTGGCTTTAGTGCAGGATCATAAACATGACCCTATGGTCACTAGCTTGAGCAGGGGATCACTCATTCTGCTATAGCTCTCCAGTCAAGGCACATATGAGAAAGTAATCAATGAGCAACTAAGTTCCCACAATGAAGAATTGATGCTTCTCTTCTCTCTCTCTTCCTGTCTGTCTGTCCATATCTGTCCCTCTCTCTGTCTTTCTCTGTCTGTCACAGACACACAAAAAGTAAGAAGTTGTAGAAGATACAAACTAGTGGAAGCATATACTGAGTTCATGGATAGAAACAATTAAATTATTAAAATGTTCATATTACCAAAAGCAATCAATAAATTCAATACAATTCTTATCAAGATATCAGTGGTGTATTTTACAGAACTAGAAAAAATATTCCAAAAATTTATATGGAACCATAAAATACCTTGAAAAACCACAGCAATCTTGAGAATAAAGAAAAGAGTTGGAAAAATCACACTATGTGATACCAAAGTATAGGACAAGGCAATAATAATCAAAACAGCATGGTACTGTTTTAGCAAAAAAAACCAAAAAACAAAAAAAAGAAAAACAAAAACGGACAAATATGTTAGAGGAACAGAATAGAAAGCCCAGAAATTAACCAACACATTTATAGTCAATTAATATTTGAAAAAGGAGGCAAGAGCATACAATGAGATAATCTATTCAATAAGTGCGGTTGAAAAAACTGAACAGATCGCTTCTCGGCCTCTTGGCTAAGATCAAGTGTGAAAAAAACTGAACAGATATATGCAAAAAAATGAACCCAGACCAGCTTCTTACACCATACACCATATTAAACTCAGAATGGATGAAAGAGATGAACATTAGTCTCAAAATCATAAAAAATACTAGACGAAAAGCTAGGCAGTAAAATCTTGAACATTTCTCATAACAATTTTTTAAATGTATTTCCTCAAACTAGGGAAACAAAAGAAAAGATAAACAAGTAAGACTACATCAAACTAAAAAGTTTTTGCACAGCAAAGGAAACCATCAACAAAATGAAAGGATAGCCCACTAAAGAGGTGAACATATTCACCGATATTCAAAATTTTTAAAGAATTTATAAAAATGAACTCTAAAAATGCAGAGTTCAATTAAAACAATGAACAAAGGTCCTAAGTAGATACTTTTTTAAAGATGACATACAGATAGCCAATAGACATATGAAAAAAATGCTTAACATCACTAACAAGAGAAATGCAAATTAAAAACACAATGAAGTATTACCTCACATCTGTCAGAATGGCTATCATCAATAAATCAAGTGTTGGCAAAGATGGCAAGGAAAGAGAACCCTGTGCACTGTTTGTGGGACTGCAGATTGGTACAGCCACTCTAAAAAGCAGTATGAATTTACCTCAAAAAGTTAAAAATGGAACTGGTTTTTGACCAGCGATCCCACTTTAGGGAATATATTCTAAGAATCCCAAAACACTAATTCAGAAGAATATATGCACCTCTATGTTCATTACAACATTATTTACAACAGCCAAAATCTGGAAACAGCCCAATGCCCATCACTAGATGAGTGGATAAGAAAGCAGGTACATTTACACAATCTAATACTAAGTGCCCATAAAAAGGAAGGAAATTTTAATATTTGATTTTATTTTTAATTAAGTTAGAGCAGGGGAGACAGAAACAGACTCCCACATGCACCCTGACCAAGATTTACCCAGCAAGCTCCTTATGGAGCAAAGCTCTGCCCTTTTGGGGGAATTACTACATTGCAGGGCAACTGAACCAAGGTTCTAGAGCCATCATCAGCACCCGGGGCCAACTTGCTGGAATCATTCAATCCATGGATGTAGGAGGGGGAGAGAGAAAGTGAGAGAAGGGGGAGGGGGAGGGATGAAGAAGCAGATGGTCACTTCTGTGTTCCCTGACTGGGAATCAAACCTGGGACATCCACATGCCTGGCTGATTAATGTTCTACCACTAAGCCAACCAGCCAGGGCAGGAAATTTTAACTTTTGCGATAGCATAGATAGACAGGGCTACATGATATAAGCCAGTCAGAGAAAGACAAATACCATATGATTTTATTCATATATGGAATTTTAATTATGATGTGTCTTGGTGTAGGTTTCTTTGGGTATCTCTTTAATGGAGATCTCTGTGCTTATTGAACTTGTGAGACCCTTCCTTGCATCAATTTAGGGAAGTTTTCAGCTATGATTTGATTGAGTAAAGTTTCATCCCTTGTTCTTTCTTTTCTTCAGGGATCCCTATTATGCAGATGTTATTTCTCTTCATGTTGTCACAGAGCTCTCTTAGAGTTTCCTCAGACTTTTTGAGTCTCTTTTCTTTTTTCTGCTCTGCTTCCATGCCTTTGTTCACCTTGTCTTCCAACTCACTGATTCAATCCTTAGCTTTGTCCATCCCTGCTTTTAATTCCTTCCATTGTGCTCTTCATTTCTGATATTGTATTTGTCATCTCTGACTGATTCTTTTTTAATATTTCAATGTCCTTTTTTATATTTGCTATCTCTTTATTTAGGTATTCATAATGACCATCCATTGTTGTTCTAAGATACCTAAGCATCATAACAATCATTATTCTAAACTCTGCATCTGGAAGTTTGGTTATTTCCATATCGCTCAGTTCATTTCCTGGAGGATTCTCTTGTGGTTTCATTTGGATTGCACTTCTCCGTCTTCTCATTATGTCTGTGTGTTTGGATGTGTTGTTTGTAGAGCTGGTTGAGTCTAGGCTTGGTGTTGTCTTCTTCCAATTTTCAGTTGTGTTACTTTTAGGTCTTTTTGGGTTGGCTTCAGCTGTTGTTTGTAATCCACTGTGGAATTTGGCTTTTCTAATAGAGCCCCTTTGAAGTCTTGATTTGTTTGTTTTCTTCTCCGTTTTTTAACTCGGTGGTAGTCTTGTTTACTGATCTCAACAGTAATATCCAGGAATGCAGTGGGTATAACCTGAGACTCTGAAGACCTGATCTGCCAGTTACTCTCTCTGGGGGCGGGGTACTTTCTCTGCCTTAGTAGGTGGAGGTGTATCTCAGATCTCCATGGAGACCTGAGTTACTGCCCCTCCTCCCTATTTCTTGTTTTCAGCTGTGTCTTTTTGTGCTGATTGGAGCTAGAGAGATATCTTGAGAAGGTTAACTCGGGACTACTTTAGTCTTGTGTTATGTGGAAAGATCAACACCTCCCCCAGCTATGGCCACCTCCAGCACCTTCCCCAGGTATGGCTGCTTCAAGCATAGGATTAGTTCGCTGCTCAGGTCCTCCCATGCATTCCTCTGTTGCCGGCTGTCTCTCTCTCCCCCTTTCCTTTTGGAAAACAAGCCACTCTTTCAACACACCTCATTCCCAGGTCCCCAGGCAAGTGGCTGTGAGTGATATTTTCTACTGTTTTCCTTAGATCGATAGCCTTTCTGGGCTCTCAGCCTTACCCACCCCCCTTTGTTCCTGTAAGCAAGGGAGGCTCACCACTCCTCAGTGCTCCCCATCAGGCTCAGTGTGGCTTCTTCTTTGCTCCTTGGACTTTGAGAGCAGTTCTTGTAGTCCACTGTTGGTTTTTCATGCTGGTTGTTTCTAAATTAATTTTTAATCCAGTTTGGTGGTGTGAGCTGGGAGTCTGTGCGTCTGCCTACTCCACTGCCATCTTGTGTCTCATCATATATGGAATTTAATGAACAAAATGAACTAACAAACAAATAAAGTCAGACTTATACATAGAGAGAAGGCTGACAGCTTCTGTGACACTGTGGTAATGCTGGGTGAGGTTGTTGGAATGATTGAGCAAAGACAAACAAAGGAAAAAGAAAAACTCATGGACACAGACAACAATGTGGTGAATGCCAGGAGAGGAGTGAAGTGGAGGAGGGCATAGTTGGGATTATTTGTGATGGATGAAGACCTTCCTTGGGGGTATAAAAAACAAAGATGTGTTGTAGAATAGGGTTTCTGAAACCTGTGTAATTATTTTTACCAGTGTCACACCAATCAATTCAATTAAAAATAATATAATCAAAGTGACTTGATTACTAAATGATGTAATGTTGGGTAGAGAGATTGAGAACACTGATGTATGACATGAAGTCTTTTCTATACTTAGATCTGATTTTCGGGAGAAGGTGGTACACCAACCTCTCTGTTTCTCTCATATAGTAACAATTAACTTTTAAAGTATTTTAGAGACCACTTTCAATACGTTTTTAAAAGTTTTTGGCATCTTTTTAACTGAAATATCAATGTTCAAAAAACTAGAATAAGCATAACTACTACACTTACAATTTGCCTCCTATTAGAAAATATTACATTTTTATTTATGTAATTGTCTTTAGCTATAAATCTTTAAATGCATGGTTTTTCCTTGTTCTTGATAATAAACAGGCAATGCTTTACTATACACAGTGGACACAAAAGTTATATAAATTGGATAAAAGAGAAGATGAGCCCTGTTAATTTTAGAAATAGATTGTTAAATATCAGCATGAAAATATTATTTCTAAGGATATATTCAAAATCTCACCATGGCTTCTTGAGTGAACTAGTGCCATTTAGAGGACCATCTACTTGTAGTCACTTCATAAACAAACGCTGGAGATCAACTGACTCATACTTTTCTTCTAAAATTGGCCGTTAAGGAGGCATAAACATTTTCTTCATATTTCTTTAAACCTCTAACATGCATGCATTGTCTTTTTTTCTAAGAAAAGATAATATATTCTAATTGATTTGAGATATTTTTCTTTTTATTTTGTAAACATTTTCCTAGGGGAAATGTTCATTGGCAAAGATAATGAATGCCTCTAGAAATGAGTGGTTCTTTAAATGTTGGAGATTTTTGTTGTCATTTTTTATTTGCATTAAGAATATTTTTATTATATTACTTTATCTTTATTAAGGGCAAATTATTTTTAACCTTTTTGGATGATCTGTGAATCATTTTGCTTTATTCACCTTTGGGTTAAGTAGTGCTTTTCAAAATATAATACAAAATAACTGTAGCCTGAGTGGTGATGGCACAGAGCATCAACCTTGAATGCTGAAATTGCAGGTTCTAAACCCTGAAGTTGCTGACTTCGTTGCGGTCTGGTTGGGATGAGCACAGGCTTGTCACTTTGATAGCAGGCTTACCGAGTTGAATGCGGGATTATAGACATGATCTCAAGGCTACTGGCTGGGGCCCCTAGATAATTGGCTTGAGCCCAAGGCCACTGGCTTGAGCAAGAGGTTACTGGCTCAGCTTGAACCCCACCAGTCAGGGCATATAGGAGAAGAAATCAATTGAACAATTTAAGTGAAGCTACTATAAGTCAATGCTTCTCATCTCTCTCTCCCCCTTTTTGTCTCTCACAAAAATCAATTTAAAAAAATACCTGTTTCTCAAGGACAATCTCATTTAGGAAATTTTAAATGTGTTTTCATATTACCTATTAGTTGTGTCTAGAAGACATGCAAAACAGAAAACTTTTTGGAAAAGGTTAAAAGGATTGGGAGCATTTTCCAAAAATACATCATAAAGAAAACGCCAATAAATAAGCCTATGATTTACTCCCACTGTTAACTTAGTTCACAGAGCTTTATATAACTGGTTATAGCCAAATGTCATTAAGTTTTGGGATAATGGATTTAGTCTTCTTCTGAATCCTTCACCTAAGTCATTCTAGAATAGCTAAAGCATGTATTTCCCATTGATCATCAACTTAACTGAAGGAAAATTCATTTCTACTACAGAAAAAAAAAATACCCAGTGAGTATGGAGTATAAGAGAATGCAGCATGTTCTGCTGTCATACAGTCAGTGTTTAGTAATTTTACTTTCTTTGGTTGTCTTTATGTTGTAATTGATATCAGATAAGGATTGGAATTGTCTCTTGAATCCCAAACATTTTTTTATGTTAATGAGGTTATACCAGTTTGGAGAAATTATTCCTAACATTGAGGATAGCCAAAAGCCCCTTTGCAAATCTGATCAAACCATAAACCCAGAAAAATGCAAATAAGCACAAGAACACCTATTTGCAAATAATTTCAGAGATAATAAACCCGGAAGCTTATTGTTGATTCCCTGGTATTCAGATTAAGAACCTGTTACTATAAGGCTTGATTATCTTTTCTTTAAGAATTCATACTATCATACGGCTATAAATCATTTCATCACCTTGGAATATTATAAAAAAATGACTCTCTTATTTGATAAGATCTTGTATTATCAAGTTTTTTATTTCTGATTGAGTATGCCTTCGTGAACCAGTGACACATTCGAATTTTTGGTGTTTTAAAATAAATAACCAATTTATATATGTAATTTTTTAAAAATGCATTTACTTTAAAACTATAAGAGTGCACACTACTCAGTTCAAAGCATCATCTGAACTTAAACATTGTTCTAGGACTGTAGCTACGAAGATTTTTTTGCTAGAACATCTGGCCTTTAGCAATTCATGATAATATATAAATATAACTAAATTTTCTATATATTAGGTTTCCAGCCACATACAGATGCTTCTATAATTACTCTTAAATGCATTAATTTTACTTATATGTGTGAATAGCCACATGCCTCTCTGTTTCATGAAAATAAAGCAAAAAGGATACAAAGACAAATGAACAAAGGCACACCTGCCTAAAATAATCATGCTAATCATCATTTTGGGTATTTATATAGCACTCTTTAAAGGTTTATACAGATTTGTCACATGGGTTTTGTGATTTGGGTAGGAGAATTTTTATCATTACATTTCATTTTTTCTGACTGAGGCTCAGATGGAATCAGACACATACCAAAATTCAGGATCTTAGAAGTTTTAAAGTTGGCTTTCCTATTCTAAATTCTAAGCATTTTTTCTCTCCCTGGTTTTAAAATTAAAAGCAAAATGTTTGAAGAGTCCTGGGACATTTTCTGGAGACTATATCAATGAATCAATGAGGTGGAGTTCTTAATGCCCAGAATCTGGAAGGCAATATGGAAAATCTCAGGAAGCACTCAAATAAAAATGTATAGTGGATATCAGAGGCAGGGGCTAATTCAGGCTAATGGAGTCACATCAATTTTTCCGTCATCAAAGGGCAGGGAGATGTGTCTATTTGCATCAAAATACTTTCCTGAATCTATGCCGGTAATTTGTCTGAATGTGGTGCTGAGACCAACTCAGCAGTGGGTGTGCATGATAAGAAGGTGTTGCAGGACTTTAAGAAAAAACACACAAGACACAACAAAGTAAAAAAAAAAAAATGGGTACAGAAGACTCCTAGCCTCTAGGACTGAGAACCCAGATCTCTGCAGCCCCATCATATTTATTTGTTTCTTAATCATCAAGCATATTAGCATAGCATAGACTCAGGAACAGACAGAAGGGTGAATAACTAAAACCTTTCAAGTGTGCAGGAAATGACAATAAGGATCAGAAGCTTCCAGTAAACAATCATATCAATGCTTGCAAGTAGCATTCTACCCCCACAGGTCGTGGCTTTACAAAGTCTACACATAAGACTCGTTTAAGGGCAGCATTCCAATCTCTGCCCATTTTCCTACAATGTGGATCAAAAGCTTTTCATCTACTTCTCTGTCTGTGCAAGTATGCATTCTCATGCAATGTATGTATTCTGGAAGATTATGCATAACTCGGATTTTGACAAATTAAATTAGTATAGAGGTTGGGAATACTTTGCCACTTAAAAATATATGGGTGTTTTTTAACAGCTTCATGTAGATATAATTTATATGCCATTAATTTTACTCATTTACAGTATACAATTTAATAGTTTTTTTGTCAGATTTCTCAGCAGGAACTTTACAAACCAGAAGAGAATGGACTGCAATATTCAAAGTACTGAAAGAGAGGAACTTCTAGCCATGAATACTATATCCCTCAAAGCTATCCTTCAAATATGAAGGGGAAATAAAAACATTCACAGACATAGAGAAGATGAGGTAATTTATGGTAATTTATCACCAGAAAACCCCCATTTCAGGAGACACTAAAGAGAGTTATCCAACCAGATACAAAGAACAGAACAAAACAAAACAAAACCACAAGTAAAAGCTCCAATAAGATAACAATAAAAAGGATAATCTGTGACAACAAAATGATAAAAAGGGGAGAGGATAAAGATTAGCAATAGCAAAGGAAAATGGAGTACAGAAGTACTCATGAGATAATAGACAATAATGAATATGATACATATTTTTTTAAAATTACCTAATGATTCCCACCCCTGAAAATACCACTACTGAAACACATAGCTTAAAAAAAGAAGCAGAGGGAAGAAGTATGGAACACAACCAAACAAAAGCAAATGACTGAAAAACAAAAGAGAAGAACTAAACAAGAAACAGAGCTTTCAGAAAGCAATATATAAAATGACAATAGGAAACCCTCAAGTGTCAATAATTACACTAAATGTAAATGGATGGAACTCATCAATAAATAGACACAGAGTAGCAGAGTGGATCAAAAAAAGAAAATTTAACTTTATACTGTCTTCAAGAAACACATCTACTCTACAAGGATAAAAAGAGATTCAGAGTGAAAGGTTCGAAAATTATTCTCCAAGCAAATAATATCCAAAGAAAAGCAGGTATAGCCATACTCACATCTAATAAGGCTGACTATAAGACAACAATGGTAATCAGAGACAAAAGATGGTCATTTAATAATGATAGAGGGCACATTGAATTAAGAAGACATAACACTTCTTAATATACAGTTTGTCTGTAAAGTCATGGTGCACTTTTGACCATGTGACCAGTCAAAAGTACACCGTGACTTTACGGACACACTGTATATATACCAAACCAAGGAGCACCAAAAAGTATATAAGACATGTACTCACTGATCTAAAAATAAAAACTGACAAAAATACATTCATACTTGGATACCTCAATACACCACTGACTGCTCTAGATTGTTTATCAAAAGAGTAAATCAATAAAGAAATATTGGCCTTAAATGAAACACTGGATATGATAAATATCTACAGGGCATTTCATCCCAAAATGTCAGAGTGTGCATTTTCTCCAGTGTACTTGGAACATTTTCAAGAATGGGTCATATGTAGGGCCACAAAACTAACACCAACAAATTCAGAAAGATTGAAATTATATCATATTTTCTGACCATAAATTTTTGAAACTAGAATTCAACTTCTAAAAGGAAGTAAACAAACCCACAAAAATGTGGAAATTAAAAAACACTTCTAAAAAGTGACTGGGTCAAAGAAGAAATAAAAGCAGAGATCAAAACATATATACAGACGAATGAAAATGACAACATGACATATCAGAATCTCTGAGATGCAGCAAAAGCAATAATAAGAGGGAAGTTCATATCATTACAGGCTTATATGAATAAACAAGAGAGAACCCAAGTTAACAACTTAACATCACATCTTAAGGAACTAGAAAAAGAAGAACAAAGGCAACCCAAATCCAGGATAAGAAAGGGAATACTAAAAATTAGAGCAGAAATAAATAAAATAGCCCTGGCAAGTTGGCTCAGCGGTAGAGTGTCGGCCCGGCTTGTGGAAGTTCTGGGTTCGATTCCCAGTCAGGGCACACAGGAAAAGTGCCCATCTGCTTCTCCACCCTTCCTTTTCTCCTTCCTCTCTGTCTCTCTCTTCCCCTTCCCCAACGAAGGTTTCATTAAAATAAAGATGGCTCGGGTGCTGAGGACAGCTCTGGGACCTCTACCTCAGGTGCTAAAATGGCTCTGGCTGCAATGGAGCAATGCTCCAGATGGGCAGAGCATCCCCCCCAGGTGGGCATGCCAGGTGGATCAACAGGGTGCATGCAGGAGTCTGTCTGACTGCCTCCCCGGTTATAACTTTGGAAAAGTACAAAAATCAATAAATAAATGAAGTATAAAACAGAAAACTATAGAAAAATATCAATAAAACAAGGAGCTGGTTCTTTGAAAAGATCTACAAAATTGGCAATCTCTTGGCAAGACTCAATAAGGAAAAAAGAGAAAGGACTCATATAAAAAAAAAATCCAAAATGAAAGGAGAAATTAGCAAAGATATCATAGATATACAAAGGGTTATTGTAGAATATTATGAAAAACTATATACTGCCAAATTTAACAATTTAGAAGAAATGAATAAATTCCTAGAACAATACAATCTTCCTAGACTGAATCATGAAGAAGGAGATAAAATAAACAGACCTATAAGCATGGTGGAAATAGAAACAACTATCAAAAACCTCCCCAAAAATAAAAGTCCGGGGCCAGGTGGCTATATTAGTGAATTCTGTCAAACATTCAAAGAAGATTTGGTTCCTATGCTTCTCAAAGTCCTTCAAAAAATTGGAGAAGAGGCAATACTTCCAAACACATTTTATGAGCCTAATGTAACCCTCAAGGATAACACAAAAGTAGAAAACTACAGACCAATATCACTAATGAATACAGATGCTAAAGTACTAAACAAAGTGATAGCAAATCAAATACAACAACACATGAAAAAAATAATTCACCATGATCAAGTGGGATTCACTCCAGAATCACAAGTATGTTTCAACATGCATAAAACAATTAACATAATATACCATATCAACAAAACAAAAAACAAAAACTATATGATCCTATTAATAGATGAAGAAGAGGCATTCAATAAAATACAACATCATTTTATGTTTAAAAGACTTAAAAAATGAATGTAGAAGGAAAATATCTTAATATAATAAAAGCTTTTTATGGCAAACCATCAGCTAACATCATATTAAATGGCAAAAAACAGAAAACTTTTCCTTTAAAATCAGGAACAAGGCAAAGCTGCCCACTTTCTTTACTCTCATTCAACATAGTGCTGGAAGTTCTAGCCCAGTGATGGGTAATCTTTTTTTTTTTTTTTTTACAGGGACAGAGAGAGTCAGAGAGAGGGATAGATAGGGACAGACAGTCAGAAACAGAGAGAGATGAGAAGCATTAGTATTTATTTTGTTGTTGTTGCGACACTATAGTTGTTCATTGATTGCTTTCTCACATGTGCCTTGACCGCAGGCCTCCAGTGGACCGAGCTATCCTTTCCTGGAGCCAGGAACCTTGGGTTCAAGATGGTGAGCTTTTGCTCAAGCCAGATGGGCCCCCGCTCATGCTGGCGACCTCGGGGTGTTGAACCTGGGTCTTCTGCATCCCATTCTGATGCTCTATCCACTGTGCCACCGTCTGGTCAGGCTATGGGCAATCTTTTGAACTTGGTATGTCAAAATTTGCCAAAAAACCAAGCATAATTCGGGTGGTGTGTCACTTCGAGAAAAACTGCCTAACCAGAAGTCCCAGAACTAGACGCTGTGTTTGGAGTTCTGTTGTTTTGGCTTATAGACCTCCAGCACAGAGTGTCTACACTACAGCAAATGTTTTATTCTCAGCTACTGCACCTGGTCATGCAGGATCCAAGGATGAAACGTCCTTCTCGGCATGTGGCCCCATACTTATCTGGTATGTGGCTGCATGCGGCCACGTGTCATCAAAAATGGCTATGCGTGTCAGTGCTGACACACATGTTATAGGTTCACCATCACTGTACTAGCCAGAGCAATCAAGCAAGAGAAAGAAATAAAGAAAGGAAAGAAGTAAAGATTTCATTTTTAGCAGATGATATGATCCTGTATTTAGAAAACCTCAAAGACACCACAGAAAGGCTATTAGAAACAATAAACCAGTGGTTCTCAAACGTTTTGAAGTTGGGGCGCATATAAAATTCTACAAATAATTGTAGGTGCACTATATACAAATTTCTGAGAAATATGTTTTTTATAATTAAGTCATATATTGAAGAAAAAAATATAAAGTCTAAGCATGATTTTATGGTAATTAAATGAAAATAATATGATAAAATTAAATTTATTCTGACATTAAAAAACGTTTTATGTTATATATATATATATATATATATATATATATATATATATATATATATATTTTTATAGGGATAGAGAGAGAGTCAGAGAGAGGGATAGATAGGGACAGACAGACAGGAATGGAGAGAGGTGAGAAGCATCAATCATTAGTTTTTCATTGCCATTGCGACACCACAGTTGTTAATTGATTGCTTTCTCACATGTGCCTTGACCACGGGCAGGCCTTCAGCAGACCGTGCCACCCCTTGCTGGTGCCAGCGACCTTGGATCCAAGCCGGCGAGCTTTTTTTTTGCTCAAACCAGATGGGCCCGCGCTCAAGCTGGCGAGCTCGGGGTCTCAAACCTGGGTCTTCTGCATCCCAGTCCGACGCTCTATCCACTGCGCCACTGCCTGGTCAGGCATGTTATATTTTTTGAGTTATGTTTTTTAGAATTCATAAAAAAGAGGGATTAAAAAATAAAAAGACAAGAAAAAAGTTATATTTTATATTTATAGATACATTCTTAGTAAGATTTAGTAAATTCAGCAGTTCCCAGCACGAATATGTTTTTTTCATTATTGTATTTATGAGAAACATGAACCTGATGTGTCCTAGCAATTTCTTCAATGTTTGGGCATATATTTGAAAGGCAAACTCTCATTTCCTCATCAATACATTGAAGAATTCCTCTCGTTTTACTCTTAATTGTGTTGATGGTAGAAAATTCTAATTCACATAAATAGGATGGTGAAAATTTAGTAAAATGTTCTAAGCTTTTTTAGATATTGCCACATATTCTTCTTTTATAGAAATTCAAAAGGCTTCAAGAGACAATTACTTATGTTTAATCATTTCTCCAAACCCCCCACCATACATATCATCTTAACTTTACACCAAACAAAGGATAGAAGAAACTTGCCTCCAGTCTTTCTGGGGAACATGGGGGGTAGTGTAAACAATCCAGCACCACAGCCTAACAGACTTTTGCAACTTAATCAGGCAAATGACGTGGGGGGTTGAGCAGACTGTCAGCTTACAGCCAATTCCCCATACCTCTGTCCCCCCAAATCTAAACTCCATAAACCCTGTTGGTTTTTTGGTCCCCAACAGGCACATATTTCCTTGGAATACCATAGGGTGCACCTGGAAATCTTCAATGGCACACACTTTGAGAACCACTGCAATAAACCAATACAGTAAGGTCGCAGGATACAAGATTTATTAATATACAGAAGTGTATTGCTTTCTTATATGCCAGCAAGGAAACTTCAGAAAATGAACTAAAAAAAAGATTCATTTTACATTTGCTACCAAAAAAATAAAATACCTAGGAATAAACGGAACAAAGAATATAAAGGACATGTATACTGAAAACTTCAAAGCATTATTAAAGGAAATTGAAAAAGACATAATGAAATGGAGAAATATTCCTTGTTCGTGGATAGGAAGAATAAATATAGTAAAAATGGCCATATTATCTAAAGCAATATACAAATTTTCATGCAATTCCCATCAAAATTGCAAAGTCACTTTTTAAAGCAATGGAACAAAAAATCATCAGGTTTATATAGAAACCTTAAAAACTCCTAATAGCCAAAGTAACTCTAAGGAAAAAACAAAACAAAACAAAACAAAGAAACAAAGCTGGGGACATTACAATACCTGACTCCGAAGTATACTACAGAGCCGTGATAATCAAAGCAGCATGGTACTGGTAGAAAAGTAGACTAACAGGCCAATGGAACAGAATAGATAGCCCAGAAATAAAACCACATATATATGGTCAAATTATCTTTGATAAAGGAGCCCAAAACACACAATGGAGAAGAGAAAGCCTCTTCTATAAATGGTGCTTGGAAAACTGGAAAGCCACATGCTAAAGAATGAAACTTGACTACAGTTTATCTCCTTGTACAAAAATTAATTGAGATTGAATCAAAGACCAAAATATAAGATCTAAAACAATAAATTACATAGAAGAAAACTTAGGTACTAAACTCATGGACATTAGCTGTAAAGAACATTTTATGAATTTGACTCCAAAGGCAAGGGAAGTGAAGGCAAAGATAAATGAATGGGACTACATCAGACTAAGAAGCTTCTGCCCAGCAAGAGAAACTGACAACAAAATAGCCAAATAAATGGGAGATTATATTTTAACATAACAGCTCAGATAAGGACCTAATATCCAAAATATCCAAAGAACTCACAAAACTTAATAAGCAAACAATCCAATGAAAAAATGTGAAGAGGACATAACACACTTCTCCCAAGAAGAAATAGAAATGGCCAAATGATATATGAAAACATGCTCATCTTCACTAGCTTTTAGAGAAAAGCAAACCAAAGGTATAATGAGATACCACCTCACACCTGTTAGATTAGCTATTATCAACAAGACAAATAATAACAAGTGTTGGAGAGGCTGTGGAGAAAAAGAAACCCTCATCCACTGTTGGTGGGAATGTAAAGTAGTACAACCATTATGGAAGAAAGTATGGTGGTTCCTCAAAAAATTAAGAATAGAACTATCATATCACACAGCAAACCCTCTACTGCAGAAGTGCCCACACTTTTTCAGCTTGCGAGCTACTTATAAGATGACCAAGTCAAAATGATCTACCTACAATAAAAATGCAAAACATAAACTTATTTCTTCTATATTATCATTATTTAAGTTACTATTATTACTATTTAATACTGTGTATTCTTCTTTCACCTTTCTTGTTCTCAGCTCTCTTTTCAGAGGAAAGTCAATGTCATAGTTTTTATGAACAATCCAAAAAAGCCGCTCCACATTTCCCTTCTTTGGAATAGCAATGGCACACAGACAGATGAGGCAAACGCACTTAGAATATGACATAGTGACAAAAATCCCCTCCCATTCTGTATGAAAGTGGTAGGTTTTAGGCTTCTTACTCGGACCAGCTACGGCACTCATTTTTATACCCTTTGTTGTATTTAGTTTAAATAAATTGAAGGCTAAGTACGCAGCAGTGTAACTGAACAAGTTAGCACGGTTTAACATGCATGCGTAGGGTGTCAAAAGTTCTGATGTCAGATTGACTACCCTGTATGCCAATCAAAAGACAACTGTCTTTTTAATGTCATGCGATCTAACCACACTTCCTTCGCGATTGACCAGTAGATCGTGATTGACATATTGAGCACCCCTGCTCTACTGGGTATATACTCCCAAAACTTGAAAACATTGGTATGTAAAGACACATGCAGCCACATGTTCATCACAGCATTGTCCACGGTGGCCACGACATGGAAACAACCAAAATTCCCTTCAATAGAGGATTGGATAAAGAAGATGTGGTATGGTACATATATTCTATGGAATACTACTCAGCCATAAGAAATGATGACATAGTATCATTTAGGACAACATGGATAGACCTTGAAAACATTATACTGAGTGAAATAAGTAAATCAGAAAAAACTAAGTACTGTATGATCCCATCCATAAGTGGGACACAAAATTGAAACTCGACATAGATAAGAGTGCAGTGGTTACCAGAGGAAGGGGAATGGGAGGGGGTGGTGATAGGAGAGGAGCATAAAGAAAACCAAATAAAAAATGAGAGGATGATTTGACTTTGGGTGATGGGTATACAACATAATCGAATGTCAAAATGATCTGAAGATGTCTTCTCTAAATATATGTACTCTAGTTGACCAATGTCACCCCATTAAAATTAATTGTCTAAATAAAATTAAAAAAACAAAAACATGTGCAAGCCACTGTATTATTCTATAGGGGAAGCAAAGATAACTAAGTTAAATTTCTGTCCTTATAAAAATTATAGCTCAGTAATACAGAAAACAAAATAGATTCTGGATTATACATTGTGTAAGGGGAAATAAAAATATGTCATTCTTACTCTCTCTCTCTCAATATCACTGTACCTGTACATCCAGCTATTGTGTCTCTATAACTTGTTGGTGAAAAGAAAAAAAAATACTAAGCAAACTAGTAAAAAATACTTACTCCTGAGAAGTAGATGAAAATGGAGTAGAAGGTATAGGAATGGGATTGTGACCTGTCTGAAAACCTTTTTTATAGTTTGATGTTTGAATTATAAAAGTATTTTATATATTAAGGAAACTAAATTTAAAAAGGATGAAATAAGCAATTGACTCAAATATAAATAAGTTATTTTAACTGAATATCAAAATAATAAGTGAAAAACTAAGAAAATAAGCAATTTAAGTAACTTTTACTTGAATAATTATTTTACTAATAACATACTTATCTACTATAATATTTAATTGTTAGAATATTATTCATAAAAGATATACTTAGAACATATATTATTATGTCCAAAACAACTGCACCAATATGAACTGTTTTTGGTATGTTTGTTGTTGGTAGTTGTATTAGTATAGTCATTCTGAAACCATTTGTGTCTTTATTGTAGAAAAAAAATAAATGAGTAAATGCATAATGATATTGTTGGGAGAAGAGAGATACAAATATGGAATAGGACAGGGTAGAACAAAACTGAAGTATTGGGTTTTATTTAGAGGTATCAGCATACTTCGGTTACACACACACATGGACTTAATACATCTTTCTTGCACAAGCATGTATTCACCCAACTTGAATCTGTCTAATATTCTATGTTTTAATAATATATTTTTCCTTTTGGCTATAGTATATTATGCTATCTGTTAGTGCTCCTAATGCCAAGATCATGACTTATAAATACTGTTCACACACATATTAAAAACTGGGCAACTGAAAGTAATGGTTGATTTCAATTTTAAATACAAAAGAACAAGGTGAGTCTGGAACATCTTGTTAGGCTAGGAAGGAAAGGAATACTCAAAGATTAATAAGGTGAATTCAAAAGGGGTACAGATACTTGTCATAGGGAATTTGTTAACCTAATTTGAGATATATAACTTCAATAAGAAAAAAGCATAATAACATGTTGAATTAAAAAAAGATCCTTGCATGTGCCCATAGTGACACAAAAGAAGATAAGTATGGGGGAAAAAATAGGGGAGGAAGCCTAGTTTTTATACAATATACTTTTTGCAGAATAGCTGACCTGGATTTTTACAGAAAAAATAAGGGAAATTAAATCAGTTATTCTAAAATAGAGAAGAATAGAGTGACATAACAGTTATAGCTTTGTATAATTTATTTTTGCATTATGGATTAAATAAGTAAATAAAAAGAATGTATGATTACTGGTGAGATCTTGAAGATTGACAATGTGTTAGATAATGTTATTAAGCTTGATTTTTTCTAGGGATGGTAGTGATGTTGTGGTCATCTATTCTTGAAAGAGAGACATGTTGAAATATTGTGTTGTATGTAATCTACTTTAGATTGTTGGACAGACAAGCTTTGGCATGTTTGTTTGGACAAAGAAAACTAGAAATGAAGCAGATACTATGGCAAGAGTTGATGAATCAAAGCAAGGATTATTCAGTCTTCATAATACTGTTTGGTCAGTTTTTCTCCAAAATTGAAGTTTGGCAAGAAATCTAACCACTATGCTGTACAGCTAAAACTAATACAAAATAATATTGAATGCAAAATATAATTGAAAAATAAAATTTTAAGAAAGAAATTATAATTAGTTTACAACATACCTCAATTTGGAAAATGATCAACTATTGTAGAGAAATAATATAAAAGGAGAGAAAGAGTTTTATTACCACGTTATATATATAATAATAAAATTTTAGAATTTAAAAGATAACATGTCTTAAAACTTTGGAAGAATGACAGACTGCAGAAGATGGACAGTTAAACAGTCCTCTCACCAACAGCTAGGAGAAAGCCAAACATACTGGAATAATATCTTCAGTGAGCTGAGATAGCTTTAAATTATATACCCAGTAATATATCATTCATGAGCAAAGATTTAAAAAGAGATAGTTTTAAACATACAAGCTGAGAAAAACCAAAAATAAGGGGGGTATCAATAAAATTAATATTAAAGGTATCATTTAGGCAGAAGGATAATGGTATCAGAGATGCATGAAGAAATTATGAGAAACTATATTGGTAAGTACGTAGTTAAAGCTAAACAAATACCTGTATAAAACAATACTTTGAAATTTTATGAAGATGAAAAAAATCTTCACAGAACTTAAAAAAATGAAACAAAAACAAGAATTTTAGGAAGGCAAGTCAAGTAGTAGCGTATCATAGTTTTCACATGGTTTGGCAGTGGGTAACTTAGTTAAATTAGTATAACTACTAAAAAGATATAAATGAAGCACAAACATCAAAACACTAGAAGACAAAATAAGGAATCATAAAACAAGAGCCAAAATAGTAAGCCTTGAGAAAACATGTGATAGATGGAGAGTGGAAAATGATGGCCAGATAAAGATGCAGAGTATGGAAGAATCAGTGCAGTTGTAATTGGGAGAAGATTTCTATTTTCTTTTATTTTTAATTTATTTTTTAATTTACTAGGTTGACATGGTTCGCCAACCATACAGGTTTCAAGTGTACAACTCAACATAACACTGTCTACACATCATAGTGTGTCCTCCCACCCCACCCCAAACAAAATCTCCTCCCATTCACATTTCCCTCTTTTTGCCTTATCCCCCTTCCCCTCTGGCCATTGCTACTCTGTTGTTTGTATCTATGTGTTATGTTTACATGTTTTTTGGCTAATTCCTTTGCCTTCTTTGATCCAGTCCCCTGTTCCCTTTCCCTCTGACAGCTGTCCTCTGTTCCCTGTGTTTGTTCCTCTGTTTCTATTTTGTTTCTCGGTTTATTTTGCTCATTAGATTTCACATATAAGTGAGGTAATATGGTATATATCCTTTTCTGCCTGGTTTATTTCACTTGGCGTAATAATCTCCAGGTCCACTCATGCTGTCACAAAAGGTAAGATTTAAGAGAGGATTTATAAGCCCTGAAAAAAAATTAGCTGCTCCATATTATAAATATAGTCCATATTATATTTAAGAATTAAAACTAACACTCATTCAAATTGCTAGTGAGCCCAGAAACAGAACATGTTTTATAGTCACAAGGCTTTGATTAATTGTCCATTCTATTAAGGTAGGGAGGTATATAATACCTACATAAGGCAGGTCTGCCCACAGCTTATCATATACTGACCTGAATGGTGATGATGCCAGTCAAACCAAATTTGTGCGAAATTCAAATAAGCATGAATATTACAAGTCTGTAACCTCTAACATAATTTTTGTGACCATTGCATAGATTAATTCAGTTGGCATAATTCAAATGTAAGTTAAGAGTAAAAGCATTGAATTGTGTAAAATAAGAGGGTGGCATGTAGGATAATAGTCCAAAATTTGCTTCCATGTTAGGATTAACTATAGGGCAAAGAAGGGAAATCTGAGGGTTAATAAAATCCTTGAATGCAGAGCTCACTCTTCCTCTGAATTGGCTTTGTAAAAATTTCTGATATATAGTTTCATATGCATCTGTGGTTCTGCCTGATTTTAATGGGTACTGCTTTGTGATTCTTTGGAAAGAAAAGTATTATGAGATTTGAAGTCTATCAGTTGATTGCACATTTCTTGTTCAGTCAAAACTTACTCAGAATTCTAAGTGTGCATTTACTAAGACTGTGCTTGAAGGGTTGGTAATGGGTGATTTAATTATCTGATATTATATGTGATTGCAATCTGGAAGGCTGAACTCTTTTGGTGATGGCCAACCATGCAGGAAGTAGGTTAGCCCAATTTGCAATGGTAATCTCTGCTTCATCAATGCATTTCAATCAACCTTGGCATTTATCTCTAAGGGTAGATTCATGTGCCTATAAACTGTAGTCTTCAAGAGAGAATATGTGAATATGTGGCTTTTTTTTCTTTCTTTATTCTTGGCCTCTAGGTGAGAATGTCAGGTAAAAGGGTTGTGCCTAAAATACTAATACTGATTTCTAGTAATATAATAGGAATGTCTGAAGGGTTCTGCGGTATTTCTCCTTCAGTCACTCAAAATAATCTGCTGTGGTTTTTTGTTTTGTTTTTGTAATTAGGTCTCAGTTTTCCTACTGAGTTTTCCTTTGATTTCTGTCTGGAGTATGAAGTATGAAAGGAGTAGATTGAGAGTTGAGTTGAGTTAGTAAGTGTATTTGTCTGATTTTAGTCAACAGAACAGAGCTGCTTAGATCATGGTGGGCATAGGTACTTATAGGAATGGGACATTACGCCAATATGGGAACAGCAGATGAAGTGGTGGTCTTTCACTGAGAGTTGGGAGATTGGAAAAAGAGTCACTAACATGTTTGTCTGAAGCACTGGCCCAGGTAAACAGGTAAGAACATGCAGGGAAATGAAAGAAACCAAACATGTCTACCACCAAAGTGGAACTAACTCTCCACAGGAACTTGAGGCAAGATCTATAAGAAAATATTGCTTTGAGGAGCTGCCACATCTGTGAGTCCATGGACATTGTGGTAGGTGTGTGGCCGCCATTGGTCAGCAGAGCCAACAGTTGGAAAGATGCACTATATTCAAAGAAGAGAAGAATGGGAATAAACTGGGACATACTGTGCACCTCTCTGTCCATCCATCAGGGTGCCTTTATTCTGATCACCTTCTAGAAGTGACGGCTTCTGTTTCTCTATCTTCCATCTAAAAACTGTTTCTCTTCTGGCCAACTCTACCCTGGAACTAGAAAGCAGATGGTATTTGGGAATGTAATACTAGCATTAGCCTGACATATGACCCCCTACACTACTGAGAGGCTAGAGATTGTCATGTCACTTAGGACAATTAGTAGTCTAATGCAGCTGGTAAAGTAGGAGTAAAGAGGCAAGTAATAGTAACAAGGAAATAAGTCAGTTGCTGTACATAAAAAATGTATCACCCAGATAAGGGCAGACAAGAAAGAAAAGAGTCCATACAGATGGCTTCTGTTCTGATGGATTATGTTATGCCAGGAAGTAGGAGGTCAATGGTCAGAAGGATTGTACTAGAATCCAGAGTGAAGCAAGACTTACCTCTGAAATGACAAGGGATGGAAAATGAATGAAGCTCAAATTTGCTGCAGTTTTTTTTTTTCCTCCAAATATAATTAGCAGGAAATTAATCATAGCAACATTTGAAGTACTTGTTCAAAAGTTAGACTTCTGGAACCTCCTTGCCAACCTAGGAATCAGAATCTTGTGGGTTTGGTCTGAGAAATCTCATTTTAACAAGATGATCAGATTGTTCTGTGCAGTGTAGTTTGAAAATTTTAAGAGTGGCTAATTTAATTTATGTCATGATCCAGTCAGGGCTTTTAGAGGCACTGCTGTGTTTCAGCCGGAGAGCTGGGACTGGATTAGGGGAATGGAGGAATAAATGAAAATGTAAAACACTAAACAAAATGAACTCATAGAATAGATGTTGCTATTTCTTTTTTTATTTTTTTGAAAAGAGAAAATTGAGGCTATAAATGGCTAATAAATGATTCATGTCACACATATAGTAAGTGACCAGGTTCATATTCTAATTCAGATTTGTTTGGTTCCAAAGTGTATCCTCAGCTGATGAATGTAGTGGAGTGACCAGGTTTGCTGAGTCACTCACATACTTGCTTAACAAATATCTGTGAAACCCCACAAGGGAGGGAAATTAGTGCTGGTCCCCCATTAGCTAAGTATGTGTGGATTTCTAAGAAAGTCTTGGAGACTAAGATACCACCACCACCTGAGCCTCTACAATAAATAAATACAAAAATAAAAATAAGGTGACCAGTCATCCTCCTTTAGGGAGGACGGTCCTTCTTTTGTAAGTTCCATCCCCCCTTGAAAAGTGTCCTCCCACATGTCCTCCTTTTTGATATTGGAAGACTAATCTGTAAAGGTCCATATTCAATCGATGCAGTTGATCCATTGTGTGTGATGTGACATATTTGTATCTAAATGAGCACTTTTTTCTTGCAATTATTATTAAAAATTAATAGGCATGTAAGCATAATTATAATATAAAATATTAGAAATGTTTTTATTATGCATTTATCATATAGTGTATTATTGCTGCAATGAATAAAATGTTTCTTTTATTTACAATATTGTTTTCTTCGATCTATTTTTGTCCTCCTTTTCATCGTAAAAATGTTGGTCACCTTAACATACATAAACAAGTGATGTACAAGGTAACATTCTGAGAAAATCTCTTCCAAGAACATGAGAAGTTGTCACTGTCCTGTTTTCTGAGATCCCTCCTCCTCCCTCTCTGTAGACCCACCTTATCTGTGTGTATTCTTCACATACCGAGTGTTCACATTTACTTTCAGAAAAAAATTTCTGGCTTCTATGTATAATATTAATTTTACAGTTAATAACCAAAGTCAGACTTTTTTTGCCTATCTTTTTGAGAGCCATACTACAAACTCCGAACAAGTTGACTGAGTCATGCTTTTGATGGAGCAGACAGTATAAGAAAACTGTGAGATTCAATAGCAGCTATGAACTTAAGCCCCTTTCTGTGGCAGCTGAGCTGACCCAGAATCCTTGCCTTCTCACTCAGGCAGGTGCTCCTGGAAGAGTTTCAAGGACTGCTAGATTGCTGGGTTCCTTTCTGATAATCAGAGCCGGCCCAGCTGGTTGGAGTGGCCTTGAGATTTAGATAATTCTTCTATAGGAAAGATGTTTATTCAGGGCCTGATTTTTATATAGAGGTCGTATGAACTATTAATTTATATAATACAAAGTTTCAGTCAATCAATTTTAATGTAATTTTGTTATTTATTCACCAAATAAGAGTAAAGCTATCTTTCTTCCTGTATTTTGATGATTTTCTTTTTTAAAGTGAGAGGAGAGGAGATAGAGAGACAGATTCCTGCATGTGCCCTTGCTGGGATCCACCCAGCAGCCCCCCTCTGGGGCCAATGTTCAACAGCCGAGCTATTCTCAGCAACTGAGGCTGATGCTCAGAACAACAGAGCTGTCCTCAGTGCCGGGACCAACTCTCAAACCAGTCGAGCCACTGGCTGCAAGAGGGAAAGAGAGAGGGGGTGAGAAAAGCAGATGGTTGCTTCTCCTGTGTGCCCTGACCAGGGATTGAACCCTGGATGTCTATTAGCTGGTCCGATGCTCTATCCACTAAGCCAACCGGCCAGGGCCTTCTTAAATTTTTATTTATTGGTTGATTTTAGTGAGAGAAGAAGGGAGAGGAAGAGAGTCAGGAGCATTGATTTTTTCCTGTATGTGCCCTGGCTGGGGATTAAACCAGCAACGTCTGTGCTTCAGGACAACACTCTAACCTACCAAGCTATCTGGCTAGAGCTTGATGAATTCTTAAGACTAACAAGATAAAAACTGTAAACTAGCTTTGAAAATATATATGTAAAGCAATAAGTTTATATAATATACTACGGCATGGAGAAAAATAACCCCGCATCAGCAACAATTCTGCTGGTTCCAATATAACCAATCAATTGTTTTTACTCTACTAGCCTATGCCATCATATCTCCCTAGCTACAAGTCTGCTGAATTATCCCCCCTCTATGTCTTATCTGCTTCCTCAAGTCATTTTGATCCTGTTATTCCCTTGCAATAAGTACAAGTTTTGCCATGGTGTTGTGGCCCCATGTGATCTGTCGTCACGGACTTGTCTGGGCCACATGTGCTACTAGTGTTCCTTTAGTTCTCTACATCTAGTACCACAGACCTGCTTCCTAATCATCACAAATGCCTGACTCATCTCTACTTTGACTTTGCTCTTCCTATTTTCTTCAAATATTACTTCTTCAGAGGAACCTTTTAAAATCAGCCTAAATCAAATAACTTCCTCCCTGTATCATTATCCTATTCTGTTTTCTTCATAGCTCTTATCCCTATCTGAATTTGTTTACTTACCAATGTATATAGTTACCAATAATTCTCTGCTACTAAAATTCAAACTTAATAAGGATAAGATCCTTGCCATATATTCTTGTTCCTAGAAAAGGATCTGTCCCATACTGGCTCATTGTACATGCTGCATAAAGGAATGAATAAATGGGAGGGATTCTCTTTAGATGTGGTAGCTCAGTAACTGGCCAGATCCAGGCAAATTATGGGGTACAGATGGCTTCAAAGAAAACCTCTTTTATGTTATTTCATATATCATAGTTTTACAAAGTGTCACGCTTTTCAGCCACAGGGTCTGAAATAATGAAACAGCTTAGTACTTGGCCTTGACATGAACTATGTCCTAAGGCAGATGGAGTAATGAGTGGAAGGCTCATCCAGAATTTAAGTTAATTACTTAAAAAAAATCTTCAGTGCACACAGGAAGAGGAATTGTGCCAGTTTCTAAGGTATGGGATCTGCAGTGGTAGGTAAGACAACTATAAATGTTATTTTTATCTACTGTGATAACTCTAGCCAAAATACAGCTTCTGTTTTCAAAATGGGTACATATTTAAATAGAAATGAGGCAATGCCTCATAAATACAATTTGATGAGATGTAACAGATAAACACTGTAATGTTTAATTTTATGAGGCAACTTGGTGGGACCACACTGGCCCAGATAGTTGGTCAAACAGTTTTACGGCTATTTCTATGAAGGGTTTCTTTTTTTTAAATGAAACTGATATTTAAATGAGAAAATTTTGAGAAAGCAAATTATCCTCAATAATATGTAGGGCCTCATCCAATTACACTGCTCAAAAAAATTAGGGGATATATTATTACTTCACATAAAGCTATAAAATATTCCCTAATTTTTGAGAGCAGTAAGGTTGAGCCTTTAACAGAACAAATACTGCTCTCCCCAAGCAGGACCCGTCTGCTACCAGGTGGCCTCTGGATTCAGACTGTCTCTTCCCTGCTTCCCTACACTACTGGCCCCGTTGGTCACATCTGTGACTTTCTAAGATTTCATAGAGCCATAAAATGAATCTCTCTCTCTCCCCCCTGTATATTTCTAAGTATAGATGTAAAAAATACTAATGAGAAAAGTTTATATAACTATTTCAAATATATACTTGGTTATTCATTAAGTTATACATTTAGCATCAAATATATTGACTCCATCTATCAATTCTGAGTCTGTCAGTAGATTACTACTAAGAATCAAAAGATAAGTAATGTCCATGAACAATGAAGTCATTTAAATTATTTAGCTTACATTAAAAAAGAAAAATGAAGAAATAAATTCAAATTAGTTCATTTCCTCTGGTGTAGCAATTAAATGCAGTCTCGGATCTAGCAATAAAAATCTCTGGTAAAAAAGAAGGTACAGCAAGTGTGATAATATTACTCTTCAATGAAATTGTGGGTCTTAGGGGTTAGTTTTCTATAAGCTGTTTACACACACACAAGTCATCACTCTGCTCAAAGTTCTGTTCAACATATTTTCCTTTTTAATGGCTCAAGACAGTCCACTGTGAAATTGGCTACTTTGAATAGTTTAAAGAATCAAGTCATTGTATTTTATAGCTAACAGGATTGCTAAGAAAGAACAGTAATACTATGAAAAATTGCAGAGACAGTAAGTTCAGACACAGGCTGTTCAGCTAAAAGGGCTCTGCGCATTGATATTGTCTTGAAGTCCTAAACTCTTTCCTGATAGGTCAACTCACAAGCTGATCAATATGTACATAATCTAGATTTTTCTAATCATAGTTTTGCACTTTTATAGCCTGTTTTCAAACATTAACAGATTTACAAAATGATTAACTTCATCTTTGTCTAACCCAATGAATATTACAAGAAGCTTGCTCAGACTATAAATGTAAACCTTAAAAGGGGATACAGGATAATAAAGGGCTGAAATTTAAACTTGTATTTATTTTATTTTTTAAATTAAATTTGTTAGGGTGACATTGTTTAATAAGATCATATACATTTCAAGAGTACATTTTATGATACATAATCTGTATATGGCATTTTGTGCCCAACACGCAAAGTCAAACAATCTTCTGTCACCATAATTTGGCCCCTTTGCCCCTCAAACTTCCCACCTGTTCTCTCTGCTAACTACAATACTATTGCCTGTGTATATGAGTTTTACTTTTATATTCCAGTTGTTAGTGAAATCATATAATTTTTAGCTTGTTCTGACTGACTTATTTCACTTAACATATTACCTTATTCTCAAGGTTCATCCATGTTTTCAAAATGATAGTATTTCATCTTTTCTTATGGATGAATAGTATTCCATTGCGCATATATATATATATATATATATCACATATTCTTCTTTTTTTTTTTTTTTTTGTATTTTTCCAAAGTTAGAAGTGGAGAGGTAGTCAGACAGATTCCTGCATGTGCCTGACTGGGATCCACCCAGCATGCCCACCAGGGGGCAATGCTCTGCCCGTCTGGGGTGCTGCTTCTTGAGGCAGGAGCCATTCTAGTACCTGAGACAGAGGCCATGGAGCCATCTCAGCACCCAGGCTAACTTTGCTCCAATGGAGCCTTGGCTGCGGGAGAGGAAGAGAGAGACAGAGAATGGTGGAGAAGTAGATGGGTACTTCTCCCGTGTGCCCTGACCAAGAATCAAACCCGGACATCCACACGCTGGGCTGACTCTCTACCAGTGAACCAAATGGCCAGGGCCAACATATTCTTTATCCAGTCATCTATCAAAGGACACTTTGGTCATCTCCAAGTTTTGGCCACTGTGAATAATGCTGCAATAAACATAAAAGTTTATTTATTTATTTTTTAATTTTGTAATTGAATTTATTGGGGTGACATAAGTTAATAAAATTATATAGCTTTCAGGTGTACAATTCTATAATCTTTGTATGGCATTATATGTTTACCACTTCAAGTCAAGTCTCCCTCTAATATCATCTGTCCCCCTCTATCCCCCTCCACAATCCCCCACTCCCCTTTGCCTTCTGCAATTGTCATACTTTTATCTGTGTTAATAAGCCTTTTTTTACTATGATTAATCCCTTTACCTTTTCACCTAGTTCCCCATCCCCTAACCCCTCTGACACCTGTCAGTCGGTTCTTCACTTCTATGAGTCTGTTACTATTTGGTTTGTTAGTTTATTTTGTTTATTAGATTCCACATATAAGTGAAATCATATGGTATTTGTTTTACTCTGACTGGCTTATTTCACTTAACAAAGTACTCTCTAAGTCCATCCAAGCTGTCACAAGAGGTAGGAATTTCTTCTTTTTTCATGGCTGAGCACTATTCCATTATGTAAATGTACCATAGCTTTTTTACCCACTGGTCTACTGATGGACACTTGGGCTGCTTCCAAATCTTGGCTGTTGTAAACAGCACTGCAATGAACATAGGGGTGCAAGTCTTTTTCCACAGTGTCTGCACCAATCTGCATTCCCACCAACAGTGCATAACTGTTTTCTTTTCTCCACTGCCTCACCAACACTTGTTAATTGATTTAGTGACCATAGCCATTCTGAAGGGGTGAGGTGATATCTCATTGTAGTTTTAATTTGCATTTCTCTGATGATTAGTGATTTTCAGCATCTTTTCATATGTCTACTGGCTACCTGTATGCCTTCTTTGGAGAAGTATCTATTCAAGTCTTTTTTTCCATTTTTTTAATTGTAATTTTTTTAGGGGGTGTTGAGTTTTATAAGTTTCCTGTAAATTTTGGGTACTAAGCTTTTATCACATATATACTGCTTACAAAAATTAGAGGACAATTTATTTATTATGTCCCCCCTTTTCAATGGATTGTCTTTTCATTTTGTTGATGGTTTCCTTTGCTGTGCAAAATCTTTTCTGTGTGTGTGTGTGTGTGTGTGTGTGTGTGTGTGTGTGTGTTTGACAGAGATAGAGAGAGACAGAGAGAGGGACAGATAGGGACAGACAGGAAGGGGGAGAGATGAGAAGCATCAATTCTTCATTGTGTCACCTTAGTTGTTCATTGATTGCTTTCTCATATAGGTGCATATGAGAAAGCAATCAATGAACAACTAAGGTTCATTGAACGAAGGCTACAGCAGACTGAGTGACCCCTTGCTCAAGCCAATGACCTTAGACTCAAGCTGTTGAGCCTTGCTCAAACCAGATGAAACTGCACTGAAGCTAGTGACCTCAGGGTTACTAACCTGGGTCCTCCGTGTCCTAGTCCTACACTCTATCCACTATGCCACTGCCTCATCAAGCTGTTGTGCAAACTCTTTTAAGTTTGATGTGTTTCATTGTTTATATATTGTTTTAGTTTCCTTGCCAAAGAAGATATATCATAAAAAATATTGCTGGGAAACATGTCTGAGATTTGACTGCATATGTTTTCTCTTGCAGAATTTTTTTATTCTTATTTTTTACAGGGACAGAGAGAGAGAGTCAGAGAGAGGGATAGATAGGGATAGACAGACAGGAACGAAGAGAGATGAGAAGCATCAATCATTAGTTTTTTATTGCCGTTGCGACACCATAGTTGTTCACTGATTGCTTTCTCACATGTGCCTTGACTGCCAGCCTTCAGCAGACCAAGCAACCCCTTGCTGGTACCAGCAACCTTGGGTTCAAGCTGGTGAGCTTTTACTCAAGCCAGATGGGCCCGCACTCAAGCTGGCGACTTTGGGATCTTGAACCTGGGTCTTCCGCATCCCAGTCTGATGCTTTATGCACTGCACCACCACCTGGTCAGGCTCTCTTCTAGAATTTTTATGGTTTTGAGTATAACATTTAAGTCTTTAATTCATTTTGAGTTTTTTCTTATGTATGGTGTAAGAATGTAGTCCAGTTTCTCTCTCTCTCTCTCTCTCTCTCTCTTTCTTTCTTTCATTTTCTTTCTTTCTTTGTTCCATATATCTGTACTATTTCCCCAACACCATTTATTGAATAAACCACCTTTACCTCATTGTATGTTCTTGCCTCCTTTGTCAAATATCAATTCACTACAGAGGTGTTGGTTGATTTCTGGGCTCTCTTTTCTGTTCCATTGATCAATATGTCTGTTTTTATTCTGGTACCATGCTCTTTTGATTATTATAACCTTATAAATATAGTTTGATATTAGGTAGTCTGATTCCTCCAACTTGGTTTTTTTTTTTCTCAAGGTCACTGTTTCCTGTTGGGGTCTTTTAAGGTTCCATAGAAATTTTTGAAATATTTTTTCTAGTTCTGTGAAATATGCCATTGGTATCTTGATAAAAATTGCATTGAATCTATAGATTGCTTTGGGCAGTATGGGCATTTTAATGGTGTTAATTCTTTCTGTAGATGAGCACATATACACCTTCATATATTTGTATCTTCTTCAGTGTTTTATAATTTTCTGAGGAGAAGCATTTTACATCATTGGTTAAATTTATTTCTCGATATTATTTTTTTCTTTTTGAAGCAATTGTAAATGTAATTGTTTTCTTAGTATCCTGTTCTGGTAGATCATTACACCGGGGAACAAAACTTTTGTTGCATCCACAAAAACACTTGTTCTTATCTAATTCGAGTGTGCTGGTCGCAAATATGACAGTAGTTTTTCTCTGTAAGCTACAGTATTTTTGCAATTCAAGATTTTAGGTTTTCATCTTATTGTAAAATTTTCAAAATTTAGTTTAACGTCATGAAGTAGAATGTCTTCTTGGGATTCATCTTAGTGAAAATATAATAATTTATATAATGCAGTAAATACACTAATACACTAAAGGATATGATTACATCAGAATTTATCTACAATTTTGAAATAGAACATATTAAAACACTTTTTAACCACAAGTCAGTGTTTTGATGTGATCACATTTCCCCAAAATGACTATGAAGTCGATAGAGGGTATTTCCATTGCATTCATGAAAGTACAAGATAATAGTCTAAATAATAATGTAGTAATTATAATAATGTGTATATGAAATGATGACATTGTGCCATTTATGACAACATGGATGGACCTTGAGAACATAATACTAAGTGAAATAAATGAATCAAAAAAAGTTAAGAACTGTATGATTTCACACATAGGTGGGATCTAAAACTGAGACTCATGGACATAGATAAAAGTGAAGTGGTTACCAGGGGGAAGAGGATGTGGGAATGTGGGGCAGAGGGTGTGGAGAAGGGTGTAAAGAGGGACAGATATAAAGTGATCGAAAATGGTTTGACTTTAGGTGATAATTAACAGTTCAAATGCTATAGAAATGTTTACCTGAAACCTATGTATTCTTATTGATCAGTGTCACCCTGTTAAATTTAATTTTCTTTTTTATAAATTTAATTTTATTTATTTAATTATTTATTAATTTTTAGATTTTATTTATTCATTTTAGAGAGAGGGGACAGAGAGAGAGATAGAGAGAGAGAGGCAGAGAGAGAGAAGGGGGGAGGAGCAGGAAACATCAACTCCCATATGTGCCTTGACGAGGCAAGCCTGGGGTTTTGACCAGCGACCTCAGCATTTCAGGTCAAATCTTTACCCACTGTGCCACTGCAGGTCAGGCTAAATTTAATTTTCTAAGTAAAATTAAAATATGTATGATACATACATATTTTAATTTGAAATTGACTTTTACATAAAACTTCAGGAAAAGGTTTCATGAAACCTTAGGACTATCCTGAGGACTGTCTTAAAAGAGCTTTGTTCTTTCTTTCCTATTTCTCTTCTTCAGCCACAGGTGAGCATGATGCATCTTTGCATTTAGAGTAATTTGTGGTTTTCAAGAGAAGTTTTTGATATATGTTTATGATTGATTTTTAATTTATGCCATGCTATAGAACACTTGTCTTAATCATTTGTATTTTATTTTAAAAATATTATCAAATCTTAAAATAATGTTAGTTATTCTCAAATATAGTATTTTCAGTTCAGAATTAACAAGTTACAATTAAAATAAAGTTGAGTTTTTCTTCTTTTTCTTGGCCTAGATTCATATAATAACTAAATAATGTTAATATAATTTATCCTCTAATTTTCGTAACAAATATTTTCAGTTATTCTCAAATATTTTCCCTTCTCCTTAACATAAATTCTTTATTAACTTCTCTACCAATCTCCCATCCTTTAAAAGGGATTCACAAATGTTCTTCAATGATATACCACATAACCGAAGCAAACAAGTTATGTCACTTAAAGTTTGCACATATGAAGCCAGACAATCAATCTACACCCAACCCATAATCTTCACTAGTACACTACCCTGATTATGAAAACTACTAAACAGAAACATGAATAAGTAAATTACATTCATAATCAATAAGAAATATGTTTTTCAACAAATGACTCAAGTGTTTTTTTAAGGTAATTAAATACAATTTTCATTCCACAATATTTCATTATCTTCTAAGTTTAACTAGAATTGAATCAGGGTATTAAAACCTATTTTTAAATAATCAAGATTTAAAGAATATGCTGAAAATGAACTAGTCTCAGATGTTAAAATATATATTTTTTCAAGTTGTTTTGTGGTAGTCTTAGTCAGAAAGAGGCAAATAAGTAAGACCATAGTAGTCCAGAAAATGATCAAAGTTCTATGTGGAATTTAGAAGTAACATTAAAATTAAGAAAACATATAATTTACTCAAACAATTGTAGTGGAAAACTGCCTGATTACTTGTGCAATAGAGATCCATACTTAATATGTACTTCACACCTAAAACAAAAAGTAATTTTAGGTGAATTGAAGAGATCATGGATTTTAAAAGTCATAGAAAAAATAATTATTTAACATTTCTAATGTTGTTACTGAAGCTTTCTTTGGCATACTACTAGATTCTGAAAGAGGAAGTAACTTCTAGAATTAATTATATACAGATTTAAAACTTTTTTATAGAACACACACATAAAGCAAAAGACAAGCATCTATTAGGTAAAATACTTTCACTCATGAAAACAAAGTCACAATTCATACCATAAAAACAGCTTTTAAAGATCAACAAGAAAAGAGTAATAACTCCATGGAAAACTCATTGATAGACAAGTCACAGATGAAGATATACAACGAGTTAAAAGCTTAGGACCAAAGAGTCAAGCTTAATCATAAATTGCAAGTGTAAATGATGAGGTGTTTTTGTTTTTGCCATTCAAACAATTCAACTCAGCACAATAGGTAATATTAGTTTTTTTATGGCACTGAAGAGGGAAAGCGACTTCTATAGCATACAACATTATAAATTGTTTATGACCTTTCTGAAAAATTACTTGGTAATGTGAATCAAAATTTAACATGTGTATATATTCAGACCTACAAATGTTACTTCTGAGAATATAGTTAAAGAGACATAAATAGAAGCTAAATAATTTCAGGATTTTGCATAGTGTATGAACAATATAATCAACCTAGAGAGCTATTAATATGTAAAAACTCATATAAATTATACATTCTTGAAAATAATACTTATTACAGTTTTTTTTATACTTAAAAAATCATTCAGCACAAGTGAGTCTTAATTTTCAATGGAAAAATAATGTTGTGAAAAGTGACTAATACAAATTCATACATCTAATTTTAAAGTTAATGGGATCTTTTGCGTGCTTGACAGTAAGACTTTTATTAAAGAGTTAACAAGTTACAATTAAAATAAAGTTGAGTTTTTCTTCTTTCTCTTGGCCTAGATTCATATAACTAAATAATTTTAATATAATTTATCCTCTAATTTTCATAACAAAATTTGGAAGTATTTTGCTTTTTTCAGTTTTCTGATGAGTAAATTAAAAATTTTAAATAAGCCTATTCCATAAAACAGAAGCTATCACTTGGTCCCATTAAAATGAAGAAAGAACTGTTTCACCAAAGTTGCTGTAGAATGAAATGGTTATCCACTTTCCTAAGGAACATACTTGACTCCTTTAACTGGGACCTGTGAATAAGTATATGTGGAAGCAGTAATCTCCATCCTTGCCTTTCTAGTTGTGATACTAAAGGTTTAAACTTAAGGTTGAGAGTTTCTCTTTCACTCTGTTCTATTACTATATATTTATTTCTGTATTGACATGCTAGAGAGAAAACTAGTTTATAGGTAGTTAGATGCTGTTTAAATTTATTTCAGTGCAAATTGATATCCTACTGGTACTTGCACCACTGGTAATGACAGAACTTTAAGTGCTTCTCAGGTTCTTAAACCAAATCTTTTCAATGATGATACATAGTACATAGTTTAATACCACTTGGTGTGAAAGTACTGTAGCTCAGGTTCAATAATTAATGCAAAAAGTCTAGTACATATTTTTTTTTACAGAAAGTGGCATTATCCACAAGTTTTGTTCTTCAGTCAACAGTGTATTAATGTGAAGATGATGTCTTATGTATGAATTATTTTTAAAAAACTGATGCTCTGGAATGTCTCTGAAGTGAGATTTTGCATTCTAGACAGCATTGAATTCTAAGAGCAACTCAAAGGGGGTTTGACTATGCTGATTGTTAATTTATTTAATAAGAGCTATATCAGAAAATGACTTATTCTGCTCAGTGATCTCCTGTTATGAAATAAAGTACATTCTTTTTTGGGAATGAAATGAAAATATTAATTCCCTCTCATATTTATTTTCCCTTTTAACCAATAATGTTCACAGTGTTTATAAAACCTTGATTTATACATTTAAAAAATTTTTGCAGAGCCAAAGCTTGTAATTTTGTGAACTGCATTTATTATATAACCTGATAATCTAGCTTTCCCCTATATAGTGAGGATAATTTTTTAAACAATAGAATCACTGCTAACTCGTTCTAAAAGGTATTTAATTATCCTAGAACCATCTTGACAACATTGTAACCCTTCTACAAGGTACAAATGCCCCTTTGCTTCTGTTGTCCTATTCTTACTGGCATTTTTCACAAATGCTAATTTCTCAGGGACTTGCCTGGTTAATTTTCCTGTTTGAGTCAATAGAAAAACATAACTCTACTTTAAATATTCTCCAGACCATGAAAATGCATACAATTTATACCATTTTGGCAATTTAACTGCAGTGCAGAAAAAAAGTTTTGCTCCCAAAGATAGAAACATCTGGTTTAAATTTCTAAAGTACCCTGTCTTTTCTTCTTGTAAGTGAATACCCATAGATGTCTTAGGTAATAATTAATACACCAAGGAAAAATTGTAAAAAACAGCTAAAAGAGAAGGACATTTACATTTTAAAAATGATATATTAGATCCTCTTTCCAAAATGAAATCTCTTGTAACTGTGGTAATCACAATTAATTTATGCCTACTCCTGTCAATAAATCTTTGAATGATGGCTTAATAGGTCTTTCAGAAATGAATCTTTGGCTAGACTGGACTCCTGCTTCCTGTCTGAGCCACTGAAAGCGAGTGTATGCAGAGAGAAAGTCCCACATGAGTTAGAATCAGACAGACATGGGTTCAGATTGTGGCTCAGTTTCCTACTTCAGCTTTCAGAACTTCAGAGCTTATCATGTGTATTGTGGATTATACGATCTACTTCTTGAGGTTGCTTTAAATATGAAATGACATATCTAAAGCACTCAGAAGAGCTTGATACATGGTAGTAATTACTCTTTCCAAGAATTTATAGTTACATATAGGATTAACATAAATTTGGGCCACTAGCTGCATTTTCTCTTTAATGTCTGAGTCAACTGTTATATTCTTTATGATGCTATCTTGAAGCCAAAAAGACTAATTGTTTCTTGAAAAGCCTATAGGTTTATAATCTGCATTTTCTAATTTAACTGTGGCCTGTAACAGAGTGTGCCATTGCTAATGGAATGTTTCTTAACCTGTAACCCCAACTGTATCAAGAGCTCCTTGGGGAGATCAAATTTATTATGGGCTTTACATTTGGTAAATCACTTAACTTAGGAGTTTGTACATAATTAGTATTCCATAAATGTTTATAAACTGACAGGCAAGATATCAAAGTAAATAAAAATTATCAACTGATATTTGTTTGTATTTTATTATATTTTAAAGATAATTTTGATTATCACAATGTTTTTTACTAATGTAGTGCTTGTCTTAAAGATGTTGCTTAATAAATAGCTGATAAAGAAATGTGGCTAGCTTTTATTTAGACAGCATGAATTCCACCATTCTGGATAACATGTCTACTTTTCTTACTAAAGTTCTGGCAGCCCTTAAATATGCCTGTTTAATTTTTCTACCAATTATATCTCAGGTTATACCTCTGTTATCAGTAAAGTCAAACTTTGTTATTTATGGATTCTGGATTTACACATTCACCCAATCCCTAATATTTATTTGTAACCTCAAATTTCACACTGACTGTACTTTTCCTGTCATCTATCTACATGCTCAGAAGAGCAGAGCATTGGAGGTGGGTGGAACACACTATCCCAGCTGAGACCATACAAGGCGACACCTGCCTTCCTACTTCGTCTTTCATACAGTAAAACAGGATTCTTTTAATGGTCTTATTTTTTTTAACTGAGAGGCAGAGAAATAGACAGACTCCTGCATGCACCCCAACAGGATTCACCTGGCAACCCATCTTGGGCCAATGTTTGGACCAACAAATCTATCCTCAATGCCCGGGCCAGTGTTCAAACCATTCAAGCCACTGGCTGTGGGAAGGGAAAAGGGAGAGAAGGGCGAGACAGAGGGGTGGAGAAACAGATGATCACTTTTCCTGTATGCCCTGACCAGGAATCAAACCCAGGATGTCCACGGGCCTGGCCGATGCTCTGTCCACTGAAACAAGCAGCCAGGGCCTCATGATCTAATTAGTACTGTTTTTTACATGTTAATGCTTTTTATTGATAGTTTTGTTATTTAAAATACTCCCCAAACATAGTGCTAAAGTGTTGTTTAGTGTTTCTGAGTGCAAGAAGACTGTGATGTGTTTTATAGTGAAAGTCCATGTGTTAGATAAGCTTCACTCAGTCATGAGTTATAATGTTGTTGGCCATGAATTTAATGTTAATGAATCAACCCTACTATATATTAAATACAATGCCTTTAAAGAGAAACATACACGAAACAAGGTTAAGTATTGATTGGTGGCTGAATCTGTTATAACCAGCAACCTAACCCAGTATCTCTCCCAGGAGCAGTGGTTCAGTATTTGCTAATTCAATGTTTACAGTGAGAAAGAACATAACTACAGAAAATACTGAGACCTGATTGTACCATTCTTAGTAATTAACATTTAGTAATCAACCCCTTCTTGGGGATCCCAAAGTAACGCAGAGATATGGGAATCCAATTGCATTGCAAGATCTTACACTTTATGTACCTCCCAATAAATACCTTTTGACATCGTAGGATTGAATGATTTGACATGTCAAGGCCAGTTTGCATAAGTATGCTTTGATCAATAATTTACATATTATATCTCAGTTTTGCCCCATTCCCACTACCTTTGCCATAGCTATTCACACTCTGTAATAAGCAGCAGAATATCATTTTCAAAGAGGGGATGAATATGTGATGTTTTTACTATGAAATGTCTGTGCCTCTAAGGATTTTATGAGATGCTCAGTTTGCCTCTCAATATGCAGCAGCCAAACTTTAGAGGAAGAAGACTCTCTCTCACTTTAGCAACTCCAATTTTATTCTCTCATTATGAAACAAGATCTACATAACCCAAGTTATAGAACCTAGGATAAGAGGAAGTGAGGAATGTTAAGAAAAGAATAGAAATGCTATCCAAAGAAGCAGAGAGGGAGAAGCAAAGAAACAAAAAGAAACCTGTACCTCTAATCCTGTTCAAGATTCATTTTACCCCATACTCATTATATTCTGTTGTGGGCATAGAACACTGTTTTAATTGTGGCAAGTTACAAAACAAGAAGTATTTGAGATCTGTGGGGAGTGCACACACACAAATACACACATACCAAGGGCAGGGCACTTAGAGGACAGAGCTCTAAGCTAGGAGTAAAGGGCTAGGTTCTAACTATCTGCAGATGGCAAACCACTGGCTTGTAGGACACCTAGAGATGAAGCGGAAACTTTGCAATTTGTTGCTTGAACCTGCTTTGAGTTTGCAAGCAAGTCAAGGTTGAGTGTTTTTTTCTTTTTATCTCATGTCTAATTTTTATTCTGGAATGTAAAACTCTTTTTAATTATAGTTGACATATGGTATTACATTAGTTTTATGTGATTAACATAGTGAGATTTCACTTTTAAATACCTTACAAAATGATTACCACAAAAAAAACCACTATCCGTCATTTACAAAGTTATTGTGCTATTATAGACTGTATTCCCTGTGCTGTACTTTACATCTCTGTGATATATTTATGTTATAATTATAAATTTGTTTCTCTTAATTCCCTTCCCCTTTTGCCCATACCCCCACTGCCCAACATTCTGGCAGCTATCAGTTTTTCTGTATCTATGAGTCTGTTTGTTTATTTGCTTAAATGTTTAGAATCCACACATAAGTGAAATGATACAGTATATTTCTTTCTTTGACTTATTTCACTTAGCCTAATATTTCCCTCTTGGTCCCTCTTGTAGTCAGAAATGTCAAGATTTTATTCCTCTTCTTGGGTAACATTTCAGGGTGTGTGTGCGCACATACATACACACACACACACACACACACACACACAAACATAGCCACTTATTTTTTATTCATTAATCTATTGATAAACACCCAGATTGCTTCCTTATCTTTATTGTGGTCTTTTACCTCAACACACCATCTGAGAGAAACAAATGCTGTATCAGGCTAAGAATTACAAAATAAATGGATTTTATATAACCCCCTCTTCAAATCACATCATTTGGAGGACATCTATTTCCTTTGGAGTCATACACTGAGACAAGCTTGCTCCCTTTACAACAAACATTATAGGAAGAGATCAAATTCAGTGTTTTTACCCAGTTTTGTCTCAGTGGCAGTGTGGCTTGCTCTGACTAAACGGGTAAAATACACAGCAATCTTTTTCCTCTAGATGGATGTGAGCCTAGATTTCAGGTATGGTGTTAGGTGATTAACAGTGGGATGAGTACTCTCCTTTTACCAATATTTCATTCACACATTTGTTTGCTTTGAATATCAAGTGCTCACTTGGCAGTTTGCTTTGACAACAGAACTTTCTGAGTATAAAAAATAATGCTTATAGAGGTGGGCACATTTCTCACCTCTGTCAGCTATGATAACAAATTCAAGATTTAGTATTTGTATTCAATTTGGAATTGTATAAAATGCAATGTGAATGAGAAAACAGAAACAGGGAAACATTATTTTTACTTTTACAACACTATAGTGAAGGTAATCTCAAATTTAATAGTTTCAAAAGGAGTAAAGCTTCTCTATAAAATACAGTATTACAACAAATAAGGGAAGGATTGTCATTACACTGCAGAGAGAACACTAGTATTGCTTTACCAAATATGTGGCCAATCATGTTTAATGAAGCTATTATTACACTGAGAAGAAATAACAATTTGACTTCAAAAGCTTTTTAATTGGCAGTATTATAATATTTGGGCAATGTACATCTATTATAGAAATTAAATAAGCTATTTATAATTGCATACTGGAAATAGAAATATAAGTTCTGTAAATTCTGAAAACAATAATATAAGTTAATATAGATAGGTAGAGAAAAATTTTCTTCACAAGATTCACACAGCTTAGAAAAAAATAATTTTCCCCGAATTACAACACATTCATCATCTCTTTCCCTTCATTTATTCTGTATTCCACTATTTCATCTTCTATAATTACTAAGAACCAACATGTAGAGTTATCTTTGCATTATTCACCATGGTCTTATCTTTAGGATTTAATGTCACTCCATTACAGGTTCTGCTATCCTTGGAAACATAGCCCTTAAAAAAGAAATGCTGCTTTCTCTAATGATTAGTGATGTTGAGCATTTTTTCATATGCCTATTGGCCATCTGTATGTTCTCTTTGGAGATGTGTCTATTCATTTATTGTGCCCATTTTTTGAATGGATTGTTTGTCTTCTTGGTGTGGAGTTTTATAAGTTCTTTATAAATTTGTTTATTAACCCCTTATCAGACATGTATTGTCAAATATGTTCTCCCATTGTGTGGTTTGTCTTTTTATTCTGTTCATACTGTCTTGAGGTATGCAAAAGCTTTTTAGTTTGATATAGTCCCATTTGTTTATCCTGTCTTTTATTTCATTTGCTTGTGGAAATAAATCAGCAAACATATTGCTGCAATAAATGTCAGAGAGTTTATTGCCTATGTTTTCTTCTAGGATGCTTATGGTTTCACAACTTACATTTAAGTTTATCCATTTTTAGTTTATTTTTGTGCATGGTATAAGTTGGTGGTCTAGTTTCATTTTTTTGCAGGTAGCTGTTCAGTTTTCCCAACACCATTTGTTAAAGAGACTGTCTTTACTCCATTATATGCTCTTACCTCCTTTGTCAAATATCAATTGTCCATAAAGATGTGGGTTTATTTCTGGGTTCTCTGTTCTGTCCCATTGATCTATATGCCTGTTCTTATGCCAGTACCAAGCTGTTTTGAGTACAATGGCCTTGCAAATTAAAACCACAATGAGATACCACCTCACACCAGTAAGAATGGTGCTCATTAACAAAACAGCACATTATAGGTTCTGGCGAGGATGTGGAGAAAGGGGAACCCTCCTGCACTGCTGGTGGAAATGCAGACTGGTGCAGCCACTGTGGAAAACAGTATGGAGATTCCTCAAAAAATTAGAAATGGAACTGCCGTTTGACCCAGCTATCCCACTTATAAGAATATATCCCAAGGACACCATATCACCGACTGAAAAAAAAGAAATGCACCCCCATGTTTATGGCAGCATTGTTCACAATAGCGAAGAGCTGGAAACAGCCCAAGTGAACGAGTGGATTAAAAAGCTTGGTACATATATACAATGGAATACTATGGGGCCATGAAAAAGAAGAAAATATTACCTTTTGCAACAATATGGAGGGACCTGGAAACTATTATGTTTAGTGAAATAAGCCAGGCAGAGAAAGAAAAATATTATATGACCTCACTCATTTGAGTAATCCAAAGACAATTGAGAACTGAGGAAAGGAATTGAGACAGAGGAGGAATCAAAGGGACCAGAGGAAAAGAGGACAGAGGGAAAGGCAATGATAGGATGAGATAAACCTGAAGGGAAGGGAGGAGGGCGCTGTAGGGAGGGGGGCAAGGGAGATGTGAAGGAGAACATGGGGGAGAGGAGATGCATTTGGGGTTACCCTAGAATCTATGTAAACACAATTAATTAAATAAAAGAAAAAATAAAATGAAAAAAAATAAAAGAAATGCCTCTTTTTTAGATGGTACTACCATCTCTTCAACATCACATACTTGCAACCAACTATTTAATATATAATTTCAACTATTATTATGAAAAGATTAAGAGGTTTTCCTATTTTGTTTCCACCAATAAACATCTCTAACTCTATTAGATTTTCCCATCAGAATACTGCATGCAAACATGACACAGTATCACGTGCTGTGGAGGATGCAAAGGTAATGCACAACTGGATCTGACAACATTCTAGTGAGAAAAAGAGACATGTACTTAAAATAGTTGTGTAGTTCAGACTATAAGGTGAGATTATCCAGAGAGTCATAATAAACTGTGGGAGAGAAGGTATAGAAGGAGGGAAAATTTCCACCCGAATTAGGGTAAGAGTAGTGTTGATAAGGGTTGGTAAACAGGTAAGTTCCAGATACCAGACTCTTTGAATATCAATGTAGCAATGTGCACCTTAATTTATAGGTGATGAGGAATCACTAAGTATTTTAAACAAGGTAGAATTATAATCACAGCTATACTAGGTATAGAGTGGATTGAATAAGGGATGTAACTGGTGATTGAAAAAAGGTTAAAAGGCTATTGCAGTAAGGCTCAGAGAAGGTAATAAACTCCAGAACTGGGATATTTTACATTTTGATTTCTCTTTAAACCAGTTCTTGAACTCTTTTGAATTTAATAAAAATATATGTCCACATTATGATAGAGCCTTTATTTCAAATTATGGTCAATAACATTTTTTTTTAATTTCAGATTTTTCATTATTCATATACTGCTTCATATGTGATTTACAACATACATACTAGGTAAGTTCTTTGATTTTCTGATTTATGTAAGAAATTGTCCATCTGAATTGTTGGTGTAGATATCAATTTGTTCATATAAAAATATTTACCTGTTTTCAAGGGAAGTTTGGGAGTTAAATCCTCCAGAAGTAGAAGACTCCGTCTTGCAATATGCAGCCTGGGGTGTCCAAGGGCAGCAGCTGGTAAGCACAGGCATTGGAATTCGCCCAGTACTGTGAGACATGACGTTAGGAAAAATGTTTACAGAAACCATTTCTTGTAAAAATCATCATTATACTGGAGGTTCTTTATTCATCTTTATACTTTGTATGTAGTGTTCTAACTTAATATTATATCAAATAATACTAGTATTATTTCATCACCTAATTTAAAGAGTTTATAAAGTAATGCATAACTACAAGTTAATCATTCTAGTCATTTATAATTCACTTAATACAACCTAGAAGAGTCAAGAATACCAGGATCTAGTTCTGTAAAATTCTCATGACATTAAGGTTGTCGATTTTACTTATCTTAAAGGATTGTTCAGTGTAAAAATTTAAATCAGAAGTTCACACTTAACAATATTCACATAAAAGAGGATTTTTAAATCATATTTGGAATTATCACAAGCTCAGATAGTGAATTATTGATGTATAAAGCATTTTGAGCAACACTGTATTCGTATACATGTCTGAGAGTGCCCATATAAAGACTTCAAGGGAATACTGCTCAGGAGGTCTTGTTGCTGCTTACCTTGCTTGTGAATGTGGAAAAGTACTACTAATTGCCAAATTTATTTCTAGGTTATGTGAGGGTTTATACTTCTACCAGTCACAATGTGAAAGTTTCCTTTCTTCCATATCCTCACCAACACCTGGTTGTTCAGTCTGTCTCATTATGTGTTAATTACATTATTGTTTCTTCCATTCCAAGTTTTATATTTTTTATTTTATTAAAATCTTGTACTAGCTACACTTTGAATGTGCATAGGTACAGAGTAGTCTGTGTTTGTGTGTGTGTGTGTATGAAGATTTTTTAAAAACCTTTTACTACAGTTTTAAGCTTAAGTTTTAATTTCTTTAACTTTAAGTAAGTCAAATTTAAGTAGTATTCTTTGTTTTTATTTATTTATTTTTTACAGGGACAGAGAGAGAGTCAGAGAGAGGGATAGATAGGGAGAGACAGACTGGAACGGAGAGAGATGAGAAGCATCAATCATCAGTTTTTCGTTGCACACCTTAGTTGTTCATTGATTGCTTTCTCATATGTGCCTTGACCGCCGGCCTTCAGCAGACCAAGTAACCCCTTGCTGGAGCCAGCGACCTTGGGTCCAAACTGGTGAGCTTTCGCTCAAGCCAGATGGGCCTGCTCTCAAGCTGGCAACCTTGTGGTCTCGAACCTGGGTCTTCCGCATCTCAGTCCGATGATCTGTCCACTGTGCCACCGCCTGGTCAGGCTGTTTGTTGATTTATTGATGAGAACCATTCTCAGAGGTATGAGGTGGTATCTCATTGTGGTTTTAATTTACATTTCTCAGATGATTAATGACCTTGAACATCTTTATGACCATATGTATATCATGAAGACATACATATGAACATCTATTGACCATACATATGTCCTCTTTGGAAAATTGTCTGTTCAGATACTCTGCCTATTTTTTAAATTGTATTGTTTTCTTGGTGTTAAGTTGTATGAGTACTCTATAAATTTTGGTTATAAATCTTTAATTAATTGTCTCATTAACAAATATATTTTTCCATTCATTAGATTGTCTTTTTATTTTATTGATAGTTGTCTTTGTTTTGCAAAACATTTTTAGTTTGATGTAGTAAGTTTTATTTTTTATTTCCTTTGCCCAAGGAGATATATCACAAAAAATATTGATAGCAGAAATGTATGGATTTTACTGCATAGGTTTTCTTCTAGGAGTTCTATGGTTTTGAGTCTTTAAGTTAAATCTTTAATTTACTTTGAGTTTATTCTTATACATGGTATAAGAAGATGACTAAGTTTCATTGTTTGACCTGTAGCAGTTCAATTTTCTCCACCACATTTATTGAATAGACTATCTATACCCATTATGTGTTCTTGCCTCCTTTGTCAAATATTCATTGAGACTATAGATATAGATTTACTTTTTGGCTCTCTAGTCTGGTTTTTTTTTTTCTTTTTTTTTCCAAGTGAGAGGAGGAGAGAGAGAGAGAGACAGACTCCCATGTGCGCCTTTGTCAGGATCTACCCAGCAACCTGACTAGGGCTGATGCTCTGCCTATCAAGGGCCATGCATGCAGCCAGTATACTTTTGGTGCCAGAGGTAGAGGGTCCCCAGAGCTATACTTAGTGCCTGGGGCCAATATGCTTGAACCAATTGAGCCATGGCAGTAGGACGGGAAGAGAAAGAGAGAGAAAGGAGAGGGGGAGGGGTAGAGAAGCAGATGGTCACTTCTCCTGTGTGCCCTAACCGGTAATCGACCCTGGGACATCCACACACTGGGCCAACCCTCTGCCACAGCCAACCAGCTAGGGCTAAGGTTATCTTTTTTGTTCATGTAAACATAAAATTTAATGTTAATTAAATATATTTACAAATGTCTAATGGTTCATTTCATATACATATTATAAACTTTGTCAATATCTGCAGCCATCAGCAAACTCAGCAATATAGTTTTATTAGAGATGAGTCATTTCAATATATTAATTAGTTTTGCATTAAACATAATTAAAGAGTCCTGTAGTGTTTACTAAATTAAGGGCACATAATTTGTCATTCTTAATTTCAGTTTCTAATTTTTTAATTTTTTTTGTTGTTGTTCCAGAGAAGAAATTGACATCATTTACAAAAAAGAGGGTGTGAGATGGAATTCAAAGGATGGAAAATTTTTCAGTAGCACTTGATATGGAGGAAGGCAGTTTAAATTTGGCACTTTGTGGAAGAAAAACTGACATAAGACAACGTGTTATTTATTTAGAAAAGGCAGTGAAGAGATGGCTTTAGCTGTAGTAAATGTTTTATAAAACCAAATGGTGGGTCCTAATACAGAAAAAGCACATTGATCATTCAGTAGAAAGTGCTTCTGGTTTAAAAGCGTGTGTTCTTTACTTTTCAAAACTAACTTTTTCTTATAAAAGCTAAAGTTACTTATAACAATTTGAAAAACTCATATAGTCATATGAATTCAGATACATTCATGTATATAAATTAAACTATATTTATTCATAATTCTACGATAAGATTTGAAAGTCAGATTTAGAAGTTTTAGCTTGATAAGGGAAATACATTTCATTGATAAGATCTTAACATCTGCCCTGACCAGGCAGTGGCGCAGTGGATACAGAGCGTCGGACTGGGATGCAGAAGACCCAGGTTCGAGACCCGAGCTCGCCAGCTTGAGCGCGGGCCCATCTGGCTTGAGCAAAAGCTCGTCAGCCTGGACCTAAGGTTGCTGGCTCCAGCAAGGGGTGGCTCGGTCTGCTGAAGGCCCCCAGTCAAGGCTCATGTGAGAAAGCAATCAATGAACAACTATGGTGTCGCAACAGCAATGAAAAACTAATGATTGATGCTTCTCACCTCTCTCTGTTCCTGTATGTCTGTCCCTATCTATCCCTCTCTCTGACTCTCTCTCTGTCCCTGTAAAATAAAAAAAGATCTTAACATCTGTAATCATTAAAACCTCAGCTCAAGTCCAGAATTTTTGTTTGGTTTTTTTTTGACTTAGGGAAGGTTTATTCACATTAAACATGAAAAGAAATCATAACTACTTTTTTTTTAGGTTTAAATGAGATAGGCATGTGCACAAGTTGAGGTCTCCAGTAAACAGAATAAATTGTATATGTGTATTTCTACATAAAGAGAGGAAGAAGAGGGAAATGCGGGTGGAGGGAAGAAGAGGGAGAAAAACATTTTGAGGAATTGTCTCAGTCTGTAACGGGGCAGACTGGCCGGCTGGAAACGCAGGTAAGAATTGATGTTGCAGTCTTGAGCTACAGTTCTTTTGGCAGAAGTTCTCCTTTGGCTGCTAAAACCTTGAATTGATTACACAAGGAGCACCTCAATATTCTTTACTTAAAATCAACTTATTGTAAATATTAATCACATGTATACACCACAGTACTGTTTGACTAAATAAGTCATACCATCACCTAGCCACATTTTTACATAAAATTAATCGTCATCAGTATTCAATAAAGTGTAGCTATTAACTTAATTCCGAAAATTCTTTCCTACAATAACACATTTAATTCAGTTTCATCACCTTTCACTGAAACATTGTAGCAGCTTATTTTCTACTATCTTTTCTCCAATTGCTAGCCACTCCATTCCATCCACCACCTGCAAAGATTTGTGTTAAAAATGCAGATTCTTAACAGCTCCCACAAGGTTATGAAATGTTATTGAAGGGACACACAAAATCTTTGGTGTGACATACATACAAAATGTGACTGAGATGACAGTCATCTGGCTCATGCCATCACAGAAAAGAAGCACAGATTTTCTCTATTGCACCAAACCTTGTGATGTCTAGAGGTCAAAACACTGCGCTTTGTGTCTCAGTCATTCCCTTTGCATACTCAGTCATTGTTTTCATCAAAACTGTCAAATAACTTTTCCTCCTCTTCTGATAGTTTCCCCCCAAAATTTCTACATGATAAATGAATTGTTTATTTCTTAGGATTCTAACATTCTTCTATTTTATCTCAAATTATTTAATATTTTGTATTACTTATTTACATTGCTGTCTTCCACCGCTGACCTGTCATCATTTCCAGACCAGACATCGCACAGAATATGCTAAATGTCTTTCTCTCCTCCTTCTCCTCTCCATCATTTTTATTTATAAAACTTATTTTAGAATGAGGCAAAATGTAGTTTTATTAAGTATCTGGTTACACTGAGAAAATAATAAAAGGCTTACTATTACTTCTGTGGATAATGGAATACCAAAAAGTTTTTGAGGATGGTGTAGTATGAAAAGAAGTCAACTGTGAAAAGACAGGTCTGGTAGAAGAGTTCATGTATACTGTTACCAACTGAGTCTAGAGGCAGAGAGTTAGGTTTAGAAGCTATTATTTTAATTTATAACTGCACTGTTAAATAACATATTTAAGAGATAAATCAAGTTTTAAATTCAGATCTAAAATTTTATTGCAGCCTACAAATAAAAATTGTTTTATAAATAATTCAGTAAATTAAATTATGCAAATATTAAATAAGTGTATTTCTATACTATTTTGCAAAAAATATTAATTTAGACTACTAATTTTTAAACCACTTTATTGAGCACAAATAAAGATTAATACTTACAAAAGACTATACTTTGCATTGAGTACATACAAGAGAAAGTACATATTCAGTGTATAAAACTTGGTAAATATATACTTGTGACAGCATCACAACTTTTACAATGGCATAAACATATCCATCAATTCCAAAATTTTTTACTACCCTCTTTATTTTTTTGTAATAAGAATACAACATAAAATATACTTCGCTGATATAACTAATTTTTTTACTCTATTCAGAATAAAATAAAATCACCATACCTATCCTTCCAATGGCATAAAACATTTAAATATCCATTAATTTACTTATCACAATCTACCTAATTAGTAGTGAGGAGGAGGTAGAGTCAGGTGTTTGTAAAAATCATTTATACATTTTATTACCTGTATGTTAATAATATATATAATTACATAATTATCAAAATAGAAATAAAATAATCAAACCTTATTTAATTCTTGATATAGAAATAATATTACTAAACTTTCATATTTTTACTATTTCTAAAATTTTACCTTAAAATTTTATTAAAACCTTTAAGTGATTGGAAATGGTTAAGTGTCTCTAAGATATTTATTTTATGTGTTCCTGACATAATTGCTTGTGTTTTCATTAATAGAGATTTTGAACAATTTTATTAAGTTTTTCAGTAGGATTTAGTCTTTGTTGTTTTAAAGTAGCATTTTTCAAACATGTCATTGAAATGCCATGTTTTCTACCAAAAATCAACATGATTTTCTTTATATTCCATTATGTATGCATGTTTTTTCAATATAAAAGTAATTATATAAATTATCATATAGATATATTTTTAAAAAATATAATAAACATATGCAATATATGGTATACATATGCATATGCTCATACACACATCACACACACTCACTCATACACACACAGTCACACACATATTCTGCTGCTTGTGACATATACAATTTAGGATAAAAGTCTTGGAATTTGAATCCTAGCATAACGGAGTCATCTAGAAATAGATAAAGAAAGGAGGCAAGTAAAAGTCACGTTCAATTTCAAATCAGTCCGCGACCGTCTACTTTTCTTACCCTTCCTCTCTGCCCCTTCTCTCTCTCTTACCCTCCTGCAGTCATTGCCTCCATTGGTTTTAGCAACGGCCCCAGGCACTGAGGATAGCTCAGTTGATTCAAGCATCAGCCCACATTGGGGTTGCCAGGTGGATCCCTGTCAAGCTCATGTGGGAATCCGCATCAATATCTCCCCTCCTCTTGCCTAAAAAAATAAATAAATGAATAAATAAATAAATTTTTGGTGTATTCAGGTATATATTTACATTGGTACCTTGAAATACCAGCAGATCAACATATGATTTTCTTTTTAAGATACGAGCTGCGACTCGGTTCGTAATTTTGTTTGAGATCAGAGCGAAATTCCAAGATACAAGTCGTGATTCTGGAAGCTGCCGCTAGTTGGCACGTTGGCGCACGGGTCTAGTATTGGCAGCACAACACCAGCATCTTGTTCTTTCTCAGGTGTTACCCACAGAATCAAGTCAAGTCTCGTGCACTGTACCTGTCCTTGCATAATTTTTGCATTTTTTACTAACTTTTGTGTGCTATCATGGGGTCAAAAAAAGTGAGTATAAAGGACAGTGGTAAGAAGAAGAGAATGATGTCGATAGAAGTAAAGCAAGAAATAATAGAAATACATGAACGTGGTGTACAAGTGATTGAACTGGCGAGGCTGTACGACCGCAATACATCTACAATTTGTACCATCCTTAAACAAAAGGACGCCATCAAAAGTGCAAATCCAGTGAAAGGAACTACAATTCTTTCCCAATTAAGGACAAATATCCATGAAGAAATGGAGAAGCTTCCACTGGTGTGGGTGAAAGAGAAAGAACTGGCAGAAGATACAGTGATGGAAACTGTAATATGCAAAAAGGCATGTAATATTCATGGTGACTTGAAGAAGGAAAAACCATCAACCTCAAAAGAGGCAGAAGAAGATACGTTTAAGGCAAGTCACAGCTGGTTTAAAAATTTCAAGAAGAGATCTGGTATCCACTCCATGGTGAGGCAAGGTGAAGCTGCGAGTGCTGACGTTAAGGGAGCTGAGGAGTACATCACACGTTTTGCTGGACTTATTGCAAAGGATGGATACATCCCCCAACAAGTGTTCAACTGTGATGAAACAGGATTGTTTTAGAAAAATATGCCCTGGAGGACTTTCATCACTGTAGAGGAGAAGAAGCTGCCAGGCCATAAACCCATGAAGGACTGTCTGACCCTTGCATTGTGTGCAAATGCTAGCGGTGACTGTAAAGTAAAGCCACTGCTAGTGTATCATTCAGAAAATCCTCGAGCCTTTAAGACTCACAAGATTCTTAAAGAAAAACTGCAGGTTATGTGGTGCCCAAAGCTAGTGCATGGGTTACGTGGCAGTTTTTTATTGAATGGGTAAATCTCGTCTTTGGTCCTGCAGTGAAGAAATATCTTCAAGAAAATAAACTCCCAATGAAAGCATTACTAATCCTTAAAATGCTCCAGCCCACCCACCTGGTCTTGAAGATGACGTTCTCGATGAGTTCAAATTCATGAAAGTTCTCTACCTCCCACCCAACACGACTTCAATCTTGCAACCTATGGATCAGCCGGTCATTTCCAACTTTAAAAAGCTTTACACAAAGCACTTGTTCCGCCGCTGCTTTGAGGTGATTGAGAATACATATCTTACCCTTCGAGAGTTTTGGGAAGATCACTACAACATCGTGATATGTTTACGCATTATTGACTTGGCATGGCAAGAGGTTACAAGAAGAACCTTGAACTTGGCATGGGAAAAGTTATGGCCTGATGTTGTTGCCGACACAGACTTCGAAGGATTTGAACCAGAAACCGAGACTGAAGTAGAAGCAAGCATTGGAGAAGATTGTGTCCCTCAGAAAGTCGATGGGTCTGGAGATAGATGAGGGTGATGTAAACAAGCTCGTCGAGGAACATGAGAAGGAGCTCTCAACTTAGGAGTTGAAGGAGCTACAGATAATGCAACATACGGAGCTTCTGTAACAGATTAGTAGTGAGGAGGAAGTAGAGTCAGAGGAAGTAATTTCTACAAGTGAAATTAAAGACCTGCTGGCAATGTGGGAGAAGCTTTCAAGTTTCATTGAAAAGAAACACCCAAAAAAAATATTTCAACTGGTCTTGCTTCAGCACTTTTTAATGACACTTGATTGTCACATTTCTGTAACACTTAAAAGGCAGGCAAAAGCAAACCTTTTTGGATAGATTTTTATTTAAAAGTCCTGCAAGTGAAAGTGCTGAAAGTATAGTCAAAGAGGCAAAAACAGGTGATGATTAAATGAAAAATAAGTAATGTTAAGCTTAGGTTAAGTTTAAAGTTAAGAAGGTGCTGTTTTTTACAACTAAGTTTTTGTGGTTTCATTTTAAGTAAGGAAAGCACAGTTTTAATTTTGTTTAAAGTAAAAAAAAGTACAGTTTTAGTTTACATTTAGTGTTAAGAAAGTGCAGTTTTAGTTTATGTGTGTACAGTGCCTGCATCCTTTCCTCCCTCCCTCCTCCTCCACCATTCACCTCCATTAGCTGCACTTGTCTGTCTCCAAGGTAAGATACAGTACTAAAAAACACTTTTTTCTTTTATTTCATATATTTTATTATGCATTGGTAAAGTATACATGTGTGTTTCTTAATTAAAAACATGTCTTTTTTCATAATTTAGGATGGTTTGGGGATGTTTCACAGGGCTGGAATGGATTAAATCTATTTCAGTTATTTTAAATGGGAGAAATTTGTTTGATATATGAGTTGACTGATGAGCTCGGTTACAGAATAAATTAACTTCATATCTCAAGGTACCACTGTATTTTAATCTAGTGTGTATGTAAATGTGACAGAAAATACATTTTCATACAAGTAAAATATTATAACAATGTATATGTACATGTAGAATAGAAAAACATGCAATTACTATCTACAATTTAAAGCAAATAAATTTGCATTGTTGTGTGAAAATCTTACACAAGATGAGCACTCCCATCAACCTTAGTGTTTTATAATTATGTAAATAGCATATTTATAAAATTCCTACCTAAATTCAGAGCTTTTCAAAAGAAATGTAAAAATAATATCTGTTTATTCATAAACACACATGAGATTATTTTCCACCAGCTAAGTGTTGCATATATAAGTGTAAGGAGAAAACTGAGCAACTTGCATGCTGTTAACTACACTCTTAGTACTTTTAAAGTCTGTGCTTTGGCATTTTCAGAAGTCACTTGATAAGTACATGTTGACTTAGCATGGCTGACTGCCTTGGACTGTAAACTCTCTGATGGCAGGAGCACAAATTCTGTAATCCTAATAGTGTATGTAAGTGTGTACTGAACTATGGAGGTAACAAGCGTGAGTTTTCCATAGAAAAGTATAAAAGAAGCTGCACAGACAAGATACTGTAGCTTGTGCCAGCAAGTGGAAATAGAAGATATGTAGATGCTGACGGTTTCTAGGTCAGGCTAGCCCCAGAGATTTAGAGAGTGAGGAAAAATATTGCCGGGCTTATAGCTGAAGGAAAAACAATAACAAAAGAAAGGGAAATAAAACCGTCAGTCTACTGTATACTGTTTGAAAATACCTTTTTTCTATGTTATGTCTATAATGTTTTCTTCAATGTTTAGAGAAACAAAATAGAAACCAATACTTTATCATAAATAGTGCCAATATTAATGAAGGAACATTTGAAATTTACTTACCTCTTTTAGAGGGAGGTTCTAGTCTTTGCCTCAATTCAAAGTGTTTTAATTCAGCATAAATTTTATACAGGTTCTAACTATTTATGAACATGTTATTCATTAAGGATGTAAAATGCACAATCTCTGTATTCCTAGAACTTACAGAAAATAATGTTAAAGGTGAGGATGCCCACTTTTTGGAACATCTACAGCAGGAGCATCCTAATATGGACCTCACCTTGCAGGGGTTCTGCTGTCTGAGGGGATAGATATTTTCCTGAAGGAAGTGATCTGCAAGTTGAGTTTTGATGTTACATGTCAGGGCAAAGTGTGGACTTTTATTTAAAGATCTCCTTCTGGATTATAGTGAACTTCTCTATATAGAAAGAAATAGAATAGATTTATGTGGAGTGACATGCTTTAATTCTTTAGTTTGTATGTTAATAACAAAGAACTATAACTTAGATATTGCACCAAATGTGCAAAAATAAAAAGAATAAAATAAACCAGAAATATAAAATGTCAGCAGATTTGTATATTATGTCCTAGTTCTAATGAGAATTCATATATTTCCCTTAACTTATATTTAAACAATTTGAGTTACTTAGTAATAATGAAGTAAATGCATCAAACCATATCTTTGTTCCCCTGTTTACTTTCCAGCATAAAGAGCAATTTCTATGGTACTTCTTGTCTCATGCTGCTCCTATTACTAAAATAAATAATAAATTGTGCAGAAAGAACCATGGAACCTCCAGGATTGCATGCAGATTTTAAACTATCAATCCAAGTTATGCATACTGGAATATACTGAACACTTTGGACAGTGCCTGCTTAGTAAACCACTGGGATGGAATAAGATTGTACATGATAATCAGTAAAATTCCTAAATATTAAACTTGTTATGTTTCCTTACAACTAAACTTTTACATATCTATTATTCTTACTTTGGACCATAAAGGCAGTGATGTCAAGTCATATTCCATCAGCACTCTAAATAAAACTTAAAAAATATCAATTATAATCTTGTTTATTATAAGATGTGCACCATCCTGCACAGCCCCTGAGTAAAAGGATTCCAAGGGTAAAATTTTAGCATTCTAGAGATTGACTGTGTTTTATCAAATGGCATGATGAGAACTCCCCAAGGGGAACTGTAGTCACATTAATGTCAAGATTCTCCACGTCAGAAATAACTTGACATTTTTTAGACAGGGCAGTGGAGGAGCTCCTTGCTCACTCTCCTCCTTAAGAACAACAAAGAAAATGAAATGTGGAAGGAAACTCTGTCTTTTGTGATACTATAATCAACACTGCAGAAGATGTAATCTCTAAGGAACATGAAATAATAGTTCCCCAGAGCCAAGTCAAGATTGAAAGCAAATATATACATTAGCAGATTTGGGGAAACAGAATAGACAAATTGACCATCTTACCTTGTAATTTCAACACTTTTCTTAAGTAAAAGATAGAACAAATAGATAGAAAATCAGTAAGGATATAAAAGATTTGATCTACACTATCAGCCAACACGACATAAGTGACATTTACAGGACACTATACTCGACAATTACAGAATACATGGCAGTTTTAAGTGCACACACTGGGCCATAACACAAATCTCAATAAATATAAAAGAATGGGATTCACACAGAGTGTGTTCTTAAAGCACACAGGAATTAAATTAGAAATAAAAAACAAGCATAAATTACACACATACATTTTTATTGGACTAAGAATATAACTTTAAAATATAGTAGTGTATATCTCACAATGTAGAATTTCAATTGTAAAATTTTAAATTTAATCAGTAGATATATTGTACATATGCCTAAAAACATTTATAAAATAAATTCATTGGAATATTATCTACAAGTTAAAAAATAAAGACTAGTAACACTTAAATAAATCATCATTAGGAGATCAGCAAAAGAAATTAGAGTATATAAAGCAATAATATATTAAGAAGCCATTAAAATTAAGATGATTCTTCTTTATGTACAGATGTGCAATGTCATCTGGTAGTAAAATCCCCTATGATTATAATGATGTTATTAAAATAACACAAAAACATCTATTACATATATATAAATATATATATGTAATAGATGTTTTTGTTGATGTATATATATATATATATATATATATATATATATATATATATATATACATCAAATTTGAATGAATTCTAGAATTCACAAAACACTGTTCAAAGTAGTTGTTTTCTGGCAGAGAACTGAGCACTGAGAAATATATTTCATAGTATTTAATTTAATACTTTTTTATGAATGTGCTATTTTTAAAATTATTAAAGATAACAAGACAAAGTTTAATATACTAAATTAATTATTTTTGCTGGAGTCTGTGGAAACTAAAGCACATCAGGACTTTTAAAACACTGAAAAAGATGACAAATATATATATTTCTCTAAACTATATGTTAGCAATGGTCATAGAAAATGGGAAAAGATTGTACCTGTGTAACAGATATGAAATATAATTAAGGAAAAGGTGGCAAGGGGATACAGGGTGGGGCAAAAGTAGATTTGCAATTTTTAGTATGTGAAATAGAGTTTATTCTTATATTATTATTTATTTATTAGTGTATTGTTTTTCATACAAACAACTGTAAATATAGTCTTGCCCTACCCTATATATTAAATTACAAATACTTTCTGTAGGATAATAGGTAATTTAGTCTTTAAAAATATTTGATGCTGTTATATTGTTTAATTGTTAGAAGAGGAATTATACTTTGAGAAGAAACACAAACATAAAGAATTCATATTTGCCCAACCAGGTGGTGGCGTGGTGGATAGAGCGTTGAACTGGGATGCTGAAAACCTAGTTTCAAAATTCCAAGGTAGCTAGCTTGAGCACAGGCTTATCAGCTTGAGAGTCAAATCATGGATATAACCCCATGGTCACTGGCTTGAGCATGGTCTCACCAGCTTGAGAATCAAATCATAGATATAATAACCCCATGGTTACTGGCTTGAACCCAAAGATTGCTGCCTTGAGCAAGGGATCACTGGCTTGGCTGGAGGCACCCCTCAGCCCCCTTCAAGGCACATATGAGAAAGCAGTCAATGGATAACTAAGGTGCTGCAACTATGAGTTGAGGTGTCTCATCACTCTCCCTTCCTATCTGTCCTGTCTGTCTCTCTCAAAATAAATAAATAAATAATAAAAATTTATATTTAAAGCTGAATAAGAATCAACTGACTAGGAATTTTAATTGTATTTGTTAGAAAAAGGTGGCTGATCATAAGAAATGATGACATCAGATCATTTACAAAGACATGGATAGACCTTGATAACATTATACTGAGTGAAATAAGTAAATCAGAAAAAACTAAGATCTATATGATTCCATACATAGGTGGGACATAAAAATAAGACTCAGAGACATGGACAAGAGTGTGGTGGTTACTGAGGGTGGGGAGGGGGGACAAAAGAGAGGGAGGGGGTCGGGGGAGGAGAGAGGCACAAAGAAAACCACATAGAAGGTGACAGAAGACAACTTGACTTTGGGTAATGGGTATGCAACATAATCAAATGTCAAAATAACTTGGAGATGTTTTCTCTGAACACATGTGCCCTGATTTATCAATGTCACCCTGTTTAAATTAATAAAAAAAAAGAAAAAGGTGGCTGATAACTTAAATGTTAAAAGATCTATTCTGTTTTTTTCTAATGTGCACTGATATGAAAAGTAAAATGAGAATAACTATGTTACAGATTGATACCCAAATCTTTATTCATTAAAATTATTCTAATAATTACACTTTATGTTTCAGAACTAAACTAGAATATGGTGGTAAACATAGCCGACTCTGGCTGTTCACTAATTTTTTTGAATTCTCTTTTGTGGTATCTAAATCCACTGTGTTCCAAAATAACTTTCCCTTGGAAAAAAATGTACCATATTCTAATCTTTTTTATTCTAACTGGTTTTATTTCTATATAAAAAAGCACTATTCCATCTTTGAAAGCATAGTGACATATTTATTGATATATTTGATCTTTAAATAAATTTTTAGAAGTAGAGGTTATTGCATTTTAAACCACTATCATTGTTTGAAGTTGTCATTACTTGATATCAAAAAATTTAATTTGAAAAGGAAAAAAGAAAAATATTACAGCAAGAATATGATAAATTTTATACTAGAAAATAGCTTTGTACTTCCAGGAGCAATCTACAATTAAAAGAGCTTTGAGTAAAGTTGAAAAGAGTGGTTTCTCAACTCGAATATATAGGAATAAGCTGTTCATAAAGGAGCCTTCATGAGAATTTAGCTATAACCTCTGGACAAAATTTAAAAACACATACATAAAAGGATAAAAGCTACTGAAGACTGTAGAAAACCAGGGAGATTTTGGGAGGCAGTCAGAATTAATAATAAAGTTAACTGCAAGGTGCAAGTCCTCCATTTTGTTTTTTAGAGTTTTATCCTACAGCCAGCTGGGGTTGAGGCAGGGGTGCATGCTAAGGATGCTGACTCTCTGAAGGAAAATGCCACTGTTTTTCAGACAGGAGCAAGGGGGAAAGCCTCCTGAATGATCATGACTACCAGAGACTGAGGGGGAAACCCTGAGACAGACCAGTTGTGTGAATAAACACAGCCAAGTCTATGACCGAACCTCAAATACTTGGCCTGAAAAATGTTCTGATATTAAAATTGCGTGGTAAAATGAAATATATCATGAATCTCAAAGATTCACAAGGAAATTAGTAAAAATTTTGAAGAGTCCTGAATTTAAAAAAAAAAGAAACTATCAAATTTTGTCTAACTCCATGTTTCTTAGTTGTTTTTTCCTAGACCCGTGATGGTGAACCTATGACATGCGTGTCAGCACTGACACACGTAGCTTTTTTTGATGACATGCGGCCGCATACCAGAGAAGTATGGGGCCGCATGACGAGAAGGATGTTTCGCCTGACCTGTGGTGGCGCAGTGGATAAAGCGTCAACCTGGGAACACTGAGGTTGCCAGTTCAAAACCTTGCACTGGTCTGGTCAAGGCACATATGGGAGTTGATGCTTCCAGCTCCTCCCCCCTTTCTCTCTCTCTCTATCTCTCTTTCTCTCTCACTCTGTGTCTCCTCTCTAAAATGAATAAATAAATAAAATTTAAAAAAAAAAAAGGATGTTTCATCTTCGACTCCTGAACAGCCAGGTGCAGTAGCCGAGGATAAAACACTTGCTGTAGTGTAGACACTCTGTGCCGGAGCTCTGGAGGCCAAAACAACAGAATTCCGGCACAGAGCATCTAGTTCTGGGACTTCCAGTTAGGCTGGTTTTCTCAAAGTGACACACCACCAGAGTTATGCTCGGTTTTATGGCGAATTTTGACACACCAAGCACAAAAGATTGCCCATCACTGTCCTGGACTAAGGGTCAACAACTCTTTCTGTTAAGGGGCAGATAGTAAATATTTTTGGTTTTGCAGGTCAATAGGCAAAATCAAGAGTATTATGTAGATACTTAAATAGAATGACAGAAAACAAATTGCTATAAAAATTGAGATAATTCCAAACAAAATAATAATTAACTGTTTTGTAATTCATGTGTACTAATGTGAAGAATGAAATTATGATTGTAGGAAAACTTTTTACTTAATTGGGGTTCCAAATAAGTGTTCCTTTCATCTAAATGATTACAAATGTTTGTCTGCCAAAACTATTCTTAGCTCATGGGCCATACAAAAACAAGGGCAGGATAGGTATTGCTCATGCGCCATAATTTGTTGATCCCTTTCTTTGACAGTGGAACTCTTTATATAATGCCACCAATTAAGACTGATGAGAGTTTATGTTCTAGTTCTGATGTGGTTTGTGGACGATGTTGTATAAAAAGCATTTTACTGAACCCCCACTTGGAGAAGCTTGGGCTTTTGCTATAAGATTTATTCAGAGCTGAAATAAAAAGTTGTTCATAGGTGTGAATTATCTCATTTCCCTCTATTTTAGCAAGGAAAAAATTCAGTCTTCTCTTCGTTAAAGCCAGTATAAAAACCAGTCTCGGCGTTCTGTGCCATGGCTCAGCCTATATCAAAGTTCAGCCCAGTTTAGGCGCTACTCACAGCCTGTACTTGGGAGACCGTCTTGCCTACCAGTCCATCCAGCATGGCTGCTGCTTGAAGACCGTAAGCTTGTATTAGTTCCTCCCACTAACCATTCAGATTCATCCTCTAGGCTAGACTGACAGGCCTCCACAGTCAGCATTCTGACTTTCACTGTGCATGTCCTAAAGAGGAAGCAGTAAGCACCCTCCCTCATAGTCTGGGTAGAATTGGTTTTATCCTGGGGGGCTGTAAAAACTGATTTTCTCTCCCTATGCAGGGGAGGGACAGAGTATTAATCTCTTTAGCTGGGCAATCCTCTGAGGTATCCAGAATTGTAAATAGAATTTTGAAGCTTATTACTGAAGCAGATTTTCTAAGTTTTATAAAATATAATGTCCAACTACCTTTGCTCTCTTTCCCCATCAATATCTAGCAACCCGCCTGCATTAAGAGACCTGGTGTTTTATAATATCACCCCTCTACACTGAAGAGCAGAAAATGGTAAAGCTGATTGGCATGAACTTTCTATAAGAAGAATTATTAACAATGGGTTAGAAAACTTGTGTTCTAAAGGAACAATAGGGAGCAATGAGTACCTCAAGGTATGAATGTAAGCAGGTGTCACTAGAAATGGCAGCTGGGTATGATGTCCTCAAGGGAGGTCAGGGTTCAGTCACAGCAAAGAAGAAGGAACCTCCAGAGAAGGTACAGAGTAGAGAAAAGTTTGTTGATTTTGGAATACCAATTTTTAATTATATAGTGAAAAAGTATGAAGGTTGAGTTTATAAAGGGCCAAGGAGCACTGAGCATTATTCTTGAAATGATGACGTAGTGGAGCAATGACTGTTAATGGCACTAGTTACAATCTTGGAGTGACCGATGTGATTAGAAATGAATAACATGAGAGATTTAGTTGATAAAGTCTGCCTAAGGAAAATAGTCACTAAGCCTGGGCCGAGAAGATCTCATTGCTATGATGATGAGATCCATAGGAAGTTTGATAGTACTCACGGGTAAGATAAATGCTATTACAAGATGTCCTATTGCTTGAACTGGATGATGAGTCTGGACAGCAGACTATGTAGCCTAAATTATGTTGAGGAAATAAATACTGAGTGTATATCCTCAATTCTCATTCTCCTATTCCCCTTTGCCTTTCTCTTCCCTTCCATCCTCCTCCTTCTTTTAACTTTTAAAATTCCACAAAATTATTTTCAGGGAGATTGTTCTGAAAGTTAGTTTAAATCAAACCAATATATTTTTTCATCTTGTCTTACTCATTATTCACTTTTAAGCCCAGAAATGAGTATGCACTATGACATCCACCCAGAATCCCACTACTCTTTTGCTTCTTAACCATATTATGTCTCTTCAAGAGTTCTGATGCCAAGTAATTGGTGGAAAGTGAATTTGGACTTTCCTCAAAAGCATCTTGCTATCTGTCACATCTGTTTTTCTATTTATATTAGTCTCTGTAGTATCTGTTTTAACATTAATGTATTGTATGCCTCAAACTTGTATACATACCCAAGCTAATGTGAAAGGCAGTTAATTATAACACAGGGTATATTACATATTTGCTGTATTAGCGCCTGTAAAATCAGAAAAGCCAAATAGAAAAGGTGTTTGGAGATTCAGTTTGAGATACCCTTTGCCTTAGCTTTCAATACTACGGTGTCATAGAAATCACTGAGATCCCATTTAACTTTCTGATTCTTAGCTAGAACAGAGGATATGGAAAATAATTGTTCAGCTCAATTAAAAAAAGTAATGAAACAGATGTCGGAGAGCTTACTGCCTATATTTTCTTCTAAGATGCTTATGGTTTCACGGCTTACATTTAAGTCTTTTATACATTTTGAGTTTGTTTTTGTGAATGGTGTAAGTTGATGGTCTAGTTTCACTTTCTTGCAGGTACATGTCCAATTTTCCCAACACCATTTGTTAAAGAGGCTGTCTTTACTCCATTGTATGTTCTTTCCTCCTTTGTCAAATATCAGTTGTCCATAAAGGTGTGGGTTTATTTCTGGGTTCTCTGTTCTGTTCCATTGATCTATGTGCCTGTTCTTATGCCATTACTAGACTGTCTTGAGTATAATGGCCTTGTAGTAAACCTTGATATCTGGAAGAGTGATACCTCCTGCTTTATTTTTTCTTTTTAAGATTGCTGAGGCTATTCGTGTTCTTTTTTGGTTCCATATAAATTTTTGGAATATGTATTCTATACCTTTGAAGTATGTCATTGGAATTTTAATTGGTATAGCATTGAATTTATAAATTTCTTTGGGTAATATAGAAATCTTAATGATGTTTATTCTTCCTAACCATGAGTACAGTATATGCTTCCACTTCTTTGTATCTCCCTTGATTTCTTTTATCAATGTTTTATAATTTTCCGAGTACAAGTCCTTAACCTCCTTGGTTAAATTTACTCCTAGGTACTTTATTTTTTTTTGGTTGCAATAATGAAGGGGATTGTTTCCTTAATTTCTTTTGCTGACAGTTCATTGTTGGTATATAAAAATGCCTCTGATTTCTGAGTATTAATTTTATATCCTGCCACTTTGCTGAATTCATTTATCAGGTCCAGTAGTTTTTTGATTGAGACTTTAGGGTTTTCTATATACAATATCATATCATCTGCAAATAATGACAGTTTTACTTTTCTTTTCCAATTTGGATGCCTTTTATTTATTCTTCTTGTCTGATTGCTGTAGCTAGGACTTCTAGAACTATGTTGAATAAAAGTGGTGAAAAGGGGCACCCCTATCTGGTTCCTGATCTTAAGGGGATTGCTTTTAATTTTTGCCCATTTAGTATGATGTTTGCTGTGGGTTTGTCATGGATGGCCTTTATTATGTTAAGGAATGTTCCCTGTATCCCACTTTACTGAGAGTTTTGAGCATGAATGGGTGCTGGCGAGGATGTGGAGAAAAGGGAATTCTCTTGCACTGCTGGTGGGAATGTAGACTGGTGCAGCCACTGTTGAAAACGGTATGAAGATTCCTCAAAAAATTAAAAATCGAACTGCCTTTTGACCCAGCTATCCCACTTTTAGTAATATACCCTAAGAACACCATAGCACTGTTCGAAAAGAAGAAATGCACCCCCATGTTTGTGGCAGCATTGTTCACAATAGCGAAGATCTGGAAACAGCCCAAGTGTCCGTCAGAGGATGAGTGGATTAAAAAGCTTTGGTACATATATACTATGAAATACTACTCAGCCATAAAAAATGATGACATCGGATCATTTACAACAAAATGGATGGACCTTGATAACATTATACGGAGTGAAATAAGTAAAACAGAAGAAAACTGAGAACAGCATGATTTCATACATAGGTGGGACATAAAAGTGAGACTATGAGACATGGACAAGAGGGTGGTGGTTAAGGGCTGGGGGGAGGGAAGAGAGGGTAGGAGATGGGGGAGAGGAGGGGCACATCGAAAACCAGATAGAAGGTAACAGGGGACAATTTTACTTTGGGTGATGGGTATGCCACATAATTAAATGATAAGATAACCTGGAGATGTTTTCTTTGAACATATGTACCCTGATTTATTAATGTCACCCCATTAAAATTAATTTAAAAAAAAGTAATGAAAGAATCTAGGATCATGATTAAATTTTTTCAATGTACTTTATATCCCCACAAATAAATTAATACTATTCTAGTCAATTTTTATACAGAGCTGGCTCTCAGAATGATCATTCAAACCAGTAAATGTGTATATATATATTTAGAAAGCATCTTCTTATCTTTGTATGTTTTTTCCATTTTTCTCCAGTTCCCCATAATTCTTTGATATCACAGTCGGGCCCCTGCTACTCTTTAACACACATCTCTTTGCCTTGTTATTTCTCTTCCTTTTCTTTCTGTTGTTTTATACATATGTTTTCATCATATGATCATCTACACCTGCCTTTTCTCACTTATATAACTTCCTCTGCTTGGAATATTGTTGTAGTTTTCTATGCCTAGAAAAATCTACTAGAACTTAATTAGGATCAGCTATAATGTCATGTCTCATCTGAAGCCTTTTCTGACCCTTTTATTCCTCAATCAGATTCAGACTAGCTCATATTTTTACTTATATTCTAATAATTTTGTGCTCACTGTATTGTAAGAATACCATATATTATAAATTAATTAATATTTTCCTTGTTTTTTCTATTTTAAACTGTGAATTTATTAACTGGGGCTAAGCCTTAGATAACGTTGCCCCATAAACATGGTACATATCAAGAGTGTAATACAATTTTAAATGAGTAAGTTAATTTATAACTATCATGTGTTTGTATATATCCCCATAACTTATGTTTTATATTTTAAACTTTCTTTTTCAAATTACTTAATATATTCCCCAATAGTAAGCATATACTTACAGATGTCTTTAATATTATGAAATGTCCAATATTATGTGACATTAGCACTGAAAATAGTGTTATTTCACCAGGAAGTCTATATCACTTCTCTGTCAAAGTAGATGTTTCTGGTTTTGTGTCAGCACATCTCCAAGGTAGAATGAAATAAAATAAGTACAGACAAAAAAAAAAGTACTATTCAATTGCAAGAGGATAAATTTTACTAAGGCCTTAAAGAATAGTTAATATGTAAGTTCTGAAACTGTGCACTTTGCTGAGAATTTTAGCCTAAAGAATTTATCCTTTATCCTTTATGGAATGATGAGTAATAGAGTAGTTCTTTAATTGGGCAATGTCATAGTGAAAGCACTGACAAGAAAACTTGCTTTTGTCATTTTATTGGACATATGTGAGTGAAGAGAATGAAGGGAGGGACACCTATGGCCAACACCAAACATAAATTTCTAAAAATCAGCAATCACTCTTTCTAAACACCCTCTTACATGCTTTTTTCCACAAAACAAAAGCTTATTAAAACATATTGTCTTGTAGCTACACATACTCACAGTAGGGTTAGTGATAACCCACTGTATCAGAGAGATTACTGAAGCACAAGGCATAGCCATTTCTGCAGGATTTGGTGCTGGGGGATAACAGGGACATATTTTAAATTTTTTTTATTCTATATTCCAAGTTATGCTTGAATTTAAATCATCCTTATCCTCAGCTCACCATTGGTTCAATTAAATTAGATGTAAGAACATTAACTAGAATAAACAAATGAATTCTAGACATAAACATTTCATTACTAAGTCCAAGTTTCTTTGGCCATTTTACTGATACCCAGTATTTTTTGGAAGACATAGTAAAACATGTTTGGATGTTTCTGCATTGCAAACAAAAAACAAATAAACACATATGTTTTCATTTGTGGCCAAAGATGCCTAGAAATGGCATGAAGTAGAATAGAGTCTGGAGCTGTCAGAAATATGTATCGGAGATAGCCAAGGCTGGTTCCACCTTCTGCATTTTTCAATTTATTTTCTTATCAGCATGCCTATAACGTAGAAAGCATTAGGCATAAACCCATTGATAAGCATATGATAATTTCTTCTAGGCTCCATCAATTCCCCTTTATAGAATCTCTTTAAAATTTTTTCCCATTTGAAATAAAAGGAGTTACAATACAAATACAAAAAAAAATTGTTTTAACATCAAAGGGTAAAGTGCATATGCACCATGCTTTTTGCTAATTTTTGTATGAATGAGAGAGATGACAGCTAGCTGGAATAAAAGAGGAGTTAACTCAGCTTGCATCTAAAATAAATAAGGGTTTGAAGGTTAAACTGTTGCCTGCCACCTAGCAAGTAAGATTTCTGGAAGTACACATGGAAATTGGCTTAGGTTCATTTCAGGATAAAATGAATTTATGAAAAAGATTAGAAAATCTAGGACTGGGATACCAGCAGGAGCCATGAAGATGCAGGCACCACCGGACACAGGAATGTGTTCAATAAAATTTGATGAAGATGCAGCATCTGGCCACTGCTTCAGCAGGCATCACTCCTCCACCCTTGCTGGACCCTTGAGGGTTCACTGTTGCTCTTTTGAATAATTTTTCAACTGCAACTTGGTTCCTTCAGGAATCAGTCAAAGGTGGAGTCATGACCTACAGGTGTTTAACCTGGATTTTTGTATTTAGGGTTGGAGATTAGTCTCTTCATTCCCGCAATACTCACAAAAAGCAAAAATCCTCCAAAATAAGGGAAATCAGATCTAAATGGTCAAATAAGGGAAAATATATACACGATCTTGCTGATATGCTGAAACAGGATGTAAAGTCATTAACCTACCACCTTCAAATGCTTAAACTTTTTAGGATAACTTGATAACAAGGGTTCATTCTTCTCAAATTATGATAGTATCTTTAATGACCAATTACTAACTTTAATTATTATTATTTAAATATTGAGCATCTAAGTATAGGTATATAGACCAATATCGATGAACATATTTTGGCTTTGTTAATCCTGTAGATCACCATGAGAGTGTTAATACCACTACTTTATAAATGAGGATACTAAGTATTAGAGAGGTTAAATAAGTTAACTGCCCAATTTTACAGAGAGCACTGTAAGGCTTAAGTCTCCTGTCTCTGTAATAGAAATCCCATTTTTCTGCATATTTTGCTTTTAGTTTTCTTTTCTCTTTCAAGTTTTACTGCCATGACACATATAAGAAAGTAATATTTTCCCCTAAATTAATGTTCTCACACATTGGTTTTATTTTTCCTTAACTGCCACATTGACATTGATTTGTATGTGGTTGTATTATAAATCTCCTTATAGTGTAAGGTCTTGTTTTTATATACCCTGGGCTTAGCACAGCGCCTGATATATAAGCAATGACAGATACAGATTCAGTTTATAATGGGGGACTATAAGACGGGAACTAAGGCAAGAAAATGGTCGTGAAGGAAAAATGACAGAAACAAAAGTAGAAAGAGGAGGAAAGGGATATACAAAGACTAGATAATACACTATTCTTTAGCATTTTGACACATATCCATCAGTATATAAGAATATTAAAAATATTTTAATGGAATAATAGTGTTGATGCCTGTCTTTTAACTGTGGCCCATAAATATTTTTATTACAATTTTCAATTATCAAAATGAGTGATTTATCATAAGATCTCTTATTCTAAGGGAAAATAATGGACTGATTGAACCAAGGAATTCTACTGTTACACTTTATTTATTGGAGTTGGTCTTTAGTCATTTCTTTGTTAACTTTTATCTGCTATCCATTTTTCTTCAAAATTAAAGTATGGATCAAAGGGCTTTAGAACTGGGAAGCACCTTACATAATTATGAATTTAAGACAAAGGGTTATAGTTCACTTCTTTGAAAATGCATAATGTTCTATAAAAGATTTTAAGAAATAAGAACTCTTTGAAATGACTTTCTGATATGAATAATTGCAAGTATCTAGGAATGAAACTTCTCTGATAGTGATTCTATTTCCAGAATGTTAGGGGCTGGTGCAAAGGTGACATGAATGATCTGAGAGATTTTTTCTACATCCCAGTGATGACCCCACAGAGCAATGGAAGCAGTACTCAATAACCCACAGAGAGATTTATTCAAAGTCAAAATGTTAGAGGTAATCAAACTATTTAACTTGTGTTCAAAGCTTTACCTTCCATTATATAAGGAGACACTTAGAATTTATTGCATACTGGTAAATTAAAGAAACAGAATTTTTATAAATTGAATGATGCACTGTCACTTTCCATAATATATTAATAGCCTTTATGGTAGTGTTTTAAATGAATTATTACTTATATAAATTCTCTAAAATATTTAGCTTCTTTAAGTTTAACATACATGCCCCAAATATTCAGAGATAATCCTTGTGAATGCTCTCATCTACCCAGTGTCCATATAGAAACAGAACATTGTTCTTATCCTGGAAGCCCTTGTTCATGCTTTGCCAGTCACTACTTTCTCTGACTTGTGACATCATTACTGACTATTATATATATAATAAATAGCACTACTCTGAACATTCTGATTGTATCTCTTGAGATATATATTTATCCATATATCTGTGTTAGGTGTATACAGACATGGATATCTTTATGGATATTTAAACATATTTATATACATTTGTGTTAAGTATATACAGGCAATCTCCGGATATACAATGGCTTGGTTTACATATTTTCAATTTTACAATAGTGAAAAATTAATCTTCATTCAGTAGACACTATTTTGAATTTGGATCATTTCCTGGTTGCGACACTTCCTCATGATGCTGGAAGGCGCAGCAAGCCACAGTTCCCAGCCAGGCCCACCACTATCGTGAGGGCGAGCAGCCAGCGCTCTACAGTATACTGTGCTACTGTTCATTTCTGGATGTTGGTTCTGAGTTAAGCTAAGCCGTGCTGTTTTGTAGGTTAAGTGAATTAAATGCATTTTGACAATGTTATTTTCAACTTACGTTTTTTTCCAGAGGTAGCCTCATTGTAAGTTGAGGGGCATCTGTAGCTTAGAGGGATTTGCTTAGTCACACAGTTATACATATGTTCTGCTTTGGTGAAAGCTGTAAGAGATATGTACAAAGTGACTGTGCTAGCTTCCTCTTCCACCAGAAGTACACGAGTGTTCCAGTTGCTTTAGACCTTTGTCAATGGCTCTCTTTTTCATTTTAGCCTTTCTAATTGTAAAACCAAAATACTCTGATGTTATTGTCTACTTATATTCTTTTATGTTACCAAAAGTATATGAGTAATATTAATCAAAATAAGGAATTTTTATTTATAAGTTCATACTTCAAGGCCCTAAAGAATTGTTCAAAATGTTTTCTAGACTGAAATGTTGCATATTGCTGAGAAAGGAAAATTTTACTTCAATTTTAATAGAACTAGATACATAAAGAAATATGGCTATTAAATATTTTAATCTTTTTTATTTATTAAAAATGTTAAATATATTACAACATCTTTAGTGTTTGATGGAGTTCAAGGTGGCCTATTTTTATAGTCTCTTGATAAGAAGACAGTGATATGTATAATTATATTTTAATACTGTTCATTTAATAAAATAAGACTTATTTATTGAAGCATGATACCTTCTGTCCCTCAGAATGACTAAGTAACTGAAAATCTCCCTTTTGTCATTTATTTCCAAATAATATTACATTGAATTCATTTTAATAACAAATAGCTTAATTTAAAACTTTTAATAAATTGGTAGCTGTCATTATTAGAAATTAAAAATCTGTCTCTGGTAAAGTAAAAGGCAAAGGTTCCACACAAATTTTAAGGCCAGTTTTGAATCAGAGGGAATGATGATATTGGAATATGGTTGATGAGCCAAAAGGAGTCAAAAGCCCAGGATTTGGCTATCTGAATACTCAGTCTATAAGCACATGGGAATATAGAAGAACTGTAAATAATCTAAAGGGCCTGAAACTGGTATTAAAAACTGTAATGTTTGATTCTGGAGAGTGAAACTTAAAAGGATCCAAGTAAGATATAGTAAAACATTGGTATTAGAATTTATAAACATTTTGGACATAAGCAGAAGGTTATACATTAGGAATAATAACTCCATCTTGACAATTATTATTCCTAGGAAGCAGAATATTTGAATTATTCTTCTGCCTACAGTCCCCCAATCCACTTCCTGTTCTCTTACTGCCATCAATTATTTGCCTAAATATTTTGCTAATCATCTATTCATAAACAACCTAAAGGTGTCAATTATTGAAAAAGTGGGGTTCAAACTGTTTGGCCAGAACAATATGTATCTGCATCTTAACAAGTTGTCCTGATGTCTCCGTAGTTGTTCACATTTTGCTTTGGTTCATTCTGTTCCCTCAGCCTGGCACTCTTCCCCTCTGCCTTCTTCATCCTGTGAAATCACTCCTTGTCCTTTATAGCACAATTATACTCAATATCTTTAAAAGTCTCCTTGAACCAAATCCTCTGGTGACACCTATCATTTATGGCTAAACCCTGTGATAGGTGTTTCTGTCCCCATCACTGGGTTTTAGAAGTTTACCTGCTAGTCTGTCACATGAAATTATAACCTAACTGAAGCTTGGGACTACATACTAAAAATCTTTGTAACCCCAGACACATTTAGCAGAGTACTCTAATAACATATTGCAAGTTGGCTTTTAAAGGTTTGGAGAATTAAACAAAAATATTTCATTTATAGGACATACTCATGCAAAAAATAAAACAGAAAAGAACAGGAGAGAGTGAGGAATGGATGACTAAAGTGAAAGGGAATATAGTCACTACTATTGTGATGTTTGCTCAGTGACTGATTATTGCTAGAATTAGTAAGGTGATCACATTGTAAGGTATTAAAGTGTCAAATCCGTACACTGTACACCTCAAAGTAATTTATATAATGTATTGTATACCAACTCTACTTAAATATTTTTAAAAAGTAACAAAAAAATACTAATTCTCTACTAGAGTTTATGTTGCTCTTCCCTCCTCTGTAGGATAGTAGGTAATGTCTGGAGACATTTTTGGTGGTCACACTGAGCAAAGGGGCTGCTGCCAACATCGAATATCTAGAAGTGAGAGATAGTGTTGATTGTTCCACAAATTCAGGGCAAGTCTTCCCCAACAATGAAATATCTAGACTGAATGGAAAGAGTATCCAGGTTGAAAAACCCTGCTCTGACTTATGAAAAAACTCTTATTACCATGTTTCAAGTTGAAAAAAATAAGCACCTACCATTTATGTAACCCACATATCAGACGAGTTTCTGTATAATTATCATCATTTTATTACTACTGAAATGAATATCTGTACTTTATAAATACACTAATTGTGTAATTTGCATACAAGAATACATGTGATCCAGTCTTTTTAGTATATTTTATACTTATACTTTGTGTATTTTCTAGGTTTTTCTATTTGACTATGTTTTCCACTTCTGTCTCTCATTGGGCATCTATCTTCTAACACGTATACCTATATTAAAGGCAAGCATGTATTCCTCCATAATTATAATTTCTTCATATACATTATGTATATTACTATATTTCCCTCATGTGATTATATCTATTTATAAACTGTCAATGAGCCACTATTGCTGAAGCTGCCGTGCTGGAGTCACTGATAGAGGCAGATGTCTTTCATTCCTAGCTAGCAGCTTTCTCCTTTTTGCAGACTACTAGAAGATAAGAAGATTTGTCTGCAAGGGAGTCTTGGAAATGTATATATCAGCCTTCTCTGCTCCACAGTATTAAAGACTATGGAGGGCAGGCACGGGGATGAGGACCAATAGACAATATCTAATGTAATTTGTTGGTGAGACTCCTGCTAGTATATGTTTTCTAGTATTCTCATTGGTGCACAAAAATGGGTTCATAATAAGTCATTATTTGCATTTGGTATTTTTTGTCACTTGACAATATCATAATGAAATTTCTCTAGTTAGCTCATGTGGCATTAATTTATACTCCTCAAAGCTTGGCTATAATCACACAGGTAGATGAGTCATAATCCATCCAGGCATTCACTTTCATGGGTTTTCACCTTGACTCTTCTGTTTGGTCATCATAAACACTGCTGAAATAAATGTCACACTCTTCATCATTTTCTACAGATTGCTACTTTTTTTTTTCTAGAAGACAGTGTCCCAAGTTTAGGATTGCTAATGAGGTAGAATATGTTTTGTTCTCAATTATGTATCGCTTTCTTTATACCCACATGCCCATGACATGGTATACATTTACTATTGATGTAGGAAAATATTCCTTTCAGCACATTTCTGCCAACGACCTGTTATCTATAATAGTTTCATCATTATCCTTTTTCCTCAAAATACAAATCACATTGGAAGGCAAACCAAATACAATCTCAACTTGATTGTAAATTTATAGATTCTCTTATATCATTACAGTGCATGGGAATTTTTTAATAATTCACTGTTTTCTAATGTAAAATTATCAGGAAAATCACTTATATTGGTGAAGGTAAAGTAACTCTTAGTAATATTTCAGCTAAAATAGATCTAATGTTCAATTACATTTTTGTTTAATTTTATTATTTATTTTATATTTTTTTTACAGAGACAGAGAGAGGGATAGATAGGGACAGACAGACAGGAACGGAGAGAGATGAGAAGTATCAATCATCAGTATTTTGTTGTGACACCTTACTTGTTCATTGATTTCGTTTTCATATGTGCCTTGACCATGGGCCTTCAGCAGACTGAGTAACCCCTTGCTCAAGCCAGCGACCTTGGGTCCAAGCTGGTGAGCTTTGCTCAACCAGATGAGCCTGCGCTAAAGCTGGTGACCTTGGGTTCTCGAACCTGGGTCCTCTGCATCCCATTCCGACGCTCTATCCCAGGGGTAGTCAACCTTTTTTATAAAAACCACCCACCACCACCTGGTCAGGCTATTTTTTTCTTTTAAATTGACTAAAGGTTTGGGAAAGTCTACTCTGTTTGCATCAGATATTGTCTCTGGTCAAATCAATCACAAAAGGCTCATTTACATTGTGATTACTCTCAACATCTTAATGACTTTTAACATCATGTTTTCCTTTCTTGCTCTATGCATATTACAGCTTGGCTGGGGGTGGGAAGAATTCTCTCCATGCCTATTTACCACCATCTGAAGCATTGCTGGTGGTTTTGACAGGGAGAGAGAAGACAGAAACTTGAAAATTAGCTCTCAAAATATTCTGCCCAGCAATGACACATATTGTGTCCAATCACTTGGTAATTAGCAATATTACCTAAAACTTATTAAAATGAATTCTTGGAGCATTTATTTACACATTTCTCAACTTGTCGTGATTCAGCTTATAGAATTTTAGTTGTTTTACTTTTCTCTTAGTGGCGACTTTACCAATTTTGAATTATTCTGTAAGTATATTAACATCATTAATTTTGAAAACTGGGTATGTAGTTGGCTTTTTCTATAGGTTGAAGAGTTAAATGGTCGAATAGCTACCCATTTTATATTTGATATACTGGTCAGGTGGCTTATTGAAAGAATTGATTAATGGCATCAAAAATATTATGACAGTTTAATCAGTAACAGGATAAATGGCACTAGTGGTTGTCATATTTTCAGTGTGATTGAAAACTAGCTGCAGCCCTTGATTATTGCCATTTGGATCCAGTTTAATGTCATCACACCACCCACATCGTGCCTGAGAATCCTTGCAGTCCTCATATTGCTAAGGTAATGCTGAGAGTTTGTGGTTGTTCTCTGAAACTATACAATTCAAGGAAAAACCTTGGTAATTGAAAGGGGTTAGGAGATTATAAATGTACATTTTTATGAAGGCAGCAAGTAATTTTGTCCACAGAAAAATGATCTTTTGGACAATGTCTGGTATTGCAGCTTTGAACAAATCACATTAAAATTCTGATTCCATAGTGCTTGTTCGTTTACATTGAAGCAGATGTCAGTTTCATATGGATTCTGAATATCATCCAATTTGTTCTTCAAACATAAATGTAATTACTAGTCAATGATTTTGGATAATTTATACATCTGCTGAAATCGTGAAGGTTTTATTAATTATTTTGACTTAGAGTTTGTTTCTTTCAAAAAGCATAGGGTTTGGGATAATATTACCTTGCATTAAGTTACTCTTACTGCTAATAATAATAGCCAAGTGTGCTTCAGTAGCTTGGGTGCGGATGGTCTGAATTGTCATTACTCACAAGTCCTAATCAGTAGGTTCAGATACAAAAAAAGGGGATTTTGTCCAAAAAAGGAATATTTTGTCTGCTTATTTTATGTCTTGTTTGTGAGATGCAAAAAAAAAGGGTAGTATTTAAAAGATGTAAAACTTAAGCTTTAGATGGCTAGAATACATTTAATTTTTTTGTTTTGTTATGAGTGATTAAAATTAAATTCCATTCAATTTTAAGACACTGGAGATATACTTTCTAAGCTTTTGACTAAATGTGACCCATATATTTTCAATAATAAGCTTATTGTTTTCTGTTATCAACTGAAAATTTCCTAAATGACAGGAAAGCAGTAAATATAATTTGTTAATACCTCTTCTCCTCCTTCTCGATGTAGCACTATCACTACTGCTGGTACAATTCTACAACTACTCCTAAGAAATTACACATTAATGTAAGTTGTAGTCTGACCAGGTGGTGACACAGTAGTTAGAACATTGGCCTGGGACATAGAGAACCCAGGTTCAAAATCCCAAGGTCGTTGGCTTGAATGTGAGCTCATCTGGCTTGAGCATAGGCTCATCAGCTTGAACATGAGGTCATTTTGTCATAGACATGACCCCATGGTCGCTGACTTGAGCCCAAGGTCACTGGCTTGAGCAAGGGGTCACTCACTCTGCTGTAGACCCCCGGTCAAGGCAAATATAAGAAAGCAATCAATGAACAACTAAGGGGCCTCAAGGAAGAATTGATGGTTCTCATCTCCCTTCCTGCCTGTCTGTCCATGTCTGTCCCTCTCTCTTGTCTGTCTCTCTGTCTCTCTCTTAAAAAAATGTAATTTGTAGTACTGGTCAATAGTTTGGAATAATTTACACATCAGCTGAAGCCTCAGAGGTTTTGTTTTGACTGAGTCTGTAACCACTAAAAAGTTTGGGATATCGAGGTCAGCTTTGTTCTAGTGATAGTCTTATTTGCTGTATGTTCTATATCCATCATCCCATTCATTCTTTTCAAAAGATGTCTATGGTAGGAGTGAGACATATGTATTTAATAAGGAAGAAGACTAAGATTTAAAAAACTTAAGAAAATTATCCAAGTCACTGAGATTTTAAATTTAGACTGCCTGATTATAAAACGCATATTTTTAAACATGCTGTTATATATTTCTTTCTTCCCTCTTGCCAATTTTTTTTATTTCATTAATATTCTCACTTGTAATATAAATGTCAAATAGTTGTGAAATGATTAATTAAATATTCTGTTAAATGTTTGCAAAATCAACAGAATATCAATATTTTCTGGATATTAACATTGCTTTCTTCACTGTGCACACCAAGATTATAAATCTAGTCCCTCATAATTCATCAGCATTTATGTCAGTTCTTAAGTTTTCTCTATTTGCTCTTATAATGATCTTATAGCATGCTGGAACACAGGGGCACTATGCCAGCTTTCACATTCTGCGTAGAATGTTCCATCTAAAAAACAATTTGGCTTGCAGTGGACAATAATCTATTTCCCCCAATATGTGGGTGAAACAAGAGTCTGTGAAGATTATATTATCACATAGGCTGGCAGTTTAAAATGTTTATCATTAAAAATATTTTAAGTTAGTTATAAATAATTTTATCCTGAATTATCTCTATGAATGACAACATTGTGTGTACAGACATTGTCTGATTTCTACTGTTGTTCCTGTTGCTATAACTATTTTTGTGGATATTATTTTGGAAGACTGTGATGTGTTCAAATTAAAAATCTTTCTTGAACCCTCATGCACGAGGTGAATATCACTGCTATGCTATTAGGGAAAGACATGCCAGAAAAGTTTAGGGCATGATGAGGTATGTTCACTTATCAGTTAAAAGAAAATTTGCCTTTCATTTTACCAGTGGATCTGTGTGTCAAGCTAGATAGAATCAGAGAGGTTCTGTAAAAATTACTTCATTGATCACAAAATACATTTTTATAAAAGTAAAGACCCAAAATTGAAGCCTTTCAATCAGTCCGTCGCTATTACTAAAATGGTATCTAGTAAAGTTATTCATATCTTAAACATATAAAATGTTATCTCAAACCCAAACACATTTTGAGGGAAGAGAAAGAAATTGTTAAGTAGATGAAAAATTGTAAAAAATATGGTTTTAAAAGTTTCAATATCGAGTATCATGTAATTTCTAAATGATAATTTGATATTGATATAAGGAAAGAAACAGCCATTAATAATTAAAAGCAATAGAAATATATGCATTACATAAAGGCAAAGTGAAAGCAGGCAAATAACACACTTAGCTTTTTCAGCTGTTGTTCTATAATAAAAAAATGTTTTAAAAAAAGGTTTTCTAATATGTTGGGTTTTGGTTTGTTTTTTTTTTTTACATATTTCCTGATCCAGATTTATATTTTTGAAAATAATATCTACTATCAACCTGATATAAAGAGCAGTTCATTGCGACTAACATCTTCTGGAAAAGAAGGAATTATTTTTAATGGGATTGCTGACTGGTTATATGAAGGTGAGTTGAATAGACTTAGTTTCAAAAGAACATAAATGACATATTCAAATACAATATTGCCAAGAAATATCTGTGTGTTCCAGAACAATGCTTTCAGCAGCATTTCTTCTCATTTCCTCTCTAAGTTGCCTTCATGCTTTGGTATCTTTGCATGTGCTCATATTTTGACTGGTTGTGACTTACATCTACTTACATGATTCTGCATTTGTGTATGTATGTGTATGTGTGTGTATATATATATATATATATATATATATATATACACACACACACACACACACACATTTTTTTCAAGCTCTATCCATAGATTTTATTTTTTGTAATGCTTAACTAATGAAAGTGAATAATCCCCTTACAGCACTAGGGAATTAGATGATGAATTTTTCTGACTCTGGAAAAGAAGGAACAAAATCTTTACTGCTCAGAAAGTACCTGGAAGCCATGTGATTTGAGTTATTTCTATTAAGAACATTCTATCACTTTTTATTAACCATTGTATAAAGAGGAAAATAAAACCTACCTAAAAAGTTATTTGCAGTAACTATGGAACTAAGTTTAAATAATAACTGATGATATAAAAAGTACTCAAATGATGCAAACCTCTATCCAGATTGATTATGAACCAGTTGTCAGCTGAGTTATAGGAACAGATTTCCTGGGGAAGATTCAAAGCTCAAGTTTACACCTAAGTTTCAGACTCCACAGCTGATTTTGGCAAAATATGTCAAGATTTAAACTAAGTTCAACTATTTCAGTAGAAATTATAAACCTAAGTATTACTGACAAAATACTATTTCTGGAACAACATTGGCAAATGCAGTCTCTCTACTTGAGTCAATAATTTTAATTCTGTAAAAAAATGTAAATTATTTATATCATGTATTTCTTCATCCATTCTTCAATTCAACAGACAGATATCATTGAAGACCTGCTATATTCTAAGCACTTGTCTTGGTCTGAGGTACATCAGACAGTAAAACAAAGACCTTACATTAAGAAACAACTTTTTTCTGGGTGGAGCTATTTCATCAAGAAAGAAATGTTGTAGGCCTTGATTTTTCTATGTGTATGTTTACATGTGTCTCTATACCTGTAATACATTTTGTGTATATGCTAACATTATATAATCAAAGATTTAAGAGGTCACAGTTTATCCCAAGTAGTAATGGTAGCAGCTGTGAAAATAGTGATAATTATGCTATCAGATCTAAAAAAGAAAAATGAAATACCAAAATAGATAAGTAGGATTCTTTGGTTGAAAGTGTCAGAAGCTGACTCAGGCTTTCTTATTTAAAAAAAAAAAAAATTATTTGAAGGACCTGGGATGGCCCAGTGAATTGTAAAAACAGGTGGAGAACAACTGTAAAACCTGGGTAGTTCTGGTAAACTAGGTAGCTGGAGGTAACCATCTCGTACCTAATGAGGTAGGTATGATATGTCCTTTATCTTTAAAACATTGTTAAACAGTGTGAGACACTGAAAGATGAAGAAACCAGATCAATGCAGTATGGTAAGTATTCAAATCACAGTAAACACAAGATTTTATGAAAGAACGAAGGAGAGAAACTTAGCCCATTCTACGGATTTGAAAATATTTCCTGAAAGAAAAACCTTCTGAGTTGAACCTGGAAGATTATGTGGAACACATAAGAAGAAACTAGGAAGGAAAATTCAAGCAAGAGTGAAACCTTACAGGTGGTGACACAGTGGATAGAGCATCGGAGTAAGACGCATAGGACCCAAGTTTGAAACAGCAAGCTCACTGGCCTGAGTGTGGACTCATCCAGTTTGGGCACAGGCTCACCAGCTTGAGCATGGGATCACTGGCTTGATCACAGACATGACCCCATGGTTGCCGGCTTGAGCCCAAAGGTCACTGGCTTGATGCCCAAGGTCACTGGCTTGAGCCCAAGGTCACTGGCTTGAGCAAGGGGTCACTCACTCACTCTGCTGTATCCCCTCAACCCCCACCAGTCAAGGCACATATGAGAAAGCAGTCAATAAACAACTAAGGTGCCACAACAAAGAATCGATGCTTCTCATCTCGATTTTCTATGTACTATCAAGAGATAGTGAGCAATAGGACTATGGTTAAAGGAGGAAGAAGGAGGGAAGACTTTAAAATTGATGAAGCAGTAAAGTAGGTAGATCTTTGGTTAAATGGATGGGGCAGTGGGAAGACAAAGATGATTCTTTGGCTTCTGGTTTGTGTCACTAGTAAATGGTGGTGACAAATACAGTGAGGAGGCATTCATAAGGAGCAGCAGACTTCAGAGAAGAAAGGAATAGTTTAGTGGGAATATGGGTGCTTCATAGTACACTGGCATACTATGTAGTAATAATTTGTGAACCTTAACATCAAAAACATTTTAAGTCCTCTGGGGGGTATAGTCAGTGTAAACTGTACTAACATGACCAATGATCCAGATGACTTGGGTCTCTGTCCTTTAGGGAAGGCTTCATATAGATCATGGTATAGTATTTTTAATAAAATTGTAAGGAGAGAAATTAAAGACCATTAACTGACAAATTAAGTTCTTTTCTTAATTAGAAAATAAAAATATATATAATTTGGGCTTAGAGTAAATAGTGTGTTGGGGAATAGATAGGACAAACAGGTAACAAAAACTTTTGTGATGACATTGCAGGTCTGACACATTCCAAAGAGGAAATGGAAAAATTATAGCTTTTGCCATTCCAATTAAATGCAGTCACTTGGGCTCTTATGTTTTAAGTATACTAGGAAACTCCAGATGTGTTATGTGATTTTATCTTTGCAATGCTACTACATCTAATCACTTACTGAAGAAACCAAGATTCAGGGAGGATGGGCTATTGGAGCATAGCCTCAGCTCATGAGAGGCATAGCTGGCACTTGAATGTGTGTCTTCAAAGCCAGCACGTAGTCCTACCTCAGCTCTACCTGTCACATTGCAGTGCCTTTGAGTATTCCCTAAGGGATAACATACATTATGCACCTAAGCTGTTAAATTTCATTGGTCTTTTCCCTCAGTCAATGACTCTGAACCCTACTGTTCATGGACTTGAGTCAATTCCATGTTCATTCCAAGAGAAGGGACCTTTTTAGGCCCTTTCAATCTGCAAGTATGGCTCTTCTTCCCAACCATGGTCACTAATATCAAGTCTTTAAAGGTCTTTAAAAGCATAATTTTAAAATGTCTTGTCTTTATTTTTAATATTATTCAATTTCTAAGGGCAATAAAACAAATAAAATGTAATGTACCTTGAAAAGTTATTGAAGTACAAAAGAAAAAGGGTTATGCTCAAAATAAAATATAATTTTAAATATAATTCACAGCAAGTATCTCTATAGTTATTCATATAAATTAGTGTAGTTAACATGGCAACTTAACTAAATAAAGTATCAGATTAATGTTTCTTTAAAAAAGTATAAAATTTACTGTTGCCAAGTTTACAGCTTTGGAATTTTTCAGTGTTGAATCAATTAAATAGAATAAAAAAATTACTCTAAATTTTAGTTGTTTAATAAAATAATGAAACTAATATCTTTAAATGAATTATATTTAAGCATATTAAAATATCACTCATATTTTTAAGAAAGTCTTCTCTGAAATTTATTCTCACAGTTATTAAGCACAAATTTTTGTCAAGCATCTGAGAGTAATACAATGAAAAGTCAGGGTTTCTATGTTTTGGGTACTTTTTAATTATTATAGTAAAAAACTAAACTATTATGTTGGGACATGGTAAATAGAAGGATAAATAGAATTACATGTCAGCATACTAAATAGAAGTTTTATAAACTAAGTCTAATGGATGAGGGAATATTGGTAGCTTCAAAGTGGAAATGATCTCTGCATTGAGCTTTAAGAATGTCAAGAATAAACAATTGAGAGAAAGGAATTATTAAGATAAACAATATATCACGAAAATGTGATTACTATTTTATTGTTGAATGAGAACAATGCAGAGTGCCCATTTTTACTGTATATTTTGCTTTCTCTTAGACACAGGAAGTCACAGTCATTTATTCACTGATTTCAACAAATATTTATTGAACACTTACTGAGTATTTCAGTAAAGCTGAACTGTGACAGATAAAGTTAGAGAAGCAGATAGGGAAGCCAGAGGAAGATAAGATAACGGGCATTGCTAAGTCTCTGCAGAGAAAATGAGCTTAGAACTCCAAAGTGACTGTTGGATTTGCTACCAGAACTTGACAAGAACAAATCAGTCAATGGATGGCAACAGAAGCAAGTTTGCAGTAGATGGAAGTATAAGTGTGAAGTGAGAAAGCTATGAAAGAGACTATTCTTTCAACAGAGTCGACAGTAAGACTGGAAATTAGAGGGGAAAAAATCAACCACAGACCCACAGGGCTAGCTAGCATTAGGATATTCAGGAAGTCCTATCTGTATAAGTTGATAAACAAGAAATGCATAGAATCAGCTTACTTTTCAGAACATGCTGGTTGTATATCAGTTTTATGTAAGTGCTGTGGTTGAGGCTGTTTTTAAGTGTCTGTGATATAAAACATGTGTTGAAAATTGCATCTGCTCTGAAGTGAGATTTTTTAAATCAGTGTAATAAAGACAATGAAGAGCCCAACCTCCATTGAAATGGAATGGAATACCACTTTTAAAAACACTTTGTTGATATACAAGATGGCAGCAGAGTAGGCAGACATACAAACTGCCACCTCCCAGGACATAACTGGATTAAAAATTAATTTAAGAACAATCATCGTGAAAAACCAACTTTGGACTAAAAAACAGGACTAGAAAACCAAGGAGCACAGAAGAAACCACAATGAGACTGGTAGGAAGTATGGGGACATGGTGGGTGCTCCCCCGCTCCCAGGAGCAAGGAGCGACTGAGGGTCCAGAGGGATTCTCACTACGGGGAGAGAGACCCTGATTATTGGGAGTCCTCAGCCCCGGGACTGGAGGCCCAGCCTAGAGACCCAGAAACTAGAAGAGACAACCTGACAGCATTGAGTGGGGAAAAGAGCAGGATTTATGTATATGAGAAACAGCTTGCAAAGAAGTTAATGCAGACTTAAAGGGCCAGAAAGGAGGGGCAAGATGGCGATGGAGTAAGAGGACGTAACAACTTCGAACTCCCAGAACCAAAGTGAATTTTAACTTGATTTTGAGAACCATCATCTGGATAAACCAACGCTGAACTGGACTGAAGGACTCTTCAACCGGGGAACACTGAAGAAGCCACATTGAGACTGGTAGGAAATCAAAAACACGGAAAGGGCTGCCCAGCTCCCTGGAGCGAAAGGCAGCCCGGAGAGACTTGCATGCCAGGAAGGGAGACCAGCAGAAGGGTAGGGACCTGGGTCCCAGGAACAAAGCCCCAGACTGCAGCCTCAGAGCCTAGAAGAGGCATTTGGACAGTATTTAGCTGTGAAACAGGTTAGGATACTGTTTGTGAGAGAGACAGTTGTCTCAGACCCAGGATTCTTGTTAAAGGGACGGCACAGAAAACCTCTCCCACAACCACTCACCTTGGACTCCAGGAGACAGGGAGAGAGGAGAGGATCAGAGCAGTGGGAAGAGAGTGCGGTCTGGAAGGCACAGGGAGAAAAGCTTTGAGGGACAGCCACCCTAAACCCAGGGCTCAGTCACTCCACAAATCTGAAACAATATTTCCCCTGGAACCAAAAAGGGGAAGCAGGACACCAGCCAAACAGGCTCCCATGCAGCAACTAGAGCACAGTAGCTTAGAAGGAGGGAGCTTTCAGGACTACAGTATGGAGTGTTAAAGTCTGAGCTACAGCACCCCCACCCACACTGCTGAGGGCTTGTTGGAGGGCGGGTGGCTGTGGGACGCAGAAGCGCGATTTTGTTGGCGGGGCAGAGGCCAAGCTGGCTAACGTAAGCTCAGTCTAGCCCAGCCAGGGCAAAGAGGATGTGCGAAAGTGGTCCGGCAGCTGCGGACCCGAAACGGGCAGAGATCCGCCTCTGGGCAGGGACAAGCAGATGCACATCCGCATCCAACTTCCGAGGCTTAATGCCCTGCACAAACTGGCTTTGCCCACGAAGGTAGCGCGGAAGGCCAGTACGCGGCTGAGCGCATAGCAGCAGCCCCGCCCAGCTGAGGAGCTGAGATTGGTGGAAGTGGGACTTCTGTCCCGGGCTAGCAGCTGAGGGCACACCAAAAGCCACTCCCCACTTGAGGGACAGACTGTCAGTGACCTGCAGCTAAAAAAGTGCTCACCCTTTCCCTTGGTGCCCAGACTTGTGGCCCAAATGTGGTGCATGGTTCCACCTATGGGAGGGGGGTGAAGACCGAGACAGGCTGAGGATTATAGAGCCTGGCATGAGAACACAGCCCCTCCTGTGGAGGCAAGGCGGAGACCTCAGCAGCCAAGGCCGGTGCCGGCAACATCCACACCCTACCGCCCTAGGCAGCAGCAGAGGGGGTGGCAGGCCTGCAGACAGGCAACACCTAGGGAACACAGAGGCAACACCCATTGGACTCCAGAAGCCAAACCCTTCTTATACACAGACAAAATCATATCAAGAACCTACAACCAAGACTACTCTATCCAGCAAGGCTAACGTTTAAAATTGAAGGAGAAATAAAGAGCTTCCCAGACAAAAAAAACTTCAAGGAATTCATTAAAACCAAACCAATTCTGCAAGTGATGCAAAGAGGCCTGTTGTGAACAGTTCAAAGGGAGGGAAGAATATAACAAAAGAAGAATACAGCTTTAAAGAACAAAATGGCAATAAACAACCACATATTAATAATAACCTTAATGTAAATAGATTAAATGATCCAATCAAAAGACATAGGGTAGCTGCTTGGATAAAGAAACAGGACCCATACATATGCTGTCTACAAGAGAAACACTTTAAAACAAAAGATGTACATAGATTGACAGTAAAAGGAGGGAAAAAAATATTTCATGCAAAGGGAAATGAAAAAGAAGCCGGGGTAACAATACTTATACCTGACAAAATGGGCTTTAAAACAAAGGCTGTAGTAAGAGATAAAGAAAGACACTACTTAATGATAAAGGGAACAATTCAACAAGAAGATATAACCATTATAAATATCTATGTGCCAAAAATAGGAGCCCTGACATTCATAAAGCAGACTTTGATGGGTATAAAGGGCAAGATTAACAGCAATACTATAATAGTAGGGGATTTCAATACCCCACTAACATCCCTGGATAGATCCTCAAGAAAGAAAATTAACACAGAAACAGCAGACTTAAAGGATACACTAGATCAACTCGATTTAATAGATATCCTCAGAACTTTTCACCCTAAAGCAGCAGAATATACATTCTTTTAAACTGCTCATGGTATATTCTCTAGGATAAACCACATGTTAGGACACAAAAGTGGTCTGAACAAATTTCAGAAGATTGAAATTATATCAAGCATTTTCTCTGATCACAATGCCATGAAACTAGAAATCAACCACAAAAGAAAAACTGAAAAATACTCAAACACTTGGAAACTGAATAACATGTTATTAAATAATGAATGGATTAACAATGAGATCGAAGAAGAAATTTAAAAAAATTTTAGAAACCAATGATAATGAGCATACATCAACTCAAAATTAATGGGACATAGCAAAAGCAGTAATGAGAATGAAGTTCATAGCATTACAGGCATACCATGAGAAGCTAGAAAAAGCTCAAATAAGCAACTTGACCCTGCACCTAAAAGAACTAGAAAAACTACAGCAAATAAAGCCAAGGACTAGTAGAAGGAAGGAAATAATAAAGATCAGAGCAGAAGTAAATGACATAGAGGCTATGAAACAATATATAGGATCAATGAAACCAGGAGATTGTTCTTTGAAAAGGTAAACAAGATCAATGAACCTTTAACTAGCCTCACCAAGAAAAAATGAGAGAGACTCAAATAAATAAAATTAGAAAATACTATGAAGAACTCTATGCCAAAAAATTAAGCAACCTAGGTGAAATATAATCTTCAAAAAAATCAATCTGAAAGAATCAGAACACCTATACAGACCAATTACAATAAATGAGATCGAAACAGTTATCAAAAAAATTCCAAAAAAGAAAAGTTCTGGGCCTGATGGCTTCATATGTGAATTCTACCAAAAATTCAAAGGAGAACTAACTCCTATTCTCCTCAAGCTATTTCAAAAAATTCAAGAGGAAGGAAGACTTCCAAACTCCTTTTATGAGGCGAGCATAATTCTGATCCAGAAATCAGGCAAAGACAACACAAAGAAAGAAAATTATAGGCCAATATTCTTGATGAATTTAGATGCTAAAATTCTCAACAAATAAATTAGTCAACCGGAACCAGGAATGTATGAATAAAAACATACACCATGATCAAGTGGGATTTATTCTGGAGAGGCAAGGTTGGTTCAATATTCGCAAATTAAGCAATTGGATTCATCACAAACAAAAGGACGAACAAAAATCACATGATAATTTCAATAGATGCAGAAAAGGCATTTGATAAAATGCAGCACCCATTCATGATCAAAACTCTCAGTAAAGTGGGAATACAGGGAACATTACTTAACATGATAAAGGCCAGGTATGTCAAACCCACAGCAAACATCATACTAATTGGAAAAAATTAAAAGCAATCTCCTTAAGATCAGGAACCAGGCAGGGGTGCCCCCTTTCACCACTCTTATTCAGCATAGTTCTGGAATTCCTAGCTACAGCAATCAGTCAAGAAGAAGAAATAAAAGGCATCCAATTTGGAAAAGAAGAAGTAAAACTGTCATTATTTGCAGATGATATGATATTGTATATAGAAAACCCTAAAGTCTCAGTCAAAAAACTACTAGACCTGATAAATAAATTCAGCAAGGTGGCAGAACATAAAATTACTACTCAGAAATCAGAGGCATTTTTATATAACATGAACTGTCAGCAAAAGAAATTAAGAAAACAATCCTCTTCACTATTGCAACCAAAAAAATAAAGTACCTAGGAGTAAATTTAACCAAGGAGGTTAAGGACTTGTACTCAGAAAATTATAAAACATTGATAGAAGAAATCAAGGAAGATACAAACAAGTGGAAGCATATACCGTGCTCATGGTTAGGAAGAATAAACATCATTAAAATGTCTATATTACCCAAAGCAATTTATAAATTCAACGCAATACCAATTAAAATACCAATGACATACTTCAAAGATATAGAACAAATATTCCAAAAATTTATATGGAACCAAAAAAGAACACGAATAGCCTCAGCAATCTTAAAACGGAAAAATAAAGTAGGAGATATCACTCTTCCGAATATCAAGGTATACTACAGGGCCATTGTACTTAAGACAGTCTGGTACTGGCATAAGAACAGGGACATAGATCAATGGAACAGAACAGAGAACCCAGAAATAAACCCGCACCTTTATGGACAACTGATATTTGGCAATTGAGGAAAGAACATACAATGGAGTAAAGACAGCCTCTTTAACAAATGGTGTTGGGAAAATTGGACATCTACCTGAAAAAAAAATGACACTAGACCATCAACTTACACTATTCACAAAAACAAACTCAAAATGGATAAAAGACATAAATGTAAGCCGTGAAATCATAAGCATCTTAAAAGAAAACATAGGCAATAAGCTCTCCGTCATCTGTCGCAGCTATATTTTTGCTAATTTATCTCCACAGGCAAATGAAATAAAAGGCAAGATAAACAAACGGGACTGTTTCAAACTTAAAAGTTTTTGCACAGCTAAAGACAATAAGAACAGAATAAGAAGACAAACCACACAATGGGAGAACATATTCAGTGACACGTCTGATAAGGGGTTAATAACCAAAATTTATAAAGAACTTATAAAACTCAACACCAGGTAGATAATCCAATCAAATAATGGGCAAAAGATAGAAATTTCTCCAAAGAGGGTATACATATAGCTAATAGGCATATGAAAAAATGTTCAACATCACTAATTATTAGAGAAATGCAAATTAAAACCACAATGAGATATCACCTCACACCAGTCAAATAGCGCCCATGAGCAAAACAACACAGAATAAGTGCTGGCAAGGATGTGGCGAAAAGAGAACCCTCCTGCACTGCTGGTGGGAATGCTGACTGGTGCAACCACTGTGGAAAACAGTATGGAGATTCCTCAAAAAATTAAAAATCGAACTGCCTTTTGACCCAGCTATCCCACTTTTAGGAATATACCCACTTTTAGGAATATACACCATAGCACTGTTCGAAAAGAAGAAATGCGCCCCCATGTTTGTTGGCAGCATTTTTCTCAATAAAGAAGATCTGGAAACAACCCAAGTGTTCGTCAGAGGACAAGTGGATTAAAAAGCTTTGGTACATATATACTATGGAATACTACTCAGCCATAAGAAATTATGACATCGGATCATTTACAACAAAATGGATGGACCTTGATAACATTATATGAAGTGAAATAAGTAAAACAGAATAAAACTGAGAACTGCATGATTTTATACATAGGTGGGACATAAAAACGGGACTATGAGACATGGACAAGAGCATGGTGATTACAGGATGGGAGGTGGGAGGAGAGGGAGGTAGAAGGGGAAGGGAGGGACACAAAGAGAACCAGGTAGAAGGTGTACTACAACCAGAGTACAATTTGATTTTGGGTGATGAGTATGCAACATAATTGAATGAAAAGATAACATGAAGATGTTTTCTTTGAATATATGTACCCTGATTTATTAATGTCACCCCATTAAAATTAATAAAAAAAGGAAAGGGCCAATGCAGAAAATGTCACTCACAGCCACTTACATGGGGTTTCAGGGATGAGGAGAGCTGAGAGAACTCATCTTGTGTTAGGGGAGTGATGGTATCAAGGCACAGGGACACAAATGGTGATGGAGAGAAGAATAACTGTACTGATAATTTGCCAATACTGAGGTGGCCATATGCAAGAGGAAGGGCACTCCCTCAATTCAGCATGAGCCTAGCATAAGGCCAATTGACCCACCTTCAGAAAACTTTCCAGCTCCAGACATCGCAAAAGGCCATTCAGAAAGAAGAAAGTAAAGGGGAGGGGCAGTGCAACAGTTTCCAGGGAGACCTGAGTTACACCTCCCCCTTCGATACAGAGAATGAGCCTTGCCCCTGGAGAGTGGCTGGGAAGACCGTACTTTCAGGTCCTCAGAGGTCACACCCACTGCATTTTTGTTGACTTACCATACAGAAAAGAAAAAAGGCCTGGATAGAGTTTCAACAGGAGTCAAATAGCAAGATACATCCACTACCCTCATCCTAGTCACTAAAGTTCCCTGCTGGGCTCAGCAAACAAACAGCAGGAAAATTAAGACTTTTATGTGGTTCACCTTGATAGGGAGAACCAAAATCCACAATCAGCAGAGGCTGAGGTATTAAGCCCTGAAGGAGGGGCCACATTTCCTCTACCATCCTCAGCTGCCCTAATCCAACAAGTTTACAATCAGAACACAGAAACAATGGGAAGACAGAAAGATGCAATCCCAATGAATTAACAAGAAAATCCCCCTAAAAAGAACAGAATGAGATGGAGGTAACCAAATTACTGAATTCAGAGTTTAAAATGATTGTTAGGACGCTTAAGGATCTTAAAGCTACAATGGATGGACATATGACCACCAAAATAAAGAAATAGAAAGCTTCAGTCTGACCAGTGGTGGCACAATGGAAAAAGCATTGACCTGAAATGCTGAGGTTGCTGGTTTTAAACCCTGTACTTCTCTGGTCAAGGAACATACAGGAGTTGACGCTCCCTGCTCCTCCCCCTTTCTCACTCTTTCTCACTTTCTCTCATCTCTAAAATGAATAAATAAGTTTAAGATAAAGAAATAGAAAGCTTCAAAAAGATATTGAAGCCATAAAAAAGAATTATTCAGAAATGACAATTACAATATCAGGAATTAAGAGTACAATAGAAGGAATCAAAAGCAGGCTGGATGAAGCAGAGGATCGAATCAGCGACTTATAAGACACCATAAATGGAAACACAGAAACAGGGAAGTGATAAGAAGAGGCTCAAAAAAGTCTGAGGAAAATATAAAAGAACTCTATGACAATATGAAAAGAAATAACATCCACATCATAGAAGTTCCTGAAGGAGAAGAGAAAGAACAAGGGATAGAGAACCTGTCTGAAGAAATCATAGCTGAAAACTTTTTTAAATTGATGAAGGAAAAAGTCACACAATTTCAAGAAGTACAAAGAGTCCTGATAAAGAGAAACTTAACAAGGCCTACATCAAGACACATCATAATTAAAATACCAAAGTTAAGAATAAAGAAAAAATACTGAAAGCTGCAAAAGAAAAGAAGTCTATTGCTTATAGAGGAGCCCCTATAAGGATGAATCCAACTTTTCAACAGAAACACTTGAGGCCAGAAGGGAATGGCAAGAAATATTCAAAGTAATGCAAAACAAGAGCCTACAACCAAGACTTATTTAACCAGCAAGACTATTATTTTAAATTGAAGAAGAAATAAAAAGCTTCCCAGACAAAAAAAAAAAAAAAAAAACTCAACAAATTCATTACAACTAAGCCAGTACTGCAGGAAATGTTAAGGGGTTTGCTATAAAAAGAGCAAAGGAAAAAGAAATCAAGAAAAAGAGAATTATAGATTTAAAGAATAAAATGGCAATTAACAACTGCATATCAATAATAACCTTAAATGCAAGTGGATTAAATATTTCAATCAAAAGACATAGGGTAGCTTCATGGATAAGAAAACAGGACCCATACATATGCCGTCTACAAGAGACCCACATCAGAACAAAAAATACACATAGACTGAGAGTAAAGGGTTGGAAAAAAATATTTCACACAATCAGAAAGGAAAAAAAGCTGGGGTACCAATACTAATATCTAACAAAATAAATTTTAATACAAAGCTTATAGTAAGAGATAAAGAAGGTCATTACATAATGATAAAAGGAGTCTTACAACAGGAAGATATAATTATTATACATATATATGTGCCTAATATAGGAGCACCTAAATATATAAAGCAGATTTTGATGTACATAAAAGGTAAGATCAACAGCAATACTATAATAGTAGGGGATTTTAATACCCCATTACATCAATGGATAGAACCTCCAGATAGAAAATTATCAAAGAGACAGCAGCCTTAAATGGCCCACTAGATGAAGTGGATTAAATAGATATCTTTAGAACCTTTCACCCTAAAGCAGCAGAATATACATTTTTTTCAAGTGCTCATGGTACATTCTCTAGGATAGACCACATATTAGGACACAAAACGAGTCTCAATAAATTTAAGAATATTGAAATCATATCAAGCATTTTTTCTGATGACAATGGCATGAAACTAGAAATCAACTAAAATAGAAAAACTGAGGCATTCAAACACTTGGAGACTAAATAGCATGGTATTAAATAATGAATGGGTTAACAATGAGATCAAGGAAGAAATAAAAAATTTTCTTAAAACAAATGAAAATGAACATACAACAACTCAAAATTTATGGGACACAGCAAAAGCAATCCTGAGAGGGAAGTTCATAGCATTACAGGAATACCTTAAGAAGCTATAAAAAGTTCAGATTAATAACTTAACCTGCACCTAAAAGAACTAGAAGAAGAACAGCAAGTAAAGCTCAGAGGAAGTAGAAGGAAGTAAATAATAAAGATCAGAGCAGCCTGACCAGGTGGTGGCGCAGTGGATAGAGCACAGAACTGGGATGAGAAAGACCCAGGTTCGAGACCCTGAGGTCACCAGCTTGAGCACGGGCTCATCTGGTTTGAGCAAAAGCTCACCAGCTTGGACCCAAGGTTGCTGGCTCCAGCAAGTGGTAACCAACTTGGTCTGCTGAAGGCCTGCGGTCAAGGCACATATGAGAAAGCAATAAATGAACAGCTAAGGTGTAGCAATGAAAAACTGGTGATTGATGCTTTTCATCTCTCTCCATTCCTGTCTGTCTGTCCCTATCTATCCCTCTCTCTGACTCTCTCTCTCTGTGTCTCTGTAAATATATATATATCAGTGAAAGATCAATGAAACCAAGAGCTGGTTCTTTGAAAAGGTAAACAAGATTGATGAACCTTTAACCAGACTCATTAATGGAAAAAAGAGAGGATTCAAATAAATATAATTAGAAATGAGAGAAGAGAAGTAACAACTGACAGAGCAGAAATTCAAAGGATTGTAAGAAAATACTATGATAACTATATGCCAAAAAATTGGACAACCTAGATGAAATGGATAATTTCCTTGAAACAAATAATCATTCAAAAATGAATCTGGAAGAATCAGAAAACCTAAACAGACTGATTACAGCAAATGAGATTAAAACAGTTATCAAAAACTCTCAATAAACAAAAATTCTGGGCCTGATGACTTCACGGGAGAATTTTACCAAATATTCAAAGAAGAACTAACGTCTGTTCTTCTCAAGCTATTTCAAAAAATTCAAGAGGAGGGAAAACTTCCAAACTACTTTTATGAGGTGAACATAATCTTCATCCCAAAACCAGGCAAAGACACTACAAAGAAAGAAAACTATAGGCCAATATCTCTGATGCACTTAGATGTTAAAATTCTCAAGAAAATATTAGCAAATCAGACCTAGCAATACATGAAAAAAATCATACATCATGATCAAGTGAGATTTATTCTGGGAAGGCAAGGCTGGTACCATATTTGGAAATTAATCGACATGATTCATCACATAAACAAAAGGAAGGATAAAAATCACATAATATCAATAGATGCAAAAAAAAGCATTTGATAAAATCCAGCACCCATTTTTGATCAAAACTCTCAGCAAAGTGGGAATACAGGGAACATTGTTCAACATTATAAAGGCCATCTATGACAAACCCACAGCCAACATCATATTCAGTGGGCAAATATTAAAAGAAAATGCTTAAGACCAGGAACAAGACATGAGTGCTGCCTTTCACTACTCTTATTCAACATAGTTCTGGAGGTTCTAGCCACAGCAATCAGATAAAAAGAAGAAATAAAAGGCATCCAAATTGGTAAAGAAGAAGTAAAACTGTCATTATTTGCAGATGATATGATATTGTATATAGAAAACCCTAAAGTCTCAGTCATAAAACTACGGGACCTGATAAATGAATTCAGCAAGGTGGCAGGATATGAAATCAATATTCAGAAATCAGTGGCATTTATATATACCAGCAGTGGCCTGTCTGAGAGAGAATCTAAGGAAACAATCCCCTTCACTATTGCATCAACAACAAAAATAAATAAATAAAGTACCTAGGAGTAAATTTAACCAAGGCGGTTAAGGACTTGTACTCGGAGCACTATAAAACATTGATAAAAGAAATCAAGGAAGATACAAACAAGCAGAAGCATATACTGTTTTCATGGATAGGAAGAATAAATATCATTAAAATGTCTATACTATCCAAAGAAATCTATAAATTCAATGCAATTCCTATTAAAATATCAAGGACATACTTCAAAGATATAAAACAAATACTCCAAAAATTTATATGGAACCTAAAAAGAACAAAAAAACCCTCAGCAATCTTGTACTACCCTGTTATTTTAACATTGTTGTGAGGAACACTTTTTTCATAGATCACTCCAAATAAATGAGAATAAATAATATAAAGTTTCAAATGAATGATGCCCTCAAATCTGTAACATTCTAATTACAGCACCTAGGATAGACCCCATTTAGCTTCTTAGAAACCCTGAGTATTGATTTTGAATAACAATATCTTTGTGTACCTTCAAGTTTCATAAGACTTAGAGTTTACACTCAATTGGCATTTAGCATTTGTTTCATGTGGATGACTCATGTGCCCTCATCAGAGGTGTAACTTAATTGTATGAATGAGAGTGAAGATCAGAATTGTAAAAAAAGGAAAGATAGTACAATCAAAACAGTATTTAAAGTTTTATCTATGAAAGATGAGAAATATACAATATCCTGTGGTTAACAGTGGTTTAACTATTAACACCTGAAATGGGAAGGGGAGGCCTCCATCTATTATAGAGCCTAGAAGGAGAAAACCATGTAGTTTTCACAGTAATAAAAGTAGTGAGGTTTGGTGAGAGACACAGCCAGGCCCATGTAATTTCAATGGGTAGAACCAAATAATAAATACCATGCACTAACTTTCTTCTCTTATTTAATTTGTTTTGTTTAATTTTGGCTATACCCAACAAAAAGTCAGAAACCAAGGAAGTATTCTTATCATTCAAATAAAAAAGTTTATGTCCCCTAAAGAGGAGCACAAAAAGTTCCTTCTGCTGTTTCATTGTAGAGCGGTGTTAGCCCAGGTATGTATACCTGTCTGAAATTTACAACTACAGCCAACACTTACCTTTTTGTTTTTTTAACAGTTTTATTTATTGATTTTTAGAGAAAAAGGAGACAGGAAGATGGGGCAAGACGTATCAGCTAATAGTTGCTTCACTTTAGTTTATGACTGCTTGCTTGTTGCTTGTCCATGTGCCTTGACTGGGCAAGCCCAGGGTTTCAAACGGGCAGCCTCAGTGTTTAGGTCAATGCTCTACTCACTGGACCACCACTGGCCAGACAACACTTAGCTTTTTATATAAAGTTTTGGGACAAATGCTTCAATTAAGAAACAAATAAGCGAGGAGAGAAGCAAGATGGCGACAGAGTAGGCGGACGTACCAACTTCCAACTCCCAGAACCAAAGTGGATTATAACTCAATTTTAAGAACCATCATCTGGATAAACCAACTTTGAACTAAACTAAGTGGACTCTTCAACCAAGGAACACAGAAGAAGCCACATTGAGACTGGTAGAAATAGCGAAAACACAAAGAGGGCTGCCCAGCTCCCCAGAGCAAACGGCAGCCCGGAGAGACCCGCCTGGCGGGAGGAAAGTTTGGCGGAGAGGGAGGGACCTGGGTCCCAGGAACCAAGCCCCAGCCGACAGTCCCAGAGCCTAGAAGAGGCGTTTGGACAGTCTTGAGCTGTAAAACAAGTGAGGGAGCTCCCAGGTCTACAGTGTGGAGTATTAGGTCCCTTCCTACTCTGCTGAGGGTTGCTGAAGGGTTTGGGGCGGCAGGATGCTGAAACGCAGTTCTGTAGGCGTGGGCAGAGGCCAAGCCGGTGTGAGCTCGATCTAGCCCAGCAGGGTCAGAGGGGATGCGCGAAAGTGCTCCGGAAGCTGTGGGCCCACCTGTAATGCCACCTACGGGGAAAAAGCGGGAGGCCAGGAATGGGCAGAAATCTGCTCTGCGACCTTGTGCAAGCCGGCCCCAACTGCGGGGACTGGGCTAGGACCAGGGATGGGCGGGGGCTCACGGCTGAGCTCACGATACCAGCCAAACTTGGCCAGAGAAACCGCGGATTGCCATCCTACGTGCACAAGCGGGATTTGAACGCGGGGGCGGGGTAAAGTCCAGGACAAGCGGAAGTACACAGCTGAGCGGAAGCCAGCAAACACGCCCGGCCCAATAAACCCAGGTTTGCGACTCTGCGCAGAAGGGCCCTGGCCTCGAGGGTGGGGCTAAAGCTTTAGACGGGCAAAGGGTCACAGCTGAGAGTACGTCAAAAGCCCAAGCCCAACCAGCCAAACTGTGGAGAGCAGGCTCTGACTGCGGGTTCGGGGCAGAAGTCCGGAAACAGGCTGGGTCTGCAGCTGAGCAAAGGTGCTCACCTGTATCCTTGGTGTTAAGGCTTGTGGCTTGAGTGACAGCCCCTCCCGCAGAGGAGAGGGAGAAATCACAGCAAAAGCCACAGTGGGCCGGCGCTGGCAACGCCCATACCCAACCACCCTAGGCAGCGGCAGAGGGGGTGGGGGGACTGCAGACAGACCACACCGAGAGAACACAAAGGCAACACCTACTGGACTCCAGTGGTCACAACTTGCTTATACACAGACAAAATGGGCAGGCAGAGGAATGCAAACCAAATGAATCAAGAGAAATCCCCAGAGAAGGACCTGAATGAACCAGATATAACCAAAGTACCAAAAGCAGAATTTAGAATAATGATAGTTAGGATGTTCAAAAAAATTAGAACAACAATGGATAGTCATTATGAACACCTAAATAAAGAGGTAACAAGTATAAAAAATGAAATTGAAATAATAAAAAAGAATCAGACGGAAATGACAAATACAGTATCAGAACTGAAGACCACAATGGAAGGAATTAAAAGCAGGATGAATCACACTGAGGATCGAATCAGCGAGTTAGAGGACACAATAAACAAAGGCACAGAAGCAGAGAAAAAATAGAAAAGAGACTCAAAAAATGTGAGGAAACTCTAAGGGAGCTCTGTGACAACATGAAGACAAACAACATTCGCATCATAGGGGTACCTGAAGAAGAGGAGAGAGGACAGGAAATGGAAACTTTGTTCAATCAAATCATAGCAGAAAACTTCCCTAAATTAAGGCTGGGAAACACTCCACACGTTCAAGAAGCACACAGAACTCCATTAAAGAGAAACCCAAAAAGATCTACACCAAGACACATAATAGTTAAAATACCAAAGCTAATGGATAAAGAAAAAATTTTAAAAGCTGCTAGGGAAAAAAAGGCTATCACCTACAAAGGAGCCCCCATAAGGATGACATCGGACTTCTCAACAGAAACACTTGAGGCCAGAAGGGAATGGCAAGATATATTCAAAGTAATGCAGAACAAGAACCTACAACCAAGACTACTTTATCCAGCAAGGCTAACGTTTAAAATTGAAGGAGAAATAAAGAGCTTCCCAGAAAAAGAAAGCCTGAAGCATTTCATAAAAACAAAACCAATTCTGCAAGAGATATTAAGGGGCCTGTTGTGAACAGTTTAAAGGGAGGAAAGAATAGAGCAAAAGAAGAATATAACTTTAAAGAATAAAATGGCAATAAACAACTACATATCAATAATAACCTTAAATGTAAATGGATTAAATGATCCAATCAAAAGACATAGGGTAGCTGCTTGGATAAAGAATCAGGACTGATACATAGGCTGTCTACATGAGACACACCTTAAAACAAAAGATGCACATAGACTGAAGGTAAAAGGATGGAAAAAAATATATCATGCAAATGGAAATGAAAAAAAAGCAGGGGTAGCAATACTTATATCAGACAAAATGGACTTTAAAACAAAGGCTGTAATAAGAGATAAAAGAGGACACTACATAATGATAAAGGGAACAATTCAACAGGAAGATATAACTATTATAAATATCTATGCACCAAATATAGGAGCCCCGACATACATAAAGCAGACTTTGATGGATATAAAGGGCGAGATTAACAGCAATACTATCATAGTAGGGGATTTCAATACCCCTTTAACAACACTGGATAGATCCTCAAGAAAGAAAATTAATAAAGAAACAGCAGACTTAAAGGATACACTAGATCAACTTGATTTAATATATATCTTCAGAACTTTTCACCCTAAAGCAGTAGAATATACATTCTTCTCAAGCACTCATGGTACGTTTTCTAGGATAGACCACAAGTTAGGACACAAAAATGGTCTCAATAAATTTAAGAAGATTGAAATCATATCAAGCATTTTCTCTGATCACAATGCCATGAAACTACAAATTAACCACAAAAGAAAAACTGAAAAATACTCAAACACTTGGAAACTAAATAGCTTGTTATTAAATAATGAATGGATTAACAATGAGATCAAAGAAGAAATAAAAAAGTTTCTAGAAACAAATGATAATGAGCATACATCTACTCAAAATTTATGGGACACAGCAAAAGCAGTTCTGAGAGGGAAGTTTATTGGACTACAGGCATATCATAAGAAGCTAGAAAACGCTCAAATAAGCAACCCGACCCTGCATCTAAAAGAACTAGAAAAACAACAACAAATAAAACCCAAGACAAGTAGAAGAAAGGAAATAATAAAGGTCAGAGCAGAAATAAATGACATAGAGGCTAAGGAAACAATACAGAGGATCAATGAAACAAGAAGCTGGTTCTTTAAAAAGGTAAACAAGATTGATGAACCTTTAACTAGACTCACTAAGAAAAAAAGAGAGAGGACTCAAATAAATAAAATTAGAAAGGACAGTGGAGAAATAACAACTGACACAACAGAAATACAAAGCATTTTAAGAAAATACTATGAAGAACTATATGCCAAAAAATTAGACAATCTAGATGAAATGGACAAATTTCTGGAATCATATAACCTTCCAAAAATCAATCTGGAAGAATCAGAACACCTAAACAGACCAATTACAGCAAATGAGATCGAAACAGTTATCAAAAAACTCCCAAAAAAGAAAAGTCCTGGGCCTGATGGCTTCACAAGTGAATTCTATCAAAAATTCAAAGAAGAACTAACTCCTATTCTCCTCAAGCTATTTCAAAAAATTCAAGAGGAAGGAAGAATTCCAAACTCCTTTTATGAGGCGAGCATAATTCTGATCCCAAAACCGGGCAAAGACAACACAAAGAAAGAAAATTATAGGCCTATATCCCTGATGAATTTAGACGCTAAAATTCTCAACAGAATATTAGCCAACCGGATCCAGCAATATATGAAAAAAAATCATACACCACGATCAAGTGGGATTTATTCTGGAGAGGCAAGGCTGGTTCAATATTGGTAAATCAATTAATGTGATTCACCACATAAACAAAAGGAAGGACAAAAATCACATGATAATTTCAATAGATGCAGAAAAGGCATTTGATAAAATCCAGCACCCATTCATGCTCAAAACTCTCAGTAAAGTGGGAATACAGGGATCATTCCTTAACATGATAAAGGCCATCTACGATAAACCGACAGCAAACATCATACTAAATGGACAAAGATTAAAAGCAAATCCCCTTAAGATCAGGAACCAGGCAGGGTTGCCCACTTTCACCACTCTTATTCAACATAGTTCTGGAAGTCCTAGCTACAGCAATCAGACAAAAAGAAGAAATAAAAGGCATACAAATTGGAAAAGAAGAAGTAAAACTGTCATTATTTGCAGATGATATGATATTGTATATTGAAAACCCTAAAGTCTCAGTCAAAAAACTACTGGACCTTATAAATGAATTCAGCAAGGTGGCAGGGTATAAAATTAATACTCAGAAATCAGAGGCATTTCTATACACCAACAATGAAATATCAGCAAAAGAAATTAAGGAAACAATCCCCTTCACTATTGCAGCCAAAAAAATAAAGTACCTAGGAGTAAATTTAACCAAGGAGGTTAAGGACTTGTACTCAGAAAATTATAGAACATTGATAAAAGAAATCAAGGAAGATACAAACAAGTGGAAGCACATACCGTGCTCATGGCTAGGAAGAATAAACATCATTAAAATGTCTATATTACCCAAAGCAATTTATAAATTCAATGCAATACCAATTAAAATACCAATGACATACTTCAAATATATAGAACACATATTAGAAAAATTTATATGGAACCAAAAAAGAACACGAATAGCCTCAGCAATCTTAAAAAGAAAAAATAAAGCAGGAGGAATCACTCTTCCTGATATCAAGGTTTACTACAAGGCCATTATACTCAAGACAGCCTGGTACTGGCTTAAGAACAGGCACATAGATCAATGGAACAGAACAGAGAACCCAGAAATAAACCCACAGCTTTATGGACAACTGATATTTGACAAAGGAGGAAAGAACATACAATGGAGTAAAGACAGCCTCTTTAACAAATGGTGTTTGAAAAATTGGACATCTACCTGCAAAAAAATGAAACTAGACCATCAACTTACACCATTCACAAAAACAAACTCAAAATGTATAAAAGACTTAAATGTAAGCCGTGAAACCATAAACATCTTAGAAGAAAACATAGGCAGCAAGCTCTCAGACATCTGTAGCAGCGGTATATTTGCCGATTTATCTTCATGGGCAACTGAAATAAAAGGCAAGATAAACAAATGGGACTATATCAAACTAAAAAGTTTTTGCACAGCTAAAGACAATAAGAACAGAATAAAAAGACAAACCACACAATGGGAGAACATATTCGACAGCACATCTGATAAGGGGTTAATAACTAAAATTTATAAAGAACTTATAAAAAGCAACACCAGGAAGACAAACAACCCAATCAAAAAATGGGCCAAAGAAATGAATGAAATTTCTCCAAAGAGGACATACAGATGGCCAATAGGCATATGAAAAAATGCTCAACATCACTAATCATTAGAGAAATGCAAATTAAAACCACAATGAGATATCACCTCACACCAGTCAGAATGGCACTTATCAGCAAAACAACACAGAATAAGTGCTGGCGAGGATGTGGAGAAAAGGGAACCCTTCTGCACTGCTGGTGGGAATGCAGACTGGTGCAGCCACTGTGGAAAACAGTTTGGAGATTCCTCAGAAAATTAAAAATCGAACTGCCTTTTGACCCAGCTATCCCACTTTTAGGAATATTCCCTAAGAACACCGTAGCACTGTTCGAAAAGAAGAAATGCGCCCCCATGTTCGTGGCAGCATTGTTCACAATAGCGAAGATCAGGAACCAGCCCAAGTGTCCGTCAGAAGACGAGTGGATTAAAAAGCTATGGTACATATATACTATGGAATACTACTCAGCCATAAGAAACGATGACATCGGATCATTTATAACAAAATGGATGTACCTTGATAACATTATACGGAGTGAAATAAGTAAATCAGAAAAAAAGAAAAACTGAGAACAGCACGATTACATACATAGGTGGGACATGAAAGTGAGGGTATGAGACATGGACAAGAGAGTGGTGGTTATGGGATGGGGGGGGAAGAATGGGATAGGGAGGAGGGGAGGGACACAGGGAAAACCAGATTGAAGGTGACAGAGGAAAATTTGACTTTTGGTGATGGGTATGCAACACTATTGAATGAAAAGATAACCTGGAGATGTTTTCATTGTACATATGTACCCTGATTTATTGATGTCACCCCATTAGAATTAATAATAATAATATATATATATAAAAAAAAAAAACAAAGGCTGTAGTAAGAGATAAAGAAGAACACTACAAAATGTTAACGGGAACAATTCAACAGGAAGATATAACTATTATAAATATCTACGCACCAAATATAGGAGCCCCGACATACATAAAGCAGACTTTGATGGATACAAAGGGCGAGATTAACAGCAATACTATCATAGTAGGGGATTTCAATACCCCTCTAACAACACTGGATAGATCCTCAAGACAGAAAATTAATAAAGAAACAGCAGACTTAAAGGAGACACTAGATCAACTTGATTTAATAGATATCTTCAGAACTTTTCACCCTAAAAAGTAGAATATACATTCTTCTCAAGCACTCATGGTACATTTTATAGGATAGACCACATGTTAGGACACAAAAATGGCCTCAAGAAATTTAAGAAGATTGAAATCATATCAAGCATTTTCTCTGATCACAATGCCATGAAACTAGAAATTAACCACAAAAGAAAAATTGAAAAATACTCAAATACTTGGAAACTAAATAGCATGTTATTAAATAATGAATGGATTAACAATGAGATCAAAGATGAAATAAAATAGTTTCTAGAAACAAATGATAATTAGCATACATCAACTCAAAATTTATGGGACACAGTAAAAGCAGTTTTGAAAGGGAAGTTTATTGCACTACAGGCATATCATAAGAAGCTAGAAAACGCTCAAATAAGCAACCTGACTGTGCATCTAAAAGAACTAGAAAAACAACAACAAATAAAACCCAAGACAAGTAGAAGGAAGGAAATAATAAAGATCAGAGAAGAAATAAATGACATAGAGGCGAAGAAAACAATACAGAGGATCAATGAAACCAGAACTTGGTTCTTTGAAAAGGTAAACAAGATTGATGAACCTTTAACTAGACTCACTAAGAAAAAAAGAGAGAGGACTCAAATAAATAAAATTAGAAAGGACAGTGGAGAAATAACAACTGACACAACAGAAATACAAAGCATTGTAAGAAAATACTATGAAGAACTATATGCCAAAAAATTAGACAATCTTGGTGAAATGGACAAATTTCTGGAATCATATAACCTTCCAAAAGTCAATCTGGAAGAATCAGAACACCTAAACAGACCAATTACAACAAATGAGATCGAAACAGTTATCAAAAAACTTCCAAAAAAGAAAAGTCCTGGGCCTGATGGCTTCACAAGTGAATTCTATCAAAAATTCAAAGAAGAACTAACTCCTATCCTCCTCAAGCTATTTCTAAAAATTCAAGAGGAAGGAAGACTTCCAAACTCCTTTTATGAGGCTACCATAATTCTGATCCTAAAACCGGGCAAAGACAATACAAAGAAAGAAAATTATAGGCCTATATCCCTAATGAATTTAGACGCTAAAATTCTCAACAAAATATTAGCCAACTGGATCCAGCAATATATGAAAAAAAATCATACACCATGATCAAGTGGGATTTATTCTGGAGAGGCAAGGCTGGTTCAATATTCGCAAATCAATCAATGTGATTCATCACATAAACAAAAGGAAGGACAAAAATCACATGATAATTTCAATAGATGCAGAAAAGGCATTTGATAAAATCCAGCACCCATTCATGCTCAAATCTCTCAGTAAAGTGGGAATACAGGAATCATTCCTTAACATGATAAAGGCCATCTATGATAAACCGACAGCAAACATCATACTAAATGGTCAAAAATTAAAAGCAAATCCCCTTAAGATCAGGAACCAAGCAGGGATGCCCCATTTCACCACTCTTATTCAACATAGTTCTGGAAGTCCTAGCTATAGCAATCAGACAAGAAGAAGAAATAAAAGGCATCCAAATTGGAAAAGAAGAAGTAAAACTGTCACTATTTGCAGATAATATGATATTGTATATTGAAAACCCTAAAGTCTCAGTCAAAAAACTACTGGACCTTATAAATGAATTCAGCTAGGTGGCAGGATATAAAATTAATACTCAGAAATCAGAGGCATTTCTATATACCAACAATGAAATATCAGCAAAAGAAATTAATGAAACAATTCTCTTTACTATTGCAGCCAAAAAAATAAATAAAGTACCTAGGAGTAAATCTAACCAAGGAGGTTAAAGACTTATACTCAGAAAATTATAAAACATTGTTAAAAGAAATCAAGGAAGATACAAACAATTGGAAGCATATACCATGCTCATGGCTAGGAAGAATAAACATCATTAAAATGTCTATATTACCCAAATCAATTTATAAATTTAATGCAATACCAATTAAAATACCAATGACATACTTCAAAGATATAGAACACATATTCCAAAAATTTATATGGAACCAAAAAAGAACACGAATAGCCTCAGCAATCTTAAAAAGAAAAAAGAAAGCAGGAAGTATCACTCTTCCAGATATCAAGGTTTACTATACGGTCATTATACTCAAGACAGCCTGGTACTGGCATAAGAACAGGCACATACATCAATGGAACAGAAGAGATGACCCAGAAATAAATCCACAGCTTTATGGACAACTGATATTTGACAAAGGAGGAAAGAACATACAATGGAGTAAAGACAACATCTTTATCAAATGGTGTTGGGAAAACTGGACATCTACCTTCAAAAAAAATGAAACTAGACCATCAACTTACACCATTCACAAAAACAAATTCAAAATGGATAAAAGACTTAAACATAAGCCGTGAAACTATAAGCATCTTAGAAGAAAACATAGGCAGCAAGCTCTCCGACATCTGTAGCAGCAATATATTTGCTAATTTATCTCCATCGGCAAATGAAATAAAAGGCAAGATAAACCAATGTGACTATATCAAACTAAAAAGTTTTTGCACAGCTAAAGACAATAAGAACAGAATAAAAAGACAAAACACAAAATGGGAGAACATATTCGACAGCACATCTGATAAGGGGTTAATAACTAAAATTTATAAAGAACTTATAAAACTCAACACCAGGAAGACAAACAACCCAATCAAAAAATGGGCAAAAGAAATGAATAGAAATTTCTCCAAAGAGGACATACAGATGGCCAATAGGCATATGAAAAAATGCTCAACATCACTAATCATTACATCAATGCAAATTAAAACCACAATGAGATATCACCTCACACCAGTCAGAATGGCACTCATCAGCAAAACAACACAGAATAAGTGCTAGGGAGGATGGGGAGAAAAGGGAACCCTCTTGCACTGCTGGTGGGAATGCAGACTGGTGCAGCCACTGTGGAAAACATTTTGGAGATTCCTCAGAAAATTAATAATCTAACTGCCTTTTGACCCAGCTATCCCACTTATAGGAATATACCCTAAGAACACCATAGCACTGTTCGAAAAGAAGAAATGCACCCCCATGTTCGTGGCAGCATTGTTCACAATAGCGAAGATCTGGAACCAGCCCAAGTGTCCGTCAGAAGACGAGTGGATTAAAAAACTTTGGTACATATATACTATGGAATACTACTCAGCCATAAGAAATGATGACATCGGATCATTTATAACAAAATGGATGGACCTTGATAACATTATACAGAGTGAAATAAGTAAATCAGAAAAAAAGAAAAACTGAGAATAGCATGATTTCATACATAGGTGGGACATAAAAGTGAGAATATGAGACATGGACAAGAGAGTGGTGGTTATGGGATGGGGGTAGGGAGGGAAGAATGGGATAGGGAGGAGTGGAGGGACACAGGGAAAACCAGATAGAAGGTGACAGAGGACATTTGACTTTTGGTGACAGGTATGCAACACAATTGAATGATAAGATAACCTGGAGATGTTTTCATTGTAGATATGTACCCTGATTTATTGGTGTCACCCCATTAGAATTAATTATATATATATATATATATATATATATATATATATATATATATATATATATGAAATAAATAAGCTAATCATATGGGTTTATTTGATAATAATGTGTCCTTTCATCAACTTACTCATTTTTTGCCTTTATCCCTGCCAGCATTTTGACTAGACAGGTTGTTTACCTGGTAGATAAAACCAAAACTTTATTCCTGCTAAATTTTATTCCTTTGCTTCTTTTTCTTAATGAGGAGGCTACAATATCAGTTTTTTGCTGAAATGGAAATTGTGATTTAAAAATGTGAAATTGGAAAATGAGATGGAATTGAATAAAAGAGTATTTTTGTGTATCTGCTCAGTTATAATTATAGTCTTCTTCTCTCCCCTTTGTAAAGGAATGACATATTTTCTTCCTGGCAGATGATATTGATCATCAGACATGGCTGAATGATTTTGTTTTCTGTCAGTTTATTTTCCCCCAGTTATATTGAGCCCCAAATGGTCAGAAGAACAGTTCAGCTTCTAAATCAGAGGAACAGAATTATAACTATATATTCTCTGTAGAAAATAATCATACTTTGGGCATTAGGACCTCTGAACCTATCGAGCTAAATATTACAAGGACAAAAACCAAAATGTATCCAGTGGCTTATTGATATCATAGTGAAGTCAACACTAAACTTATTCCACTTAGCTCCTAGATCTGTGCTTTCCTAGCTATTCGGGAAGAACCCTTTCATACTATAGGATGACATTTTAATAACAAGGTCATTGCCAAACAAATGGTACCAAACCGCAGATAGAGCATGCTCACATCCCTCTTCTAATAATCCAGGCACATATAGCCAAAGGGCAATGGGTCTGAGCCCATTGCCATTCTTTTTGCTATAAATTTTTTCTTGTTTGGAAGTAATATATTGTAGTAATGGATAAATTATTCTGTAAGTTCATAAATAGTGCTGATAGAACTACAGGCAACAAAGCCATAGCCATACCTAGAATATGTGTCTGTGTGTGACAAAACCCTACCTTCTTGATGGAAGGGTTCCCATGTAAGCCACTGACCATCAGGTAATCAGCTGGAACTTCTGTGAAATAATGCTACTTCAACAGTTCAGTGACAACCATTGTTATTGGTAGGTCATGGTGGAGCCAGAGGCAAACTAATGTACACTCCGAAGTCACGTTATCCATCGAATTATTGAGAGCACCCTCTGCTGTCAATTGGTCTGGTGGGCATTAACCAGAATATTATGTCTTCACATTTACAGTTTGTCCCTTTTGATAAGCCTTTGCACTTATATTTTCCCTTAAACTTTTCTTTTTACTAATTTTCTCATGTTAACATTCTCTTTTTTTCCCCTCATGAATGAGAGAAAAAGAGAGCAAGAGGAAGGGAGAGAGAGAGAAAGAAGCATCAACTCGTCATTTCACCCAGTGGTTCCATCCAGTTGTGTACTCATTGAGCAGCTCACCTACACACCCGGACCAAAGGTCAAACCTGTGACCTCTGGTAAATTGGGGCAACACCTCACCCACTAAGCCACCCAGCCAGGGCTAATGTTATTCTTTTCCTGTGCCTGATCATATTGCCACTTATTAGTTATTGTGCATGAGTCAGGGATCTATTCTTCAAGCCAACTATCCTTCCACACAGTGAAAAACTAAGTATCTTGTTCGAAAGTCTGCCAACTCGGAGGATTTATGTTTATTATAGCCTTGTAATACCATTCCTGAATCAGATTGTATTAATTACAAAGCCTACCCAATTTCAGCATGTTCAAGGAACATCGTGTAAACCTGCCCATGAACCAGACCTGTTTTATTCCTCCTCTGCCAACTTGTGTTAGAAAACACATCTTTAGGCACAGATGTGAGATAAAGGAGAGAGGATAAAGCAGTGAGTGCACTATCATGAGCAATTGACTCTTGTGTTCTGGACCAATCCCACATTCGCCACTTCTATTCTGTAGTGGAATGTTGCTGTTTGTGTTTAGATTTATGGTCAGTGAATCAGAAGACAATCAGTTCATAACGGGCAGTTTGGGTTGCATAGTCACTTGTTATCCCATGGTCAAGCTAACTGCTTCTGCCTGAGCCCAGTAGAGAGCTGCTTTAGAAACACAAAAGAAACTGGCCTTTCTGTGAAGCTTGTAATGCCTGTACTTTGATTATCATATGGTGAGTGTCAGAAGCTCCACAGCCTCTGTTTGCCATAAATGCTTGCATTACCTTTGTGTCTCCTGGGTCACAAGGTAAAGATGGTTGGGGATGTTGTGTCATGGCCTTCATCTGCTGCATAGCCTCTCTTGCTCAAGTTCTACTCAGAACTAGCAGGTGTCTACAGTTTATTGGCAAAATAGAATAAGGCAGCACATGTGAATGTAATTATATTGTCTTCAAAATTCAGTTTAGTTCCTCTTTACTTTTGCATAAGTCCAGTTGCATCCAATTATCTCTCACTTTAGAAGACATGGCCCAGTCTATCTTAGGCTACTAGATCTATAACTCTTCCCTGAGGATGCACTCTTGATATTTACAGAGGTTCCTTGTCCACTCCACCTTTATGCCTTTATGGATAAAGGTTACCTTGGTCAACAAGAAGACTTGTGGGAATACTGACGTTCAAAATCTTTAGCCATAAATTTAGACACATAGAGCATCATTACACTATAAAATGTGTTATTTATGAGACTGATCCAGAAATCACAAGTATACTGTACATGTTTACACAAGCATCTTCATCCTATGTGTCAGGCTCCCAGAGGGAGTCATTGAGCCCTTGTTTGTGTTACATTCTTCAACCCTTACCATGATCTCTTGGACCTCAGTCATGTCTGCCCTATAACTACAGAACATAGGGACTACTTCAAAGAGGCCATAGTGACCTTTTCTATATTCCTAGTTTTCCATAGTTTGTTTTATTCAGTATAATCTCTCTGAAGTGTCATAAGAATCACGTAAACTTTACAATTTTTATAGTTGCCCCTGTTATAGTAACTGTCACAACCACTTATTCTTACAATGCTTTTCCTCTCTATTTGCATTTCATTCTATGTCATTACCAGTGATACTTGATTACACATGATACCATACCTTGCTATGTATTACCTATGCTCCAATTCCCCCTGAAAAGGTTATTATTAAATTAAATATATAGATACAGTTATAGAAATGGATATATCCAACCTAATCTCAAAATCTACTTTTTAAGTACTCTTTCCTTAGGCTACTTGATGGTATTAACCACTGTATCAGTCAGGGTATCAAAAGGAAAGAAGTAGCACTGTCAATTATTTGAAGAGTATTTATGTACAGAGACCATTTACAAAGTTGAAAGTATAGGAGAAATATAAAGAACAGAGCTATAATCTAGACTAGAAACAGCCCATGACCCAATATTGGGATGAACCATGACCAGTTACAAAAAGAGAAAATTATGGTGGTGTGGCTGCATTGACAAGAGTAGGTGACATAATTAGAAACACACAGCATAATTTCACTCATTTGTGGAATCTAATGAACAAAATAAACTAATAAGCAAAATAGAAACACTCAGATACAGAGAACAGACTGACAACTGTCAGAAGGGATGAGGGTTGAGGGGCGGGGTAAGAAAGGTGAAGGCATTAACTAAAGAAACAATAGTTCTGGGTACTGACAACAGTGTGAGAAACGCAGGAGGAAAAGCAGAGGGGGAGGTGGGAAAGGGTATGGAGGGATAGAGTGTGATGGAGGGAAACTTGACCTGGGGTGATGAACATACATTGCGACATACTGATGATGTATTATAGAACTGTGCACCTGAAACCTGTATAATGTTATTAACAACAGTCATTGCAATAATTCAATAAAAATTTAAATAAGTATGTAAATAAGTAAGTAAGTAAATAAATAAATAAAACACAGCAAACTTAAGGTGACATTTCGGGATAGAGCTACAGGAGTAAATATTCTGATTTTATGCTTCTAATTTCCTGCTAAAGAACTCTAATGGCCATGCTCTAGCAGGCATGAGAGCCCTACTGATGGAACTCATATGGGTGAATTTTCTGGGCCAGAGATCAGGTACAGAAAACAGAGTTGATCTGGGGTTACACAAAAAATATCTGGTACATTTCTTATTCTATTTCCTTAGAGCTTAAAGTAGTTTAATATATCTAGTAGATACTCAACTTGTTTAATGATGAGAGGGTAGAAATAAGACTAAATGAAAATATGAATGAATGGTGGCATGAATATGGTCTTATACCATATTTCAGTCTTCCATTACTGTTCTCATTTTGTTCATTCTGATAGTGCTTTCCTTATATGTTCACACTGCACACACCCATGAAATCCTGACTTCATTGCTTCATTCCTTTATTCCTTTGCATCTGCTTTACCTGGGGGATTAAAAGAGTAACAGAGAAATCGAGAATTCTTCATGAAGTTGATAAAATCCAATACACTGTATAGAAAATATGTATATACAATGGAGATTTCAAGGACAGATGTTTGTGGGTCACTGAGCCCACATCTCTACAGTTGGTTTCAAATAACACTCATTTATTCTAGAAGAACTTCTGCATTCTCACATTGCCCACTGGTGGTCACCAGATGGAGAAAGGCTTGCCTTCCTGATGATAAATGATTCACTTGTTCCTAACATGGTTATTCCTCGATTTACTGGAGCACTATATCCCAAAGGAAAGCAGTATCCATACCCTAAGGTAAGTAAAGTGTCGTGCTAGTCTGTTGCCCCTCTCTCTGCATCATTGGCTTGACTGATAGTATTCTTAGTTCAAAACAAGTTGTCTTTGGAGAAAAAAAAAGATGCTCCCTTTGTCGACAGACTCATCATTTTAGAGCTTGCAGTAGTCTGTACACAGTGCTTGGAGAGCAAAGGAGAGAGGTGACTTGGATGACTCCGGGTGTGCGGACTTCTGCTTTGCTGCGTTCCTCCCCAGTGAGGCTCTCTTCCTGTTCCCCTCACCTCCCCTTTGGAAAGGTGCTGAGAAGAAAGAGGGCACAGGGTTCTTCTCCAGGTACATTCTGCAAGTTGCTAATAGGTTTTACAAAGAAGAAAAAAGTGCCATAGTCAGATACATTGGAAATTTTTAGTTGAAAAAAAAAATGGAGATTCTTTGAGATGATTTCCTAGAGCACTTAATGTACTATATGTTAATGTGTGTTATAAATCTCCTATAAAAAGTAGACTAAGCATAACGAATCTCCAGAAGCATAAAGAATCACCAATAAAGAATAGACTAAGCATAAAGGATTTATTATTATTAACCTCAGTACTGTTTTGGCAGGCAAACTCTGTAACATACTTTATAAAATGCTGGGGTAGAGCCATGGCCAGGCATAGCTAGGATAGATGGAGTTATTTTATTAAGGGAGGCAAATATGAAAATTCTGCCCAAATTGCAAAACTATTTTCAAGTGTTGGGTGAAGCTTCTGGAGCAGGTTGCAAAAATACCTGGAATGTGTCATTTTATTTTCTAGTATATACCATGTTTAATTACTAAGGTCTCTTTTTAAAAGTTTATTTTTCTCATGTTTATATAATAAAGAAAAAGGCTCATGAGAGATGACTCCTGTGCATTAGTGATATGAACATGTCTTACCGAACTTTTTAAATTCCACTTGGCACATTTTACCTCTTAATTAGTGTAGGCACAGCTGCTGATTTCATTTAGAAATAATTTCTAAGCCATTTCTTTAGTGAGTTGCATTTAATATATCTTAGCATAATATATTCTATACTTTTCAATTTGAGCATTACATTAACTGAACAAATTACCTACCATGCATATTAATATTAGTCTACACCTGCGTGAAGGTATGTGGTCAGAGTTGGGGTGACTGTCCTTAATTTCCTGTCATCTACCAGACTCAAATTTCCAAGGTGGAAAAAAAAGAAACTTAAATATATAGAGTTGGGAATACGAATAGTGTTTCCTCAGTGAGATTCTGTCCTGCTTTTCTGCCCACCCTTTCTACTCCCATAGTGTGGAATATTAAATAACTGGTGACACCTAAGAGGACAGCAGGAGTCAGAGAAATTAGGTCCCAGGATTGTGAAATATTATTTTTTAGGGTCTTCTCTGGACATGTATTGGAAGTCCCTTCTGCTCAGCATTCTTCAGGAGAAAATAGCAATTTGAGCTAACAACAAAGTCAACACATTCACTAAGAGGTTTCTAATGGTACTCCAAAAAAAGTAATTATGACTTCTCTTATTATAGGTTTAGCCATGTCTTGTGGTGGATGGTTTGTGCCTGTATAGTATACTTGCACCTGCTTTTTCCCAGAGAAAAATTGAAAAGACTTATCAGTACATTATTAATTCTCATACTGTTTAATTTACCTATTATAATGAAAGGGCATCTGAGAATTTTGACACAAAATGGAGAACTAGTAGCACGTGTGAAAAGCTTATGTCAGTACATGAAATATTCACACAGAGCTGTCCAGTTTGGGCACTGCACAAAGAGAATAAAATCAGCCCCTGAAAAGGGACAACATTTTGTAATTCACTTTTCTTCCAAAATTGGGGATTTTAGGATTCATGCATAAACACCATATGCAATATCTGCATCTTCAAGCTTCCTTCTTGATTATTTGCCTTTGGTGCTTGATCTTGGACATCCCAAGGCATCAATTTTAACTAGACGGGTGCATACAAATGAACTAATAGATGCATCTGAGGAAATATAAATATATCAGCAGTAGTTCAGAAGCTACATGGCTCACAAAACTTGAAAATTATTATTTAGTAAGTTACTATTCAGTTAATTAATATTGCTTAATAGTAAGCTTAGCATACAGTAATAGTAATGTTTATTATAAGTCATGTGTACTAATAATATGCTTTGCATTTTCAGAAAGAATTTTTATGTTTTTTTCTCTTTTGATCCCCTTCACAATTGCCTCTATTTTACGAGTGAGCAAACTGAGCTTCTAAAAGGTTAAATCCTTTTATGAAAGTCACAGTTATTTTAAGAAGGGAAATAACTCAAATTTATTGATTCTGTCTCTCTCTATAAAACTACCAAAGGTTAACATATCACAGGAGACATACCTGGAATCAAAATATCTCCTTGTCAAGTTAACAAATATATGTGGAGCTCTGTTCCCTCCACTTACTATTAATGGCTTAGCTATACACAGGGTGTGACAAAAGCAGGTTTACAGTTGTGAGTATACAATATATAGAGTGTATTCTTTTATTATTCCTTATTATATTATTTTCCACACAAACAACTGTAAACCTACTTTTGTCACACCCTGAATGAGTAGCACTCTTAGCCGCACACCTGGGTTTCGATCCTTGTTCTCATACTAAGTTTCAGTATCATTTTGGGTGTATTACTTGAAGTTTCAAAGTCTCTTTATTTTTGCTCTGATTTTTTCAAAAGTGTGTTGGGTTTTTACTAACAAATGTATTTTTTCGATTTGCACTTAGTGATTCAGAACACTTTCAAAAAGTGGTACTTTAGACATTGAAATAAGGCATAGAGTTCACACTAAACTGTGCTTCAAATGAAATGAGATTAAAGTGAGTGCAGAAAATACCCAATGTAGTCAGATTTACTAGTGAAATACACTAAACAAATATATTTGTATTTTACTTCATTCAGTGTGATTTAGAACTCATAAAATAACCTTCATTAGCAATTCAGCACAAAGGAAATGCACAGTTCTATCTCAGTAACCTCAGGTTAATGATCTTAATTAAAACATTATCTGGTTTAATGACAATTTAGTTGCCAGTAAAATAAGGTTAATTTTTATCAAGGATCATGCTTCAGCATTATAGAGGAAGGATCCTGTGAATCTGCAGTCTTTGTGGCCAATGGAACTGTAAAAACACATGTAGATAAACTCCTCTGATTTCCAAACTATTGAAACAATTCCAATATTAAAAGTATAGGATGAACTTGCAATGTGCACTTAATTTCAAAACCCCATGGAAAGATAAAAATCCAGTTATGATTATAAAATGCTAAAGAGCTGAATTTTGGAAACAGCTTGATGCTTGGTTTTTGTCTATAATTGGCCACATATGTATACATTTGTTTTGTTTCCAAATAGAAGCTAACTGGGGTATCAATAATTTTGTAAGTAAAAGCTTATAATGCTATAGACATGAAAACTTCCTTAGGATGTGGGAATAATCATGTATGTCATAATATGAGGTAACATTGAAAAAAACACACAAAAAGATCAACTTTAATTTTTTCTTCTTTAATCAGTTTACTGAAAGAAAAAATAAAGCTTTTCACTAACTAGAAATATCAGTGTCTTAATTATAACTATTGTTTTTTCATTCACTACTACGTACTATTTTATGTACTTTTATAAATCATCTTTTTTGTTAGTCTATAAAAAGCTATGAGATATTTTTCTCTACAGGAAGCAGATCCACTTTGGCTCAAAACTTCTGACTTGTGACATATTCTCAGAGAGTTGTCTCATTTTTGATAATCAATTAAAATAATAATATGGATACTTGAAGATTGTTAACATTCTGTCTATGGCCCACATGCAGAACATAGTAGACAAAATTTGAATTAAAAATCCTCTTGTCTCACAGATAAATCTAATTCAGCTCTCAAAATGTGGTTCTTTTACCAGGGTTATCAGCCTCATTTGGGGATCTTTTAGAAATTCAGATTTCTCATGTTCCATCTGGGGATTGTATGTGCTGAAGATGAGGGGGCCTCAGCAATCAGTGTATGCATGAGCCTCAGGCTCACAGGACAGTTCAGAAATGGGTATTCCTTTGTTAACCACTGAAGTGGTTTCATATATATATATATAATCAAATATATATTTATTGTAATTACTTTTATTTTTGTGTGTGTATACACACACACACACACATATATATATATGTGAGTTTTAACAGAATTTCTAGGTAACTATAAACAGTATGCAAATTTTGATGAAAACTCTGGTATTTATGTATTGATATTTATATATGTGTTTTATTAAAATTTGTATATTGATTATAGTTATATGAATCTTACGAAAACATAGATTCTTAAGTGCACACCCTGAGATTCTGATTCTGGATCTGGGTGCAGCCCATGAACACAGCGAATACAGATTAATGCTCCTGCTTAGACAATACGTAGAATGGCACTACTAAATACAATGTCCTAGCTCTAAAGTTTAACATACCTGGTCAGGCTAGAGAAATAGTTAGACTACCACAATATGGATAAAGCCGGTTTTGTCAAGGAGGAGAATGGCAATTTAATTAAAGAAAAGGTGATGTGTAAGAGAGCCGCTAAGGGTGATAGAACACTAAATTTCCCGAGACAAACATCCCTGGGTCCAGGAGGGTTAGAGCACTGCTTTCCAAAACCTGACACCAGAGCTTTCTCTGTGAGGCAGGCTCACAGTTGATCTTCCTGGAAACCCTTTAGCATGGGCACTATTTCCATGATCTCCCCTAATAGGCGCTGTATTTCTGTAGTAAGAGCCTTTCCTGACATCTTTCTTTGACTCAAAACTTCTGGTTTATGTTTGAAAAACTTCCACAGATGTGCTAGTCATTTTTCCTTACAGACTTTATTATTTTTTACAGCAGTTTAAGGTTCACAACAAAATTGAAGCGATGGATGCCATTTACCATGTACCTCCTGCACCCACACATTTCTACCCTCTCTTATCATCAATATCCCCCACCAGAATTGTGCATTTGGTACAATTGATGAAGCATAATTCACACATGATGACAACCCGACATCCATAGTTTACATTATAGTTCAATTTTGATGCTGCACATTCTGTGGCTTTAGACAAATGTATGTCATACGTAGTTTTTTCACCAGCTTAAAAATCCTCTTATTCTACTTATTCACCCTTGTTCTGTTCCCTTCTTGCTAATTATTATTAACAACAGTTACTGAGCTATAACTGACTACTGGTGGAATGCCTTAGATTGCTTCTGGTCCTGATTTAAGTCTGGGTTTTGTTTATGGCCAATTCCTTAAACATTGGTCTCTCTCTTTGTCAGCTTTAAATCAATTTTAGTGTTCTTTTTAGATTTTTGTCAGATTTTATAATTAAACTTACTTTTAGTTTTCTTGTCCTCCTCTATGTATCTCATATGATCATCTCTTAACATACCAGCCACACCACAATGATATCAACTGAGCCACACACAGTCAACTGATTCTGTTAATCATTTACTCACCTAAACACTATTTCATTCATCCATTCAACATGCTTGAGATAGGCTTAGTGAAAGTTCCCATTTCTGCCCCCTTAGAATTCATACTGTATCTAAAAAAATGTTGGTGGCCATTGCCTAAGAATGAATTAAAGCAAAACTACTGTAGTTAAAGGGTCTTGGGTTTAAGTAATGAGCATTTCACCTTGCATAGGTGGCTTATCATCTCCATTTTCATCTGGACACGGTTATAATTCTATCTTAGCACTGTTGTAGGATCATTGAATGAGATAATTCACGTTACACTTTCTTACTGCTGTCTTTCTCCTCTCCATGCCAGGTACTAAGTGAGGGCAGTCATCTCAGGGCCCACCTCCTAAGGGTCTCTTATACCTTATCTAGTGTTCATAAATTTAAAAGAAAACCTAGGATGATAATGCAATAGTAGATGAGGTGTTGTGGAAGTTTAAACATGTGACACCTGGATTGGTATTTTTTTTCTTTCTTTTCTTAAAAATTAGTCAAGCTTTTTTCCCCATTACATTTTATACCTTATAACATGAGAAGCTGCTTAATCTACTCCTTTTTCTGTAAAGCCAGCCTCCAGTGTCATTCTAGGAAAAGAGTACAATAGCACTACCTAATGAATAAAGTCATCCTGATTTTCTATCACCTTTAATTGTCTGACTAAAATGCTTTTAGAGGTAGCAATCTTCAAAAACAATTGAAAGCAATCAAGTTGTTAAATTTAAAATCATTTCTACTTCAGAGAAATTAAAATTTTCCCCCCATTCTAGCACAAAATTATAAAAAAATCAAAATACGTTTTATTTTCTCCCTCAGTATATTCTGATGCTTAATGTATTTGCATTACAACTTTCATTTTCTCAAAGGCAGGTCAAGTGAACCCAACAATCAAATTATATGTTGTAAACCTATATGGACCAACTCATACTTTGGAACTCATGCCACCTGAGAGCTTTAAATCAAGGTATGCAATTTCAATTTCACTTTTACCAGGGAATAGATAGTTTAACACCAATTATCATTTTGTTCCAATTTAGAGAATGATGTGATCAGCTCTACAAATCCACTTTAAAATAAGGCTGAGGTTGCCTCTATTAGTGCGGGAATGAAGTCATTCTGAGTGTCTTGTTCCCAGGAAGCATTTAAAATTTCAAGGTGATTAACAGTGTCACAAAATGGCTAAATATACTGAAACTGAGAATTAGACCTTTTGCAGAAGGTGTGACAGAGATGCAATGAGAACAAAGGATAATTTTCTACTGATTTTTTTTGTTGGATATAATCACTTCATTATTTTTTTCAAATTTTCCTCTTTAAAATTAATCTTCCTAAAGTTTGCACAGTTTTTTTCCAACTTTCTCCACACAGCTTCCCAATGATTCACTAGCACTTTTTGCCAGGCAGAGAAATTTAATGAAATGTTGTTTTGAAATACACTACATAAAAATACTTATGTTAAAAATTTTGTATTTAATGATTTGATAGAGAGAGGAGAACAATATCGATTTATTGTTCCACATATTTATGTGCTAATTGGTTGATTCTTGTATGTACCCTGACCAGGGATCAAAGCCATGACCTTGGCATATCAAGACTATTCAGCTGAGCTATCCAGCCAAGTCTGCAAAAGCTTCTTATTTAAGAAGTTTACGTGGGAAAAAAAGAAATAATTTTTATGTGTCAAAAGCATGATTTTAATATATTAGCATAATCTCCAGTAGTGAAAGCTAATGAAATAGCCACATAGATTTTGAAATCCAAAATGGTCTCAAATTTCAAGTCTGATTCTTTCAAATATTGAAGCTCTGAAAAGTTAAAACAGTCCTGAAGATGGGATGAGATAGGAAGCTATTTTAGAAAGATTGTTTCACATTATATTGAATGATATAGGGCTAAGCTCAAAGTTTATTGTGATGACAGCAACAATCAATCAATGCAGAGTGACTGATTCAAGAAGAAATTCTATTCAAATGTTGTCACATTGACACATTTGAAAAAATTTTGTCACAGTTGGGTATTTTCACAGAAAGAGCAACCTGATGTGTGTTTAAAATTTTTCTACTTAAAAGGTTATAAAATTTTATGAAATGTTTACACTGAAAGAGTTCTCATGAACTACCCAATAAAATCAGCTCCTTTTATTAATGGAAAACATGAGACTCAGAGAGTTTTTTAAGAAACGGTTGAGATGGGACCTCAGGGTTAGTTGTTAGGAGAGTTAGAAAATGAGGTAAAGCCTGTTTCATCAAGTTACAGAACACTGCCTCCAGGATGTGCTGGAAGACCTTGAAGGACCATCTGAATTGACTTCTAGAATACAGAAGGATTGACCAAATTAGAAATTTATGCGTCTGTGCTTTGTCTCCCAGCCATGAAAGATTTAGTCACAAACAAAACAGTTATAGAAAACTAATGATATTTTACATGATCCTTAACTCTTTGATTTGTTTGCTGCTCAAAGTTAACAGGAAGGGGAATTAGACTGGAGTGTTTGAGTAACATAGAAACCACCATTTCATTATGTGACCTTGGACAGAACACACACACACTCTCTCTCTGGATTTGAATACCTTAATCTTGAAATAATAATTTATAAATTTCATCAGTTTATTATTTTTAAGTCTTGGAAATGGAGGTAAATTTTTTAAATATCCAGATTTTTTTAATAGGAAATAGTGATTCCTGACCTTGATTTTGTTATTGAAAGCGTATCTAATGAGTTCACCAGACAGGCTACAGCAAAGTATCATCAAACACAAAAATTCCTAAAGGCAGAAACAATTGTTATTTATTAGAGCATTAGTTAAGTGTACATCCCTTTACTATTTGAGGTCTAATATGAGAAAACCAGCCTACCATTGCAAAGACATATCACATATCCTTAGCCGTTAGAAATTTGATACACAGAATAATATACTGTATCCCATAAGAGTGAGGAAAATACCTGGGAAGAAAAAGCACTTAAAGGTAATTCAGGTATCTTGGTGTAGCAGTGATGCTGCTTTACAATTTGGAGACAGTCGTGTAATACTTCATCTGCACAATATACATAAAAGTTTTGTTTTTTATGCCTCCTAGTTTTATGTACCAACTAAAGGTATGATTTACTCTTTTTGTTGGAAAACTTAATATCAAAATTTACTTTAAAACTGGTATTGTCAAATATTTCCCATGCTTCCTTTTTACAGAAGTATATTTCCTTAATCATTTGTTACTGATGAAAACTGTCAGGTTCACAGGAAAAAAAAAAAGCGGTGATCAATGAAATGTATGCCATCTACATTTAGCTACTGAGGGTCCAGATAATAGTTGAATGGACCCAGAAATACACAAACATGTAAAAAAGAAATAGAGATATCCAAGGTGTAAGTAAAAAAAAAAAAAGCTGTTTTCATCCACGTGTACATCAAATGAAAACTAAACTTTTGTCTTGATTTTGTTTTAGGATTTTTAATATCTCTGGTATTTAACACTTAGTGCTCTAGCCATAGGGAAATTACCTGAAAACTATTATGCCCTCCCTAGTTAGATAAGTGAGATCTAAAAAAGCATATCATTTTTTATCATTTATTGATCAGCATCCTGGAAATTTAAAAGGTAACACATTCAAGAGGGGTAATGAAATGTAGTTAATTAAGGAATTGTTAACAAAGATATGGGCAGAATTCGGGAAACTCACAAGGGAGGGGGAAGCAGTATCAAGTCTGCAACAGAAAGTTAGTGGTACCCCAGGACTACAGGAGTAAGGTGCAGGCTCACTTACAAAGCCACAAGAGGCTTGACACTGAAGAACAAATGGACCAGCCAGCAGGACCTGTGCACGAGAGCAGTTTAGTACTCGCACATGATGCCCTAGCAGAGTGGTTCCTGGAAATACAGACGCTGAGCTTTCTTCCCCAGTTTTGAGTTCCTGCAGAAGACCTCTGTTGTTAAGACAACTTCATTGCGAAGTTCAGCTTCTGGAAATTGTGGGGGAAAAGTTGGAGAATAGATCTGGCAAATGGAGAATATTCAACACAAATAATTTAAGGATAATATTTGCCTTAAGAAATGTATCATTGTTAATACTTTAGGGCTGTGCTGGAGATATCCATGAGAACACATAATAATTTTTCTGATGTCATGTGAGAAGTCTTCTTTCTCTGTTTCTTCTTGTTTGTTTCTGCCTTTTCTCACTGTCTTTATTTGTCTCAGTTCCTCTATCTTTGTGTGTGTCTTCAGTTTCTCTGTCTCCATCTATACACATATACCTCTGTGATTTATCTGGGTGGGACTTATGCTTCACCTGAAAACCTGCCATTCTTTTCTTCTGTGCAGTGTGAGTCATGCAACTGATCTTATTTTACTTGTTTGCATTAGCAGTTTGACATGGAGTTTTCCTTCAATAATTCCCTTTTTATGTCTTCCTAATTTTCTTTACGATATTATTCTTTAATTTTTCTAAGCTAACTCAACTTCTTTATATTTTTGAAAATTTCAAATATATTATTTTTGATGCTAGTACTAGTAACAGTATTCACATACATATTAATGGCAGTACTTCTATGAATCCCAAGTAATGCAAAATCATTGCTATTTTTATAGTATAAAAAGATAAACATACATAAATTAATTTATTAGTAATATCTCTACACCCTATTAAGACCATCAAATGCCCACTCTTCTTATTAAACAACCTAAAGAATTAATTCACTCTATAATAATTTAAATATTTACTCTTTTGGGTATGTTACTTAAGCATCTAATATACATTTTTTTCTTTTCTCTCTTTTTTTATTGATTTTAATTTGTTGTGTTTACATAGTTACAAGTGTACCCCCAAATATATCTCCCTCCCTCCTTGTTCTCATTGATACCCATTTGCCCCCCTCCCCCACTGCCTTCTCCCCTTTCTTTCATGATATACTATCCTGCCCTCTATCTCTCTCTGTTATGTGTATATTATTTCGCTAATGTCTTTCCTTTCTTTGATCCCCTCCTCTCATCCCCTTTCCCTCTGCCCCCTTTCGCTCTGAACCCTTTGACCCCTTCTCTGCCTCTCTTCTGTTCCTCAGTTCACATTGTTCATTGGATTCCTCATATGAGTGAGGTCATACAATATTTTTCTTTCTCTGCCTGGCTTATTTTGCTTAGCATAATAGACTCCACGTCTATCCATGTTGTTGCAAAGGGTAAGATTTCCTTCTTTTTCGTGGCCATGTAGTATTCCATTGTGTATATGTACCACTGTTTTTTAATCCACTCATCTAGTGATGGACACTTGGGCTGTATCCACATCTTGGCTATTGTAAACAGTGCTGCAGTAAACATGGGGGTGCATTTCTTCTTTTGAATCAGTGATTTGTTATTCTTAGGATATATTCCTAAAAGAGGGACAGCCGGGTCAAAAGGCAGTTTGATTTTTAATTATTTGAGGAATCTCCATATTGTTTTCCACAGTGGCTGCACCAGTCTGCATTCCCATCAGCAGTGCAGGAGGGTTCCCTTCTCTCCAAACCATCACCAGCACTTGTTATATGTTTGTTGTTTTGTTAATGAGCGCCATTCTGACAGGTGTGAGGTGGTATCTCATTGTGGTTTTAATTTGCATTTCTCTAATGATTAGTGATGTTGAACATTTTTTCATATGCCCATTAGCCATCTGTATGTCCTCTTTGGAGAAGTGTCTATTCAGTTCTATTACCCAATTTTTTATTGGATTGTTTGCCTTCCTGGTGTTGAGTTTTACAAGTTCTTTGTAAATTTTGGTTATTGACCCCTTATCAGACGTGTTGATGAATATATTCTCCCATTGTGTGGTTTGTCTTTTTATTCTGTTCATGTTGTCTTTTACTGTGCAAAAGCTTTTTAGTTTGATATAGTCCCATTTGTTCATCCTCTCCTTTATTTCACTTGCCCATGGAGTTAAATCAGCAAATATATTGGGTGAGAGATGTTGAAGAGCTTACTGCCTATGTTTTCTTTCAAGATGATCATGGTTTCACGACTTACATTTAAGTCCTTTATTCATTTTGAGTTTATTTTTATGAATGGTGTAAATTCGTAGTCTAGTTTCATTTTTTTGATGTATTTATCCAATTTTCCCAGCACCATTTGTTAAAGAGACTGTCTTTACTCCATTGTATGCTCTTACCTTCTTTGTAAAACATCAGTTGACCATAAAGGTGTGAGTTATTTCTGGGTTCTCTGTTCGATTCCATTGATGTATGCCTGTTCTTATGCCGGTACCAAGATGTTTTGAGTACAGTGGCCTTGTGGTATAATGATATCAGGAAGTGTGATGCCCCCCTCTTTATTTCTCTTTTTCATGATTGCTGAGGCTATTTGTGTTCCTTTTTGGTTCCATATAATTTTTTGGAATATTTTTTCTATATTTTTGAACTATGATTCTGGTATTTGAATAAGAATTGCAATTAATTTATAGATTGCTTTGGATAGTATAGACATTTTAAGAATATTCTTCCTTTCCATAAATACCATATGTGCTTCAACTTGTTTGTATCTTCCTTGATTTCTTTTATCAGTGATTTATATTAAAGAACTGGAGAACAGTTCTTTAACCTCCTTGGTTAATATTTACTCCTAAGTACTTCATTTTTTTTATTGTAATAGTGAAGGGGATTGTTTCCTTAATTTCTCTTTCACAGAGTTCATTGTTGGTATATATAAATGCCACTGATTGCTGAATGTTGATTTTATATCCTGCCACCCTGCTGAATTCATTTATCACTTCCAGTAATTTTTTTATTGAGACTTTAGGGTTTTCTATGTACCGTGTCAAGTCATCAGCAAATAATGAAGTTTTACATCTTCTTTTCCAATTTGGATGCCTTTTATTTTTTCTTCTTGTCTGATTGCTATGGCTAGAACTTCCAGAACTATGTTGAATAAGAGTGGTGAAAGGGGGCACCCCTGCCTTGTTTCTGTTAAGTGGATTGCTTTTAATTTTTGCCCATTGAGTATGATGTTGGCGGTGGGTTTGTCATAGAAGGCCTTTATCATGTTGAGGTATGTTCCCTGTATTCCCACTTAGCTGAGAGTTTTGATCATAAATGGGTGCTGGATTTTATCGAATGCTTTTTTTACATCTTTTGATATTATCATGTGGTTTTTATCCTTCCTTTTTTTCATGTGATGATTCACATTGATTGATTTGTGAGTATGGTACCAGCCTTGCCTCCCCAGAATAAATTCCACTTGATTACAATGTATGATTTTTTCATGTATTGCTGGATCTGGTTTGCTAAAATTTTGTTGAGAATTTTGACATCTAAGTTCATTAGGGATATTGGCCTACAGATTTCTTTCTTTGTAGTGTATTTACCTGGTTTTGGAATGAGGATTATGTTTGCTTTATAGATTATGTTTGCTTTATAGAAAGAGTTTGGAAGTTTACCCTCCTCTTGAATTTTTGAAATAGTTTGAGAAGGATAGAAGTTAGTTCTTGAATATTTGGTAAAATTCACCTGTGAAACCATCAGGTCCAGGAGTTGTTTTTTGGGGGGGAGTTTTTTGATAACTGTTTTAATCACATTTGTTGTAATCGGTCGTCTAACTTTTCTGATTTTTCCATATCAATTTTTGAATTACTACATTTTTCAAGGAATTTATTCACTTTATCGAAGTTGTCCCAATTTGTCTGGAGGTTCTATCCTTTGATGTAGTGGGGTATTAAAATCCCCTACTATTACAGCATTGCTGTTGATCTTGCGCTTTTGTTCATCATAATTTGCTTTATATATTTAGGTGCTCCTATATTAGGTGCATATATATTTATAATAGTTATATCTCCCTGTTGTAAGGCTCCTTTAACATTATGTAGTGACTTTCTTTATCTTTTACTATAGCCTTTGTTTTAAAGTTTATTATGTCAGATATGAGTATTGCTACCCCAGTTTTTTTTTTCCTTTTTGTTTGTGTGAAATATTTTTTTCCATCCCCTTACTCTCAGTTTATGTGCATCTTTTGTTCTGAGGTCAGTCTCTTGTAGATAGCATATTTACGGGTCCTGTTTTCTTATCCATACAGCTACCCTATGTCTTTTGATTGGAGCATTTAACCATTTATAATTAAAGTTATTATTGATATTTGTTTATTACCATTTTATATTTTAGATCTATAGTCCTCTTTTCTTTGGTTTTCTTTTTCCTTTGCTTTTTTTATAGCAAGCCCCTTAACATTTCCTGCAGTACTGGTTTGGTTGTAATGAATTCGTTGTGTTTTTTCTTGTCTGGGAAGCTTTTTATTTCTCCTTCAATTTTAAATGATAGTCTTGCTGGATAAATAAGTCTTGGTTTTAGGTTCTTGTTTTGCATTACTTTGAATATGTCTTGCCATTCCCTTCTGGCCTCAAGTGTTTCTGTTGAAAAGTTGGATTCATTCTTATTAGGGCTCTTCTCTAAGTAATTGACTTCTTTTCTCTTGCTGCTTTTAGTATTTTTTCTTTATCTCTTAACTTTGGTATTTTAATTATGATGTGTCTTGATGTAGGCTTCATTGGGTTTCTCTTTATCAGGACTCTGTGCTTCTTGAAGTTGTGTGACTTTTTCCTTCATCAATTTAGGAAAGTTTTCAGCTATGATTTCTTCAAACTGATTCTCTATCCCTTGTTCTTTTTTCCTTCCGGAACCACTATGATGCAGAAGATATTTCTCGTCATATTGTCACAAAGTTGTCTTATAGTTTTCTCAAACTTTTTGAACCTCTTTTCTTTTTGCTGCTCTGTTTCTGTGTTTCATTTATCTTGTTTACTAAGTCTCTGATTTGACCCTCTGCTTTATCCAGCCTGGTATTGATTCCTTCTAGTGTAGTCTTCATTTCTGATATTGTATTTGCCATTTCTGATATTGTAATTGCCATTTCTGATTGATTCTTTTTTATGATTTTAGTGTCCTTTTTGATGCTTGCAATTTCTTTATTTAGGTGCTGATTAAGTACATCCATTGTAGTTCTGAGATTCTTAAGCATCCTGAGAATTATTATTTGTTGGTCAAATAAGTTTGTAAATATGATATATATGTTTGCTCATTTATAGTTTGCACTGAGTGAAAGCAGGCAGGGTCATTACAGTCTAAGGCTTAGTTTTAAGACTAAGCTTTTTCCCACACTCTTGACTGTTGCTTGATAGGAGGTGGTGCACTCTCATGAGAAATCCCATTATGCCTCAGATAAGTGATTTTGTATCAGAGACTTCCTTGTCTGTAGATTGGATTAAATGTTTTTATTTCTACACTATAAAATGGGGCAGAGGAGCCCATGCTGGAAGAGAGCAAAGAAAGTCCACATGGAGGAGAGGAGAAGCAGCCAAGATGGTGGAGTGCTGAGGGAGAAGCCAGTATGTGCAGAGAGAAGGAGATGGGGAACAGGAGTGAATAAGGCTGGTGAGGTAGATACCTTTGATTCTAGGAAACTTGGATAAGTCAGTGGCTTTGGGAGCCATGAATGGAAAGGGAAGTGTTTTCTCACTGTGTGTATTTCTTGCCCACTGGGTGTAAGCTAGAATTAGATCTAATGGCCCACCAGTTTTTGGCTCTGTTGTTCCATTACAGTCTGTCCAAATTCAGTGAGAACCTGAATGAGCCAGGCAGCTGTGATGGTGGCTGTGGCTACTGGCCTTACATTATTTTAAATTCTTCATCTGGTAATTCGGTTACTTCCATCTCATTCAGTTCATTTTCTGAGAATTTTTCTTATTGATTCATATGGTTTATATTCCTCTGTCTTCGCATTTTCTTTGTGTGTGGTTTTCAAGCTTGTTAGAGTTGCGGGTCTGAGGTTGGTTTATGGAATGCTGCTTTTTCTCCAGGACTTTATCCCTCAGCCTCTGCTGGTTGCTCGGATTTTAATTCTCCATAACTAGTAGGGCTGCTTAAAAGTCTTAATTTCCCTCCTATTTGTTTGCTGAGTCAAGTAGGGAGCTTCTGTGTTTGCTGATTCCAGCAGTGAGTTCTGTGTTTATGAGGGGGGAAGTGCACGTATCTTTTTTTTCTTTTAACCTCAGTTGGAACTCTATCCAGGAATGCAGTGCGTGTGACCTCTGAGAACCTTAGGGTGTGGTCTGCCCAGTGCCTCTTCCGGGGGGCAGAGAACATTCTCTGTATGAAGTGGAAGGTTTAGTTCAAGTCTCCCTGGAAACCTGAGTCACTGCCCCTCCCCTTTACTTTCTCCTTTCCAAACAATCTTTTGTGCTCATTCGAGCTGGAGAGCTTTTTGGTGTTGTATCAACTGGTTCCATGCTGGGCTTGTGCAAGATGGAGGGAGCAACCCCTCTGCCCCCTATTGCCACCTTGTCACTGAAAAATTACTCAGCTCAGGTTTTCTTCTCCTCATTACCATTACTCAGCTCAGGTTTTCTTCTCCTCATTACCGTTTGTGTCCGTATGTCTCAATCTCCCCACTCTTCTCATGCAAGACCCGTTCTATCAGTCCTCCTTGCCCGGAGCCCCTGGCAAGTGGCTCTGAGTGATATTTTCTGCACTGGCCTTTTAAGATTGCAATTCCTTGTGCCAACCACTTCCCACAGACAAAACTCTTGCTCTACTCCCCACTCAATGCTGTCAGGCTGTCTCCTCCAGTCCCTAGGTTTCTAGGTTGGGGCTCTGGTCCTGAGAATGAGGACCCCCGCCTCTCAGAGTCTCTCTTCTCACAATGAGATACCTTCTAGATCAGGCGTGGCCAACAGTTTTTGCCCCCGGGCCAGATTAGAAAGAAAACTTTTTCACGGGCTGGACAAAATATCAAAATTAAAAAATGTTAAATACAAAAACAGTTCGTTTAAGTAGGCAAAATTTTATTATGTAATTTGTTTATGAATAAAATGTGAGTGAAAAAAGATTTTAATATACAATATTATTTTAATAAAAATATGTTTTAATAAAAACATAATTATATACCATATAAATATCCAAACTGTATCACAATCAATCGAAACAATATTTAATTAAGAGAATGAGCTTGAAGGGGTTATAACGCAAATAAAACAATTATTTTGTTTTACAAACTGCCTGGGCACGTTTTTAGTTATCAACTGCAGCTATTTATTGTCTATGCTACAATGCCACTTGATTCAGCACACTTGACCACTAAAATAACAAATTGTTTGACCTTGGGTAAGCACTGGCAAACTCCGCCTACAAGAATGTGGGTTTCACTTCGCCTCTAAACGTCAAATAGTTCATATCGAGTACAGATGAGTACAAAAGTTGAAAATCTTTATAATGGAATTCTTTTTAAAAATAAAGACATATCGCAAATCCATCTGACCAATTATTGGAAGTTAACCCTAAATTAGTCACACGCGGAATTCTTTTCTGCATATCACTATCTTCTTAAATATCTCGATTTCCAATAATCAAAGATGCTTCCGCTTCTAAGTAGCTGAGATTTTAAAGTAACGAAGAATATTAAAAATTTAATCATGGGCCATATAAACTCATTATGCAGGCCAGATCCAGCCCCCAAGCCATATGTTGGCCATGCCTGCTCTTAGACCCTCAACTTCTGCCGCCCTTGCTCCTGGGAGCAGGGGAGCTCCCCCACTCCCCCCACTCCCTACCACACACGCTCTGTGTGGATTCTTCTTTGCTCCTTGGTTTTTGAGTCCTGTGCTATTAGTCCAAGGTTGGTTTTTAACGATGATTGTTCTTAAATTAATTTGTAATTCATTTTGGTTGCAGGAGGTGGCAGTCTGTGCATCTGCCTACTCCACTGCCATCTTGGAATCTCCACATCTAAAATACTTTTATTTTATCTTCAAATAATATGTAGAATGTCGATCAATATATGAACTTTATTTTATTACACAGTGTGGTTATAAACTTTATTTTTTGATTTTCCTTTTATTTTCACTAAACTTGAACTCTCTATATGGCTGTTTTTATAACCTTTTCTTGTTTGGGGGGGACAGAGAAAGAGAGAGGGACAGATAGGGACAGACAGACAGGAAAGGAGAGCGATGAGAAGCATCAGTTCCTCGTAGCATCACCTCAGTTTTTCATTGATTGCTTTCTCATATGTGTCTTGACCAGAAGGCTACAGCAGACTGAGTGACCCCTTGCTCAATCCAGCAACCTTGGGCTTCAGCTAGTGATCTTTGCTCAAATTAGATGAGCCCATGCTCAAGCCGGCAACCTCGGGGTTTTGAACCTGGGTCCTAATTGTCCCAGTCTGACGCTGAATTTACTGAGCTACTGCCTGGTCAAGCTATAGCCTATTTATTTCTAATATTATTGCCAGGATAAGAGTAATTATAATTGAATATGTGTACCTATATATGGAGCAAGATTAATAAATAAATATTGAATGATGTTCTCTAATGACTTCAGCTACATTTTAAACTATATCCTGACCCCCACCCCAAAGAACAAGATTTATTTCTAACTTTAAGTATTAGGTCATTTGTTTTGGTCTATTGATTGTTGGTTGGTTGATTTAATTAGTAATAAAAATTTATGTTTATAAGTTTAATAGAATAAATTCCCCAATCTAATCTTATATTGGATAGAACTTCCCTTTGACCAGATACGTATACTATAGTTAAAGAATGTAAAATAAATTTCAATTCATTAATGTGATTCTAAAAAGAAATTAAAAGAATAACTGTATTGGAGAAAGATATAATTTATTTTTCAATTCCTTACCCCACATTTTCATTAAAAAAAAGTCATTAGTAATTCAGGTGAAGACCCTTCATTAAACAAAGTCAGATCACAAATGCAAATTTTCTTCGATATTACCAGTAATTCAGTCCAGGCTCATCTTATTTGAATTACAGTGTTTGTTGATTCTTCAGAATGCAGTATGGTAGGAACTAAGATAATGACCCTTCTTGAATATCTTCAGGCCCAGTAGAAGTTAAACAGTTCACCTCATCTGAAAAAGAAAAAAAATTTTTTCACTATTAATTTATTAGTTTAACATATTGCAAACATTTGGTATTGTTATTTGAATTTACAGGTGTGAATTTAAAATTATTAAATACTTGGGGAAATATTTTTATGATAATAAATCCTACAGATTTTCCACTGGCATGGCCTTTGTCACATTTAGGGAGGAAAGTGATGAAACTTTATGTTCAAAAAGCAGCAGGTTGAAAAGTAAAAGTAGTGGTTTGTTTTTGGTTTCTCCTTACTCTGAGTCTTTGACATTATTTTACTTATTTTAAATCTTTTCTGTCATCCAGCCTTTTTGATCCATTGTTCTCATCCTTTACCATTTATATGGAAGTGTCATATTGCCCTGTCACTCTGGGCTTAATAGTAGTACCTTGCTTTCTCTTTCTATTTTATTTGTATATGTTTAGTCTACATCTCTTATTGTGCCAAAGGATATCTGATTAATAATTTTATCTATGTTTATGGAAGTGTCCTAAATGTACCCTATTAAAAGTAATACATAGTTATTAACACAGGTTTTTGGAGGACATTAGTTATAGATTGGTCATGAAGGCTATTAAGATACACTTATGGACAAAGATCCTGGGTTACCTGAAAGAGAATGATCTCAGTATAACTATATGTGTACAAAGATTATGTTGTGAACACATAGTAGTGATTGGACAGGAAGCCAGTGATAACACAGGTACAATTTGACATGCCTGTCTTCTGGTGATACAGGGGCCTTCATCCCACATGCAGGCCCATTGATTTGGCCAAAGACTAATTTTAAATCTCTCATATAATATAACAGTGTACATTAATAGTACTATATACATCCTTTGGCTCTAAATGTAAATTTTTTATGTTTCCATCTAAAGAATACTGTATTACAATTATTAAATGAGTAAGCAATACTAAGGCAGTGGTTAGTTAGTTAAACCAACCTCAATTCAAAGTTGTCTGGCCTTGTTAACTCTGTTTGGGGAACTTGACACTATGATTTCAGAGTTTCTAGGCAATTTTCAAGTGGGACTCAGCTGGGTTGTGAAAGCTGCCAAATATTTTAAAGGGGTTGTTGAAGAAAATATGGCAGGCTTCACTGTATGATATGTTATTCCTGCCCTACTATGGACACCTCCACTTTGATGGGCTAACTAACCCATTTGCTATAGAAAGAAGTGGATAATCAGTATAATGTTAGAAATGTCAGATTCATGTAGCTGACTGGCTAACTCAAACATGTATAAAGACAGGTGATTTGTCTCATAAGGTTTTACTTCCACAGGTGATTTTACTTTTCTAAGTCATATTAAAAACAGGCATATTAATTTTAAGATAATACTCACAAATGGCACTTCTCAAGCTCTTGGTAGCAACTCATCTATTCTGAAACTGGACAAATTTGTTGGAAAGATTTTTTCTTTATTATTATTAATTGAATCAATGTTGATGATTACATTTTCTTCTGTTTGAGGTGGGGATTTGTGATATATTATGAAAATTTCTAAACATGGAATCTACAACAAAAGAAAAATATAAACTATGAAGGAAAAAATATAAACTCCCAATCTATAACCAGCCTGAGGACATTATAGGCCCCTCAAATTAGTATACTCACTGTGAGAAATATTTATTAACTCCCTCATCTCCTTCAGTTTGATTCCTTCATTGTTTTAAATTCTTTTAAATAAGTAAGAGTTTAAAAAATATTATAAAACATACTATGAATAAGACAAACTGTCTCTTGCCCATAGCTGACAAACACCCACACAAACAATTCATAGCTCTGTAGTCCAATTACCTGAGGCAGATTTAACAGCGGGTGCACTCAGCATGCACCCTGGGCCCCGACTTCTGAAAGGCCCCACAAAACCCCAACTTTACACTTTTTTCTAACGACAAGGGACCGAATATTTTCTTCTGCACCCAGAGCCTCAACCAACCTTAATCTGCCTCTGCCTATCCCCATGTATAAAGTGCAATGATATGAAAGCCATGCATAAAAAATAATTAAGTCAAGAATAGCTTTTGCCTTTTAATTGATTATTGATTGTATTTTAAAAAATAAAATAGAATATAGCTCAGGAAGTTATACTTAATTTGCACATATGTTATTACTCATAAGTAGAGGATAAAAGCTATTCATAAATATCTAGCATCTTGATTACTTTTGCCTTTCTAAGGATTTCCTTTCTAGGAAATTATTCACTTTTAATTTTATTCTCATTTATTTGGATATTTGTAAAAGCATTAATATATTAATATATGTATATATGCATGTATTTACATACACACATATATTTATCTGTATATATGTAACTATTTGTAAAAGCTATCTATACATATAAATAAATATAAATTCCTATAATGTGACTTTCTTATACCCTTATAGTGTTTCATTCATTCTTGCATTTAGCAATGTACATTATTAAAATTATACAAGTCATCTGTCTCTAAATGTAAATTTTAATTTTGTTTTCAACTAGAGAATACTATATCACAATGGTTAAATGGGTAAGCAATACTAAGACAGTAGTCAGATGGTTGAACCGACCTCAGAACATCTCCGTCCTCACTGTCTGTGAAACCACAACGGGTGCTTGTAGTAGAGTGAGTATAATTTACCTTTCTTATATACTTAAAATGAAGTAGTTTATGCTACTATGCAGAGAGATACCAGAAAATTTTTTGTGCAAAAGCTTCAATACTTATCTTTGAAAGATAGTAGGAAAATTCATGTAATTAATATATACTTTAATCCCTAAAGCTTCCAGACTTTGAAGCAAGAAATAGAGATGATAAGAAAAAGAGAATAAAAACCCTCTACAACTGAATTCTTATAGAGTATGAGCATAGTCCAAGCCCTGTTATTGTCATTCTCAAATATGGGGTGTCTCTTTATATACTGACTTTGATTAATTTGAGAATATAGAATGTTTAATGTTTCCTTCTTATTTTCTTTAAACACAGTCCAAAGATTCAACTTTTTTGTAGTTTAGTCTTCTTAAATAAGAGACAGTGTTTCTGTTCTTAAATTAAGTAAAAATAGTAAAAAAATGTTTTGGAACAAATGAGTTTTGAAAGAAAGTTATATTTTGATTTCTATAATCAGTTTTTATAAACTCTGTAATAAATGCTATCTCTGTCATACTGTAATCAGTTTAAATTGTTATATTATGTACTTGGTACTAGGTAAGAGATTCCAAATATTTTAACTACGAAATTTTCAATTTTATGTTTGTGGACAAATAGGTAACTATTATCAGACTTGCTTCTCTGTTGTAATCAACTATAAACTGTACAAAAGATTAAAAACTTGCATTCATATGTTGGACATGAGGATGATTGGGGAAAAAATAGTAAATAGAGTATACAACGTGGACCTAGATATTACTTTCCATTGGTGACATCTTTTGAGACCATAATGCAGGAAAATAGTGCACAAGAAAGACACAGAGGCATCACTTCTTCAAGTAGGCAGGAAGAACCAGAGTTTGAGGCTATTGGTGGTTGAAATTTGCAAGACAATAACAGAATTTGGAGCTATAAGGAGAAAAACTCCAGCTATCCACACAGAGGACCTCTTAAGCCTTTAGCTCCTTGCCTACCTGTGCAAGTACAAGACATGCCTTAGAGAGAAAAAAATTAAAGGAAGAAAATGCAGGTTGCACAATGCTTGAGAACTTTGAAGTTCTGAATAGCAAACGTAGAAAACACACATACACATAATGTGATACTATTCAGCCATAAAAAAGGAAATTCTACTATTTGTGGCAAAACCCAACACTCATTCATAACTTTCAATATAAATGAATAGAACGTAGTATCCCCAATCTGACTAAGGATACCCGCAAAATAAATCAATAAATATCATATTCAATGGTAAAATACCTTTCTTGTTCACATTATGATTCTCAGTAAGGAGAAGATATAAACTCTAAATATTATATAGTACAAACATTAATTGAAATTTTAATCACAGAAACTTGATAAGGTATACACATGATGATTGTTAAAGAAAAAGTAAAAGTATCTTTATTTGTGGATGGCATTATTGTGTAAATAAAATGTAAGAAATTAGCAAAAAAAAAACCTATAATATGTTACAATTCATAAGTTAATATACTAACCTCAATTGCTTATTCTATTTACTGATTTTGATTATTTTACTGTTAAGAATATGTAAATATTTAGAATACTGTAATTTTCTTAAATGTTTACTGAATTAATTAGGAGTAAATATATCTAGTGCCTCAAACTTTATGTCAAATTATTAAAGGAAAACTGATATTGTCAACTTTTGATTCTTTTGAAGAATTATACTTTTATCTTCTCAAGTGGTTCAGAAACAGTATATATATACAATAATACAGCAAATAAAGCAAAATATAAATAAATGAGAATCATATCTAAAACATATACAGATGTTTCTTTAATTGGTCTTTAACTTCTCTGTAACTTTGCACATGTTTCAAAATAAAAAGCTACAGAACAAGCAAAAACAAAAGGAAATAAAAAATTGGAATGTGCATATTCTAATTATAGCTTGGTAAATGCAAGGATATATTAAAATGCTTCAATAAATAATAAACATTGGAAAGGCATCATATTATTGATTAGATGACTTTTTGGTATTCTATTTTATTTAATCCCATTTATGGAGTTTAAAATATTTTACTTTTCACTACAAATAAAAGTGAAATTTTGGAATCTCATGGACTCTAAGAAAAGTTAGTGATACTAATGAGCAGTGGAAATTGGTATGTTTTATGTCTGTGTTTTATAAATGTAAAGAGTGAGTATAGCTGAGGTGCAAATAGAAATGAAAAGAAAGAACTGTTTTGAATTGATATTTTATAAATGCAATTATTTTTCATTTATATTTTCTTATAGAATATTTCTTCTAGAAAACTATAAAATATTTCCTAATTTACTACACATAAGATTACTAATATTTTTTCATCTACACATATTTAACTTGCAATTAAATTAATCTAATTTGGCTTTATGAAATATGATTTTGGTTTTGATCTTTGGCAAGATTATTTTAAAAGAACATGTCATTTCAAATGTTTATGACTATGATAAACAGTGGATTGCATGTTCAAAGAATATCTGTTTTTTAATTTTATTCCTGGCTGTTTGCCCAGTTCTTTTGGAGAACTTAAATATTATTTTCCTGATGACACCTGGACATGAAAAGAGGTGGTTTCAGGTGGTTCAAACAGTTTGAGTGAGGTATTAAAACAGAGCTAGAAAATGATCTTTTATTCTGGGGATATAACACGGGGAATTCTGGAGGAGTTCACCAAAGAAAAGACTTTATAATTGAATTTTTATTTTATACTGATTTTAAAATTATTCATTCAGTTAAATCAATAATGACAACAGGATCTCTTGTGATATTTCACCAGTTGAGGAAGAGGGGAAAAGGCCTAAAGAATAACACTGTAAAAATTGTTAAGTTGATTTGTGTTCATTTGGTCTTTAGATGCTTCATGAAGTTAATTGTTTTGTTTCAGAAATACGAAATGACATCAGATACATGGCTCTCTAAACAGGTATAGTATAGGTGGTTTCTTTATGTCACATTTTGGCCAATGTGCCCATTCTGTTCACCTACTTGTTATGTGATAACTTTCAAAAGTTATTTTATTAATATAATTTTAAGGCTTTTCATGTTTTAAGGCTTTGATTGAGTTTTTTCTATGAAAATACTTATGACTTCATCTTTCTAAGACATCATTTATGAAAAGATTGCTTCTATTTCTTATTTGATGTAAGTTGCAGAATAACAATGATCGTCTTTTGGAACCATTCTTATAAGTAATCATGAGATGAATTGATTTTAAAACAATTAGAAATTTACTACAATCAGTATATATTTCTTCTTGGACAGTAGGAAGAGCAGAGAAAAGTGAGTATATTTGCCCTAGCTTCAGGAGACTCGCAGTTGGCATAACCAGTACAAAGACTGTTAGGGATAAAATTTGTATTCCCCAATTCATTGCCCTGTGTCATAAACACTGACTTGCCTAAGGTCATGAGAATGGACAGGGAGATTGACTTCATTTCCTTAATTTCATTGTAGAAGAGGGTTCTGCCCTAGACTAGTACTTTTATAGCCAGACATTGTTCTAGTGCTGAAGGGTTTTTAACCCAGCTATACCCTTAAGATTATAGTCCTCATCAGTTCCTTTACTGAGTCATTACTAAGACACCAGATTTGGGGGACTAATCAAAAAAAGAAGAATGCTCAGATATTCTCATAAAAAAGCAGTTTGTTTTTGAAGCAAAACACAAATAGAGAATGTTGAATAAGGAAGCAGCTAATAGGTTGGATTAAATGTGAGAGACTGAGTGATATATATTTATTCCTGATGTACACATGAAGTTAGCTACTCAATTATAAGTTGGGAACCTACTGTGTCCTAGGCAATAGAGCTAAAAAGGCAAAATTGCAAACTTACTTTTAATTATTACTTGCCTAGTGAAAGAAGTCAACCATATTACAGAGTGCACTGCAAGCCATGAAGAGATGAATACAGGGTACTTTCTAGAATCTCTGAGAAGAAATTTCTTAACTAAAAGAGAATCTCTAACTTAGAAAATCTTGAAATGGCTTTTACTTTGTGCATTTAAGCAAAAAAATGAGTATGATCTAGGGAAAAAAATGACAAAATGGTCAAACCCCAAGTGCAAAGACAAAAAGAATATCCAAGAGGAGAAAGAGATGAAACATAAAGAATTATTGATTCTCTCATAATTGAAAGATGTGATTTTCACTGTCAAGTGTCTTTTCAGTATTTGTAATGTACCCAGCATTGCAGTTTTTCCATCATTAAATTGTATATTACTTCAGAGTTTTCAATTATTTAAATATATCATCTTATATTTTCATGAACTTTCATGAAGTAGACAAGTAAAATATTATTCTATATTTTTATCAATGGATGTTTTACTAATAAAGTTAGAATCAGACCCTTGAGAATATGAAAAGAGTTATTTATTTATTTAGTAAATAGGTATTAAGCACAATTTATGTTCGTCACAGTCTCAGGGTTCTGAAGATACAGCAATGAAGAATACAAGGTTCCTGTATCATGGAGCACATATTCTATAGGAATACTAAATACATATACACACGTACATTCTTATACAAAAGAACATATACAGACATAAAATACAATATGTTGAGTTTTTAGGCACTTTGAAAAAAATACAAAGTAAGTGAAAGAGGATGAGAGATAAATATAGAGTTGGATGATCTGGCTTCCTTAATCACCCTTTAGATTGGGTAATCAGGAAGAGCTTCACTGATAAGTCCAAGTAGAGCACTGAAATAAAAGATAAGAGAAAGAACCAGACAAGGGGAAATAGTAGTTCAAAGGCACTGAAGCAGAAACAGGCACAATGAGAAATCAGGAGAATGGAAGAAGTTGAGATGAGATAAAGTGTAGGATCAGATCATCTAAAAGGGCTTGGAAGTCATTTAAAGACCTAGAGAGGTAATTGTATAAAAGCCTTTCTGTATACCATATGTATAACCACTCTCAATAAACCAACAAGAAAGAATGCAATGTTTTGTCAGGTAAATCCATTTTCTTAATGTTTCCCCTGGAACAAGAGAAAGCAATCGGTATGTTTAGTTTCTCTTGTTTAAATATTGAAAATAATTTTATTGCTTTTATGTGCCACTAGAGTTTAATTTAAAAGTCATCAACTGGGCATTTGTGTTTCTGTGTTTGTGGAAGGGTGAGCAGTAAGGATAGGACAAATGCATTAAATGTTTTTCAACAGATTCCTTACTTTACATCAAGTAAGTAGAGTAGCTGAGTGACTTTAGAAAAATAAATATTTAGTTATAAATTTTTAAAAAATTAAAAACATTTTGATAAACTGATGATGTTTCTATTATCTTTATTTTTAAGAATAAATTGCTAAATGTGATCATTTTTTATTGAAAAATATGGAAGTCTTTTCCTGAACTTTTTAGCTGACTTTAGTTTAATTGTAAATGATTCCTATCTAGTATTTAAGAAAGTTTCCCATCTATTCCATCATTCAAAAACACACATACACACAATGCATTAAATCCACTTTTAAAAAATATTATTTAAAAAAAATATTTATCATTTTAAAACTAATTCTAAATAAATAGTTGGTCTAATCCCTGCATGAATTAGCAATAGTTTGCAGCACAAATTTCATATGCTATTCTGAGATTGTTATATCTCTTTTGTATTATAGAATGAGGAGCCCGTGTTTTCTAGAGATGGCAGCAAATTCTTTATGACAGTTCCTGTTAAGCAAGGGGGCCGTGGAGAATTTCATCACATCGCTATGTTCCTCGTCCAAGTAAGTGCTCCTTCTGTGGTTTGGTTCCATTCATGTTCGTGAATCCTGATTCTACAGCATTCTGAATCAACAGTTAATGCCTAAAAGTCCAGCCATATGTCATCTTGGGCACACTTTAGAAAAAGAAATCTTCATGCTTAGCCATAATTCAAGCTGTGATTTCCCACCAAAGAGTCTCAACATTCAAAAGAATTTAGTGAGCTACTACATATGTGTGCTATGAGTTGAGGGCATTGGAATATAGAATTTAATAAATGAAAAGTTCTTTCAAGGACCGTAAATAATCTAGAGATTTTTGTTGCTGTTGTTCATTCAAAAATTTTATATTAATAATAAAAATTTATTATTAACTTTTAAAATACCTTGCAAGTTCAAGAAAGACTTGCAAGGTATTTTAAAAGTTTTAATTGCTTGAAGAAACATAAATGTTCATGAAAATTGAATTGAATAAAACATGGTATGCCTACACAAGGAAATATAATACTGAGTTATATTCTTATGGTCTTTCTGATAAAAAGAGGGCAAAATGTTATTTTTTTTCTAAACTTCAAATGAACGTTAATAGTTCATACAGTTTTCTACTTGTAGAAAAAAATCAGTGAATTAACAAGTGGTAGTTTAAATATGACAAGGTTAATAAGTTAATCTCATTGCTACTTACAAATATTCATGAAAAATCAATTCGTTTTAAATTCATATAAAGCATAGATAGTCTCATAGTTAAAAGACAATTCATAAAGATAAAGCATTATGGATATATTGGGATCTTCTGTAAGAGTACAGACAAACCAGCCAAGAATCAATTTCATACCTACCAATATAAATATCAATATGGCAAAAGGTCCTTAAGCAAACTTTTAAAGATACTTTTATGTTCTTAAATCTTCAAGTCTTATGCATATTCTCAACCTTTTATCATTCTTTCTCTCTCTCTCTCTCTCTCTCTCTCTCTCTCTCTCTCTTTATATATATATATATAGTGCAGTTCAGTGTCTTGAATTCTCAAAATCTTGTGTTAATGGCTAAGAATTAAATACTCATCCGAGGTCTGGACTAACAAAGTAATTATCATTTTAAAATTTAATTTGAAGAAAATTTGAAATAAACAATTTAGAACATATACAATTTCCAGAGTAGAAATGTAGATTATTTTTCACAGTATATCATTAAGTTTGAAAAATAGGTTGTAGATTAATATATAATGTGATATTATTTATGTTCTAAATAATTTATATATTTATATAAGAATAAAAATTATGGTGACTCAGTATCCAACTATTAAAGAATTATGTCAGATATGAGGGAAACTTTTTATTTTATTGGAACTGGAGTAAGCTTCACTAGCAAATTGCTTTACCTGGTTAACTTTTACCAACTACCGGTAATAATAATGTTATTATAAATAGCAGGGACATATTTGGCCTAAAAAATAAGTCACACTGCAAATCTTACAACTGACTATGACATCTGGAATTTTTTTTAGCAAGGGATAGAGAGAGACAGGAAGACACTGAGATGAGAAGCATCAACTTGTAGTTGCATCACTTTTTTTAGTTGTTTGCTGATTGATTCTCACATGTGCCTTGACTGGGGGGCTAAAGTTGAGCCAGTGACCCATTGTTCAAGCAAATGACCTCTGGGCTCAAGCCAAAGATCATCCCATGCTAAAGCTGCAACCCTGTGCTCAAACCTGGTAAGCCTGTGCTTAAGCCGGCATCTTCTTGAATTTTTAAATCCCAGTATTGTATATGTATGAAGCTTTCTGAAAGCCCAGGTTGTCAAAATTACATAGAAATTGTGACAATATTGAGATGTAGTGAAGAATAAGGAAAGATGAATCTTTATACTGTATGCAACTCCAGAATACACAAGCTATTTAACAACACATGAAGAGAAATACTGTCTTTTCAAGAGACTGGGGGAAGCTGATGATATTGGCATGCAGGAATTGAAATATTTATGCCCCCTGACCTACCAGGCGATGGCGCAGTGGATAGAGCGTCGAACTGGGATGCGGAGGGGCCCAGGTTCAAGACTCGAGGCCGCCAGCTTGAACGTGGGCCCATCTGGTTTGAGCAAAAGCTCACCAGCTTGAGTCCAAGGTCGCTGCCTAGAGCAAGGGGTCACTCAGTCTGCTGAAGGCTGGCGGTCAAGGCACATATGAGAAAGCAATCAATGAACAACTAAGGTGTCGCAACGAAAAACTGATGGTTGATGCTTCTCATCTCTCTCCGTTCCTGTCTGTCTGTCCCTGCCTATCCCTCTCTCTGACTCTCTCTCTCTGTCTCTGTAAAAAAGGAAAAAAAAAAAAAAGAAGGAAATATTTATGCCCCTAACAGACGTTTCTTTGGAAGACTTAGGAAGAAATACCTTCTGTCGTCCAATCAAACCATGCCAACACTCTTAACTCATTATGTCGGAAATGTTCAGATTACTTCATAGAACAGATGGGTTTACTTTTTTCTTCTCTATGAAAATTAAAACAAAGCTTTCATTGAAGTCAAAACATTTTGATCTATTTTGATTGCAGTTCAGAGATTTTGTGCTTTGCATCATTGAGAAATAAACATGACTGAGTCATTATTTGGGGATATTTTGGCAATATTGTTAAAATTAATTTACTTTGTTAATGAGTCAGAAGTTAATGCTTAGGTGAATACATGCTATACCTAAGTTTACACACACACACGCATTCATGCACAGTTTCTGAAAATTGTTTTTTTAATAGATAAGAAAAGCTCTTTTATGAATTATATTTGATTACCACATTGACATATATTGCATACAAATTTGTAAAATTCTAAACAATATAATCTGAACAAAGTAAAATCAAGCACAGTCTTACCACCGTGCATTTGCACAATGTCATTCAATTGGTTTATATATTTTAAGTCTTTTTCACATTAAAATTATATCATTTTCTTTTAAAGATTAAAATCAAAGCACATGTCTATATTTGTAACATTTAAAAAATAATTTATGAACATTTCATCTCATTATTATAATCTTTATATTCAATATTATTTTTAAATGTGATTTTAATGGTTGTTTAAACATTCTATCAAGTATGAAAAAATGCTCAACATCACTAATCATTAGAGAAATGCAAATTAAAACCACAATGAGATATCACCTCACACCAGTCAGAATGGCGCTCATCAGCAAAACAACACAGAACAAGTGCTGGCGAGGATGTGGAGAAAAGGGAACCTCCTACACTTCTGGTGGAAATGCAGACTGGTGCAGCCACTGTGAAAAACAGTATGGAGATTCCTCAAAAAATTAAAAATTAAACTGCCTTTGACCCAGCTATCCCACTTTTAGGAATATACCCTAAGAACACCATAGCACTGTTCGAAAAGAATAAATGCGTCCCCATGTTCATGGCAGCATTGTTCACAATAGCGAAGATCTGGAAACAGCCCAAGTGTCCGTCAGAAGACGAGTGGATTAAAAAGCTTTGGTACATATATACTATGGAATACTACTCAGCCATAAGAAATGATGACATCGGATCATTTATAACAAAATGGATGGACCTTGATAACATTATACGGAGTGAAATAAGTTAAACAAAAATAAAACTGAGAACAGCATGATTATTCATACATAGGTGGGACATAAAAGTGAGACTATGAGACATGGACAAGAGTGTGGTGGTTACAGGGTGGGGGAGGGAGGAGACGGTGGGGGAGGGGGAGGGGAGGGGCACAAAGAAAACCAGATAGAAGGTGACAGAGGCCAATTTGACTTTGGGTGATGGGTATGCAACATAATTGAATGATAATATAACCTGGAGATGTTTTCTTTGAACATATGTACCCTGATTTATTAATGTCACCCCATTAAAATTAATAATAAAAAAAAACATTCTATCAAGTAAATATACTATACTATATCTAAATGAATCCATTTTATCTTTATTAAAGTTATCTCTAATATTTTAATATAACTTATTTAGATATAAACATTTTATACATAAATGCTTATTTCTATTTATAATAATTTCCACAAAATATATTTATAGATGCCAAAATATACTTAGACAAAGCATATTTGTACATATGCATTTGTTTACCTCTTGAAATGATGCCAGATTGGCTTTCTAAGTATATTATAATAATGTACAGTCTAAAGAATAATGCTTACCAACATTGATGAATTTTGCCCTCTCTTCTTTCTCTTGACATACTAGAAAATTCCACTTAAAATGGATGTGTCCAGAAAGTGAGAAATGACAGGAAGAGAACGTGGCAATTGGCAGTCAGGAAGATTACCTTGATGCTTAGCTATAAGTACTTCACGTTTAGCTATATTGAGAACTTTTCAGAATATATTCATAAGTTTGAAGTATCTTACTAAACAAAACTAGTAGAATTTTGCCAACATTTTTCTTTCTTGCACAATCAATAAGTAGATGAAAACCATTAATTAGAGACCAAGGTACAAAATTTCTGCTTTCAGGCTATTTTTTCACTATAGCGAGTGGTGTTTTTCATTACTTTCAATTAAATATGTGTGAGCAGAATTTGTGAGCATTTTATCTACTTTTATATATTTCATAAAGATAGCATTAATAATAATTAAATTGGCTTTAAAAAATCTATACAGCTAAATTCATTGTTCTTCTAAGTATACAGTATTAATATCAGTTTATGTAGTTCCTGAATCAAACAATAAATAATGCAAAACTTCTTTAACCTCAAACATTAAACTTTTTATCATTTTCAATATTTTCCCACTTTGTTTCCCTCCATTGCATTCTTATGTAGATCTCTAACTTCTGAATTCCCTTATCTGAAATGATTGCGTGCTACATGTTGCAATGTAAGCCACAGTTAGGAGAAAGGTGTCTTTTTTTTTTCTCAAAGACATGGCTACCTTTATTCTCAAATATGGGATAAGAAAAAATGTTCCAGTCTTGCTAAGTGGTTCCTATTCATAAGCATGAGCATTGCCCTGTCATCTTCCCATATTGTGTTAAGTGAAAAATTATGTATGTTAATGAATCCATAATCCATTCACTTTGTCTATGCAATACCAAGTTTTGGTCATGATTGCAGATGATTTCACATGAAGAAATTTTGAATGCCATTATCCATTACAAATACTGTGGAAAATAGCATGCCCCCAGTCCATAATTCTATGCCTAATCAACCCGATACAATTTTTTATTAAATTTCACTGCTGTATCTGATTAGGACATTGTCTGAAAACCATTAGCTCACCTCATGTGATGACTAGACAATAGATTAAGCATGCTATTTTGAAGCACTAAAATATTTCCCTTATCTAGAAGCACTTAAAGTTAAATGGAAAATAAGAAATTTGAATAAGCTATGTGATGAGATAAATCATATTGTCATTAAATTTTTATTGATACCAATAAAAATTCCAGTTTGTAAATAGTATAAATATAAAATTAATATTTAACTTTAGTAAGTTAAAATCTGTGCCAATTGAAAGAGATGAGTCTGATGTCTAACATCACAAATAAAAATACTCTCTGTGTATTCTAGATTTTCAGCCTTTCTTTGAGAATGAATGAAATCATTAGTTTCATTGCTATTTATTCTAAAACTAAAAGTGAAATGTGAGTTCAATTTAAGTATATTCTCCTTTATCCATATTTAAAGTTCACTATGGTTTCATATTCATAATTAGTGTTTCTGTGCAAATACATTAATATAATAAATATTATGGTAGCAAAGAAAGAATTATTTGGAGAAAAATTACTGTTTTTTTTCCTATTTTGTATCTTGCCTGTGGTCGTATATCTGCTGAAGGTTGCTGGAAAACAAACTGAGGTACAGATATTTCTTCATAAAGATTGTCAGGTCCATTAATATTTATTTTGAATTTAGTGTTTATCTACCATGTTCTGATTGATATTGAGATTATATACCAGAGTCCAGACCAAACTTAAATACTTAATTCTATAAAATAATCCCTGTATATTAATGGAAAATATATCGAGTTTAACTATATGACTATAAATAATAGTCGACACCAGGTGAGCAAGGCAGTTACTAATGTTTGAAGTAATTTCTGAAAGTCCTATGGTTGTTAAATGGATTTCAGCAAGAGTTCTTTTAGTTTTAGACCTAGAGACATGCAATTTTTATCTTAGATGCCTCACTGAAGTGAATTCTATGCCAATTTTATTCTTGCAAACATTGTGTTCAGACATTTTTAAAGCATTAGTTTTTTCTCATGATCACTTTTAATGTAGCCACTCCTCTATGTTTGAAACACACACACATGCACACCCTTAAAAACAGAAAATTTAATCAATCATGAAATTTGTTAACCAAAGGCATCTCCTTATATGTGCAAATATTGAATAAGTTTTACTTTTTAATATTTTGAGATGCTTTTTATCTTGAAATTGGGCACAAAAGATGCATTAAAACCTTGAGATATTAGTATTAAAAGTAGGATACTTAATGAGTAAGGGGAAAAATCTTTCAGGATGTTGTCTGTGGGAATTTGACAATAAAACAGGTGACTTCCAAACTCCATGCTCCTTTGGGATGTTTCTATCTCAGAGAAGTCTCAAAAATTCTGTTTCATCTTTGCATCTATACTTTTATTAAGTAAATATGTGTAAAATGCTATAATGCATCAGAAAGTATTTAAAAGTTAAAATAATCATATGGTATTTTTGACCTTTAACATCAAGATGTTTAAAGTAAGGAATAAACAATTTAAGGAGATGGCAAAATACAGATTTGTATCAAGACACTGAGAATGTTTTGAAGAAAAATTCTAATACTACATTTAGATAGTAGAAAATAAAATGTTATTTTAATTCCTGCTTCCAGCAGCATAGGAACATAAATAAAATAATAAAACTTTCCCACATCAAAAACACTAGATTTTAGATATGTTTATATCAGAAATTTATTTGAAATGTTACTCAGCTATTGGATTTCATTCTCTGAGGCAATGCAGTTGAAGGAAAGATGTGAGACTTGCAACCATAGAATTGAATGATCTAGAAAGCAAAGATAAAATAAAAATGTTTGGCAAAATAAATAATTGGTTCTTTGTAAAAACTAAAAATAAGCCTAGTGTCTGTCAAGGTTAATTTAAAAAATGAGCAAGATTCCAAAATGTAAGTAATGGAAAGGAGGAAGTATATATTTCACATTTAAAAGTATTTTTTAAAACACTATGATTAACTAATGTTAACAAACTTGAAAATTTGGATGAAATAAATTCTAGAAAAATAATGACAAATCTGATTTAAGAAACAGATAATCTGAATTGTCTCATAATATAAAGGAAATTGAATCAGTGTTTAAGCATTTCTTCAAATCAGACACAGGTAGGTTTTTAAGGTATGTTCTGCCAAATATTCAAGACACACATACAATTCTCTAGAGATATATTCAGAAAAGAGGAAAAGATAAAATATTTTTCAATACATTTTATAACTTAGCTATTATCTTGTATCAAAATCAAATATAGACAGTATGAGACATAACAATTACATATAAGTTAAAAACTCCTAAACCAAATATTGGCAAATCAAATCTTTTGATGGAATGAAAAATTTATTGCTATTTTTTACATAGAAGTGCTAAATTGAATAACATTTAAATATCTATAATATAATTCACTACATTTGCATCTACATGAAAAAATTATAGTCATTCTAATAGATACAGAAACAGGATCCAATGAATTTAGTAAAATCCATATTCAAAGTCTTTAGAAATTAAGAATAAAAGCAATGCCTTTTAGGTGAGGAAGGCAGTCTCCTAAAACTTAACTAACATAGAATAAGTTATAGAAAACATTAGTAACATTCATTTTAAGAAATCAACATTGGGACAAGGAATCAAAATAAAATAAGTTGTGCACAAAAACCATAAAATATATGACAGTTTATTTTTTAAATTACTACCTAAGAACAATAGAAGAAAAATTTGATAGAATTTTCTCTTAGAATATCATTGCAAAGAGAAATGTAAAAACTAGCGATAGAAACTGAAAACACTTCTGGGAAAAAAAATATATTAACTATCAGAATACATAAATGCACTCCTATGGTATCATCTGATGGTGTACTTTGGAATACTGTTTCTTAGAGTACTATAATAATACTCCTTAGAGACACTGCTCCTTAGGGTGCTAGGGATAGAGCTCTTGTGAGCCACCTAATTATTCAGCATCCTTACACATCTGTATGCTGGAAAACCCAAGATATTGATAAATATCAAAATATGGCAGACAATAGAATACAAACTTAATATATGAAGAAAACAGAAAGTAAGAATAAAAAGTATTCAGTAGATAAATATAGTTCCCTTCCCCTCCCCACCCCAGTCCACCCAAAACAACTGAAATAGAAGAATAAGGTAACATTGTACTCCAAAAAGAATTATGGCTGTGCTGGGTTCAATCCCTAGTCAGGGCACACAGAAGAAGTGACCATCTACTTCTCTTCCCCTCCCTCTTCTCCTTCTCTCTCTCTTCCCCTCTTGCAGCAGTGGCCTGATTGCTCTGAGTGTTGGACCTGGGCACTGAGGATAGCTTGGCTGATTTGAGCATTGGCCCCAGATGGGGGTTGTAGAGTGGATGCTGTTCAGGGCACGTGTGGGAATCTGTCTCTCTATCTCCCCTACTCTCACTTAAATAAATAAATTAAAATGGCAATAAATACAGATCTTTCAACAATTACTTTGTATGCAAGTAGATTAAATGATTCAATTAAAAAACATACTATGGCTGAAAGGATAACAAAACAAGACCCCTACATATGCTGTCTATAACAGACTTGCTTCATATCCAAAGATACACACAGACTGAAAGTAAAGGGATGAAAAATGATATTTTGTAAAAATTGAAATTAAAAAAAGAGGATTGAATAGCAGTACTTGTACCAGACAAAATAGATTTTAAAATAAAGGCTATAACAAGAGACAATGAAGAATGCAATAATTTCACTTTTTGATATCTATCTGAGGAACCCCAAAGCACTAAATCAAAAAGACTTATATATCCCTATACAGCATTCTCCACAAAAATCAAAATATGGAAGCAACCTAATATATAGATGAATGGAAACACACACACACACACACATACACACACACAATGGAATATGACAAAGCCATAAAAACCTATGAAATCTTACCATCTACAACAACATAGATGGAACTAAAAGCTACATAGCTAAGTAAAATAATTCAGGCAGAGAAAGACAAATACCATTTGATTTCCCTTCTGTGAAATATAAGATCAAAACAAACACAGACTCAGAAATACAGAGAATAGGATGGATGTTGGGGATGGGTGAAAAAGGTGACTGGGTTAAGAAGTACAGATTTGTAGTTACAGAATAGTCATGGAAAGGTACAGTATGGCGTAAGGAAAATAGTCAATAATATTTTAATAAGTATGTGTGGTGTCAGATGGGTACTAGATTTAGTATGGGTTCATTTCATTAATTACATATATGTCACTGGCTTGTATACCTGAAACTAATATAATATTGTATGTCAACTATAATTGAAAAATGAGAAATTACTTTAAAATACCTATAATCCAATAACAGCAAACCAGAACACAAAAAATGTTCAAGAAACAAAAGATAACTTTAGAGGTTGGTAAGAGCATTATTAAAGTTATTAATATAAAGATAACATGTAGAAAAAAAATGAATATCTAACCCCAGATTTAAAAATATTTGAAAAATTATTAAAAGCCTGCCTAGGGAAACAACTCATTAAACATAAAATACATGATAAATAGAAATATGTTAGTTTTAAAATACGTATTCGTCAAACCAATAAAGGTAAGTTGGGTTATTAATTTTTTTAACTATATTTTTAGATTAGCTCATGGAACAATACAATTTAGTCTTACATGCAAAATACACATATAAAACAAACTGATCCCAAGAGGCTAAAATCTTGATACCAGACAAGAGAGCTTTCATTCACCAAAGTCAGCAGGAGACCCAAAGAAGATACTTCATAATGCTCAAGATTATAAGCTACAAAGAAGATAACATTGGGAAAAATGTCTGTATCTGGTAGCCCAGGTAGTGCAGTAACCACCTTCACAAAGCATAAATGCACTGAAACTACTTTAAATCAAATTTTATAAGTTAATTTTAGAGAGAGGGAGAGAGAAACATAGATTTGTTGTTCCATTTATTTATGTATTCATTGGTTGATTATTGTATGTGTCTTGCATGGGGATCCAACCACAATCTTGGTATATCAAAACAATGCTCTAACCAACTAGGCTACTTGGCCAGACCTCAAAAACTACTTTAACACATGAAACCTTATTTCGCCATTCTTAGTCCAAATAAGTGAAATGGACAAAAAATTAAATGAAGCTATAAATGTATAATTTAATATAAACACACACACACATGTATATCTGAATATATCCAAATAAGAAGTAATATATAACCTCTTTAAGTGTGTGTAGAACATTGACAAAAGTTGAGTATGCATTAGGTCATTGAAAAGGCTCTTTTTATACAAATTACAAATTATATGAAAGCATGATTTAATAACAATGTAACTAGCTTAAAAATCATTAATATATTTTTAAATGAATTTCCAACTAGAAACTTTTAAAAAGTAAATCCAACTAAACAAATCCTTGAAGAATACAAACAAAAATTGCAAAATGTCCAAAATAGCTCTACAAAGTTGAAAATGGAAGAATGAAATTAAACACATTGAATTTCTTATTCAAATAGCCATAAAATTATTAGTAAAAAGACCAGTATAAGTCAAAAAGATAGAAACAAATTTGAATCAGAAATGAAGAAGGTTATAAACAGAAAAGTGTAGAACTAATAAATAATAAAATGTTTATTTTTTGGAAACACAAATGAATTCGGGTGGGGGAGAGAAACATATGCTAACCCAATGAAGGAAAAAAAAAAAGAAACAGATACACAAAATTAGAAAATAGCTAGTGGGAAATTAAACAAAGTATATTTTAATAGATTATGAGGGAATATTTTGCAGGTCAATGCCATTTAATTTGATATTTTAAATAGTTTCGTGAGAAAATACACTTAGCCAAAACTGTCTCCAAGGAAGACAGAGAACTTAAACTGACTAATGGCATAGAAGAAATAGAATGTTACAAAAAACTTCACCACAAAGGAGCACTAAGTCCACCTGAATTCATAGGGAAAATGCCAACTTTCAAAGGTAATGCCAACACAATTTAAATTGTACTACAGCATGGATTTTTTAATATTTGCCTTTTAAAAAATTCAAAGCTAATTATGAGAATTGATGAATAGTTTCTTAATATGATACAACATTTACACCTCAAACCAAAAGCCAATATAGTGACATTCCCCTTAAAGTCAGGAACAAGAAAGGATGCATGCTACTTCCTCTACTATGTAATATTATTTTGGAGGTATTAGTCAATTTAAATTCAATAAGCATAAATAGCTAGCCATAATATTTGGAAAAATACTCAGTAAGATGGTGTTGGGCAGATAAAATATAATATGCTCACTTTGTTAAAAATGGAGCTGCCCCCATGGAAGCCCATCACCCAGGTGATATTATTTGCCCTCATGCTTGGGATGGATGTGGGGGAAAGGCTGTAATGTAAGCAGGCCAGGTCATTATAGCCTAAGGCTTAGTTTTAAGAGTAAGCTTTTCCCCACACCCTTGACTGATTGGATGATGTAGGGAGGTGCACTCTCCTGAGGAATCCCATTATGCCTCAGATGGGTGACTTTGTATCAGAGACTTCCTTGTTTGTATAATTGGATTAAAAGTTTTGATTCTACATTATAAAGTGGGAGAGACCAGTAGCTTGCTTTCTTGGTTCCTGAAGTATAGAGAGTAGAGCAGACTAAGACCACATGGAGGCCAGGAGAAGCAGCCAAAATGGCAGAGTGCTGAGGGAGAAGCCAGTTTGTGTAGAGTTTGTGCAGAAGGAGATGGAAAACAGAGATGAATAAGTCTGGTGAGCTAGAAACCTTTGATTTTAGGAAACTCGAATAAGTCAGTAGCTTTGTTAGCACTGAATGAGTGAGTTTTGGAGCCCAGTGTGTGTTTTTGCTTGCCCGCCGGGTGCAAGCTAGAATTAAAGCTGATGGCTCACCAGTTCTTGGCTCCGGTGTTTCATTACCGACTGTCCGAATCTAATGCGAACCTGCACGGGTCAGGCTGCTGTGTTGGTGGCCTTGACTACTGGCTTTACAGATGGCAAGATAAATATTCGGCATACAGAAATCAGTTTTCATAAGTGCAAACAATAACCAAATAGAAGTTCTAGTGAAAGGTATAATAATATGGATGTTAAAAAAAAAATCTATAACGAAAGTTGTGTGCACTGAGACATGAATAGACAGAGGCGAATGGAAGAGCACAGGTAGTACAGAAGTAGACTAGGTACATATGGAAATTTAATATGTATGTAATAAAAATGGCATTTCAAAACCATTGGGGAAAAATGAAAATTTTATAAAATAGTGTTGCTAAAACTGAATATCTGTTAGAAAAAGATAACAGTAGTTCCCTACTACCACTGTAACTCTAAAGTGATCAAAGCTCTAATTAAAAAAAAAATAAAACCTTTCATGTCCTCAGAGAAAAACATCAGTAAATTCTTTTTATCTTAGCCTAAAAAAAGCCTTTTAAATTATACATCAATACCTAGTAAAAGTAAAATAATATTTATTAAATCTGATTATATAAGGGTTAGAAAAAACATTTTGGGGAAAAATAGGACCATAATCAATGTAAACATAAAATGATAAACCAAGACAACATGTTTTCACCATATATCTCGCATAAATGGCTAGAAAGCCATAAAGGGCTGTTTACAAAGTAATAAGACCAAAACACACACAAAAAAGCTAATAGCATAGCCTTTCCAAACAGGCATGAATCTGGGTGAGGCCATTTTACTCAATTTGAGCAATTGCCAAGAAGACCAACAACTGAGGGCTTTCTTCCAGAACCATTGCTGGCCACTAACTAAGTAGGCCCTTCCTTTCAGAAGGCAGTTCTGGTTGTTTCTTACCTATCAGATTGGCAAAAAGTTAAACACTGAACAACACATTCTGTAACATGTTTATGGAAAAACACATACCTTATATATTGCTGGTAGATGTGCAAAATGATAACTTCCATTATGGAGGAATATATTCTGAAAATTTTTTCCTATGCACTAAAGAATAAACACACACATGCACGGGGTTAATCACTACAGCATTCTTTGAGTTGTACAGTGCTGGAGGCTAGTTGAATTAATTATGGTATATCTACGCAATGAAGAACTATGTAATAAAAAGATGGCAGATCTATAATGAATATTGAGCATGTCTCACACTCTCTAATTTCTATGTATATGTGTAGTTAGGCTTAGACTTATATTTATAATGATAAAATATTAATTTATAGTTATAAAAATTCCCCCTCAAAAAGAAATATAAATATTTTTATATGTAATGATTGAAAATTAGATGAGACCAAGACTTCTCTCAGTACCTAAATGTAAATCAAACTGATCTGAATTTTAGTTGAAGATTTATTATAAACCCAAATACATAAATGCAATGTGTACATACAGAAAGAGAAAGCATGGAAATCTATTATCTATCTACCTACCTACCTACCTACTTATTTACCTATACCATCTATCTATCTGTGTCTTCTGAAAGGCTCAGAACTAATAATATTAGAGTACCAGTGAACACATCTAACTCCAAATTTTGATATCTAAACACCATAATCCCATAGACAAAAACTCCTTGGATTAATGATTGATTATAGCTATGAGACAAAGGAAGTAAAAATCTTTTTTAAACATCTTACTGTACAGAAAACAAAGACATGCTCAAAGCCTAACATAATTATGTTCAAAAAATAGAGGTATTGAATTGAAGGAGTTCCCACTAACCAAATATTGACAATTCAATTAACTTAAACAATAACAGTGATATAAAATAATATTTAAAATGTTTTAAGTCTATAGTAATATATGAAGGGAGAGTTAACAGGTGAGGAGAAAAAGTAGGGTAAACTCTTTTATAGAAGAAAGCTACTTAATAAATATAGAATGGATATTAGAATTAGAAAATTACTTTGAAATAATAATTATTCAAGGATAAGTCATAAATGAATGTCGAAACTACTGAGTGAAAAGTTTATGCAGAGAAAGCTGTTTACATAGCATACAAGTATTTTTCTTCTTTTAATTATAAAACTTGGCAAAATATACTTTTTTAACAAATGTATCTCACAGTTTTGTAAATAGCATTGTCATGAGTGGGAAGACCTACTTACTTGCACGCTTCCTCATATGAAACAGAAGAGTTATTCAATCATCCATATATATCACATTCTTGCCTAAAATGTTCAGCTAATTTAAATGACAAGAAAGTGATCAGATAAATCCAAAATTATAGATACTCTCTAACAATGGTTTTTAACTTTTGCCACCTCATGGTATATAAAAATTAATTATTAAAATTCTGTGGCAGCACACCCCAAAATATATTTTTTGCCTATCTGACAAAAAAAAAAATGGGTATTCATACTGGACAGTTATTGCTGTGTTGACTGTTGACATTTTAAATTTGACAATCTAAGGGGAAAAAGGTATTGCCCTTGACTAAATAGTCAGGTATTACATGTTTTAAAAATTCTTGTGGCACACTGGTTGAAAATCTCTGGTTTATAAGATCACTGGTACAAGAGGCTCAAACATGGTCAATGTTGTAGAAATAAAGAAAGTAACTGTCTTACTCTAAAAGAGATGAAAAATTAAATGAAATATATAAACCTTGATTTTCATATTTTAAAAATATACATAAATTGCATATATATATATTTTATGTGTAACTTTAAGTACTATATATGTATACATATAAAGTTATTTGGGACACTTGGAGAAGTTGTGGAAAATAGTGTATAGACTGTATATTTAGTGGAATATTTGTAGGTGTGATATGCAATTTGCCTATATAAGAAAGTATTTTTAATCTTGAGAGATGTATATTAAAGTATTTAGTGCTGAAATAGCCTAATATTTACTACTTACCTCCAAATGATTCGGCAAAGAAAAGGGGGAGCAGAGCAGATAATCAAAATGTTGAACGATGGTGAATCTAAGTAATGATTGTGTTAATACTTAAGTACTATTCATTCAGCCTTTTGGTAGGTTTGAATATTTTCTCAATAATAAGAAAACACATGCAATACAATTTCATACTCCTTAGTTTGACAAAAAATTAAATAACATGTTGAAATTAACTGTTGATGAGGAATTGAAAAAGACATAGAACAACAGACACCTGTATTACCTGTAGACTATAACTTCGGAAAATATTTTGTCACTATCTTCTAGCTAAATAGAAGACATGTGTATTCTCTAAGCAATCCCACCTCTTGTTGTTTGTCTCAAGAAAATTCTACCATGGTCATTAAGAGACATTAATAAGTTTCCATAAGCAACTCACTTTCAAAAGCAAATATTTGGAGCCACTTAAATGTGGAATAAAACAGGTGAATCCTGCTATATTTATACAATAGAATACCATATACCAGTGAAAGTAAACTATGGCTACAAGCATCAACCTGGATGAATCTCAGAAACAAAAGCATTGATTGAAAACAGAAAATCTTGTGCCTGACCTGTGGTGGCTCAGTGGATAAAGGGTCAACCTAAAATGCTAAGGTCACTGGTTCAAAACCCTGGGCTTGCCTGGTCAAGGCCCATAGGGGAGTTGATGCTTCCTGCTCCCTCCCCTTCTCTCTCTCTCTTTCTTTCTCTCCTCTTTAAAATGAAACACCTCCCCCCACACAAAAAAAAATAGCAAATCTTATAGTCATGTAGATGGTATAAAAACTGAAAGTATACAACCCTTAGTATTTATCTGGAATGAAGTTTGTTCTGAAATGTTTAATTTAGGGCTGTCCAAACTGCATAGCTGCCAATAATTTAGATGAGGTTTATCAAAGTCCTGTCTGGACCAGTTGCCCAGATGACATCCTATGACCGTATGATGCACAAGAGATCTCCACCTAGAGGTCTTCTCAATGGTTTACCTACAGCACAAGAATAAAGGCACTGTGTTCCCTCGGTCTGTGTTTGTATAAATGTGTGTACATTACTGAGATGGAAAATAAGAAACTAATGTTAATTGAGAATTAAAGTGACACAGGCAGTTACTACTTTTGAGTTGACCAGGGAGATTTTTTAAATCAGTATTTTTTTTTTTTATTTCTTTGCAGAGTAAAAGTGAGCAAATTACTGTACGGCATCTAACCTCAGGAAACTGGGAAGTGATAAAGATCTTGGCATATGATGAAACATCTCAAAAAATGTGAGCATTTTTGGTTCTATAGTCAGGTTGGAAGTCAGGTGATCAACTGCTGTATTTTCTGCCAGATTTATGATTCACAAACCATGATCCTAGTCTGAACAACTTGCCCACGTATCAACCTTTTCCTTAAAGACTCTTTCACCCAGAAACTTAGCGCACATGTGCACGCGTGTGTACACACACACACACACACACACACACACCCCAATTGATAGAGATCATGTAAAAGGGTGGTAATATCTTAAGAAAATAATATATTTCCCAAGTGGATCAAAATCCTGTCGTTAAATAATAGAAAAGCTCTTCTATCTTCTCGACAGTATAAAGATTCGAGTGATCACAGGATGGGGAAAGTGATTTGTGCCTAATGCTGTGTTTTCTTTCCTGGGCAGTTACTTTCTGAGCACCGAGTCATCTCCCAGAGGGAGGCAGCTGTACAGGTGAGCAGTGCACGTGTCTCTCTACACCGCTTCGCTTCTCAGTGGCCAAGTGCACAGTTTAGTGACGGGATGGGAAAATCAGAAGGTTTCTTTGACATGACGAGCGGAGAGCCAGCTCTGTGAGACAGGACCTCATGCGGTTGGTCCAGTCCCTCAGCGCTGACCTTTGTGACCCTCAGGGGTTATAAGTGGTGTGGAGATCATCTTGCAGTTCCTTTATCTTTTCTTCCTCACTTGCTTTCAGTTTCGCCATATCCTATTGTTGTTGTTGTTGGGAGGCTTGCTCTCCAAACTACCCACACCACATGTGTGCACGTATTTTCTCCAGTGGCCTTTTCTCCTTCTAAGCCTCAGTTTGAATAAGTGCATGAATATTATGCACATATAGTTAATTTCTGAACAAAAGAGAAGCATACATTTAGTAGACTGAATCAAGTGGAAGTTTCTCCTCCCTCCATAGTGTATACAATTCATTATGTCTTTTATTAAAGCCAGTAATACTTGTTTACTAAAATTAACAATTAATGGGGACTATCTTCATCTTGCCATTTTTTACAGATGGAAAGTTATATTCATAAAAGGGGCCTCAGGTCCTACTATTTAGTATTAAAATGTCTACTCACTCAGAAAGCTTTCAGCAAGACCTCGCAAGAATGACTTGTTTTTGTCTGGCAAACAATTTACTGATTCTGGACTTTATATATACTTCCTAATTTCCATTTCATAGTTTTCAAATGTCAAACAGCCATGGCATATTCTCAGGGGAAATTTATCATATTTGAAGAAGTGTCACCACTGATTCTTACCATGTAGCCTAGACTTTTCTTTGTACATGTTTAAAGTGCCTTAACTCCAAATCACCCATATACTCTTATTTATGCATAAATTGCTTTTATCTGAAGCAAGCCTCTCTATTTTTAAGTACCCTCCTAGAGTGTCATTTCCATAATCTTGTCTTTTCTTTAAGAGTTTGGGACCCATATTCTTGATCCTAATGACTTCCAAAGGAAGAATGGCTGTTTATTTAAGACACTACTCTGTACTTTGGTTTAGAGGTCTTGAGTAATGTACTGGTCCATTTTTTTTTTTATTTTTTGGATACATGAAGCATATCTTTCCTGAAACTTACACAATGATTGATATTAGCAGTTAAGAACAACCCTTTAAGATGTAGAAATACTTGGCCAATGTTTTATTTTGCTCTCTTTATATAAATCTTAAAGGAAAATTAGTGTCAGAAGATTAGACCTGGCCAGGTTAAGCCAATGGAACTCCCTCAGTTGCTCTTCCCAGTGTTAGCCTAAAATGTGATTTGAATCAATATGACTTCTTGGATTTGTGTGTTTGACTTATCTCTTTAGTGACTAAGGCAGAAAAGTCCATGTGTCTGCGACTAGTGCTAGCATAGCAGGCTTTGCTATAAAGATTATGTAGTGCCGATAAATTCCCTTTAAATAAATAGCTCATCAAATGCCAGTTGGCTTGGCTGTGAGAAAATGTTAGTGTTTCATCCAGAAAACTAAATCAATGTCTTGGCCAGGCCATAAAAATAATCATTGGCTGACAATTTATGGGATTAGGGACCCTGTAGAATCAGAACTGCTACCATATTCAGTGTTACAATTTTTTTCTTAGAATTTGCATTTTTTATTTCAGTGATTTCATAATCTAAAGTGTGAGAAAATACCAACATAAAACTCTAGAGGATTTGGATTTGAAAAGTTACATGGAGTAGAGGGAGTAAAGGTTTTAAATTGTAGTTATGTCACTAAATACCTGAGTGTAAATACTCCACATTCTTAATCTCTCTGTGGTGATGGTGGCATGGCATTGTGAATATAATCAATGACTTTGAACTATATACTTACAAATGTTTAGAATGGGAAATGTTATCACACACACACACACACACACACACTCCCCATAATGAGAAAACTGGCTAATGTGTTTAAGTGCCTAGTGTGTCTTAACTGCCCTTAGTAGTAAAGGAAAATTTTGGATTGTAATGAGCTCAGGATGTTTCCAATATGAAAGTGTGACTTTGATTGCTTCTGGTGCTTTAGATGCCCTATCCACACCCCTGCCCAGCCCTATGCACGTAGCACATTGCACATCAAAGTCAGCATGACTGTGATTTCATTTCCAAGTGTGTAGCCTAAATCATGTTTTGTTTCAAAATGAAATTGAGAATATTTTCTCAAATCAACTTTTATTAAAAATATCAGCAGTGCTTTGTCAGCACTGATAATTTATGATTCATCTCTATTTTGCAAAATGAATGATTCTAGATATGAAATTTAACCTTGGTGATATATCTTAGCCCCTTTGTTTGTAAAATAAAGAGATGGCTGTTTTTCTTTTTACTTATCTCCCTGATGTGTATGTATGACTGTTAACATTATATATATTACCATATCAAAATAACATTATAAAATATTTAGTGCAAGTATTTAGTGGGAAAAATCTGGCACTAATATCAAATTCTAATGTTTATAGTGTGGGGTTGAGGAAATAATAAGCTAGGTTTTTTGTGTGACTTGTGAAAATAGTTATTAGATTTTTAAATTAACATTTAGTGATGACTATGATAGTCTCTGTAGGCAATTTCTTTTAAGACTTTACAATGAAATATCTATATAGAAAAGGCAATTAACAATACATTTTATTGAATTCTTTGGAATCGTTTTTTATTTGTAAACACATATACATACATGTTACATGTTTAGAGGTATAGAAAATTATAATTTTATTATTGCGAAGAAAAATGTGTATGTCTTTAGGGTAGGAATGGAAACTGACTTTGCATTTGTATGATTAGTCATAATGTACAGGAACCTTAATATGAGTAATGCTGTAGCTCCTCTGTTAATGTTAACATGTTAGTTTAGATGCCAAGGACCTGGAATGGTAGTATTTGAAACTGTTTTTCTTTCCCCAGTGCTTCTACTGAAGGATTACTGAATCGTCAATGCATTTCATGTGATTTTATGAAAGAACGATGTTCATACTTTGGAGCCAGTTTTAGTCCCATGAATCAACATTTCTTATTACTCTGTAAAGGTAATAGATAATTTTTGATAAAGTTTATTTTATTGATTTTTATCTCATCAGCAACTATTACTATCATTAGTTACTATTACTCTCTAGCTATATGATGTAAGATTCTTAATTTACACTTTTTTATTGATTTTAGAGAGAGAGAAAGATTAATTTATTGTTCCACTTACTTGTGCACTCATTGGTTGCTTCTTGAATATGCCCTGATGGAAGACCAGGCCCGAAACCTTGGTGTATCAGGGCAACACTCTAACCAACTGAACTACCACCTGGAACTATACATTTTTTTAAGTTATGAATTTACTGACATACAAATTATATTTATATGCTTTATTTAGAGTTAGTACACATGATCCATAAGAGCTGTTTGAACTTAGACTTTTTAAAAAAGTGGTTAACATATTTAAATGAGCAAAGTCATACTATAATAATAAACTAATTTAGCTAATAATAGCTTGATTAAAATAATAGCTTCATTGTTAAAAGATTTAGAATATACAGAAATTTAAGTTCCTAGGTCTAGTCCTCTTCAATTCTGATAAATTACACTCACTCCAAATCCTCTTACCTCTAAATGGTATAGTCTTCTATATAAATATGGTATCTCTAGGTTATATTGATAGAAATTACTGTCTCCATAATAGGATATTGCATTTCCCAGAAATTAAATAGGTGACATGTCCTCTTATAATGTGACAAAGTGAGTGGTACTGCTTCAGCTGTTAACCTAAGCTATCCTGTTTTAAGACAACATGAAGTGCTCTGGCTGGATAGCTTGGTTGGTTGGGGCATCCTCTGGAAGCACAAAGGTGGCCAGTTCAGTCCATGTCAGGATATGTTCAGGGGCTGATCACTGTTCCTGTCTTTCTCTCCCTTTTTCCTTTCCTCTCTCCCTCTCTCAAATCAATACAATAAGCATTAAAAAAAAAAAAAAGACATCATGAGACTGAAACAATACTTACTCATTTAAATTATTTTTACACCTGACATACGAAGTGATCAAAAGAGAAAAGTACTTGTTTGATGAAACCAGCTGAATTTCTTATGGTTACACTTGAATTAACTAGTATATTTGAAATAATTAGTGATTCCAATTAACTTTTGTTTTGTTTTGTTTTGTTTTGTATTTTTCTGAAGTGAAAAGCAGAGAGGCAAGAGAGATAGACTCCCACATGCACCTGACTGGGATCCACCTGGCATGCCCACTAGGGGTGATGCTCTGCCCACCTGGGCTGTTGCTCCATTGCAACCAGAGCCATACTAGCGCCTGAGACGGAGGCCATGGAGCCATCCTTAGTGCCCGGGCCAACTTTGCTCCAGTGGAACCTTGGGTGTAGGAGGAGAAGAGAGAGATAAAGAGAAGGAAGAGGGGGAATGGTGGAGAGCATATGGGCGCTTCTCCTGTGTACCCTGTCCAGGAATTGAACCTGGGACTTCCACATGACAGGCCAACGCTCTACAGCTGAGCCAACCAGGCAGGGCCCAGTTAACATATTTTTTAAATTAATATATAGCTTAATTTTTTATTTATCTTGTGAAAGAAATAATTCTAATATGCTTCTATTTTTTTTTCTTGGCTGAGTGGTAAATAAAATTTAATCTTGCATGAGCAGATGAGGGAAGGGTGACAGTCATGAGTCAGCTTTTTGAATATCTGTGATTATTCTACAAAAGACTAGAGAAAGAGAGAGTAAGATGCATAATATTAACTAAAGCCACAGGTATATAGAACTCTAGGACATTTTGGAGAAGGGGGATCTTAACATGAATATGTATATGCAAACAGATTTTTTCCCCATATGTTCTTACTTTGCTGAATAGAATAGTTATAGAAAGAAATGAAATCTCATGATCTGGTTTCTGTTTCATTATGTTTTAACTATGAAATACCAGTACTTCCTTTTGTAAAAAATAAAAAGAATGCTGTCATGTAGCCTTTTTAGTAATTATTACTTAGATGTCTTTAAAATGTTTATACATATATTTTTAAAATCCAGGTCCAGGGGTCCCAATGGTCAGCCTACATAGCACGGACAACCCAGCAAGTAAGTACAAGAACAGAGCAATGCAGAAAAGTCATGGTTGGTTTTGGTCTTAGGTATTATATAACTTACTCTGAGTGTCATACTCTTTACAGTCTTCTTCAAACGAGTCCCAACACAGGGAAAACTGTGTAGGCAGCATCCGTTTGACCTTGTGTATGTAAGAGAAACAATAAAGCAAGTAGTTTGAGCCATGTTACAGCTAGACTTGGATCTTACATACCCGAAATAGGATATCTACTGTGTCTACATTAAATGAACAGTGATTGATGAAGCTCCTTTTTATCTACTAGCCCCTGGGTGCTCTGCGTTTATTTCCTGGGCCTCTTATAAATTATTCCTTTAGAGCAACATATTTTGTGCGCTTATGGGAAAATTATAAAAACATTACTTTATATATATTTTAACCTGTTTTTTCCAGATATTTAGTTTTCTAGTTTTATGTAGTCATGTATTATTTTATACATTTATTCAACTGTCTATCATCTACTGAGTGAGCACTTACTTTGTCAGGCACTAGGACAGAGGCTGGATGCACATTGCTGGTAAGATATGGTTGCCTGACTAGGTGGTGGCACAGAGGATAAAGCATCAGACTGGGATGTGGAGGGCCCAGGTTCACTGGCTTGAACACAGACTCATCCAGCTTGATCTCAGCCTCACCAGCTCGAGCGTGGGGTTGCTGACTTGAGCATGGGATCATAGACATGACCCCATGGTTCCTGGTTTGAGCCAAGGTTGCTGGCTTGAACAAGGAGTCACTAGCTCTGCTGTATCCCGCCCCTATTCCCAGACAAGGCACATTTGAGAAAGCAATCAGTGAACAACTAAGGTGCCAGAACATTGAATTGATGCTTTTCATCTATCTCCTTTTCTGTTTGTCTGTCCCTCTCTCTGTCAGTGTTCTCTCTCTGTGTGTCTCACACACACACAAAAAAAGATATGGTTGATATGTGTAAGAATTTAAGTAAATAAATGGTTGAGCTAATCTTAAAAATGAAGACCATCATTGCTTCCTGCCACACTTTCTCTTACTTTGTTTTCTATTTCTTTTCCTTCTTGCAATTCTAAAAATTAGGCTTATACTTATTAACATATTTAATCTTCAGGACACCCTCTGAGATAGCAAAATTTATTACCCTATTTTAAAGATGAAGAAACTGAGTCAGAGAGGTTAAATAACTTGGCTAGAGTCATGCAATAGTTGGTAGAGCCAGGAATCTAATGAGAGACTCTGACTCCAGACTAGGGTTTGTAATCACTTCTGCATGATGTCAACTGTATAAATCTTTAAGAGGTTATTGTGAGCAAATTAAATCTATTTAATAATAACAATTAACAGAAAAAATAATGATAACAAAGAGAATATTTGACAAAATAAAAAGTAGGTTGAATTTTATATATAGAAAAATCAGTGTATAAAATGAGTTCATACCATACCTTGTGTGGTATCAGAGATGAGATATTTTTGCAATATAGGATGCACTCAATAAAAGACAACTATTTGTGTACATCTTATATTCTGCAAAAATAATTATTTAAAAATATGTTTAAAATTGTTTAATTAATTTTATTCTACTGTTATAAGGTAATGTTGTTTTCTAATAAATCTTGCTGTAAGTCATTTTTGTCTAAGGGAAATTTTTCTGATTTTCCCATTCATAAGCCAATTCTATTCATCATAGTGTCAATAAAAAATAAAATGGAGGTGTGAACATTGGTCAGGTGCCTACATTTCATTTCAAAAGACAATTATTAAGATGAACTGTACATTCAGTTGCAACTAAATCTTTGGGCTAATATATCTTCTGGTTAATCTTTGTCATACTACAGAGGTAGCAATAATTCATGAAGTAGAATAGCGCATGAAAAGAAAATTGAAGAAAAATAAAATTATTTAATAAATATGAAAAATCTTAAACCTACTAGTTACCAAATGAATGCAAAGTAAAATACCACTGTGTAATTTATTCTAACAAATTAATAACATGGAAAATTTGCATTGCTAATGAGTATATAATGAGAATCTGTTAACTTCCTAGTAGAAATATAAATTATAGCAAATATTTTGAATAAGTCATGAGCTGTAAAGCTTTTATATCTATTTATTCAGTATTTTTTCTTTTAATGGTTTATACTGAGGAAATTATTCTAGAGGAAATTATAACAGGGCTATTGGTGACAGTGAAAAAGCATACTATAAATAACAAAAGAAGGGAATTTGTAAATAATCTTTAAAGGAATAAAAATTAGTGTGCTGAATATCTTCCATTTGTCTTTCCAGAACCACTCTTGACTCTATTTTTCTTTCCCTGATCTCTGCCTCAGAAGTACCGTGTATGGATGATTAGATTCTGTTGTCACTTGGCCGCGCATTGGATTCAGCTTAAGTGAATCCTGCAGGTGACTAAAGAAAGGACAAAATGATTCTGGAGTAGCTATTCCTCCAGCCTTGTCCCTGTGGAGTCACCAGGTCACTACAAATCTTGATCAGAGGTCTCTGTGGAACTTTCACACAAGCATCTTCAAATAACTGCTCTCTCCCCTTGACCTGCAGGCTTGCCTACTTTCATACAGGCCCTGGGTTACTGCACTGTTTTTTTGTGATATCCTGCCTCTAGTCCATATATTTGTAAATAGTCCTTTATTAACATTTGTTAAATTATTCTAATAAAATTGCCATTAGTTTCCCACTAAGATTAAAAATATGCTGGAGGGGGCATTGGGAAGCTGGGTGAGAAAGATGAAGGGCTGAAGATGTCCAGCTGGTAATCACGGAATAGTCACAGGGATGTACATCATATACAAGATAGTCAATGATATTGTAATTGTTATGTTCTAGAATTACTGGGGGAATCCCTTCATAAATTATGTAAAAGTCTAACCACTATGCTGTGCATCTGAAATAATATAAAATAATATTGAATGTCACCTGTAATTGAAAAATTAAAACTAAAAACTTAAAAATAAAAATGTTTACAAAAGTCAATTCTTCAAAAATGTATAAGCTATATTTCTAAGTGATGAAAGAGTCCAAATGTTTATTCCACTTGAGCAAAACTATTTGAAAATATAGAAAAATTCTAGAAGAAAGTATCTGCAAATGCTAAATAAAAATTTTTCATCTACCTGGCAGCCTTCCAGGTGAATTTTTTGTTCTTTCTTCTTGAGTGTTCTCATGCCATTCAAAGAACATATATTACTTTCATAACAAGAAAGACACCATTAAAATGCTCAGCGACTTAAGACAAAAAATGAATGTGTAAAATTTTACTTTAATATTTCAAAAGTCCTTTGTCTCACATCACTATGGTTCCCTTTCCTCTTTTGATATTTATATCTTTCTTTATTATTTTGCATATGTGACTCTTTTTCTCTTTTAGGCTTATTTTTTAGTTTTGGCTATCTTTCTCCTTTGTCCCCATCCCATCTCTCTCTTCTCCCTCATCCATGCTTCTACTTTCTTCTCTCTCCTTTCTTTCTCCTTCCTGATTTTCTGCTCTTACTTTCTTTTCTCCTCACTCCTACACTTTAAATTATGTCTTAACACTTTTTTCTTACAATGTTTTAGAAAACAGTGTATTAAGGATATTTTCTGAATTTATCATGAAAAAATGCTCTTAATATTTTAAGAATGGCTTGTACATTTTCTATATTTCTTTTTCTTAAATAGAATTTACTTTTTGGAGGACCATGGATTGATTTTATTTCATGAGTAAATGAATGAATGGCCTTTGATTTAGAAGAAAAATTTTCTGAATTGCCTTTATACTCATGTAATTAGTTTACATGTAATTAAGTTTATTTTTTATTGATATTTGAAAGCAAAGAGAAAACATGAGAAATTTTAGTATATTACCCTTACTTTTGTGTCTCTATCTGTAAGTATTATTCATTCATTATGTCAATCACCTTAATGAAGTAAACCATTGTTTATTTTATGAAAATTTCTTAACAGGATGGTCTATAGGTGAAGAAAAAAGACTTAACAAACTTTATCAAAAAGTTTTAAAAAATTGTCTCAATATTTAGCAAACATCAAATGATACTGGCTTCTTCCTCTAAATTTAAAAAGGATAAAAAGGAATGCTTTTTTTTTCTATAATTAAGACATTGGGTGAAGTATTATGGCAGTTCTTAGATTATAAATACTGAATTCTTGATGAAAGTAAACAGAATTTGAGAATTTACATTTTAAATTTTATAATTGAATATTGGCATGGCTTTCTTTAAAATATACTGTTATTTAAATAATCTGAAATTTTTATAAGTTAATGTATATTTTAATTAGAGTTAGAAATAGGATGCATGAAAAATATTTCATGAAATAGTGGCTAATCTAAATTTTCTTTTTTTGGCCAATCTAAATTTAATGAAAAATATAAAATTGTTTTGAAAATCTCAAGCAGAATAAGTCCCAAAGGAAAAATAGTGATAAAAACACCCTTAAGTCATTAAAAATAGAAACACATTACATCTACACATTGCATGCATAGCAACAAAGTCACAGCTGACTGTGGACTTCTCATCAGAAGAAAGCAAACTGAAAATAGAGAAAAATGTTTAAAATGTTGATGAAAAACAAACAAAAATCTTTAAACTAGAATAATAAAAGTGAAACTGACAAAGAATCAAGAAGCTGGGGATGTTTTGCTTCAGACTTGTACGGTACTTCTAAATAACTGATAAAAAAAATACAGCTAAGGCTTATATGCAATAGCTTGTATACCTTAAAGACGTATGCTAAGGGAAATAAAGGAGTCACAGAAGGATACAAACAGCATGTTTAAACAAGAATTGAGAAAAATAATTTAATATGTTTTGAGCCAAATGAGAATGAAAACACAACTAATCCAAATCTGAAGATACCTAACATTGTGATTAAAAAGAAATTTATGGCTCTAAATTGTTAATTGATAAGCAAGGAAAATTTTAAAACCATTCATCCCAGCTTCCTTCCACTTTAAGAAAGTAGAAAAAGAGCAAATTAACACAAAGTAAGTTGAGGGAAAGCAATAATACAGATAAGAATGGAAATAAATTAAATAGAAAAAATAAACAAATAATAGAGAAAAATATATAAAAAAAGACTTTTCTTTGTAAATATCAAATTTCTAGATAGATTCATAACATAAAATGTACAAGTGTCATTACCATTTTTTATTAATGAGATGATATAAACAACAGATTCTACAGACATTAGAATGATAGTAGCAGAACATTATAAGCAATTTTATGGCAGTAAATTTGACATCTTATATGAAACAGGTAAATTTCTTAAAAGACATATGTTGTTAAACATTCCAACAGGAAGAAATACAATAATTAATATCCTGTTACCTACTAAAAACTTTAATTCACAGTTAACATTCTTCCCACAAAGAAAACTCCCATTTTAGTTAGCTTCACTGTTACAATTTGTGCAATATCTAATATATTAATACTAAGCTTACATAAACTCTTACAAGATATAATGACAGAATTAACCAGATTTCAAATCCACCGTAGATAATACAAGGACAAAAAAAATCATTGTTTCATGAATATAGATACAAAACTTTTTAACAGCAAGTAAAATCCAGCAATTTACTAAAGGATAACATATTGCCATTATATGGGTTTTGCCTGAGAAATTCACAATAGCTATGACATTCAACAATCAATCAATGTCATTTACTTCATCAATATGTTGTAAAGCCAAAGAATTTAGAAGAAAGCATTTGACTAATTTGAAAAATAATTATAAGGAGAATCAATAATTTAGAAAAGAAAAGATTTCTTAACATGATAATGGTATCTACAAAAACACTACAAATGACATTACACTTAATATTGAAAGGCTGAGTGTTTTTCCCCTAAGATTGGGAAAAAGTAAAGAATATCTGCTCTCACCAGCTGTATGCAACATTGTGTTAGAGGACTTAGCCAGTGAAGTGAAGAAGGAAAAAAAATATGCAAGTAAAATAACTGTCCTTATTTAAAGAAAATATACTTGTAAATTAAAAAGAAAACAAATATACAAAAAAAACACAAAATTCACATCTACTCACAAAACTATTAGTTATAATGAGTGCATTGATCATAGTTATAGGTATAGGTCAATATACAAAATCAACTTTTATAAACTATGATACAATGCAAAGTTAAAAAGTAGTTCAAAATACTGTTTAAAATAACAATATAAATTATATGATAATCAATAATAAATTTAACAACAAAAAAATGTAAGCCCCCTAAAATGAAAGCATGCATTGAGAGAAATTAAAGACTCAAATGGGTATTTATACAAACACATTCATATTAATGGACTTGAGCCTCACTATTTTTATTTTATTTTATTTTTTTATTTTTTTATTTTTTTTAAACAGAACTCTTCTTTATTGATTTTAGTGAGAAAGTGAAGGGGAATAAAAGAAAGAGAAACATCAATATGTTGCTCCACTCATCCATGCATTTATTGCTTAATTCTTCTATGTACCCTGACAGGGTATCTAATCCACAGCCTTGGGGTATTGGGACAACTCTCTAAAATACTATGCTACCCCATCAGCTGGAAGGCTCACTATTTTTAATATGTAAAATTTTCCCAATAAATCTATGGACTTAATATATCAATCAAAACTGCAGCAAGTTTCTCTTTTTTGTGTTTTATTTTTTATACCCTCTTTAGCTGTATTGTCAGATTCATTAAATTTTTTCTGCAATATCTAATATCCTATTAATCCCAACCAGTATTTTTTCATCTTTGATCTCACGATCTTCAGGTATATCAGATTTAGCACCTTTTCATTTTTCTTTGTTTTTTAATTTTTTTTAGAAATTTAGCTTGTGTCTTCTTTTTTAATTTTGTTCATATTTCTCCATCACATCCTCATGCTTCTTTTTCTATCTTATTGAACCCATGAAATATGATTATAATCTCTTTTACTGTAACTGTCTACCCATTATATCATTTATGTTATTTCTGGGTTATTTCTATTTAAGTTTTGAACTCATCATGTGTGATATTTCTTTTTAATTTTTTGCACATTTAATAATTTTGTATAAGAATCCTAGCTTTGTAAATTTCATCTCATTGGGTGCTTGATAATTCTGTAGTCTTTTAAATATTCGCAAGCAGAGTAATGACGTGATCAGATTTGCATTTTGAAAATGTAAATGCTAATCCCAATTTTAGAGCAAATAGAGAAAATGTCACTGGAATTCAACTAGAATACTGCTGTAGTAAGCCAGGGTAGAAAGGACGAGCATTTAATCACTGCTCAACACAGCGTCTGCCAAATGTGACAGCTGAACCATTGTTTGTGGTGTTACACTGATTCTTGATCAGCACATAGCAAGCATTTAGTAATTTACACTACCGTTTTTGATTTGTAGAATATTTTATACTGGAGAGCAATTCTATGCTGAAGGAAGCTATCCTGAAGAAGAAGATAGTAAAGTCAGAAATTAAAATGCTTCATATTGATGACTATGGTAAAGTTTTGTGCATGCTGTGTTAGTTAAGACCAACTTTCTTTGCATCTTATAATTTTACATGTAAATGACTCTACATCTTTAATATTTTGCTCTTTCTTTAAAAGAACTTCCTTTACAGTTGTCCTTTCCCAAAGACTTTACGGACCGAAACAAGTATGCTCTTCTGTTAATAATGTAAGTATTTTATTTGTTTTTGAAATAAAAAATAGGAATCTAAAGATTTTATAATTTTCCTGATGCCTCACATGACAACATTCTGATAAAACAAGAACAACAGAAGTATAGTTAACTGGGGAAGCTCTTGATTGTATGAGTTCCTCAAGGACATGAGCATTAATAACATGGAGAATGTCTAATTTTTTTATTTCTTATATCCCAAATTGAACTTAATTTACTAATGTGTATAGTGAAATAAATAATTTGGTTTGTGTCTGCTTAGCAATTGCTCAAGCCCTATACTCTTTTTGTTTTTTTCATGGTATTGATTGGTCTGTTATTTCCTTTCTTGGGGATATATTTGTCATATCAGTATTATGCTAGTTTTGGCCCTGGTCAATTGGCTCAGTGGATAGTGTCGACCTGGCATATGGATGTCTCAAGTTTGATTTCTGGTCAGGGCACACAAGAGAAGTGACCATCTACTTCTCTTCCCCTCCCTCTTTCCCTTCTCTCCCTCTTCTCCTCCCGCAGCTAGTGGCTCAATTGATTCAGACGACATCCAGGTGCTGAGGATAGCACACAGTTGGTAGGAGTGTCAGCCTTAGGCACTAAAAATAGCTTGGTTGATTGGAGCATTGGCCCAATCAGATGAGGGTTACAAGGTGAATCCTAGTCAGGGTGCATGCAGGAATGTGTCTCACTATCTCCCCTCCTCTCACTTAAAATAAAATTTAAAAAAAGCTATGCTTGTTTCATGAAAGCAATTTTTTTGTGGTAAGAATACTTAATATGAGATCTACCCTATTAAATTTTTGCATTCACAGCATAGTATCAATAAATATAGCACAGTATTTCACAGCAGATCTCTAGAAATATAGGGTTTGCATCACTGATACTTTCTGCTGACACTGTCTAGTGATGAATAGCAACTCCCATTTTTTTTCTCCTCAGCCCCTGGCAACCACCCCGTCTACTCTGCTTCTATGAGTTTGACTACTCTAGATACTACCTAGAGAGTACATAAGGGCTGTTGTTGCCCTTCTGTGACTGGTTCATTTCACTTAGCAAAACTTCTTTAATGTATACACATATTGCAGCATACAAGCCCTTTGCTCTTCATCAGTTATTTATGTAATATTGGGAAACCATTTCTTTTCATTGCTGAAACATTTGTTACACTTATGTCACTCCTGTGAGTTTCCTTTCCTGGATTCATGGCCAGCAGAAGCAGCTCCCACGCTTAGCAAACTTGACTCTAGGTATTTTCAACATAGAATTGACTTTAGAATTAAATTAACCCTTGGTTTCTCTGACACTATGTTGTGATTATATAGTATTGGGCACAGAGGTCCCTAACAACGAATGGTTAACTAACTTGATATTGATATATCATTGCATTCCTGAGAGTTAATACACTATCTTCCTTATTAAGAACCCAGCCAGCATATTGCTATGACGTGACGGTCTAGCATTATGTCTATCAGAAGCTCAGTAAGAACGGTGAAAATGAAAAATAACATCACTTTTTATGACTAAAAGACAGCACTTAATCTGTGGAATCAGACCACCTTGCTTCCAGTTCCATTTTTGTCATTTCCTAGCTGTATGTTCTGGAGCAAGTTACTTAACCTCCTGTAAGGCTCAGTTTCTCCAAATGTAAACAAACATTGCAATGCAATCTGTGTCTTAAAAGCTGCTTTTAGATTAAATGAAATACATCAGATGAAATGCCTAGTACACGTGATTATTATAATTTATGTGATTATAATTTATTCTTTCATATAGATAGTATTGATTATATTTAGTAAAAATAGAAGCAATTTGCCACTTCATTTTAATAAGCCAAATAATACAGAAAATACAATACTTAATATTTTTCCTTAACTTATTGTTTATTCCTAGCTATAATGCTTTTAGTTCACTTCATTTCTCATGCCCAGACCAATCTTCATTATCCCTAACAGCAAGAAGGTCTCTAAAGTTCTTGGTGTCTCTTTAGGGAAGTTCTTATGTCCTCTTTTTTAATCATAACTTCTTTTATCTGTCACTATCTGTCTTTATTTCCTATTTAAACTACATGTGTGATATATTGAGTAAAATATCTAAGGCATAAAAATGAGACAAAAAGGAAAAAAGTAATTTCAGTCACCTCTTCTACTTCAGTCATATTTGCCCCTGGGAAAAGAGGTCGTTCTTTTTATTCACTAGAAAGTATGGTTTCTCCGGGAAAAGACCATTCCCTAGGCGAGCCTGCCTTAAGGGTGACTCACTTATGCAGACAGGTATAGGGCATGCATTTCCGGTCACACTTCAACTGGCTCCAGGACAGCGCTAGGCCTGGGAGGTGAAGGACACAAGAGTGACAGCGTCTGCAGCCTGGACTCAGAGGAGCCAGCTACTTGTCCCGGCATCAGCTTTGTGCTTTCTTGTGGGTGATTTTTAGTTCCTAAGAGACTCAATTTCTCATTTACAGAGATCAGCAGGTTTTTAGAGGCACGATGGCAGAGCACAGGTACTAGCCTAGGAGTCAGGTAGGCCTGTGTCCACATCGTAGCTCAAAGACTTACCAATATATTGCATGATTCTTCTAAGTTTCTCTTCCTTTATAAATGAATGGGAGATAATAGCATGGCATGATTTATATAAACATGTCAACCTAGTATTTGGTCGAGCATAAAGACATCTACTTAGTATTTAACAAATTGTAGTCATAATCATAATTATGTTAGTAGTGGTATTTTTAGTATTTAAGATTATCAGTGTATGTGTGTAATAAAAAATTTAGTATTCATTAAGTTATTTAATAGGCATTTATTACTAAAGCAGATAAAATAATTTTATCAGGTCTATAAAATTACTTTTTGGTTGATAAAGGGAAAAATGTGAGTATTATTTATTAGTTTCCATAAACTGATTATACTAAATATTAATTTACATTATTAAAACACCTTGGTTTTCAAATATAAATTATCAGGTTAGCAAATCTAAATGGAAGACATTTTAAAATATTAGTTTAAGAAATGACCTATTGTCTTAAGCTGTGTGATAATTCCTAAAATCTTTATGCTTGGAAAACTATTTGTCTGAAAGGCTTACATGGAATGGGTTTTGTCACTGTTTTTTAGATTACTTATAATTTAAAGGCCTTTTTTTTTTAAGATCAAGCTCTGTTTTCAATGTCTAGTGGATTTTCTACTCTACAAAAGAAGATAATGATAATTGATTTTTTCCCTAAAATGGACAATTAGTGAGGAATAATAAATAAAATTACTATTATTTAAATGAGGCTGAGAAATGATTCTTGTATCCTTACTTTATTGTTCTTCTGTGCAGTGTATCTAGTCCCCAAAAGAATGAGCCACAGCTGTCATATACACAGGTGGGCTTACAGCCAGGAAATTCTATAAATATATGAGTTGGAGACAGGCTGCAGCAAATTCCTGAGAAGCTGGAAGGAAGACTAACTTTGAAAGTGACCTTGGCAATTAGTCAACTCCTTTCTGCTAAATACTGAGTATTGAACCTCAGAAACAATTTTCCTCTGAATACCTCTTTGTATCCTTATTATCTGAAACCTAAACCTAATTTCATGACATTGAAAGGGCTAGTGAATCAATGGCCATAGGATATTCCACTGTAATAGAAAATCTAAGAAGTGTTCCTTCTACAAATGTATCTCAGTAGCCTTGATTTGCAGTGGTTTCTATGAAGTCATAACCCCCTTTTCCTTTTCTACTTCTATTTTCTTTCTAGATGCTAATTATCTTTCTTTGCTCTTCTTATTTAACATGATAGGGAGTCCTCAGGGAGCTGTATTTATCCTTATACATATATGTGAAATGGGTAGACATCTGTATTAATTTCAGCATGTATCACTTTGAATTGGTATTATTTATATTAGTCTTATTTTCTACTCGTGTATGTAATTTAATGTGAACACCTTTACCATGGTGCTTTTATGTGTAAGAAGCTGTAAAGAGACAAAAAGATGACAAGGATCTTGAAATCTGTAGTGTTTTGATTTGTTAAGTATATCGCCCCAAGGCTTAAGCACATATAAAAAAAACCCTGTGAAAACCTACTGACTAACCTATAATTTCCTTAATAGTTGCAAGACTGAAGATTATGCGGGATAACCTACAGTAACAGATATTTATTTGATAAATACATAAATATGAATCTAAATGCCTAGCCCCTCACATAGGAAGCAGTTCACAAAAATGAACTCTTATTAAAGATGAAAGGTTGTTTGTTTCTTCAGTCTGCTGTATCCACAAAAAGAAGCACTGTTGAGCTGGGAAGTTTCTTTCAGAGCTAAGAAATAATGATCTTTTTCCATTTATACTCCTTTATTTTCAACGTATCTATGCCACACTTGATAAAGGTGCGGCATAGGGAGGCAGTGACTGTTCAACAAGTTAGCTTATAGGATGTAGCATGCTCTATCTTGCCCTATGACTTTAATCCCTATTCTTAAAGTCATTTCTTTGAAATTCAAATGAATTCATAGTTATTCATCAAGCCTTACCATACCAAAGCTCTCCTTCACTCTCCTCATTAGTCTATCTATATCTTATTATTATCTTACATCCATGCCTCCTTATACAACCATATAGCCTTCTGTCCCAAGGCTCTCCATATATCTTAAACCATGTCCGTTATATGGTCACCTTTCCACTTTACGTAAATATTTGTGAAGATATTTTTATATATTATTTAAAGAATTCTTTATTCCCACTAGATTTTGGACCAGTGTTTCTGAAGGAAGATCTACAGCCTAGATATGAGTATTTAGAAGAGTTTAGAAAACTAATTTATAGAATGGCTTATGAAATATTTCATATCTTAAAAAAATAGATGTTAAAATCTTTATTTTATTATGTACTCCATATATTAAACAAACCCAACTTATTGGTATATTTTTATAACAGCTAGCTTTTGTGATTAGTCACACAAATATGTGTTGAGTGAATAAAATTTTTTATAACTTATTCATTTTAAAGAGAAGAAGCAGGGGAAGAGAGAGTAAAAGAGAAGAAGGGTGGAGCAGGAAGCCTCAACTTCCATATAATCCTTGACCAGGCAAGCCTAGAGTTTTGAACTGGTGGTCTCAGCATTCCAGGTCAATGCTTTTTCCACTGTGCCACCCCAAGTCAAGTAATGTGTTGAATGAATAAATGGATGATGTCCAAAAGTCAAATTAACATGGTTGCTATTACAGTCTTAACTGAGATCATTATCCATTTTTCTCTAGATAGTTTCATCATTCAACCAATGATATACATATCAGAGTCCTACAGCTTGGCCATCTTGATGGAAGTGAGCTCTTTGCTCTTTGTCCTCTTTTTTCTGTATAATTTTTTCACACTTGTACTGAGGGAAATTATATAGCTAATTATCTCCAACAGTCAAGAGAAACCAGTAGGTTTTACATACTCACACTGTACTTTTAATAAACAGTAGGAGTATTGTTGAAAGTTGTAAATAGCATTACACTCATGAGATCATAGTGTCTTGCTTTGATCTTTAAACCAATGGGGATGTCCAAGAGTCCACACTCTTTTTCTTCAAGCCCCATACCAAGCAGACATCATATATGAATAATTCAATCCTAATCTGCCATCCTGCTCTCTATCTACCTACCCTGGCCCTCCCCCACCCTTTTAGGTTATTGCTCTATCCTCTATTTTTTAGGCTCTTTTCCATTCTTTTGCTAGGGTAACTTTGTGAGATTCATATCTGAGAATGTGGCTCTCCTAATTAAAATCATCTGATTTTATTTTCTCCAGTGGTTAGAAATACACATTCCTTAGCACAGCATACAAAAGTCTTTGTCTGTTTCCTACTTCTCTCTCCCTCTTCATCTTTCTTCACCCAGTCCCTAAAGAGAAAGTCAGTGTTCCAAATATTTTTTTTAACTGCTTCATTCTGGAAAATACTAGCTTGTCAATCATTTCTCTGGGTTTGTGTTCAGCAGATAAAATATAATATGCTCACTTTGTTAAAGATGGTGCTGCCCACACGGAAGCCCGTCACCCAGGTGATATTATTTGCCCTTATGCTTGGGATGGGTGTGGGGGAGAGGCTGTAATGTAAGCAGGCCAGGTCATTATGGCCTAAGGCTTGGTTTTAAGAGTAAGCTCTTCTCCACACCCTTGACTGATTGGATGATGTAGGGTGGTGATGTAGGGAGGAATCTCATTATGCCTCAGATGGGTGGCTTTGTATCAGAGACTTTCTTGTCTGTAGATTGGATTAAGGGTTTGGATTTTCTGTGCTATAAACTGGGGCAGTCCGGGAGCTCACTCTCTCTCTTGGTTCCTGAGTTCCTGAGGTTGGTATTAGAGAGGCAAGCAGATTAAGGCAATGTGGAGGAGAAGCAGCCGAGATGGCAGAGTGCTGAGGAAGAAGCCAGTTTGTTAAGAGTTTGTGCAGGAGGAGATGGGAAACAGAGGTGAATAAGTCTGGTGAGCTAGAAAGCTTTGATTCTAGGAAACTCGGATAAGTCAGTAGCTTTGTGAGCACTGAATGTGTGGGTTTTGGAGCCCAGTGTGTGTTTTTTGCTTGCCCGCCGGGTGCAAGCTAGAATTAAAGTTGATGGCTCACCAGTTTTTGGCTCCGGTGTTTCATTGCCAACTGTTCGAATGCAATGCGAACCTGCGTGGGTCAGGCGGCTGTGATGGCGGCCTCGACTACTGGCTTTACAGTTTGTTATACAGTCTTTCAGTACCTTTAGTTTCCTTTTTCAACTGAAAAATTTTTATTAATGCTTTAAAATGTGTATACATGTAGTCTATGTACACCTCTATTACTTTTTAGGAGGAGGATTAAAAAGTTCTGCTCTTTCCTTTACCTGATACTGTTTGCTTACATTGCCATTTTCAGCAGTTAGAAGAAAAGGTCATCAACCCCCTTTCTCTTTCTATCTCCTCACCCACTCTGTTAGAAATGATTCTAAATGAAAATTGGCCAATGGCTAAGAATTGGGGTAGTAGAATTTTGACAGCAGAGATGATTAGGAGATTAGTGCTTCCTCCCATTTTATAGCACTATTTCTGTCTGGGCAATATTCCTGTGGCCACTTTTTATTGGTTCTTTTCTACTATTTTCATGTGCTAAAATGTGTATCCATGGTTAATTCTGTGTGGCTAATGCTAACAGTCCATTTTTGAGTTTTATAGCATCCATGATGCTCAATATTTCCATCCATGTTCTAGGAAGCTTTTCATTTTGATTTCCTATGACACTATAAATACGTTGATTTAAAAAACTGGATTCTGCTTTTTCTTCCTGTTAACTGAAGACACACCACTAAGACTCTAAGACCAGGAGTATAAGTAAAAGGAAAAGTTTATTACAAACAAAAGAAAGAGTTTAGTACACTCGCGAGCGGGCACTAGGCAGGTAGGCTGCCAGGCACCCTATACAGCACTCTCACAGCAGTTTTATACTTTACTTTTTAGGAAAGGGCGGGGGTAGGGGATTTAGGTATTTGCCTTGAGCAAGCGGTTTCCCATTAGGTGGGTTTGAGCAATGTCCTTATCTGTTTACAGCAGGGTGCAGTTTATCTAGTTCTTGTCACACAAGATATTTAGGGTGCAGTTTATCTAGTTCTGTCACACAAACCCTAAAGGTCATATGAAAGGTCATATGGAATTTTCCCTTGTTCTTGTTTTTCCCTTACATTTCCCCCTCTTGTTCTGTATATCTCTAATCCTAGAGATTAGTGTTTTCAACTAGTCTTTCATAATGCTGTCGTACTATCATTAATTTTACTGCTCCTATCTGCCCTTGCAAGAAAGTGGTTAGCCTATTCAGGACACAGGGTCCGACAGTGACAACTAGAAGTAATACTATAAGGGGCCCTGCCAAGGTGGAGATGAGGGTTGTTAACCAGGGTGATTTAGAATACCACCCTTCAAACCATCCTTGCTGATCTGGTAGCCTTTTCTCCCTTGCTTTCAGCCTTTCTTTCAGCTTACTCATAGAATCTTGTACTACTCTGGTGTGATCAGCATAGAAGCAGCATTCCTCCCTTAGGGCAGCACATAGTCCACCTTCTTTCAGAAATAACAAGTCTAGGCCTCGCCTATTCTGTAATACTACCTCAGATAGGGAAGTTAGTGACTTCTCTAAAGCCTCTATAGATTGCTCTATAGCTTTTAAGTCCTGTGTAATGGCAGATTCAAGTAGCGCCATCTGTCGAGGTCCTTCAACTAGGGCCGCAGCCCCTGTTCCTACTCCTGCTAGTACTCCTGCTCCTAACAGGACTGCTAAAGTGAGGGTAACAGGCTCTCTTCTATATCTAGCTCGCCCCTCGATTGCTTCTTCAAAGTCTTCATTCCCATGGTAGGTCAGGCGGGGAAAAACCCTGACCATTACACAGAAATCCTGAGAGTTATTAAAGGCTTGGGTGGACACACAGGGGGTTAAACCTGTTCTGCATCTGCATGCCCACCGTGTTCTGGGATCAGATAAGAATTATTGGGGGAGACTGAAATGGTCTGGAGACATCGTGCCTTGTCTAAGGCAGATGGAGTTCCTAGGCATATTCCTTGTCCTGTTACCTCTGGAAGAGTGAGCATATGGCGCTTATTCCAATTACATTGGGAAGAACTACTATTTTCATGATAACTCCCATTAATTGCAACTCCTTCATAGTAGGGAGGTTCTGCCTGCAAGCAGATCCAGCATGAGTCAGTTAGGTTGGGGTAGGTATGATTTAGAGCTCTGTAACTCCCCTCTACTAAATCTAGCAACCGCTGTCCCGTAGTTTCTAATTCTGACGGATCTGTAGGCAGGGGTATACCACTGGCTGAGTTGGAGGCTGTATTTGTTGGCGATGGGGTGACTCGTGCAGGAATTGGACGAGCTTTTCCAGGTTTGGGGGCTCCCTAATTGGCAAGTACTCTATTAGGTCCTATTGGACTTCCCTTGGTAGTACTTAGCTGAAGTCTGATTTTAAATGTTACACCAATGTCTGGACCTGGCACATACATCCTTAACCCCCATTGTCTACCTTTTATCCAGGTATTGTCCTGTTTTCTTCCGTGCTGAGTGAAGGTAATATTTAACGGGTTGCAGGTAAAGTTAAGACAAGGTACTTCACCTATCCAAATGCCTGGTCGTCTATTACCCATCCCTGGTCTCTGGCTAGGGACCCCTCTGGGTAGACACCTGGAGTTTTTGGTTCCTGCTTCTTTTTGAGTTACTCGCACAACCCTGATCCAATCCCAGGAGGATGCGGGCCTCCAGTGAGTCGTCCCAGTAGTCTCACAACCCCAAGCCTTACAATAGAAGACTTCTGGTCCTCCGCATTTCCAAGCAATGTTCTTATTACGACCGTCCTGGGGACAAACATAAAAGTCAGTCGTCCTGAGAGTCGAGCGGAATTCTGGGTGAGAGCATCCAAAGCCTACAGCTCCTATTCCACTAGTTGGGCATTCACATTTTCTGGACTCACAAGGAGGGGGGGTTACCCGGGTCTGTGGTTGGGATGTCCCAGGTCTCTAACCCTGCTGCTAACTGACAGAGGTCTGGATGCAGGGATGGCCACCAAGTCCAAGGGGGATGATTATCAGAAGTTATTTCCCATACTATGTCACTAGTCCCTGATATCACTTGCCATGTCTGCCGGGTTGGCTGATGAGGATTCGTTGCGGCGGTGAACACGCAGCTTGAGGGGGCTGTCCGTTTTCTCCACTGTCCATTGGTCATCAGGAGCAGGAGCAGGCTTGAGATGCGAAGCATGGATCCAAGCAGCGATGCCATCGACCTTTACAGCAGTGGGGGTGATGAGGAGGACCTGGTAGGGTCCCTTCCAGCGAGGTTCGAGTGTACGGTGCTGGTGTCTCCGGACGTAGACGTAGTCCCCAACCTGGTGACGATGCGGGGTTCCGTCTCCTGCCGGCTGGTAAAGGTCAGATAACTGCTTCCACAGGCAATGTTGCACTTTGGCTAGGGCCTGTAACCTAACAGACAAGGGTGTATTCGGGATATTCATGTCAGAGGGGGATAAATCCCGAATGGGTGGTGGGGTTCCAAAGAGTATTTCAAAGGGAGTCAGGTTAGTTTTGGCAGAAGGGGTATTCCGTGCCCGGAAAAGAGCGTATGGTAGGAGCATTACCCAATCTCTATGGCCAGTCTCTATGACTAATTTAGTTAGGGTCTCTTTAATCGTCCTATTTATTCTCTCTACCTGTCCTGAACTCTGGGGTCTATAAGCACAGTGAAGTTTCCAATTAATCCCCAATATTTTGGCTACCCCCTGGCTTACCTGGGCCACAAACGCCGGTCCATTGTCAGACCCTATTACCTTTCGAAGGCCAAACCTGGGAAAGATTTCTTCCATGATCTTCTTAATTACTACCGCCGCCGTCTCATGTTTGGTAGGGAAGGCTTCTACCCATCCTGAAAAGGTGTCTACAAACACTAAGAGATACCTTAGTCCATACTTGGCAGGTCTTACCTCGGTGAAGTCTACTTCCCAATATTGGCCCGGTCTGGTGCCTCGGAGACGAGTTCCACTGGTTCCGTTGGCTGGGTAGGCATTTACTATCTGGCAGGCCTTGCAGGCTTCTATTACCTCCTTTGCCATTAGCCTCTTTTCAGAGGAGGTTAATGTCTTATCATCCTGGAGCAGTTGTACTAGTTTATCAGTCCCAAGGTGGGTGAGACAGTGGGCCATCTGGAGGAACGTTCGAATATCCTCAGGTTCCTTTAGGTGGGTCGAGGTGGAGGATGGCTCTGCTTCTATGGCGAGGATGTTGGAGGCAGTCCTCATGGCTACTGCTCGTGCCTCTTCATCCGCCCTCCTGTTGCCTTTGGCTACTGGGTCCTGCCCTTTCTGGTGCCCAGGGCAATGGACAATGGCCAGCTCCCATGGGAGCATGACAGCATCTAAGAGGGCTAGGATTTCTTGTTTATGTTTAATATCTTTACCTGCTGACGTGAGCAGGCCCCTTTCTTTGTAAATTGCCCCATGCACATGTGCAGTGGCAAACGCATACCTGCTGTCCATGTAGACGGTGGCCCGTTTACCACTGGCCAGTTCTAGGGCTTTTGTTAGAGCTATTAGCTCTGCTTTTTGGGCTGAGGTTCCTGGGGCAAGTCTCTCTGACCAGATTACTTTTTCCTTGTCTACTACTGCAGCCCCAGCTCTGCGTTCTCCTTCGCACAGAAAACTGCTCCATCAGTGTACCAAATTAAGTCAGATTGTGGCAATGGTGTGTCCCATAAATCCTTTCGAATCCCAGTCTCCTCGGCTAGGATATCCCTGCACTGATGGTGGACAGTTTCCCCCTCTTCCCTGGGTAACAGGGTGGCTGGGTTCAAAACAGTTGGAGAGCCAAAGGTGATCCTGTCTTTATCTAACAGGAGGCTCTGGTAATGAGTAATGCGGGCATTAGTTAGCCAGCGGTCCGGAGGTTGTCTGATTATGCTCTCCAGAGCATGGGGGGTGACAATAGTCAATTTCTGGCCCAGAGTCAGTTTGTCAGCATCTTTTACCAGTAGGGCTAAAGCGGCAATCACCCGTAGACACCCTGGCCACCCTTTTGCGACTGCGTCTAACCTTTTAGAGAGGTAGGCTACTGGTCGCTTCCAGGGTCCCAGAGACTGAGTCAGTACTCCTTTAGCTATCCCTTCTTTTTCATCTACATAGAGAGTGAATGGTTTCTCTATGTTGGGGAGTGCCAAGGTCGGGGCTGATAACAGTGCTCTTTTGATTTGGTCAAAGGCCTTTTGCTGTTCATTTTCCCATGTATACTCAGTTCCATCCTTTAACAGGGGGTACAGAGGGGCAGCTAATGCGGCAAAGCCGGGTATCCACAGTCTGCAGAAACCTGCTGTGCCTAAGAATTCCCTGAGGCCCTTCCGGTTTTTCGGGGGCAGGATTTGAGTAACAGTCTTTTTCCTGGCCTCAGTTAGCCATCTCTTACCGTCTCGGAGAGAGTAGCCCAGGAAGGTGACCTCGGGTTGACAGATCTGGGCCTTCTTGGCAGATGCTCGGTATCCCAGTTTGGCCAGTTTGACCAGCAGCTTCTCAGTTCCCTGTTTGCATTGCTCTATGGTGGTGGCTGCAAGTAACAGATCATCAATATACTGTAACAGAGTTACCTCAGGGGTGGAGGCCCGGTAGGCACTCAAGTCCCGATGCAGCGCTTCGTCAAAGATGGTAGGAGAGTTCTTGAAGCCCTGGGGTAGCCGTGTCCATGTTAGCTGTCCGCTGAGTCCATTCTCAGGGTCAGTCCATTCGAAAGCAAACAGGGATTGGCTGTCCTCATGCAGGCGCAAGCAGAAGAAGGCATCCTTCAGGTCCAGCACCGTATACCACTTCCTGTCAGGACTGAGGGTACTGAGGAGGTTGTAAGGATTTGGGACCGTTGGATGTATGTCTATCACCCTACTGTTAACCTCTCTTAAATCCTGGACTGGTCTATAATCCCCCGTCCCTGGTTTCTTCACTGGCAGCAGGGGGGTGTTCCATTCTGATTGGCAATGCCTTAGGATCCCTTGTCCTAGCAGCCTCTGGATATGAGGCCTGATGCCTTCCCGGGCCTCCTTACTAATGTAGTATTGTCTGACCCTTACGGGGGTGGCGGAGGGCTTTAAATATACTACTATCGGAGGCCTTTGTACTGCTAACCCTGGCCCTACCGTTTCTGCCCAGGCTTCTGGGAAGCTCTGGAGCCATCTGTCTGTTGTCGAATGGGGTCCGGGGGTAGGGGCTTCATATAGTTTATATTCATCTTCAGCAGACAAGGTCAGCATGGTCACAACAGGCTGACTGACAAGAGGGTTACTGAATCTTACTTTTGGCCCCTGAGGTTTGAAGTCAATACTTGCCCCTAACTTGGTAAGCAGATCTCTCCCCAGCAGCGGGGCGGGGCATTCTGGTATGACCAGAAAGGAATGCTGTACTTTTCCTTTCCCCAGGTCCATTGTCCTTTTAGTTGTCCATGACCTATGCTGGCATCCATTTGCCCCTTGGACTAAGGAATTTTTGTTTGAAAGGGGTCCCAGCGGGCTCTGCAAGGCGGAGTAAACTGCTCCTGTATCTACCTCAAAGTCAATTGGTGTCCCCTCCACGTTGAATGTTACCCTGAGTTCGGGGAGGGGGTCCGAACTCCAACGTTCCTAATCTCCTAAGGCAAGAACCTCTTCAGCTTTCTTCTTTTTCTCGGGGCAGTCTTTTACCCAGTGCCCTTCTTCTTTACAGTAGGCACATTGGTTAGGCCCCAGTCTTGGCCTTTGGCGCGGGCCCGAGGTACTATTCTTTCCTTTTCTGTCCTGTTTTCCTACTACAGTAGCCAAAATTTTAGTTAACTCTTTATTTCTTCGTTTATCTCTCTTATTCTCTAATTCTTCACGCTCTTTCTCTAATCTTTGTTCCTTCTCTTCTGCTGTCTCCCTTTTGTAATAAACTTTGTCAGCTTCTTTGACTAAGTCTCTCAGAGCCATATCCTGTAACCCATCTATTCTCTGGAGCTTCCTCCGAATGTCAGTAGCTGACTGCCCTATAAAAGCCATAGCCAGTGCCCCTCTCTGTTCTTCAGAGTCAGGGTCGAAAGGGGTGTACCTCCTATAGGCTTCTATTAGTCTTTCTAAGAATCTGGATGGGGATTCCTCTGGCCCTTGAGTTACTTCTCTTACCTTAGCCAAATTAGTGGGGCGTCTCGCAGCCGCTCGGAGACCCATCATCAGAGTCTGGCGATAGAGTAAGAGTTGCTGCCTACCTTCAGGCGTATTAGGGTCCCAGTTAGGCCGCCTCAGGGGAAAAGCCTCATCTATAAGGTTGGGGAGTTGAGTAGGGCGACCATCAGGTCCAGGAACTAATTTTCTGGCCTCAAGGAGAATCCGGTCCCTTTCTTCTGAGGTGAAGAGGATACCTAAAAGTTGTTGGCAGTCATCCCAAGTGGGCTGATGGGAAAATATAAGAGATTCGAGAAGGTCAGTAAGTTTGACAGGGTCCTCTGAAAAAGGTGGATTATTGTTTCTCCAATTGTATAGGTCTGAGGAAGAGAAGGGCCAATACTGAAGTGCCGGCATGTTCCCTCCTTGTCCATCAGGGACAGGGGGTCCGAAAGACTGGAGGGGCAGGGTGATGGCCACGTCATCTGGAGTCTGTGCTCTCCGGCTCCGGGTGCCCTGGGCCGGACCTCCTACTGATGGTCCCTGATCACCCTGATGTGAGGCCCCAGGCTGAGGATCAGCAGCACCGGTGGGAGCACCCCTAGGATAGGGAGGCGGGAACTCTGAATCAAAAAGAATAAGGTCAGTTTGAGATTCAGGGAGAACAGGGGAGGGGAGAGAGTGATATAGGGATGGAGCAGGCGCCACTGGCACTGGGGGTTTGAGTGGGAGCATAGAGCAGCTGTTCGGATGAGTTGGAGCAGGTCTAGAGGGGTCCAGGGTGGTGGAGAGAGTTATTGGAAGGGAGGGCGTAGGGGGAGGGAGGAAAGGTTGGACCCAAGGAGGAGGGTCGTTCGCCAGGTCTTCCCAAACCCAAATATAAGGCTGTTGATCCGGATGACTATGAGGTCCTGGACTGAAGACAATTGTTTTGACCGCCTGTATGGTGTCCTTATGAAAAGTTCTGGTGGTTGGCCAACCTACTCCAAGGGTGGGCCATTCGGAGGTATAGAAAGTCTGCCACTTGCACTTCTTAACTAGGAGAGACAAGTTATGGGCTCGGGCATTAACTTCAGACCAATGAGACAAAGTCAGGGACAGTGGGGTCGACGACCTTTGTCCCATGTTAGTCTCAAAGAAATAGAGAGACAAAAAGAAAGCAACAAAGAAGACAGTAACAGAGACACAGTAACAGAGACACAGTAACAGAGACACAGTAACAGAGACAGACAGACAAAGCCGGCTGCGCCGCGAACGGCAAAATAAAAAGAAAACTAAGTCTATTGGTCCGGACCTATGAGCTCGGTTAGAAACTGGCAACGAAATTACAGATTCTGTCTGAGACAGCAGATGGACTTCCAAGCGTCCTTGGTCGTCCGCACACTCTGAGGCGTCCCCCGGAGTTGTGGCCTGCGACCCCCTGACACGTCTGTCTGTCGCAGTCAGGAGAGACTCACGTCCCTGCCTGACAGCCACCGCCAGTTTCACTTACCAGAAGTGGGCGTCCGTCCGGTGATCTCCAAGGAGATTGGATCTCGGTGGAACCTCCAAATGTTAACTGAAGACGCACCACTAAGACTCTAAGACCAGGAGTATAAGTAAAAGGAAAAGTTTATTACAAACAAAAGAAAGAGTTTAGTACACTCGCGAGCGGGCACTAGGCAGGTAGGCTGCCAGGCACCCTATACAGCACTCTCACAGCAGTTTTATACTTTACTTTTTAGGAAAGGGCGGGGGCAGGGGATTTAGGTATTTGCCTTGAGCAAGCGGTTTCCCATTAGGTGGGTTTGAGCAATGTCCTTATCTGTTTACAGCAGGGTGCAGTTTATCTAGTTCTTGTCACACAAGACATTTAGGGTGCAGTTTATCTAGTTCTGTCACACAAACCCTAAAGGTCATATGAAAGGTCATATGGAATTTTCCCTTGTTCTTGTTTTTCCCTTACACTTCCTAATGGTAGTTGTCATATACCTTTTGTATCATTCTGAGGAAACAATTTCTGGCTTCTATTTAAGAGACACCAAAAAAAAAAAAAAATAGACAAGAAAGAGTGACTTTATGGAAGGAACTGACCCTGATATGATGAAGGCTATTTCATTAAAAGTGGAAAGAGGAAAAAGGGAGAAGTAAAAATAGGAGTAGGGTAAAGATGAAAAAGAAAGACTCAGTTATATTAATGCAAAATACATTTCAAAATCCACAGATCCAAACTCTTGAGTAAGAAAAAAATAAACGTTATATTTATTGTTTGAGCAACTTTTTGAATATAAGGAAAACTTATTGAAAAGAATAATAATACCTCTAAAAGAAGGCCTAACTTCTGTCACAAATTCTATAAACTAGAGAAGCACTTTAGGATCGAATTATCTTGTTTTTATGGTACTAGAATTAGTATTTGGCTGTGGAAACAGGAGAAGAAAGAACTCACAAATACAGTCACATAAATTATGTTCAAGTGCACAAACACACATGACTATGTGTATAAAAAAGTCAAGTACACAAACCAAAATCCAGAAATACACACACACATCTTTTCAGTCTAAATTAATTTAACCCCACACACTGTAAAAAATAGAAAACATTTAATGCAATTTAAGTGTCCTTCATTTAGACTAAGCCAAATAAGAAAAACTAGACTATTGTGATATAAAGGCTCAGGAAACATTAATTCAAAGTTGCTTGGTGATGGCTAAATTTGGGGGCTCAGCTTCTGTGAGAAAAATAGAAGATGAAAAGGTCAAGTTTCATAGTGTTAACCAGAACTAGGTTAAGGATATTTAACACCTACCAAGGATTAAATGCTTTGCTAAGCAATATATATATATATATATAAAATTTCATTTAATCCTTGCTATAAAGTAGACACTATTGTTATCATCCTAAACAGCAAAGATAAGCAAATTTAGACATAAGGAAGGGCAGTGACTTCTTTAAAGCCACTGGTCCTCGGCTTAACTTAGTTAGGTTTTATCAACCTATCACCTGGGCTCTGTTCACAATGACACTTTCATATATCTATAAAATTAAGATCACTAACACTGGTAATGTTTTTAAAAGGTTTGACATGGACAAGATATACGAATGCATTTATATGAATACAAGTGATAGAGAGTAATACCATTTGAAAATTTAGTTGATAAACATAATTTTTGATGGATAGATCACATAGGCCTCATCATAGTCACCAGTAGAAACACAGGCTTGGGAACTGAAAGATAAAGTCTGGGTAGAGACATAAATAACCTTGACTATAACAAACACTTCCTTAGTTAAGACTCAGAAGTAAGTCAGCCAAAAATTATACTGTAAATAAACCATGGATCAGAAATTTACAGATGATATTATAGTATTTGTAGTGGAAGAAGATGGGGCTATGAACAAGAAACAGTTCTCTGGCAGGAAGAATAGTGTTATTTCTTATGTGACAAGTAAATATATGAGAAAACTCATTCTGCCATTGTGTGTGTATGACAATTCACTCAGAAGAAGAAATGTTAGGATAATAAAATGAGGAATAAATAGAAGAAATTGGCCCAAGGGATCCTTAGTTAATGTGTGTATCTGTATGTATATATTGTTTGGAAGAGGACAAACTTAAGCTTTAGATGTACATATGTTACAACTAAATAATCATTATCTATATATCTATAAATTTCAAATTAAAGCAAGACAAATATTGTTTAAGGCTCCTACCATCCTATGTCAAACCCATGTTCTATTGTGTAATGAAGTATGTCCTAAAGAACAATCAGAAGTGTTGACAATTGAGTTTCCTTAAGAAGAGAATATGATGGGGCTCTTGGCAGCACTTCCTTCCCTCTCCTGCCTCCCATTAGGTTCTTCTCCCTTCCTTTCACACTGTCTTTGAGTTTATTGTAGCTAAAGTAAAATTGCAACACTTAGTTGTCAATAACTTTAGCTCTAATCTAGCACTTTGGCAGGGGAAATTGATATATTCTAGGCCTAGAAGTTGCAAAGAACTGAGATGACATAAGCAATTCTATGTTTCTTTCACTGTTCAATGGACATAGATATGCAGCTCTCAGTATTGCAATTTTCTCTTTTATTCTTATTTTTTATATTTTAAGCTCTTTCTGTTTTGGCAAAATATGCATATCATAAAATATGCCATGTAAACCACATTTTATGTATCCAGTTCAGTGGCATTAAATACATGCCCATTGTTGTGCAATCACCACCACCATCCAGAATTTCATCTTCCCAAACAAAATATGTCCCCATTAAGCAATAACTTCCCATCCCCTCCCCCCATCCCCTGGCAACCATCATTCAGCTGTCTGTCTCTATGATTTGAACACTCTAGTTCAGGGGTCCCCAAACTTTTTACACAGGGGGTCAGTTCACTGTCCCTCAGACCATTGGAGGGCCGCCACATACCATACTCCATACACAGACCACCAATGAAAGAGGTGCCCCTTCCGGAAGTGCAGCGGGGGTCAGGATAAATGGCCTCAGGTGGTCGCAATTTGGCCTGCTGGCTGTAGTTTGGGGACCTCTGCCTAGTTACTTCATGTAAATGGAATAATGTGGTATTTATTCTTCTGTGGCAGATTTATTTCACATAGCGTAAGATCCTCAAGGTTCATCCATGACACAGTATAGCAGTTTTAAAAGTCTGCCATGTAGGAAAATAAAAGTGCCATGCAATGGATCAGTCCTGGAAAGTGCTCTTATCAGAAATTTTTTCCATTTATTTTCACCAAAATTTTATTGGTTAGAAAGAGGGTTTTCTAAAATGCACGGTTCATAACCTTAACTACTTACAAAATAGTATTTACTTAGTAATAAGAACAATAAAAGAAGATAGAAATGCATCTAATTGCTCAAGGTAACTCAGCATATTGGTAACAAAGGACTAATGCCTATGTCTTTTGAACCTAAATTCAACCCTCTTCTCATGAAATTAAATAACACCTGACCAAATGTGTAGTCTGAACAAGTCTCTTTTAGTGTAGATGTCATAAAATATGGCTTGTTCTTTCACTTCAAAGATCTAATAGTGTGTATTTTGCTCATCTATCTTTCTGTATTTTATTAAATTCTCACATCCTGAACTCTTCATCCATACAGACACATTCAGTATTGAAGATATCAAAATAGATAAGGACTGTGTCCTTGAAGATTTTAACTTCTAAGAAAATTTAGTCTTAATTAGATTTTACTGCCTATATTAAGAAATAGACAAATTTCATATCACCGTGACCTTTCCAATACTTAAAAACAATGGAATTGTTCTTTTCCCCACAACTTTCAACAAAAATTCATGTCCCCATTCTCAACTTTGAAACGTTCTCCATTCTATGGGTCCCCAGACAGGTATTTCTGAAACAGAGAGAGTAAAGCAAAATAATGTAGGAAAAAGATTAGGGAAATCTCAGAGGAAAAACAGAAAGTAACCAGATGAGTTGAAGCTTAGAAATTCTATAACGCTTGGCCAATATACACACAAATTGCTCTACCCATTTAGTACATGGTGGATGATCTGATATACAGTATAATACATGCCTTGTAGTCATACCTACCGTCAGATTTCTTGTTATTCCTAACCTCACCTAGTAAGTACCACATTTCCCCATGTATAAGATGCACTATTTTCAAAAATTTGGGGTTTAAAAACTGGATGCGTCTTATACAGTGGTTGTAGATTTTTTTACTTGCATTTCCCACTTTTTTGTGCTTGTTTTTGCTCATTATTGAAGGCAGTGATTTGTCATCAGACACAGATGAGGACGTGCTAGTGGATGGGAGTTTGGACAGTGATGAGGTGTTGTATGAATTTTATAATGAATAAAACTTAAGTTCAATAACTTTATGTAATACATTATTTTTTTTAATTTCGGGCCCCCAAATTAAGGTGCATCTTATACATGCTTTCGTTTTTAAAAATTGGCAACTATTCTTTGATTATAAAAGTTAGAGAATATGCCTTATTTTAAACTATATTTTGAAATGATTTATTAGCTTGTCATAAAATGTCTGTGATTACTTACATTTTGTCTAAACTTATCTTAGTTGTGAATTTTAAAATAGCTGGGAATAAAGTAATAGATCATACATAAATTGTAAAATTATATCTTCCAGATTAACAAAATATTTATGTTACATTAGAAATGTTGCCAGTTTTCTGAGTTGAAAATTTCTACTTTAATAATTAAAAGCACCGTGGTGGTTACTCCAAAAGATCTGCTGATTAACTTTTTAATTTTATTTAGTTAGATATCATTGGTCCATCTAGAAAATGGAAGTCCCTATGACATAATAGATTGTACCTTCTGGCACAATATCTTTATTCATACATACTGCCCAGTTTAATGTCTGCACAACTGGCCAAAATTCTTTAAGTAGTTCTTTTCTTGGACCGGTAGGGAAATATTCTTAATATAAGCAAAAATGGCTTCCAACAAAAGAATACTAACAGTTGTTTGATGAATCTAACAATGTTTTTATGTTGTTTACTATATTTCAAAAAGTATTTTCAAATACATTATGCTATTTAATGTTTGCAAAATTCTTTGAAGGAGACAAGTCAGAATTTTACAACCATTAAAGATAAGAAAACTGGATCTTAGAGTTTTAGTATCTTGCAAGTATTCAGAGTGAAGTTGGGATTCAAATTGTCATATTTTTACTGAACTTAAATGCTGCAGTTTACACTTGTGTCTTGACCTTTGTGAATTATGTTTTGCCTTCTAATATTTTCAATAAATATCTAAGCTTCAAAATGCAGTGCCCCTATTTAAACTCAAGGCTTTTTAAGGTCTTTCCATTTTAAACTTTATCTGAGCCTACTTTCCCTGAAATAGTCTATTTCAACAAACATTTGCTGTGTTCTCCATGTACCAGAGTGTTAGGCATAGTGTTCATGCTATCTCTCAAATGGTGAACAAGTCATGCCAATATCACCTAGAAATTGGAGGTAGGGGGAACACCAATTTCAGACTTCATTTTGAATCAGGCAATTAAAATCCTAGGTTAGAGCATGTGGGGGTAGAATTCCGAATAATTTAATCAGGAACTAAGGCTGCCAAAACTAAAATAAATTTAAAAATTAAAAATTAAATTAAGAAAATGAGTTAAGATTGCAAATGTTATGGAAAGACTAAGAAGATCTAGTTTGAGGTCTAGGGTCACCAGTGTGATTTAAGAGAGAATAAGGGGGTTGTGATTAAATAATTTCCATGGCCCAGTGTAAAACCAGTATTCAGAGCCACCATAACAGCCTCCTGGCCTGTGCAGGTTCACTTTTGATTCTGACAGATGGTAATGAAACAACAGAGCCAAGAACTACTGGACCATTACCTTTAATACTAGCTTGCACCCAGCAAGCAAGAAATACACACAGTGGGAAAACACTTCCCTTTTCATTCAGGGCTCCCAAAGCCACTGACTCATCAGAGTTTTCCTAGAATCAAAGGTTTCTACCTCACCAGCCTCATTCACCTCTGTTCCCCATCTTTCTCTATTTGCATAAACTCTGCATAAACTGGATTCTCCTTCAGCACTCCACCATTTTGGCTGCCTCTCCTCTGCAATGCTGATGGCAGGATCTGAGCGAGAGAGAGTCCCTGTCTGCTTCATTTTAGAGTGTAGAAAATAAAAGCCTTTAAGCTAATATACAAAAAAGGAAGTCTCTGATACAAAGCCACTTATCTGAGGCATAAATGGGATTCCTCATAAGAGTGCACCACCCCACATCATGCAACAGTCAAGGGTGTGAGGAAAAGCTTAGTTTTGAAAAGATCTTAGTATTAGAAGGATGTTGGAAAGATCTTAGTATTAAAACAGTGGCAAAGGCTTAGTCTTAAAACTAAGCCTTAGGCCATAGGACCTTGCGAGCTTATAGCCTGTCTCCCACACCCAATACAAGCAAACATATATATCATATATACAAACTTATTTGACTTACAGCCAGTTTCTTTATGATGTAGGAACCATAATACCTATAATAAGCTATAAGTAACTTCTTCCTCGGAAAGATTAAATAAATATTGATAGTTATAAAGCCAATAGCCATGGCCTCCATCACAGCTGCGTGGCCCATTGTAAAGCCAGTAGTCTCGGTCAGGATCACAGCCGCCTGGCCAACGCAGGTTCACATTAGATTCGAACAGTCGGTAATGAAACACAGAGCCAGGAACTGGTGAGCCATCAGCTTTAATTCTAGCTTGCACCCGGCGGGCAAGCAAAAACACACACTGGGCTCCAAAACCCACACATTCAGTGCTCACAAAGCTACTGACTTATCCGAGTTTCCTAGAATCAAAGGTTTCTAGTTCACCAGACTTATTCACCTCTGTTTCCCATCTCCTGCTGCACAAACTCTTAACAAACTGGCTTCTTCCTCAGCACTCAGCCATCTTGGCTGCTTCCACTCCTCCATGTGGCCTTACTCTGCTCTCCTCTCTAATACTAATCTCAGGAACCGAGAGAGAGAGATCAAACTACTGGTCTCTCCCACTTTATACCATAGAATCAAAACCTTTAATCCAATTATACAAACAAGGAAGTCTCTGTATAATGGGATTCCTCAGGAGAGTGTACCACCCTACATCATCCAATCAGTCAAGGGTGTGGGGAAGAGCTTACTCTTAAAACTAAGCCTTAGGCTATAATGATCCAGCCTGCCAACAGCCTGTCCCAGAACACACATTAATATCAACGAACTTCCATGTGGGCAGTGCCATCTTTAACAAAGTGAGCATAATATATTTTATCTGCCCAACACCCATGCAGGTTTGCATTACATTTGGACAGACAGTAATGAAACAATAGAGCCAAGACCTGGTGGGCCATCATCTTTAATCCTAGCTTTCACCTGGCAGGCAAGTAAAAACAAACACTGGGCTCCAAAACCCACTCACTGAGTGCTCACAAAGCTATTGACTTATCCGAGTTTCCTAGCATCAAAGGCTTCTAACTCACCAGATTTATTCACCTCTGTTTCCCTTCTCCTTCTCTCTGCACAAACTGGCTTCTCCCTCAGCACTCCACCTTCTTGGCTACTTCTCCTGGCCTCCTCCATGTGGTCTTTCTCTGCTCTCCTCCTCTGTTCTCCTCTTTAATGCTAATCTCTCAGGAACCGAAAGAGAGCAAGCTCCTGGTCTGCCCCACTTTATAGTGTAGAAACCAAAACCCTTAATCCAATATACAAACAAGGGAGTCTCTGATACAAAGTCACTTATCTAAGGCATAATGGGACTCCTCATGAGAGTGCACCACCCAACATCAAAAAGGTTGGGAAAGGTTTAGTCCCAAAACCAAGCACCAGGCTACAAGGATCCTCCCTGCCCACAGCCTGTCCCCAACACACATTAATATAATCACGCAAATCCCAAGTGTAAAGCCAGTAGCCAGGGCCACCATCACAGCCGCCTGACCCGTGCAGGTTCGCATTGGATTCGAACAGTTGGTAATGAAACACAGGAGCCACAAACTGGTGAGCCATCAGCTTTAATTCTAGCTTGCACCCAGCAGGCAAGCAAAAACACACACTGGGCTCCAAAACCCACACATTCAGTGCTTACCAAGCTACTGACTTATCCGAGTTTCCTAGCATCAGAGCTTTCCAGCTCACCAGACTTATTCACCTCTGTTTCCCATCTCCTCCAGCACAAACTCTTAACAAACTGGCTTCTTCATCAGCACTCTGCCATCTTGGCTACTTCTCCACATGGCCTTAATCTGCTCTCCTCTCTAATACTAACCTCAGGAACTCAGAAACCAAGAGAGAGAGCAAGCTCCCGGATTGCCCCAGTTTATAGCATAGAAAATCCAAACCCTTAATCCAATCTACAGACAAGAAAGTCTCTGATACAAAGCCACCCATCTGAGGCACAATGGGATTCCTCAGGAGAGTGCACCACCCTACATCATCCAATCAGTCAAGGGTGTAGGGAAGAGCTTACTCTTAAACTAAGCCTTAGGCTATAATGACCCAGCCTGCCCACAGCCTGTTCCAGAACACACATTAATATCAACGAACTTCCATGTGGGCAGCGCCATCTTTAACAAAGTGAGCATATTATATTTTATCTGCCCAACAATCCACCTTTATGCTCACTTTACTACCCACAATCTACACCACTGGAATCCCTGTACAAGAAAATTAAGCACATTACACAAATTACAACAGCATGACAAATCATACAATTTCAACAATTACAAAGGTACACACATTTCACCAGTCTCTGAGCACTTTGCCAAAAGCGTAAAATGTCCTCGGCCTCTTCTCTAGCCATGGGAAAAGCTTCCCAGGGCAGGAGGGCCTCCAGCAAAGCCACCCCCACCCCCATCAGGGTATTTCACATTATCCAAAATCCGTAAGTCCATTCAACAAAGGAGCCAGTGCTCACTCCGGTCATAGTCCAGGAAATCAGTCCATGCACATGGGGTGTTAGCCTTCCCCCTCATTCCTGCCATCATGGCAGGTTTTACACTGTCCTAAAAAGAAGCATGTGGCAATGGCAGTCAGCATTTCCATCTCTGCTCTGGGGAGCATGATGGCATCCACCCTTATGTCCCAAAATTGCAGACCTACCAGGAGCATAGCTACTCCTTGCTGCTGGGCTCTCACCTTCTGGAGACTGTGGATTGCAACTCCAGCACGATTCTCCTCATCCTCCAAAGAGGAACTGAAAACATCAGCTCCTGCTGCTGGGCTCGAGCACCAGGCTGCTGTCGCCTTCTGCTCAGCAGGTCTTGCAGCTCCAGCCCCGGCCGCAACTCCTGCCCCAGCCTCATGCTGCTGCTGGTTCTCCACAACATCGAGGGCAATCTCCAACTCACGAACCTGTGATTCCTTCTCCAGCGTCTGCTCCATTTCCAGGTGAATCTCGCAAACCTGGTCAGCCTCCTCCTCCAGCACTTCCTTCAGCTCCAGGGTCAGCATCTGTTTCTCCCATGTTTCCTCCAGCTCCTTCTGCTGCTCGACCTGCAGGTCCTGGGCAGCCTCTTCCATAGAGCTCTCGGTTTCCTCACGCATGACTGTAAAAGTCAGCCAGCCTACAGTCCCCCAAAAAACAGCTATGTGAAACCAAAACAGCAACCAGTCCTCTACTCCACCACTCAAAGGTGGTGGTGGCTCCATGTCGATCTGTATCGAATCCTGCCACAGACTACGCCAAATGTAAAGCCAGTAGTCAAGGCCACCATCACAGCCGCCTGACCCACGCAGGTTCGCATTGGATTCGAACAGTCGGTAATGAAACACAGGAGCCACAAACTGGTGAGCCATTAGCTTTAATTCTAGCTTGCACCTGGCAGGCAAGCAAAAACACACACTGGGCTCCAAAACCCACACATTCAGTGCTCACAAAGCTACTGACTTATCCGAGTTTCCTAGCATCAAAGCTTTCCAGCTCACCAGACTTATTCCCCTCTGTAAAGCTTGTGGCCGAGGCTGCCATCATAGCAGCCTGACCCATGCAGGTTCAAATTAGATTCGAACAGATGGCAATGAAACACCGGAGCCAAAAACTGGTGAACCATCAGCTTTAATTCTAGCTTTCACCCGGCGGGCAAGCAAAAACACACACTGGGCTCCAAAACCCACACATTCAGTGCTCACAAAGCTACTGACTTATCTGAGTTTCCTAGAATCAAAGGTTTCTAGCTCACCAGACTTATTCACCACTGTTTCCCATCTCCTCCTGCAGAAACTCTTAACAAACTGGCTTCTTCCTCAGCACTCTGCCATCTTGGCTACTTCTCCTCCACATGGCCTTAATCTGCTCTCCTCTCTAATACTAATCTCAGGAACCCAGGAACCGAGAGAGAGATCAAGCTACTGCTCTCTCCCATTTTATAGCATAGACTCAAAACCTTTAATCCAATTATACAAACAAAGAACCTCCCTACATCACCACCCTACATCATCCAATCAGTCAAGGGTGTGGAGAAGAGCTTACTCTTAAACTAAGCCTTAGGCTATAACGACCCGGCCTGCCCACAGCCTGTTCCAGAACACACATTAATATCAACGAACTTCCATGTGGGCAGCACCATCTTTAACAAAGTGAGCATAATATATTTCATCTGCCCAACACCCTCTGTTTCCCATCTCCTCCAGCACAAACTCTTAACAAACTGGCTTCTTCATCAGCACTCTGCCATCTTGGCTACTTCTCCTCCACATTGCCTTAATCTGCTCTCCTCTCTAATACTAAACTCAGTAACCAAGAGAGAGAGCAAGCTCCCAGACTGCCCCAGTTTATAGCATAGAAAATCCAAACCCTTAATCCAATCTACAGACAAGAAAGTCTCTGATACAAAGCCACCCATCTGAGGCATAATGGGATTCCTCAGGAGAGTGCACCACCCTACATCATCCAATCAGTCAAGGGTGTAGGGAAGAGCTTGCTCTTAAACTAAGCCTTAGGCTATAATGACCCAGCCTGCCCACAGCCTGTTCCAGAACACACATTAATATCAACGAACTTCCATGTGGGCAGCGCCATCTTTAACAAAGTGAGCATATTATATTTTATCTGCCCAACATCAAGCAAGAAGGGCAACCAATATCTTCACCGGGGCGACGGGCTTCCATGTGGGCAGTGCCATCTTTAACAAAGTAAACATAATATATTTTATCTGCCCAACAATAGTGTATAAGTGTAAAGCCAGTAGTCAAGACCACCATCACTGCAGCCTGACCCGTGCAGGTTCACATTAGATTCGAACAGTCGGTAATGAAACACAGGAGCCACGAACTGGTGAACCATCAGCTTTAATTCTAGCTTGCACCCGGCGGGCAAGCAAAAACACACACTGGGCTCCAAAACCCACACATTTAGTGCTCACAAAGCTACTGACTTATCTGAGTTTTCTAGAATCAAAGGTTTCTAGCTCACCAGACTTATTCACCTCTGTTTCCCATCTCCTCCTGCACAAACTCTTAACAAACTGGCTTCTTCCTCAGCACTCTGCCATCTTGGCTACTTCTCCTCCACATGGCCTTAATCTGTTCTCTCTGATACTAATCTCAGGAACCCAGGAACCGAGAGAGAGAGAGAGATCAAGCTCCCAGACTGCCCCAGTTTATAGCTTAGAAAATCCAAACCTTTAATCCAATTATACATACAAGAAAGTCTCTGATACAAAGCAACCCATCTGAGGCATAATGCAATTCCTCAGGAGAGTGCACCACCCTACATCATCCAATAAGTCAAGGGTGTGGAGAAGAGCTTACTCTTAAACTAAGATATAACGACCCGGCCTGCCCACAGCCTGTTCCAGAACACACATTAATATCAACGAACTTCCATGTGGGCAGCGCCATCTTTAACAAAGTGAGCATAATATATTTTATCTGCCCAACAATAAGTAAGTAAGGTAATGATCTTAAGTGCCTGAACCAGAGAAAGTATTTATATTAAAGTGTTTATTAGAGCTAACAAGGAGATATCATAGACTGGGTATCTCAAACAACATAAATTTTTTTTCTGGAGGTTACAAATACATGATCAAGATGTCAGCTAGTTTGATTTCTTCTCAGGCCCCTCTCAGTAGTTTGAAGATTTGCCCTCTTGCTGCATTTTCACTGAGTCTTTTTGTGCATGCATGCCCTCAGGGTCTCTCTCTCCTCATTTTCTCTTCTGATAAGGACACAAATCAGATTGGATTAGGGGCAACCCAAATGACCTTATTTCAATTGAATATCCATGTTAACAGCCCTGTCTCAAAATACAATCACATTCAAAGGTACAGGACATTAGAGATGAATTTTGGAAGACAGAATTCAGTTTACAATAACATTACATAGATTTTAGTTGTCTGATGTTTCTGCTCTATTCCCTAATTCCTCCTTTACTTAACTCACTGGTCCCAGACAACCCTTGTATCTGCTCAGTTTTATTTGGTGCCCAGAAGTTATTTTCTTTAGCAAATTTTTTAACCTAAGAACATGTTAATGAGGATTAGTTTGTGTATGGGTGCGTCTATGTAACATATTTGCATAAACAAGAAGGCAAGGGAGTTCAGAGTCTTTATAGAGGCATGAGTAGGATGAAGATTTCTGGTATGCAGTCCAACTAAAATTAGATATCTTTTCGAGAGTTAGATGTTTTTATGATTCTCAAAACTCTCCTGGAGACCACTCACTGTGTGCTCATACTATACTTGGATTTGGACCTATATAACCTGTGTGGCTTATGAAAGTCTGCTTTTTTTTACCTTTTTTCTGTTTTGGAAAATAAAATAATAAATAGCATTGGAATCATTTTATCACCTTTTTCCTCTGAAGAGAATGTCATGTTTCATAATTTGAGAGTCCATCATTTCACTTTCAAATTTTTTAAACTAATGTGTCTCTGCTTTACTTTCCTGTTGTCAGTTTCACTGATAAAAAGTTTTTTCTAACTTTTGCTTAAATTCTCCTCGGTGAGAATTCCACTGCCACCACACCACACACAAAAAATACAGAAACAAGAAATATTAATGTAGATTTTCTTTTTAAGTTTGGCATTGTTTAAGTGTTGGTCAAATAAGTTTGTAAATATGATATATATGTTTGCTCGCTTATAGTTTGTATTGGGTGTGGGAGACAGGCTGTGGGCAGGCTGGGTAGTTATAGCCCAAGGCTTAGTTTTGGGACTAAGCCTTTCCCACCCTTTTTGATATAGGGTGGTGCACTCTCATGAGGAATTCCATTATGCCTCAGATGAGTGACTTTGTATCAGAGACTTTCTTGTTTGTAGATTGGATTAAGGGTTTGGATTTCTGCACTATAAAATGGGGCAGACCGGGAGCTTGCTCTCTCTTGGTTCCTGAGGTTAGTATTAGAAAGGAGTGCAGAGAAAGGCCATGTGGAGGGGGCCAGGAGAAGCAGCCAAGATGGTGGAGTGCTGAGGGAGAAGCCAGTTTGTGCAGAGTTTGTGCTGGAGAAGGAGATGGGGAACAGAGGTGAATAAGTCTAGTGAGCTAGAAACCTTTGATTCTAGGAAACTTGGATAATTTAGTAGCTTTGTGCGCACTGAATGAGTGGATTTTGGAGCCCAGTGTGTGTTTTTACTTGCCCACCAGGTGCAAGCTAGGATTAAAGCTGATGGCTCACTAGTTCTTGGTTCCATTGTTTCATTACTGTCTGTCCGAATCTAATGTGAACCTGCATGAGCCAGGCAGCTGTGATGGTGTCCTTAGCCACTGGCTTTACATTAAGGTTGTACATTTCATATTAAATTATCATTAAGATTCCACTACTGATTCTCTCTGTTGGAACCATTAGAGCTTGCATGTCATTTGCAAGACATTTCTGAAACAATGTCTGGAAGAAATCTAATAAAGATGAGATTGTATGTAGACTCAACAATCATTCTGCAGAAATGCTGCTGGAAAATGTGTGTATTATCCTTGTTTTTTTCCTTTTGAGGTAAATTAATCTCTCATATACAACCTTAAATCTTGTTTTGTATTTTCATTTTGTTCTGAGAAATTTTCATTAAATTTCACAAAAGAAGACATAATTTAAATTTCAAGTTTCTCCTCAAGAATTATTAGTCTTTTAATAGCCATCATACATCTTTTCCATAATTTTTGTTAACTGATAAGGGTGAAAGCTACAACTTCTACCAGATTGTCCAATGTGTTGGTGTTTCAGGGATGAAGAACCAGGAAGCCAGCTGGTTACAGATAAATTCTATATTGACTGGGATTCAGTTCTTGTCGACACAGATGGCATTATCATTGCACGATTTGATGGCAGAGGAAGTGGGTTCCAGGGCCTGAAAATTTTGCAGGAGATTCATCGAAGGTTAGGTTCAGTTGAAGTAAAGGACCAAATAGCAGCTGTGAAGTAAGTGGTTGCATGGATTTTTATTGTTTTTCTTACAGGGACAGAAGCTAGGTATATAATATGTAATATGACTGATGCTGACTCAGAGGGTTGTATTTTAGTGATTGGACAATTGTATAAATTAATCGTATAGACTATTATATTTGTTGTCAGGTACTTTTCTCTCTTAGCATCATAATAGAAGAGCCATTATACTTCCCCTCTGGAATTAGAATTCACTTTGGATTTATGAAAATGAAAGAGACCTCAATTGCACCACTATGCTACTTATTTAACATAATCCATAATGTACATTAGTTCCGTAGTTAATTAACAATTTCTGAGCTTTAGTCACCTTTACTGTGCAGGCATAAAAGAGTGACTTGAGAAATCTAGTAGGATATTCAAAACAATACATAGATATTGATGAGAATATTGTTAAAATGTAGATGTTGATTAAGGGGGCATGAAATGTGGCCCAGGAGTCTGCATTTGTTAACAAGCTACAGGGTGGTTTCCAAACTACTGGACCATCACTTTGACTAGCAGCATTTTGAAATACAGGGCTCTTATAAATGAATAGCGCTGCAACTGCAAAAGTATTTTTAATTTGATTTGTGTTGTGTGTATGTGTATATGTGTGTGTTTGTGCCAAGATTAAATTCCCAGGTGCATTTAACTCAAGAAGATATAACTATATATTTTTTCCTCTTTCACTGCAGATTTTTACTGAAACTACCATACATTGACTCCAAAAGATTAAGCATTTTTGGAAAGGTAAATAGTAATAATATTGTGTGTGTGTGTAATTTCCTCAATACAATGTATTATCTGTATTATTTTTTAAATGTAATGTTATAATTACTACTATATGCATTCAATAACTTATTAATTCAGCAACTATTAATTGAGTATCTAATTGGTGCCAGGTGTTAAAATAACAACAGGACAGAAAAAGGGCTCTATTTTCATGAAGATTACCATCTGGAGGAGGAACAGATAGTAAACAAATAATTGAAAATAGTTTCAGATGGTAATGAGTCTTATAAAATATTTTTAAAAGATCAATGGATAAAAATTAACTGCAGGAAAGGCCAATGTTATTAGATTGAGTGGTCAAGGAAGGGCCTTCTGATTAAGTGACATTCAAGCTGAGATATAAATAATCGAAGAGAGCCAGTCATAGAAACCATTTAAAGCATCGCAGGACAGCAAGCCTTCAGGAAGACTGATATGGCTAAAACTGAAAGATGACCACATGTCTTCTGTGTTTTCTGTACAATATTAACTTCTTATTGCAATAATTTTATTTCAGGATCAACGTTATTTTCAGAGTAACAAAATCAAATTTATGTAGATATATATTAAGTACCTAGTCTATACATATCACTGGGCTAGACATTATAAAGATGCAGAGATGAAAAGAAGAAGATATAGCAAAGAATTTATTTTAGACAAAACAAATTCTTTGTGTTCATCAGTATAAATATGAAATAATTTCTACTATTCATAAGTGAACCCAGAGACACATGACATGAAATATCTGGCAATTTTCCAGGGGCATACATGTAACAGTATATGCTGACTTTTAGATACATCAAAAGCTATTTAAGTGGTTTTTTTAATCCACTCATCTGCTGATCCACTTGGGCTACTTCAAAATCCTGGTTATTGTAAGTAATGATGCAGTGAACATAAGGATACATATATTCTATCAAGTTATTGTTTTGGGTTTCAGTGTATGAATTCCTAGAAGTGGAATCACTGGATCATAAGGCAGTTCCATTTTTAATTTTTTTGAGGTAACTCTATCATACTGCTTTTCATAGTGGATGCATTAATTTCCATTCCCACCAATAGTGCATGAACATGCCCTTTTTTCCACAACCCTGCCAACACTTGTTGTTTCTTGACTTATTGATGCTGGCCATTCGGACAGGTATGAGGTGGTATCTAAATGTGGTTATAATCTTCATTTCTCTGAAAATTAGTAACATTGAGCATCTTTTCATATGTTTTGTATGTCCTTTTTGGAATAGCATCAGGAAAGAAGGAAATCTGACCCTTTGTAATAGCATGAATGGATGGAACTGGAGAGCATTATGCTAAGTGAAATAAGTCAGAGAAAGAGAAGTACCATATGATTTCACTTATATGTGGAATCTAATGAACTAACAAGCAAAATAGAGGCAGACTCATAGATACAGAGAACAGACTGACAACTCTCAGGGGTGAGAGGTTGGAGGGCTGAGTGGGGGGAATGGAGAAATTGAAAAAAAAGAGAAAAAAAAACCACTCATGGACATGGACAGCAGTGTGGTGATTGGCAGAGGCAAGGAGATTGGAAGAGGTGGAAGAGGGTATGGTGGATAAATGATGATGGAAAGGGAATTGACTTGGGTTGTGAACACAAAATACATTGAACAGCTGATGTGTTGTGTTTTGGACTTGTATACCTGGAACTTGTATAATTTTGTTAACCAGTGTCACCCCACTGGTTGTTTAGTGTGTACAGAATTTCAGTTGCACAAGATGAAAATGTTCTGGGTATCAGTTTTACAACAATGTGGATACACTTAATACTACTGAACTGTGCACATAGAAGTGGTTAAGATAGTACATTTTATTTATTCATTTATTCCCCTCATATAAGTACATATAGTGGAAAACATGTTACTTATTAATGGTCCTGATGTATGTTATAAGTTACAAAAGACTCCAGGCTTCTGTATTTCAGTGCTCTTCGTCTGTACACATGAATGGCGAAAAGGACCAAATAAGTTGTGCAAACACTCATTACTATAAAGATTTATAACAGATTTAAAAGGCTGTAAACAGCCCCATAGAGAAGGTGGTACATGAACTTAGTGGTAAAAATCATTCTGCAAATAGAGGGCAAGGAGAATAGTTTCATGTAGATGCCACTTTCAGGAGGAAGAACATGTTTCGAGAATCTGTAATAAAACAATTGATTATAATTAATTGTAGGAAAATATACTTACTGGAGAAAGGAGGATGAATGGCAACACTAGAGCAAGAAATTCACCATCTTTAATCAACTTCTTTCCTTTATGTGTAGCAATATTGGATTGAATTTCCAGATCCTCATTTTTATTTTTTATTTTTTTGGACTGTTATTAATTCTGGTTTTTTTTATATTTATACATCTACATCTAGCTAGGAAGTTAACTCAATCCATTACACTGGGGAACATGTTTATTTTTTCCATTTTCTCTTGCATGAGGTTTTAGAACTTTTTCTATATATCAGCATCGCTGATTCCAAATCTGAAATCTGTTTTTTGGTGCATGCTCTAGTTTTTATGCAATTGTAATTTCTTTTTGTTACAGTTAATGGCATGCATTGGTTTTGAAATTAGAGTTAAAGGGCAACGATTCTTGGATTGAACATAACCACAAGGCAATTAATGTTTTACAAACATCATCTTTACATAATTGTAGTGGCTTTTAAATGTAAAAAATTATTATCTGATCAAAACACCCTCTTATTTTGTTTTAAGATTGAATCATGGCTTCTTTGAGTAGGCGTAAATGTAAGAATAGTTCTGACACCTTCTGTTATATATGTGGCTGTTACACACTTCAACATCAAAGGTGCAATAATATTTCATCATTTGTGATACGTGCATATATTGCCTATTTTCAAGTTACCCTTGGTTCGTCATACTGTGTGTCATCATTGTGAGAAAATGCTTTGTGACTGGACAAAAGGAAAATGCAAAGAAATGCCTTTTGGTATTCCCATGGTTTGGCATGAACCTAAGGACTACAGCAGTGATCGTTATTTCTGTCTGATCCATACAAAGGGCATCGGCAAGAAAAAAACGGCATATGATCACATATCCTAATATTCTTCAGCAATACGACCTACCCCACACTCTGAGACACTCCCGGTTCCAGTTTCCAATGGTTTTATTACTTTTAAGGACGAAGAAAGTGAATATGGTGATCAAGTGTATTTTGATAAGATGCATGAGGAAATGGTTGTAGAATCTGAAGGATCTTCTTCTGATGCCAAGCAGTCATTAACCCCTCAGCCAACCCGAATTGAATGACTTAGTAAGAGATTTGGACCTATCAAAGAAAGCAGCTGAGTTATTAGCCTCCAGGCTTCAAGTAAAGAATGTACTTCACTGGTCACCTAAAAAGTATCCCATTTCAGGAAGCGTAAACAAATTTTTGTGGACTTTTTTTCTGAAGACAAACACTTTGTTTACTGTCATGATATCAGTAGTCTTCTCAGCCAACTAGGTATTACCGCTTACAGTTCAACAGAATGGTGGCTATTTCTTGACAGCTTAAAACAGAGTCTGAAATGTGTTCTCATACACAGTGGTAATGTTTGTGCAGCGGTTCCAATTGGTTATTCAACTCATTTGCAAGAAGATTATAATGACACAAAAATTGTCTTTAACTTTCTGAAGTATGAGGAACATAACTGGATCATTTGTGTGGATCTTAAAAAGGTCAATTTCCTGCTATGACAATAGAGAGGTTCATGATGTATCCTTGCTTTCTGTGTTTGTGGGACAGCGGAGCTTGGGAGAAACAGTGGACACAGAAGGATCCTGTGGCCGAAACGTGAAGCTCTGGAAGTACAGATGCAAAATATTGTGAATGAATCTGTAGTTAATTGAGACAGGATCATTTTTCCCCCACTTCACATAAAACTTGGCTTAATGAAGCAGTTTGTTCAGGCTTTGAATAGAGAAATTGAATGCTTTCAACATATTATTTCTTCTTTTCTTACCTTGTCTTTCGAGAAGATAACAACAGGTGTATTCAATGGACCTCAAATTTGAACCCTCATACGTGATGAAGAATTTGCCAGGAAGATGAATAAGGAGGGGAAAGCAGCATGGCAGTCTTTTGTGGCAGTTACAAAGAACTTCCTTGGCAATGAAAAAGCAGAAAACTATGAACTTCTGGTTCAAAGGATGCTGTTGGCTTTCTGCGACATTGGATGTAACATGAGTGTTAAGATTCACTTCCTGAACAGTTACCTTGATAAATTTCCCAAAAATCTTGGATCTGTCAGTGATGAGCAGACTACTGCTGGAGCATCAAATGAGATTGTCCTCAGCAAGTACACAAATGCAAGAGCTACAATCACAAATTTTTGCTTGAATAGAATTTAAATAAGTTTTATGCAAATTTTATGATTAAAAGAAGTGTTTTGATATGTTCTATTTGAAATTGTAGACAAATTCTGATACAATTCTATCTTTTAGTGTATTTACTGCATGATATAAATTATTATATTTTCACAAAGATGATGCCCAAGAAGGCATTTTACTTCATTATGTTAAACTAAATGTTGAAAATTTTACAATAGGATGAAAACCTAAAATCTTGAATTGCTATAAAACTGTAGCTTACAAAGAAAAATGTTAGACTTGAGATCAGCACACTCTAATTAGGTAAGAACAAATGTATTTGTGGATACAACAAAAGTTTTGTTCTCCAATGTTATAGTTGACTTTGCCAGCAGAACTTAAACTTCCTTAGAAGTTCAGAGGTACATTTCACTGTTGATTTCATAATGCTCAAATAATGGACTGCAAGAACCTGCTAGATATTTTTTGTTTTGTTTACAAATTGTCTAGCATAGTTTTGAAGAATTTGGAAAGCAATTCTAATCTATTCTCTAAAACAGGGGTGCCCACACTTTTTCAGCTTGCGAGCTACTTATAAGATGACTAAGTCAAAATGATCTACCTACAATCAAAATGCAAAACATAAATTTATTTCTTCTATATTATCATTATTTAAGTTGCTATTATTACTATTTAATATTGCGTATTCTTCTTTCACCTTTCTCTTTCTCAGCTCTCTTTTTGATGGAAAGTCAATGTCATAGTTTTTATGAACAGTCCAAATAAAACGCTTCATATTTCCCTTCTTTGGAATAGCAATGGCACACAGACAGATGAGGGAACTGCACTTAGAATATGACATAGTGAAAAAAATCCCCCTCACATTCTGTATGAAAGTGGTAGGTTTTAGGCTTCTTACTCGAACCAGCTATGGCACTCATTTTTATACCCTTTGTTGTATTCAGTTTAAATAAATTGAAGGCTAACTACGCAGCAATGTAACTTAACTAGTTAGCGTGGTTTAATGTGCATGTGTAGAGTGTCAAAAGTTTAGACGTCAGATTGGCTACCCTGTATGCCAGTCAAAAGACAAATGTCTTTTTAATGTCATGCGATCTACCTACACTTCCTTCTCGATCAACCAGTAGATCGCGATCGACGTATTGAGCACCCCTGCTCTATAACAATATAAACTGATTAAGAAATAGAATGATAGTGGTTCTAAGAATACTTTTTGTATTAAATAGTATAGATTTTTAGACAATACTCTTACCCCCTTTTTACTTGTTATAATGCTGAGCCTGTAAACACCAAGAAGGCAAGATTAAGAAATACTTTATATTCTAAAACTATCACATGGTTATTACAGGGAAAGAAAAGTGATAAACTTCAGCCAGCCTAGAAAACATTTGGCTCTTTGTATCCAATTTCATTTCACTATTTTATTAGTATTCTACAGGTAAGCATGACTTTGCAAAAATAAATTTGTTAGAATTTTATAAGTAATGCAGAAAGGCTTTACAAGTGGAATTGACATAATAATTATAATAAATGGATAATCTAAAAGTGGATAACCAATAAAAAGACAGCAGGATCAAAACAGAGCAGCCAACAGTGACTATTGAATATTTTTAATCTAAATCTAGTCATAAACATCTTGTAACTGACTATAGAGTCAACATGATGACCACTAGTTTGGGCTTCTTTCTGATGTAATCTGTTTTGAAAATTAAAATCACCATCTTTGTATCTGGCCTACCCTTTACTAGATTATATTTTTCAGGAACATGTGTGTGTGTGTGTGTGTGTGTGTGTGTGTGTGTGTGTGTGTGTGTGTGTGTGATTTACTTTTGAATTTAGGGAATAAATACAAAATGATGGAGAAGAAGGCAAGAAAAAATTTAATTTATTCTCATTTCTACCAGTGTTGACTTTCTTTTAAAATTAAAAGTTATTTCTTTAAGACAAATCAAATGGAAGCAGCATTTTGGACTAGGTTCTTAAATGGTAGAAAGAAAAGTGTATTCCACAGTTTCAGTGTCATAAAGTCTTAAAGAGTGTGTAGCTTCATAAATCTCAAATTTTCATATTTAAAAATAGAGTAAAGCAATGATTTACAACTACGTAGTTCCCTTTAGAACCATATGAAGAGTTCCGCAGCTCATTCTTCAGAGACTGAATTGTTTTCAAGGACACTGATCCAGTGAAAAGTCTGGTTTGTTCTTTAGTATATGACTATACTATAATGACTTGTTCCAAATGGGGGCCAGCAGCACAAGTATGCCTTAAAAGTTTCTTAAAAATTTTAAATCTGGGCCCACACCCAGCCTACTGAATTAAAATATGCACTTGTAGAAGATTCCCAAGTACTTTGAATAAATATTCAAATGGAGAAGTATTCTTCTAGGAGCTGCTTCTCCTGTAGAAGGCACCATTCTTCTCAGTTCCTGGAGGTAATCAACTCTAAGAATCATGATACACTGAGGTAAAAAAAAAAAGTAGCAACAATCTATTAATTTATATTATTTATATATGTGATATACAGTTCTGTGGGTTGGAATACTCAGCTATTCTCTCAAAGTGTAGTTTTACATATGTAAACAACCAAATCATAATCAGTTGAAGTTTGCTCAGGCATTTGTGGAGTTAGAACAAGAAAAATTATGACTTAAGAAGCATCTAAAGTATATTTCTCTTGCTTGACTCGTGGTGGCACAGTAGATAAATCATACTGAGATCACTGGTTCCAAACTCTGGGCTTGTTCAGTCAAGACATATACGAGAAGCAACTACTACAAGTTGATGCTTCCAGCTTCTCCCTCCTGCCCTTTTCTTTCTCTCTCTCAAATTAATAAAATAAATGAATAAATTTAAAAAATGCATTTCTTTCAATGGGAATAGAATTGCTCTGTGGGAAACACTTGAAACCTTCTGGATCTGACACTCTTCTCTCATCTCTATGAAAAAACTAGAAACAATACACTAAAAATAAATAAATATGCTCTCTTTAGGGACAGAATTTTTAAGGGTCCAGCACACTCTCACTCTATAATAGCTCTTTATTTACTTGCTTTTCAAGGCTTATTACACCCCTTTCAAACTTCTGAAGAGAACAGAATATATCATACCAGAATATGTGATAATTTTAAGAAATAGCTGACCCTTCTACTCTGAAAACAGAGAAGTTACTTTATTTTTTTTTTGAGAAGTTACTTTTTTTATGGGAGGAAATCTCTATTTGTGTCTTCCTCTCTATACCCAGGAGAGAAGGATTACTCTAAATCATAAGAAAGTCTTAGCAATGGAGAAGGTACTGATTTAAATCTGCATAATCAGTGTTTCTGGAAACTCTTATAAACGACCTCCCCAACATTTTTCTTTAGTTAAAGATGGTACCTACTTAAGATGGTGACCTAGGCTATCTCACAGAATTACCCAGTTTCTCTAGTTATTTCTTATATATACATGAAGTATACATGTTATCAAACTTCTGTTTATTTTTTTTATTAATCTGTCTATTACAAAGAATCTCAACCAAGAACTCAGAAAGGTAGAAAGAAATAATTTTTCTTTCCTCCACTCTTTTCTATAAATATGTTCACACAATTAAGCTTATTACTTTTAAATTTTGCTAACCAAAAGCTAGTTTTGTTTCTCTCTCAAAGAGACTGAGCAAAATACTCTTGGTGGTTTAACTCTATAAAAGATAAATTTATTTTACTTAGCTCATACTTATTGGGGAAGCTTTGCTCAAGCTTCTGGGTACTAACTGAATATTTCATTACAAAGTTGATATTTATAGTGAATGAAATATAATTTTTTCTTAATCTTATTGAGCTCTTGGCTGAGATCCCCTGTGATAAAAGACATACTAACAAAAGAAAACTGAAAAGATGTTTATTGACATGTGTACTTCATGACTACCTGAGAGATACCCAGGGAAAAATGCGTAACTCTCTGAGGTGGCTTGGAATTCAGGCTTAAATTACCATTTTAACAAGGAAACAAGAGAAGAGATGTAGGCTTTGTAGGAGAGATAAATGACTGCTAAAAAAATGATGAGTGAGATCTTAACAGAATAGATGGGAGATGCAGTTTGAGACAAATTTTCTAGGTATGGTGTTGACTTCTGTTCTTCTCGCCTGTGACAAGAGTCTATATTCAACTATTGATAGAATTCCTGGGGAAGGAATCTATAACATTTGAGCTTCTTTTGAAGGATCCATCTTTAAGGGAGTTCAGAGAAAATCTCTCCTTGCATCTGCTGTTTTATAAGTACCTCTAGCTTAAAATAATCAAGATGCTGTAGTGGAATACTTTGGAATGGAATATTCTGCTACCCTTTACATTCATTCTCTTTGCTACTTTGGTAATGTCTGACTACATTTTGGACTTTTATGTACCAATATTTAAATGATGCTACAAATAAGCATAAATAAAATTCTCTGTTTATTATCTCAAGTGTTTATAGAATCCTATACCAGTGAACCATGCTAGACTCATCTGGAAATCTTTCAAAAGTTGGTCTCATCAAAAACCAATTGCATCAGAATTTCTGGTGCTAAGGCCTAGGTGTTAATATTTTTAATACTTCCTGGATACTCTAATGTCCAGCATGATAAGTGTTAACATTTTTAATACCTCCTAGGATACTCTAAAATTCAGTAAAATGAAGAATATTTAAGCACAGCTCAAAATTGATATCTAAAATGGTCAGTTCATGAACTACAAAGGAAACAGAACACTTTGATTTATTTTTAAGAATTTATAATTAAATTAGCTCAAAACATTCATTGCAAGAGAATATTTTAAAATTAAATTTAAACAATAATCCAATGTATTTTTGTAACATTATTTACTGTATCTCATTTTCTTTAAATATTTAGTTGCATGAAATTGAAAGCAGAAAAATACATATATATGAGAAATTTTAAATATTTAATTCTCTTTTCTTAATTCTACATAATAGTCATTATTATTAAATGATTCACTAAATATATATCCAATTTGCCTAAAATGATATATGATTTAATAGTACTGTATTTACCTATCTTTAAATTGTTGGGGGTAGTATACAGGTATATGACATAAAATCAAAGAGCAAATCTTTGACACTTGATAATATATGATTGATTTTATATTTTACCTAACATTATTAAAATAACTTGTTACATAAACATTTAAGCAACTCTTTTTAAAAATTTTACTTGTACAGCCTGACCAGGCAGTGGCGCAGTGGATAGAGCATCAGACTGGGATATGAAAGACCCAGGTTCGAGATCCCGAGGTCACCAGCTTGAGCGCTGGCCCATCTGGTTTGAGCAAAAAGCTCACCAGCTTGGACCCAAGGTCACTGGCTCCAGCAAGAGGTGGCTCGGTCTGCTGAAGGCCCATAGTCAAGGCACATGTGAGAAAGCAATCAATGAACAACTATGGTGTTGCAACAGCAACGAAAAACTAATGATTGATGCTTCTCATCTCTCTCCATTCCTGTCTGTCCCTATCTATCCCTCTTTCTGACTCTCTCTCTGTCCCTGTAAAAAAAAATTAAAAATTAAAAAATTAAAAATTTTACCTGTACAAAGTGATCATAGTATATTCTTTGCTCATGTTTTAGACATGATGAGACCTTCTGATATATATATATATATATATATATATATATATATATATATATATATATATATATATTACCAAACATAGTGATAAAAGTTAAAAATATTTCCAGGAATAATTGATATGTTATATATATATATATATATATATATATATATATACATATATATATACACATTTTTTCTTGCCAGGGTTATGGTGGCTACATTGCATCAATGATATTAAAATCAGATGAAAAGCTTTTTAAATGTGGATCAGTGATTGCACCCATCATAGACTTGAAGTTGTATGGTGAGTACATCCTATAGAATGACCTAATACAGCATATTAATTTGTAGATATGAAAATCCTAATGCAAAGGAACTCAATTGAGCTCATTTATTCAATGTTATCAGAGATATTTCAGCTATTTAACACCCCTCTGATTCAATTAATATTACTGGAGCATGACAATTAAATGTGAAATGTAGAAAATAAGGAACTATGCTATTTCAATGGTTTTTAGTTTATTCTTAAATTTCTGTTTTCTTGGGTCACAGCCTCAGCTTTCTCTGAAAGATACCTTGGCGTGCCTTCTAAAGAAGAAAGCACATACCAGGTAGCTAATTTAAAAATAATGAATAAAAGAAAAGTATTTTTGTTCTAAAATTTAGTCAAAATGTAAATATAGGTCGATCCTTATATACAGATGTTTTGTTTTCCTTCATAGGCATCAAGTGTGCTACATAATATCAATGGCTTAAAGGAAGAAAATATACTAATAATTCATGGGACTGCTGACTGTAAGTAATATATTTGCTGCTAGTTATTGATGGGCATATTTGCTGCTAGTTATTGATGGGGTCTGAACTTTTAACAAAGTGGTATGTCCAAGGAATTGCTTACAAAGGACCTTATAGACCTACTGAAGAGAGCAGTGTCAAAAAATCTGATGCATGATGGGAAGTGGGAAGAAGGAAGAATAGAAGTATGAGCTTCAGTGGCAACACTGTCAAGTAAAATGTTCTGGAAGATAGAAATATTCAATCTTGCCCTGGCCAGCTTTCTCAGTGGATAGAATATCAGCCTAGTATATAGGCATTCCAGGTTTGATTCCTGATCAGTGCCTCTTCCCCTTTCTTTCCCCCTTCTCTTCCTCCTCCCCTCCTACAGTCAGTGCAGTGGCTCTATTGGTTTGAGCATTGCCTGGGTGCTAATGATAGCTCAGTTGGTCTGAGCATGTCAGCCTCAGGCACTAAAGATAATTTGGTTGCCAGGTGGATCCCAGCTGGGGTGCATGCAGTAGTCTGTCTCACTATCTTCCTACTTCTCAATTTAAAACATTATTTAACAACATTATTTACTGTATCTCAAAGAAAAGAAGAAATGTTCAATCTTTACTTTTTAACACAGTAACCATGGGCCACATATGCTGCGTAAGCATTTGAAATGTGTTTTGAGTTATTAAGAAACAAAATTTTTTATTTTACTTAATTTTAATTAATTTAAATAACCACATTTGGCCGCTGACTACTACTATGGTGTTATTCAACATACCTCACAAGGAAACTAACCTAGAAAACAACATAATAGCAAAAGGTACCAGCACTGAGATGAAATTCTGAGGAGGCTACCCACTTAAGTTAAAACAAAAATTTACTTATCACTGCCCATTTTTTTTATCACGTTAAACATTGGAGATGTATATGACTGATATTACTAGTAAGAAATAATATTTTATATTCACATGAAGTGTCAGGGCTCAAAATATTTAAGTATTTTTTATTATTCTGTATGAAACTTTACAACAGAGGGCTATTTATAGCCCTATTCACATATGAGAAAAACTTATTCAAGGAGGAAACTAATTTATTCAGGATTACCTGGCAAGTGAGAAAAGACAGTCAAAGTCTTGAATCGGTATTACCTAAATCTTGAACTTGTTTTTAGTGTAGTTTATCCTGCCTTGCCTCAGAATTTTATTCCATTTCACAAAGTATATAACTAAAAAAGTGTTATAGCTACTGACCAGGTGGTGGTGCAGTGGATAGAACATCGGCCTGGGACACTGAGAACCCAGGTTCAAAACCATGAAGTCACTGACTTGAGCCCAAAGATTGCTGACTTGAAGCTCAAGGTTGCTGGCTTGAGCAAGGTGTCACTGGCGGCTGGAGCCGCCCCAATCCCCCCCAACCCCGTGAAAGCACATAGGAGAAAGCAATCAATGCACAACTAAAGTGCCGCAACTACGAGCTGTTACTTCTCATCTCTCTCCATTCCTGCCTGCCTGTACCCCTCTCTCTCACTCTCTCTAAAAAAAAAAAGAAAAGAAAAAAAAGAGTATTATAGCAAAAATTATACCAGGTCTTAAAGTTTAACTTTCAAACATATCAGGCCGTGGTTAAATTAGTGTTCAGTTCAGTATAAAAAATATATATATTTGGTAATTGGGAGACAAGAGACAAATCTCTCAGGTAGAATGCTGAAAAAAATTATATAGCTATTTCTCCTCAAAGCTTCACTTTTCTTCCTATCCACATTAGAGGGGCTTGAAATTGGTGCCTTGTTTCAAAAACTCTGTATGGAAAGTAAAGAGTAACTTTACAGTAGAGAAATGACAAATATCATTCAGCTAATACCATTGGTCAAGGTTAACATCAACAGTGAAAAGTCACGTTGATAGTGTATACCAGGGGTCCCCAAACTTTTTACACAGGGGCCAGTTCACTTCCTCAGACCGTTGGAGGGCCGCCAATGAAAAAGGTGCCCCTTCTGGAAGTGCGGTTGGGGCCGGATAAACGGCCTCAGGTGGCCGCAATTTGGCCCACAGGCCGTAGTTCGGGGACCTCTGGTGTACACCCTTGATGTCATTTCATGAGAATGGCATTCTATGTCCACTGTCTAGTCCAAAAAAAGAAAAAAACAACCATAACCCCCACTAACCACACACAAAAAAATTGGACAAACCAAAATAAAGTTTGTCTACCAAAATATCTTAGTATTTCTCAGAACTGTCAAAGTCTCCAAAAACAGAGAAAGTCTGAAAAATTCGTATAGAACAAAAGAAGCTAAAGAGACATAATGTCTAAATGCTTCTAAGTTGTGACTAATGTATCATAAAAATGTAAAATTTTAACAATAGAGAAAACTAGGTAAGAGATATACAAGAACTCTCAGTACTATCTTTGTGACATTTTTTGAAAATCTAAAACTACTGTAAAATCTTAGATGATGATAGCTTACCTGTGTTGGGTGAAACATGATGAAAGAGAACATAAATATTTTTAAAGAATATTAGAACTTTGTTCTGAGCTATTAAGATATTACATGTATATTAATAGTAGTAAAAATAAGTAGTAATTATTAAGTACTGGTTAAATGTCACAAACCATTTCCAAAACTTTTAACATTAACTTCCCTGTTTTTCACAAAAATACTGTAGGTATTATTACTCTTCTTTAACAAATTGGGAAAATTAATATTACAGAATTAATATAACTTGCTTATATTATAATCACATAACTATTGATTAGTAAAAGAAGGATTTGAATCTGACAATGAGACTTACTAATTATGCTCTGAAGCTTCAATTGTAGGGATAAATTATATTCAAGATTAAATTATTTAAATCACTGTAGAATATAGACACCACACATACACACTCCATATGGACTTGGTGACTCAGTCAATGACACTATAAAAAAACCGTTATTGATATTTTCTTCAAAAATTACCAACAAATCAGTTCACTCAGTTAATTAGACCTTAATATTTCTGTTTAGTTTTAGGAAAGGTATAAATGACAGATATCAAGGGGCTTGGCAGTAGGAACCAAGCATGGAAAGAGTCCATTTGGAAAATCCATTTATACGTGTATCTTTTCAGCTATAAAATGATGGAGTCCTTACCAAAATGTTTTCCTACAGTAAGCAAAGGAGCTATAAGAGAGATCGTTTATCCCAGTTATTACTCTTATTCATTAGCATTTCTAGTAGCTTAAATCTTCAGAGCAAGTTATAAACTTTTTTAGAGATAACATGGTCATTTTCCATGAAGTATAATAAAATATTTTTAAAAATCTTGAGTAGATTTTAAAAAGATTCGAATGATCATTTGGAAGCTTTTCTTGTCTGCTATGCAGCAGTATTAATCAGTATTATAGAATAAGAGTAATGAAGCAGCTTAAACTATATTGATACGTCTTCCCTAGTTTTACAAAGACAGCTTAAAATGCTAGCTTAAAAATTATTTACAGAATTTGGAAGATGTACATAGTGTAGGAATGAATAGCTCAGGCAGCATGGGAGCAAAGTGTTGTGCGGAGATCTGAGTGATTCGTCCAAGTCGTCAATGCTAATTCGGGCCAGTACTGCTACTCAACCCCTGTCTGCTATGCTGATTTCGAAGTTTTGGACCTTAGGTTCAAGCAGAAGGAAGCTAGAAGGAAACAGAAGAAACCAGAATGATCTGCATTAAATATTTAACTTTTGATTAATGAGATGCATACTCTCTTTTCTCAATATGGGGTATTCTTTTCTAATTTAAAATAACACAGAATGCCAGTGTCTAACTGAGATTGGGCCCTGGTAATCCTCAGAAAGGAATAGAAACTGGTTTGCTATAATATCACCCAGACAGGCATTCACTATGTTAAACTTGTTTTAATGATATAAAATGTGAAAAATTAAACATAATAAACAATAACCAGTAAACTAAATCTAAATAACATCTGTACAATAAATAGTGACTCAGTCATAGCTCCTGTTTCAGTTTTTTTATTTATTTTTTTATAACGTAAAGCTAAAAGTTTTATCATCACTGTTTCTACTGGCTTCCCAGTTAAAGCCAAGTACTAGTCTTTTAAATGCACAATCTATGCAAAGTAAAACAATCTCTTTGAAGAAAAATGACATAACATGTTCTGATCCTTATAAACTTATTTCTTTCAAATATCATAATTTAATTTCTTGCAGCAAAAGTTCATTTCCAGCATTCAGCAGAATTAATCAAACACCTAATAAAAGCAGGAGTGAATTATACTATGCAGGTAAGCCGCTTTTCCAGAAAAATGTGTTTATGTGTTTTCCTAGTTATGTTATTTGGTGGTAAAATCAGAAAACAGCTTCTGTGCCGCTCAGTCCCCCACGCTATTTATTTACCATGTTTATTAGCAACCAAAGATTGTATTCTCTCTTCTTAATTATACTGAGAATGTGGATGAGTTCATGCTTTACAACTGCATAGCATTCTTATGCAATGTCTTTTTCTCTTTGGACTTTTATTAATATCATCAATAACAAGTTCTTTTAGAACAATTTTTTCATTTCTCCCCTAGTCCCTCTGTCTTTTCCTCATTTTCCATCACTGTTATACTAAAAGGTGAAAGGACAAGTGATTTGAGTAAATGTTATGAGAAAAAAGGAGAGGCTAAAACACCATTTATATCTGTGCTTTCAACATATTTAAGAAATACTGATCAAGAAATTACAAAGGTCACAATACTAAGTGGGTCAATAAGACATACTTTGTACCATCAAGGAGCTTTCAGTCTAAAGGAGGAGTTAAGAAGAAAAAAAAAGTAATTATAATTTCCCAACATTTGGAAAAACTAAAGGTAGTTCAACATATCTAGAACGTGGGAACCAGGCTTAGGAGGATGACAGATGAAGATGATTAGACAAGCAAATGGTGGGTCACACCATTAACAATCTGAAAGAGTGTATCTTTACTCAGAAGGCACCAAGGCACCATTTAAAAACTCTACACTCAGGAATTAATGTGACAACTGTATTTGTATTTGCATTTATATTCTTAAAAAGTCACTCCTGTCTTTTATACTGTTAAAGTAAAAATTGCACTGCACAAGATTAAGCAGACAAGGACAGCTTTATTCAAGATTATTGCAAATAAAGGAGAAAGACTAAATTCAACTTTCTTCAAACAAAGGGCTGCAAAAGTTTTGAAGCTAAGCAGAAAGGAAACACAGTCCACTTACATAAATGCTTCATCAAAACAGAACATAAACTTTCTTGTACCTTTATGACAAGAGGTAGTTTTACAATTTGGAACAAGACTTCTTCCCTCCCGCAGAGACTGGGAGTTGTGGTACTTTCTCCCTCAATGTTTATATTTCAAAGAGATGGTTTTGTTGTAAAACTGGCAACGAGCTGAAAAAATATTTACATACATTTCAAAGAGACAGTGAATGACTTTCCAATCAAGTTTTTTAAATTACAAAAATTGTATTTGGTGCCTGACCTGTGGTGGCGCAGTGGATAAAGTGTCGACCTGGGAACACTGAGGTCGCCAGTTCAAAACCCTGCACTGGTCTGGTCAAGGCACATATGGGAGTTGATGCTTCCAGCTCCTCCCCCCTTTCTCTCTCTCTCTCTCTCTCTCTCTCTCTCTCTCTCTCTCTCTCACTCTGTGTCTCCTCTCTAAAAATGAATAAAATAAAAAAAATAAAAAAATAAAAAATAAAAAAAAATTGTATTTGGTCTCCAATGTTGATTATGAAATGGTTATAATAAAAATGGAAAAGTTTAATATGCAAAACTCAGAGTTGAATTGGATGAGATTTTAGTTAGATATAATTTCCTAAAGTTCATTTGCCCTTTGGGGTAAAAGAATGAATTCTGAGGGACAAGAGTTGCTTTGGTGACTTTTAAATCACTTTTCCCCTCAAAACCTTAGGTTTATCCAGATGAAGGTCATAACGTATCTGAGAAAAGCAAGTATCATCTCTACAGCACAATCCTCAGATTCTTCAGTGATTGTTTAAAGGAAGAGATAGCCGTGATACCACAGGAACCAGAAGAAGATGAATAATGACTCTATTTATATAGAACTGAAGGGGATATTGACGCTCAATGAAATTGAACCAAGAGACTGTCATATGTAGATGCTCCAGAATTTCAAGGGCAGTTTAAGGAGATGACACTGGAACAGCACACTCAGAGACAGTAAACTAGAATTTGAATATAGAAGTACAAGTCTACTGTTTTGCCAAGGGTGCAGAACCTGTTTGTTGTGTAAGGAAGGTCAAAGGTTGGTTTCCTGGGAAGAATTAGTTTTGCATTAAAGTTGGAATAGTGCATGTTTTCTTCTGTTTTCCCCTATTAGTTCTGTAACTAGTTGTCCTCATTTTAATTTCAATGGTCACCATCTTTGCATATAATGCACAACTTCTCAGTACCATAATTCCTGAAGAGATCTTCAATGGCTGAGCTGCAGTCTAACATTTTACTGTATATTTATAATAAGTGCAATTCTCATCGTCTATTATTAAGCTTAAGAAAATACTCAGTTAATAAAAAACAGAATATTTTATGTAATTCTGTTTACAAAAAGGCATTATTAAATGGGTCAAAGGTCATGTAGAAATATAAAGTTTAGCACCTTCCAAAGTTCAGCAATTTATCAGTAGATATATCTTTAAATCTACTCACGAGCGTGTGTCTCACAATATATGTACACACTTGTGCATATGCAGTCAATAAATCTATCTTTACATGTTATTCATGCTACAAAGGATAAAACATTTGATGAATTAGGAGAAATGCTCTTTTACAGGCTATAATGAATGCTTTGTTTAATGAGCCAAATATGATGAAACATTTTTTCCAATTCAAATTCTAGCTATTGCTTTCCTATAAATGTTTGGGTTGTGTTTGGTATCGTTTTTAGTGGTTAATAGTTTTCTAGTTGCAATTTAATTTTTTGGATATGATACCTTGTCACATGTAAATTAGATACTTAAATATTAAATTATAGTTTCTGATAAAGAACTTTGTTAACAATGCAATGCCACTGAGTGCTATTTTGCTCTTTTGGCGGAGAAGGCTTTTTTTAAAAACAGTTGGTCCTTTTACTTCTCTTTCTTTCTCAATGCAAAATCAGTTCTCATCTTCATTATAAAAGCAAAGAACTGGATTGATGCTTTTGCCAGCTTCTACTTAGTATTCTGCGCCTGCCCAATTCATCTGTTACTCTTTAATTTAAATACTTCTGGTGAGAATTAGAAATGAAATATCTTTTTTGCATTAGCCAAAAAATTCGCAAACAGCTGTTTGCTGTTTAACTGAGATGAAGGCACAAAGTGCATTAATTCTTTTGCTGTGTTGACTTGCTGTAGTAACTGAGAGCATAAAATAAACTTGACTGCATGAAGGCAGTTTAAGTCATGAGAATATTAAATTTGGTGACAAATGTCAGAGTATCTTCACACTTCACTACGGGACAGGCTAAATAACCAGGACATTAGAATGCCAGGAGGACACTTCAGAGTGTCTCAGAATTGCTCAGTAGCCCTCCTATTTTGTCAAAGGATCAACCCCCAGATCTGGTTACTTGGAAAATGTACATCATTTGGGGGATATTCTGTTGTTCTTCTGATTGCATTGGAATTGTGTCTTCACTGCTCCATTGAATTTAATTTAAAATGAGAAGGCTCTCTTTTCTGAAAGGCACATTTCAGGTCTTTTTTCAAGAATAGTAAACACATTTTTAAAAAAATAAGGTGTAATGTTTCAAAGGAAAGTTTTGCTTATTTTATTAAAATGGAAATTTCTTTTAAGCTGATTTAAAGTCCAGCTGAAGGTTTTTAATCAATATTTTGAATTTCAACCACTAGAGATTTTTATGATGCAAATAATTATGTTGTCTGAAAGATGTGGTTTTATTGAATGTCTATTTGAGTAACACTTAAAGCGTATTTGCCTTTTACTGTTCATCATTTCTCTTGTTTCATTATTATCAATGTTTATCTATTTTTCAGTTAATTTAATACAGTTTATAATGTGAAAGATATTTGTCTGGAACCCACTTTCACTTTAAAGCCGAAATAGATCTCAGATAAAGACATACTTTTTAGTAGGAAGGTAATATTTTTTTCATTTGTATGACATTTTGAGTTTTAAAAATTGGGCCATTTTAGATAAAAAGAATGCTCACCAACACATATACACCAGATAATAGAGGGATTGTGTGAGTCGACTTTCCCTTTTATACATTTGCCTTTGGCCATAACCCTACTGTTTTATATGTATTTATGCATTCCAAAAGTTTCCTAGAACTCCAGTAGCAAGTTTTCCAAATGATAATTTACCCTTAAAATTAAGAAAAGCAAGCTCAACTATAAAATAAAACAGGTAAGCTATGTTAAATCAGCCACAGAGATAAACACATAAACTTTTGAAGCATTTTGAAAGAAAAAAGTTTTTTTCATTAATTTCCTCCAGCGAGGTCTCTGACTCAACACGTAGAGACCAAGAAGACACTGCTGATCTACTTGCATTTTCTGACATAACCAAGGTAAAAAAGGGTATCTTCAAAACCTGAATCTTAGCTCACCCTGAGAATGTCTTTTTTTATTGGATTTTCAGCATAAACATCACCATTGAGGATTTTGCAGATGCCAGTTGTAGATCTACTAGAATGGGGTGACTTAAATGTTGGTCTTTACTATAAGGACTTAAGCCATTGTCCACAAATGGTGGGCACCAGGGATTGATTTGCTCTCCAATTTTATTAAGGGCACAGGGCTTCTATAATCATGTATAAAATACTCCTTTTGTCTTTCCTCACATACTCTTCACCTTCACATCCTGCATCAATGCGCTTTTCAGAAATAAAAACTGACTCCTCAGCTGTGCTCTCTCATTTCCTGTTCTGGGGATTCTCTGATACTAAAGTTGTCTGTCTGTTGGGCCAACAGACTCATCACTTACACACTGCAGACCTATATAAGGATGTTAACACCCCCATCAAATCTAATTAATGGAAAACAGGAACAGAAGACTATATATGCCTCTCTTTCTTCTTCCAGACATTCTGCATTGTCCTTGGAAGGCCTAGGAAACTCAGCTGCCCACACCGGTATACCTTTCTATTTCTCTCTTTCACATCTCACTTTTCTCAGTCTCCCACTCATATTTCCTAAAATCATGTCCCTAAATAAATTACACATGTATAAGCTGTTGACTCATCTCTACTTTCTTCCCACAAGAACTTACCACTGTGAATATTGTAGAATGAAGATATAAAGTGAGAATAGAGAAGTGTCTTCACTCAGGTTTGAATAAGCTGTTTCTATCTAAAATTTCTAGATTCTCTCTAAGTACCAAGCATGTTTTAAGTGCTCTATATTCATTATCAAACTGAATCTTCTCAACATGCCCTAGAAAAGGTATTATGATTCCCATTTTACAGATCAGAAATTTGAGTCTTGAAATGTATGTAACTAGCCCACATTCACATAACTAATGAGGAAATAGCCTAAAACCTAGCTCCAGCTAATTTAGAAGTCCCTGTACTCAGCCATTCTTCTCCACAGTACTCCTTCAATAAGGATAATTTTAACCCATATTTACCCCATGTGAGGATGGATTTTGAATATTTAAACACATAGTTCCAAATATTCTTGAGAATGATTTGAGAGCAGAAATACTACAAAGTAAATGACAGCCCACTGTAGCTACATGGATGTTACCTGAATTCAATGTCAAGAGAACATGTCTGTCAAGAGAAAATACCTGTTGAATATGTTGGATATGTAAGAGTTACTCCTATTCATGGAAACTCTTACCAGCAGACCACAACTATATCCACAGTCATTAAAAGAATCCCTTGCTCTGGCACTATGCCAAGGATGTTCCTAAATCATTCCTAGATGTATTCAAAACATTGTGTTTGAGCACCCAGGCTTGTGAACATGAAAAGATCACTTAGTCTTCAAACATCGCAAATCCAAAAAGCACATAAGGATATTTAAAAGCATCGCTGGCATCCACAATCTCATTTACAATCTGATTTAGAAAAATTGCATTACCTCCCAATTTTTTATCACTATAGGCAATAGATTTTATTTACCATTGATCAAATATACTAACACCACTCATTTCATTTAGCAATATTTCAGCAACATTGGAAGAGAAAGTCTGCAAATTCAAAAATCTTTTTTCTCATCAATGGCAAGTTAGGTAGATTTTTAAAAAGAAATGAGTAATGCCTAACCAGGTGGTGGCACAATGGATAGAGTGTTTACTTCAGACCCTGAGGACTCAGGTTCAAAACCCCAAGGTTTTGAGATCAAGTTTCCTGGCTTGAGCAAGGGATCACTGACTCAGCTGGAGCCCCCCAGTTAAGGCACATATGAGAAAGTAATTGATAAGCAACTGAAAGTGCCACAACTACAAGTTGATGCTTCTCATTGCTCTACTTTTCTGTCTGTCTCTGTCTCTCTCCCTCTTTCTCTTTCTCTCTACTTTGCTAAAAAAAGAAAAAAGTTATATCAAAGTACAATTTGACTATTTTTCTATTAAACTTTTAATTAAATTTAAGATAGTTTGATACTAGCATCACAGGCTTTTGATACAGCACCTTGGTTACAAAGAAAGTCTGCTGATCACCACAATCTGTCCTTTTTTATCAGGCCTAACACCATTTGAATTAAGTAATCTTTGGCACGAGTGCAGCTTGACATCTCAGTATTCTATACTTTCAATAGAGTCATAGAAAAGGAATTCACATTTATTCAATGTTCAGGCTTTTAATCCTATTATCTCAATTAACCTTCAAAGCAGCCATGTGAGATGGTTAGTGGTATTCTCTGAAAAAGAACTTAAGATCAAGAGACGTCAAATAATGTTTCACCAGAGTCACAAAAGGCATAAATAACAGAATCAAGACAAACACAGACCACGATGACCCCAAAGTCCTCACACAAAATAATTACATCTATGAGTTATTTTAGCTGATGAGTTCCTAAGGTGCATCTTGCATATCTTCAGGTCGAATTCAACAGTCAAGTCCTTCACTGTCTTACCATATGGTATGCATCTGGCTTCAAATAACTGAATGTAAACTTAAGAGCTTGGACATCACCTGAGAAGTTATCAGAAACACAGACTCTCAGGTACAACTCTAGACTTACTAAATCAGAAAGGTAATGGAAACAAGATTCTCCAGAGTTGTGTATGCACAGTGAAATTTGAGAATCTCTGGCTTAAATGATAAGAGCCTTCATTTACTCATATCAAACAAGAGCTAGCCTGACCAGGTGGTGGTGCAGTGGATAGAGCATCAGACTGGGATGCGAAGGACACAGGTTCGAGACCCCGAGGTCGTCAGTTTGAGCGTGGGCTCATCTACTTTGAGCAAAAGCTCACCAGCTTGGAACTAAGGTCACTGGCTTGAGCAAGGGGTTACTCAGTCTGCTGAAGGCCCGCTGTCAAGGCACATATGAGAAAGCAATCAATGAACAACTAAGATGTCGCAACGAAAAACTGATGATCGATGCTTCTCATCTCTCATCGTTCCTATCTGTTTGTCCCTATCTATCCCTCTCTCTGACTCTCTCTCTGTCTCTGTAAATAAATAAATAAATAAATAAATAATAAAAGAGCTAAACTTGGGAGCTTGTGGTGGGGAGTGTGTAACAAATCATTGAAGGAATTAAATCCCAGGCTCCTCCTACCTTTTCACTTCTCTAGATTCAGTCCATAATTTGTCCCTTTCAATTGGCTTCAAGATAACTGCAGTTGCCCCAGGCAAGCTGTCCTTTCACAGAAATGTCCCAGGAAAAAGGGGCAATGGATAACAATTGTTTTTTTCATTAAGAAGGATAATTTTTCCCAGAAGTCTTAAGTAGAATTCCCTTCAAGTTCCTTTGTCCAAATTTCAGCTGCAACTGAATTAGCAATCTCTGTAGTGGGGATAAAACAAGAAAGAATGGTAGGAAAATGGATATATGTCCCAGTAGAGACAGAGATACCCAAATAAGGGCAATAGGGTCCTTACTGCAGGCATCTCCGCTAGATGCACAGCTCAAGGCATTGACGGTGAGGGCTGGGGGTTTTACACGGACGCGTCATTTGATGGTGTGTAAAGTGTTCCTCCCAGAGACCCAAATATCTGACATACCCTTCATTCCTAAGAGTTAGTACTCTGTACCTTGCTGATATTTTCTCCTCTTACTTCCCCTCTTCTCTTCATCACTGACACACTTTCCATGGCAGGCGGGCTGTTTTGAAATTTGATTGCTCTGTTAACTGTCCCATTTTGCAGGCTTTACTTGCTCTCACATAATTTATGAGGACTTGGTTATCTCTGTATGACCTGAATTGCTAAGTCACATCATTAATTATCCTGATTGATGGGTTGCATAAGATCTGTTCCAATGGGACAGAAAAGGCCTGCTAAAGAAACATAGGGAACATAGCTCTCCTTTCATAAGCATGTTTAATGGCTGTAGATCTCATTACAACTCTCTATGCCTTCAGGACAGCATGTGTGACTTTCAGAATATAGTGAAATTTGGGTTTTGGGGATAACAAATTATCCATTTTCTTTCCAAAACAAATGGAAAATTTCAACATCATAGTTGGCTTCAAATTGTGAAACAACTCAAATATATTTTGTGAACACTATGCACCAGGTACTATGCTGTCTGATAAAGCATCAGTATCCTTCTCTTTTCAACACTTAATCTAATTAACACACCTACTGTATAAATGGATATTTTAATTTAAATGTCATAGCTGAGTCATTATTTACTAATATGTACTGGAATAGTCAACCATGTTTTGATTCCCATGGAGTCATTTCTAATGCTCCCCATACTGCTATGCTATTTCCTTGACCCCATCCTCTTTGAAGAAATAGCGCATAATGAATGGATCTATTTTATCCAAATCAACAGGCCTCCATGCCCACTGTCACACTAAACAGTGGCTGGTCAGGATGCAGCTTCCTGTCACACTGAACAGTGGCTGGTCGGGATGCAGCTTCCTGTCCCATTCTCAATTTTAGAAAATTTTGTAGTAAAGTCCTGTTATTTTCTGGCAATTATTTCTCAATTCAAATTAGCTTGTTTTCTAATTTTGTGGTGGCTTAACTTGTTTAAAGTGAAGGAAAGAATTCACATCCTATTGAAAGATAAATATTTCCATACAATAAAACATAAATAAAATAACGTGCTACCCCTAGCTCACCACTTGGTTTCAGAACTCAGTTTAGTCTCCACTCAACTTAGACCCCCAACCAGTCCTTTCTTTGTTCTTTCCTAAACTTCCTTTTGGTCTTCTCCTCACTGTGCAGGTTCAGGAAGCCACAGAGTGTGCCTACTTTTCTTTTGTCTCCAAGTTGATAGGCAGTTGTGAAGGGAGGTGTGGAAGAAACAGCCGTGTTAGGCTTATTCAGAGGTTTACCAGCTGCAAGCCCTTTGTGCATTAGTGAGTGGGAATGTGACATTGTAAGGATGTAAGTGTTTCCCCTCAGGGGCAAAGAGATCACATTGTGTCCCACCACTGAGAGGGATGGTTGGGTTTCTGATCTCTTGTCCTCCACTGCAAAAAGCAGGGTTTTTTTTCCCTTTTGTTCTTTTTTTCTTTTGGCTTTCCTATCTTTGAGAGCCTCCAATAAATGGAATGGCCCACAATCCTCCAGCTCCACAGCTCCTTTCCTTTACCGTCTGCCCAAATTCAGCGTAAATCTGCATGTTCATGGTGCCTGGCCCTACAGGAGGTAAAAGTTTCAATGTATAAAATTTTTAACTTCATCTGAACTCTGTACAATGTGTAGAAAATTTCTTTATTTTACCCTTATCGATTTTTTATCAAGTTCTAATATCGCCCTTAGTTATTTTTAATTGTTATTCAAATTTTATTGAAAATTATTACGTTTTGATATGTATAATTTATATTATACCCTAACTTGTTTGTAATTTTCTAGGGAAATAAAAAATTAATAATAAAAGTAATAATGACTAAAACTAACTCGTTGATTAATTTGTACCTGGACATAGAATAGGTTCATTAATAGACTTGTTAATTCCACTTTTTAATTTATTTACTGTAATGCCAGTAGCCAAGGCCAGGCAGGTCCACATTGGATTCAGGCGGATGGTAGTGAAACTGTGGAGCCAGAAAGCATTGGGCCATTTCATTTAATAAAGTCTCCCAACGATGGACAAGCACACAGGCAGGGGAAATCACCTCTCAGGCAGGCAAACAGAAAAATGACCCCTCACAGTGGCTGGCAGGCAATCTGCCATCTGCAATCCCCCCATCTCTCCCGAGCGCAAGCACCCACAGCCTCACATAGGCCACACACACGTGGTGCAGTCACGCACTCATGTACCAATCAGGCAGCGTGCTTGCACCCAGTAACCCCACAAGCAAGCCTAACACAGCTGCCCTACATTCCACCCCTTTTAGATTGCTCGCTTCACAATCTACATCATAGGAAACAAACAGAGACTACAGCAACAGCAAAAGTTACACAATAATTATTTTCCAGGGTGTCACCTAGAGGCCCACCTCTAACTCCCTAATCCATGGTGGGTAGGAGGGCCTGTATAATCCAGGGCTATGTCCATGGAAACTTTAAAGTGTCCTTGGTGTACATCTGCAACTGGATGAGAACCAGTGCAGGAGGGCCTCCACAGGTGCCACGTCCCCCTCATCAGAGTTACTCATAGTACAGTCCACAATTGATGTGTCCATCCATCAAAAGAGCTGGTGTCCTCCTCTGGTTGCAGTCTAAGAATCAGTCCACAATAGACAGCCCAGCTGTCTGTGCTAATCACCAAGGTAAAGGTTCATTACAGGCAATTAGCCATACAGCCTTTTATTAACGGACCTCAGTACCTTTCTATAGTGTGCTGTCCATTGCCACAAATCCCATATAAACCCCTCAACAGGCTAACAGGGCCTGGAGGGGTCAAACACATTCAAGGCCTGTGTCACTTTAACAGTTCTCTTAGCTGCTGCTGCTGTAAAAAAAAAGCACCTATTACCTTCTAATGCCAACACCTGCTGCACATTAGAAGGGGATCAGTGAATTGCCAATTTCACATGGGGCCTATGGCCCCCACCTGTTCCTGTCAGACGGGTCTCTCACACTTCCCCCAATTCAAACTGGGACAACAGGACTTGGGGATCATGTATCCTGAACACCAGCCATTTTCCTGGCAGATGCCAGGGCCACCTGCTTCCCCCACATATTTTTTTTGTTATTTCTCTGAAGTGAGAAGCAGGAAGGCAGAGAGACAGGCTCCCACATGCACCTGACCGGAATCTACCCGGTATGCCCACTAGGGGGCGATCCTCTGCCCATCTGTGGCATTGCTCCATTGCAAGCTTTCGACCTCACTCAGCTTCTCACATAAAACTCTAGCACCTGAGTTGGAGGCCATGGAGCCATCCTCAGTGCCTGGGCCAACTTTGCTCCAATGGAGCCTTGGCTGTGGGAAAGGAAGAGAGAGACAAAGAAAAAGGAGAAGGGGAAGGATGGAGAAGTACATGTTCACTTCCCCTGTGTGCCCTGGCCAGAAAGTGAACCTGAGACTTTCACATGCCGGGCTGATGTTCTACCACTGAGCCAATCGGCCAGGCTCTTCTCTACTTTTTCAGCAGCTAGAACCTCTGTTCTGAGTCAAGCTGCCACCAAGGCTTCAACAGTCTTTATTAGGCTTGCCATCTAATTTCTCTCTATCAGCCCTGGCCACAATCAAATCTACCCATGTCTATGTTCGAGTAAATTTTACAGGCCCATTTCTCTTGTTAGTTGTGGGACAGGAAGCATGGGCAGCATCCCTCATAGCCTTACAGTCCATCTCTGTTCTGAAGAGCATGATGCCATCCACCACTATATCTCACAACTGCATCAAGCAGGCTTCCAGGGGTTCAGTGGGTTTCTGCCTGAATTTCACCCTCAACTCCATCAGCTCTTCCTGGGTGTAGGGCTGGACCACACAGTGTTCCACTACCTGGGGAGGAGGCTGTGGCTGTTGCCGCTGAGGGACTCTTGACTGCTTAGTCTCTTGGTGACCACAGGCCAGTCTCTGAGTCTGCAGGTGGCAGTTGCTTCTGCCAACTCAGAGCCACTCCACTGGCAGGAATGCTGCTCCATATTCTGTGCTCTGGCTCCTGCAGCTGCCGGCTCTCAGCCTGAAGCTGACTCTTGAGCTCCTGATCCCACAGTTGTTACTCCAACAGCAGTAGTGTCAACATTCAGCTTCCAGTGCAAACTACAACTCAACTCATGAATCTGTAACTCTTTGTCCAGAGACTGCTCCAGTTCCAAGCACCGTTTGCATTCAGCCTGCACCTCACACTGCAACTCTAGGACCTGGTCAGCCTTCTCTCCAGCACTTACTTCAGTTCACACCATCATTGGCGCTCAATATGCAGCTAATTCTAGAGCTTTTGACCCACTCAGCTTCTCACACAGAACTCTTAGTTTCTTCTTGCAGGATTGCAATATCACCTAGCCCATAGTCCTCAACAGGAGAGCCACTAGGAACAGCCATCCTCTATTCCATGCCTCAAGGGTGTTGGTGGCTCTATACCAATCTGCTCTGAATCCTGCCCGCTACACCAGATGTAATGCCAGTGGCTGAGACCAAGCAGGTTCACATTGGATTCGGACAGATGGTAGAGAAACTGTGGAGCCAGAAAATGTTGGACCATTCCTGTTTAATAGTCTCACAACAGTGGACAAGCACACAGGCAGGGAAACCCACTTCTCAGGCAAACAAACAGCAAAAGGGCATCTCATGGTGGCTGGTAGGCAATCCACAGTCGGCCATCCACAATCCTCCATCTCTCTGAGAGCTAACACGCACAGCCTTACATAGGCCATACACACGTGGCAGTCACACACTCACACACCAATCAGGCAGCGTGCTTACAGCCGGTAACCCTGCAAGCAAGTATAACACAGCTGCTCCACATTTACAAAAATTAAGTACAATCACTCTCCAAATAGTTACATGAGGAAACTGGAAGCTTAAGAAAGTTAACTGAATTACTGAAAGTTAGTGGATGAGTTGCATTAAGATATTCTAGTCATTGCAATGAAAGAAAAAAATTCAGTATTTTAAGGAAATAAATCTTTATTTCTCACTGACAGGATGTCACATGTGGGCAGATGTGAGCTATTTTATTCTCAACTGCTATCTGGAACCCACAACTCCATGCGGTACCCTCAAGGGAAAAGATTGAAGGAGACTCTCTATGTTTTAAGACAGCTCTTAGTGTCCCAACCTAACAGCAAAAACACTAAACATGCAGGGAACCAAATAGAGAATCGAGGGAGCACTAGCTGTCACTGGTGCAGTCCACTACTCAGGACAGCAAGTATTAATCTGTGCCTTTGATTCCTGTATACACAAAGCAGAATTGGTCACAGCTCAGGAGACACACACCAATTTCTTACAGCTTAAAGCCCAGGATTTCTGAGTGTTGAGCAGCGGTCTTTGCAGTAAGTCCATATAAGTCTCCCTTAGGTCTGAAGACATTTGAAATGTAAAATGATCTTTTTTTTTTTTTTTTTTTTTTTTTTTTTTTTTTGCCTGCCACACAACAATGGAACAATGATGAGATAATCAAAATAAATAGTTGCATCTGAAAAAAGAAAGAATGGATAGGTTGCTTTGGGCAGTAAAGTAGCTTCCCTAGCCTGTCTCCTGACTATAGATATTTGGGAACACAAATACAAAAGTCTTAAATAGTCAAAAATTCTGGCTAAGATAGACTCATATTTTTAATACTAAAATAATAGTAGGTTTCTTTTTCTTTTTTGTATTTTTCTGAAGTGAGAAGCTGGAAGGCAAAGAGACAGACTTCTACATGCGCCCAACCAGGATCCACCTGGCAAGCTTACTGGGGGGCCATGCTCTGCTCATCTAGGGCATTGCTCCATAGCAACCAGAGCCATTCTATCACCTGAGGCAGAGGCCATGGAGCCATCCTCAGTGCCTGAGCCAACTTTGCTCCAATGGAGCCTTGGCTGCAGGAGGGGAAGAGAGAGGTAGAGAGAAAGGAGAGGAGCAAGGGTGGAGAAGAACATGGGTGCTTCTCCTGTGGGCCCTGGATGGGAATTGAACATGAGACTTCCTCACGCCAGGCCGACGCTCAACCACTGAGCAACTGGCCAAGGCCAGTAGGTTTCTTATGTATTTACTTTTGAACAGGTCTATAGCCAGTAACTAAAATTAATTTATTTCTACAACATAGTTTAAGAATGTACCTAATCTTTTCATAGATAGGCTATGAAAGGTTCTTTATCTAGCACTCAAAATATAGGTAGCTAATTTGAAACCATCCACCAGTGGCATTTTATGGGGTTGTATACTTAAAACCTATACAGTTTTGCAAACCAATGTCTTCCCAATACATTCAATAAAAAAGAGACCATCTGTAGTAATAGATGACCCCATCCTTTATTTGATTTTCATCTTGATCTCCTATTCAAAAGAGATTTTACCATTCCTTGTGCTTCTGAACCTTATTTTATCAAGTTTAATATCTGGATGCTCTCTATAATTTTCTTCTTAAATTTATTTTTTAATGAACTACAATTTATATAATCATACAATGGACTCTTTTAAAGTATATAATCAGTGGTTTTTATTATATTCACCAAGTTATGCAAAAATTGCCACTATGTATTTTTAGAATATTTCTACCATTTCAGAAAGAAAACTTATAACTGTCTTCAGCCATCCTTCCTGCCTCCTTTTTACTAGCTCCTGAAAACCACTGATCTAGTTTCCCCCCCTCTATGAATTTCCTATTCTGAAATTTTAATATAAATGGAATCATACGATTTATATAATTGGATTCTTTCACTTGGTGTAATGTTTTCAAGGTTGATCCATATTTTAGCTTGTATCAATACTTCATTCTTTTTTTGTGACTAAATTATATCCTAGTGTATGATATACCACATTTATTTTTCTATTCATCAGGTGGTAAACATTCAGTGTGTTTTCATTTTGAGGCCACATATTTATGAATATGATGCTATAGACATATATGTAAAAGCTTTTGTGTGGACATGTTTTTTAAATCTCCTGGTTATATACCTAGGAGGAAAGTTTCTTAGCTGTATGGGAACTCTATTTAACTTTTAAGGAACTGCCAAACTGTCTTCAAAAGTGACTGCACTATTTTATTATTATTTTTTTAGACTTTATTTATTCATTTTTGAGAGAGGAGAGAAACAGAGAGAGAGAAAGAGGGGAAGAGCAGGAAGCATCAACTCCCATGTGTGCCTTCACCATGCAAGCCCAGGGTTTCAAACCAGCAACTTCAGCATTCCAGGTTGATCGATGCTTTATCCACTGAGCCACCATAGGTCAAGATGTGGCTGCACTGTTTTACATTCCTATTGGCAATGTAGAATGATTCTCATTTTTTTCACAGTCTTACAACACCTGATGTTTTCTACGTTTCTTTTGTTATAATCATTCTTTTGGGTGTAAAGTATCTCATGGTTTTAATTTGCATTTCCCTAATCAATAATTTTATAGAGCATCTTTTCATTTACTTATTGCTTATTTGTATATCTTTTTTAGAGAAATGTCAAATCAAAACCTTTACCTCTTTTTAATTGGGTTGTCTTTTTAAAAGTCTTTTAATATTCTGGATATTAACCTCTTATCAGATGTTTAGTTTGCTAATAATTGTTTTCTTTATGTGGGTCTTTTCATATAGTAGAAGGCATATAAGATATTGTTTCCTTGTGCTTTTACAAATTTGGTATAACACATAACATTAAATGTTTCAAAGTTTTAAATCATATATCTCATCCTCAATTTATTTAAAAATTTTTATAAAGAAAAATCATTACCATTAAACATTTTCCTACTGTACATGAAAGAAGGTCTGAAAAGTGACTCACTTTTCTCTTCAAAATTTTTCACAATAATTGATTCCTTATTATTCTCCAAATTCAATGAGAAATATTTTAGTATAAAAGTTGTTATGCACTGGCCTTGGCCAGGTGTCTCCGTGGATAAAGCATCATCCTGTCTCACCAAGGTTGTGCGTTTGATCCTTGGTCAGGGCGCGTGCAAGAAGCAATCAGTAAGTACACGACTAAATGGATCAACTAAGTAGAAAAGTGGTTGATGCTTTTTTCTCTCTCTTTCAAATCAATAAAAGAAATTAGAAAAATAATAATAAAATATTGTTATGAACTTACAAATTTAAACATACTTTGTGTGTTTTAATTCATTGTAGTTATTATCTAACTGATGCTCAAATCATGCCTTTCTTATACAGTTGGATCTTCTTTAACTTGGTCCCTGAACTTTCTTTTTTCTGAAGTGAGAAGCAGGGAAGCAGAGAGAAAGACTCCCTCATACGCCCGACCAGTATCCACCCAGCATGCCCACCAGGGGGTGATGCTCTGCCCATCTGGGGCATTGCTCCATTGCAACCAGTGCCATTCTAGCACCTGAGGCAGAGGCCATGGAACCATCCTCAGCACCTGGGCAATTTTGCTCCAATGGAGCCTTGGCTGCAGGAGGGGAAGAAAGAAATAGAGAGAAAGAAGAGGGGGAAGGGTGGAGAAGCAGATGGGTGCTTCTCCTGTGTGCCCTGGCTGGGAATCGAACCAGGGATTTCTACATGCTGAGCCATGCTCTACTGCTGAGCCAACTGGCCAGGGCTGGTCCTTGAGCTCTTTAGGCACAACCCATGTAGCCTGGGCTAAAATTTTTCTTTGTGGAATGACAAAACATTCTGTGGTTTCTTTGCATTTCTTTCCTCAGAGTTGGAAGTTTACAGTACAATATTATAATTATACATCATAATTCGATGAACAGATATCTCTGTGTTGGTCATTGTTTCTAAGTTCTTTCAAAAACAGAGCTAGAAATTATAATTTAAAATTAAATTTAAGTATGTCATGCATTCAGTACTCATTTTAGTTCTTAGTGAATCTAAATAATTATTTATTTCTTTTAACTCATAATTCAACATTACACTTTCAGGTAAAACATGCTCACCTTACTAGTAATAATACGATTAGCAGATCATATTATTTAATTAAAGGTTATTATTTTTCTTTTTTTTTTATTTAATCATTTTAGAGAGGAGACACAGAGTGAGAGAAAGAGAGAGAAAGAGAGAAAGGGGGGAGGAGCTGGAAGTATCAACTCCCATATGTGCCTTGACCAGACCAGTGCAGGGTTTTGAACGGGCGACCTCAGTGTTCCCAGGTCGACGCTTTATCCACTGTGCCACCACAGGTCAGGCTAAAGGTTATTTTTTTTAAATCCTTGGAGTATAATGACAAATTACTGCTTTTAAAAATTACTTGAAGCCTGATCAGAAGGTGGCGCAATAAATATAATATCGGCTTAAGCTAATGAGGACCTAGCTTCAAAACTCCAAGGCTGCTGCTTTGAGCACAAGCTCAACAGCTTGAGTGTGGGGTCACTGGCTTGAGCATGGGGTTGCCAGTTTGAGCATGAGATCATAGACATGACCCCATGGTTGGTGATTTGAGCCCAAAGGTCACTGGCTCAAGCCCAAGGTCACTGGCTCTGCTTTGTCCACTCCCTTGCCCCATCAAGGCACATATGAGAAAGCAATCAAAGAACAACTAAAGTTCCACAACTGCCAATTGATGCTTCTTATCTCTCTCCCTTCCTGTCTATCACTGTCTATCTCTGTCTCTTTCTCTTACCCACCCTCTCCCTAAAAAAATAAAAATGAATCACTTGGAAAAAACCTTTTAATATAATTATGCTTTATATTTAATATAAAATTATAATTATTAGTTTTATTTTTAATAAAATTGAAGCTCTCCTATTAATCTCAATTTTGTCACTCAGTAATCTCAAATACTTACATAAGTCCAAGTTAAAGATATAAAAAAAATATATAAACTAGGTCTTATTTTTCTTTCCTCAACATATTCTTCCCCCATACATAACAATTAAAAATATGGTTTATATATTTATTTTAAACAGTATGATTTAACAATATATATATAGATGGTACTCATCTCTAGATTTTTAAATAAACAGTGTTACATTAAGACATTTCTCCACCTAATTTTCTTTTCTACTCAAAAATAAATCTTGAAGATCACTCCATAGCATTATCAGGATGTGTTCTTCATTATTTTTACTGTAGCATATTACAAAAATATGATAGCATTGTATTAAATTTATAAATTATCTTCAAAAGTAATACCTTTACAATGTTGAGTCTTCCTAAGAAAAAACACTGCATGTCTCTGGATTTATGTTTAATTCAGAAGTGTTTTGTAGTTTATCTTATGTGGTTTTGCATGTCTTATTTTAATCTAGATTTTCTTTTATTTTTGTTATTTTTTATTATTATATTAAATTAGTTATTCTCTTTCTTATCAATGGTTTTACTTTGTATACAAGAAGGCTCTTGATTTTTGTATGCCCTTTTATGAATCAACTATTTTACAAAATAAACTTAGTTTTTAGTATAGGTTTTCATTGATGCTTTTAGGAAGTTATCAAATATATCACATTATACACAAATCAAGGTACTTTTACCTCTTTCCCTCTAATCCTTACACCACTAATTGCTTTTACTAGCCTAATTAACATTTGCTGGAGATAGGGGGCATCTATATTAATTTTCTGGTTATTCAAGAGTGATTGTATTAACATTCATACTTATGATTCAAAATTAATAAGGCTAGAGCACTAAAAGTACTGGCAGTGGTTGGGTGCTCAGCCAGTTATAGCAACATTCCAGTATACCATGGTTGTAGGTTCGATCCCTGGTCAGGCACATACAAGAATCAACCAATAAATCCATAAATAAGTGGAACAACAAGTTGATGTTTTCTCTCTTAAATCAAAGAGAAGTGCTGGCAGTTTAGCAACAATTAGGGCAGTAACACCAAATGGAAGCAGTCGTTGTCTTCTTCCCTACCATAAATTTAAACAAATGCCACCAGCAGTTTCACCTAGGAAAGTTTTGATTAAAAAATTAATATTTTTTGATAGATACATGAATTCTAATTACCCTTTTGCTGTTCCACTTATTTGTCTGACCTCACCCTTACATACTGGGCTATCGCCCCTGAAGCAGAAAAATTTCAGGAAGCTGGTCAACCGCCCCAAGAAGGAGCATCCCAGGAAGCCAAAACCATAAAGCTGCAGATAGGGACATACCAGAAATTCTGACTCCAGGCTTTCCCACATATCAGAACTTCTGACTCAATACCCACCTGCTCAAGGGTCTTCCCTACCCTATAAAAATAGCCCCCAAAATCTGCTTGGTGCCCTTCTTTCAGAGAAGTGCCCGGCAGGTCTTTCTATTCCAATAAAGCTTGCATGCCTGGTTTTTGAGTGCCATCTCATCCTTACATTTTTAAATGTCAACAAATGAAGAAATGTCATTTTCATATCTAAAGTGACAAAATGAGCAATATATATAAAGCATTTTGTCTGCATCCAAAGTATAAAGATTGTCTTGAGGAAAAATTATTTGGCTTGTACCATTGTGTGATTTGAAAGCTGAACTAGTTACCGTTTTAATAGAACATTACATGTACTTGAAAAAAAAGATATAAATTATGGGTATTCAAATTTGAATATATTTTAATTTTTTTTGAAAATTAAGAAAGTCAGCTGTTATTTCAAGGAAAACAACTGATTATATTTGTTATCCATAAAAAATTTGTCCTTTCAAGTTAACATTAAAATGTACAAAAACTTAGTACTTACTATCATAATTTTGAGTTTCCCAACATTTAAGAATTTTGGAGTAAGATTAATGGTATATTAATAATGCAATTTTTTTGAATATTATACATGAAATATATAAATACCTGGAGGAATTGCATAATTTAGTGAACCCAGATTTTCAAAATGACCAGTTCATTATGTTAGAAAATCTTCTACGGATAAAACCATGACAAGTAGATCCCAACACTTTCTCTTAATTTGGGAGCTTTGTCCTGAAAAGAAATTTTTAGTGAGTCATTTCAAGGTTTCAGATATCTCAAAATGCCCCAACACTACTTGACTTGAATTCAAACACTCATTGGAGGATTGAAACCACATCTCTGTCCACAGCTGTTCTCACATTGCTGCATTAACTCTTCAAAGGGACCTCTGAGTTTCCTTTCTCTTCTTTCTGCTTCCCTACTACTGCTAACACTACACATGTCTTTTATTATTGGTTGTTTGTTTCACTTGTGTTTTGGGGACTCTGGATGTACTTGGTCACTCAAATTTGTTCCAAATGTTGGCCATATGTTTATTGTTTTGCTATCCTTACATAAATGTTTATTTTTGTGCCAAAGTTTAGAGACAATCAAAAACTGTGTTACTGCTAGCTTTCTGAAATTCTTCTTCCCAAACTAACATTGATTAGAAAACAAAACTCTTGCTGTGAGAGTCCGCTGTTTGATATCAATGACAATGTATTGATAGCCCAAACTACATTTACTAGGTCTAATATTTAGCTGGTAATTACTACTACTTATAAATTATATCTGATTTCTTTTTGTTCAAAAGAAATTTCTAGATAGTTAGTGAACATAATTTGCTTGTGATTATATATTTTAAATATTATTTTATAAAATCTATCTTTATATTATTTTGTTTAATTTAGATAATTTTAGCCCACAGAAGAAAGCATAAAAAGAGAGACAATATGAATAAATTGAAAACTACTTGACTTATTGTTATCTATAAATATTTTTCTTTAATATTAATAAGATAAAATAATTATCAAAACAAATTTTCATAAGAAATTATTTGAAAAAAAATAACATTATTCATTCAGACTTTATGAAAGAATCACTCAATTTACAGCATAATTTTTTTTTTTTTCTTACAGGGACAGAGAGAGAGTCGGAGAGATGGATAGATAGGGACAGACAGACAGGAACAGAGAGAGGTGAGAAGCATCAGTCATTAGTTTTTCGTTGCTGTTGCGACACCTTAGTTGTTCATTGATTGCTTTCTCACATGTGCCTTGACCGCGGGCCTTCAGCAGACCGAGCAACCCCTTGCTGGAGCCAGCGACCTTGGGTCCAAGCCAGCGAGCTTTTTTTTGCTCAAGCCAGATGGGCCTGCACTCAAGCTGGCGAGCTCGGGGTCTCGAATCTGGGTCTTCCGCATCACAGTCCGATGCTTTATCCACTGTGCCACTGCCTGGTCAGGCGAATGACAGATTTTTTACCTGAACAACTGGTGACTTGCAGTTCATTTTACTGTAAGAGAGATGATAGGAGTAGACAGAGATAAAGGAACAGTGCCAAATTATGCTTCATTTATATACTGTGGAATGAAATTTATGACTATTAAGATTTTAAGAGACAGGTGTATATCACCATATACAGAACTATGTGGTACAATTATATAAAATAATAACAAGAATAATGAAATACAACATTGCATTTGCATAATATTTCATAAGTTTCAATGAGTGGTGACAACCATATTTTATTTTCATAAGTATTACATCCAATGGTGGGATTCAAATAATTTAACAACTGCTTCTCTGCCCTAATGACTGTTTTAAGTATAAAAAAAGATACACCAAAAGGTAGTTTATTATTTTATGCATTTAATATTTAAATAAGAACAAAGAAGAGGTACACAAAACTAGATGATAAGAAAGAGTTTCAAAATATTAATGAAAAATATTCAATAATACATGACAAAAAAACCCCAATAAAACTGTTACTTAACATTACTATGGGCACTTAGAATACACTGTTGTGCAAATGAATATTAAAAAAGAGTAAGGAATGTAAATTTGTGATTTCCACATTGGAAAGCTTCCCAGGTGCCCACCTTAAAGAGAACCCTAATTACAAGTGCCATTTTAACAACCAGTTTGCCAAACTTAACAAAAAATTAGGTATTGATTCTGCCGAACTTGTGTGAACTGGTTGAATCTCACCACTGATTACATCATAAAATAAGGGATGATATCATCTTTTCATATGAAGTGAATAAAATACTAACTGTTGAAGTTACTTGCACACAGATACATATATGTGCAGACTAAAAGAAATCTGGGATTAGCTATTGGATTGTCCCCACAAACCTACACTTGCAACCGCTACATTTTACACTTACAGAAAAATTGACATCAAGGATGGACACAATAAGTTACCAGACTTTACCAAGATTTCATATTTTACAAAATGGAAAAAAAAAAGTTTTCCTGACAGTTTTCTACTAAGAGTAATAATGATGACATGGTAAAACTCCTCAAAACCCTTAACCTAGAAAAGAGTTCTATGAAGAAGTAATGTCTATTTATAAGGCATCTTCAGAAGGTATGATATTTGTTTAGATATTAAGGTAACATGCTGGGGTTATATTCTTTTTGTTTCTACAATTGATTCTCCACCAGCAAACATTACCAGGTTTTATTTTCCTTTGCAAATGGACAATCTAATTCTTATAACACTTACACTGATGATACAAAGCCACAAGGCCAAATACTGAAAAAGTTGAAAACATATTTATTAAAGTATTTGTGTGCCTTCTCAAAGGCAATGCAAAGGACAGGGTAAAGGCCAGGTCCAAGGAATATCAATTAAGAAAATCATGTAAGTAGAAATTTAAACTTTCTCTTTTCTTTCTTTTCTTATATTTCCCTTCTTTCCCCCATCTATTAATGAGATAATTTCTTGACTATTAATAGTAAAGATGAAGATACTGTACCAAAAGGATCTTTAACACTGGTGAGCAGAGTTGCTTATCATCCCTTCTTTCTTCTTCTGGTATGTATACCATTGTTTTCTAATTGGAATTCCTTCTTGTTCTTAATTCATGTGGCTCATGCATGGCTAACATTAAATACTGACTTAAGGAGAACCAAACCTACTCACTGAGAGCATATCCTTTCTCTGGCCATTAGGAATACTCAGCTTATGGCAATTATAAAAGATATAAACAATTATAATGTATTAACATCTTATAGAAATTGATATCTTGGTCAGGAAACAAATGTAAATATCTCTCATGTTTATTATAAAATGTGGACATAAGTGATTATTTTTGATGCCTGATTTGTTTATGTAAATTCTGTACTTTTACTGATCTATTTTTCAAATAAAAGATTGCTCACATATCATATTTTTCAGACTAAAGTATTTTATTTGGATATTGGGAAAGATGGGAGGCTACTCTTTCTACTTAGACTCAATTAATTAGCCCAGTTACATTTTCAATGACATTTTTAAGAGGTGAGATAAGACCATCCTGTGGTAAATCATTAATTTTGCTCCATTTTAAATGTTCAATAGCATGTAAAAGTATAAATTGTATTTTCAGTATATGTGTTTGAACAAAGTTTGCACTAATTCAAGTAGATCTCTCATTTAATAAAATCAAAACATCTTTATTTTAATATTAAAGTAACTACTAAATGTCTATTTATATTTAATTCTAGGAATTCAAAGACATATAAAAGTGATATCTTTACTCAAGAATCTCACGATTACATTTGCATATTAAGTTTTATTTTGAGCTCTGGGGGAAATATGCTCTCACAATTTAAATTTTATGCTGTAGCCTGACCAGGCGGTGGCGCAGTGGATAGAGCATTGGACTGGGATGTGGAAGACCCAGGTTTGAGACCCCAAGGTCGCCAGCTTGAGTGCGGGCCCATCTGGCTTGAGCAAAAGCTCCCCAGCTTGGACCCAAGAGATCCCTGAAGTAGGGGGTTCCACTAATGGCATAGTCTAAGATGACCAGATTTTAAAATTGGTAAAGCGGGACACCAGTGACAGGGGGTTCTTGATTAAAAATTTGGTCTATATGAAGCAAAAACAATTTTTCATAGAATGCAAAAATAGTATTGTAATATATATTTTTAAAATTGGGACTTTTTAAAAACGCTGCAGGATGCAGGACAAATTGTTAAAAATGGGGACTGTCCCATCAAAAGTGGGACATCTGGTCACCTTAGCATAACCCCAACCTCAGCTGGCCTAAACCAACAAGTTTGCAATCTGTGAAAGGATTGGTTAGGTCAGGCCAGTTGAGCCCACACTACAATCTCTCAAAAGAGGACTCTGAAAAGATGAAGCAGCTGCAAGAGGAGCTGGAACAGCTGAAAAGCAGAAGCAAATCTTTCAGAGCTTGCTCCTTGTACAGAGCTACTGACAGCTCTAAGCATGAGGAAGCTGATTCTTATAGACAGGTTGGCCCCTATCACACTACCCAGGCACAGAAACCACCCACAAAAACAGCAAAAAGAGCAGTAGCTGATGACAAGTTACCACAACAGATAACAAACAACAGATGATGCCAAGCCTAGAAGATCTAGAACCAACACAACTGATACCCAGAAGCAGAAAACTTAAATTAGACTCAGTTAGCTATCCAGCACCCCCAAAGGAGCAGGCTATACACACACACACAAGAAATGGGAAGACAGAGAAATGCAACCCAAATAAATCAACAAGAGAAATCCCCAGAGAAAGAACTGAATGAGATGAAAATAACCAAACTACCGGATGCAGAGTTTAAAATAATGATTGTTAGGATGCTCAAAGATCTTAGAGCAACAATGTATGGACATTATGAGCACCTAAAGAGATAGCAAGCATCAAAAAGGACATTGAAATCATCAAAAAGAACCAGTCAGAAATGACCAATACAGTATAAGAAATGAACTGCACTAGAACAAATCAATAGCAGGCTGGATGAAGCAGAGGACCAAATCAGCAATTTAGAGGACAAGATAAATGAAAGCATGGAAGTAGAGCAGCAAAAACAAAAGAGGCTCAAAAGACTGAGGAAAGTCTAAGAGAGCTCTGTGACAATATAAAGAGAAACAATATTCATATTTGATTCGGGAGCATGTGGGGGAACGCTCTGGTCTTAACACCAGAAACCTGAGTCACTGACATGCCCCCTGCTTCCTGGCCTCTCAGAATGAGCAGTTGCCATTCTGGCGTAGGAGAGACTCCCAAGGGCAGAGCTGTTGGTTTTCCCCAGGCTGATGCCGCACAAAGGGATGCTCCGCCCAAGAAAGATGGTGACTGTGTACTGGAGAATGACTCAGCACAAGTGGTCTGGTGGCTGTCCCCACAGTGTCTCTCCCTGGGCCTCTAATGTTACACTCTCTTCATGCAACCCCAGTGCTCGCAGCTCTTCCCTGCTGGAGCCCCAGGTAAGTGGCTGTGAAAGAGTTTTTCTGCATGGGCCCTAAAACAGTGTCTGCGTCCAGGAAGTGTGTCTCTTTCTTGGGGACAGAAACCTGGCTCTTTTCACAGCTAAATGCTGTGTGGGCACCTCTTCTAGGCCCTGGGGCTCTAGGCTGGGGCTCCAGGCCTGGGATTGAGCACCCACACCTATCAGGGAAACCCTCCCTGCAGTTAGAGTCCCTCCGGAACCTCAGCTGCCCCTTGATACTGGGAGCAGGGCAGCCCTTTCCACATCTCCACTCCTTTTATCAGTCTCAGTGTGGCTTCTTCTGTGATCCTTGGTTATAGTCTCCTTTTCATTAGTCCAAAGTTGGTTTTTCAAGATGATTGTTCTTAAATTAAGTTGTTACCCAATTTGGTCCTGGGAGGTGGCAGTTGGAACATCTGCCTACTCTGTCATCATCTTGGACTCTTCCAATATGTATGATGCCAGGTGGGTACTTGAATTTTAGGGGGCGTGTCACTTTTAAATTATATAATTGTGTAACTATTTGCTTTATACACTGCAACTAATATAAAAAGATATTGAATATCAAGTGTAATTGAAAAATAAAATTAAAAAAGAAAGAAAGAACAAAAAAAGAGTGAAAGAAAGAGAAAGAGAGATAATGAAAGAGAGAAAGAAAAAAAGAAAAGTGGCTTGGACCTCCTAATGATTGAACCAGTAAAAGTCTTTGCACACTTGTCCAGCCTATTTTTCCTAATCCTGCCTGAGTGAGAAATAAATCTTTGTTGTGTTAAATCTTTGAGATGTCATGATTAATTTGTCTTAGTTGCAAAAAATATTCAAACCTAACAAAACATGTGCTTTATAGGCTCCCACTTTTGAAACTGTCAGTAGCACTTATTTCAGTTTTTTCTTTCCTCAGAATTTTTTGATTCTGGTGGAACTATCAAAAAATGTGTCATTCTGATAAATTCAATAAAAAGGAAAGAAAAAGATATATCAGCAAAAGGATATTTTAAACTTGTGAGTATATCTCTTAAATAACTGGCAATGCAGAAATTTCTCTTTCTTCCTGACTGGAACTTTAAAGTGAGAATGAGCCAGACACATAAAATCAATGCAATCTACTTTTTTTTCCCCTCTGATAGCTATGGCCTTATTACTTTAATGTTGAGCGTCTGCAGCCACCACCAGGTTTCAGTTTGTATCAGTTAAGCCAACAAGGCATTAAAACCACTGAGTACTGCTCATACAATGCTTTGAACATTGTGTCATCTACACATGCACTTTCACCAACAAGCAAGCAACCAATGCTCAGTGTAATATTTACTTATTTGCTGAGCTATATTATGAGAAGCCCTAAAAATAAATAATTAATTATTTCCTGGTTTTTTTTAGAAGAGGCTATAAATTTTCTTATACTACATTTCCATCTTTGTTAATATGACTTTTTGACCTTGTTCCCAGGTCCACAGAGCATTCTTGATAGCATTTGCTCTACTTGTAGAGATAAAGTAAGAGCTGATTTGAATTTTTGTTTGTTTGTTTGTTTTAGTTTGGGGATCCTCCAACTTCTCAGGCACTTTTAATTCTTCTCAAATAATCCCCTTTAAATTTCAGGGTCCCAATCTTGAACATGAAATTCTATTTCCTTCACACAGCTTAAAGTGTAATTGTCAGTTCTCTCAGAGCACCAGTTACAAGGAGAAAACTACCAAAAATAAATTTATATGATAGTACTAGGTTTTTTACCCCCTTTGTCTTGTGCTTTTCCTAATGTCATCATTTAGAGGTATGAGAAGTAAACCTTTACTTCTACTGTGCCTACATCACTGAACACATTGCTCTGCTTTCCACCGAGACACCTTTTATGTATGCGAATATGAGAAGGTGATATTTTCATCATCAATTCACTGACCTTACTGTGAGTTATAACCTGCTACCACCTCCATGTTGGGACCATTGCCAGTTCCATAATCTTAAAGGTTTTCCAAGGATCTATTACTTGAAAATTAACTCCAATAACTATTTTATATTATATTCTTTTACTTGTTTTGAACTATGAGCAATGTGGACTGGCTTTGCTTGCTTAAGTTGAAAGTGTTTTATATAAAGAAAAAGAGAATAGAAATGGCAAACTGTTTAAAAGGTTGTTTTAAGCAAGTGTCTTGAACTGGAAACATATTCAGGTCACAACACTGTCACATAGCAGTGCTCTATCCCAGGGAAGCAATGTCTAAACTTATGTCCTCTTTGTCACCTGTAATGTACTTATATACTTTACACACCCACATACATGTACTTCTCCTTCTCCATAGCTTTCTATTTATTTTTTATTTTAATTTATTGTGTTTAGATAGATTCAAGTGTCCCACCTAATATATCTCCCTCCCCCCATTCCCCTGTGATTCCCTTGATAACTCCTTTGTTCCCTCCCACCAACGCCCTCCCTCCTTCACTCCATGATTTACTGTCCTGCTCTCTTTGTCTCTGTGTTATGTATACATAACTTCACTAATTCCTTTCCCCTCTCTGATCCCATCCTCTCTTCCCCTGTTTCTCTGGTCCCATAAACCCTCCCTCTGCCTCGATTCATTTCCTTAGTTCACATTGTTCATTAGATTCCTCATATGGGTGGAGTCATATATTTTTCTTTCTCTGCCTGGTTTACTTCACGTAAATAATAGTCTCCAGGTTCATCCATGTTGTCGCAAAAGGTAAGATTTCCCTTTTCTCATGGCCGCATAGTATTTCAGTCTATATACGTACCACCGCTTTTTATTCCACTCATCCACTGATGGGCACTTGGGCTGTTCCAGATCTTGGCTATTGTAAACAATGCTGCCATAAACATGAGGTGAATATCTTCTTTTGAATCAGTGATTTGTTATTCTTAGAATATATTCCTAAAAGTGGAATAGCTGGGTCAAACAGCAATTCCATTTTTAATTTTTTGAGAAAATTTCATATTGTTTTCCACAGTGGCTGTACAAGTCTGCATTCCCACTAGCAGTGCAAGAGGGTTCCCTTTTCTCCACACCCTCGCCAGCACTTAGTGTGTGTTGATTTGTTAATGAGCACCATTCTGACAGGTGTGAGGTGGTGTCTCATTGTGGTTTTAATTTGCATTTCTCTGATGATTAGTGATGTTGAATATGTTTTCATATGCATATTGGCCATCTGTATGTCCCCTTTGGAGAAGTATCTATTCAGTTCCTTTGACCATTTTTTGATTCGATATTTTATCTTTCTGGTGTTGAGTTTTACAAGTTCTTTATAAATTTTGGGTTTTAACCCCTTATCAGATTTATTGTCAAATATGTTCTCCCATTGTGTGGTTTGTCTTTTTATTTTGTTCATATTGTCCTTAGCTGTGTGTTGGGCAGATAAAATATATTATGCTCACTTTGTTAAAGATGGCGCTGCCCACATGCAAGTTTCCCCACACCCTTGACTGATTGGATGATGTGGGTGGTGCACTCTCATAAGGAATCCTCCCATTATGCCTCAGATAAGTGACTTTGTATCAGAGACTTTTTGTTTGTAGATTGGATTAAAGTTTTGGATTTCTACACTATAAAGTTGGGCAGACCAGGAGCTTGCTCTCAGTTCCTGGGATTAGTATTAGAGAGGAGAGCAGATTAAGGCCACGTGGAGGAAAGGAGAAGCAGCCAAGATGGCAGAGTGCTGAGGAAGTAGCCAGTTTGTGCAGAGTTTGTGTAGAGAGAAGGAGTTGGGAAACAGAGGTTAATAAGTCTGGTGAGCAAGAAACCTTTTGATTCTAGGAAACTTGGATAAGTCAGTAGCTTTGTGAGCACTGAATGAGTGGGTTTTGGAGCCCAGTGTGTGTTTTTGCTTGCCTGCTGGGTGCAAGCTAGAATTAAAGCTGATGGCTCACCAGTTCTTGGCTCTGTTGTTTCATTACCGTCTGTTTGAATAGAATGCGAACCTGCACTGGCCAGGCGGCCCTGTTGGTGGCTGTGACTATGGGCCATACACTGTGCAAAAGCTTTTCAGTTTGATATAGATCTATTTGTTCATCCTGTCCTTTATTTCAGTTGCCCTTGGGGATAAATCCGCAAATATATTGCTGTGACAGATGTCGGAGAGCTTGCTGTCTACATATTCTTTCAAATGTTTATGGTTTCATGACTTACATTTAAGTCTTTTATCCATTTTGAGTTTAATTTTGTGAATTGTGTAAGTTGGTAGTCTAGTTTCATTTTTTTTACATGTTCCTGTCCAATTTTCCCAACACGATTTGTTAAAGTGACTGTCTTTACTCCACTGTATGTTCTTACCTCCTTTTTCAAATATCAGTTACCATAGAGGTATGGGTTTATCTCTGTTCTGTTCCATTGATCAGTATGATTGTTCATCTGCCAGCACCAAGCTGTTTTGAGTACAATGGTCTTGTAGTATAACTTGATATCAGGGAGTGTGAAACCCCCTACTTTATTCTTCTTTTTCAAGATTACTGAGGCTATTCATGTTCTTTTTTGGTTCCGTATAAATTTTGGATTATTTGTTCTATATCTTTAAATTGGTTTGAATAGGAATTGCATTGAATTTATAGATTGCTTTGGGTAATAAAAACATTTTAATTATGTTTATTCTTCCTATCCATGAGCACAGTATATGCTCCCACTTGTTTGTATCTTTCTTGATTTCTTTTATCATTGTTTAATAATTTTCCAAGTATAAGTCTTTAACCTCCTTGGTTAAATTTACTCCTGGTTACGTAATTTTTTTTTAATAGTAAAGGGGATTGTTTCCTTAATTTCTTTTTCAGACAGTTCATTGTTGGTGTACAAAAATGCCTCTGATTTCTGAATATTGATTTTTATATTCTGCCATTATGCTGAATTCATTTATCAGGTCCAGTAGTTTTCTGAATGAGACTTTAAGGTTTTCTATGTACAGTGTCATGTCATCAGCAAATAATGATAGTTTTACTTTTTCATATCCAAATTGGCATCCAAATTGGATGGCTTTTATTTCTTCTTCTTGTCTGATTGATGTGCCTAAGACTTCCAGAATTATATTGAATAAGAGTGGTAAAAGGAAGCACCTCTACCTTGTTCCTGATCTTAAGGGGATTGCTTTTAATTTTTATCTACAGATTATGATGTTGGCTGTGGGTTTGCCATAAGTGGCTTTTAATATGTTGAGGAATGATCCCTGTTTTCCCACTTTGCTGAGAGTTTTGATCATATGCTGAATTTCATCAAATGATTTTTCTGCATCTATTGATATTTTCATGTGATATTTTTTCTTTTGTTTATGTGATGAATCACATTGATTGATTTGCAAATATTGTATCAGCCATGCCTCCCCAGAATAAATCCCACTTGATCATAATGTATGATTTTTCCCATGTATTGCTGGATCTGGTTTGCTAATATTTTGTTGAGGATTTTAGCATCTAAGTTCATCAGGGATAATGACCTATTGTTTTTTATCATTGTAGTGTCTTTGTCTGGCTTTGGAATGAGGATTATGCTCACCTCATAAAAGAAGTTTGGAAGTCTTCCCTACTCTTGAATTTTTTGAAATAGCTTGAGATGGATAGGAGTTAATTCTTCTTTGAATATTTGGTAAAATTCACCTGTGAAGCCATCTGGCCCAGGACTTTTGTTTGTTGCAAGTTATTTATTTTTTTAAAATTTATTTTATTTTTATTTTATTCATTTTAGAGAGGAGACACAGAGAGAGAGAGAGAGAGAAAGAGAAAAAAGGGGGAGGAGCTGGAAGCATCAACTCCCATATGTGCCTTGACTGGACCAGTGCAGGGTTTTGAACTGGCGACCTCAGTGTTCCCAGGTCAACGCTTTATCCACTGCGCCACCACAGGTCAGGCTGTTGGAAGTTATTTTGATACTGTTTCAATCTCATTTGTTGTGATCAGTCTGTTTAGGTTTTCTGATTCTTCCAAATTGATTTTTGAAAGATTATATGTTAAAAGAAATTTGTCCATTTTATCTAGGTTGTCTGAGATTTTGGCATACAGTTCTTCATACTATTTTCTTACAATTTTTTTTTTACTTCTGCTGTGTCATTTGTTACTTTTCCACTCTCATTTCTAACTTAATTTATTTGAGTCCTCTCTTCTTTTTTCTTGATGATTCTGTTTAAAGGTTCATCAATCTTGTTTAAGTTTTCAAAGAACCAGCTCTTGGTTTTATTGATATTCTGTATATATATATATATATATATATATATATATATATATATATATATATATATATATATATATATATATATATATATTGCCTGTAGGTCATTTGTGTCTACTCTGATCTTTATTATTTTCTTCATTCTACTTCCTCTGGGCTTTACTTGCTGTTCTTTTAGATGCAGGTTTAAGTTGTTTATCTGAGCTTTTTCTGGCTTCTTGAGGTATGCCTGTAAGGCTATGAACTTCCCTCTCAGGACTACTTTTGCTGTGTCCCACAAATTTTGAGTTGTATGTTCATTGGTTTCAAGGAAGTTTTTTATTTCTTTCTTGATCTATTATTAACCCATTAGTTTCTTAATAACATGCTATTAAGTCTCAAGTGTTTGCACGTTTTTCATTTCTTTTGTAGCTAATTTCTAATTGCATGTCATTATGATCAGAGAGGATGCTTGGTATGATTTCAATCTTCTTAAATTTATTAAGACTTGTTTTGTGTCCTAACATGTGGTTTATCCTAGAGAATGTACCATGAGTGCTTGAAAAGAATGTATATTCTGCTGCTTTAGGATGAAAGGAGAAGAGAAAGGACAAGGAATAGAGAACCTGATTGAAGAAATCATAACTGAAAACTTCCCTAAACTGATAAAAGAAAAGTCACACAAGTTTAAGAAGCACAGAGTCCCATTAAAGAGGAACCCAAAGAGGCCTACACCAAGACACATCACAATTAAAGTGCCAAAGTTAAGAGACAAACAAAGAATATTAAAAGCTGCAAGAGAAAAGCAGTTAATTACCAACAGAAGAGCCCCCATTAGAATGACATTGGATCTCTCAACAGAAACATTTCAGGCCACAAGGGATTGGCAAGAAATATTCAAAGTGGTGCAAAACAAGAACCTACAACCAAGACTTCTTTATTCAGTAAGACTCTCATTTAAAATTGGAGAAATAGAAAGCTTCCCAAACAAAAAAACATTCAAGGAATTCATCACAACCAAGCTAGTACTGCAAGAAATGTCAAGGGGCTTGCTGTAAAAAGAACAAAGGGGAAAAAAATCTAGAAAAAGAAGATTGTATATTTAAAGAATGAAATGGCAATAAATAGGTACATGTCAATAATAACCTTAAATGTAAATGGATTAAATGCTCTAATCAAAAGGCATATGGTAGCTGCATGGATAAGAGAACAGGACCCATACATATGTTGTCTACAAGAGACCAACCCAGAACAAAGATACCTGTAGACTGAAAGTGAAGGGATGGAAAGTATTTTATGCAAATGGAAATGAAAATAAAGCTGAGGTAGCAATTCTTATATCTGACAAAATAGACTTTAAAACAAAAGCTATAGTAAAGGATAAAGAAAGTCACCACATAATGATAAAAGGAGCAATCCAATAGGAAGATATAACCATCATAAATATCTACATACCTAATATAGAAGCACCTAAATATATAAAGCAGACTTTGATATATATAAAGGACGAGATCAACAGCAATACTATAATACTAGGGGATTTCAATGCCCCACTAACATCACTAGATAGATCCTCAAGAAAGAAAATTAACAAAGCAACAGCAGACTTAAAGGACACACTAAACCAACTGAATTTAATTGATAACTTCAGAACCTTTCACTCCAAAGCAGCAGAATGTACATTCTTTTCAAGTGCACATGATATATTCTCTAGGATAGACCACATGTTAGGACACAAAACGAGTCTCAATAAATTTAAGAAAATTAAAATTATATCAAGCATATTCTGATCACAATGGCATGAAATTAGATATCAACTACAATAAAAAAAACTGAAAAACATTTTAACACTTGGAAGCTAAATAGCATTTTATTAAATCACGAATGGGTTAACAATGATATCAAAGAAGAAATAAAAAACTTCTTTCAAACAAATAAAAATGAACATAAAACAACTCAAAATTTGTGGAACACAACAAAAGCAGTCCTGACAGGGAAGTTCATAGCATTACAAGCATACCTTAAGAAGCTAAAAAAATGCTCAAATAAACAAATTAACCTGGCATTTAAATGAACTAGAATAAAAAAAACAAATAAAGCCCTAAGGAAGTAGAAGAAAGGAAATAATAAAAATCAGAGTGGAAATAAATGACATAGAGGCTAAAAAAAAAAAAAAAAAACCAACAGAAGATCTATGAAACCAAGAGCTGGTTCTTTAAAAAGGTAAACAAGATTGATGAACCTTTAACCGGACTCATCAAGAAAAAAAGAGATAGGACCCAAATAAATAAAATTAAAAATGAGAGTGGAGAAGTAACAACTGACACAGCAGAAATACAAGGGATTGTAAGAAAGTACTATAAAGATATGTATGCCAGAAATTTGGACAACCTAGTTTAGTGGTCAGAAAAATCATTAGTCAACAGAGCCAAATATCAACAGTACAATGATTGAAAAATATATTTGAGAGCCAATTTTTTTAAACTTAAACTGTAAAGGTAGGTATATTCCTCATCGAGGCAGCACCCACATGTGGTATCTTGTGGAAGAGGCACACTCAAGAGGCCAAAGAGGCGCATGTGACTCGCAAGCTGTGGTTTGCCAACCACTGACCTAGGTGAAATGAATAAATTACTAAAAACATATAATTTTCCAAAACTCAATCTGAAAGAATTAGAAAATCTAAACAGAATCATTACAACAAATGAAATTGAAACAATTATCAAAAAACTTCCAGAAAAATAAAGTCCGGGCCAGATGGCTCCACAGGCAAATTATACCAAGTATTCAAAGAAGAACTAGCACTTATCCTTCTCAAGCTATTTCAAAAGATTCAAGGGGAGGGAAGACTTCCAAGGCTTTTTTATTAGGCAAGCATAATGCATATTCCAAAACCAGGTAAAGACACTGCAAAGAAAGAAAACAATAGGCCAATATCCCTGATGAACTTAGATGCTAAAATTCCCAACAAAATATTAGCAAATATCCAGCAAAACATTAAAAACATCATATATCATGATCAAGTGGGATTTATTCCTGGAAGGCAAGGCTGGTACAATATTTGCAAATCAATTAATGTGATTCATCACTTAAACAAAAAGAAGGATAAAAATAATTATTATATCAATAGATGCATAAAAAGCATTTGATAAAATCCAGCACTGATTTATGATCAAAATTGCAGCAATGTGGGAATACAGGAAACATATCTCAACATAATAAAGGCAATCGATGACAAACCCACAGCCAAAATCATACTCAATGGACAAAAATTAAAAGCAATCCCCTTAAGATCAGGAACAAGGCAGGGGTGCCCCCTTCACCATTCTTATTCAACATAGTTCTTGAAGTCTTAGGCACAGCAATCAGAAAGAAGAAATAAAAGGCATTAAAATTGGAAAAGAAGAAGTAAAACTACCATTATTTGCTGATGACATGATACTGTACACAGAAAACCCTATAGTCTCAGTTAAAAAACTAATGGACCTGATAAATGAATTCAGCAAGGTGGCAAGATATAAAATCAATATCCAGAAATCAGTGACATTTTTATATAGCAACAATAAACTGTCTGAAAAAGAAATTAAGAAAATGATCCCCTTTAGTATTGCAACAAAAAAAAATAAAGTACCTAAGAGTATATTTAACCAAGGAGGTAAAAGACTTGTACTCAGAAAATTAAAAGACATTTAACTGAAAAAAGAAATCAAGGAATATACAGACAAGTAGAAGTATATACTGTGTTCATTTATAGGAAGAATAAACATCATTAAAATATCTATATTACCCAAAGAAATCTATAAATTCAAAGCAATTCCTATTCAAATACCAATTTAAAGATATAGAACAAATAATCAAAAATTTATATGAAACCCAAAAAGAACATGAATAGCCTAAGTAGTCTTGAAAATGAAGAATAAAGTGGGAAGTATCACACTTTCTTATATCAAGTTGTACTACAAGGCCATAGTAATTAAAACAGCTTGGTGCCGGTAGAAGAACAGGCATACAGATCAATGGGACAGAACGGAGAACCTAGAAATAAACTCACACCTCTATGGTCAATTAAATTTGACAAAGGAGGTAAGAACATCCAATGGAATAAAGACAGTTTCTTTAATAAATGATGTTGAGAAAATTGGACAGGTACATGCAAAAATAATAAAACTAGACCACCAACTTACACCATTCACAAAAATAAACTCACATGGATAGACTTAAATGTAAGTTGTGAAATCATAAATATCTTGGAAGAAAACATAGGCAGTAAACTCTCCAATATCTCTGATAGTAATATTTTTCCTGATTTATCTCCACAGGCAAGTGAAATAAAGGACAAAATAAATAAATGGGACTGTATCAAACTAAAAAGCTTTTGCACAGCAAAAGACACCATGAACAAAAGTAAAAGATAAGCCACACAATGAGAGAACATATTTGCCAATAAATCTGATAAGGGGTTAATACCCAATATTTATAAAGAACTTGTAAAACTCAACACCAGGATGGTAAGCAATCCAATTTACAAATGGGCAAAGGAACTGAATAAACACTTCTCCAAAGGGGACATACAGATGGCTAATAGGCATATGAAAAAATTTTCAATGTCATTAATTATCAGAGAAATGCAAATCAAAACCAAAATGAAATAACACCTCACACCTGTCAGAATGGCGCTCATTAACAAATCAACACACAATAAGTGCTGGTGAGAGTGTGGAGAAAAGGGAACCCTCCTGCACTGCTGATGGGAATGCAGATTTGTGTAGCCACTATGGAAAATAGTATGGCGTTTTTTCAAAAAATTAAAAATGATACTGCCTTTTGACCCAGCTATCTCATTTTTAGGAATATATCCTAAGAGTACCAAATCAATGATTCAAAAAGATATGCAACCCCATGTTTATTGCAGCATTGTTTACAATAGCCAAGATCTGGTAACAGCCCAAGTGTCCATTAGTGGATTAGTGGATTAAAAAGCAGTGGTACATATACACAATGGAATACTATGTTGTCATGAAAACAAGGGGTATTTTACCTTTTGCAATGGCATGGACAGATGTGGAGACTATTATGCTAAGTGAAATAAGCCATACAGAGAAAGACAGATATTATATTATTTCACTTATAGAAGGAATCTAATGAACAAAGTGAACCGAAGAACAGAATAGAGGCAGAGGCAGGGTCACAGGGAGCACAGGGACAGCTGTCAGAAGGAAGGGGGATGAGGAGATGGCATCAGAGAAGGTGAAGGGATTAGTGAAATTTTATATACACAACACATAGATACAGATAACAGGATGGCAAATCCCAAAAATAAAGGGGAGGGGGAGCAATGGGGGACAACTGGTGTCACTGAGGGAATTATATTGAGTGGGACACTTGAATTCATGTTAACACAATAAATTAAAATTAATAAAAAAATTAAAGAAAAATACAAAAACAATATTATTGACTACATTCCCTGTGCTGTACTTTATATCCTTATGACTATTTTGGGACTACCAATTTGAACTTTTTAATTCCTTCACATTTTCCAACCAGTTCCCCAACCTATCTTCTTCTGGTAATCATCTGTTTGTTCTCTGCATTTCTGAGTCAGTTTCTGTTTTGTTTGTTCATTTATTTTGTTTACTTTTAGATTCCACATAGAATAAAATCACATAGTATTTGTCTTTTCTGTCTGACATATTTCATTTAACATAATAACCTCAAGGTTCATCCATGTTGTGGGAGTTAAATACATGGTGAGATATCACCTTACACTGTCAGAATGGCTATGATCAATTCATCAACAAACAACAAGAGTTGTTGAGAATGTGGAGGAAAGGGAACCCTTCTGCACTGTCAGTGGAAATGTAAATTGTTGTAGCTCTTATGGAAAACAATATGGAGTTTCATCAAAATATTAAAGATAGAACTGCTTTGTGACCCAGAGATTCCACTTCTGGTGATATAGCTGAAGAAACAGTATCTTGAAAAACAGTATATGCATTCCTATGTTCATTGCAGTAATGTTTACAATAGCCAAGATATGAAAGTGACCCACTCATCAATAAATGGATGGATAAAAAAGTGGAAGCACATATATGTAATGCAATGTTCCTCTGCCATAGAATACAATAAAATCTTACAATTTGCAATAACCAGGTCATGTTTCTTCACAGAATACTGAGTACAATTTTCACAGGGCTTTTCTAAACTAAAAGGAGTCTAACAATTGTCAAAAGAAATACATGGTGAACTTTATTGTCTCTGTCATAATTACCAATTCTGGCACAAACTCTTCCCTTACTCCCCTTTTCATAGAACATTCAGTCTTGCTTCAAAGACTACAATCCATAAAAATTTAAGTATCCAGCTCAAAGCTTAGGATACCTAGGTGATGTATGTGATCTCTTTATTGACCTTATAGTTATTTCCTTGTGGTATTGAGACCAATTAACTTAAAAAAATAACCAAGTTATCCTACCACAACCAATATGCAATGATAAATGAGATTGAGATAGCTACAATAAAATATTTCAAAGTTTAAAGGAGAAGTACACAAATATTCTGAAGCCCACTGCAGAAGCATTATGTTCTCACCCTGGAGAGGAAGACTATTGATTAGGTTTCAATTTCTTACCCCAAGAGTTGTCCAACAGTCCACTAAGCTTCAAGATCTTTCTTCTAGGATATAGGTGGCTTTATTCATACCAGAAAAAAATAGATTATAAGTCAAAAACTGATATAAAACAAGAAAAGAAAGACATTATAAACTAAAAAAGTGTCAATTCATCAAGAAAATAAAATAATTATAAAGATATAAGCAACAGATAAATGGAACCTGAAAATACATGAGGCAAAGGTTGAGAGAATTGAAAGAAGCAATGTTTCTAAAATAGTTGGATACTTCAATACATCACTTTAAATAGTAGATAAAACATCTACACAGCAGATCAATAAGGAAAAAGAGGTCATAAACCACACTAGAAATCAACTAGGTCTAATAGACATGTAAGGAAAAGTTTATCCAACAACAGAAATATACACATTGTCTCAAGTACACAGAAATATGCTTTAGTATACTATGTCACAAAACAATTCTTATAATCTTAAAAAGGGTGAATTCATTCAAAGTATCTTGTATGACCACAATGAACTAAAGCTAGATATGAATAAAAGAGGAAAAACTTAAAAATTAGAAAACATACTCTGAAACAGCAGTTGGATGAAAGGAGACATCCCATAGATAATGATAAAGTACTTATATATGAATGAAAACAATAACACAATGCATCACAATTTATGGGATGCAGAAAGGTAGGCATAGTGTAGAGGAGCTGTGTATGTGTATATTAGAAAAGAAGTCTCATATCAATAGCCAAACTTTATTAAGGAACTAGAGAAAAACATGCTAACTAAACCCAAAGTAAACAAAAGAAAGTAAAAATAAATGTTTTTTATAATAATAAATAAACATATATTGGTAATAAAAATTTAAGGATGACAATCAACAAAACCAAAATTTGATTCTTTAAAAAGGTTAACAGGCTTTGGAGAAGATGGCGAAGGAGTAGGCAGACGTACCAACTTCCAACTCCCAGAACCAAAGTGGATTATAACTCAATTTTAAGAACCATCATCTGGATAAACCAACTTGGAGCAAAATTAAGTGGACTCTTCAACCAAGGAACACTGCAGAAGCCACATTGAGACTGGTAGGAATAGCGAAAACGCGAAGAGGGCTGCCCAGCTCCCCGGAGCAAACGGCAGCCCGGAGAGATCCGCGTGGCGGGAGGAGAGTTTGGCGGAGAGGGAGGGACCTGGGTCCCAGGAACCAAGCCCCAGACTGCAGTCCCAGACCCTAGAAGAGCCGATTGGACAGTATCGAGATGTGAAGTAAATGAGGATACTATTTGGGAAAAAGAGAGAGTCTTCTCAGACCCAAAAATCTTTTTAAAGGGACAGCTCAGAAAGCCTCTCTCACAACCACGCACCCGGGGCTCCGGGGAACTGGGACAGAGGAGAGGAACAGAGCAGCGGGAACAAAGAGTGGACTGAAGGCACGAGGACACTCTGAGGGACAGCCACCCCGACCCATGGGCTGAGTCACTTCCCTAATCGAAAACGAATATTTCCCCTGGAGCTAGCAATACCAGCAAAGGGAGACAGGACACTAGCCAAACAAGCTCTCCCGTGGCAATTAGAGCAGACCTGCTTAGAGGGAGGGAGCTCCCAAGCCTACAGTGTGGAGACTTAGGGCACTTCTAGCCCCCTGAGGTTGCTGAAGCCTATGGTCGGGACAGGACGCCGAAACGCAGTCCTGTCGGTGTGGGCGTAACAGGGAGGGCTCGGGCTAGCCTAGCAGAGGCAGAGGTGACGCGCTAAAGCTGTCCGGCAGCTGCGGGCCGCCTGTGACCCCACTTGTGGGGAAAAATACGGACAGAGATCAGCCCTGCGACCCTGCGCTAGCCGGCCCTGACCGCGGGCACAGGGCTAAGACCAGGGAGGGGCGAGGGGCCCGAGGCTCACGCTGCCAACCCCGCCCAGAAGGAGAAACCCCGGCGTGCCATCTGTGGGCGCGAGCGGGCTCCTAAGTTGGGGGCGAGGGAGACACTGAGACCAGGGGAAGTTCCCTGCGGAGATCACGCTGCTCTCCCTGCCCGGCCGGAGAAACCGCGGAGTACCGCCCTACGTGCGCGAGCTTTCTCCAAGCGTGGGGGCGGGGTAGGAGCCGGAACGACTGGAAGCTAGCCGCTGTGCGCACGCCAGCAAACATGCCCGGCCCAATAATCCCCGGTTTTCGGTTTCAGTCCCTGAGCAGGAGGGCCCTGGCCTCGAGGGCGGGGCTAAATTCTAGACGGGCAAAGGCTCACAGCTGAGAGCACGTCAAAAGCCCCGCCCAACCCACAAAACGGTGGCGAGCAGGCTCGGACTGAGGGGGCTGGGCGTAAGCCTTCCAGAAAAAGTCCGGGTACGCAGCTGAGCAAAGGTGCTCACCTATGCCCTGCGCGCTAACGCTAGTGGCTTGAGTGACAGCCCCTCCCGCAAAGGAGAGGCAGAAACCACAGCAATAGCTGCAGTGAGCCGGCGTTGGCAACACCCACACCAAACCGCCCTAGGCAGCGACAGAGGGGGTGGCAAGCCTGCAGACAGACCACACCTGTATAACACAAAGGCAACACATACTGGACTCCAGTGGCCACAACTTGCTTACACTCAGATAAAATGGGCAGGCAGAGGAATGCAAACCAAATGAACCAAGAGAAATCCCCAGAGAAGGTCCTGAATGAACCAGATATAACCAAACTACCAGAAGCAAACTTTAGAATAATGATAGTTAGGATGTTCAAAGAAATTAGAGCAACAATGGATAGTCACTATGAGCACCTAAATAAAGAGATAACAAGTATAAAAAATGAAATTGAAATAATAAAAAAGAACCAGACAGAAATGACAAATACAGTATCAGAACTGAAGACCACAATGGAAGGAATTAAAAGCAGGATAGATGACGCTGAGGATCGAATCAGTGAGTTAGAGGACACAATAAACATAGTTACAGAAGCAGAGAAAAAAAAGGAAAAGAGATTCAAAAAATGTGAGGAAACTCTAAGGGAGCTCTGTGACAACCTGAAGAGAAACAACATTCGCATCATAGGGGTACCTGAAGAAGAGGAGAGAGGACAGGAAATGGAAACTTTGTTCAATCAAATCATAGCCGAAAACTTCCCTAAATTAAAGCTGGGAAACATTCTGCATGTCCAAGAGGCGCACAGAACCCCATTAAAGAGAAACCCAAAAAGATCTACACCAAGACACATCATAGTTAAAATACCAAAGCTAATAGATAAAGAAAAAATCTTAAAAGCTGCTAGAGAAAAAAAGACTCTCACCTACAAAGGAGCCCCCATTAGGATGACATCGGACTTCTCAACAGAAACACTTGAGGCCAGAAGGGAATGGCAAGATATAATCAAAGTAATGCAGAACAAGAACCTACAACCAAGACTACTTTATCCAGCAAGGCTAACGTTTAAAATTGAGGGAGAAATAAAGAGCTTTCCAGACAAAGAAAACCTCAAGGAATTCATTAAAACCAAACCAATCCTGCAAGAGATTTTAAGGGGCCTAGTGTGAACAGTTCAAAGGGAGAAAAGAATATAGCAAAAAAAAGAAAAATACAGCTTTAAAGAATAAAATGTCAATAAACAACTACATATCAATAATAACCTTAAATGTAAATGGACTAAATGATCCAATCAAAAGACATAGGGTAGCAGCGTGGATAAAGAAACAGGACCCATACATATGCTGTCTACAAGAGACACACCTTAAAACAAAAGACGCTCATAGACTGAAGATAAAAGGGTGGAAAAAAATATTTCATGCAAATGGAAATGAAAAAAAAGCCGGGGTAGCAGTACTTATATCTGACAAAATGGACTTTAAAACAAAGACTGTAGTAAGAGATAAAGAAGGACACTACATAATGATAAAGGGAACAATTCAACAGGAAGATATAACTATTATAAATATCTACGCACCAAATATAGGAGCCCCAACATTCATAAAGCAGACTTTGATGGACATTAAGGGCGAGATTAACAGTAATACTATCATAGTAGGGGATTTCAATACCCCACTAACAACACTGGATAGATCCACAAGAAAGAAAATCAATAAAGAAACAGCAGACTTAAAGGATACACTAGATCAACTTGATTTAATAGATATATTCAGAACTTTTCACCCTAAAGCAGTAGAATATACATTCTTCTCAAGCGCTCATGGTACGTTTTCTAGGATAGACCACATGTTAGGACACAAAAAAGGCCTCAACACATTTAAGAAGATTGAAATTATATCAAGCATTTTCTCTGATCACAATGCCATGAAACTAGAAATCAACCACAAAAGAAAAACTGAAAAATACTCAAACACTTGGAAACTAAATAGCATGTTATTAAATAATGAATGGATTAACAATGAGATCAAAGAAGAAATAAAAAAGTTTCTAGAAACAAATGATAACGAGCATACGTCAACTCAAAATCTATGGGACACAGCAAAAGCAGTCCTGAGAGGGAAGTTTATTGCCCTACAGGCATATCATAAGAAGCTAGAAAAAGAACATATAAGCAACTTAACCCTGCAGCTAAAAGAACTTGAAAAACAACAACAAATAAAATGCAGGACAAGTAGAAGGAAGGAAATAATAAAGATCAGAGCAGAAATAAATGACATAGAGGCTAAGGAAACAATACAGAGGATCAATGAAACCAGAAGCTGGTTCTTCGAAAAGGTAAACAAGATTGATGAACCCTTAACTAGACTCATCAAGAAAAAAAGAGAGAGGTCTCAAATAGATAAAATTAGAAAGGACACTGGAGAAATTACAACTAATTCAACAGAGATACAAAGCATTGTAAGAAAATACTATGAAGAACTCTATGCCAAAAAATTTGACAATCTAGATGAAATGGACAAATTTCTTGAATCATATAAACTTCCAAATATCAATCTGGAAGAATCAGAGCACCTGAACAGACCAATTACAACAGAGGAGATTGAAACAGTTATCAAAAAACTCCCAAAAAAGAAAAGTCCTGGGCCTGATGGCTTCACAAGTGAATTCTATCAAAAATTCAAAGAAGAATTAACTCCTATCCTCCTCAAGCTATTTCAAAAAATTCAAGAGGAAGGCATACTTCCAAACTCTTTTTATGAGGCAAGCATAATTCTGATCCCCAAACTGGGCAAAGACAACACAAAGAAAGAAAATTATAGGCCTATATCCCTGATGAATTTAGACGCTAAAATTCTCAACAAAATATTAGCCAACCGGATTCAGCAATATATGAAAAAAATCATACACCATGACCAAGTGGGATTTATTCTGGAGAGGCAAGGCTGGTACAATATTCGCAAATCAATCAATGTGATTCATCACATAAACAAAAGGAAGGACAAAAATCACATGATAATTTCAATAGATGCAGAAAAGGCATTTGATAAAATCCAGCACCCATTCATGCTTAAAACTCTCAATAAAGTGGGAATACAAGGAACATTCCTTAACATGATAAAGGCCATCTATGACAAACCCACAGCAAACATCATACTTAATGGACAAAAATTAAAAGCAATCCCCTTAAGATCAGGAACCAGGCAGGGTTGCCCACTCTCACCACTTTTATTCAACATAGTTCTGGAAGTCCTAGCTACAGCAATCAGACAAGAAGAAGAAATAAAAGGCATCCAAATTGGAAAAGAAGAAGTAAAACTGTCACTATTTGCAGATGATATGATATTGTACATAGAAAACCCTAAAGTCTCAGTTAAAAAACTACTGGACCTTATAAATGAATTCAGCAAGGTGGCAGGATATAAAATTAATACCCAGAAATCAGAGGCATTTCTATATACAAACAATGAACTGTCAGCAAAAGAAATTAAGGATTCAATCCCCTTCACTATTGCAGCCAAAAATATAAAATACCTAGGAGTAAATTTAACCAAGGAGGTTAAGGACTTGTACTCGGAAAATTATAAAACATTGATAAAAGAAATCAAGGAAGATACAAACAAGTGGAAGCATATACCGTGCTCATGGCTAGGAAGAATAAACATCATTAAAATGTCTATATTACCCAAAGCAATTTATAAATTCAATGCAATACCAATTAAAATACCAATGACATACTTCAAAGATATAGAAAACATACTCCAAAAATGTATATGGAACCAAAAAAGAACACGAATAGCCTCAGCAATCTTAAAAAGAAAAAAATAAAGCAGGAGGCATCACTCTTCCGGATACAAGGTTTACTACAAGGTCATTATACTCAAGACTGCCTGGTACTGGCATAAGAACAGGCACAGTGATCAATGGAACAGAACAGAAAACCCAGAAATAAACCCACAGCTTTATGGACAACTGATATTTGACAAAGGAGGAAAGAACATACAATGGAGTAAAGACAGCCTCTTTAACAAATGGTGCTGGGAAAATTGGACATCTACCTGCAAAAAAATGAAACTAGACCATCAACTTACTCCATGCACAAAAACAAATTCAAAATGGATAAAGGACTTAAACATAAGCCGTGAAACTATAAGCATCGTAGAAGAAAACATAGGCAGCAAGCTCTCCGACATCTGTAGCAGCAATTTATTTGCCGATTTATCTCCACGAGCAAATGAAATAAAAGGCAAGATAAACAAATGGGACTACATCAAACTAAAAAGCTTTTGCACAGCTAAAGACAATAAGAACAGAATAAAAAGACAAACTACACAATGGGAGAACATATTCGACAGCACGTCTGATAAGGGGTTAATAACCAAAATTTATAAAGAACTTATAAAACTCAACACTAGGAAGACAAACAATCCAATCAAAAAATGGGCAAAAGAAATGAATAGAAATTTTACCAAAGAAGACATACAGATGGCCAAAAGACATATGAAAAAATGCTCAACATCACTAATTATTAGAGAAATGCAAATTAAAACCACAATGAGATATCACCTCACACCAGTCAGAATGGCGCTCATTAGCAAAACAACACAGAACAAGTGCTGGCGAGGATGTGGAGAAAAGGGAACCCTTCTGCACTGCTGGTGGGAATGCAGACTGGTGCAGTCACTGTGGAAAACAGTTTGGAGATTCCTCAAAAAATTAAAAGTCGAACTGCCTTTTGACCCAGCTATTCCACTTTTAGGAATATACCCTAAGAACACTATAACACTGTTTGAAAAGAAGAAATGCGCCCCCATGTTTGTGGCAGCATTGTTCACAATAGCGAAGAGCTGGAAACAGCCCAAAGGTCCGTCAGAAGACGAGTGGATTAAAAAGCTTTGGTATATATATACTATGGAACAATATTCAGCCATAAGAAATGATGACATCGGATCATTTATAACAAAATGGATGTACCTTGATAACATTATACGGAGTGAAATAAGTAAATCAGAAAAAAAGAAAAACTGAGAACAGCATGATTTCAAACATAGGTGGGACATTAAAATGAGACTACGAGACACGTACAAGAGTGTGGTGGTTACGGGATGGGGGGATGGAGGTGAGGGTGGGATAGGGAGAAGGGGAGGGACACAGGGAAAAACAGATAGAAGGTGACAGAGGACAATTTGACTTTGGGTAATGGGTATGCAGCACAATTGAATGATGGGATAATCTGGAGATGTTTTCGTTGTGCATGTGTACCCTGATTTATTGGTGTCACCCCATTAAAGTTAATAAAAAAAAAAAAAAAAAAAGGTTAACAAAACTGACAGATGCTTAGCTAGACTGACAAAGAAAAAAAGAGAGAAGACACAAATAACTAAAATCAGAAGTTAATGTAGAAATATACTGACCTTACAATAATAAAACTAATTATTACAATATTCTGAACAAGGACACAGAAATGATATGGAAATATTGCTAGACACACAAATTGCCTAAACTAACCCCCCCCCCAAAATCTTAAAATCTCAGCAAATCCATGAGAAATAAAGACACTGAATCAGTAATTAAAACCATCTCAACAAAGACAAGTCCAAGAACAAATAGCAGCAGTGATAAATCTTACCAATCATTGCAAATATTTAAAAGGAAACTAACACTAATCTTTAAAATCTTTTTAAAAAGGAGAAAGTAATATTTTCTAACTTATTCTATTAACCTAGCATTACCCTGATATCAAAGCCAAATAAAGACATTACAAGAAAAGAAAATCAAAAAGTAATGTCCTTTATGAATACAGATGCAAGAACCCTAAAAAAAAATACCAACCCCTGTCATTAAAATTTAGTGCTAAATCTCAGTGTCTCCTCCAAATTGTAAAAGTCTCTCTCCTTGAATAAAGTATTCTGATATGCTGCAATAACACAGAGGCTAATTGACTCCCCATAGCATGATAAACAACACACAGACAATTCTGAAATAGTGTCATGTTAGAGGAAGTGAGTATACATTTTTTCTTCCTAATGGAATGGAATCAAAATTTCTTCAAATAATAGTCTTTAGGGATCAGTTTATTTCTTAAAGTGAGGGTGTTGACTAGTGAGGGGAAGTTTAAGCAAGTCAAAGACATTCCGTAGTTGAGATTGCATAATTTATGATCACATTCCTCCACTTATATTACTGATAAGGGCATTTAATAATCAAACTGAACACACCGAAGAGGTGATATGAAGAGATAGTCAAGTGAAAAACAGTTATGAAAGCTAACAGGAGGATTAGTGATGTTGAGCATTTTTTCATATGCCTATTGGCCATCTGTATGTCCTCTCTGGAGAAATTTCTATTCATTTCGTTTGCCCATTTTTTGATTGGATTGTTTGTCTTCCTGGTGTTGAGTTTAATAAGTTCTTTATAAATTTTGGTTATTAACCCCTTATCAGACGTGCTGTCGAATATGTTCTCCCATTGTGTGGTTTGTCTTCTTATTCTGTTCTTATTGTCTTTAGCTGTGCAAAAGCTTTTTAGTTTGATATAGTCCCATTTGTTTATCTTGCCTTTTATTTCAGTTGCCAGAGAAATGCAAATTAAAACCACAATGAGATATCACCTCACACCAGTCAGAATGGCGTTCATCAGCAAAACAACATAGAACAAGTGCTGGCGAGGATGTGGAGAAAAGGGAACCCTCCTGCACTGCTGGTGGGAATGCAGACTGGTGCAGCCACTGTGCAAAACAGTATGGAGATTCCTCAAAAAATTAAAAATCGAACTGCCTTTTGACCCACTTTTAGGAATATACCCAGTTTTAGGAATATACACCATAGCACTGTTCGAAAAGAAGAAATGCACCCCCATGTTCATGGCAGCATTGTTCACAGTAGCGAAGATCTGGAAACAGCCCAAGTGTCCGTCAGAAGACGAGTGGTTTAAAAAGCTTTGGTACATATATACTATGGAATACTACTCAGCCATAAGAAATGATGACATCGGATCATTTACAACAAAATGGATGAACCTTGATAACATTATATGGAGTGAAATAAGTAAAACAGAAAAAAATTGAGAACAGCATGATTTCATACATAAGTGGGACATAAAAGCGAGACTATGAGACGTGGACAAGAGTGTGGTGGTTACGGGGTGGGTGGAGGGAGGAGAGGGTGGAAGAGGGGGTAGGGGAGGGGCACAGGGAAAACCAGATAGAAGGTGACAAAGGACAATTTAACTTTGGGTGATGGGTATGCAACATAATTGAATGATAAGATAACCTGGAGATGTTTTCTTTGAACATATGTACTCTGATTTATTAATGTCATCCCATTAAAATTAATAAAAGAAAAAAAAAGCTAACAGGGGGAAAAAAGAGGGAATGAAGGAAGAAAAGAAGGAAAGGAAAATGAAAATAGAGAAATTAAAAATATATAAGATAATTTGTCATAGATGACTTACAGGAAAATATAAAATACCAATACTTATTTCAAAAGGAGTGAGAAAAATACTATACAAATATTTTGTCAAATAAAGCTGAAAATTTACAAAATTGGCAATTCAGATTCTGTCTTGGTAGACGTCTTTCATATTTTGCGAGTAAATAATCCCAGTATGACTGAATGGTCACAAGGGATAAAAACAATCTTTATTTTTCAAAAGCCACTGTACCTCTGATTTCAAAGGCTGAAAAATAAAGCATTATATAATTTGTAATATTAAAAGACTTTTTCTTGTTAAAATATGAAAAAATATATTAGAAAACTAGTGTTTCCCCTTTGGGATGTCACATAATCATCTATGCTCTTGATGTTGTTTCATCTTTTGTGTTTGGCAATCCTGACCTAAACTGAATATGACTCTTAAATCATTAAATTTCTCAAACCATGAGTTTTATTTTGTCCCAGAAAAATTAGACTCTTTCTACTGGAGTACTTGTTATTCTTATCAGAACTGTCTATTTAATAATTCTCAGTGATACTATGCTCTCAATTAACTTCATATTTGTCTAACCTTGCTTTCTCAAAAAAGTTGTTTGCCTAAGAAAAGACTTTAAATAACCAGCAGAGAGAGTGTCCTCATACATCTGTGACTAGAATAATCCTTGAGTACTGACAAGTTCCTGGTTTGTCGGGCCAGCATCCTTTTGGTGAATAAACTGCTTCAAGTCACTATCCAAAAACCTTATATGAGTTCTATTGATTTTAGCTTGGCTTTGTGTCCCTGACAGTTCAGTTTGGAAGCAAAATTGTTCTGCAGCCCCAGAAAAATGTCTATTTTCAGGATCATGGATAGTTGGAACTCAGGGATAAAAGATAATAAAGTGCAGAAGCAACAATTCAAATGGAGTCACAAACTTTCAGGGGCTCCTTTTGGTCCAAGTCTTGTCTCTGTCAGGTTCAATACCTGCTTCATACATATATCCCATTTTTAAACTTTTGTTTATTGATTTTACAGATAGAGAAAATGGTGAGTGGAGAGAAACATGGATTTGTTATTCTACTTATTTATGCTCTCATTGGTTGATTCTTATATGTGCCTTGACTGGGTACCAAACCTGCAACCTTAGCATATCAGGATGATGTTATCTGACCAGGACACATATTTTTTGAAATTCATTTATTGACTTTTTTATTGATTTTAATTTATTGTGTTTACATAGATTCAAGTGTCCCACCGAATACATCCCTCCCACCCCCCTGTTCCCCTCAACATCCCCCCTGCCCCGCTTCCCCCAATGCCCTCCTCGCTTCCCTCCAGGATTTGTTTTTCTGCTCTCTATAACGCTGTGTTACAGATTTTTTGATAGAAAGAAAGGGACGGCAAGAGAGAGAGAGAGAGAGACAGAAACATCAATCTGTTCCTGTATGTGCCCTGACTGGGGATCAAATCCACAACCTTGGTGTATCAGGACAATGCTCTAATCATATATTTTTAATGTTACAAATTTATAAATTTATTTCATATATTATACACTGTATCACAATTAAATAAAAAATAATTTGGAATTATAGTAGCCACTTTAAAACTTTTCAATATAAGTAGAAATATTTATCTTAGAAGTAACTTAGAGAAAAGAACCTTCGTATTTGATAGTACTTATTTACTTTATGATAAAAGTAAATTCTAAATACAAATGTAACTTCAAAAGAACTCTTTGGTTATGGCTATTTTAAAAAATATGAAACTTTAAAAGTATGACATATAATTTACCACAGTTTTTTTTCTTTTTTTTTTTAATTTTTTTTTCAGAATAGAACGTAGGAAGAAATATGGACAGCAAAGTTTATTCTGTGAGGTCTCAGATGGAGATGAGGAGTATTGGAAACTGGAGGAAAGGCGAGCCTTATTATAAAGTGGGAAAGACCTTGCATGAACTGTGTTCAAGTCCTAGTCGGTTTATTTTTTTACAGAGACAAAGAGAGAGTCAAAGAGAGGGGTAGATAGGGACAGACAGACGGGAACAGAGAGAGGTGAGAAGCATCAATCATTAGTTTTTCGTTGTAATTGCGACATCTTAGTTGTTCATTGATTGCTTTCTCACATGTGCCTTGACTGTGGGCCTTCAGCAGACCGAGCCACCCCTTGCTGGAGCCAGCGACCTTAGGTCCAAGCTGGTGAGCTCTTTGCTCAAGCCAGATGAGCTCGCGCTCAAGCTGGTGAGGTCAGGGTCTCGAACCTGGATCTTCCTCACCCCAGTCTGACGCTCTATCCACTGTGCCCCGCCTGGTCAGTTATTTTTTTTCTCTTAACATTCTCTATATCCCATAACACCAGGCTACCAATTCCAGCATCTTATTTTATTCCAGATTCTTTTTCCTAATTCTGAACCACTTTTCTCCTCTGGTTATATCCTCAAATCACATTTTTTTTTAAATTAGATTGCCAAAAAGAGAGAGAGAGAGAGAGAGATACTGCTCTGGCAGGCAAATTTTCAGACATGGTCTTGCTGTGTTACAGGTAATTATAAAGATTTCTCTCAATTCCTACAGGAGAGGCATAAATTTATCGATAGGTTTGAACAGCTTTGGGAACCTAAAATCCCAATTTACCTGACCAATAACAACTACTATAATGTAAATAAGTCCTTCTAATTCAATCAGCTAAATTAAAAAATATATAAAGCAAAATAAGAATAAAAGATCTCAAAAGTAACGTTGCTTTCCTATAATACAGAGAATAGAACAGGAGCTAAAGAAAACACAGATGTGGAACAACTTAAATTTCCAATGACAATGATTGGACTTGCAAACAAAGAAATGATGTATTTATTAGACATTTTAGCTGCAGGTTTTCAGTACTTATAGACAAAATTATGGGATATATACATGAGTTTATGAAAATTCAGGAAACTATCAGGCTGGTTCTTCCATAACACATCTCAATTCACCCTTAGGATACATTCTTTATAGGAGGCTAACAGGGCCCAGATGGCAGAACTGATTGTATACAAAAAATAGTCCATAACTTTGGAATTCTTTAGAAAGACCAAAGCTGAAAATTCTATCTTAAATGGAATCAGTCCTCCAGGCGTAAGTCCTTGAGTCTCTTTCTTCCTGAAGGTTAAACTCTGAAAGCCTGAAGCTGAGGAAAAAGCCAGAAATAGACAAAGTTTCCTTTTTAGGAGTAAAAGTTTGTGACTGGTAGGTGAAGATAATAGAGGTTGAAAAGCATATGTACTTTTAATAGTGAAATTATAAAGAGAAAAAAGCCATAGAGTTAAGAATAAGGATCAGGTTTCATTATTGGAAAATCAGATTTCAGTTTTACATTAGGAAAAGGCTTAAACATTCTAGGGCATAATGCAGAGGGCTTAAAGCATGAAATTTAAAATATATGGAGTTAAAGATGCTGAGTCATAGGAGGAGAGTTCAGATGACCAAGAACAGGGGGCTTTGGAACTTGGGGAGAAAGAAGCTCAGAGTTGAAGAACAAGGCTTCAGAGATAGATGGGGTAGACACCATATATACAGTCTGAAAAAAAAAGAAGCTAATTTCAAAATCATGAAACTGTGCTAAGTTAGCACCATGCTTTTTAGAACTTTCATAGTGGTCAACAGCAGATTCACAAATGGCTAGGAAAACTCAGAAGAAACAGGGAGCAACCAGGACCCAAACACAAGAAACTAGTAAACTTTCTCTTACTTCCCATCATAGTCACTGCATATCATCTGTAATATACATAAAGATCATCTAAGTACAAATTTCAGTTTATACTCATACCACAGTTTTCAGAAAAGAAAAACAAGAGACACAAAATTCAGCAAATTAAAGCACTAACATCTAAAGAAGCAGAGTATTACAAGAAACTGAAAACTTGAATATTGCATTATCTTCATAAAGATGTACAAGTAGATTGCAACAACAAAAGATAACCAACCCATGCTCTTCTTGTTATTCTTTTTTTTATTAATTTTAATGAGGTGACATTAAATCAGCGTACATATGTTCAAAGAAAACATCTATAGGTTACCTTGTCATTCAGTTATGTTGCATACCCATCACCCAAAGTCAAATTATCCTCTGTCACCTTTTATCTGGTTTTCTTTGTGCCCCTCTCCTTCCCCGTCTCCCTCCCTCTCCTCCCTCCCCCCCCCATAACCATCACACTCATGTCCATGTCTCTTAGTCTCTTTTTTATGTCCCACCTATGTATGGAATCATGCAGTTCTTAGTTTTTTCTGATTTACTTATTTCACTCCATATAATGTTATCTAGATCCATCCATTTTGTTGTAAATGGTCCGATATCATCATTTTTATGGCTGAGTAGTATTCCATGGTATATATGTACCACATCTTCCTTATTCAGTCATCTATTGAAGGGCTTTTTCGTTGTTTCCATGTCTTGGCCACTGTGAACAATGCTGCAATAAACATGGGGCTGCATGTGTCTTTATGTAGCAATGTTTTTGAGTTTTGGGGGTATATACCCAGCAGAGGGATTGCTGGGTCATACAGTAGCTCTATTTTTAGTTTTTTGAGGAACCACCATACTTTCTTCCATAATGGTTGTACTACTTTACATCCCCACCAATAGTGGATGAGGGTTCCTTTTTCTCCACAGCCTCTCTAACACTTGTTATTACTTTTCTTGTTGATAATAGCTAATCTAACAGGCATGAGGTGGTATCTCATTGTAGTTTTGATTTGCATTTCTCTAATAGATAATGAAGATGAGCATCTTTTCATATATCTGTAGGCCATTTCTATTTCTTCCTGGGAGAAGTGTCTGTTCATTTCCTCTTTCCATTTTTTTTTTAACAGGGACAGGGAGAGAGTCAGAAAGAGGGATAGATAGGGACAGACAGACAGGAATGGAAAGAGGTGAGAAGCATCAATCATTAGTTTTTCATTGCTGTTGCGACACCATAGTTTTTCATTGATTGCTTTCTCACATGTGCCTTGACCGCGGGCCTTCAGCAGACCGAGCAACCCCTTGCTGGAGCCAGTGACCTTGGGTCCAAGCTGACAAGCTTTTGCTCAAGCCAGATGGGCCAACACTCAAGTTGGCAAGCTCAGGGTCTTGAAACTGGATCTTCCGCATCCCAGTCCGATGCTCTATCAACTGCACCACCACTTGGTCAAGCCCCATTTTTTTATTGGATTGTTTGCTTGTTTGTTGTTGAGTTTTATGAGTTATTTGTATATTTTCAATGCATACTCTTAAGGTTTAAAAACTAAAAAGTTTCTCTGAGTAGCAGAGTGGGCATAGTTGAAGAGAAAACTAACACAATAAAAGATCAAACTGAAGAATTATCTTATAATACAATATAAATGACTAAACCAATCTAAATTTAAAAATTTAAAAATATAAAAGATAATTTCAGAAGTTTCAACATCCGTTTAACTGGAATTTATAAATAGAGAGAAAGAAAATGGGGGTAAAAAAATAATTAAATTTCCAAAGATATAAAAGAATTTAATATTGATATTTAAAGTACGTACAAAATACCAGTTAAGATGGATGTAGAGATATTTAGTTCTAAACACTTCTAGACATATGTTTGTAAAATTTTGGACTTCAAAAAATAAAAGATAATAGAGAGAGAGAGGGAAGAAAGGAGAGGTGAGGAAAAGAGAGGTAGAGAATCCAAAATTAGCCTAAAAAATCCATTTATAATTATTTTTTGAGAGAGAGAGACAGACAAAGATACAGAGAGACAGAGACAGGAAAGGAGGGAGATGAGAAGCATCAACTCATAGTTGCAGCACTTTAGTTGTTCACTGATTGCTTTTTATATGTGCCTTAACCAGGGAGCTCAAGATGAAGCAGTGACCCTTTGCTCAATCCAGTGCCTTTGGGCTCAAGACAGTAACCTTGAGTTTAAAGCCAGTGACTTTAGGTTCAAGCCAGAACCATGGGATCATGTTGATGATCCCACGCTAAAGTCAATGAGCCCTCGCTCAAGCTGGCAACCTCAGGGTTTTAACCTGGGAACTCAGTGTTCCAGATCAACACTCTATCCACTGTGCCACCACCAGTCAGGCTGGAAGATTTTTATACAGTTACTGCTGTCAGAGGGTTTTTACTGTGTTTTGGTGGTTAGATGCTTTTAAGGATATAACATAGCCTTTCTCTGTCAAGGCATTGTCTCTTATAGACACAGAATAGCTATAAATTTTGTGTTTGTTATTGGGAATCCCAAACTATCTTCCTAGTAATAAATGTATTCATTTTACTGAGACTACCATTAAATAGTTACACAATGAATTGATGCTTACTCAAAAATTCAACTGCCCATAACATGATCAATATTCAGGCAAAGAAGAAATAACAAACAAAATTCACAACATTTCCCAAGTTTTCAGAAACACTTAAACTTTTCTGGCCAAAGTTCTTCCTTGACTTTAAGGGAAGTAATATAAATTTCTTTGGAACTCATTAATTTTTCTCCTGCTGAGTTAGTAATGAGCCCACCCTTGGCATTAAGAATATCACCCCTAAATTTACACACTGCCATGTTGCAAGAGTGGTCAAATAGCGCAAAGGACTCTGCACCTTTATTTCAATATCTTCCTAAACAAACTTTATAAAATATAAATATTGGAGACTTGGTTTTCTAGAAAAAAAATATCAGAAAAGTAAAGCCTTTGGTCTCTGACTGAGAGGATCTTAAAAGATACCCTTAACAAATACATAGCAGTAAAACTGCAAAGAATTGATGCTTGAATCTATGTCTCCCAACTAAAGAGAAACAAATCATACTCAGACAATAGCTATTAGAGCTTGAAGGAGAGGTCTCAAACAGAATTTGTCACAATATAAATCTGCTTCTAGCCCAAGAATTTCTATATTCTTTTCCTTCCATTCAAGTGCACAATGACACAAAGATGGCAGCTTCTATCTCAGATCCTCAAAATGAGACAAACAAATGTCTGGAGACCCATGTTAATATACTATTCTTAACCTACACTCTAATTTTAATTTTGCATACATCTTCCCACTTTGCCCTGTTAACATTCATTTGAAAGATTACTAATAGAATTTATAGGTTACTAGTAAAATAACACCTGAAGTATGACCCTATTGAAGACATTTTCCTTAAACCATTATTATATCTTTATTCTTAACAAAAACATCATAAATTATTATTCAATTGCATCATTACAGTCTCTCAGACTGTGACCACAGAGCTATACCTTACAGACACTGAATTTTTTACCCATTACCTGAAACTTTAGATGAAAACCAAATTGACATTAGCTCTCCTTGGACATTTCTGGTAGCTGAAATAAGCTGACATCATTAACTCTAATGTCTAGTAATGTAAAAACTATAATCTCAGAAAGATAAAATGTTTATGCCCAAATAAATATAGCATATCCATGGCAGTTGGGGACACACAGGGTTAAATAAAATATTAGGGCCAATGTATTTTTAATAGTCCACTTGTTCTGTCCAGAGAATCCTTGATTTGCTTTACATAAATTATTCAATTCCATCCGAGTAATTTACTTTCCCCGGTAAAGAGAAAAATGCCATACTTCTGTCATTTTTAATGATGTGTATACTTTAATTGAATTTATACCACTACTAACATTCTATTGTATAAGGAAACTCTGTCTTCATTTATTTTTCACTCAAAAACCTTATTGGTGACTCTGGAATAATTGTTAAAGGTTTTCAGGAATATAGAACCCCACACTTTCTGTGGACCATATCCCATTGGTGTGAACTCAGAAATTTAAAAATGAAACCAGCATAAACTACTCAGAGAATTGTCTAAAGATGTCATTAACTTGATCTTATGCATGTCACTTAAGCAGTAACTTTTATAATAAAAACTGTAAAACTAGAAAATATGGTAAAAATGTTTTCATTAACCTTAGTCAAAATAATAAATGATAATTCTACCATTTTCAAGAATTGACAGACAAGTTTAAACTCTTTGGATGAAGTGATAATGAGTACTTTAGTAACTTGAGGGTTTCTGTTAGTCAGCCCCTGCAGTATTGTGCTATTGGCAGAAATTTGTGTTATACTTGCTGTGTTAGTCTGCTTGGGTTGCCATAATAAAATACCTCCAACCAGGTGACTTAACGCCAATAAAATTAATTTTTCAAGTGCCGGATACTGGAAATCTAAGGTTACAATGACACCAGGTTTGTTTTTTGATGAAGCCTCTCTTCCAGGCTTGCAAAGGGCTGCCTTCTTGCTGGGCCCTATGTGGCATTTCCTCCGTGGGCCATGAGCAGACGAATGCAGAGTATTTTGTACCAAGAAGTGGGTGCTGTACCAAATACCTAAGAATGCGGAAGTGGCTTTGGGTCTAGGTAACAGTAGAGGCTGGAAATGTTTTCAAGAACTTGCTAGAAAAAACCTAGATTGACTTAAAAGGACTGTTGGTAGAAATAAGCACATAAAAGGTGATTCTGGTAAAAGCTCAGAAAGGAAGTGAAGAGCTATAGGTGAGAAATTTTTCATCTTAAAAAATACTTACATTATCATGAACAAATGTTGGCAAGAATATGAACATCAAAGTTTCTTCTGGTGAAGTCTCACATAAAATAAAAAACATGATATTGAAAAGTGGAGAAAAGGTCACCCTTTTATAAATTGTGTTCTAGTGATTTGAGGAAAGAGGAATTTATGATGAACTTGAATATTTAGCTGAAAAGACTTCTAAGAAAAGTGTTTTAGGTGATTTCTCCTTATTGTTAATAGTAAAATTCAAGAAGCAAGAAATAAATAGAATTGTTAAGCTAAAAGATCAGAATTTGCAGATTTAGAAAAATTTCAGCCTATCAATATTTCAGAAAATATAATATTTTGTTCTAGAGAGAACACCAAGGACATTGCTGGACAAGCTCTCTGTAAGATTTAATCACTGATCTCATCTAAAGCCAGGAAAAGATGGAATTATACCAGTGGAAGTACTGCCAACCAGAACGAAAGGGAGCAGATAAAATAAAGCAGAATGAAGGAAGGTTGTTGGACTTACGAGATTCCACAGAATGGGGCATGGTTCTGTGTGGCTATAAATATGCACTACTCTTTAAGAAAAAAGAAAATTAAATCCAAAGACTGTTCAGAGACCATCAAGGCTGCCACTCAGGACAGCAGGGGACATGGCTGATGCCACCCCAAATAGCTGTGGATGTGGGTCCATCAGGTGACACTGCTGTCCCAGTGGGCTTGGAAGGCAGATCTTCAAGGCAAAGAAGATTACTCTTGATCTTTAAGATATAACAGAACAGGAGAAAGAAGAATAAAATACTAAACTAAGAGTTTCCAATACTCATCTCGCCTCCCAAAAAGTCAACAATACAACTGATAAGAAACTACAAATCAGTGAAACTCCAGATATAGTCAAGAAGCAGCAGAAACCTCTTCAGGGAGCACAAAGCGCAGGCTGGCCATGCAGAAAAGCATAGGACACAATTTACCTGCATCACGCCATTCCCCAGTCCAGAAAAGGGATCTCCTCAGAGGATTTTACCACTCAGGCAAAAGAAAATCAGTGGGATCCAGATATCCTCCTCCTCAGTCCATGAAATCAGCAGTTTTGTTGTTGAGGACTTCTGCCATCTTCACTGACAATGAATGCAGGTATCAGAGCTCCCAGAAGCCCCCTTATCCTCCCTCCACAACCACTGTATCCCCTCCCCAGGACTGGTGTAGTTTCTCTGCTGAGACTGGCCTAGGGGACCCAAGTGCATCTGCACTCTGATCAAGATATCACAGCAGTTCACTATCTATGAGACCAAAGTTGCCCCTCACCCCCAGCCTGAGCCCAGGCCTTGACCTGCCATCCTCAGTGCCCCTGCACCACTGCATCCTGTTCTCCCTGGACTGTGCTGCTTTGGATCACTCTTCCTTGGCCTGAAATTATTACAATGAGGCAAAGAGTCTGGACTACCTCCCTCAGCCTTTTGCATACACCCCTGCCTTGGACACCGGTGCCAACAGTGCACCTGTGCCCCACACCTCATGTACTAGCAAGTTCTACATGCCCTGAACAATTCTTCCCATTGGAGAGGAAGACTGAAACAAGTACCACGTGCCTGTCAATAGTGGAATGTACTAATTCTTGCCTTAAGAATGAAGCAACAACTAAGACTTGACTTGGAGTCTATACAGTGTACAGATTAGGAGTAGAATTGGGTACTTGAAACCTGTATAATTATATTAACTAGTGTCACCCCAATACAATACAATCCATTAAAACAAAAGAAATTAAGCAATCTAAAGTCACCCTAGCTCTGTAATTCTGCCCCATGAACTTTTGAGTCCAAACCATTAGAAAAAGAAACAAATAAAACATATTTCTTTCCTCTCAATAAAAACTTATTTGGGTTTGTCTCTGTAATATTCCAAGTTGCTACATTAATTAATTTGAAATAAGGGAAATCCATTTTCAAACAACTAATCTTAGGTGCAGTCATTAGATCTATTGTAGCCCTCACCCTCACCCCAGTGCATTTAAATACAATTTTAACAATATTAATTAATTCTGCTTTATTTGCTTTTTGTTATTTTTTAGTTTTATTTTAATTCCTATGCTGTTTATAAATTGCACTTAGATAACAGCTTATATTATCTAGTTTTTGCAATTTATATACATTATATCATAGTATATATTTTATAAATATTTGATGGATTAAAATAAATGTTATCTATCTAATCTATTTTTAAAAAGTGTAAAATCTGAAAAACATTGCATTTTAATAATTTTTCTGAATATTTATTAAAATAAATATTCAGAATTTTCATAAAGATTCATAAATTATGAACACTGGATGACAAGAATCTCTTTGACCAGGTTAAATTTTTATTGAATTTTATTGTGCTGTATATAGTACTGTTTTCTTTTACTGCATTTAGCTAAAATATCTTTACATAAATCTTATTTTCAACATTATTAATGACATATTAATCTTATTGTTAGCTTTACTTAATTTATCCAGTTAAAAATGTTTATGTATGAGGATCATGGTAGATATATTGATTGTCAAACCAACAGATATTTCATCCTCTTCCTTGCTAAAAAATAATCTACATGTTGTCAGGAACTGGGCAGTAAAGTGTTCATTCCCAGAAGAGGCATTGCAATTAATCTAAATCAGTTATGGTAATTCCATTCTCCTTTGCCAGTGAGCTTTAGGGACTATCACGTTACCCAGTATTTCAAAGGAAATGAAAAGAGGAGTTTGTTAAATTCTAGGGAAAAATTTATTTTCCTTGATTTTAAATAAATAGACCTTAGATGGGGAACCGGCAATGCTGGCGGCTGAGGCCAGGCAGGTTCACATTGGATTTGGGCAGACAGTAGAGGAACTGCAGAGCTGGAAAGAGTCAGACCATTCCCTTATAATAGATCCTCACAACAGAGAATGAGCAAACTTGTAGGAGAGAACAGCTTCTCACAGCAGCAGGCAAACAAACAGCAAAAACAGCTCTTCGCATCAGTGGGCAAGTAATCTGCCCTGAGTCAACCCATACCCCTACATAGATTATACAATGTGGCGCTGCCATGTGCTCATGCACTAATCAGGTAAAGTACAAGCGACCAAGTCTAACACAGCTGTTTTCCCAACAGAGCCCCATCCCACAAACAGGCTCAACTAAGTTCATGGTCATTTTTTGCAATTGAGTAATGGCCTAATTCTGTAGAAACCTTTGTGTTACCATATGAAGCAATCCAAAACATTTTCAGAGAACCTGATTAATTGCCTTGATATTACTTAATTGTTTAATTAAACAAACCTTGATTATCTACCTGAGATTTTCTTTTTTGTGTGAAGATTTTTATCTCCACATGGACTTTTTTTTTTATATATAAGATTGACGAACTTTTTTTTTAAATTTTTTTAAAATTTTTTTATTTTATTCATTTTAGAGAGGAGACACAGAGTGAGAGAGAGAGAGAGAGAGAGAGAGAGAGAGAGAGAGAGAGAGAGAATGGAGGGAGGAGCTGGAAGCATCAACTCCCATATGTGCCTTGACCGGACCAGTGCAGGGTTTTGAACTGGCGACCTCAGTGTTTCCAGGTCGACGCTTTATCCACTGCGCCACCACAGGTCAGGCTCCACATGGACTTTTAATGTAGACTTATTTCTGGCCTCACTTGTCTCATCTGTAAAAATGGGATAATAAAAGTATCTACTTTATGCCTGACCAGGCGGTGGCACAGTGGATAGAGCGTTGGACTGGGATGCAGAAGACCCAGGTTCGAGACCCCAAGCTCGCCAGCTTGAGCGCGGGCCCATCTGGCTTGAGCAAAAGCTCGCTGGCTTGGACCCAAGGTCGCTGGCTCCAGCAAGGGATTGCTCGGTCTGCTGAAGGCCCACAGTCAAGGCACATGTGAGAAAGCAATCAATGAACAACTAAGGTGTTGCGACGGCAACAAAAAACTAATGATTGATGCTTCTCACCTCTCTCCGTTCCTGTCTGTCTGTCCCTATAAAAAAAAAAAGTATCTACTTTAGGGAAGTACTGTGAGGATGAGTAAAATAAAACGGGAAAATGCTTACAAAGGCTTATTACATACAAAGTGCTCAGTAAATGCCAGCTGTGTTATATATTTGTTTTCATTGTTTAATTTTTATCAGCTGTTCTGTTATTTGCAGCCAGAAGCACACTAGCTATTATGAGCATAGCATCCTTCCACAAGCAGCAGGGTTTCCTGCTGGCCCCTGTGAGTAGTTAGCAGTTTCATACTGTCACAGCATATACTGTAATGATAGGTTAGCTTTAGATGCTTTCCTTCAATGACACTCAAGGTGATTATTCATGTAAGGTATTTTCCTTACTCAACTTATTCAAAAACATTAAGAAACTAAGCAACCCTTCCCTCCAAAAAATAATAAAGCAAAGTACAGATAAGAAAAGACTTAATCTCTCCCAATCATTCTATTCTAATGCTATTCTGAATTCCTGTTACTTTTGTCAAGGTGTTAGTTCTAGTTCAAGAACTATGTTCACCTAGTTTATTTGTTGTTGTTTTTTTGTTTGTATTTTTTTCTAAAGCAAGAAGCAGAGAAGCAGGCTGACAGACTCCCACATGCACCTGATGGGGATACACGTGGCAACCCGACTAAGGGGCGATGCTCTGCCCATCTGGAGTGTTGCTCCATTGCAACTGGAGCCATTCTAGAGCCTGAGGTGGAGGCCATGGAGCCATCCTCAGTGCCTGGGCAAACTTTGCTCCAATGGAGCCTTGGCTGTGTGAGGGGAAGAGAGAGGTAGAGAGAAAGGTGAGGGGGAAGGATGGAGAAGCAGATGGGCACTTCTTCTATGTGCCCTGGCCGGGAATCAAACACGGGACTTCCACCCACTGGGCCAATGCTCTACCACTGAGCCAATTGGCCAGGGCTGGTTCACCTAGTTTTTTATCATCCAAATTAATTGTTTAATTATCAAAAGCATTTTTAAAATAAAATAGCATCTAAGCACAAGGAGATTCAAGATGCTGTCTGTATACACCCATTTTTGCCTGTGATAGTTCACACCTATGAGCCAAAGAGCATTACTGTCTTTCTTCCTATTGATTATCTGGACTTGTCTGATTCTTGCTGAGGCAATACAATCAGAATTAGTGACACAGTCCTAGCTTTTACTTGCTTGTCAGCAAAAACTCATTTTCCTTTTCAAACTTCTTTTGGAAAGACAAACCACTTTCAGTGTACTGCATGCCTCCTTGAATTTTTCAGGCAGTAAAACTGTACCACTTTAAGAGTAGATACAGAAATATTATGTTGAAAATGAGTTACAACCTGTGCAATATCAAAACTTTTCATTTTTATTTTTTAATTAACATAAAAAAGCTATGCTAGTCAAAATTGATTTTTTCCTTTTTTTGCTGAAGTTAGTATACACTTGATGTCACCATATATCTTTTTACTACAAATAAAAATTTGGTATCTTATAAGCAAATGGGTTGGGTAAGAAAAACTAAAAAAAGATTAAGTAAAATGATTACATTTCTTGCATAACACAGCTTTTCAAAGAAATGTGGATTGTGTTGAATAGTTTATACATGTTCCTGCCAGAAATGTCAAATTCATAAAGCCACAAAATTTTTAGAGTATTATTTTCATACTTGGTTTGATGGACAGTATGGATCTTGCTTTCTATTACCTTAAGTGTCACAAAGAAAAAGCAAAACAGTATATCAAATTTTAATAAAAATTGTTACTTTTCAATATATATTAGTTTCAGGTGTATAGCTTAGTGGTTTGACAATCATATCCTTTACACAGTGTTCCCCTCCATATATCCAGCACCCATTGGCACAATGTTATTCACTATATTTTCTATGCTGTACTTCCCCATGACTATTTTGTAGCTATTCATTTGTGGTTCTTCTTCCCTTCACCTTTCACCCAGTGCCCCCAACCCACTCCCTCTGGCAATCACCAGTTTTCTCTCTGTATCTATGAGCTTGGTTCTATTTTGTTTGCTCACTTATTTTAAACTTTAGACTCCATGTGTAAGTGAAATCATATGTAGTTGTCTTTCTCTGACTGACATATTTTACTGAACATGATACCCTCTAGGTCCATCCATGCTGGCACAAAGGGTAAGATCTCATTCTTTTTTATGGCTGAGTTATATTCAATTTTATATATATCACCATTTTTTTATCCACTTCTTTATTAGTAAGCACTTCACTTGCTTCGATAGCTTAGATATTGTAATAATGCAGCAATGAACATAGGGGTGCATATATTCTTTTGAATTAGTGTTTTGGGTTTCTTCAGAAAAATACCCAGAGGTGGAATCACTGGGTCATAAAGCAAGCCATTTTTAATCTTTTGAGGAGATTTCATACTGTTTTTCATAGTGGTTAAACCAATCTGTATTCCTACCAGGAATAGACTATTCCCTTTCCTCCGCATCTTTGTCAACACTTGTCATTTGTGGCTTTATTGATGACGGCCATTCTTACAGGTGTTAGGTGATATCTCACTGTGATTTTAATTCACATTTCTCTGACAATCATTGATGCTGAGCACCGTTTCTTATGTCCATTGGCTTTCTCTATTCTTCTTTGGAGAAGTGTGTATTCAGAAACTTTGCCCATTTTTCAACTGGATTGATTTGTTGTTGAATTATATAGGTTATTCATACATTTTGGATATGAACCCCTTATCATATATATCACTGGTGAGTGCGTTCTTCAGTTCATTTGGTTATCTTTTCATTTTGTTAATGATTTCCTTTGCTTTGCAAAACCTTTTTAGTTTTCTGTAATCTTAATTGTTTATTTTTCTTTTGTTTCCCTTGCACAGGGAGATATGTCAGAAAAAATATTGCTACTAGGAATGTCTGAGATATTACTGCTTATGTGTTCTATGATTTTTATGGTTCAACTTTTACATTTAAGTTGTTAGTCCTTTTTCAGTTTATTCTTGTGTATGGTGTAAGAAGGTGGTCTATTCTTATTTTTATTTATTTTTCTAGTATTTGTCCAATTCTCCCAACATCATTTACTGAAGAAACTGTCTGTACCCCATTGTATGTTCTTGCCTCTTTTGTCAAGTATTAATTGACCATATAGATTTGAGTATATATCTGGGCTTTCTAGTCTGTTCCATTTATCTATATTTCTGTTTTTATGCTAGTACCATGAGGTTTTGATTATTAAGGTCTTGTAATATAGTTTTATTTCAGGTAGTGTGATACCCCCCAACTTTACTCCTCTTTCTCCATATTTCTGAGGTGATTCATGTTTTATGTGTGTGTGTGTGTGTGTGTTGTTATATATAAATGGTTAGATTATGCATTCTAGTTCTGTGAAATATGCCATTGGTATTTTGACAAGGATTTCAATGAATCTATAGAATGCTGACAATAGCTTTCTTGACACTTTCAGACCTCATGATGATTGGTCTGAGTTGGCATAATCTACCACAGTCACTCAATCAATGCAGGAATTGTTGGTCCAGAACTTGAGTTGCTTCCCACCCTGGGTTTGGTGGCCTCACAAGCAAGGACCTGAAGGAGAGCCCAGCAAGCTCAGGGGCCTCAGTTCTTGCTATCAAAGAAAAAAATTTTGATGTCCTCTGCACACTATAAAAATAAATAATGTCTCACTCAGCTTATTAAGGATGATAATAAACTTCTTTCTCTTGCTCTTGCCATAATCAAGAATCTGGGGAATTTATGTGAGACAAATAAAGAGACTTTAAGCCTGACAAGGTGGTGGTGCAGTAGAAGGAGTGTCGGACTGGGACACAAAGGGCCCAAGTTCAAATCCCAAGGTCACTGGCTTGAACGCAGGCTCATCTAGTTTGAGTAAGGCTCCCCAGCTTGAGCCCAAGGTTGTCGGCTTGAGCAAGGGGTCACTTGGTTTGTTGTAGCCCCCATTCCCAGTTAGGGCACATATGAGAAAGCGATCAATGAACAACTAGGATGCCACAATGAATTAATGCTTCTCACTTCTCTCCCTTCTGATCTGTCTGTCCTTCTCTCTGACTTTCTCTATCTCTGTTGCAAAAAAATAAAATAGAAGGGGAGACTTTAAAATAATGTCTTGATTTTTTTTTTACCTTATGTTCTTTTAAATTTGTCAGCCTACAAATTGAGCCCTCATGCTATCAATGAGGACTAATAAAAATTTAGTATGTCCAAGTAAATTTATTCCAACTGTTAATGGTGAGTGTGTATGTGACCCACTAACTCTTTAATATTTTGACACTACTATGTATTCTACTGTCTTGCATAATTTTACTTTCTTTATCATTAACATGTATAAAAGGAAATTATGTTGAATTAATCAACTCACTGCTATATGCATACTTTCTTTTATATTGGTTTTTTAATGTTTCACTTTTTTACTACATCAAGAATTGCATTTGTACTTCACATATGAAAGACAAGCAATAGGTCTTTGAAAATGTATGCATATCCTATTTGGTGAACAGTAGAAACTATAGAATTCTCTGCAGCTTTTTCTAAGTATATATTTCTCCAAGGTAAAACCACTAAATATTTATTAGAAGGTCTTTAATGTATGGGTATTAATTGTCTAAAAGAAAAAAAATTTCTCAATAATTTCTTGCTTTGTTTACCGTAGTGAAGGGCATCTAGTACCTTCTTGCTAAATGGCATTTCCCACTTAATTTAGTACTGTAGAAGTATCTTGATGATACTTCAAAATCCAAATACTCTGAATTTTTCTTTATTATCTGTTACATATTACTCCATTCTTTTACTCTTCTTAAATTCTAACCCTAGTTTCCTCATTTTACTCCCCTTTATTGTTTTTGTTATTTATTTATTTATTTATTTACTTACTTACTTACTTACTTATAAGAGAGAGAGAGAGGGACAGACAAACAGGAAGGGAGAGAGATGAGAAGCATCAATTCTCTGTTGCGACATCTTAGTTCTTCATTGATTGTTTTCTCATATGTGCCTTGACAGGTGGGCAGGAGGTCGAGCAGAGTGAGTAACCCTTTGCTCAAGCCAATGACCTTGGACTCAAGCCAGCAACCTTAGATTTCAAGCCAGTGACCTTTGGGCTCAAGCCAGTAACCATGGGGTTATGTCATGATCCCATTCTCAAACCGGCAACTTACGCTCAAAGTGGGGGGCCTGTGTTCTAGCCGGCTGAGCATACACTCAAGCCAGTGACCTTGGATTTTGAACCTGGGGCCTCATCATCCCATATTGACACTCTATCCACTGAGCCACTGCCTGGTTAAGCTCATTAAACTCTACTTTAGGTATCATATTACCTGTCTTTTGAATTAATGTCTCACTCCACAGTGTTCAATGACTTTAAAATTTTTAGGAAAACAATTGTATATAAAATGAGAAAAACACTTTTTGATTTTTGTGTTCTAATATAGGTATATATTCTAATTATCTCTTTATTAATATACCATCTTCATGAGGTTACTTGATGTCTCTGAGTCTTTCTTTAGATAATGCTAACAATATGGTCTATGATATTCAATTATATAATTATATTAGTCAAAGTTTTACCAAAATAATGCTGTGTAACAAATAGCCCCATAATAACAATAAGAATTTATTTATTGGTCAATGCTCTGAGAGTCTACTGGGACAGTTCTAATTAGGATATGCTTTATTCAAAATTAGTGTCATGTCTTCCACTCTGGGATTTATAGCTAACCAGGCATAATTTTATTATTATAAATGCTAAAATTCAAGAGGCCATGCTAAATCAAATTTAAAATCTATATATTTAAAGGCTTTGTTTACATAATCTTCAAAACAAACTGTAAGACTCTGCTAAAGTCATGCAAACAGTGTTGTACTCTTCATGTATTATTCAAACAAGCACTGTAAAGACATACAGCAAAGTATGTAGATATATTAATCAGTTACAGAAAGTAAGTGAAGATTTAGAAACTACAATCCAGTCTATCATAGTGGCCCTTCTTGTTCGCAAGCATTAACTTCCCTCCCATATGCAAATTTCTCATCACAACCAAGACACATCGGTAATGTCAGTGTCATTCAATAACTGCACGAATCTAAATTCAGACACTCATGCTCTATATCATGACTATATACAGGTTTTTTTTTTCTCTTGGAACTTCATGAAGAAAAAAGACAATTGGTCTGTCTTCCACACTCCAACTAAAACAGGGTCGTCAGGACAAACACATATAATTCCACTTGGAAAGTAGACAGGGAGGTACAAAGTAAATTGGTTCTTAAGAATTTTAAAATTCTTTTGGGCAAATGTTGAAAGTTTTCCTACTCAGAGTTGTAGAAATGTCTCTTGATTAAGCCTCTATTTAATTATGCTTCTTGTGAAGAGGTGCCAACAACCCTTTGCTCTGCCCCATGAGACCATGCCTGTTATATGATGTGGTCTTCATCTGCATCTATATTATCTCAAGTTGTTCACTTCTACCTCTCAAAGAGCTTTCCTTGAAAAAAAAAAAGAGCTTTCCTTGATAGCAGATAGTTCTCTTTTAGAATACTAACCGCAAAATAGATTGTGTGTATGTATACATTACTATAAGCCTGCTAAAATATTTACTTTCTCATAAATGTTAACAAACCGAAAACATAAAAAACTGTGTTAACATTCTCACCTGCCTATTTATCAAAAGTAGTTTATATTTAACATTGCAGAATTTACAGGTAACTGTCACTCACACAGTTGATGAGAGTAGAAATTGCTAAACACTCTTAGAGGGTAATTTGTCAGTGTCTAGAGTAAAAAGTATGCATCCTTTTAAAATTTGTTGGGAATTTAGCCACTATATACATCATAAGAAATGTCAAGTTATATATGTGAACACTGTATTGTATTTTGTATTTTTGCCTGCACTTCTAATGAAAATTTAATAAAAGTACATTGGTCTGTGGATTCAATACATTTGCAAAAAAGAAATAAAAGTTAAGAATTTTGTTGACTAACTACATCAGAAAAAAATGTTTTCTGCTTAAATCTGAAATTTTTTTCTAGATAAATTTACTAATAAGAATTAGTATGTGAAAGAACTCTTTATCTCTAATCTTAATATTAACTTTTGGAAAAATACTTTAAATGGTTATATATGCTGATTGTATATCATCCTGCTCCTCTTTACCTAAAACCTAGCAAAGACAGGTGCAATAAAATTCAAGTTCATATTGCCCTTGCGACCCCCCTGTTTTTAACTTGTTCTGACAAAGATATGCTTTAAAAGCAGAATTGTAAGTCACACTCTGCTTTTACAGCCATTGATGACTTTGGTCAGTCACTTGGCACCACCCTGCCACATGCCATACATCTTTCATCTTCTCGGCACAAAGATGAAATTTTAAACATAAGTACTATACACATGTAGATCAGCAACTTTTTCATGAATCTTCTGTCAAGTAAAAAAAACAAATCCAGACTTTGAAGGGAGAGACTTTATGTGAAACAATTCTTGCAAAGGAGGTGGGAGGAATGCAGCAGGGAAGGGGACTGACTACTGGGAGAGCATTCTGACTGTAAGATATGTAAATGTCTCAAAGGTTCAGCATAAACAGTTTTTCTCTACTGGAGAAGAGTGAACAAAGCTAGAAAACACTGGGTTTAGGGGACTGGGATGAAAGGTGATATTGTGATTTAGATAGTAGATCAGATACTGTTGTAATGAGGGCAGTCTACTCTCAGGAGTGTGGGTCCTCTGACTCAGGCTAGGGGCCATGGCAAAGTTTAGAGACCTGGGGTAGGAGGAAAGAAGCTTAACTGAAGTTAGGTTAACAAGCTGTGGAAATAAACAAAGACCAATTAAATGAGATACACAAAGGTTATATTCAGAGCTTGCTACAGTGGGAGAGTCAGCTACCATCATTTGGTATTGTCAGAGACTCAAAAGCAAGATTTTGAAAGCTTAGTTTTAAGAGTAAGCTCTTCTCCACACCCTTGACTGATTGGATGATGTAGGGTAGTGCATTCTCCTGAGGAATCCCATTATGCCTCAGATGGGTAGCTTTGTATCAGAGACTTTCTTGTTTGTATAATTGGATTAAATGTTTTGAGTCTATGCTATAAAGTGGGGCAGACCAGGAGGTTGCTCTCTTGGTTCCTGCTATCACCATTGCAGGGGCCTCTCTGACCCCTTGCCCTCCATGGGAAAAGCTGGTTTTCTGCTTTTCCCTTGTTTTCTCTTGTGGATTGCCTGTCTTGGTGAGACACCAAGAAATAGAATGGCTTACCATCCTCCGACTCTGCCATTTCTTCACCGTCAACATGAATCCAATGGAAACCTGCATGTGAATGGCCACGATGATGGCTCATGGCCTTACAACTGGCGTTGTTTGCAGCAGGATTCAGAGATCGGTATGGGGCCATCACCCCTGAGGGGTGGGGTAGAGGACTGGTTGCAGTTCTGGCTTCCCATGGCTATCCTTTTAGGAGCTATGGGCTGCGTGTTTTTTACTCAAGAGGAAACCAAGAGTTCTGTGCGAGAAGCTGCTCGAGGTCAAAAGCTTCAGTATGAATTGCAAATCGAACGGCAGAAAAGGATGGAATTGGAGCGAGCACTGGAGAAGGAATTACGGTTTGTGAGTTGCAGTTTGCCCTGGAAGCTGAACGTTTTCACCGGCAGTTGTTGGAGAAACAACTGCAGATTCAAGAGCTCGAGTCTCAGCTTCCGGCCAAAAGCCAGCACCCACAGGAGCCTGAACGGTCGCCAAAGGAGCAGCAGCACCTCTGCCAGTGGATTGGCTTTGAGTCAGCGGGAGCAGGCGCTTGCAACTCCTCTTCTGAGGATGAGAAGGCTCAGGCTGAAGCTGCCATACGCACACTGAGAGCCCGACCAGTGGTCGCCAAGAAGGTAAAACCCAGCAGCATAGAGTCCCTCAGGGGCAGCCACAGCCTCCTGCCCAGGTAATGGAACATTCTGTGGTCCGGCCCTATACCCAGGCAGAGCTGATGGAGTTGGGGGCACAATTTAGGCAGAACCCTACTGAATCCTTGGTAGTCTGGTTACTACGATTATGGGACATAGGGGTGGATGGCATCATGATCTCCGGAACAGATGGAGAAGTTGGCCGCCATTACAACACACTCCTCCTTGAGGCCGCATCTTCAGAACTGCCATGGCAACCCAGGAGACCATACCCTATTAGAATGGGTGATGGCTGCCATTCGTATGGTCTGGCAGAATGCTGGAGAATTGCCAGGGGCAATGAGTCGATGGCAGTGCTACAGCGAGTTAGTAAAGGTCCTTTGGGAACTAGGTATGAAGAATGCTGTTTTCAACCCTGGGTCCCGTGGGCCAGATGAGGAAGTTTTTACGGCAAAAATGAGGGAATTTATTCTTGCTAGCTCCCCATCAGCCCTTTTTGGGTCACTTGTGGCTATCTTGGGCCCCTATGTGGGGCAGCCCATCAATGCAGTTACACAAATGGTAGCAGATTTGGGAGAATTGGAGGCCGTTAGGGATCATAAAGCAGTGAGGGCTGCTGCCCATGTTGCCTCCCCCAACTAACAAGGGAAACGGGCCTATAAAGGTTACCCGAAAACAGATGTGGGTAGATTTGATTGTGGCTGGAGCAGATAAGGGGAAATTGGATGGCCAGTCTAATAAAATTCTTTTGGAGCTTTGGCAGCATCTTAAACCAGAACAGAAGTTCCAGCCATTGAGACAAAGGGCCCCAGCAGCTACCAATAAAACGTTTGGTGCGCGGGCAGCTCAGTTACAAGATTATATGATAGAGACGGCCGAGGGAAAGGAGAACTCTCAAAGACCCATTGTACCAGTTTGAATAGGAAAAAGGCCGACGGACCCGTCTAACGGGGATGGGCGGGGACCGGAGACCACACGTGGAACTGGCTATCCACTGGTCCCCTTTCAATGTACAACGGTTGTTGGCCTTGGTGGATACAAGTGCAGAATGTTCTCTCCTCTATGGGAACCCAGAGCGGTTTGCTGGGACCCCAGTGGCCATTGACGGCTATGGGGGCCAAACTGTTCAAGTGAAGCCAATAACTATTCCATTGAGGATAGGAAGACTGCATCCTAAGCCATATAAGGTATATGTATCTCCTATTTCTGAATATATTTTAGGGATAGATATCTTGCAAGGATTATAGTTGGAAACTACAGCCGGGGAGTTCTGGCTGCAGATCAGGGTTGTGAAGGCAGTGTTGCGGGGACACGCATCACATTCCCCTTTGCAACTGCCCATCCCTCGGCATGTGACTAACACCAAGCAGTACTGCCTGCCAAGTGGTTATGAAGAAGTCACAGGGACAATCCTCGAACTAAAAAAGGTGGGGATCATCGGACGGCACACAGTCCTTACAACTCCCCGGTATGGCCTGTGCGCAAACCAGACAGAACCTGGAGAATGACAGTAGATTACAGAGAACTTAACAAAATTGTTCCCCCTTTGCACGCTGCTGTTCCCTCGATAGCTAACATGATGGATCGGTTAAGCCACGAGTTGGGGACACCACTCTTTGTGGCAGACTTGGCCAATGCTTTTTTCTCCATTGATATAGCTGCAGAGAGTCAAGACCAATTTGCCTTCAGTTGGGAAGGGAGACAATGGGCCTTTACAGTATTATCCCATGGCTATTTGCATAGCCCCACCTTGTGCCATGGGCTGGTGGCTGCTGACCTGGCTAAATGGAAACAACCTGAGGCAGTTCGCATGTATCATTATATTGATGATATTATGCTAACGAGTGATTCTCTTCCAGAATTGGAGCAAGCATTCCCTGCCCTGCTATCCCATTTGAAATCATGTGGCCGGGCGGTCAATGAGGGCAAATTACAAGGACCTGGGTTATCTGTTAAATTCTTGGGAGTTGTCTGGTCAGGTAAGACAAAAGTTATCCTTGACGCAGTTATAGATAAGATCCAAGCATACCCTGTGCCCACTATGGTAAAACATTTACAGGAATTCTTAGGTTTGTTGGGGTATTGGCGAGCTTTTTTACCCCATTTGGCTCAGTTACTATGCCCCTTGTACAACCTTATTCGGAAGGGGGTTCGTTGGGATTGGACTGAGCAGGCGCAAGGTTCATTTGCAGCAGCTAAGAGAAGTGTCAAGGTGGCACAGGCCTTGAATGTGTTTGATCCTGCCAGACCCTGTGAGCTGGATGTTCATGGAACCTCGGAGGGGTTTGGATGGGGCTTGTGGCCATGAACAGAGCGCTTATGGCAACCTATTGGGTTTTGGTCCCAATTGTGGAAAGGTGCTGAAGTTCGTTACTCATTAGTAGAGAAGCAGCTGGCAGCTGTGTATGCTGCCCTCCTGGCCACTGAGAGTATTACAACCACAACACAAGTTACAGTCAAGACCACATACCCTATTGCAGGATGGGTGAGAGATCGGGCGACAAAACCTCGTAGTGGTATGGCCCAAATGTCCACCCTGGCCAAGTAGGGTGCCTATCTGCAACAACACTGTGCTCTTAGCATCAGCCCGTTGAGGGCAGAACTGCAGGAAGTCTTAGGTCCAGTCACCTATGCAACCTTAGAGTCAGGTGCAGCTGGGGCTCAGGAGGCAGAACCTGAAGTCAGTCCCTACCAGGAGGGGCGGGTGCCCATCCCCGAGGATGCTTGGTATACTGATGGTTCCAGCAGGGGCCAACCTCCCAGGTGGACAGCCATAGCCTTCCATCTGGCCACTGAGACTATTTGGATGGACATGGGTACAGGCCAAAGCAGCCAATGGGCAGAATTAAGAGCTGTTTGGCTAGTTGCCCACAATGAACCTTCACCTCTGGTGATCTGTACTGATAGCTGGGCTGTATATTGTAGACTGACCCATTGGATTGCTACTTGGCACATTAACCAGTGGATGGTAATGCACCGCCCACTATGGGGTCAGACTATGTGGCAGGACTTATGGGAAATAGGACACCAGAAGCAGGTAACAGTATATCATGTCACGGGGCATGCCCCTCTAGCCCATCCTGGGAATGATTAGGCAGATACACTGGCAAAGGTGCGATGGTTGGAGACTGCACCTGCAGGTAATATGGCACAATGGCTCCATCGGTGCCTGCTTCATGTGGGACAGAAAACTATGTGGGCTACGGTTAAGGCGTGGAACTTGCTTGTGTCCTATGCAGAGGTACTTGCAGCTTGTGAGGAATGTGCAGTGTGTTCCAAGGAGTACCCTCGGAGACCACTGGTGTCACCTGGACAGATCCAGAGAAGTCATGTTCCACTGATATGATGGCATATAGACATCATTGGACCCTTACAAAAGTCAGAAGGGTACCAGTATGCAGTCACTTGTGTAGATACTGTCACTGGTCTGCTTGCTGCTTATCCCGCCCATAATCGTGACCAGAGGGCAGTCATACAGGCTTTGGACTGCCTGACTGCTGCATATGGGCAACCGCTGATCCTTGAAAGTGACAATGGTACCCACTTCACTGGTTCAATGGTGAGGCAGTGGGCTCAAGAGCTGGGGGTAGACTGGGAATACCATGTTCCCTACCACCCCCAGGCTGCTGGTATCATTGAGCAGTATAATAGACTCTTAAAGCAGGGACTGCGACAGGAGGGGGGCACCAGCTCCCTTACTGGATGGACATGCCACTTATGGACAGTACTCCGAATTTTGAATGAGAGACCTCGACGTGGGAGCCCAGCTCCAGTAGAGGCCCTCCTGCATCTGGCAGCTGCCCCCATTCAGTTGCAGATACGCACCAAGGACATTTTACTCAAGCCAAGCTTTGGACAGCAGGGCAACATGCTCTTGCCTGCCCCAACGGCTCTTCTTAAAGGCCAACGGATTTCATGGATTTGGCCCTGGACTGTCCAGGCCCCCCATCTGAGATGGGTGGCCTTGTTGGCACCATGGGGAAAGGGGCTAAAGGTGGACCTCCAGTTAACTCCTTGGGCAACCAGCACCTGGCCACCTAAGGTAGAAGTGTAATATCCTTTGAGTGCTCAGGGGGAAAGCATAATGAAGGGCACCTTTGTAATTTCTTTGTGGCCGGTAATGAGTTCTCCTATTTTACTACACATAGAACCAGCAGATGCTGGTGTATTAGCCAATAAGGTTTGGTATACCCTCTCAGGGCGGCCTCTGGTACCAGCTACGGTGCTGTTTGCAGACAAAACTCTGTCCTGTATTCTGCCAGAGGGAAAAGATTTGCCTCTCTTGGTGCCGTTGATAGCTCTGTCATTTCACCCATAGCTTTTGATTTGTTAATCCTATTGCTGTAGTTGATACTGTTTCTGTTTATGCAATGTACCTTTGTAATTGTTGAAACTGTATGAATTGTGCTATTGCTGTAATTTGTGTAATGTACTTAATTTCCTTGTACAGAGATGCCAGTGGTGTAGATTGTGGGTAGTAAAGTGAGCATAGGGGTGGATTGTTGGGCAGATAAAATATATTATGCTTACTTTGTTAAAGATGGCGCTGCCCACATGGAAGTTCATTGATATTAATGTGTGTTCTGGGACAGGCTGTGGGCAGGCCAGGTCGTTATAGCCTAAGGCTTAGTTTTAAGAGTAAGCTCTTCTCCACACCCTTGATTGATTGAATGATGTAGGGTGGTGCACTTTCCTGAGGAATCCCATTATGCCTCAGATGGGTGGCTTTGTATCAGAGACTTTCTTGTTTGTATAATTGGATTAAAGGCTTTGAATCTATGCTATAAAATGGGCAGACCAGGAGCTTGCTCTCTCGGTTCCTGCTATCACCATTGCAGGGGCCTCCCTGATCCCTTGACCTCCTTGGGAAAAGCTGGTTTTCTGCTTTTCCCTCGTCTTCTCTTGTGGCTTGCCTGTCTTCGTGAGACACCAATAAACAGAATGGCCTACCATCCTTCAAGACTGCCATTTCTTCACCGTCAGCCCGAATCCAATGGGAACCTGCATGTGAATGGCCACGATGGCGGTTCATGGCCTTACAAGTGTATTTACTGCATTATATAAATTATTATATTTTCATAAAGATGATGCCTAAGAAGACATTCTACTTCATTATGTTAAACTAAATGTTGAAAATTTTACAATAAGATGAAAACTTAAAATCTTGAATTGCATAAAAATTGTAGCTTACAGAGAAAAGCTAATGTCAGATTTGAGATCAGCACACTTGAATTAGGTAAAAACAAGTGTTTTTGTGGATGCAACAAAAATTTTGTTTCCCAGTGTTATTATTGTTTTAATCTCACAAGACAAAATATTTCATTTTGAGTCTTGTTTGCGTGTTTGCTTTTTGAAAAAGAGAGTAAATATTTGATAGCCTGTCTAGGGCTTTTCATTGTCCCTCTGAATTATATATTTTTAAGGTATTTGAGGAAGTTTAAAAAATGATATTCATCTAATGAGGTTTGCTGCATTTTAAGTTTGTTGAATATAAAGACTTTAGACCATTATAAATATAAAGACTTCTCATGTTACTGGGATTAATAGGAATATTAACCCATGTGGCCATAGATATCATTGCTCAGGCTTTGATCTTCTTATCCTTAGTGTTAAGAGCTCAGTCATCTTTTTATTCAGTCTTTAGTTTCAATGATTGCTTTGGCATGGTCTTATAAAACTTCAGGTAACAGTGCTTGAAACAGATAAAACAGACTCTATACTTTAGAATCTACCACAAGTGCATTATAATTCAGAGATAAAATGAAATGCAGCCTGATCAGGCAGTGGCACAGTGGATAGAGTGTTGGACTGGGATGCGGAAGGACCCAGGTTTGAGACCCCGAGCTCGCCAACTAGAGCATGGGCCAATCTGGCTTGAGCAAAAGCTTGCCAGCTTGGACCCAAGGTGACTGGTCCCAGCAAGGGGTTGCTCGGTCTGCTGAAGGCCCGCGGTCAAGGCACATGTGAGAAAGCAATCAATGAACAACTATAGTGTCGCAACGGCAACGAAAAACTAATTATTGGCTCTTCTCACCTCTCTCTGTTCCTGTCTGTCTGTCCCTATCTGTCCCTCTCTCTGACTCTCTCTCTGTCCCTGTAAAAAAAAAAAAAAAAAAAAAAAGAAATGCGGAAGAGGCTTATTCATAGAATAATAGTTCATTATCACTCCCATTGATTCTTTAAATTTAAGTCCATGTGGCCATAATAACTCACTGAAAGAACATCAGGAAATTTGAAAGAGCTGTTTCAAACAGTGTGATTTCCTTGTTAGTGTGAACATCTTTTTGTTCACCCAAAACTGAAATAAATTAGATGGTGGCATTTCCATTGTTGCTTTCTCACTACTTAATCTGTATCAGACAATATACACATATCAACCCATTTCAATCTTGACTCAATGTTATGCTTTCAAAATTGAACCATAAATCATTTTGAAAAAGGAATTCAGGAAAGGGAAACAAAAGTTTTCATATTGCAAGAGTCTGATTTAGAAATATAAGCTACAAAATGCACGGTATAAAACAGCTATTGGACAGCACAAGCTCATGTGAAAGCAAATATGAGAGGAATAGATCAAAGATGTATATTCTGGTATCCCTAATGTGAAAGAGAATATTTAAATATTATAGTTTGTAAAATGCTAGAAAAGCTTCCCATCTTCCCAAGATATGTAGCTATATTGGTTTAAATATTAAAGTATATCATGTATATACCGGAATCCACTAATACATACGGGAGAAATGACCATGTAAGCACCTGTGAGTCATTAATCTTCGCATATGAGGAATTTCTGTATGTTTTTATATGTTCTGTATATCATCAGTAGGGCTCCATGAGACGGAGAATTTTCATGAGGTTGAAAAGTACAGCATAGTGAGTATAGTGAAACATATAGTAGTAAGTGTGTATGGGGCCAGACTTATTGGGTGTGTTCTTCCTAAGTTTTAGAAATGCCTAACCAGTATGCTGCAAACCTGAAACTAATATAGTATTGAATGTAAACTGTAATTGAAGAAAAGTAATTACCAGTAATTTAAATTAGAAACCTAAAATAAGTTTTAAAAAAGGAAAAAAAAAATTCCTAGAAGTATTTAGTAAATAGTTAAGGCAAAAATATGAGCATCTTTAGGATGAGCTCAAGGAGGGATAAAAAAAAAAAAAGAAAAGGTAGCAGAATGGTTAAATGTGAGATACCAGAAAAATTTCGAAAAATAGAGTTCTAGCTGTAAGTATTAAAAGCATTTTTCTTTTAGTTCTAAATCAGATTTAAAAAAAAACAAAGGGTTAATCAATTAGATGATAGAATAATTAAGAACTTCGGTAGCACAGTCCAGTATAAAAAATCAAACTTAAGCCACGTTTCCTGTGCAGCCACGAGAGGGGAAGCAGAGCTGAAATATTGGGATGGTTGGTAATCCTGTTTCAAATTTCATATTTATTCACTTTGTCTCTACAAATCCATAGCAACAAGAATGGTAGTGTACTCTTTAATCTAAAGAGATTACTCCCTTAAAGATGTTTCACTGAATAACAAAACTGTTGGAGATGTTATATACGCCCCACCTATATTCCCTTACCTTTACCAATTTTCTGCAAGTTCACCTGACTTCCAACTGCTAGAACCTGTGTACCTTTACTGAGATTTTTGGCTGGAGAGCACGTTTCATTAACCTAAGCGTGGGGCTAGTTGTTCTGAGGACTCAGGACCACCAGGTAGCAGTGCTTAAATGACTAAAGAGAGGTAATAAAAACACTGCACCAATCTCCTTGTCCCTTGTGTGGGATTGCTTGGAGGTTTGATCTTCACACTGGCTCCCAGTGTTTCCCCAGCAGAGTTAAGCTTCAGTAATCCACAGTGGTAGCTGTCTTGATAATGTGCCTTCCCTACCTCACTTTTTCTTCCATCCCGTTCACCTTTCAAATCAACAACATTCAAGAAACCCCCTTACGTCAGTACTACCACTGAGGAACACAAAATAAGACAGAAATCAACTGAGCAAGTTATTTTATATAATATAAATATACCTCAGTTAAATCCTCTTTTTATAAGGATGCTATCACAAAATAACCTGTTTGCCTGGTGAATGGAATGGATCTCTGAAATATTGGCTTGGGAGAGAAAAAGCAAAGATATATATATATATATTATATATATATATCTATATATATTAGGTGTTTCAGTGGCTATAAGAAAGTAAAACATTCTGGTGTAGCCATTTTCAGAAAGCACAGGATGCTATGAGCAGCAGCTCATAGTTGAATTTAGTGATGTGGACACGTGAACTGAGCAATAGTCCTGGCCTCCACCCATACTCAATACACAGCTGGCCAGCCTGCTGAAGGAGACTCTGTAGGAGAACAGCCTGCTGGGCTCTAGATAAAACACACCTGCTCCTCATTGCTTCCTTCGGGGACCTTCTATGCTAAATGGGATCATCCCATTTTCGATAAACACTGGGCTCAGTTATGGGAATAGAGCAGGCAGTGGATGCCAAGACTGAAAAAAAAAAAAAGAGCCTAAATCTGCAGAGAAAAGTAGATAGGGCATTATTTCAGGCAAAAAGAGAACTGTATCCACCAATTTATATTGGTTTTATATCCCCTAGCAGTACTGAGACATCCACAATCCTAAAAAGACTTCAGGAAAAAAATAAGCTCATTTCTCAAAGGACCACAGACTTGCATTTGGTTTCAGTGGTTCACTGCCAGTAACATAGCTTGATACTGAGATTCTTCAAGCAAAAATTTTAGTAAGACCTACTGGAAATTTTAATTGCTTTTTAAGTAGATCACCAGTCTTCTTAAAATTAAGAGTATCCTTAAGCAGTATTTCCACCTATAAAACATTAAAATAATACAGTTGACAACATTCTCAGTGATTCAAATTTTTCCAGATTCACTTTTTCTTGTGCATTTTCAATTTGTAGATTTAAGAATCAGAAATTACCACTTAAGAAAGCAAAATGGTTCTTCAATAAATATGTAAATTTTGCCTGATGCATTTTTATAAACACACTGTTTCATGGGTTTTAGAAACTTTTATTGAGAATCACTGTCTCTTACAAACCGGAACAAAGAACGAAGACCACATCCCTAAGATAGTCTGGGTTGGTGAGCCCTGCACACCTTATCTCTTTCTATTTGTACCTTTCTCTGCTGGGTCATGTTTCCAAAGCCTCCTGCCCTTACCCAGAGGTGGCAGTTATCTTCTCCTTTTGCATAATTCACTCTGATATGTAGACTGCAGGATATGAGATTTACAGGAAGACTAAACTTGAGTTCCTTTTTCCTATCTCTTGTCGTTATTTCCTCTTAACTCCTTAGTGTTCTGACTTTCTTTTATTCCACAACCTGTTTTACAATGAGGAAAATGTAGACCACATTTAGATAGAGCATGGCTATAGTTCACACAAGTTGGAAAATCAAACATAGGGAAGAGGGAGGTTTTCACAGTTCTCTCTGGGGTCCTGGTGTTGGTTTCCAAGAAGTCACTATATAGCAACCTTCCCTTCTCTTCAAATTGAAGAAATTAAGAACAGTTTTTTGAATTTAGACCAAGGAAGAAGTGATCAATCCTGTGACAGTGAATAATAATACTAATGAACTTTCACCATTATAGATTTTTATAAATGATGTCAACTTTCATTTTACCAATACCTCACCATAGCTCTTTTGACATGGATTCAATCAGAAGTTGTTTTTAAATGTCTGTGTACATCAATTTGAAAGAGAATCTGATGGAAGCATACCTCAATTTCTTTCAGCTACATTCTGTCATAATATAAGGAAAATATGTGATTTCAAATATTCTAGTTACCACATTAAAACGTTGAAAAAGACAGGTAACATTAACCTTAATAATATATTTACCCCAACACATCTAACATTTTTATTTTAATATTCAATCAATAGAAACATTACTAATAAAATATTTTACATTATTTGTTGTATTAACTATTTGAAGTCTGGTGTATAATTTACAGTACAGCACATTCCAGTTTTGACCAGCAACACTACAAGGGCTCAAAAGCCACCTTAATTAGTGGCTATCATGTGGGATTAAAGGTTGACGTAGTAGCTAGATACAAAATCTAAGTATGACAAGTGCTGCGACTTTCAAGGCCAATGAAACATTTCATAGCTCTGATGGCATTTTGGAGAATGAAGGCAACTTATGTAATACAGTACAGTGAAGAAGCCTCACCATAAGTAATACCTTTCTCTGCAAGAAATTGCTTACATTTAAGAACTAGGTCTATGCTCAGCGCTGCATATCATGGAATCATCTTGACTTATTCTTTAGCATTTGCAGAAGGGTGTGCTTCTCTAGAAAAGGAGTTCTTTGGCATTTGATTGGTAACATTAAGGGATGTTTGCATTTTACATTTGGGAATTTTTAGAATGAGCCCAGAATAAGATTTTTGTTTTCATTTTCCTCCCTTTATACTAGAATCAGTTTGTTGAGATAACAACATGGCTACAAAGACTTATACAAAATTATTTGTTAGACATCCTCTCTTCTACAATGTTTCCTTTATAATCAGTTGAAAAACAAAACAGAGAACCTTTTAATGACACTAATTTTGTTGTTTTTATGCTCCTTGTGTGCAGTAAAGAATGCAGGAAAAGGACACTGACTTCCTTTTGGATGCCTTGGGTATGAGCACTGCATCCTGAGAAGAGATCTTTCAATAAATCTCATATAGCCATGAAGCATCAACAAAACATTTAAAACAAGATCATTAGTTTCTGTAATGCTTATAAAAATGTAAAACACTTTGTCAGACCATTAATAGCATTTATGTGTTTCTGACCATTGGCAACAAAGATATGAAACTAATATAACTTATCAAGATTCTTATTTCTTATTGAAGTACTGTAATCTAGTATTTCTTTCTGATATCTTGTATCCCTTCATTATATTTATTAAAAAATGTTGCTCAACAAAACAAAATGTATTATCCTGTTCAAGAATGTTTTCACTACCACCCCCTTCAACAGTATAATTGGGGCCTTCTATTTGTCAATATTTGCTTCTTAACTCAACAGGACCTGTAAGAATCAATTGATAAAATCTCAACTACAGAAAACTGTTTTATGGTGACCAATATTTTATAATAAGGTATCTCAGTTTTTCTCAAATTGTGTATAATATCCCATGCTGAGCCCTAAGTCAGATATCAAGGAAGCCTGTAATAAGTCATGAAAAATAAACACACACACACATACCATTTCTTTTCTTTATAAGAACTCTGAGAAAACAGAGGTTTCTAATTATAGTTGAATCATGATTCATTTGAAATAGATTTAGCACTAGAATTTTGCCTAATTTTACCTAAAGACCTGACATTTTATGTGAGATATAAAGCAGTTTCAGAAATTTTCTCCAACCATGGGATCCTTCTTTCACAAACTTCTGAAATATGTAGCTCTATTGTAAGAATTCAGAATTCAGGATATATAAAGTCACATTACTTAGAAATTGTTAGAAATTTAGAAAGATGATGTGGTAAAAAGGGAAATGCAAAGGAATGTTAAGGTTGGAGAAATATTATAAAAAATCATTTTCAAAAGCTGGAAAATAGTATATTTAAACCTAATATTGAGCTATTATTAGTAAGATGAGTTTGGAAATAATTGTACTTTTGAGAATGTTCTAAAATCCCATAGTTATTAAAAATATTTTATTATATAAAAAAGATTTTATATTTGGATGACAAACCAGTCCCAGAAATCTAGCCACTAAAAGCGCATATTGTATAAAGAAAAAAAAACTACTTTAAAACAGAAGAGATGAGAAGAATGCATGAGCAAAATCCAGAAATGAACTAGAGTATTATACATTTTAAAATAATTTAAAGTGTTTTATATTTATTTTTATTTATTCTTCTTGATGTAAATATGTGTGTGTGTAATTTTCTAATAATTTCATATGAAGTCTATTTTCTAAACTGTAGTTTTCTATATTTTAAGTTTTACAAAATTATTTATTCTATCCCAGAGAGTGTTCTTTGCCTTAACCACTGGTTCTATGGTGATTACTTAAAGCACAGTTTATACCATATTTTCCAGTTGTTGTTTACTATCATAAAGGCAATACATTTTGTTAGAAAAAACCTGGCCCCAGATATATTCACATGACCCAAAACAAAGTTCCTGCAAAGGCATATCTTGCTTTTCTTAATGTAGAACATTTAATACATATTAATCCTACCTAAAAATCAACATTCTGTCTCCATTACTTTTGTACAAATATTTCAATTGAATCATATTTAAATGTACCTAATAGCTAATTCATGTTGCTTAGAGGTTCTATTTGACTTGAATGTTAAACAGTCTTAGTCTCACTTTTATACTATTGCTACCCAATAATTTTCTGTTAAAAGGCTAGCTTGTGATTCAGTGTCAAATAGTTGTATATTTAAAGATATATAAAGACATGTAAATACCTTATAAAGTAAAACTACTCTTCTTCTAATACAAGCATGCAATTCTATTGGTAAACTATATTTATTTATTAATTAATTGAATTAGTTAATTAGTTAACTCAATATTAAATTATTAAAAATAATTTAATAAATAATTATCCATGAGCTACTAGAGAAAAGGTCAATAAGCTAGTGATAATGGGGCAGGGGTTGGATATAGAAATGAATACATTTTGTGATATCAAGGAAAGCTATGTCTATTAATGAAAACAGTTCATACATAAATAGTTATAGTACAAGGATGAAACTAATAAGCACCATGAGAATGAAGGGAAGTATTTTGTATTCAGAGAAGATAGAATGCTCTCAGCTGTGATGATTAGAAATTTTATGCAGTATCAGACAAAATTCAAAGCAGTAATAATATTACAACAGAGTGTCACAAGCAACAAGTTCAAATTTAGAAAAGCCCAAGGTGCATTCAGGAAATAATGTCCACTGTTAGAAGAACAGAAGTAGGGTAGTAAATAAGTTTGTGAAGGGCCTTGAAGATCCAGGAGTTAGTCCTTTGTTGAGGTGGATCATTCACAGTCTTTGAGCAGAGGACTCAGCAGAAAACACATATTACATGGTAGTAGTCTTTTCTTTTTCTTTTTTTTTTTTTGTATTTTTCTGAAGTGAGAAGCAGAGGCAGAGAGACAAACTCCTGCATGCACTCCACCACTATCCACCCGGCAAGCCCACTAGTGGGTGATGCTCTGCCCATCTGGGGCATTGCTCCATTGCAACCAGAGCAATTTGAGCGTGTTGTAAAATTTTTGTTATTTGGTTTTACTCACTTTTACTGTTAAAAATGGTGCTGCCCACGTGAATGACCATCACCTAGGTTATATGGTTAATTACTTTCCTGCTTGGGAAGGGGCTTGGTTATGTTAATGTGTGCTGGAGGATAGATTGTCATGCCAAAAAATTTTTAAAGGAAGAGTTAGAAGGCCATTTTGGAAGAGGCCACATGGTTGCAGAGAGAGGCAGGCAACCAAGATGGAGGCATGCAGTGGAGACTGAGTGAGGCTAGTGGGGACTTTGATTCTAGGAGAATTCAGGAAAGATTCTCCTGGTTGTGGTACTGGAGAATGTATGAATGAATTTTGGTACCTGTGTGTTTGTTTTTACTAGCTTGCCAAGTGCAAAGCTAGAAACAAAGAAAATGACCCACTATTTCTTGGCTCTATTATTTCATTACAATCTATCTGCATTCAATGGGAACCTGCACAAGGCAGGTGGCTGTGATGGTGGCCGTGACCACTGGACTTACAGAGCACCTGAGATGGAGGCAATGGAGACATCCTCAGCACCCGGGCCAACTTTGCTCCAGTGGAGCCTTGGCTGCAGATGGGGAAGAGAGAGATAGGGAGAAAGGAGAGGGGGAAGGGGAAAGAAGCAGATGGGCGCTTCTCCTGTGTGCCCTAGATGGGAATCAAACCTGGGACTTCCACATGCTGGTCTGGCGCTCTACCACTGAGCCAAGTGGCCAGGGCCCATGGTAGTAGTCTTGGTGGGGTATTGTACTGTATGACTTTTGGGAGAAGGCTGATGGAAGAGCCTTGTTAGAGTGATGGAAAGCTTGTGAACAACGCAAAGGATACTGTGGAAAGCTGTCAACAAAGTGTCACAAAGAAGCAGGAAAAATCAAACACTCACTCTGAGAGACTGGTGAAATCATTAGCAAGAAAATGAGAGGCTGAAAGAGGCACTACCATGTGAAAGAAAAGACATTCTAATGACAATAGAGAGACTGAAGTATGAATGTGCAAATAAATGCTCAATGGGCCAGAACCTTTCAGGACTAAAACACAGGAGCTGTCTGGGTCATGCAAGATGCAAGTCCATATTTACTTAAGCATTAAATTTTGAGGGCTAAAAGACACTGATATTAAAGCATTCCTTAAGGATTGGAAGGGCTAGCCATAGGAAGTATGAATTTGAAACATCTAGAGCTACAAATCCCATCAGAGCTCTGGGTGGTTATGTGCATGAAAGCAATACAGAAAAAAGAAATGAAATGTGCTAAAAATAAAAATGAATTCTCATTATTTTAAAATTTACAATAATTTCTTTACAGTACTTGCATCTTTTCTTGGGACACTACAGATTTTTGGTAAATATTTGTCAAAATGTCATAATGTTCTGTCACACATAACATTAAGATCAAGATTAAGACTTCAGAGAAAGAACTGAAATGGTAAAGAAAAAATCCTGGAGGATGAGATAAGTATCAGGTAAAAGCCAGTCATGAGAAAAGATAAAGGAGGCAAGCCGTAGTCAGACAGATGACAGTGTGCAAGTTGTGGAAAAGCACTGAGTCATAATCTCCTTAAGAGATTCACTATAATGTACTCAGAGGTTCACAAATTCCAGGGTGCTGAATAAGGGTGAGAGCTTCAAAGACCCAAAAAGCAGATATGCATCAAACAGCAGAACAAGCCAACAAGAGACACCTGGAATGAAGTAGCAATCTAATGCCCAGGCAATGTTTAGCTGGTATAAATTTAAACATGTATAAACTAATAATAATTGAAATGTCACTGTAGGGTTTAATTTATTTCCTCCTACAGTAAGTCCTTCAAATTTGGAATTTGCAGATTCAACCATCATGGATTAAAAATATATTTTAAAAAGTTACTTTGTTTCTGATGTGTATTATATAGTTAAGGCTACAATGGTTGCTTCTATACCGAATATTCACCGACTTTTTAATGTTTTTATTGTCAATGTTTCCTAAACAATACAGCATAAAAACTATTTACATAGCATTTACATTATATTAGGTATTACATTTAACCTAGAGATGATTTAAAGTATATAAAATGATGTCAGTAGATTATACACAAATAATATGCCATTTTGTAAAGGAACTTGAGCCTCAGGTTTTGGTCTCTACATGGAGCCAATGCCTCACAGATACTGAGGGATGACTTTTATATTTTGTTGTTGTTTTGTAGCAGTGAGTGAAAATTCTTAGAGAATCTCTGCATGTCATTGACTCTCAATTTTGGCAATACATTCAAATAACCCAAAAAGTTTTTACATGTATTGGTGTTTGGGACCCTTTCTGAGATTCTAATTGAACTCTCCCAATTGCAGTCTGGGCACCTGGAGTTTTGGAAGGTCCCTGATGGAATGATGAAGTTTGCATGAGAACTCCTGTGTATGTAGAGCTGACCATAGTGAGTTGCTGAGAAGGGAGGGGAGTAGAAGAACGTGTGGGCCACTACTATGCCAATTCAATCTAATTTGTGAAGCAGAATTCCTAGGGAATACTTATAAAAATACAAAAGCCTCAGCTCCAATCCAAATCTATTGAATAGGAATCTGAGTGTAGAAGGTACAACAGGGCACAACTGCTTCTGATACACACCCATGTTTAAAATCTGTTGACATAGCTTTCCTTCACACGTACTTTATTATGAGGAGTTTGACTTCTGCTGAGTTTCCAAGCTTCTTGTGAGAGACTTTGACCCAATTTGGACATACAATTCAGTGCAATTAGTTTTCATCTTTAAATTGAAAAATAATTAATTACCACTAGGTCAGAGCTATAAAACAATATTCTGATAGTCCCTGAAAATTCAGAGTCTAGCCATGATCCTCATCCTTAAGGAGCTGTCTACTAGGTGGAGAAAAACAATAATTATGACATGGTGGCACAGCGGCTAAGTGCTCTAGTCAAGCTGGCAGGGGCATGTAGGGCTGTTGTAAGCAGGATCAACAACTCTGCCCAAGGAAACCAGGTGGAAAATCTACCTTTATGGGAGAGAACAGGAGACTTTGGTGATGAAAAATAGAAAGGAGCTGTGTTAAAAGGACTATGGGCAAACAAACTACAAAGCAGACAGCACTCTAAATCATGCAAATTTCAGGGTTTAACCAACACATAAGCTGCTTTTTTCTGAGGGTTTGGTGATACCTCCTATCCTCCTTCCTGTGGAGCTCTGACTAATGAGGTATACTCATAAATGTTTATGAGTTTGGCACAGGACACATGAGAGGATTCAAGAAGCAAGTCTGCATCTTTTAGGACCAGCAACTCTGCCTTCTAATAAAACAGGACATAATTAGTTTTCATCTCTCAACAACCAGGTTTGCCAGTCCTCTCACCATGAAAGATGGGTTTAAGATGGCTGGTGAAGCCGAGGAGAGGGAGCAGAGTGGAGATTTCTACCCGTCCTCCTATGACAAGTACCACTAGCTGCTTATGAATATGTTTTCTCTGCTTCTGCCTTAGCAACATAACCCAGATTTTGTGGAGACTGTCAATGCACCCAGTTTGGAAGCAACATTTACCAATCCCAGCTGTGGTATTGATGTCCATGGGATGGACTTCTGACCCGTGTGATGTTGCTGGGAGTTGTTGGGTGGATCTGGCAGGAGGTTTCTCTGTCAGGATGCTATGCTTTATGGATGTGCCAGCTTTTTTACTTGACCTTGCTAGCTCCACTATCTTGGAACTTAGGTGCTATGGTTATAGGCGCAACAACAATTTCACTAGAATGGAAATGAGAGTTAGTAGCCTGAGTCATATATAGCAACATGAAGTGTTGTTTCTTGACTGGATAGCTTCTCTTGAGACTCACCAATCCTAGAAGGAAACAGAAATTCCCTAATTTATTTAAATACTTTTTTAAGGAAGTAATGATGTCTTTGTTACTTGTAAAAGAATTATAATTCTTGACACGCTCTTCCTCAAGGGAAGAAATCACAAAAGTAAGTCCTTTTTTTGCATAAGGCGAGACTGAAAAGTTTGACACAGAAGCATAAATGCTTTTCTTTTATCTTAATGATAGCCAGTAAAATCTATTGACTTATACACATGTATACTGAATCATATTATGGACTAATAGCTGGAAAAAGCCCTCTTTATAATCTAAAGCAAGAACAGATGCTAAAATAATCCTCAACATTTGAACTACTTCTCTAAATAAAGGAAAAAATTCATTCTTAAATAATGGTTAATGGTAATAACAGTAGTTTACAATTTCATGCTGAATCAATGCCTAAAATTATTTTGGAGAACAGTGCTTCCAGATTCTCCCAATTATTAAGTGCAAAATTTGCAAAAGCTGCCCAGGAAGTGTCTAGGAGAGGATGTGTGGGTCTCTCAAATGGAAGTGACAGCTGCCAGATGATGCTGGAATTTTGGCTTATGCCCTCTGCCCACTCACTGTGACAAAGTTGTGATGATTTACCTTATGCTATGAGCACAGACACATCCCTTATGAAAAAGAATGAGAACAATACCAACAATATTTCTCTTACAAAATTGACTGAGCAATTATGAAAAATTTGCACAATTATCCTCAGATCTTTTTAAGGAGCTGATCATCATTGTGGGCATTTCCTGTTTTTATTGCTTTGATTTAAAATTAATGAGGATTCTCAAGCTCTAATGATCAACTTCACAATAATGTTTTCCACAAGCATTTAGGGATGCAACATTAGGCACTGATCCGACGTTACTCAACAGTAACAATATCCCACTATAAAGACTGAATGCTCAAGAAAAACATCAACAAAACACAATTTTTATTAACAACAGCCAAAAAAGAAATTAACTATGGAAAAAAGAGTTTATTTTTCCACTGTGTCGTCCAATAAGAATGACATTTCATTATGCCTCTGGTGTTCTGGCATTAACTCTCAAACCAAGGAATACCTGAGGCTTCAGACCACAAGGGTTTCAGGTTCTTAAATCAAGATACTGGATGCACATTGTGGGACTGTAGTCCAGCCCTGAGATTGCAATGTCGGATATGACAATTTTCAAAAATGCTTCGCTAGAAGCAAATACATAAACTTAGGGGTGCAACAAACACAGAATATTTATTTTAAAAACATTAGTGAAAATCCAGATTGGCTGTCTCTGTATATACTTTGGGTATCACATTTTCCAGATTATTATTATTTATTCTTTAAAGACCATTGCACTTAAAATACACTGCTGAACCCATATCCCACCTGAGTCATCCAACTTAGAAGTAAATAAAAGAATTCCATAATAACCTCCATGATATTTTGGACTAGGCTAGAAGGAGAAAACATTATTGGCATTTAAGTAAGAAAACTATAGGATAACTCTTATTACTGATAAACTCAGCATAGCTGCAGACAGGGGAAGTCCAAGAGGGCAAAGACTATTCATATTCTACTCATTCAATAGAATTGTGTATCCCTAGTTACACATATAATAACTATATAAATTGCAGCAAAGTAGAAACATCTAATTTAGTTCTGGCAGCCCTCCTTACTCAAATATAAGTTTTTACTACACCAACAGGCAATTTTTAATTTTAATTTTTAGCACAGTTAAATAACAATTAAAGCACTTCATATTTTATCACTCACTTTACACATATGTCTTTCTGTCTTAAGACCAACATTATTGTACTGGAACTGTGAGACAGAAAGCCAGGAAAAGCCTCAGGAAAATGCTAATAGCGTAGAAGTCAGTTCACTTTCACTAAGCTCATTACCCAGACTTCTTTGTAGTTAGATGTGTCTAAAACATCTTTCCCTTCCCATCAACTTGATGTAGATAATCTTGTTGACCTAGGAAGTCAAGGGTTCAAAGATGATGAATCCATAAGATAGAAGAAAACTCAGACCCTAAATTATCAATTGGGAGGAAGCCCCTGCCAATTAAAAGCAACTATATTGGCCTTAATGTGTTCAAGAAATAAACTAAAATATAAAAATTTGGTGGATAAATTTGTTACAGCAGCTAAAATTACATTAAGAAAGAAGAAAAAAGCATTATTAATATTCTTTTATTTCAGTGGTGTCCTGCTCATTTTGAAACTCCCTCTAGGAATCAGTCACTTTATTTATTTGTTTATTTATTTATTGACAAAGAAAGGGCGGAACAGATAAGGACAGACAATTAGGAAGGGAGAGAGACGAGAAGCATCAATTCTTCGTTGTGGCACCTTAGTTGTTCACTGATTGCTTTTTCATCTGTGCCTTGACCAAGGGGCTACAGCAGCCTGAGTGACACCTTGCTCAAGCCAGCAACCTTGGGCTCAAGCTGGTGAGCCTGCGCTCAAGCAGGCAAGCTCAGGGTTTCAAAACCGGGTCCTCCATGACCCAGTTGGATGCTCCATCCACTGTGCCACCGCCTGGTCAGGCAGTCACTTCATTTCTTAATTATCTATATTAAATCTGCCCTGCCTATGTTTGCCTAATATAAAATTTACACATCTCTTCCAATAAAAACCTACTCCTGCTTTTTAAACTTACCTATTCCTGCTTCATGTCTTCTTCATGAACTTATTTCTTTGAAAAATAACTAACGAATTCACTCAAATGTGTAAATACCTAAATGTGATTTAAAACATTGCTCTTCAAATGTTAACACTTCATATTTTAAGAACTTTAATACACCAGATTAAATGATTATATAGTTTGAAAACTATAAACCAAGTGAGCAACTTTTGGAAGGCACATTAATTTAGGAAGATTTTTGGTAGTTCTGTTAGGGATTTTATTGTCACTATATTAGTCATATCCTTATCACTACCATTCCCCCATCTACTTACCCCAACACTTGTACCATCATGATATTTAAATTCTCTGGAGACTTTGAAATTGGTGTTACTCCAAGGCAGCCATTAACTCTCAATCTGCTTTTTCCTTCCTCGCTGACACTGCTGACAGCCTGCTGACCTCTGAAAACTGGAAGTCATGGTGATTTCACTGGGGAATATGGCTTTATCATCTGTAAATTTCCTAATTTACAAATCAATTACAATCTATTCAAACCTATGTTAGAATTAACAAAAATCTGTCACTTCATGGAAATTTACCAAGTAATACACTGTTTTACTAAAATGACTTGATTTATTAGAGAGATATTCAGTTGAGAAAGTCAGGTACATTAACACAGTAGGTCAAAGTGTTAATGCGCTCTTCAGAAAGTTTGCCCGCACAGTCCCTTACAAAGTGACTCTAGTGTGGGTGATTTGCTCCACCTAGATTGCTGTTCTGGATGGCACAGCCTGAATAAAAAAGTTTATAAAACTGGAAATGCCCAATGACCTACATTATTCTGTCTGAATGCCTACGAGGGTCTAAACACCTGGCAGCATGTTGGGGTGTCTTAAGGGAACAGCAGCTTGGGCTTCATTCTGTCCTTCAAAGGTACTGGTTCTGTTCCCAACATGCAGGGCTGGGAAAGCTTGCCAAAGGGCCTCATCGTATGAGGCCTCCTAATAACCAATTCATTTGTATATGGGTCCTGTGCATTAGAGAAAATTGCTAAAAAATAATACCATGAAAAAATTATTGTAGGGTTATTGAAGCTCTGATAGATGATTGATGCCTTAATTAGGCCTGTTACTAGTCTTCATAGGGGCATGTTGTAATAACTGGACAGTCAGGCTGGGCTTTAGGGTCACTATATTAGTTTGTTGAGTGCCATTACATGCGGTCTTTTCAGAACCAAATTATAATTTCATAAGTAACTCATAAACTTAGCTCAGATACTATTTGTAAAGCCAGTAGCCAGGGCCACCATCACAGCAGCCTGGCCCATGCAGGTTCGCATTAGATTCGGACAGTCGGTAATGAAACAACGGAGCCAAGAACTGGTGACCCATCAGCTTTAATTCTAGCTTGCACCCGGTGGGCAAGCAAAAACAGACACTGGGCTCCAAAACCCACACATTCAGTGCTCACAAAGCTACTGACTTATCCAAGTTTCCTAGAATCAAAGCTTTCTAGCTCACCAGACTTATTCACCTCTGTTCTCCATCTCCTTCTCCAGCACAAACTCTGCACAAACTGGTTTCTCCCTCAGCACTTCGCCATCTTGGCTGCTTATCCTGGCCTCCACATGGCCTTCATCTGCTCTCCTCTCTAATACTAACCTCAGGCCCTCATGAACCAAGAGCGAGCAAGCTCCTGGCCTGCCCCACTTTATAGTGTAAAATCAAAACCTCCAATCCAATTACACAAAAAACTCTCCAATACAAAGCCGCCCATTCAAGGCACAATGGGATTCCTCAGGAGAGTGCACCACCCTACATCATCCAATCAGTCAAGGGTGTGGAGAAGAGCTTACTCTTAAAACTAAGCCTTAGGCTATAATGACCCGGCCTGCCCACAGCCTGTCCCAGAACACACATTAATATCAATGAACTTCCATGTGGGCAGCACCATCTTTAACAAAGTGAGCATAATATATTTTATCTGCCCAACACTATTTAAATGGCATAAAAAGGTGCTTTTTTTACCAGGCTTTGAGACACCAAATTCTAAGCTGTAAAACTCAAATTCCAGCTATTAGAATTTTTGGTCTTTACTTGATAGTAACTCCCTTTTAAATAATGTTCTACATTTAATAAAAAGAAAAAGGTAAATTATACTTTATTGAAGAGAAAGTTATAAGTATACCACATACTAGTATAAAATTGTATTCATTAATTTTTATCAAATTAAGAAAGAAAGTTGTAAGTGCTTAGAGTTCTTAATATTCTTATCAAGCCTAATTTCAATCAGTAGTGAGAAGTACCAAAAATATATTTGGTTTCAATCGCTCTATAAAAAGAATTCTTTATAGTTTAAACTTAATATGAAAGAATCTTCTTTACTCTTCTTTTTAACCTGTACCTATTTTATTATTTTATTTGATTCCATATTTGACCTACAAAGACTTTGACAATTCTCATATTATTAACAAAAAAGCATTTTCTGTATTTAAAAGAAAATAAGTATGCATAAATTACAATTTATTAATAGAACACTTAAACAGTTTTATTGTTTTTTTTGTTTGTCTGTTTTCAATCTTACTCCTAAAATACTTTCAATGTGACCATACATACCAGTACCTGTGGACAGGTAAGACAGGCATCACTTGCTTTGTTTATCTGACTCAGCATGCAAATCAGTTGCAGAGTTCTTCCTGGACGCACATGTTTTGATTTTGTGCACTAAACCTTTCTAAAACTCTTATAGCATATCTAGCATATTGATTAAAAAAAAAGGTGAGCTAAATAGAAAGATATAATTAAAAACAAAGTTTTGCAAATATACTTCCTCTACTATGACAATAAAGATAAGATGAAACCAGGCTCAACGCATGGGCCCCTGAGCAATGTCAGCTTGGTTATGGAGTCCCTCATACATGTGGAGAAAATGAATGTGCTGGAAGGCAAGCAGTGAATGGTGTGAGACAGAGGCTGTGCTGGTATAATATATAGGTGATAAGTCCAAACCAAAGAAGTCAGATGTCTAGGAAAAAAGTGGGCAAACAGAGGTGGACAAAGGTAAGTTAAAAATAAAGCAAAACAAAACATAACAGGAAAGAGTAAGAGAAAGAAGTTTCAGAGCATTTGAGTAATGAATTGGAAGGCTCACAAGTTAACACCCCTAAATCTTCAGCGGAGTTGTACATGCTCCCAGGATACGTCTACAACCAGATGCTGCAAGAAGACTAGTCAATGACAGTACAGAGCAGGTTGGTGGGTTCAGGACTGATGACAAGAACACGTAATTACCAGAATGTGCGTGAGATAAACCAATATTGGTAATCAGATTATTCATTTGGTCTATTTATTTGATAAAATATAGGCCAAGATTCCATGCACAATATTGTTTACATTAAGCTCATTTTTACTAGTATTTAATTTAAATGATTTGTGTGTTTATATATCACAAAATACCTTGTGAACAACTTTGTTTTAGAGAATGATTACTGAAGAGCTATTCATTTTCAAAATATGATGTTGTTGGGCAGATAAAATATAATATGCTCACTTTGTTAAAGATGGCGCTGCCCACATGGAAGTTTGTTGATATTAATGTGTGTTCTGGAACAGGCTGTAGGCAGGCCGGGTCATTATGAGCTAAGGCTTGGTTTTAAGAGTAAGCTCTTCTTTACACCCTTGACTGATTGGATGATGTAAGGTGGTGCACTCTCCTGAGGAATCCCATTATACAGAGACTTCCTTGTTTGTATAATTGGATTAAAGGTTTTGAGTCTATGCTATAAAGTGGGAGAGACCAGTAGCTTTATCTCTCTCTTGGTTCCTGAGGTATTAGAGAGGAGAGCAGAGTAAGGCCACATGGAGGCCAGGAGAAGCAGCCAGGATGGCAGAGTGCTGAGGAAGAAGCCATTTTGTTAAGAGTTTGTGCTGGAGGAGATGGGGAACAGGTGAATAAGTCTGGTGAGCTAGAAACCTTTGATTCTAGGAAACTCGGATAAGTCAGTAGCTTTGTGAGCACCGAATGTGTGGGTTTTGGAGCCCAGTGTGTGTTTTTGCTTGCCCGCCGGGTGCAAACTAGAATTAAAGCTGATGGCTCACCAGTTCTTGGCTCCTGTGTTTCATTACGATCTGTTCGAATCCAATATGAACCTGCATGGGTCAGGCGGCTGTGATGGCGGCCGCGACTACTGGCTTTACAGATGTATTAATTAATTAATTTGTCCATTCATCAACAAATATTTGCTGAGCACTTACTTACCACATGCCAATCATGGAAAAAGAAACAAGATAGCAGAGCAGAGATTTATCCAGCCTACAACCAAATCCTGCTAGCATTTACCTTAAACAATTCTGAGCTCTTTTTACCTTAGTTTCCTTATCTTTAGGATGGCAACAATACTTACTTCACAGGGGTGACTTAATGTTGGGCAGATAAAATATATTATGCTCACTTTGTTAAAGATGGTGCTGCCCACGGGGAAGCCCGTTGCCCAGGTAATATTAGTTGCCCTTATGCTTGGGATGGGCGTAATTATACTATTGTGTGTGTGGGGGCGGGGCAGGCTGTAAGTAGGCAGGGTCGTTATAGCCCAAGGCTTAGTTTAAAGAGTAAGCTTTTCCCCACACCCTTGACTAATTGCATGATGTAGGGTGGTGCACTCTCATGAGGAATCCTCCCATTATGCCTCAGATAATTGACTTTGTATCAGAGACTTTCTTGTTTGTGTAATTGGATTAAAGGTTTTGATTCTACAATATAAAGAGGGGCAGACTGGGAGCTTGCCCTCTCTTGGTTCCTGAAGTTAGTATTAGAAAGGAGAGCGGATTAAGGCCACGTGGAGGAGAGGAGGCAGCCAAGATGGTGGAATGCTGAGGAAGAAGCCAGTTTGTGCAGTTTGTGTAGAGAGAAGGCGATGGGGAACAGAGGTGAATAAGGCTGGTTAGCTAGAAACCTTTGATGCTAGGAGACTTGGATAAGTCAGTAGCTTTGTGAGCACTAAATGAGTGGGTTTTGGAGCCCAGTGTCTGTTTTTACTTGCCCACCCGGTGCAAGCTAGAATTAAAGCTGATGGCTCACCAATTCTTGGCTCCATTGTTTCATTACCAACTGTCCGAATCCAATGTGAACCTGCATTGGCTAGGCGGCTGTGATCCTGACCCTGACTACTGGCCATACACTTAAGAATTATTTTTTCTTTACTGAACTCCCTAGAACACTGCCTCATACAGTGTAAATAATATTTAGATGGTTTTTTATGAAAAAGAAGCTATATTTCTTGCCCTCAAAAATATATATTTTAGTGCAAAACAAACAAGTTATATAATAGCAACATAGAAACACTTCAGGTATGTGATATGCATAAATAGTGATACATGATATTAGCAGGGCATTCTCCCTCTGAAACAGTTATTTGTGATAATAGGCAATGACCTTGAGGTCTATCTGAGCTCTAAGACCTGTGCCAGTGCAAGTATCAACAAAAACACAATAAAAAAGTAGTAAAATTGAACTATTAGACTTGGATTCTGATTCAGGAAGCACATGGTATGGTGGAAAGGGCATGGACTCAGAAATAGATTTTAGTCTGGTTCCAAAAAGTCTCTCCTGGTTAACAGAAAAAATTGACACATCTTTCTATATCTCCTTGTCCTTTTTTTTCTGGATGTTAGTTATTCTGCACAGGATCTGTTAACCAGTAACAGATGTACATTAAATGGTAGTTGTTATTTTTACTTTTATTTAACATGAAAAAATGCATAACATAAAATTGGAATGCCATTTCTCTATTTACATCCTACAATATGTATTCAATGCTATTAAGACAAAAATTTCAATTTAAAAAATAATTCTTTTCTAAGTGAGAGGAAGGAAGACAGACAGACTCCTGCATGTACCCCAACCAGGATCTGCCTGGCACCCCCCATCTGGAGCCAACGTTCTTAACCGAGCCATTTTTAGAACCTGAGGCAGAGGCTACATAGAGCCATCCTCAGCGCCTGGGACTGATATGTTCGAACCAAATTGAGTCTCGGCTACGGGAAAAGAGAGAAGGAAAGAGAGAAGGCGAGGGAAGGGGGAGAGGTGGAGAAGCGGATAGTCGCCTGCCTCTCTGTGTGCCCTGACCAAGAATCAAACCCGGACTTCCACATGCCAAGCCGATGCTCTACCACTGAGCCAACTGGCCAGGTTAAAAATTGCAATTTCTAAGCATAGTATATAAACCTCTTCTAGATCTCACCTTTGCCTATTTTTATCACTCACTCCCTACCCCCCATCACCCATGCTATACATTATCATCTCTCCATAGCTTTGTTCACATGCTATTTCCTCTAATTGAGAGGTCATTTTGTCCTAAACATAAAGACTCATTCATGATTTATTTCTTCCAGGAAACTTTCACTCTCCCACCTCTATACAAAGTTAGGTAGGTGCCCTTCTTTGTTTCAAAGCACTATGTGCACATATATCTTGGCATTTTATTTCAGTTATCTCTCTGCTTTTTTTCTTGACTCAAATTCCTTGAGAAAAAAACTGCCTTTCACACCTGCCTCTTAGAAACCTAACTTTAAACTGGTTACTTTGAAGTTGCTTAATACATGTTTGTGGAATAAATGAATCAGTGAGTCCTTGCAAAATGTAAAATGAGTGAGCAGAAAACAGGTAGTGAAATCAAAAGACCCCTAAGGCTCACCAGGGATTTGACTAGCGAACTCTACCCCTGAGAAGTCTCTTACAGGTTTGGATAATTTTGTATTCAAGATCTGGCTAAAAATTCTGGTATAATGTGAGTGCCTCTTTGGCTCTGGGGGACAGAGAGGGCTCTGAGGTAGAAGGTGCATGCCTATCACCAGCAATTAGTATTTAGTGTTAGAAAAACAAAATTCAACTGAATAAATTTGAATATATAATTGGCTTTATTAAACAATGCATGAATCAGGCAGCATCCCATCCAGCAGCTAGAAGGGTTCTCCAAAGGCTTTTATGAAATGAAAAGATTTCATAGGAATAAGGGTAAGACAAAGAGGCTATTAACAAAAGAGAAGAAAAAAAAATTTTTAGACAAAAAAATCTCCTTTTGTGGGGAATGACAGAAATTTTTATCATACAGATTGCTTCTTATTTCTGTGGGGGATGAAAAAGACCCCCTGGTCAGATTACTCTACTGTGGTGACAAGATGCTCCCAGACTGGTTGATTAAGATTATATTTCTAAGCAAGTCTGAAACAGCAATTATTCAGTCAGTTAGTAAATATAGGTTGGGTATCATGGGCTTCAGCACAAGGAACAACAATTTGAAGCCTGTGTTTTTTTCTTTAAATGTTAGGGACTCTTGGGCTTTATAAATTTTTACTCATTACAAACCCTTTTATTGTGGGGAGATTTTAGCTTAATCGCAGATGAGATCTTTTCTAAATATAGAATGTACTTCAGGACACATCTAAGCACATCTATATCCAGATGTTTTTATGAGTCTTAATTCCAGATGTTTTTATGAGCTAGACTCCTCTGGGAAAATTAAATCTAATATGTAGGTAATTGCTTGATTAATTAAACTGAGAAAAAGTAGTTTTTCTTTTGGCTAAAATAATTCAACTGCTTTTTATTGGAATTTTCCACAAAATGGCTTCTTCTGGACTTTTTTGGCTAGAAGTGGCCTGACCACTGGGAGTTGCTACCTTTCCCGCTCCTCCAAGTGAAACAATGACGCATCGACTCTTCTTCACTGAGAACAAGAATTCACTCAAATTAGTGCTAACAAACAGACAACCAAAGAGAAAATTGACTGTAAGTAGCAAAGAAAGGGCAATAAATGCCCTCAGCCTCTCAAAACACTTGTAGAACCAGAGAAACACTCCCAAATCAGTGTGAATGAAGAAAGGGCCACATTCTAAAACCAGAAAGATCAAGGGAGAGCTGCATGGTTGGTCTTACATAGGGTGGTCTGAAATTCAAACTTCTTAACTGAAAGAAACTCATGGCAGATAGTCATGTTCTAATCTTAGGCTAAGCTTTACCTTAACTAAGCCAGTTTACTATCTTCTTGCATGTATAATAAAACACCTTTGGAGGTCAGAGTAACCCCTTTTTTTCCATACCCCTCACACTTGATCTTAGCCTAAAGGCCAAGAAGCGATCTTTCCCATATGCCTCAGAACACAATCTCCCACTAGAACAACAAGATCACTGAATGCCTCATTGTTACCTTGTTGCTCAAATACCATCTTTGTGTGCTGTGAATGGTAATTGTTAACTACACAATACCTATCAACATAAGATAACTATTGCTTCTTAATTTTATTCTTTATCAAATCCCAGAGATTTCCCTACATTGCTTTTTCCTGCCTCTTAATCTACTACCAATGGATTTTATATAATCCTCCTTACATAGTAGGCAGTTAGATAGGCATGAGCAGAGTAGGAATGGGACAGATACTAAAGGTCACCAGGGTGGAAAACCCAGGGTACCTAGCAACAGGAAATATTGGGGTGGTACATAACTCCCTACTGTGACCTTTCCTCTCCTAGCATATTGCTAATCATGCATTTGAGACCCCCTGACCTTTCATATTGCTGGTCACGCAGTTGAGACCTTCTCTGACCTTTTACCCCCTGGCATGTCATTAGTCATGTGGTAGACTGCTTAGAGGAGGAAAAAAGAGGGACTGGAGAATAGCCTTATATGACTCCAATACAAGTCCTTGTACGGCCACTCCCTTAAACATTAATTTCTTAGAATGAGATTCAGACAGACATCAAATAATCATTGGAACAAAGCCTCAGATCTTTTGACCATGGAGACAGAGTGTTGGTCCAACTAGAGATAACATCTAGGACTTCATGATGTTTCAGCTGCAGGCCCGGTGGATGATACCCTGGCTGACATCACGACCAGCTGCAATGACCCCTCCCCTGGCACCAACCAACCCTAACAGGGCATACCTAGAAAACTGATGAATATCCTATTAAGATCCTCCCCTGAGACCTCATCTAGGATCCTTATCTTTGGAAATCATATGCCCTCAAGACGAAGGACCCAGTGCCCCATCCCCTCTCTCTTTTTCACATGCCCAAGCCTTTTCCACCCATTTCTTCCCTCAGTCTCTTTCTCTTTCTCACTCTCGCTTGCTGTGCTTTTCTCCCTCTTCTTCCTCCAAGAATGTTTTCTTTGCCTTTCTTCCTCCTAAGTTCTATGAGCCCATCTTTGACCTAACTTGTTTCTTATACCATGGTGACTTTCTAAGTAAACTTTTCCTTGTATTTGAGTTCCTTGGCTCTGAATTTGTTCCCAGCTGAATTAAAAAAACTGAGGTTGCTGAAGCAAGGTCTGACATACAGTGCCATTTACCATGAACATTTATGTCTTCTCTTTTGATGGGAATGCATTAAATAAGCTGCAACACTGCCATTGTCCAGAGCATTTGCTCCAGCCATTGGGATTTTGCTTCCCTACAGTTGCTGTCAGTTTGGCTTAAATAAACTCATAAAAATTCTCTATGGGGTTCTGGCAGGTGGTGGATCCAAGCACGCATCAGCTTTCCACCTTTCCTGAGTGGTGCCCTCTTTGCTCCTTCCTGGTCAAGGGTGGCTGTGGAGGTGGTGCAGTCCCTCTAAGAGGCATGGTATAGGCTCAGCAATGACCATGGAGGTGGTCTGCAGACAGGTGTTCAATGTAGGTGTTGGGCAGATAAAATATATTATGCTCACTTTGTTAAAGATGGCGCTGTCCATGTGCAACTTTTAAGAGTAAGCTTTTCCCCACACCCTTGACTGATTGGATGATGTAGGGTGGTGCACTCTCATGAGGAATCCTCCCAGTATGTCTCAGATAAGTGACTTTGTATCAAAGACTTCTTTGTTTGTAGATGGGATTAAGGGTTTTGAATCTACACTATAAAGTGGGGCAGACTGGGAGCTTGCTCTCTTGGTTCTTGGGATTAGTATTAGAGAGGAGAGCAGAGTAAGGCCACATGGAGGCCAGGAGAGGCAGCCAAGATGGCGGAGTGCTGAGGAAGAAGCCAGTTTGTTCAGAGTTTGTGCAGAGAGAAGGAGATGGGAAACAGAGGTGAATAAGTCAGTAGGTGAGCTAGAAGCCTTTGATTCTAGGAAACTCAGATAAGTCAATAGCTTTTTGAGCACTGAATGAGAGGGTTTTGGAGCCCAGTGTGTGTTTTTGCTTGCCCGCCGGGTGCAAGCTAGAATTAAAGCTGATGGCTCGCCAATTCTTGGCTCCATTGTTTCATTACCGACTGTTCGAATCTAATGAGAACTTGCACTGGCCAGACGGCTGTGATAATGGCCTCGACTACTGGCTTTATATTTGGCGTAGTCTGTGGCAGGATTTGATACAGATTGGTATGGAGCCAGCACCACCTTCGAGCGGAGGAGTAGAGTACTGGCTGCTCTTTCCTATGGCTGTCATTTTGGTGGCTGTAGGTTGGCTGACTTTTACAGCCATGCGTGAGGAAACCGAGACCTCTATGGAGGAGGCTACCCAGGACCTGCAAACTGGGCAGTGGAAGGAGCTGAAGGAAATGTGAGAGAAAGAGATGCTGACCCTGGAGCTGGAGGAAGCGCTGGAGGAGGAGGCCGATCAGGTTTGCAAGATTCACCTGGAAATGGAGCCGATACTGGAGAAGGAATCACAGGTTTGTGAGTTGCCGATTGCCCTGGACGTTGTGGAGATCTCCGAGAGCCAGCTCTAGCAGGAGGCGGGGGCTGAGGCTGGGGCCAGGGTGGCAAGACCCACAGCAGCGGCAGCAGCAGCCCGGGGCTTAAGCCTGGAAGAGGCAGCGGGAGCTGGCATTTCCAGCTCCTATCCAGAAGATGAGGAGAATTGGGCTGGAGTTGTGATTTGCAGACTCCAGAAGGTAAATGGCAGCTGCTGTGGCAGGAGGATGAACAGATATCCCGGCAGCCAGGCATGCATCACTGAGTGGCCACTGAACAGCAGGGAATGCTTGCTAAGCTGCTAGTAGGTCTGCAATTTTGAGACATAGAGGTGGGTGTCATCATGCTTCCCAGAGCAGAGATGGAAATGCTGACTGCCACTGCCATATGCTTCTCTTTAGGACAGTGTGAGACCTGCCATGATGGCAAGAAGGAGGGGGGAGGCTAACACCCATGTGCATGGACTGATTTCCTGGACTACAACCGGAGTGAGCACTGACTCCTTTGCCAGATGGACTTATGGATTTTGGACAATGTGAAATACCCTGATGGTGACGGGGATGGCTTTGCTGGAGGCCCTCCTGCCCCGGGAAGTTTTTCCCTTGGCCAGAAAGAAGGCCAAGGACATTTTGCGCTTTTGGCAAAGTGCTCAGAGACTGGTGAAATGTACCATTGTAATTGTTCAAATTGTATGATTCGTTATGTATTTGTAATTTGTGTAATGTACCTAATTTCCTTGTACAGGGCTGCCGGTGGTGTAGATTGTGGGTAGTAAAGTGAGCATAGGGGTGGATTGTTGGGCAGATAAAATATATTATGCTCACTTTGTTAAAGATGGTGCTGCCCACATGCAAGTTTTAAGAGTAAGCTTTTCCCCCACACCCTTGACTGATTGGATGATGTGGGGTGGTGCACTCTCATGAGGAATCCTCCCAGTATGTCCCAGATAAGTGACTTTGTATCAGAGACTTCCTTGTTTGTAGATTGGATTAAGGGTTTTGAATCTACACTATAAAGTGGGGCAGACTGGGAGCTTGCTCTCTTGGTTCCTGGGATTAGTATTATAGAGGAGAGCAGGTTAAGGCCACATGGAGGCCAGGAGAAGCAGCCAAGATGGCGGAGTGTTGAGGAAGAAGCCAGTTTGTTCAGAGTTTGTGCAGAGATAAGGAGATGGGAAACAAAGGTGAATAAGTCAATAGGTGAGCTAGAAGCCTTTGATTCTAGGAAACTCGGATAAGTCAGTAGCTTTGTGAGCACTGAATGTGTGGGTTTTGGAGTTCAGTGTGTGTTTTTGCTTGCCCGCCAGGTGTAAGTTGGATTAAAGCTGATGGGTCACCAGTTCTTGGCTCCGTTGTTTCATTACCGACTATTCGAATCTAATGTGAACCTGCATTGACCAGGCGGCTGTGATGGTGGCCGTGGCTACTGGCTTTACAGTAGGGTTGAGACACACCAACCTCTCCTACATCTGTGAGGGCACCTATGACAAGGATTTGACCTATTATTGAGTCAGTGGCACCCCGCAATGTGAGTGGCCCCACCACGTTCCTTCCCTGAGACCCACACTCAGCATCTCAGCATCAAAACCTCCCTAGATTTAAACTGTGTCTGTGAGCATCTCTGCTTTCTCTCCATTGACTCTGTATATATATTAGTATGTTGTGTCTCAAGGTAACAGCTTCTTTACATCATTTTGACTTATGGAAGGTTTACTAGAAGTGATCTTTCTTCAGACCATGAGTTCACCTGTATGTACAGATGAAAAAAATATATCATTCATAAAAACATTCTTTGAAATAAAGCTTCTTAAAACTATAATTTGGTTAATTTAAAATTTTTTTTAAATTTGTTTACTTAACAACACATTATCTTTGAATGTCCATGAACATTTGGTGACAATAAAATAGCAAGACTATGTGATGATGTTACTTTATCTCAGTATGTCTGCTCTGTTCCTTTCAACTTGGAATCCCTACAAGTGATAATATTTTGGGGTAGGTCATTTCCTTCATGTACCTTGTATTCCAAGACAGAAAATAATAATGTGTGGGTCTAAGATTCAGTTTTGAGACAAAACATTTGCTCTGTAAAGTAGGAGCTGTGTCCCACAGCATGGACTGTGTGGTTGTGCTGGAAGTTCCATAATATTTTGTCACAGCAGTTCTGTGGGGACATGTGTCTTGTTACTGGTCCTAATTGCTAGGCTCTGTGCTGGGTTTTTCAAAGGATAGAGAGGTTGAAACTTTCCTTTTTAAAGTGTATTTTATTTTTTCTTTATTGGGAAATATTGTCACTGGGAAACTTTGCTTCAGAGGTATGTTAGTGTTGGCCTATTGAATGTTGTCCCTACAAACAGGCTTACTATTATTTTTCAAAATAACTTTTCACCATTTTAATTTTCTTTGCACTTTTCATGTTTCCTACTTTTCTATATAACTGACAGAATGTGATTGCTTCAGAACTCATCAGTTTTCATATCTTCTCAGTTTGAATATTAACAGAAACTAACTATATATCTCCCTAAATGATGTAATTTGGTAATCAACAAACAAACAGTTAAAAATATAGGGTATAGCATGAGGACCTCAGTTCTCATACATTCCAGAACTGTCCTCAAGACTCAGTCTTTTTTTTTTTTTTACTGACATATATTGATCTCTGACAAAATACCAAACATTATTTTATAAGATTTACTTGTAATCAACACATTCAATTCTCATAAAAGTCTGGGTTATGTATCTGTAAAACCAGTAGGCATGGCCACCATCAGAGCTGCCTGGCCATGCAGGTTCACATTTGATTCGGACAAACGGTAATAAAACAACAGAGCCAAGAACTGGTGGGCCATCAGCTTTAATCCTAGCTTGCACCTGGCGGGCAAGAAATACACACAGTGGAAAAACACTTCCCTTTCCATTCAGGGATCCCAAGGCCACTGAGTAATCTGAGTATTCCTAGAATCAAAGGTTTCTAGCTCACCAGCCTTATTCACCTCTGTTCCCCATGTCCTTCTTCTCTCTGCACAAACTCTGCACAAACTGGCTGCTTCTTCAACACTCCACCATCTTGGCTACTTCTCTTTTCCATGTGACCTTTCTCTGTTCTTCTCCTGCATGGACTCCTTTGCCCCATTTTATAGTGTAGAAATCAAAACCTTTAATTCAATAGACAAACAAGGAAGTCTCTGATACAAAGCCACTTATCTGAGGTATAATGGGAGGATTTCTCATGAGAGTGCACCACCCCACATCATCCAATCAGTCAAGGGTGTGGGTAAAAGCTTACTCTTAAAACTAAGCCTTGGGCTATAAGGACCCTGCCTGCCCACAGCCTGTCCCCCACACCCAATGTAAACTATAAGCGAGCACACATATATATTATATTTACAAATTTAGTTGACCAACAGTATGTATAATTTTATACTATTTTATAGATGACAAAACAGAGACACAAAAAGGTTAAGTAATTTATAAAAATCATACAACTAGTAAGGGGGCAGTGGAGACAATTTAAACTGAGACTGGCTTTGGAGCCCAGACAAGCACTACTGCTCACCTCTGCGTCTGCTAGTCATCTTCAACTCCCAGACCTCGGACAATACTAGTGTTACTCCAATAAGTGAAATGTGTGTGATAGACATCTCTGTAATTGACCTCCTTTTACCAGTTTACTAACTTAAATATGCTTTCCATGTCCTAGCAAAACAGAATAACTAATGTGTCTAATTTTTTTCTCCCAATATTTGGTATATTCCTCTTTATGGCTGATGGAACTCCCAATTTACACATATAATTTCATTAAATAGGGTCTAGACTGATTTAAAAGAATCATGAAAAGTTATTTCTATGAAAAGGAAGTTACGTTTTTTGTTAGGAACTTAAAATAGATTAGCTACTATATTAATAGTCTCTTTAAAAAGGCTTAGAGCCAGACCAGATGGTGGTACAATGGATAGAGCATTGGACTGGGATGCAGAGGACCCAGATTCGAAACCCTGAGGTCACCAGCCTGAGCGTGGTTCATCTAGTTTGAGTAAGGTTCACGAGTTTGAGCCCCAGGTCGCTGGCTGGAGCACGGGGTCATCCTGTCAGCTGTATATCCCCAGTCAAGGCATATATGAGAAAGCAATCAATGAACAAGTAAGATACCACAACAAAGAATCAATGCTTCTCATCTCTCTCCCTTCCTGTGTGTCCCTATCTGTCTCTCTCTCTCTCTGTCACACACACAAAAAAAAGCTTAGAAAAAATAATATAAAAAAAGAGAAAAAACAATATATTAACTCCATAGAAAAATGGGCAAAAATTAATCAAAACCTTTAAATTCTTGTTCGACTTTAAAAATTTTATAACTAATAAGTATGTATGGTATATTATTCATATGATTATGCAAAGCTATTTTAATTTTAATCAGTAAAGAAATGTTTAGAATCCACATAAAATTGTCATATAAATAAATATACTGTACATTTATATGTTATGGGATAAAACAAGTCTTTTGAAACAAATATATGTATATTTTTAAACTTAATTTCTAATTTTAATGGAAAACCAGTTATTGAACACTAATTGCTTTATATACATTAAAGTGCATAATTGTCGATAGTGTCAACTGTCAATAATGAACATTATCTAAATCCAAAACCCTTAAAAGGAATCTTGTACTCTTCAGCAGTCTCCCTTTTCTTATCTCACCTACTTCCTGTCAACTACTAATCTACTCTTTTGTTTCTTTATATCAGTCTATCTTGGACATATTACATAAATCAAATCACATATTATACTGCCTTTTGTTTTTTACTTCATCAAATTATCATAATTATTTTTATTATTTTTATTTATTTATTCATTTTAGAGAAGAGAGACAGAGAGAGAGATAGAGAGGGAAAGAATGGGAGGAGCAGGAAGCATCAGCTCCCATATATACCTTGACTGGGCAAGTCCAGGGTTTCAAAACAGCGACCTCAGTGCTCCAGGTTGACTCTTGATCCACTGTGCCACCACAGGTCAGGCAAATTATCATAATATTTTTAAGGTGCATCTGTGTTGTTACATGGTACTAGTACTTCATTCCTTTATAAGGTCATTGTACAGGTATGCCACAATTATTTATCCACTCATCCTTTGATGGACACAATAAGTTTCCACTTATTTTGCTATTATGAGGCTACTGGGAACATTTTTGTACAACTTTGTGTGTGAATATACATTTTACTTCTTGTAAAGCCAGTGGCCAAGGCCACCATCACAGCCACCTGGCCCATGCGGTTCGCATTTGGTTCGGACAGTCAGTAATGAAACAACGGAGCCAAGAACTGGTGAGCCATCAGCTTTAATTCTAGCTTGTACCTGGTGGGCAAGTAAAAACACACACTGGGCTCCAAAACCCACTTATTCAGTGCTCACAAAGCTACTGACTTATTCGAGTTTCCTAACATCAAAGGTTTCTAGCTCACCAGACTTATTCACCTTTGTTTCCCATCTCCTTCTCTCTGCACAAACTGGCTTCTACCTCAGCACTCTGCCATCTTGGCTGCTTCTCCTGGTCTCCTCCACGTGGCCTTTCTCTGCTCTCCTCTCTAATACTAATCTCAGGAACCAAAAGCTAGCATGCTCTTGGTCTGTCCCACTGTATAGTGCAGAAATTCAAACCTTTAATCCAATCTACAAACAAGGAAGTCTCTGATACAAAGTCACTCATCTGAGGCATAATGGGAGGATTTCTCATGAGAGTGCACCACCCCACATCATCCAATCAGTCAAGGGTGTGGGGAAAAGCTTACTCTTAAAACTAAGCCTTAGTCTATACCGACACGGCCTTCCACAGCCTGTCTCCCAATACATATTAATATCAACAAACTTCCATGTGGGCAGCACCATCTTTAACAAAGTGAGCATAATATATTTTATCTGCCCAACACTTCTGTTGAGTGTATACATGAGATAGTAATTGCTGGGTCTTATGATATAATGTTTAATTTGATGTGCCTACTCGGCTAGATAATACCACTAATACAAGTGTTGCTTTATAGCTATTATTTAGTTCATGTTGTTAAATATCTATAATCAGCTGAACTGAGGTTTCTATAAGATAGAGAAAGTTTGTCTCAAGACAAAAGTAACCCTGCCTGAGAAATGACAGCCTGCCAGTTTGGACTACTAGTTTTGGATTTAACAATTTCCACAATCATGAAGGCAATTTCCTGAAGTAAACGCACTCATATATCCAAAGGGTTCTGTTTTTCTGGAGCACACCGATCTTGTTCAGAGGATGGTACAGAGAGCTGCTTTGAAAAACAAAATCCTAAGGTGGAGTTTTCTGCATTGGTTCTGGATTTGTTTTTTGTTTTTTTCTTAATTGTATCTTTGATTGGATTAGATTTCAAGTCACTAATGACTATTTCCAGTGGTAGATAGGACATTACTTGTTCCCATGGCAGTAGAGATGTACAAAATATTACTATTTGATATACTTAATCAAATAGTTATAAAAGGTATGTTTCTGGGTGACTATGTATTTGAAATCTTAGAGTGCTTTTGTCAGACTAATGCGTATAACTCAGTTTTCATCAATAATCCATCCGAACCTGACCAGGCTGTGGCGCAGTGGATAGAGCGTTGGACTGAGGTGGGGAAGACCCAGGTTCGAGACCCCAAGGTCTCCAGCTTAAGCACAGGCTCATCTGGTTTGAGCAAAAGCTCACCAGCTTGGACCCAAGGTCCTGCAAGGGGTTGCTTGGTCTGCTGAAGGCCCGCGGTCAAGGTACATGTGAGAGGGCAATCAATGAACAACTATGGTGTCGCAACAAAAAACTGATGATTGATGTTTCTTCATCTCTCTCCATTCCTGTCTGTCTGTCCCTGTCTATCCCCCTCTCTCTCGGTCTCTGCAAAAAAAAAAAAAAAAAAAAAAAAAAGATCCATCTGAGAGAAATTGGCGAAACCTGAAACTAAAGAAAACCGAGGCAATTATTTCCATATGAATCAATGTAAATTCATTTAATTTGTTCTAGACACTCAAAATACATACCAAAAACACATCACGCCAAATACTGTACATGCAGTAATCACATGTAATTGTAGTATTAGTATTTGCAATCAATAAAAAAAGGACAAAAACACTGGAAAGTGATGGAATTGTTTGGCTAGATGCATGGGGTGATGCTCACACAACGAGACACTACGCCACACTAAGCAGGAGAATGCATGGGTCGCCCTTTGTTTTTGCAAAAGTAGCAGCAAGTTTATGTGGGCACAATGACAAAAACCAAGACAAATTTTTCGTGGAAAAAATAGACAAAAACCAAAATCAATGATAACTGATGTCAACAAAAACCAAGTGTTGGTCAAATAAGTTTGTAAATATGATATATATGTATGCTCGCTTATAGTTTGTATTGAGTGTGGGGGATAGGTTGTAAGCAGGCTGGGATGTTTATAGCCCAAGGCTTAGTTTTAAGAGTAAGCTTTTCCCCACACCCTTGACTGATTGGATGATGTGGGGTGGTGCACTCTCATGAGGAATTCCATTATGCTTCAGATAAGTGACTTTGTATCAGAGACTTTCTTGTTTGTATATTGGATTAAAGGTTTTAATTTCTATACTATAAAGTGGGGTAGACCGAAAGCTTGCTCTGTCTCGGTTCCTGCTATCACCATTGCAGGGCCTCCTTGATCCCTTACCCTTCATGGGGAAAGCAGGTTTTCTGCTTTTCCCTTGTCTTCTCTTGTAGCTTGCCTGTCTTGGTGAGACACCAATAAACAGAATGGCCCACTATCCTCCAACTCCACCATTTCTTTACCATCTGCCCAAATCCAATGGAACCTGCATGTGAATGGCCACAATGGCAGCTTCTGGACATACACTGAGGTCTTACTGTAATGAGATTACCTGGTTGCTCCCAAATGGAGAAAGTGGAAAGCATTAATGATAATCAGGACTTCAGATTTCCAGTGTAAGCTTTGAATAACTTTCTTGAAAGCTTCTATGTTTGTCTTCCTTTGTATAATGTGTTCCTTGTCTCTGACCGCTTTTAAGAATTTTTCTTTTCTTTAATTTCAAAAGTTTAATTCATGTATCTGGCAAAAGATTTATTTTTCCAGTTTATCTTGCTTAGTGTTTACTTAATTTCTTTGATTTATGGATTATGTTTTACACCAAATATGAAGATTTTACTTTTATTTCTCCAAATACTCTCTCAGTCAACCCCACAACCTTTTACCAACCATGATAACATGAACATTGACCCTTTTGTTTTTATAGCACAAATCCTTGAGGCTTTGTTTATTTTTTTCCAGTCTATTTATTCTTTGGTATTTAGATTTGGTGAATTTTGTTGTATGTTCTCAAGATACTTGAATATATCTTTTGTCATTTCTCTTATATTATTGAGCAAATCCGAACAGTTTTGATCTGTGTGTGTGTGTGTGTGTGTGTGTGTATGTGTGTGTGTGTGAGACAGAGACAGAGAGAGAGACAGAGAGAGGGGCAGGTAGGAACAGACAGACAGAAAGGGAGAAAGATGAGAAGCACTGATTCTTCATTGCGGCACTGTTGGGCAGATAAAATACATTATGCTCACTTCGTTAAAGATGGCGCTGCCCACGTGGAAGCCATCACCCAGGTGATATTAGTTGCCCTTTTTGCTTGTGATGGGCGTGAATATATTAATATGTGTTGGGGGTGTTGCACTCTCATGAGTAATCCCATTATGCCTCAGATAAGTGACTTTGTATCAGAGATTTCCTTGTTTGTATATTGAATTGAAGGTTTTGGTTTCTACACTATAAAATGGGACAGTTCAGGAGCTTGTGTTCTCGGTTCCTGAGATTAGCATTAGAGAGGACAGCAGATAAAGGCCATGTGGAGGAGGCCAGGAGAAGCAGCCAAGATGGTGGAGTGCTGAAAGAAGAGCCAGTTTATGCAGAGTTAGTGCAGAGAGAAGGAGATGGGGAACAGAGGTAAATGAATCTGGTGAGCTAGAAACCTTTGATTCTAGGAAACTCGGATAAGTCAGTGGCTTTGGGAGCCCTGAATGGAAAGGGAAATGTTTTTCACTGTGTGTATTTCTTGCCTGCCTTGTGCAAGCTAGGATTAAAGCTAATGGCCCACCAATTCATGATTCCATTGTTTAATTACCGTCTGTCTGAATCAAATGAGAACCTGCATGAGCCAGGTATCTGTGATAGTGGCGGCGGCAACTGACTTTACGGGTATCTTAGTTGTTCAATGATAATTGAACAACTTTCTCATATGTGCCTTGACCAAGGGGCTAAAGCAGACTGAGTGACCCTTAGCTCAATCCAGTGACTTTGGGCTCAAGCTAGTGACCCTTGCTCAAACTAGATGAGCCTGTGCTCAAGCCAGTGACCTTGGAATTTAAGCCTGGGCCCTCCGCATCCCAGTCTGATGCTCTCTCCACTGTGCCACCACCTGGTCAGGCTATTCTTATATTGTATTTTTCAGTTCTAAAATTTCTATATAGTTCCTTTTTAAATTGTTTTACTTCTCTGTTGAGGTTTTCTATTTTTCATTTGTTTAAAGAGAATATGTAATGGATTGCTCATTTTTATATCTATTTAAAATTTCAATATTTGATAATTCTAATACCTGATTCACCTTGATGTCCATATTTCTTTTCTTTCTCAAGTTATTTTCTTGGTTTTTGGTATATTAAGTAATTTTCAATTTATCGTGGACCTTTTGTCTGTTATGAGACTCAGGATATCTTTTTTCTATTTTATTAATTTTAAAGGGGTGACACCAATAAATCAGGGTACATATGTACAATGAAAACATCTCCAGGTTATCTTATCATTCAATTATGTTGCATACCCGTCACCCAAAGTCAAATTGTCCTCTGTCACCATCTGTCTGGTTTTCCCTGTGCCCCTCCCCTCCCCCATATCCCACTCTCTCCTCCCTCACCCAACCCCGTAACCTCCACTCTCTTGTCCACGTCTCATAGTCTCACTTTTATGTCCCACCTATGTATGAAATCATACTGTTCTCAGTTTGTTTCGGATTTACTTATTTCACTCTGTATAATGTTATCAAGGTGCATCCATTTTGTTGTAACTGATCCTATGTCATCATTTCTTATGGCTGAGTAGTATTCCATAGTATATATGTACCAAAGCTTTTTAATTCACTTGTCCTCTGATGGACACTTGGGCTATTTCCAGATCTTTGCTATTGATAACATGCTGCCACAAACATTGGGGCGCATTTCTTCTTTTCGAACAGTGCTATGGTATTCTTAGGGTATATTCTTATAAATGGGATAGCTGGGTTAAAAGGCAGTTCAATTTTTAATTTTTTGAGGAATCTCCATACTGTTTTCCACAGCGGCTGCACCAGTCTGCATTTCCACCAGCAGTGCAGGAGGGTTCCCTTTTCTACACATCCTGTCAGCACTTATTCTGTGTTGTTTTGCTGATGAGTGCCATTCTGACTGGTGTGAGGTGATATCTCATTGTGGTTTTAATTTGCATTTCTCTAATGATTGGTGATGTTGAGCATTTTTTCATATGTCTATTGGCCATCTGTATGTCCTCTTTGGAGAAATTTCTATTCATTTCTATTGCCCATTTATTGATTGGATTGTTTGTCTTCCTGGTGTTGAGTTTTATAAGTTCTTTATAAATTTTGGTTATTAAATCCTTATCAGATGTGCTGTCGAATACGCTCTCCCATTGTGTGGTTTGTCTTTTTATTCTGTTCTTATTGTCTTTAGCTGTGCAAAAACTATTATTTTGATATAGTCCCATTTGTTTATCTTGCCTTTTATTTCATTTGCCGGTGGAGATAAATCGGCAAATATATTGCTGCCACAGATGTCAGAGAGCTTGCTGCCTATATGTTTTCTTCTAAGATGCTTATGGTTTCACGACTTACGTTTAAGTCTTTTATCCATTTTGAGGTTTCTTTTTGTGAATGGTGTAAGTTGATGGTCTAGTTTCATTTTTTTGCAGGTAGATGTCCAATTTTCCCAACACCATTTGTTAAAAAGGCCGCCTTTACTCCATTGTATGTTCTTTCCTCCTTTGTCAAATATCAGTTGTCCATAAAGCTGTGGGTTTATTTCCTGGTTCTCTGTTCTGTTCCATTGATCTATATGCCTGTTCTTATGCCAGTACCTGGCTGTCTTGAGTATAATGGCCTTGTAGTAAACCCTGATATCCGGAAGAGTGATATCTCCTGCTTTCTTTTTTTTTTTTTTAAGATTGCTGAGGCTATTCGTGTTCTTTTTTGGTTCCATATAAATTTTTGGAATATGTGTTCTATATCTTTGAAGTATGTCATTGGTATTTTAATTGGTATTGCATTGAATTTATAAATTGCTTTGGGTAATATAGACATTTTAATTATGTTCATTCTTCCTAGCCATGAGCACGGTATATGCTTCCACTGTTGGTATCTTCATTGATTTCTTTTATCAATGTTTTATAATTTTCCAAGTACAAGTCCTTAACCTCCTTGGTTAAATTTATTCCTAGGTACTTTATTTTTTTGGCTGCAATAGTGAAGGGGATTGTTTCCTTAATTTCTTTTGCTGAAAGTTCATTGTTGGTATATAAAAATGGCTCTGATTTCTGAGTATTAATTTTATATCCTGCCACCTTGCTGAATTCATTTATAAGGTCCAGTAGTTTTTTGACTGAGACTTTAGGGTTTTCTATATACAATATCATATCGTGTGCAAATAATGACAGCTTTACTTCTTCTTTTTCAATTTGGATGCCTTTTATTTCTTCTTCTTGTCTGATTGCTGTAGCTAGGACTTCCAGAACTATGTTCAATGAAAGTGGTGAAAGGGGGCACCCCTGCCTTTTTCCTGATCTTAAGGAGATTGCTTTTAATTTTTGTCCATTTAGTATGATGTTTGCTGTGGGTTTGTCGTAAATGGCCTTTATCATGTTAAGGAATGTTGCCTATATTCCCACTTTACTGAGAGTTTTTAGCATGAATGGGTGCTGGCTTTTATCAAATACCTTTTCTGCATCTATTGAAATGATCATGTGATTTTTGTCCTTCCTTTTGTTTATGTGATGAATCACATTGATTGATTTGCGAATATTGAACCAGCCTTGCCTCTCCAGAATAAATCCCACTTGATCATGGTGTATGATTTTTTTCATATATTGCTGGATCCGGTTGGCTAATATTTTGTTGAGAATTTTAGCATCTAAATTCATCAGAAATATAGGCCTATAATTTTCTTTCTTTGTGTTGTCTTTGCCCGGTTTTGGGATCAGAATTATGGTTGCCTCATAAAAGGAGTTTGGAAGTCTTCCTTCCTCTTGAATTTTTTGAAATAGCTTGAAGAGGATAGGAGTTAGTTCTTCTTTAAATTTTGGTAGAATTCACTCTTGAAGCCATCAGGCCCAGGAATTTTCTTTGTTGGGGGTTTTTTGATAACTGTTTCGATCTCATTTGTTGTAATTGGTATGTTTAGGTGTTCTGATTCTTCCAGATTGATTTTTGGAAGTTTATATGATTCAAGAAATTTGTTCATTTCTCCTAGGTTGTCTAATTTTTTGGCATAGAGTTCTTCATAGTATTTTCTTACAATGCTTTGTATTTCTGTTGTGTCAGTTGTTATTTCTCCACTGTCATTTCTAATTTTATTTATTTGGGTCATCTCTCTTTTTTTCTTGTGAGTCTAGTCATAAGATCATCAATCTTGTTTACATTTTCAAAGAACCAGCTCCTTGTTTCATTGATCCTCTGTATTGTTTTCTTAGCCTCTATGTCATTTATTTCTGCTTTGATCTTTATTATTTACTTCCTTCCTCTGGTCCTGGGTTATATTTGCTGTTGTTTTTCTAGTTCTTTCAGATGCAGGGTCAGGTTGCTTATTTGAGCTTTTTCTTGCTTTTTATGATTTGCCTGTAGTGCAATGAGCTTCCCTCTCAGTACTTCTTTTGCTATGTTCTATAAATTTTGAGTTGTTATATATTCATTATCATTCATTTCTAGAAACTTTTTTATTTCTTCTTTGATCTCATTGTTAATCCATTCATTATTTAATATCATGCTATTATGTTTCCAAGTGTTTGAATATTTTTTAGTTTTTCTTATGTGGTTAATTTCTAGTTTCATGGCATTGTGATCAGGGAAAATGCTTGATATGATTTCAGTATTCTTAAGTTTATTGAGATCATTTTTGTGTCCTAACATGTGGTCTATTCTAGAAAATGTACTTTGAGTGCTTGAAAAGAATGTATATTCTACTGTTTTAGGGTGAAAAGTTCCGAAGATATTTATTAAATCAAGTTGATCTAGTGTATTTTTTAAGTCTGCTGTTTCTTCATTAATTTTCTTTCTTGAGGATCTATGCAGTGATGTTAGTGGGGTATTGAAATGCCCTACTATTATAGTATTGCTGTTAATTTTTCCCTTTATATCCATCATCTATGTATGTCGGGGTTATATTAGGTGTGTAGATATTTATAATAGTTATATCTTCCTGTTGAATTGTTCACTTTATCATTATGTAGTATCCTTCTTTATCTCTTATTAGAGCCTTTTTTGTAAAGTCCATTTTATCAGATATAAGTACTGCTACCCTGGCTTTTTTAAAATTTCATTTGCATGAAATATTTTTTTCCATCCTTTTACCTTCAGTCTATGTGCATCTTTTGTTTTAAGGTGTGTCTCTTGTAGACAGCATATGTATGGGTCCTGTTTCTTTATCCTCGCAGCTACCCTTTGTCTTTGATTGGATCATTTAATCTATTTACATTTAAGGTTATTTTTTTTCCCTCCCTTTAACTGTTCACAACAGGTCCCTTAGTATCTCTTGCAGAATTGGTTTGGTATTTATGAATTTCTTGAGGCTTTCTTCGCCTGGGGAGGCTCTTTATTTCTCCTTCAATTTTAAATGTTAGCCTTGCTGGATAAAGTAGTCTTGGTTGTAGGTTCTTGTTCTGCATTACTTTAATTATATCTTGCCATTCTCTTCTGGCCTCAAGTGTTTCTGTTGAGAAGTCAGATGTCATCCTTATGGGGGCTCCTTTATAGGTGATAGCCTTTTTATCTCTAGCAGCTTATAAAATTTTCTCTGTATCCCTTAGCTTTGATATTTTAACTATGATTTGTCTTGGTGTAGATTTTTTTTGGTTTCTCTTTAATGGAGTTCTGTGTGCTTCTTGAACGTGTGGAATGTTTCCCAGCCTTAATTTAGAGAAGTTTTCTGCTATGATTTGATTGAACAAAGTTTCTATTTTTTGTTCTCTCTCCTCTTCTTCAGGCACCTCTATGATGCAAATGTTGTTTCTCTTCATGTTGTCACAGAGCTCCCTTTGAGTTTCCTCACAGTTTTTGAATCTCTTTTCCTTTTTCTGCTCGGCTTCTGTGCCTTTGTTTATTGTGTCCTCTAACTCACTGATTCGATCCTCAGCATCATTCATCCTGCTTTGAATTCCTTCCATTGTGGTCTTCAGTTCTGATACTGTATTTGTCATTTCTGTCTGATTCTTTTTTATTATTTCAATTTCCTTTTTTATACATGTTATCTCTTTATTTAGGTGTTCATAGTGACTATCCATTGTTGCTCTAATTTCTTTGAACATCCTAACTATCATTATTCTAAATTCTGCTTCTGGTAATTTGGTTATATCTGGTTCATTCAGGTCCTTCTCTGGGGATTTCTCTTGATTCATTTGGTTTGTATTCCTTTGCCTGCCCATTTTATCTGTGTATAAGCAAGTTGTGGTCACTGGAATTCAGTAGGTGTTGCCTTTGTCTTCTCTAGGTATGGTCTGTCTGCAGGCTCGCCACCCCCTCTGCTGCTGCCTAGGGCGTTTGGGTATTGGCGTTGCCATTGTGGGCCCACTGTGGCTGTTGCTTTGATTTCTGCCTCTCCTCCATGGGAGGTACTGTCACTCAAGCCACAAGCCTCAGCACCAAGGGTATAGAGGTGAGCACCTTTGCTCAGCTGCGGACTCGGAGCTTATTTTCAGTTTTCCGCCCAGCACCCGCGGTTAGAGCCTGCTTGCCACAGTTTCCTGGGTTGGATGGGGCTTCTGACGTGCTCTCAGCTGTGAGCCTTTGACCGGCCAGCGTTTTAGCCCCGCCCTTAAGGCCAGGGCCCTCCTGCGAAGGGTCGCAGAGCAGATCTCTGCCCGTTTCTGTCCTCCCGCTTTTCACCCACCAGTGGGGTTACAGGCGGACCTGCAGCTGCCAGACTGCTTTTGTGCATCCCCTCCACCCCTGCAAGGCTAGACTGAGCTCACACTGGCTGGGCCTCTGCCCCTGCCGACAGAACCGCGTTTCAGCCTCCCACCACTACCATCCCTTCAGCAACCCTCAGCAGAGTAGGAAGGGCCCTAACACTCCATACTGTAGGCCTGGGAGCTCCCTCCCTCTAAGCAGCTCTGCTCTAATTGTCACGGGAGAGCTTGTTTGGCTAGTGTCCTATCTCCCTTTGTTGGTATTGCTAGTTCCAGGGGAAATATTCGTTTTTGATTAGGGAAGTGACTTAGCCCAGGGGTTAGGTTGGCTGTCCCTCAAAGTGTTTCTCCCTGTGCCTTTCAGTCCACACTCTCTTTCCACTGCTCTGAGCCTCCTCTTTTCCCCCGTTCCCAGAAGCCCCGGGTGTGTGGTTGTCAGAAAGGTTTTCTGCACTGTCCCTTTAAAAAGTATCTTGGGTCTGAAAAATCTGTCTTTCTCACAAACAGTATCCTCACTTGTTTCACAGCTCAATACTGTCCAAACGCCTCTTCTAGGCTCTGCGACTGTAGGCTGGGGCTTTGTTCCTAGGACCCAGGACCCTCCCTCTCTGCCAAACTCTTCTCCTGCCACATGGGTCTCTTCGGGCTGCCGTTTGCTCCAGGGAGCTTGGCAGCCCTCTTCGCGTTTTCGCTATTCCTACTAGTCTCAATGTGGCTTCTTCTGTGGTCTTTGGTTGAAGAGTCCACTTAGTTTAGTTCAAAGTTGGTTTATCCAGATGATGGTTCTTAAAATTGAGTTATAATCCACTTTGGTTCTGTGAGTTGGAAGTTGGTACATTCTCCTACTCCATCGCCATCTTGCTCCATTCAAGACTCAGCATCTTAAATGAGTCTTTTAGTTTAACAATTGTCACATCATTAGCTATTTAGCATTTGGTTGTTGATCTATTCCATGGGCTCTGTTTCCAATGGCAGTTTAACTCTTAAACCCTTTGTTGTATGTTGTTCTACTTGGTTAATATGATACTACTGGTGTCCCATTAGTCCCTGTTAGTGTTGCCTGAATAGGCAAAAAGGGTTTCCCCTAGACCTGGAAGAGAGACTATTTTTAGTGAAGCAGCAAATGTGGTAGGTCTGCACCTCCCCACTGCAACCCTCCTACTGCTCTGATGTTTCTGGGAAGTGGAGGAGAATTATCCATAAAGACAGGTTTCCTAAACTAGGACACTTGCTCTAGCTGGTTCTTTCTTGTTGGCTTCATCTGACCATGTTAAGTTTTAGTATTTAACATCTTAGAGGAAAAGGAGAAGTCTCACACCCAACAAGGGAGAATGCATCCACTGTCTTGAAAGATGCCTTTTGTTAGTGATGTTTTCCAGTAAACCTGAAGTTGTCAGAAGGACTTTTTTCTATTTGGGGTATAAGTGAGCTGCTTTTGTTGCTAGATCAGGTCATGATACGCTGGGTCTACTTGTCCTTTCTCTATTGAGTGGTGATGGGAATGCAAGATGTTCTGTGATTGTCTTGTTCTTCTCATCCCAAATTATATCAACTCTTTTTACTGTTCCTTAATGCTCTACATTAATTGTCTCTTGGGCTATTTTATGATTTCTACCTATGCTTAGCAGAAAGGGATAGGAAAACCATGTCAATAACATCTTTTCTTTATCATAAGTCCACGGATACTATTTTAATAAATTGAAGGAAAAAGAACAAATTATCACATTCAGTGTGTAAGTGTGTATAACGTGAATAAGTTTATAACAAGATTTTTTTGTGCTAAAAACATTTTTATATATTGTATATGATAACAGGGGTAGTCAACCTTTTTATAAAAACCTCCCACTTTTGCAGTGGTAGACAACCTGGTCCGTATTGCCCACTAGTGTGCGTTCCAGCTTTCATGATGGATGTAACATGATGGAACTGTGATTATGTAGATTTAACTATAGTAAGTTGTTTTATAAATATTTATTCTGCCAAACTTAGCAAAAATCCAACATGAAGTTCTTGGTAAATAATTATTATTATATAAAGTCCACCTTTGTATCTCTGTTAGTAGTAAATTTTTCTAACCACCCACCAGTTCCACAGTAATGGTGATTTATAAAGTAGGGAAGTAACTTTACTTTATAAAATTTATAAAGCAGAGTTACAGCAAGTGAAAGCATATAATAAAAATTACTTACCAAGTATTTTATGTTGAATTCTCGCTAAGTTTGGCAGAATAAATCTTTATAAAACAACGTATTATAGTTAAATCTATCTTTTTATTTATACTTTGGTTGCTCCACTACCATCCACCATGAAAGCTGGAATGCCCACTAGTTGGCAGTATGGACCAGGTTAACTACCACTATGATAGGATATTATATCTAAGATACATTTTCTAAACTTTCTACTTATTGAAAGACCCTCCTTCATTTAAAAAAAACTTTGATTAGGGAAGATGGCGATGGAGTAGGCGGATGTACCAACTTCCAACTCCCAGAACCAAAGTGGATTATAACTAATTTTAAGAACCATCATCTGGATAAACCAACTTTGAACTAAACTAAGTGGACTCTTCAACCAAGGAACACTGCAGAAGCCACATTGAGACTGGTGGGAATAGCAAAAATGCAAAGAGGGCTGCCCAGCTCCCCGGAGCAAACGGCAGCCCGGAGATTCCCACGTGGCTTGCAAACCTATGTGCGCAGCAGGCTTTCATGGCTGAGCTCATGCTACTAGCCCCGCCTGGGCAGAGAAATCCCAGCAGCTGGCCAACCTACGTGCGCGAGCTGGCGCTGAACGTGGGGGCGAGGTAGAGTCCTGATCGATCAGACGCTAGCAGCTGAGCTAACGCCAGCAAACACGCCCAGCCCAATAAACCACAGTTTGTGACCCAATGCAGGAGGGTGCCGGCCTTGAGGGCAGGGCTAAATTCTAGACGGGCAAAGGCTCACAGCTGAGAGCACGTCAAAAGCCCTGCCCAACCTGCAAAACTGTGGTGAGCAGGCTCTGACTGCGGGGCTGGGCGTAAGCCTTCCGGAAAAAGGCTGGTTCCGCAGCTGAGCAAAGGTGCTCACCTCTGCCCTTCGTACTAAGGCTTGTGGCTTGAGTGACAGACCCTCCCGCGGAGGAGAGGTAGAAATCGCAGCAACAGCCGCAGTAGGCTGTTGCTGGCAACGCCCATACCCAAAAACCCTAGGCAGCAGCAGAGGGGCGGCAGGCCTGCAGACAGACCACACCTAGAGAACACAAAGGCAACACCTACTGGACTCCAGTGCCCACAACTTGCCTATACACAGATAAAATGGGCAGGCAGAGGAATGCAAACCAAATGAATCAAAAGAAATCCCCAGAGAAGGACCTGAATGAACCAGTTATAACCAAACTACCAGAAGCACAATTTAGAATAATGATAGTTAGGATGTTCAAAGAAATTAGAGCAACAATGGATAGTCACTATGAAAACCTAAATAAAGAGATAACAAGTATAAAAAAGGAAATTTAAATAATAAAAAAGAATCAGACAGAAATGACAAATACAGTATCAGAACTGAAGACCACAAAGGAAGGAATTAAAAGCAGGATGAATCACACTGAGGATCGAATCAGTGAGTTAGAAGACACAATAAACAAGGCACAGAAGCAGAGAAGAAAAAGGAAAAGAGACTCAAAAAATGTGAGGAAACTCAAAGGGAGCTCTGTGACAACATGAAGAGAAACAACATTCGCATCATAGGGGTGCCTGAAGAAGAGGAAAGAGGACAGGAAATGGAAACTGTTCAATCAAATCATAGCAGAAAACTTCTCTAAATTAAGGCTGGGAAACATTCCACACGTTCAAGAAGCACACAGAACTCCATTAAAGAGAAGCCCAAAAAGATTTACACCAAGACACATCATAGTTAAAATACCAAAGCTAATGGATAAAGAAAAAACCTTAAAAGCTGCTAGAGAAAAAAGGCTATCACCTAAAAAGGAACCCCCACAAGGATGACATCTGACTTCTCAACAGAAACACTTGAGGCCAGAAGGGAATGGCAAGATATAATCAAAATAATGCAGAACAAGAACCTACAACCAAGACTACTTTATCCAGCAAGGCTAACATTTAAAATTGAAGGAGAAATAAAGAGCTTTCCAGACAAAGAAAGCCTGAAGGAATTCATTAAAACAAAACTAATTCTGCAAGAGATACTACGGGGCCTGTTTTGAACAGTTCAAAGGGAAGAAAGAATATAGCAAAAGAAGAATACAGCTTTAAAGAATAAAATGGCAATAAATAACTACATATCAATAATAACCTTAAATGTAAATTGATTAAATGATTCAATCAAAAGACATAGGGTAGCTTCATGGATAAAGAAACAGGACCCATACATATGCTGTCTACAAGAGACACACCTTAAAACAAAAAATGCACATAGACTGACGGTAAAAGGATGGAAAAAAATATTTCATGCAAATGGAAATGAAAAAAAAGCAGGAGTAGCAGTACTTATAGCTGACAAAATGAATTTTAAAACAAAGGCTGTAGTAAGAGATAAAGAAGGACACTACATAATGATAAAAGGAACAATTCAACAGGAAGATATAACTATTATAAATATCTACGCACCAAATATAGGTGCCCCGACATACATAAAGCAGACTTTGATGGATATAAAGGGAGAGATTAACAGCTATACTATCATAGTAGGGGATTTCAATACCCCACTAACAACACTGGATAGATCCTCAAGAAAGATAATCAATAAAGAAACAGCAGACTTAAAGGAGACACTAGATCAACTTGATTTAATAGATATCTTCATAACTTTTCATCCTAAAGCAGTAGAATATACATTCTTCTCAAGCGCTCATGGTACGTTTTCTAGGATAGACCACATGTTAGGACACAAAAATGGTCTCAATAAATTTAAGAAGATTGAAATCATATCAAGCATTTTCTCTGATCACAATGCCATGAAACTAGAAATTAACCACAAAAAAAGGTTAAAAATACACAAACACTTGGAAACTAAATAGCATGATATTAAATAATGAATGGATTAACAATGAGATCAAAGAAGGAATAAAAAAGTTTCTAGAAACAAATGATAATGAGCATACATCAACTCAAAATTTATGGGACACAGCAAAAGCAGTATTGAGAGGGAAGTTTATTGCACTACAGGCATAACATAAGAAGCTAGAAAAAGCTCAAATAAGCAACCTGACCCTGGAGCTAAAACAACTAGAAAAACAACAACAAATAAAACCCAGGACAAGTAGAAGGAAGGAAATAATAAAGATCAGAGGAGAAAAAAATGACATAGACACTAAGAAAACAATACAGTATATCAATGAAACCAGAAGCTGGTTCTTTGAAAAGGTAAACAAAATTGATGAACCTTTAACTAGACTCACCAAGAAAAAAAAAAGAGGTTTCAAATAAATAAAATTAAAAAGGACAGTGGAGAAATAACAGCGGATACAACAGAAATACAAAACATTGTAAGAAAATACTATGAAGAACTCTATGCCAAAAAATTAGACAATCTAGATGAAATGGACAAATTTCTTGAGTCATATAAATTTCCAAAAATCAATCTGGAAGAATCAGAACACCTAAACATACCAATTTCAACAAATGAGATCGAAACAGTTATCAAAAACTCCCAAAAAAGAAAAGTCCTGGGCCTGATGGTTTCACAAGTAAATTCTATCAAAAATTTAGAGAAAAACTAATTCCTATCCTCCACAAGCTATTTCAAAAATTCAAGAGGAAGGAATACTTTCAAACTCCTTTTATGAGGCGAGCATAATTCTGACCCCAAAACCGGGCAAAGACAACACAAAGAAAGAAAATTATAGGCCTATATTCCTGAAGAATTTAAACGCTAAAATTCTCAACAAAATATTAGCCAACCGGATCCAGCAATATATGAAAAAAATCATACACCATGATCAAGTGGGATTTATTCTGGAGAGGCAAGGCTGGTTTAATATTCGAAAATCAATCAATGTGTTATATCACATAAACAAAAGGAAGGACAAAAATCACATGATAATTTCAATAGATGCAGAAAAGGCATTTGATAAAATTCAGTACCCATTCATGCTCAAAACTCTCAGTAAAGTGGGAATACAAGGAACATTCCTTAACATGATAAAGGCCATCTACGACAAACCCACAGCAAACATCATACTAAATGGACAAAAATTAAAAGCAATCCCCTTAAGATCAGGAGCCAGGCAGGGTTGCCCACTTTCACTACTTTCATTGAACATAGTTCTGTAAGTCCTAGCTATAGCAATCAGACAAGAAGAAGAAATAAAAGGCATCCAAACTGGAAAAGAAGAAGTAATACTGTCACTATTTTTGATATGATATTGTATATAGAAAACTCTAAAGTCTCAGTCAAAAAACTACTGGACCTTATAAATAAATTCAGCAAGGTGGCAGGATATAAAATTAATATGCAGAAATCAGAGGCATTTCTGTATACAAACAATGAACTTTCAGCAAAAGAAATTAAGGAAACAATCCCCTTCACTATTGTAGCCAAAAAAATAAAATACCTAGGAGTAAATTTAACCAAGGAGGTTAAGTACTTGTACTCAGAAAATTATAAGACATTGATAAAGGAAATCAAGAAAGATACAAACAAGTGGAAGCATATACCGTGCTCATGGCTAGGAAGAATAAACATCATTAAAATGTCTATACTACCCAAAGTAATTTATAAATTCAATGCAATACCAATTAAAATATCAATGACATACTTCAAAGATACAGAAAACATATTCCAAAAATTTATATGGAACCAAAAAAGAACACGAATAGCCTCAGCAATCCTAAAAAGAAAAAATAAAGCAGGAGGTATCACTCTTCCAGATATCAAGGTCTACTACAAGGCCATTATACTCAAGACAGCTTGGTACTGGCCTAAGAACAGACACATAGATCAATGGAACAGAACAGAGAACCCAGAAATAAACCTGCCGCTTTATGGACAACTGATATTTGACAAAGGAGGAAAGAACATACAATGGAGTAAAGACAGCCTCTTTAACAAATGGTGTTGGGAAAATTGGACATCTACCTGCAAAAAAATGAAACTAGACCATCAACTTACACCATTCTCAAAAACAAATTCAAAATGGATAAAAGACTTAAACATAAGCCGTGAAACTATAAGCATCTTAGAAGAAAACATAAGCAGCAAGCTCTCTGACATCTGTAGCAGCAATATATTTGCTGATTTATCTCCATCGGCAAATGAAATAAAAGGCACGATAAACAAATGGGACTATATTAAACTAAAAAGTTTTTGCACATCTAAAGACAATAGGAACAGAATAAAAAGACAAACCGCACAATGGAAGAACATATTCGACAGCACGTCGGATAAGGGGTTAATAACCAAAATTTATAAAGAACTTATAAAACTCAACACCAGGAAGACAAACAATCCAATCAAAAAATGGGCAAAAGAAATGAATAGAAATTTCTCCAAAGAAGACATACAGATGGCCAAAAGACATATGAAAAAATGCTCAACATCACTAATCATTAGAGAAATGCAAATTAAAACCACAATGAGGTATCACCTCACACCAGTCAGAATGGCACTCATCAGCAAAACAACACAGAATAAGTGCTGGTGAGGATGTGGAGAAAAGGGAACCCTCTTGCACTGCTGGTGGGAATGCAGTCTGGTGCAGCCACTTTGGAAAACAGTATGGAGATTCCTCAAAAAATTAAAAATCAAACTGCCTTTTGACTCGGCTACCCCACTTTTAGGAATATACCCTAAGAACACCATAACACTGTTTGAAAAGTAGAAATGCGCCCCCATGTTTGTGGCAGCATTGTTCACAATAGCAAAGATCTGGAAACAGCCCAAGTGTCCGTCAGAAGACGAGTGGATTAAAAAGCTTTGGTACATATATACTAGGGAATACTACTCAGCCATAAGAAATGATGACATCGGATCATTTACAACAAAATGGTGGTACCTTGATAACATTATACGAAGTGAAATAAGTAAATCAGAAATAAAAAACTGAGAACAGCATGAATTCATACATAGGTGGGACATAAAAGTGAGACTAGGAGACATGGACAAGAGAGTGGTGGTTACGGGGTGGGGGGAGGGAAGGGAGGGTTGGATAGGGAGAAGGGTAGGGGCACAAGGAAAACCAGATAGAAGATGACAGAGGACAATTTGACTTTGGGTGATGGGTATGCAACACAATTGAATTATAAGATCAGCTGGAGATGTTTTCATTATACATATGTACCCTGATTTATTGGTGTCACCACATTAAATTTAAAAAAATAAATAAATAAATAAAAATGTCATTGAAAGAAAAAAAGAAAAAAGAATTTGGGTATTCTTAATGCAATTTTTGAAGATGAAAAAAAACAATTTTTAATGTACTTTCTTAGACCTAAACAAAAAGTTTTGAATGTGAAAATATTAAACCTGATTTAAAATATCTGAAAACCAGAAGGACATGTCTTAAAGCGAAGTATCAAAAAGAAACAACATTCAACCTAATACTCCAGCACTAAATAAAATCTTTTATTAAAAAAAAAATAAACAACTTTGATTAAATATTTCCAGATATGATGATGAAGTGGGATCTGGTGTCAAACACAGAGAAGAGAAATCTACAAGGTTATTCTGCCCAAAGAATGTTGTCACCATTATGCCAGAACGTAAATAACTTTAGTGATATGGAAGAATGATGAAATTGAAATAAAAAAAAGATGGATAATTTCTAGTCAAGAACTGCAAATATAGAAAGGCTGGAGAGAAAGAAGACAACGCCACACCAACATCCACCCCTAAGTTGGAGTATGAGAACAAGCCAAGAGACAGGCAGACAGAAAAAAAAATTGTGGTAAGGGGAATGCTAGTTACAAAGCCTCTGGTCACAAGTCTTTGGGTCAGAGCAATAACCTCCAGTCCTTTATGTGCTAGATTTTCACCAGGGCAAAGAGTGCAAAGTATCCCCCACAACCTCGAGTATGGTAGAGGATGCACCTGATGGCTGCAGTAAGGGAGCCTGACTTTGAAATGAGCTGACTTGGGAAAAAAGTATCTGGGTTGATGAAACCACATTCATTCCAATAAAATCTTAGAAAAGTCAGAAAATCCCTTTATCTAAAATAGTTATTTTGTAGAATCAAGGAAAAAATTAGGCAATTTTTTATTTGCATACATTAACATCCAATAAAAAATATACAGAACTAGATTATATAGTTATGAAGAAGCAATAATATGAGATTTCCATTCTGTTTATGACATTACTATTTTATTCACACCAGTTAATCCAAAAGTTAGAAATTAGTGCAAGGAGAGAATAAGAAAGGGATTGGAGGCAGTTATAAGAAAGTGAGTAATTTTTTTCAATATAGTAAAAATTGTGCATAGATTCAGCAAATTAAATAAAATGACAAATTTTCAATGATGGGTAAGTAAGGGAACCATACATATTTTTGCTTAGAAAAGTGATTTCAATAATCTGTTTATGTACCTTTTGTTTTCATTTAGCTGATTTTAAATGTTAGCATCATCCAAATAGTGTTGAAATCAAAGTATTTATTTTGCAAGACCTGGAAGTTTTACACATCCAGCTTTGGCAAGTGCATCTCCAAATACCCCAACAAGAACATCATGTTAATCTCCCAAAACATTTCTAGACAGTCTTGCAATAGCAGCTTTAAAAACTAAGAAATAAGATTCTGTAGTCACAATGAGGGCAATTTGCTGTCACAGAGGATTAAAGAAAATGATGTGTAGGTGGCTTTAGCATAGACAACTATGTGCTTACATCTGGGAAGTATTCCAAAGGACAGATCCTGAAGAAACACATAACATAGGCAGTAAACCAGGTAGATAATCAGGCAAGCTCTGTGATTCTATACCACTTATAATTTGGAGCAACTCAAGGGAGAAAACTTCAACAAAGAAATCATGGACAATAATTGAGCTATAATTATTAGCATTTAAAAGAGAACATTAAAATTAAACTCAATGTACTGCATCTATTTTCTTTGAACTTTAGAGCAAACTCATATAAGAGGGTTGTCCTCTCTATCTCTCTGGCTCTTCCAGTCTAGTACACATTCATAAATACACACACCTAATTATTTCTCTAGATTTCCAGTGTACTTAATAACTCATGAAAGCACAGATTTGTTTGTTTGTTTGTTTGTTTATTTATTTATTTATTTTTATGAGAATTAAAAAGAGAGAGAGAGAGAAACATCAAGCTGTTTCTGTATGTACTCTGACTAGGGATCTAACCGGCAACCTTTGTACTTTGAGATGATACTCTAACCAATTGGGCTATCAGCCAGGGCACATGCGTTTATTTACATTTCCAGTTGGGACATGTGTTGGGCAGATAAAATATATTATGCTCACTTTGTTAAAGATGGCGCTGCCCACATGGAAGCCGTCACCCAGGTGATATTATTTGCCCTTATGGTTGGGATGGCTGTGGGGGAAAAACTGTAATGTAAGCAGGCCAGGTCGTTATAGCTTAAGGCTTTGTTTTAAGGAGTAAGCTTTTCCCCACACCCTTGACTGATTGGATGATGTGGGGTGGTGCACTCTCCTGAGGAATCCCACTATGCCTCATATGGGTGACTCTGTATCAGAGACTTCCTTGTCTATAGATTGGATTAAGTGTTTGGATTTCTACAGTATAAAGTGGGACAGACCAGTAGCTTGCTCCCTCTTGGTTCCTGAAGTGTTAGAGAGGAGAGCAGATTAAGGCCATGTGGAAGAGGGCATGAGAAGCAGTCAAGATGGTGGAGTGCTGAGGAAGAAGCCAGTTTGAGCAGAGTTTGTGCTGGAGAAGGAGATGGGTAACAGGTGAATAAGTCTGGTGAGCTAGAAACCTTTTGATTCTAGGAAACTTGGATAAGTCAGTAGCTTTGTGAGCACTGAATGAATGGGTTTTTGGAACACAGTGTGTGTTTTTGCTTGCCCGCCAGGTGCAAGCTAGAATTAAAGGTGATGGCTCACCAGTTTTTGGCTCCGTTGTTTCATTACCGTCTGTCCGAATCCAATGCGAACCTGCACGGGTCAGGCAGCTGTGATCATGACCTTGACTACTGGCTTTACAGACATGCTTTCCCCCAAATTTTATGGGATGCCATTCTAAAGGAATCTCTCCAAAAGGATTTGAACAATTACAGTCTTATCTCAGGAAATGCAAAATTTATTTTATCAAACAGGAAAGAACACTCAATGATCTTGTTTGTAAAAAATTTAATTTGAGGTTGGCAGATTAAGTAAGAAATTATTTATTAGGAACAAGATAGGGAAATTGAATCCACGGTAATCTCTCCCAACCACTTTGAATAGTATTAACAATCTTGGTGACAGCAAGGAAAAGTAATGACAAGCAAGATAGATAGCTGGTTGACATATTTATAGAATCCTTTGGCAACAGGCACTAGCTACTTATTGCATTAGAAGAACAGCTGCATCTTTTCCCAATTTTAGCATTCCTTTCTGCACTGCAGTGTCCACCAGGGAGAACCTGAGACCATATAAATAGTTGACACTATTCTATTTAAGATATCAGAATATATTAAATGTTCTTAATTATCAATCTCAGCATTCTTTTTTTATATTATCCAAAGCTCATTCTCTTGTCATTTCTTGCTTATCCATATCCTCAAAAAACATCTTTCACAATTCCCTAGTTTTCCCTTAAAGGTGAAATATGGACTACCCAACCAAAACATGTTGTTTGATTCAGTTACATGTGGCATTTCTTATTACAATATATTTGGCACAGGAGGGCTGTTATAAAAATGCACACAAGGAGCATCATTTTGCAATTTGACTAAATTTGAACTCCATACAAGCATAACTGAGCCATATAATTTATCTCACATCTGTCAGTTAGCTATATCAACTTATTTTTTACTAGCCAAGATAATTTTGACACAGCATTTAAAATCACCCAAGTACTGATGTTCATGTAATCACCTCATACAATGTTCCTAACTTTTTAATACATAATATTAACTTATTTTTAACTTATAGGATGGCATGTTTTACTAAAAATTACCATCAAATTTTTTATAATAAATACTGTCATTCATTTTATAAGGACCTTGTAGAATGCATGAGAGGCCAAGAGAACAGACTTGGGAATGACAGGAACCTAAAATGCCTCAGAAGGTTATAAAAGAAAGAAATAGTCACCACCTTGGTGACTGCAGTGTTAACTCCCAGCATATCAATAGAATATCAATAGAATTTCTTTTTGTTCTCAAACTATCCCAGTTTGAATGTTAAATTATATTATCATGCTTATTAAGAGACATCAAGCTATTGAACAATGTATTGACTGGTCTAGTTCCACAAGATAAGAGGCCTTTATATCAGTAAAGAATGCAGGTAACAGTTGTGAAATAAGTCATTATATTTAACTGACTTGTTAAAGTAAGTGTGAGTATAATTTATGAATCTGTTCCCATTCTTTCTTCTGCTTTTTCCTTTGGGGAAACATAGACAGAGTTTAGGAAACTTCGAGAATTGAAGTTGAAATTTTACCCGCCCAAGTACATTTCTTAGAGTATGAGTGATACAATGTGTGAACAGAGAAATGTTTAAAATCAAACTAAGTAGAAAATTTAATGCAGGGAATTGCATGAAGTCTGAAAATACCCCAGAAAATTGAATAAATAAAAAGAGATTTATAAGTAGCCTCTCTAGTGATCGAAAATCTGATCTAAGAGATTGCTTTTTCATATATATGCACATGAAATTCTTTCTATTGATAAAGTTTGCTAAATCAAACCAACGAACTGTTTTCATGATGCTCAACACAAACACCAGGGAGGGAAGGGAGGCTGGGGGCTGCGGCGCTCCCTCTCAGTTTCGCTTCAGAATGAGAAGTGCTTCTTCAGATCTCAGCCAGAAGACTTCCATTATGAATTTTTGTTTCACTGTTGTCTTCCAAAAAGAATGAATGTTTTAGTTCTGCAGCTCTTTGAGAAACAGTTGCCTATGTGTGTTCGCCTGAATTCACTGTTAACAGCTCTTTAGCCATGAGTGAGATCCACTGAATCAAATTAGTGTGACAACAGGCAAAGGTGTAGTATGAAAAGGATTTTCTAATATGTAATTATTTGGAATTATTACCTTTTGTGTTAAACCTGAGAGGTTTCTACCAAGAAAAGAGATTGTTCTGCAGGTAAAATACAACATGGTGGTTAGAATTAGATCTGTTTTTTAATGGTTTATATATGCAGGTTTCACTTTAACAAATTACACATGAGCCATTCCTCTAACTAGTTATTTGAAATGCTGTGTGAAAGTGCTCCGATACTAGAAAACAACATATATTCTTACTGAATATATATTCTTACTGAAGTATGAAGTAATACAGATATGTGAATTATGACAGCTTAGTATGAGAAAGATGTCTTTTTAAGGATGTTATTTCATAATCAGCAATCTATTAGGGGGTGGTCATAAAACTTAAAAACCATAAATGCAGCAAAAATTTGTGAGCAATCAGACAGACAAAAAATAATAATAATTAGGGGAAGGGAGAAACAGAGAGAAAGAAAGAGAGCCAGACAGATAGAAAGAGTAGGAGAGAGACAGAGACAAAGGAAGACACAGAGACAAAGACAGAGAGGACAAAGGCAAACCAATTAAGCACTGTAGTCAAGAATTTTGAAAAGTAAAATGTAAGAAGTATAAGAGAAGAGGAAAGATACGAATAATAAAAAATATATATTTTAAACAAATGTAATAATATATAAGTCCAAATGCAATTATTTCAAAAACAGTAAAATCTAGTCCAATCAGTAAAAGATAAGTAATAAAATAGACTCAAAAGATGAGAGAGGGTATGGAAAAGAACCAAGATACAGAGGAAATTAGTGAAACAATGCATCTTTTTTTTCAAATCAAGAGAAAGCTGAAAATAATCAATGAGTTTTTGGGAAAATGCGAACTGCTAAGATCAACACATAAAGTCACAGGAAATATAAACGTTTGTGTGAGAGAAACTGAGCATGTTCAAAATTAACTTGCCTTCTCTTCACCATTTCATCTCTAAATCCTGCCAAGGCCAAGAACCAGAGGTTATTACAGGTAAATTTCATTAGTAGTTCAAGGAATTGATTATGCTGGTGCTATTGAAACTTGTTTGGAGCAATGCAAACAAAGGAAAAGTTCACAACTATTTTTAAAAAATCAAACATATCTTTGATATTAAACCCAGACACATCAGTGCAAAGAAAGAAAACCCATTTAAAAATATTGATTTAAGTCTCAAAACAAACTTCAGAGAAAAACTAAATTAGGACATACCATAGAAAACTGGAGGGTTTTATTTTCCAGAATAAAGACTGATTTAATATTAAGAAGTATATGTATATAATATAGTACAAAATATGTGCTAGTATAAAAACATGCAACATGATAAAAGAAATGGTATAAAAACATGCATAACATTCTATACAATTGGTTTGAAAGTGCGCGCGCGCGCACACACACACACACAATTAATATGAAAGAATATACAAAAGCTAGATTGATGGCCATAAGACATGATAAACACACACACACACACACACACACACACACACACACACACACACATTTTTAACAGGGACAGAGAGAGAGTCAGAAAGGAGGATAGATAGGGACAGACACAGGAATGGAGAGAGATGAGAAGCATCAATCATTAGTTTTTCGTTGCTGTTGCAACACCATAGTTGTTCATTGATTGCTTTCTCACATGTGCCTTGACCGCGGGCCTTCAGCAGACCGAGCAACCCCTTGCTGGAGCCAGCAACCTTGGATCTAAGCTGGCGAGCTTTTGCTCAAGCTAGATGGGCCCGCGCTCAAGCTGGTGAGCTCGGGGTCTTGAACCTGGGTCTTCCGCATCCCAGTCCAATGCTCTATCCACTGTGCCACCGCCTGGTCAGGCAAAGTGGGTTTTTTTTTTTTTTTTTTTTTTTTTCAGGCAAGGTGGTTTTTTAAAAAAACAGAAAGTTTTAGTACTTTGTGTACAGATGGCTTTCATTTGCTATTATTTTTAAATTGTAAATATATATATATATATATACATATACATACATACATACATACATAAGTTTTTTGGAAACACAGCCATGTACTGAAAATTTCCTGATATAAACAAGCTCTCAATACAGGAACCAAGCAATACAATTAGGATAAGAACACCTTTTATTTCCTAGCTCTGCTTTTCTTTTTGTCTTACTCTCAGATGAACTTTGTTTATAAGATAGAATTCAGCAATTCTAAGATTATATGTTGATGTTTCAGGTTTCTCTGCGACAAATGTTAAAGCTGGTCGGACCCTTTTGGTTTACTGCACAAAGACCAGTCTATTGAATTCACCACAGCATAAGTTCCAGAGCACACATTCAAATCTTACTGCACAAAAGGACAACATGGCAGGGACGGGAGATTGCCATTGAAGTTATATTTGTAACCTGGCTCTCTCCATATTGCTCTGTGACTCAGGACAAATCTGGTCGTTGTTTTGATCTCAGATTCCTTCCATTTGTATAAAACAGATATAAGGATGTGTATAAGCAGGGTTGTTATGAGGGTTGAGAAAAGATTTTATACAGGCATGTGCTGCATAATGATATTTAAGTCAATGATGAACTACATACGATGCTGGTCCTCTAATAGTAGAATGGAGCCAAAGAAATCCTATGATCTATGAATGTTTTAAAACTGTCATAATGCCATAGCACAAAAGTTGAAAATAACACTGGGTAACAAAATTTTTGTTGCAAGGGTAAAAACACTTGTTCTTACATAATTTGAGTGTGCTGATCTCAAATCTGACATTAGTTTTTCTCTGTAAGTTACAGTGTTTTTGCAATTCAAGATTTTAGTTTTTCATCTTATTGTAAAATTTTCAACATTTAGTTTAACATAATGAAGTAGAATGTCTTCTTGGGCATCATCTTTGTGAAACTATAATAATTTATATAATGCAGTAAATACACTAATACACTAAAAGATATGATTGCATCAGAATTTGTCTACAATTTTGAAATAGAACATATTAAAACACTTATTTTAATAATAAAATTTGAGCAAAACTTATTTAAATTCTATTCAGGCAAAAATTTGCGTTTGTAGCTCTTGCATTTGTGTACTTGTTGAGGACAATCTCATTTGATGCCCCAGCAGTAGTCTGCTCATCACTAACAACTCCAAGATTTTTGGGAAACTTATCAAGGTGACTGTTCAGGAAGTGAATCTTAATGCTCATGTTACATCCAATGTCGTGGAAAGCCAACAGCATTCTTTGAACCAAAAGTTCATAGTTTTTTGCTTTTTTATTGTATAGAAAGTTCTTTGTAACTGCCACAAAAGACTGTCATGCTGCTTCTTCCTTTTTATTCATCTTTCTGGCAAATTCTTTGTCACATATGAGGGTTCAAATTGGAGGTCCATTGAATATACCTGCTTTTATCTTCTCAAAAGACAAGGCAGAAAAAGCATAAATAATATTTTGAAAGCATTCACTTTCTCTATTCAAAGCCTGAACAAACTGCTTTATTAATCCAAGTTTGATGTGAAGTGGGGAAAAAATGATCCTGTCTCGATTAACTACAGGTTCATTCATAATATTTTGCATCCCTACTTCCAGAGTTTCACGTTTTGGCCACTCCTTCTGTGTCCAGTGTTTCTCCCGAGGTCAGCTGTCCCACAAACTCAGAAAGCAAGGATATTTTGTGAAACCTCTCTGTTGTCCTAGCAGGAAATTGACCATTTTAAGATCCACACAAATGATCCAGTTATGCTCCTCATACTTCAGAAAGTCGAGGATAATTTTAATGTCATTATAATCTTCTCACAGATGAGTTGAATAACCAATTGGAACCGCTGCCTAAACATTACCGTTGTGTAGGAGAACACATTTCAGACTCCATTTAGAGTTGTCAAAAAATAGCTGCTATTCTTTTGGACTGTAAATGGTAACATCTAGTTGACTGAGAAGACTACTGATATCATGACAGTAAACAAGGTGTTTGTTTTCAGGAAAAAAAGTCCACAAAAATTTGTTCATGCTTCCTGAAATGGGGTACTTTAGCTGACCAGTGAAGTACATTCTTTTCTTGAAGGCTGAAGGCTAATAACTGAGCTGCTCTCTTTGATAGGCCCAAATCTCTTACTAAGTCATTCAATTCGGGTTGGCTAAACTGCTGAAGGGTTAATGACTTCTTGGCATCAGAAGAAGACTTTTCAGATTCTACAATCATTTCCTCATGCATCTTATCAAAATACACTTGATCATCACGTTCACTTTCTTCGCCCTTAGAAGAAATAAAACCATTGAAAACTGTAACCGTGAGTATCTCAGAGTGTGGGATAGGTCATATTGCTGAAGGAATATTAGGATATAAGATTATATTCCATTTTTCTTGCTGATGCCCTTTGTATGGATCAGACAGAAATAACAGTCCCTGCTGTGGTCCTTAGGTTTATGCCAAACCATGGGAATACCAAAAGGCATTTCTTTGCGTTTTCCTTTTGTCCAGTTACGAAGCATTTTCTCCCAATGATAACACACAATATGAGGAGCCCAATTCTTGTTTTGATCGCCAAGGGGAACTTGAACATAGGCAATATATGCACGTGTCACAAATGATGAAATATTATTGTGCCTTTGATGTTGAAGTATGTAACAGCCACATATAGAACAGAAGGTTTCAGAATTATTCTTACATTTACGCCTACCCGAAGAAGCCATGATTCAATCTTAAAACAAAACAAGAGGGTGTTTTTATCAGAGAATAATTTTTTACATTTAAAAACAACTACAATTATGTAAAAGTGATGTTTGTAAAACATTAATTGCCTTATCATTATGTTCAATCTAAGTTTGCTGCCCTTGAACTCCAATTTAAAAACCAATGCATGCCATTAACTGTAACAAAAAGAAATTAAAATTGCTTATAAACTAGAGCGTGCACCAAAAAAAAAAAGATTTCAGATTTGGAATTAGCGACGCAGAAATATATAGAAAAGGTTCTAAAACCTCATGCAACAGAAAATGAAAAAAAATTGTTCCCCAGTGTAATCAAGTCTGTGGTTTAGATGGCAAACAACTTTAATCTGGGTGTTGGTAAAGTTGACATTAAGGAGTTCTTACGGATGGTTCTGGAGAATTTACTCATGATATGTTATTGGAACTGGAACAGGAATGCAAGTTGAAAAACGACAAGAAAAGAAAGTATAGAAGACAAAACAAGAAGTCCCCTTCCCCAAGGACAGTCACAGTGAAAAGTTTAGCAGAAGCTTTTGCAGATCTGAACACGCTCCTTAAGAATGTGTGCACATGGACCCCCAACACCAAATGATTTTCATTAATAGAGAGGAATGTTCATGTTTCATTATCTGCTTATATGCAAATCTATAATGAAAAAAGAAACAAATGAAGCAAACCACCATGGACATATTTCTGAAAAGAGTGACAGCTCAAGCAGAGCCTCAGGCAGGTCCTCCAGGAGTTGTTCCACAGAAAGTTTATTATCACAGGAGATGACAGTTTCATGCCTGTTACTGTCCCTGAAGACATCCTCCAAGTGGGACAGGATGTGGAGAAAGAAGTCAGTGATATTGATGACCTCGACCCTGTGTAAGCCTAGCTGAATGTGTGTGTTGTGTCTTATATTTTAACAAAACAGTTTAAAAACACAAAATAGAAAAAATTTTATAGAAAAAATAAGAATTTAAAGAACGAACATATTTTTGGGCAACTGTACTATATGTTTGTGTTTGATGTATTACAGTATTACAAAACATTAAAATGTTAAAAATTTAAAATTTTAAAGTAAAATACAGTGAACTTAGGTTAAGAAATAAAAAATGTAAAGATAAATTTAGTGTGACTTAACTATAACTATACAGTGTATATTAAGTCTACAGTAGTGTTTCCTAGGCCTTCACATTCCCTCAACACTCACTCTCTGACTCCAGAGCAACTTCTGGTCCTGCAAGCTCCTCTTGCGCTGAGTGTCTTATACAGTTATACCATTTGTCATCTTTTCTACTGTATTTCTACTGTACTTTTTCTGTGTTTAGACACACAAATATTTATCATTGTGTTACAATTGTCTACAGGATTCAGCACAGTAACACAATGTATAGGTGGTAGCCTAGGAGCAACAGGCTGGACCACACAGCTTAGGTGTGTAGTAGATTATACCATCTAGGTTTGTGTAAGTGCACTCTGTATGCACAAAAAGATGAAGTTGTCTGAGGACACATTTCTCAGAAAGTATCCCTTAAGAGATTGTAAGGCCAGTAGTCACTGCCACCATCTTAGCCGCCTGGCCCTTGTAGGTTTGCATTAGATTTGGACAGATGGTAATCAAACAACAGAGCCAAGAACTGGTGGGCCATCATCTTTAATCCTAGCTTGCATTCGGTGGGCAATTAAAAACACACACTGGGCTCCAAAACCCACTCATTCAGTGCTCACAAAGCTAATGACTTATCTGAGTTTTCTAGAATCAAATGTTTCTAGCTTACCAGACTTATTCACCTCTGTTCCCCATCTCCTTCTGTTGCACAAACTCTGCATAAACTGGCTTCTCCCTCACCACTCCACCATCTTAGCTGGTTCTCCTGGCCTCCTCCACGTGGCCTTTCACTGCTCTCCTCTCTACTGCTAATCCCAGGAACCAAGAGAGAGCAAGCTCCCAGTCTGTCCCATTTATATTGTGTAGATTCAAAACCTTTAATCCAATATACAAACAAGAAAGTCTCTGATACAAAGTCACTTATCTGAGGCATAATGGAAGAATTCCTCATCAGAGTGCACCACCCTACATCAAAAAGGGTGAGAAAGGCTTAGTCTTAAAACTAAGCCTTGGGCTATAAGGACTCTGCCTGCTTACAGCCTGTCCCCCCCCACATTAATATAATCACGCCCATCTCAAGCAAAAAGGGCAACCAATATCATCACCTGGGCGATGGGCTTCCACGTGGGCAGTACCATCTTTAACAAAGTGAGCATAATATATTTTATCTGCTTAACAGAGATGCATGACTATATAAAGGAGTCACTGTATTTGTGGAATGAAAGCCTTTGTTTAATGTACAGTATTTAGCTTCCCCCCTTCCCTTGTAGATATCTAGTTCCTGCTCTTTACTGCCCCTGCTATTCGAAACTTTTTCTCAGCTTAAGTGCTTGCTGAGATGCTCAGTTTTTATTGTCTAACCCAGCAGTTGCCTTTATTTGAAGTACTTCTGGATTCTTATCTCTCAGAACAAAAGTTTGTGCCATACTAGGTAGCTTCACAGTGGGTGACATCTTTACTGTATATAAGAATCATAAACAAAGACTCATGGAGGTCAGACCTCTAGATGCCTGAGGGAGAGAGCTACTGCAGAGATTAGCAATGGTGTTAGATCAGAACTATCACCCATGTTGACTGTGTAGACAGTTCTCTAGGAACTTAATGATGTACTTCATAAATAACTTGCAATAACCACCATCTTGAAAGCCTTAGGGGATGAACTTCATGGTCCTGTTAATGAATATATACAAAAGACTCCTAATTCAGGATTATCTAGCTAGAGAAGTCCAGAGTCAGAAAACACTCTGGCCACACTCTATTGGGAAAGATGCCAGCATTCACTACAAAACTCAGAATATATAAATGATTATTTCAACAAAACAAACTCTATAACTGTATTTCCACTAATTATAGAGAACTTAAACCAACAAACATTTTATTTGTTCTTGTTCTAAACTACTCTAGGAAGGAAAATATTATCCTACTTTTGTACTACATAATACTGGCACACTTGTTGGTCAAATAAGTTTGTAAATATGATATATATGTTTGCTCGCTTATAGTTTGTATTGGATGTAGGGGACAAGCTGTAAGCAGGCAGGGTTGTTATAGCCTAAGGCTTAGTTTTAAGACTAAGCTTTTCCCCACACCCTTGACTGTTGCATGATGTGGAGTGGTGCACTCTCATGAGGAATTCCACTATGCCTCATATAGGTGGCTTTGTATCAGAGACTTCTTTGTTTGTATATTGGATTAAAGGTTTTGATTTATACACTATAAAATGGGGCAGAGGAGCCCATGCAGGAGGAGAGCAGAGAAAGGCCACGTGGAGGAGAGGAGAAGCAGCCAAAATGGCTGAATGCTGAAGGAGAAGCCAGTTTGTGAAGAGTTTGTGCAGAGGGAAGGGGATGGGGAAGAGAGGTGAATAAGGCTGGTGAGATACAAGCCTTTGATTCTAGGAAACTCGAATAAGTCAGTAGCTTTGGGAGCCTTGAATGGAAAGGGAAGTGTTTTTCCACTGTGTGTATTTCTTGCCCGCTGGGTGCAAGTTAGGATTAAAGCTATGACCCACCAGTTCTTGGCTCCGTTGGTTCATTACCATCTGTTAGAATCAAATGGGATCCTCCATGGGCCAGGTGGCTGTGATGGTGGCTATGGCTACTGGCTTTATAGCACTGGAAAAAAAATAGCTGCTTCTTTCAGGAATATATGGTTCTGTAAACTAACAAAAGAGCTGACATTTTAAAATTAATGGTTTCTCATCAAAATTTACTTTGAAAAAGCTTTCTTCACTTTACTGTGGCTATCAATCCAAAAACTTTAGGTCATAAGTTCACCCTGCCTCATCTTCACCAGGTCCCTACTTTGTAAAACTTACTTTAAACTAATCAAACCCAGACTACAAACTTGAAAACAACTGGATCCTAATTTCCCCATTTCCAGAAACTGCTATGGATTGGGCAAGATGGTGTTCTCCCCCATTGTTCAGTTTCACTTAAAACAGATGTTACTGGAGGTCTTTGGGGGAGGGGCAAGTATGAGAGTTGACTACTTCAATAAAGACATTTTGGAATATGGGTCAGTAGGCACTGGATGTTAAAATCAAATGTTGTTAGGTTGGCAGTCAACTTTCTGATCACTGCTGCACATCTCATCACCATTACCTAAATGATGACATTTTTCAGCGTCATAGTCATTCAACATGCCCTTTTCCATGCATAAATAAGCTGACATCTAAGGATGGTAAATGAACAGTCAACAATGACTTGTGAAATTAAAGACACAGCCAAGGCTAGAGTCTCAATTACCTAACTTTCAAACTTAATTGCTCCATTCCATTAAAATAATGTCAATCCTTGAGAAAAAAATATTAATGTATAAATTTTGAAATTATTTGATAAAATTCAAAATGTTGATTGTGGTACTGTAAAAATGCTGCTATAGGTAAAAATATTGCCAAAATGTAGTTCATTTATTTTAGGGATATGTGTAGAATTCTGTAGTAGAGATTCTCAAACTTATCTGGCAAAAAGATTGTTTGCAATTCCTGTTAAAATTATATATAATTGGCTTCTCCTTATTCTACTGAACATTTTTATAAAAGATGCCTAAAAAATTGCTTTTTAATCAGGTTGTCAAATATTTCTTGACCTAAGGCGAGTGTGGGAAATGATATATTCTAGGCCAATGACTCACAACCCTGTCTGCATCCTTGAGTCACCTGAGAAGTATTTTTAAATCGCTTATGCCTGCCTATCCCCTAGATAAAGTTAATTAAAATATTTTAGGGAGACACCCAAGCATGTATGTTTTTATATATCCCCAGGTTATGCTAATAAGCACCAAGGACTGAGAACTAAGGTGTCAAACCAAAGCTTCACACACAAATCTTAGTAAAATGCAAATTGTGATTCAACCAATCTGGGAGTAAATTTGAAATTTTGCATTTTTAACAACTTCCCAAGGGAGGCTGATATTGCTTTTCAGCAGACCACACATGAGTAGCAAGAAATTAGAATGGTACCTGTTGGGCAGATAAAATATATTATGCTCACTTTGTTATAGATGGCGCTGCCCATGTGGATGATTGTAAAGCCTTTCCCACCCTTTTTTTTTTTTTTGCAGGGACAGAGAGAGTCAAAGAGAGGGATAGATAGGGACAGACAGACAGAAACGGAGAGAGATGAGAAGCATCAATAATTAGTTTTTTGTTGCCATTGTGACACCATAGTTGTTCATTGATTGCTTTCTCACATGTACCTTGACCGCGGGCCTTCAGCAGACCGAGCAACCCCTTGCTGGAACCAGCGACCTTGGGTCCAAGCTGGTGAGCTTTTTCTCAAGCCAGATGGGCCCTTGCTCAAGCTGGCGACCTCAGGGTCTTGAACCTGGGTCTTCTGCATCCCAGTTCAATGCTCTATCCACTGCACTACTGCCTGGTCAGGCCCTACCCTTTTAATGTAGGGTGGTGCATTCTCATGAGGAATCCCATTATGCCTCAGATAAGTGACTTTTTATCAGAGATTTCCTTGTTTGTATATTGGTTTAAAAGTTTGTGTATTGGATTAAAGTGGGGCAGACTGAGAGCTTGTTCTCTCTCAGTTCCTGAGATTAGCATTAGAGAAGAGAGCAGAAAAAGGCCATGTGGAGGCCAGGATAAGCAGCCAAAATGGTGAAGTTCTGAGGGAGAAGCCAGTTTATGCAGAGTTTGTGCAGGGAGAAAGAGATGGAGAACAGAGGTGAATAAGTCTGGTAAGCTAGAAACCTTTGATTCTAGAAAAGTTGATAAGTCAGTGGCTTTGGGAGCCCTGAATAGAAAGGGAAATGTTTTCTCACTGTGTTTAGTTTTTGCCCACTGGGTGCAAGCTAGGATTAAAGATGATGGCCCACCAGTTTTTGGCTCCATTGTTTCATTACTGTCTGTCCGAATCTAATGTGAACCTGCATGGGCTAGACAGCTGTGATGGTGGCTGTGCGTACTGGTCTTACATTTGGTGTAGTTGGCAGAATTCAATACAGTTCGGTATGGAGCCACCACCACCTTTGAATGGTGGGGTAGAGGACTGGCTGTTGTTATGGTTCCCCATGACTTTCCTTCTGGGGGCCGTAGGATGGCTGACTTTTACAGCCATACATGAGAAAACTGAGAGCTCTGTGGAAGAGGCTGCCTGGAATCTGCAAACCGAGCAGTGCAAGGAGCTGGAGCAAACATGGGAGAAAGAGGTGCCAACCCTGGAGCTGAAGCAAGCACTGGAGGAAGCTGACCAGGTTCGCAAGATTTGCTTGGAAATGGAGCAACCATCAAGAAGGAATCAAGGGTTCATGAGTTGGAGATTGCCCTGGACATTGTCAAGAGCCAGCAGCAGTGAAAGGCTGGGGTTGAGGCCAGGGCTGAGGCTGGGGCCGGAGCTGCAAGACTGGCAAAGCAGAAGGCTGTGGCAGCCCGGGGCTCAAGCCCAGCAGTGGGAGCTGGTTTTTCAGTTCCTCTTTGGAGGATGGGGAGAATCGAGTTGGAGTTGTAATCTGCAGTTTCCAGAAGATGAGAGCCCAGCAGCAAGGAATATTTACTACCTCCCTGGTAGGTCTGCGATTTTAAGACATAGTGGTGGATGCCATCATGTTCTCCAGAGAAGAGATGTAAATGATGAATGCCATTGCCAAGTGCTCTTCTTTGGGACAGTGTAATACCTCCCAAGACGGCAGGGATGAGGGGGGTGGCTGAGGTCCCATGTGCGTGGACTGATTTCCTAGACTACGACTGGAGTGGGCACTGACTCCTTTGTTGGATGGACTTACGGATTTTGGAGAATGTGAAATACCCTGATGGGGGTGGGGGCTAGCTTTGCTGGAAGCACTCCCCTACCCCGGGAAGATTTTCCCATGACTAGAAAGAAGACTGAGAACATTTTTCACTTTTGGCAAAATGCTCAGAGACTGGTGAAACGTACCTTTGTAATTTTTGAAATTGTATAATTTGTCATGCATTTGTAATTTGTGTAATGTGCCTAATTTTCTTGCACAGGGATGCTGGTGGTGTGTAGATTGTGGGTAATAAAGTGAGCATAGGGGTGGATTGTTGGGCAGATAAAATACATTATGCTCACTTTGTTAAAGATGGCGCTGCCCATGTGGATGATTGTAAAGCCTTTCCCACCCTTTTTAATGTAGGGCGGTACATTTTCATAAGGAATCCCATTATGCCTCAGATAAGTGACTTTGTATCAGAGACATCCTTGTTTATATATTGGATTAAAGGTTTTGATTTCTATACTATAAAGTGGGGCAGACCAGGAGCTTGCTCTCTCTTCGTTCCTGAGATTAGCATTAGAGAGGAGAGCAGAGAAAGACCACGTGGAAGAGGCCAGAAGAAGCAGCCAAGATGGTGGAGTGCTGAAGGAGAAACCAGTTTGTGCAGAGTTTGTGCAGGGAGAAGGAGATGGGGAACAGAGGTGAATAAGTATGGTGTGCTAGAAACCTTTGATTCTAGGAAACTCAGATAAATGAGTGGCTTTGGGAGGCCTGAATGGAAAGGGAAGTGTTTTCCCACTGTGTGTATTTCTTGCCTGCCGGGTGCAAGCTAGGATTAAAGATGATGGCCCACCAGTTCTTGGCTCCCTTATTTCATTAGTGTCTGTTCAAATCTAATGTGAACCTGCATGGGCCAGGCGGCTGTGATGCTGGCCATGGCTACTGGCTTTATAGTACCTTTCTAAATCTGACTTCCAGACTAGCAGTATCAGCCTCCCTAGGAACCTGTAGCAATATGAAAGCTTGGGCCCACCCTATTTATTCAGAAACCTAGGGGTCTCGGGGCCCTGGCCTTCACAGTGCTCCACCAAATTCTCAAAGCAATAGGGAGTTCACATTGAACTTTTATCAATGGTTTTGCTTATAAAATTCTGAGAACAACAATTAAGAAATCAAAATAAGTATATAGGTAGATAATTTAAAATTTGGATTTAAAATCAGAAAAGTCCATTTTAAATTGCAGCTCTATTTCCTTAGTTATGTGAATTTGGGTGAATCATGTAATCTGAAGTATCAGATTTCTCAATGAAAAAAAAAAGTTAAAATTAATACTAATACCTTCCTTGTCCACTTTGCAGGTTAGTTGTGAGGAACCAAGTTATCATTGTAGTTTGTGGAAATACTTGAATGACAGATAGAGTGGGTAAAAGAAATGTACAACTTAAATTTGGTATCACTAATCATTCAGAAGATTCTGAATAGAATCATATGGAAGCTTTTTGTCTGATTTCTATGTCATTTTCACTTTGTCTGGACGGAATTTATCTACAAGTGTCTATTTTACAGGTAATTTCTATAGTTCTATTGTACTTCATATATTTAGAGTTTTGTTTAGTGGGTGTTCAGGGGAACGTTTCACTCTATCATCTCCAGTGGTTTTGCAATCACTTCCACACAGCTTCCCGGAATTCCCGCTGAGAACTGGGCCTCCTCTGTGTGGCTCTGTTCCTATTGCATGGTGATTTCAGATACTGCTGATCCAGTGACTGGCTAGCAGAGGTGTCTCTGTCTTGCTGCTTCCGAAGAAAGCACATGTGTGGGAGCTACGGTTTCAGGCAGTGGCTGGCAGAAACCTTTTCCAGCTTTTTCTCTTTTATACGGAAATGTCTTTTATCATGCCCCACTTTTTAACATAGTGATCCTGACTCTATTTCCTTACCCCTTGTGGGGACTGTTTATTCCTTCTGTCTCTGCGTGAGTCAAATGCTCAGCTGCTTCTGGCCCTGGAGTCTGGCGTGTTCACAGTGTTAGCTCTGCCCTGCGCTTTGTTTTCTGGTTTCCAGAAACATGTCTTTCTTTAATTTTATAGCATGGCTATATCTGTTTAAATTTGTCTTTTATCTTTAGAGATAATGAAGGGCCTCAGAGTATCAATTCCAATTTTAGCTTAGCCAGATGATCTGAATGTTAAAGATACTAGAATCAGGAGAGCGACAAAGGCATCATGGAGAAGGGTCTGACAGCACCCACCTAGGTGAAATCAGATGACAGGTATAGATTGATTACGACCTGTGCAACTTACAACCATTCAACTTGAAGATCACAATTGCTTGCCACGACAGCTTCGCGTCTGGAGAAGTTTTTGTATGCACTGTATTTTGTAACTGTGTATGTTTTGCAAATATTAAACCAGTTGTACTGGTAATGCAGTGTTTTACTTAAACCTGACGAATGTAAAAATAAGAAACAAAATGGTATAGAGGTGATACAAATGGCACAAAATGAACAAAGAAAATTATGATATATAACAATAGTGAAAGAAAATTATGATAAAATATGACTTAAAGATTTTTATAACTTCATTTTACAGTACTGTACATATAGCCTACTCAACTTATGACCAAATCGTGTTATGACTGGTCTGTCGGAACCAATCGCGGTCGTAAGTTGAGCACTAGCTGTACTACTGCTGATTCCTGTGTGTTTGCTCTGTGGGCACTGGAGCGATGCCTGCCAGCCGCCGTGGTGCTGAGGCTGAGCCCATGCTTTTTTTTCTTTTACTGTTTGTCATCTCACTGCTTTTGCTCATCTGTTGGCCCACAGGGAAGTGAGCTGGTTTGGTCTTCACTAAACTTTTAAATTGGCCATTTTCAGTTGAATTTACCCCCTGCTGGCTGTGACTAAATCACAAGAACCTTTTGCAACTTGATGTAAAGAAGAAGGCTGGAAAGAGTGACAAGAGAGTTAACAATTTGTAGGTTTTTCCGAAGGATGTAGTCACTGGCCCAGTGCACTGCTTGTAAAACCCATTTGTTTAGTGTTAAATTATAGAATATTTGAAGAATCATCAACTGAGTGTTTTTGTCATCTTTTTAGTTGAATGGGTTATATTAACTTTTGGATCATAATTGGGTAAAATTATGTTGTCACATTACCTGCTGGCTTAGTCTCAATGAAAATATGAATCTCGTTGTCATTGGAAACAGCCTGAATAATATCCCAAGATAACTATGACATGAAAAATCATAATTGAAACATTTAAGTGGTTTATGCTCAGTATCACTATTGAAACATTTAACACTATGAGATGTGGGAAATATGGGAAGATTTAGAGATGTTTACTGTACTAAAGTGATCTAGAAGCATGTAGAAGGAGTTGCAATATACTTTAGTTAAACATAAACAGAATATTTAGAGAAAATAAATATAATAAATAGAATATTTTTTTTTCATTAAGGTATACTTTTTCTTTTTAATCGGAAAACTGGACAAGTAATTATCTATCAGTTATGTAAATTGTGGATTAATCAGTTTGTGGTGGATTAAACAGTGATTAAAAATGTAATAGTGTGTGATGTTAAAAAATATTAAATTAACTTTCTTTTTTTCCAGTTAAGAGTATTAGCAGAGGTCAGACCATCAAAGAAGGGGAGGTCAAGAGATTGTTAAGCAAGTTTTGGAGCCCTTCGTTCATTCAGATCCTGGATAGAGTCCAGCAGTGGGAAAGTCTTTGAAGAGTACAGTCTGCCATGTGTTTCCTAGGAAAATAGGCTTATACTGATTCACTTCCAGCATATTGAATTTGGGCTTCCATATATGTATTAATGCAGGAACTTGTATATAGCTCATTCTTAAAATAGCCTCTCATTGCTGAACAGAAGAAATGGGCCAGAGGAGAACCAAACAATTCTACCAGGAAATGAGCTAATACTTGTTTCTGGTGGTTTAGACATTGTCTCTGTGAAAGAATCCCATGTTGGAAGGATCTGCTCTTGAAAGCATAATGTGGAGGTGTTCTCTGATGGAGAGCTCCCTGAGCCTATGGCTTAGGAGTTATTACAATCAGTTATGTAAAATAACTACAGGTATTAATTAACTAGTAATATGGGGGAGAGCTGTTTAAAGAACATCCAAAAATTTCCCATTAAAGGAAACATTTAAAAAACTTGGTTTCCTAAATTCACCAAAACCACATTACAAGTTTACTAATGAAATCATTTCTAAACTTTCTTTTCCTCCTTACCTCTTATTTAATTCTGGAAAAGCCAAATGTAGTAGTAAAATAAAGATTATGATGAGTGCTCATAGGTAGGAAGAGATGGAAGGACTAAAAAATATTTAAATTTATGAGGCAGCTGGATATTAAATATTTATTATATTCTAAATATCATGGTATGTAGTGGATATATGTAAAAAGTATTCATTAGGAATACTCTAAATAAGCCTGACCAGGCAGTGGTGCAGAGGATAAAGTATTGGACTGGGATGCAGAGGATCCAGGTTCAAACCCTGAGATTGCTGGCTTGAGTGTGGGCTCACCAGCATGAGCGTATTTTGATTTGATCTGGATCAATTCTAGTCTTTGACCTCTGGGATTGCTCATATACAAATGTACTTGTAGACTCTGATGACTTCTCATGCTCTAGTCCCATTTTTAGTCAAGGCTTGTAACAAAATAGATGTTCCTGTATTTGTGTATTAAATTTCTTACTTGATATATTATAAACACCATGAAATTATAAAATATTTCCTTAGTTTCTTATAATATATCCAGAATATCCCAAACATTTAGTAAATATTTGTTGACTATATAGATTAAATACAAGGTGTGGCCAAAAGTAGGTTTATAGTTATTCATATGGAAAATAATATAATAATTAATAAATAATTATCCGAATCAACTCTGTGTTTCACATTTTCACAACTGTATTTCATTCTGCATTAGTAGGCAGTAAGGTACTTTTTATTTGGAAATATTTAGTCTTAAAGACGAGTTGTGGAAACATTAAAGAAACTTTTCAAAAACATACATCCAGCTTCCTCTTAATGTTGAGATCTTGCATAGTACAATTATTGAAGCAAAGGAATTAGCATTTATACACTATTACAAGGGTTGGAAACCTCTTTGGCTGAGAGAGCCATGAATGTCACATATTTTAAAATGTAATTCCGTGAAAGCCATACAATATGTTTAACACTAAATATAAGTAAATGTGTGCATTTTATGTAAGACCAACACATTTAAAGTACAATAAGTCTCTGAATTCTTTTTAATAACATTGTTATGATGTTGCTAACCAATGATGAATAAAGTACTTCTTACCATTAATGCAACTTCTGGTGTTGCATGGTTTTGCTGATGGCTTTGTCATCTGGTTGATACATGGTGAGTTTAAGCTTCATGCAGGCATTGAGACTTCTATTCATTAAACATGATCGAAGGTTGGTATTAATGTTCTTTAGATGTGAGAAAGACTTCTCACATGCATACATAGAGCCAAACATTGTCAGTACAGCAATACTCACACGCTGCAGTGTGTGGTATGTGATGGGAAGTGCGTTCCAAGTTTTGACAATCAGCTGTTCCGCAGGTTGAAGTTTTTTCATTTCTCTCCACTTGTGTTTGCTTGCCAACTCTGCTTGCTGTCGCGCAAGTCTTTCCAAATCTTCATTCAGTGACTTGAACTTATTCATCCACATGTCTGAGGCCTTCAGGTCAGCAGCTTGTAGCTCAAAATCTCTGACGGAGACACCAGATATGTAACTCAGGTCAGCATTCTCCACTGCACACTTGTGTGGATGGGTGATGAACTTAAAAAGACAGTGCGTTCACAAAATTCTCCAAAGCACTCTTTGAATGACTGCAGGAGATTAGAAGTAAAGCCCGCTAGCTGCTGGAGATCAAGATGTTGAGCAGGGTCACTTGCTGTGCATGCATCTTTAAACTCTCCTAGTTTTTCAAAGTGTAGTAAATGACCTGTTTCAATGTTGATGATGAAGAGTTTTAGCTTGTTTTTAAATGCAAACACTGCTTGTTGAAGGGATAAAACTGTATTTCCAACACCTTGCATTTTCACATTGAGCTGGTTCAGATGTTCAGTCATGTTCACAAGATAGTAGAACTTCAGGAGTCACTCATGTTAGCTAACTCAGGATGCTTGATGTTTTTCATTTCAAGAAAAGTCCGGATTTCACTCAGACAAGCTGCAAAATGGTTGAGCACCTTCCCTCTTGACAAGCAACGCACATTGCTGTGCAGAAGCAGACCAGGATAATTATTGCCAACTTCATCCAGCAGTGTTTTAAACTGGCGATCATTTATAGCTCAGGCAACAATAAAGTTGACCACCCAAAAGACCAGCGACATCACCTCACCAAGCTGCTTGCCACACATCTGAGCACAAAGCGCCTCCTGATGTAGGATGCAGTGAAAACTTAGGTTGGGTCTCTCTTCATGTTCTCAAAGAAGCACTATAAATCCTGTTTTTCCCCACCATGCACAGAGCACCATCAGTACACTCAGAAATAAGTTTATCCATTGGTAGATTTTTTTCTTTTTTTAAAAAAAAAGAATTCAGAGACTTATTGTACTTCATTTTATTCATTTTTTTTTTTTTTTAGAGAGGAGACACAGAGTGAGAGAGAGAGAGAGAGAGAAAGAGAGAAAGGGGGGAGGAGCTGGAAGCATCAACTCCCATGTGTGCTTTGACCGGACCAGTGCAGGGTTTTGAACTGGCGACCTTAGTGTTCCCAGGTCGACGCTTTATCCACTGCGCCACCACAGGTCAGGCGGTAGATTATTTTCTTTAGCGAACTCAGTGAAAGACTTGAATAAATCCTTCCCTCCTGTTTTCTCTTTCATAGGCAAAGCAGCAAGACTTTCCTCATACAGTGTGTCACCGACAGCATACTTGCAATCACGCTGAACTGGGATAAATGGCTTATGTCTGTTGACTCATCCAAAGTGAGAGAAAAAAATGGTGCTGCATTTATGTCCTTCACTTGTGTTACCTCAATTTGCTTTGCCATCATGATGGTACAATCATGAACAGTTCTTGCCAACAGAGGCATGTCTTTTATTCATTTGATTATCTTGTCTTTATCTGAAAAGTCATCAAAAAGTTCATTGGCAACATCAAGCATGAATGTTTTGGCATACTCATCTGTGAATGGCTTTCCATTTCTCACAATTGCTAAAGAATCAGCAAAGCTAGCTGAATTCCAGTCACCTAGTTGGGTCCAAACACAGAGTTGCTGCTGATTAGCTTGCACTCTGCACAGTAGCTCTTGACATGCTTTCTTCCTGCTGTCCCTCGCTGAGTATTTTGATGCAAATGTAGTATGGCGTGTGTCAAAGTGTTGCTTTATATTTGACCATTTCATCGATGCAATTTTATCATTGTATATTAAACACACTGCAGAACCTGCTGTCCATTCCTGCTGAAAAGCACGATGGACACTTTTTTTCTTTTAGCCATCTTCTTTGTCAAAAAGGTTTCTGCAATTAGCTAGCTGATGACTTGATTAAAAGGAGGGAAGTTTATTTCCTGACCTCACAATGACCCATGTATATTATGCGTTATTCAATAAAAATTTGGTGTTGGCCCAGAGGACAGCTGTGATTGGCTCCAGCCACCCGCAATCATGAACAAGAGCGGTAGGAAATGAATGGATTGTAATACATGAGAAATTTTATATTTTTAATGTTATATTATTTTTATTAAAGATTTGTCTGCAAGCCAGATAAAGCCATCAAAAGAGCCACATCTGGCTCAGGAGCCATAGGTTCCTGACCCCTGCACTATAAACTAAACCACAGACTATTTCTTTTTTCAACAGATTCCACTGATATCTTTTTTGTATTTCAGGATCTATTACATGAACCTGAATTGTATTAATTGTGATGTACCTTCTTAGTGACCTAAGGAATAATAGCAGTTCCTGAGTATTCCCTTGTCTTTCATAACTTTGATACTTAATAGAATATCGTGTTTTTGCTCCATAAGACACACTTTTCCCCCCCAAAAGAGGAGGAAATAATACCCATGAGTCTTATGGAGTGAATGTTCATTTTTTTTTTAGCTGCTGCAGGGTTCTGTTTCAGTAAACATACGTAGAATGAGCACCAGTGGGAGCGTAATCATACCCAGCATGGCAGTGTGCGGAACCCGGCATCTGCTGATTGATCTCCTGGTTCTGGTTTTGGTTTCAACAGTTGCATGCAGTGCAGGAGGGAAGGCACGCAATGTTGTGTGGGCACATTTATCTGGCATAATTGAGGGCAGGTGTGAGAGTTGCACTGCAGGGGTGGAGGTCTGCACTGTAGCTGCTGGATCTCTGTATGAGGGGCTGATGTCACTTGCTGCCCTATCAGTGCTTGACCAGTTCAGAACACATATTAACAAAACCACACACACACACACACACACACACACACACACACAAAAAAAAAACCTTTAAAGAAGTGAAGACTCAACTAGCTGTAATTCCTGGGGGTCTTATCAGCCAAATGCAACCTCTCGACATTTCCATCAACAAACCATTTAAAGTCTTCATGTGAGAAGAGTGGAGCAAATGGATGGCAGCTGGTAGTCATGATCTGACACCAACTGGATGAATGAAGAGACCCACAATCACTCAAGTTTGTGAATGAGTGATAACATCATAGCAGTCAGTGAATAAAACTGTGGTATAGTCATTCAAAAAATGTGACATTAGCAATGTCTTAGATGGCACTGAAGATGATATCATATATAAAAATAGCAAAGAAAGTGATACCAGTGATTGTGAGCAACTGAGCTTCTTAAATTCTGACACTAGCGATGATGAGTTCCTGGAGTTTCCAGACAACTAGAAGAGTATTTAAACATTAAAGTCTCTTCTCATTTATTAATAACAGTACCAATGGTTGTTAATACTGCTGTTGAGTTTATATTGTTGAAATATAATTGTGGTATATTTTATTAAATATTTTAACAGACCATTTGGTTCAGAATGTATTTTTTTTTATTTTTCTCCTTAAAATCCTAGGTGCATCTTATTATCAGGTGCATCTTATGGAGCAAAAAATACAGTACTTTTCAGGTATTTGTAACTATTCTTTAATTTGCATGCTGTATGGCCAGTATTCATGGCTGCCATCAAAGCTGCCTGGCCAACACAGAGTCAGGTTTGATTCATAAAGATTGTAGAGAAACAATTGAGCCCAAAGCTGGTGGTCCATTGTCTTTTATTCAAGCTCACACCTGGCAAGTGAGTAAAAACACACACTGCACTCCAAAACCCACTCATTCAGTGCTTAAAAAGCTATTAACTCACCTGAATTTTCCTAGAATCAAAGGCTTCTACCTCACCAGTCTTATTTACCTCTGTTCCCCATCACCTTCTCCTCCATGAACTGGTTTCTCCTTCCCCATTCTGCCATTTTTAATGCCTCTTCCACATGGCTTCCCTGCCATTTTACACCATGGGCTCTTCCTTTTACAAAAACGTGATCACTCTCCCTAAATGGCTTTCTAGCTCCACCTTTTAAAATTTTTTGATGCAAAAGCCCTCTCCCAACACACATTAGCACAACCACGCCCCTTCCCAAGCAAGAGAACATTAATATTGTCACCTAGACGGTGGCCATCCACGTGGGCAGCACCATCTTTAACAATGTGAGCATAATATATATTAATTGCCCAACAATCCATCCCTAGAAAGGGGCCGCCATTGTCACATATTCCTGTAGGGTGGTTAGCAATGGGGTGGTCAGGTGGGAAATCAGAGCACCAGTCTTTGTCTGGGATCACCCACATGGCCAGGCGTATGGAAACTACACTTCCCACAAACCTTTGGAAGAAAAGTGACTGTCCATCAGCCAGTGAGATTTCAGTACATCATATTAGCTAGACGACCCCAGGAGGGCCCTTTTAAAATCTGGCGCCATGCGGTCCCTGGTGCGAGATTTTTGGCATTCATCTCCCATGCCGGCGAGTCCCCGACCGAGAGATGCTCTTTACCAAATAAAGCCTTAATAATTAATACTTAATAACTATGCTGATTTTATTCTTTCTCGGCAGGGTAAATACCTTACATTTTTGGTACCAAAACCCGGGAGGAGTTTGAAGTCTGCAACGGACCGCTCCTCTTTTCCCATCCCCTCCGAGGAAGAACAAGGCCCCAGGATATCCAACTGACCTTCCACCTTGGTGCATGGTGTGGTAAGCTCCCCGCCTCCAAAACCCCCTCAGGTTCTTTCCGCCAAGGCTCCTTGTCCAAAAACCATAGCTACATCAGGAAAGCCTTTTCCGTTTGAGCGCATGTGTGCCCTGGAGACGTCCAAGCACATATCCACATTCCCTATCCGTTCCATGGCCAGAGTCTGAGTTTGAGGACACCGGTACTCATCTCTTAACAATTCTCTGAGAACTGGACTAAAACACCCCTGGGGTACCTTATCCAAAACCTCCCAAACATTGATCCCTCCCTAAAAAAGAAGAAACTAATTTTCTTCTGCAGCATAGCCTGGCCACAATACCCACTGGATAACCAGACCAGGTGGCCTCAGAAAGGAAGTTTTAATTTTAACATTCATATTGGTTTACAGAACTGTTGCCAAGAAGTTGAAAAATGGACAGAGGTTCCTTATATACAGGGGTTTCTTCAGTTGCATTCTCGCCCTAATCTCTATGCCGGCTGCTCTACAATGCAGGTCCTTCTGGCCAGGGAAATCTGAGCCAAACTCTCCACTTCAGATCTTTCCTCCTTGGCCGACTCCTCTGAGGAACTTTGTTCCTCTCATGCACCACTCCCTCGGTCCCATCTCGTCTCTTCGCTAAATCCTGTTTCTCTTCCGACTGCAAACGCTGATTCCTCTCTCCTCCCCTGTTAGTGCTAACACCCGATCTCACTCCAGGGAACAAGAGGGAGCCGACCTCCTATGCCCTTTCTGTGAGGTGGCCAGTACGGAAGGGGTCATTAGAGTTCATGTGCCTTTCTCCCTCTCTGATCTGTCTGCAATTGAAAAGCATTTGGGCTCCTATTCTTCTAATCCTACCAACTATACCAGGGAATTCCAATATCTTACTCAGGCATATGACCTTACTTGGCATGATCTCTATATTATTATGTCTTCTACCCTTAGCCCTGACGAACAAGAACGAATCCGGACAGTGACGTGAGCTCATGCAGATAAGGTCCATGCTTCAATTGCTCAAATGCCGGTAGGCCCAGAGGCAGTCCCTGACACGGACCCCAACTGGGGGTTTTAATGAATTTCTTAAGGGTTTTCTTTGCCTGGGAAGCTCTTTATTTCTCCTTCAATTTTAAATGTTAGCCTTGCTGGATAGAGTAGTCTTGGTTGTAGGTTCTTTTTCTGCATTACTTTGAATATGTCTTGCCATTCCCTTCTGGCCTCAAGTGTTTCTGTTGAGAAGTCGGATGTCATTTTTATGGGGGCTCCTTTGTAGGTGATAGCCTTTCTTTCTCTAGCAGCTTTTAAAATTTTCTCTTTATCCCTTAGCTTTGGTATTTTAACTATGATTTGTTTTGGTGTAGATTTCTTTGGTTTTCTCTTTAATGGAGTTCTCTGTGTTTCTTGAACTTGTAAACATTTTTCAGCCTTAATTTAGGGAAGCTTTCAGCTATGATTTGATTGAACAAAGTTTCTGTCCCTTGTTCTTTCTCTTCATCTTTGGGAACCCCTATGATGTGGATGTTATTTCTCTTCATGTTGTCACAGAGCTCCCTTACAGTTTCCTCACATTTTTTGAGTCTCTTTTCCTTTTTCTTCTCTGCTTCTGTGTCTTTGTTTATTTTGTCTTGTAACTTGCTGATTAGATCCTCAGCTTCATCCATCCTGCTTTCAATTCCTTCTATTGTGATCTTCAGTTCTGATACTGAATTTGTCATTTTTGTCTGATTCTTTTTTATTATTTCCATTTCCTTTTTTATACTTGTTATCTCTTTATTTAGGTGTTCATAATGACTATCCATTGTTGCTCCAATCTCTTTGAACATCCTACCGTTATTTTAAACTCTGCTTCTGGTAATTTTGTTACATCTGGTTCATTCAGATCCTTCTCTTGGGATTTCTCTTTATTCATTTGGGTTGCAATTCTCTGCCTGCCCATTTTGTCTGTGTATAAAAAGGGTGTGGCCACTGGAGTCAAATTTGTGTTGCCTCTGTGTTCCCTAGGTGTGGTCTATTTGCAGGTCCGCCACCCCCTCTGCCGCTGCCTAGGGCGGTTGGGTATGGGCGTTATCAGAGCTGGCCCACTGTGGCTGTTGCTGTGATTTTTGCTTCTCCTCCATGGGAGGGACTGTGTTCTGGTCCCAGCTCTACAAGCCCCAGCCTGTCTGGGCCTTTGCCTCACCCCCACAGGTGGGGTTGCACATTGCACTCAAGCCACAAGCCTCAGTACCAAGGGTAGGAGTGAGCACCTTTGCTCAGCTGCACACCCAGCCATTTCCTTGGCTTCCGCCCAGCCCCCGCGGTCAAAGCCTGCTCATTGCAGTTTCTCCGGTTGAACAGGGCTGATGGCATGCACTCAGGTGTGAGCGTCTGCCTGGCCCGGGCTTTAGCCCCGCCACTGTGGTCAGGGCTGGCTCATTCAGGGTCATAAACCTGGGGGGCCAGGTGATGCTGCACGCCCATGGGGGCCCTGCTTTGCAGCAATTCTCTGCCCATTCCTGGCCTCCTGCTTTTCCCCTGCATGTGGGGCTGCAGGCAAACCCGCAGCTTCCGGACAGCTTTCATGCGTTCCCTCCACCCCTGCTGGGCTAGACCCAAGCTCACACCAGCTGGGCCTCCACCCCCACCAACAGAACTGCATTTCAGCATCCTGCCACCACTGCCCCTCCAGCAAGCCTTTAGCAGTGTGGGTAGGGGCACTGCAACTCAGACCCTAACACTCCCTACTGTAGCCCTAGAAGCTCTCTCCATCTAAGCAGCTCTGCTCTAAGTGCTGCGGGAGAGCTTGTTTGGCTGGTGTCCTGTCTCCCTTTGCTGGTATTGCTAGTTCCAGGGGAAATATTCATTTTTGATTAGGGAAGTGACTCAGCCCAGGGGTTAGGGTGGCTGTTTCTCAGAGTGTTTCTCTCTGTGCCTTCCAGTGCACACTCTCTTCCGCTGCTCTGGTCCTCTCCTCTATCCCCGTTCTCTGCAGCCCCGGGTGAGTGGTTGTGAGAGAGGTTTTCTGTGCTGTCCCTTGAAGACGAATCCTGGGTCTGAGAAAACTGTCTCTTTTTCACAAACAGCATCCTCACTTGTTTCACAGCTCAATACTGTCCAAACGCCTCTTCTACGCTCTGAGGCTGCAGGCTGGGGTTTTGTTCCTGGAACCCAGGTTTCTCCCTCTTCACTAAACTCTCCTCCCACGATGTGAGTTTCTCCAGGCTGCCGTTCACTCCGAGGAACTGGCAGCCCTCTTCGCATTTTCACTTTTCCTACCAGTCTCAATGTGGCTTCTTCAGTGTTCCTTGGTTGAAGAGTCCACTTAGTTTAGTTCAAAATTGGTTTATCCAGATAATGGTTCTTAAAATTGAGTTATAATCCACTTTGGTTCTGGGAGTTGGAAGTTGGTATGTCTGCCTACTCCATCGCCATCTTGCTGTCCTCGCATTTAAGGTTTTTAATGGTCGAAAGGAACAGGCCGAGGTTTTTCAACAGGCCCGCATGCAACAGATGATAGCACCTCAAACCCAGGTTATTTTGGCAGCCCTTAGGCCAGAGCAACATGGGCAAAGGACAGGATGTGCTCAACCTAAGTCTGGGCCACAAACAGGATCCCCACAGGGAGCTTGCTTTAAGTGTGGCAAGGAGGGTCGTTGGTCTTGACAATGCCCCTGCCCAAGGCTACCTACTAAGCCTTGTCCTAAGTGCAAGCAGCCTGGTTGCTGGTAGAGTGATTGTCCCTCTGGACAGCAGGCACATCCTCAGCATCTCAATGTGAAGGACAGGCTGCTCAAATGGGAGGCCAAGCTAGCCATGTAAACCCATTGTTTGAATTCCTAGGCCTTGTGGACGACTGATGTGGCCCAGACTCGGAGACCCTCCTCACTCTCTCTGAGCCACGGGTGAAGCTTCAGGTAGTGAGTAAGTCCATTTCATTTCTTGTGGACATGGGAGCTGCCTTCTTTGTTTTGCTATCACACTCTGGACCTCTAGTTCCCTCACGGGTCTCGGTTATGGAGGTTGATGGGACCCCTTTTTCTCCTCTTTGTACACTACCCCTGACATGCAGTCTGGTCGAAATCCCCTTTTCACACTTGTTCTTAGTCATACCATCATGCGCTGTATCCCTTCTGGGTCGAGACATTCCACACAGTCTCATAGCCACTATCCAGCTGACAGCATCAACTCACCTACTCCTACCACTCCTGACTGAAGACTCTCCTACTACTACAGATCACCCTAACCCAATCACACCTCCTATTCTACCTGATGTTGTCAACCCTCAGGTCTGGGACACTTCTACCCCTGTGGTAGCAACCCACCACCCACCTGTACGCATCCACTTAAAGAATCCCTCCCAATTCCCATCTAGACCTCAATTCCTTATTTCAGCAAGTCACTGACAGGGCCTTAAACCAATAATTACCCACCTCTTGAACCAAGGTTTACTCATCCCCATGGATTCTCCCTGCAACACCCCCAGTCTTCCTGTTCAAAAACCTTCAGGAGCTTATTGCCTCGTACAAGACTTACACCTAATCAATGAGCCAATAGTTCCCCTCCACCCAGTAGTCCCTAATGCTTACACCTTACTGTCACACATTCCCTCAGACACTACTCATTCACAGTCCTAGATCTCAAGGATGCTTTCTTTACCATTCCTCTATACCCTGACTCTTACTTTTTGTTTGCTTTTACTTGGACTGACCCAGACAATAATGCAGCCCAGCAGCTTACACGGACTGTCTTACCCCAGGGGTTCAGAGACAGCCCACACCTGTTTGGACAGGCACTGGCTTGGGATTTAGCTACATGGGATCTCAAGACAAGTACTCTCCTACAATATGTAGATGATCTACTTCTCTGAAGCCCTTCCCTGTCTGCCTCAAGAAGACACGCTGCCACCCTTTTCAACTTCCTTGTCATGAAGGGATATTGTGTCTCCCCTACTAAGGTTTAACTTCACTCTCAGATTGTAGTCTATTTAGGAATCACCTTAACCCCCACCACTCGAGGTCTCACCCTAGATCGGACTCAGACCCTTTATAGTCTCCAACCACCTACCACTGCAGATCAAATTCTTTCTTTCCTTGGTCTGATGGGTTTCTTTAGACACTGGATCCCCAATTTTTCTCTCTTAGCCAAAGCCTTCTACGAGGCTGCAAGAGAGACTCCCACGGGCCCTCTCACAACTCCCAATGCCATCAAAAGGGCTTGCTCTACCCTTTGAGATGCCCTCATTTCCTCTTCCCCTCTCGCTTTACCTGACTCCAGATGCCCCTTCCATCTTTTCACTGATGAAAAGCATGGTAATGCTGTTGGCGTGTTAACTCAACCTGTGGGGCCTACATACCATCCTGTGGCATACCTCTCTAAACAACTAGACACCACCATCAAAGGTTGGCAACCCTACCTCCAGGCACTGGGTGCAGCAAACTCACCAAGGAGGCTACTAAGCTCACCCTTTCTGAATCCATCACTGTCTTCTCCTCCCACAGGCTCACCAACCTCCTTTCACATAAGTCACTTTCTCTGTTAAGTCCTTCCCACCTACAAGAATTTCATCTCCTCTTCATCAAAAACCCTTAAATCACTCTTTTGCCCTCTCCCCTACTCAACCCAGCCACTCTACTGCCAACTCCAATGACACTTTCGGAACCCACCCATTCTTGTATGAAACTAATAGATTTTCTCAATAAACCTCGAGATAGATTATCAGATTCTCCTTTAAATGATCCAGATCTAATACTCTTTGTGGATGGGAGTTCTGTACAGGGACCTGATGGACGACGATGGGTGGCCTACACGCGGTAGTCACCACCTCCTCCACCCTAGAAGCTCAACAACTGCCAGAGGGCACCACCTCCCAGAAAGCAGAGCTAATCGCCCTCACACGGGCACTCACCCTAGCCCAAGGAAAATGCGTAACTATATATACTAACTCTAAATATGCTTTTCTTATCATCCACAGCCACTCTGCCCTCTGGAAGGAAAGGGGCATCCTCACAACCAAGGGCTCCCCCATAATGAATGCTACCCTCATTTCTAAACTTTTACAGGCATTACAGCTTCCCACTGAGGTGGTTGTGGTACATTGTAAGGGCCATCAAACCTCTCAAGACCCGGTAGCCTTGGGAAATTCTTGGGCCGATGCAATGGCTCGAAACCTCACCCTGGGAGCCTCGCCCACTCCTCTCATGTTTCTCTCTACCTCCTTGAAACCTTCCTATACTCCTGAGGAAGAAAAGACCCTCCTCATAAAGGGTGAAGATGTGTGCAACCAAGGATGAATATTTCTCGGAGATAGAATTGCCTTATCAAAAGGACAGGCTGAAACCCTCCTTTCTGATATCCACTGTTCCTTACACATAGTGCCAAAAGCTCTCTATCGGTTCTTGCAACCACTCTTTTTCTTCCCAGGCCTCCAGCAGAGTATCGGAAAGATACACGGAGCATGCACTGTCTGTTCCAAAGTCTCTACACAAGGGGGACTCCGCACCCGCTTCCCTACTCATCAGCTGAAAGGGCACATGCCAGACCAGGATTGGAAAATTGACTTCACTCATATGCCCCCTCACAAAAAACTCCATTATCTCTTAACTTTTGTAGATATCTTTTCAGGATGTATAGAAGCCTTTCACACCTCTTGAGAGATGGCAGACACCGTTGCCTCCATTCTCATTGAACACATTATCCCACAGTTTGGACTGCCGACTACCATCCAGTCAGACAACGGCCCAGCCTTCACTGCCCAAATAGTCCAACAGGTTGCCACCTCTTTCAACATTACCTGGAAACTCCACATACCCTATCACCCTCAATCGTTGGGTAAGGTGGAAAGGACCCATGGCATCCTGAAGGGTCAGCTAATCAAACTTTCCATCAAGACCAGACTTTCCTGGCCAAACCTCCTCTCCCTGGCTCTCACCAGAATCAGGGCAATCCCATGAAACCCCACTGGACTCAGTCCCTTTGAGCTGGTTTATGGTAGACCATTCCTAATTAACTATAACTTATCTGTCAACCACCCTCCTCTTGCCACATACCTCCCCTTTCTGTCTTTACTTCACCATCTTCTCAGGGAACATGCAGATCGGACCCTTCCTCCCATAGGGGACCCAAATGAAGCACACCCAATGGTCTCCCTCCAACCAGGAGACAGGGTTCTTCTGAGGGAGCTACAGCCTGGCTCCCTACAGCCCAGATGGACGGGACCACATACGGTAAAATTGACTACTTACTCCTACTGCAGCTAAACTCCTAGTACAAACACCTTGGTATCATGTATCTCGTTTCAAGCTTGCTCCCATGCAGGACTGCTGGCAGTCAGAACCACTGGGCCCTACTCGTCTGCAGCTGACCAAGAGATTAGGCCCTACAGATTCTCCTTCTGCATCCTGTCCCTCCTACCAGGAACCTGCCACTGAAGTGAACTGAACCAAGGAGCAATGCTGTTCAGTAGGACTGGCCTGATGAAAGAAGCTTCAATCTTCTCAACCATCTGCAAACAAAAATCACTCCTCCTACAACCTACTTAGCTCCTAATGGTGGCAGCCACCCATTCTCACCTAGGCTGCCCCTCTCCTAAATCTTCTAAATATCGATGTATAACTCATATGTGTTTCTTTTTTAAATTCTTACAGAAGCGCATCCGTGAAGTTCCTCAACTCATGGCCAAACTGATGTTCCTCCTGACACCCCTCAAAGCCATCACCAGCCAACCTACCTCCCCACAATGCCCCTAATCAGCAGGAAGCAGACAGACAGATAAACGGCACCCCATTTCTATTTAATCAAAAAGGCTGGGATGTAGGGTGGTTCGCAATGGGGTGGTCAGGAGGGAAATCAACCTGTCTTTGTCTGGGATTGCCCACATGGCCAGGCGCGCGGAAACTACACTTCCCATAAACCTTTGGGAGAAAAGCGACTGTCCGTCAGCCAGCGAGATTTCACTACGTCATATTAGCTAAACGACTCTGGAAGGGCCCCTTTAAAATCTGGCACCATGCGGTCCCTGGCGCGAGATTCCTGGCATTCATCTCCTGTGCCAGTGAGTCCCAACCGAGAAACGCTCTGTACCAAATAAAGCCTTAATAATTAATACTTAATAACTATGCTTATTTTATTCTTTCTCAGCGGGGAAAATACCTTACAGTTCCTCCTTGGAAGAGCTTAAAACTTGCCAGAATTTTAGAAATGAGGGGGGAGGCAGGCCACACCCATGTGGTGGACCGACTCCTGTGCTACGACCAGAGTGGGCCCTGACTCCTTTATTGGATGGACTTACGAATTTTGGACAATATGAAATACCCTAATGGGGGTGGGGGATGGCTCTGCTGGAGGCCCTTCTGCATCCAGCTGGAGAGAAGTCTGAGGACATTTTATACTTTTGGCAAAATGATTAGAGACTGGTGAAAAGTATCTTTGTAATTGTTGAAATGGTATGATTTGTGCTTTTGCTGTAATTTGTGTAATGTGCCTAATTTCCTTGCACAGGGATGCCAATGGTGAAGATTATGGATAGTGAAGTGAGCATAAGGGATGGATTGTTGGGCAGATAATATATATTATGCTCACATTGTTAAAGATGGCGCTGCCCACGTGGATGGCCATTGTCTAGGTGACAGTATTAATGTCCTCTTGGTTGGGAAGGGGTGTGGTTTTGCTAATGTGTGTTGGGAGAGAGCTTTCACACCAAAAGGTTTTAAAAGGTGGAGCTAGGAAGCCATCTGGGGAGAGTAATTACGTTTCTGTAAAAGGAAGAGCCCATGGTGTAGCAGGGCAGGGAAATGTGGAGGTGGCAGTAAAAATGGTGGAATGGGGAAGGAGAAGCCAGTTCATGGAAGAGAAGGTGATGGGGAACAGGGGTGAATAAGACTGGTGAGGTAGAAGCCTTTGATTCTAGGAAAACTCAGGTGAGTCTGTAGCTTTGTGTGAGCTGAATGAGTAGGTTTTGGAGCACAGTGTGTGTTTTTACTCACTTGCCAGGTGTGAGCTTGAATAAAGGAAAATGGAACACCAACTTTTGGCTCAATTGTTTCTCTACAATCTGCCCGAATCAAACCTGAACCTGCATTGGCCAGGAGGCTTTGATGGCAGCCATGAATACTGGCCATACACATGCATCTGATGTTTTCTCATTATAAGTGTCACAGTAATATGATGTTATAGCAATTAAATATGGAAGATATATAAAAACAATCAGCATATACAGTAATATTAAAAACAATTAAGGAAATTAAATAAAGTTATGCTCTCTGGATAGGAATTAAAATAGTGTGTACAGATATGATAAACAGACTCTGTCTTTCAAGCAGGGCCCAGTTAGTATGTGTATGTGAAGTTGTATATAGATAAGAAGTGGCTTGATGTCATAACACTGTAATTTAACATAAACAAGAAGCTTCTCTAGAAACATCTTAGAAGTGGCTTGATGTAACATTTCAGTAGATTAACATAAAAACGGCTGGCTCCCTGGGAGGAACTCCCAAAAAGATAGTTTGGGTGATAATCCTGTAGATTGACACCTGTTAGAAGGCATTGGCCAGAGAATATACTAAAGTTGAGGGGCACCCCTGCTTTAGTAGTCAACCAGACTCCAACCCTGCTAATAAGCCGGAGTGTCCCACCATGTGGGAAAGTCAAATTGGGGATGCCTGATCGACATAAAGCTTGGGCTTTACTGAGACAAGATAACTAAGGTTATTTATTTTTGTTTATGTGCCATTTCTAGTATGAATTATCAAACGATGTATGATGTCAAGTTCTTATAATATTTATCACTCTTTATAGTATCAATCATAGTTGCTTTAAATCACCTATCAGTTTATGCATCTGTCATATATGAATCTAGTTCTGACAATTGCTTTGTCTCCCAAGTATTGTTTTTTATTGCTGTTTTGTATTTTTTTTCTTTTTCTTTTTCTTTTTCTTTGTAAAACAGTTCTATTGTATGGCAGAGTTAAGACTCAGGTAAGCAGACTTTACAACCTAGAAATGGTGATACTTTCTTTTAACTAGGGCTCTGGGCCAGGAGTCTGAGCTAATATAATTAGAACTTGGGCTGGGTCTGAGGTTTCTTTTTGCTTTGTTTGTTGTGATGGTCACTGTGGGTGCCACAGATGTTAAATTATCTAGGAGACACTTTGGGTTTACTATGGAGGATAGTTTGCCAAAGAGATTTTTCCCAGTGTCTCTTAATTCTTAGATTTAGGGCATTCCATTTTGTTGTACTTCTGCAAGTGTCTGTATTTTGTAAGTGCATGTTATCAGATATTTGTTAGCATGGGGGGTATCACTGAAGGGGCATTTTCTGTTGTTTTTAGTCGCAGACACACCCTATGTTCCTAAACCTTAACAGTGTAATATTTTCAATGCCCTTTTCTCTTCCCTTAACTCTGACTCCAGAAGCAATTGTTTATCCTCCCTCAGAGTAAGAAGGATTTTTTCTCAACTTTCTTAGCTGTAATGAACTTTCCCTTCCAACTCTGCAGTGCTTGTTGAGCTCCCTCCACAGAATAAGGCTTTTGTTCTATGGAAGGGATGTAAACCGTGGGTCCCATTTTAATTTTCCACCCCCTGTGAAGAAGCTGCTGTTTCTTCCTGTAAAGCCAGTAGCCAGGGCCACCATCACGGCCGCCTGGCCCATGCAGGTTTGCATTAGATTTGGACAGTCGGTAATGAAACAAAGGAGCATGTTGGGCAGATAAAATATATTATGCACACCTTGTTAAAAATGGTGCTGCCCACATGCAAGTCCGTTGATATTAATGTGTTTTGGGGAACAGGCTGTGGCAGGCAAGATTGTTATAGCCTATGCCTTAGTTTTAAGAGTAAGCTTTTCCCCACACCCTGGACTGATTGGATGATGTGGGGTGGGGCACTCATGAGGAATTCTCTAATTATGCCTTAGATAAGTGACCTTGTATCAGAGACTTCCTTGTTTGTAGATTGGATTAAGGGTTTTGAATCTACACTATAAAGTGGGGCAGACTGGGAGCTTGCTCTCTTGGTTCCTGAGGTTAGTATTAGAAAGGAGAGCAGATTAAGGCCATGTGGAGGCCAGGAGAAGCAGCCAAAATGGTGGAGTGCTGAGTGAGAAGCCAGTTTGTGCAGAGTTTGTGCTGGAGAAAGAGATGGGGAACAGAGGTGAATAAGTCTGGTGAGCTAGAAACTTTTGATTCTAGGAAAGTCAGATAAGTCAATAGCTTTGTGAGCACTGAATGAGTGGGTTTTGGAGCCCAGTGTGTGTTTTTGCTTGCCTGCCAGGTGCAAGCTAGAATTAAAGGTGATGGCTCACCAGTTCTTGGCTCCGTTGTTTCATTACTGACTGTTCGATCAAATGTGAACCTGCATTGGCCAGGTGGCTGTGATGGTGGCCCTGACTACTGGCTTTACAGAGCCAAAAACTGGTGGGCCATTGTATGGTGAGGAACTGCCATCATGGCTATTCACATGCAGGTTCTCATTGGATTCGGGCAGACAGTGAAGAAATGGCAGAGTTGGAGGATGGAGGGCCATTCTGTTTATTGGTATCTCACCAAGACAGGCAAGCTCACAAGAGAAGACAAGGGAAAAACAGAAAACCTGCTTTTCCCATGGAGGGCAAGGCATCAGAGAGACCCTGCAATGGTGATAGCAGGAACTGAGAGAGTAAGGTCCCAGTCGGCCTCACTTTATAGTGTAGAAATCCAAACCCTTAATCCAATCTACAAACGAGAAAATCTGTGATACAAAGTCACTCATCTGAGGCATAATGGGATTGCTCACGAGAGCGCACCACCCTACATCAAAAAGGGTGGGGAAAGGTTTAGTCTTAAAACTAAGCCTTGGGGTATAATGACCCAGCCTGCTGACAGCTCTCCCCAAGAGCCAATGCAAACTATAAGCGAGCAAACATATATATCATATTCACAAACTTATTTGACCAACATTCAACCCATTTTGCTCGCTTCATAATCTAAACCACAGATATCCTCCATGATGGTCACTGTGCAAAGAGTGGGATACAATTGCATAAACAGAAACAGTACCAACTACAGTAATAGGATTAACAAATCAAAAGCTATGGGTGAAATGAGAGAGCTGTCGATTGCACCAAGATAGGCAAATCTTTTCCCTCTGGCAGAATTCAGGCCAGAGTTTTGTCGGCAGACAGCACGGTAGCTTGTACCAGATGCCGCCCTGAGCAGGCATGCCAAACCTTATTGGCCAATAGCATCTGCTGGTTCTATGTCTAGTAAAATAGGAGAACTCATTATGGTCCATAAAGAAATTACAAAGGTGCCCTTTATTATGCTGTCCCCTGAGCACTCAAGGGATAATACACTTCTACCTTAGGTGGTGTTGGGCAGATAAAATATAATATGCTCACTTTCTTAAAAATGGCACTGCCCACATGGAAGCCCATCACTCAGGTGATATTATTTGCCCTTATGCTTGGGATGGGTGTAATTATATGATTGGGTGTGGGGAACAGGTTGTATGCAGGCCGGGTCCTTATAGCCTAAAGTTTAGTTTTAAGAGTAAGCTTTTCCCCACACCCTTGACAGATTGGATGATGTAGGGTGGTGCACTCTCATGAGGAATCCTCCCATTATGCCTCAGATAAGTGACTTTGTATCAGAGACTTCCTTGTTTGTAGATTGGATTAAAGGTTTTGAATCTACGCTATAAAGTGGGGCAGACTGGGAGCTTGCTCGCTCGGTTCCTGAGGTTAGTATTAGAGAGGATAGCATATTAAGGCCACATGGAGGCCAGGAGAAGCAGCCTAGATGGCAGAGTGCTGAAGGAGAAGCCAGTTTGTGCAGAGTTTATGTAGAGAGAAAGAGATGGGAACAGAGGTGAATAAGTCTGGTGATCTACAAACCTTTGATTCTAGGAAACTTGGATAAATCAGTAGCTTTGTGGGCACTGAATGTGTGGGTTTTGGAGCCCAGTGTGTGTTTTTGCTTGCCTGCTGGGTGCAAACTAGAATTAAAGCTTATGCTTACCAGTTCTTGGCTCTGTTGTTTCATTACTGACTGTCCAAATCTAATGCAAACCTGCATTGGCCAGGCAGCTGTGATCCTGACCCTGACTACTGGCTTTACAGGTGGCCAGGTGCTGGTTGCCCAATGAGTTAACAGGAGGTCAACCTCTAGCCTCTTTCCCCATGGTGCCATGTCCATTGAAGCCATTGGCCTTTAAGAAGGGCTGTTGGGGCAGGCAAGAGGATGTTGCCCTGTTATTCAAAACCTGGCTTAAGTAAAATGTCCTTCGTATGAATCTGCAACTAAATGGGGGCAGCTGCCTGATGCAGGAGAGCCTCTACTGGAGCTGGGCTTCCACGTCGAGGTCTCTCATTAAAAACCCAGAGTACTGTCCATAAGCAGTGTATCCATTTAGTAAGGGAGCTGGTATCCCCCTCCTGTTGCAGTCCCTGCTTTAAGAGTCCATTATACCGCTCAATGATACCAGCAGCCTGGGGGTGGTAGGGAACATGGTACTTCCAGTCCACCCCCAGCTCTTGAGCCCATTGCCTCACCATTGAACCAGTGAAGTGGGTACCGTTGTCACTTTTAGGGACCAGTGGTCACCCATATGCAGCAATAAGGCGGACCAAAGCCTGTATGACTGCCTTCTCATCAGGATTATGGGTGGAATAAGCAGCAAGCCGACCAGTGACAGTATCTACACAAGTGACTGCATACTGGTATCTGTCTGACTTTGGTAAGGGTCCAATGATATCTATCTGCCATTGTGTCAGTGGAACATGACCCCTCTGGATCTGTCCAGGTGACACCAGTGGTCTCCAAGGGTGCTCCTTGGAACACACTGCACATTGCGCACAAGCTGCAAGTACCTCTGCATAGAACACAGGCAAGTTCTACCCTTAACCATAGCCCACATAGTTTTCTGTCTCACATGAAGCAGGCGCCGATGGAGCCATTGCGCCACATCACCTGTAGGTGCAGTCTCCAATCATCGCACCTTTGCCAATGTATCTGCCTCATCATTTCCAAAATGGGCTAGAGTGGCATGCCCCGTGACATGATATACTGTCATCTGCTTCTGGTGTCCTATTTCCCATAAGTCCTGCCACATGGTCTGACCCCATAGTGGATGGTGTATTACCATCCACTGATTAATGTGCCAAGTAGCAAACCAAAGGGTCAGTCTACGATATACAGCCCAGCTGTCAGTACAGATCACCAGAGGTGAAGATTCATTGTGGGCAACTAGCCAAACAGCTCTTAATTCTGCCCATTGGCTGCTTTGGCCTGTACCCGTGTCCATCCAAATAGTCTCAGTGGGCAGATGGAAGGCTATGGCCATCCACTTGGCAGGTTGGCCCCTGCTGGAACCATCAGTATACCAAGCATCCTCGGGAATGGGCACCCGCTCCTCCTGGTAGGGACTGACTTCAGGTTCTGCCTCCTGAGCCCCAGCTGCACCTGACTCTAAGGTTGCATAGGTGACTGGACCTAAGACTTCCTGCAGTTCTGCCCTCAACGATATAGTGCTGAGAGCACAGCATTGTTGCAGGTAGGCACCCCACTTGGCCAGGGTGGACATTTGGGTCATACCATTACATGGGGTGGTTGCCCAATCTCTCACCCATCCTGCAATAGGGTAAGTTGACTTGATTGTATCTGGTGTTGTGGTTGTAATACTCTCGGTGGCCAGGAGGGCAGCATACACAGCTGCCAGCTGCTTCTCTACTAATGAGTAAGGAACTTCAGCACCTTTCCACAATTGGGACCAAAACCTAATAGGTTGCCGTAAGTGCTCTGTTCATTGCCACAAGCCCCATCCAAACCCCTCCAAGGTTACATGAACATCCAGCTCACAGGGCCTGGCAGGATCAAACACATTCAAGGCCTGTGCCACCTTGACACCTCTCTTAGCTGCTGCAAATGAACCTTGTGCCTGCTTAGTTCAATCCCAATGAACCCCCTTCCGAATAAGGTTGCACAAGGGGCATAGTAACTGATCCAAATGGGGTATAAATGTTCGCCAATACCCCAATAAACATAAGAATTCCTGTAACTGTTTTACCGTAGTGGGCATGGGGTATACTTGGATCTTACCTATAACTGCATCAGGGGTAACTTTTGTCTTACCCGACCAGACAACACCCAAGAACTTAACAGATAACCCAGGTCCTTGTAATTTGTTCTCATTGACTGTCCAGCCACATGCTTTCAAATGGGATAGCAGGGTAGGGACTGCTTGCTCCAATTCTGGAAGATTATCACTAATTAACATAATATCAATATAATGATACATGTGAACTGCCTCTGGCTGTTTCCATTTAGCCAGGTCAGCAGCTACCAGCCCATGGCACAAGGTGGGGCTATGCAAATAGCCCTGGGGTGATACTGTAAAGGTCCATTGTCTCCCTTCCCAACTGAAGGCAAATTGGTCTTGACTCTCTGTAGCTATATCAATGGAGAAAAGAGCATTGGCCAAGTCTGCCACAAAGTGGTGTGTCCCCAACACATGGCTTAGCCCAGGGGTACCCAAACTACGCCCAGGGAATGCATGTGGCCCCCTGAGGCCATTTATCTGCCCCCCCCCCCCGCCACACTTCTGGAAGGGGCACCTCTTTCACTGGTGGTCAGTGAGAGGAGCACAGGATGCATGCACACCCATAGTTCCCATTGAAATACTGGTCAGTTTGTTGATTTAAATATAAATGTTCTTTATTTTAAATATTGTATTTATTCCCATTTTGTTTTTTTACTTTAAAATAAGATATGTGCAGTGTGCATAGGAATTTGTTCATAGTTTTTTTTTTTATAGTCCAGCCCTCCAATGCTCTGAGGGACAGTGAAATGGCCCCCTGTGTAAACAGTTTGGAGACCCCTGGCTTAGCCGATCCATCATGTTAGCTATCAAGAGAACAGCAGCATGCAAAGGGTGAACAACTTTGTTAAGTTCTCTGTAATCTACTGTCATTCTCCAGGTTCTGTCTGGTTTGTGCGCAGGCCATACCAGGGAGTTGTAAGGATTGTATGCTGGCTGGATGACCCCTACCTTTTCTAGTTCGAGGATTGTCCCTGTGACTTCTTCATAACCACCTGGCAGGCAGTACTGCTTGGTCTTAGTCACATGCTGAGGGATGGGCAATTGCAAAGGGAAATGTGATGTTTGTCCCCCAAACACTGCCTTCACAACCCTGATCTGCAGCCAGAACTCCCCGACTGTAGTTTCCAACTATAGTCCTTGCAAGACATCTATCCCTAAAATATATTCAGGAATAGGAGATACATATACCTTATATGGCTTAGGAGACAGTTTTCCTATCCTCAATGGAATAGTTATTGGCTTCACTTGAACAGTTTGGCCCCCATAGCCGTCAATGGCCACTGGGGTCCCAGCAAACCACTCTGGGTTCCCATAGAGGAGGGAACATTCTGCACCTATATCCACCAAGGCCAACACCCATTGTACATTGGAAGGGGACCAATGGATAGCCAGTTCCACGGGTACCCACCCATTCCTGTTAGACAGGTCCCACGGCCCTTTTCCTATTCAAACTGGTACAATGGGTCTTGGGAATTCTCCTCTCCCTTGGCCGTCTCTATCATATAATCTTATAACCGAGTTGCCTGTGCACCAAATGTTTTATTGGTAGCTGCTGGGGCCTTTCGTATCAGTGGCTGGAACTTCTGTCTGGTTTAAGCTGCTGCCAAAACTCCAAAAGAATTTTATTAGACTGGCCATCCAATTATCCCTTATCTGCTCCAGCTGCAATCAATCTACCCACATTTGTGTTCGGATAACCTTTATAGGCCCATTTCCCTTGTTAGTTGGGGGGCAACATGGGCAGCAGCCCTCACTGCTTTATGATCCTGAGCCACCTCCAACTCTCCCAAATATGCTACCATCTGTGTAACTGCATTCATGGGCTGCCCCACATAGGGGCTCAAGGTAGCCACAATTGACCCAAAAAGGGCTGATGAGGTGCTAGCAAGGGTAAATTTCTTCATTTTTGCTGTAAACACTTCCTCATCTGGCCCACGGGACCCAGGGTTGAAAACAGCATTCTTCATACCTAGTTCCCAAAGGACCTTTACTAACTTGCTGTAGCACTGCCACCAACTCATTGCCCATGACAATTCTCTAGCATTCTGCCAGACCTTATGAATGACGGTCATCATCCATTCTAATAGGGTATGGTCTCCTGGGTTGCCATAGCAATTCTGAAGATGCAGTCTCAAGGAGGAGTGTGTTGTAATGGCGGCCAATTTCTCCATCTCTGTTCTGGAGAGCATGATGCCATCCACCCGTATGTCCCACAATCATAGTAACCAGGCTATCAGGGATTCAGTAGGTTTCTGCCTAAATTGTTTCCCCCAACATCATAAGCTCTGCCTGGGTATAGGGCCAGACCCCAGAGTGTTCCATTACCTGGGCAGGAGGCTGTGGCTGTCCCTGAGGGACTCTACGCTGCTGGGTTTTTACCTTAATGGTGACCACTTGTCGGGCTTTCAGTGTACATATGGCAGCTTCAGCCTGAGCCTTTTCATCCTCAGAAGAGGAGTTGCAAGTGCTCCTGCTGACTTAATCCAATTCACTGGCATGGGTGCTGCTGCTCCTTTGGTGACTGTTTAGGCTCCTGTGGCTGCTGGCTTTTGGCCAGAAGCTGAGACTCGAGCTCTTGAATCTACAGTTGTTTCTCCAACAACTTCTGGTGCAAATGTTCAGCTTCCAGCCAGGGCAAACTGCAACTTGTGAACCTATAATTCCTTCTCCAGTGCTTGCTCCAATTTTAGCCTTTTCTGCTGTTTGATTTGCAATTCACACTGAAGCTTTTGACCTCAGGCAGCTTTTCGCACAGAACTCTTGAGTAAAAAACACGCAGCCCATGGCCCCTAAAAGGACAGCCATGGGGAGGCAGAAAAGCAACCAGTCCTCTATGCCACCCCTCAAGTGTGGTGGCGCAATACCAATCTCCATATCCTGCCACAAACTATGCCAGTTGTATGGCAAGGAGCCACCATCATGGCCATTCACATGCAGGTTCCCATTAAATTTGGGCAGACTGTAAAGAAATGGCAGAGTCAAAGGATGGTGGGCCATTCTGTTTATTGGTGTCTCACAAAGACAGGCAAGCCACAAGAGAAGACAAGGGAAAAGCAGAAAACCTGCTCTTCCCATGGAGGACAAGGGATCAGAGAGGCCTTGCAATGGTGATAGCAGGAACTGAGAGAGAAAGCTCCCAGTCTGCCCCACTTTATAGTGTAGAAATCCAAACCCTTAATCCAATCTACAAACAAGAAAGTCTCTGATACAAAGTCACTCATCTGAGGCATAATGGGATTCCTCATGAAAGTGCACCAACCTACATCAAAAAGGGTGGGGAAAGGCTTAGTCTTAATACTAAGCCTTGGGTTATAATTACCCAGCCTGCTTACAGCTCTCACCCACAGCCAGTGCAAACTATTAGCGAGCAAACATATATATTATATTTACAAACTTATTTGACCAGCCATCATCTTTAATCCTAGCTTGCACCCGGTTGGCAAGTAAAAACACACACTGGGCTCCAAAACCCACATATTCAGTGCTCACAAAGCTATTGACTTATCCAAGTTTCCTAGAATCAAAGCTTTCTAGCTCACCAGACTTATTCACCTCTGTTCCCCATCTCTTTCTCCAGCACAAACTCTGCACAAACTGGCTTCTCTTTCAGCACTCCACCATCTTGGCTGCGTCTCTTCTCCTCCATGTGGCCTTAATCTGCTCTCCCCACTGCTTTCTGCCTAGAACATAATCCCTCTTCTCCCAGAACAAAGTGATCTCTCTTCCTTTTAAAACCTTTTGGCTTGAAAGCTCTCCCCCAACACATATTAACATAATTACGCTCATCTCCAGAGCAAGAAGGGCAACCAATATCATCACCTGGGCGACAGGCTTCCATGTGGACAGTTCCATCTTTAATAAAGTGAGCATAATATATTTTATGTGCCCAACACTTCCCCACCTCTACTTTGAAATAAGAGAGACTGTCTAATGACTTTTAATATTTTCTAGGAACATATGCTAGGATTCAGAAGATCCAGACTCCACCCCTATTACAGTCTCCTGGAACTTCACCCTCTTTGATCACTGCTTATAAATTGGCCTCCCCCCAATCACCAATGCCCTAGGTAAACTCTCTTTACCTGTGTCAGGATGCATCTTACCCAGGTAATCCAGTGCTCCTATCTCCTCTACCTCTAAAGCAGTGGTTCTTAACCTTTTTGAGGTACCGAACCCACCCGTTCCATATGTGCATTCACCAAACCCTTCTTTTTTTTTTCTTTTCTTTTTTCTTTTTATTTATTCATTTTAGAGAGGAGACACAGAGTGAGAGAGAGAGAGAGAGAGAGAGAGAGAGAGAAAGGGGGGAGGAGCTGGAAGCATCAACTCCCATATATGCCTTGACCAGACCAGTGCAGGGTTTTGAACTGGCGACTTCAGTGTTCCCAGGTCGACGCTTTATCCACTGCGCCACCACAGGTCAGGCCCAAACCCTTCTTTAGTGATAAATAAAATATGATTTTTTTTTTCCAAATTCAAGACATAGGTATATGTTTTTTTACTGGTGCACAAAATGAGCCGTGCATGAACATCACCTTGCTCAAAGAACAAAACCAACAAAGTGCATGAACTCACAACAAATTACAGTATTACTTTATTCTGGCCTCTGCGGCAGAGGCTTCTCCAAACCCCTGAGACCAACTCATCGAACCCCTAGGGTTCGTTAGAACCCAGGTTAAGAACCACTGCTCTAAAGTCACCTGTCTTTTTATTTTGGATATGGTGGTCTCCCTGCAACCTCAAGAAAAGTTGTGAACTTGCTGTTTGCCTGAACATGTTTCTAAGTTTGAAAGTACTACTTGCTCCAGCTCTCTGTATTGCTCAATGAAAACCCAGAATTTATGCCCTTACCCCCAACCCTGCCTCTTCAAATATGTTTTGAGTATGATTTACAACATAAGAACTGGCTAGGAACAAAGACCGAGATGTAAAACTAAATTGTGTGGTGTAGTGTAGTGATAAGAACAGAAAACCTGAAGTGTGAACTTCAAGATTCTTTCCCACCACTTTCTATCTTGGACAACTTAGCCTCCATTGTCATCATCTTTAAAATGGTTTCAGTTATAGCCTGACTTGTGGTGGCACAGTGAATAAGGTGTCAACCTGGAACGCTGAGGTTGCCGGTTCAAGACCCCTGGCTTGCCCCATCAAGGTGCATACGAGAAGCAACTGTGAACTGGTGCTTCCCCTTCCTCCTTTTCTCTGCCTTTCTCTTTCTCTCTGTCTCTTCTCTCTAAATCAATAAAATAAAATCTAAAATGGTTTCAGTTATATAAACCTCACACTTTAGCTAGTAATTATCAAATCAAGGGACTCTGTAGGGAGTAAGCAAATAATATGAGGGTGGGGGAGGAGGAAGGGAAGCAGCCCCTCCCACTGACTGAAGAGGCCCTGGATTTATGGGCTGTGTTGATAAGATGTACCAGTGAGCTTAAACTTGGAGAGAAGATGATAAAGACAATGAAAACCAGCCTTTATGAATGTAAAATGCAAAATGTAAATAATCTTTCTTGTTTTGTAATTTCAATTCAAGGAAATTTAGGATCATGCGGTCATAACAGGAAAAAACAAGCCTAGGAATTTGAGATTGTTGTAATGGAAATCTAAATAAAGCTATCAGTCTCTCAAAAGGATGGAAAAAAAAAGACAGGAAAAGAAGCAAGACAGGGTGGTGCTAAATATAGATGTATAGAAGTAGTGTGGTATTTTCAAAGAGGGTAGGAGTTAGAGTCAGGTGGGGTTTGAGAGCTAGCTCAGCCACTTGTATACTGAGGAGATTTGAGCAAATCATTCATCCCTCTGGGCTCAAGGTTCTCAGTTGAGAACAGCCAATATAATCAGGCCCTTATCTTGCATCTACTCCCTCAGAGTCTGTGCTGTGCCCATGCTTTACTGTTTGTTTGTGGTTTCCTTGGACACAGAGGTTCACCTGTGTCTCCAGCCTTTGTGCTCACCACTTTTCTTCCCAAGTGCTCTCAAGGGGCTTAGAGTTCCAGGAGAGCAGGGACTAGATCTTTCTTCTTTGTATCTCCAGAATCTAACACACTCATACATAAAATAACACAAACTCTCAAGGGTGTTTTTAATACATAAGAAAAGGACAGAAAGCAACAGGGAATAAATAAAAGAAATGGTTTAGTATTAATTCATTCATACCCAGTTCAACTCTATAGTTAGGAGCACAATGTGCAAGACGATTTCCAAAGGTAAAGTCAAGTTGGTAAATAAGGAACAGAATAATAAGTCGAGGGTGTGGTAAGGCAATAATAAAATAAAGTAAGGTTATCCCTCATCAGCAGAATTTCAATTCAGTGAGCTAATAAGCTTGCAGCTAAAGGAAGTGAGGAGAGAGAGAGAACAAAGAAGAAATATTGAAGACTGTGGTTTTGAGGCTGTGAACCCCAGCTATATGCTACAAGATAAGCAGTGTACACTGCCAGTCATTCTATAGTGACTTTCTAAATCATTTCTATGATGATAAAGGAAGAAAAGATAAGCAGTGCAAATAACAGTGTGACTGAGAAACAAGGTAAGTCAAAGGTTATTATTTTTGCTGAAATAACATTCATCTCGGCAGTTTACCATTAATTCACTTTGGCCTGCCAGATAGGTAACAGACTCCCTCCAAACACTTATTCAAAGCCCAGCCAAAGTGTTGGAGATATTTCAAGAAATAATTTTTTCACTATCACTCATCAAAGCTAAGATCCTGCCCTTACACAAAAATGCCCATATGATTGGACCTTGTATTAAAGACTTCCCACATGGAGCCTCAACAATTTCCCCTACCTAAAATTTCACCACTCCTCAACCTTCAATTCTTTCAAGCTATTTCTAATTCTCACGAGCTCTATACAAACTTTCTTTTTTGATTCTTATTTAAATCAGTGGTTTTTAGAATTTCTGCGGGTGAAAGAACTACTTGTTGGAGTTGTAGTTCTTAATGTAAAATTTAATGTAGAACTTCAGTAAGGTAGAATAGCTCTGGAAAGAAGAGCTGAGAGAAAATTGACTTGAGTTCTATTTGGATGCTGTTTTTATGTTAATTATACAGTAACCCATTGGTAAAATAAAGAAAGTAGTGCTTAAAAATCAGGTTCTAGTTCTGGTCAAGATGGCACCATAGCTAATTGTGGTACAACCACATCTAAATTACAATTAAATTATTGAATAACCATCACAAAGAACTGCCTGAGTTCTAGCTAAGTAAAAGTTTTATAACTAAAAATATAAAAAAGAAGCCACATCCAACTAGTACGAGGGGCAGAGACACAGAATGGGCTGGTCTCATACCCACAAGTGGTGAATAAAAATTGGGAGGAATATCTCAGATTCAGAGGTGCCCCTTAGTAGCAAGGGGTCCAAGCTTCACACCAGGTTCCACAACCCAGGGCTCCAGCCAGGAAGGGAAGTTCCCATAACTTCTGGCTGTGAAAAACCAATGGAGATTGTCGCTGAGTAAAATGGGAGGGCTGCTGCTGTATCAGGCATTCTTCTTAAAGGGAGCTCACTAGAGTTCCAGCTCTCAGGCAAAAGGGACAGAGAGAGAGTGGCTGAGTTGTCTGGCATCAGAATGAGACATGAAGGAGCAGCATTCACTCAGACAGAAGTGCTAACAGAGGCCATTTTTCCTTTTCTGACCCTCCCCACACAGAACCAGCAGGTGGGCACCATATCTGAGCCTGCATCAACCTAGTTATAACTGTTGGACTTTTCATAGTAATTTCTAGAGATTCTTTCCCATTCAACTTGGGGACCCAACCAAGCCATTTCCAGTGGCTTTTTTAAATGCAAATAATATGTCTTTACTCTTGCTTTTGACTTTTCTAAAACTGCTCTAACAAGCATCACCTAGCCTCTGTGTGCCCAATACCAATCACTAAGTGGCCCAGGACAGGCACTAGTAACAGCCAGCCTTGGTTCAAAGTTTGGCCTCTCCTAGTCACCTTTAAACCCAGAAAAAGTAGCATCTGCACATTGTTTTGTAGCTCATGCCAGGTGGCCCTGGGCAGGGCACATATGTTAGCTAAAGTAGGCCTGCATCTCTTGGGAAACCCCAGAACCAGTGAACCTGGTAGGTACCTTCAGACCACATGAAAGCACCACCTAACCTCCTCCACAAGGGACACCCTCAAAGGGCTGATTTAGCAGACACCAGAATCCTACTGAAATAACTTTTGCTCCATGAGGTTGGCCCTTGAACAGCTGATCCTTCAGGCTGGTCACAGACAGTACTTACAACAATTAGTCTGGGAGTAAATTTTTTCCACTAAGATGCCAACAACAATCAAGGCTCAAGTACAACAGGAGAATATACAGAACCCACACAGGAAGTACAATGGTACTGCCAGTTCAGGTAATTGGGGAGGCTGTGTTCCTGGACCCTATAGCACACCTAATACATAAGACTATTCTACCAAGCTTGGGAGACACAGCAGCTGTACCTAATACATAGAAACAAACATAGGGATATAGTCAAAATGAGGAGATAAAAACACATTACCCAAATGAAAGAACAGAGAAACACTCCAGAAAAAGAACTAAACAAAATGGAGACAAGCAGTCTACCAGATGCAAAGTTCAAAACAATGGTTATAACAATACTCAATGAACTTAGGAGAAGGATAGAGGAACTTACAACTTCAGCAAGGAGATAGAAAACATAAAAATGGGGATGAAAACCATAAAAAATTATTTCAGTCAGAAATGAAGAATATACTAACTGAAATAAAGAATGCATTACAGGGAATCAACAGTAGAGTATATGTGAGCAGATGATCAAATCAATGATTTGGAAAATAAGAGCAGAAAATACATCGTAATTAAAATGCAAACAATTAAAGACAAAGAGAGAATTTCAAAAGCAGCAAGAGAAAATTAGTTATCTACAAGGGAGAGCTCCCATAAGATTGTCAGTTGATTTTTCAAAAGAAACTTTGCAGACCAAAAGGGACTGACAAGAAATATTCAAAGTGTTGAAAAGCAGAGTTCCACAACCAAGATTACTACCCAGGAAGGCTATTACTTAAAATTGAAAGACAGATAAAAAGCTTTACGGACAAGAAAAAGCTGAAGGGAAAGTGGAAGGTAAAGGAGGAGGAAGAGGAGGAGGAGGAGAGAAAGAAGAAGAAGAAGAAGAACAACAAGAAGAACAAGAAGAACAAGAACAAGAAGAGGAGAGATAAAAACTATGAACAACAAAATGGCAGTAAATACATATATATCAACAATTAATTTAAATGCAATTGGATTAAATGCTTCAATCAAAAGACATATGGAGGCCAAATGGATAACAAAATAAGACCTTTATATATGCTGTATACAAGATTTGCTTCAGATCGATACACACACACAAACTTAAAGTAAAAAAATAAAAAAAGATATTTCATAAAATTGCAAACAAACAAAAACTGGGGTAGCAATACTTACACCAGACAAAATAAATCTTAAAAAACAAAATATATAAAAAAAAAAACAGAGCAGAAACAGACTTATAGATACAGAGGACATTTTGAAGGGCACCAGTGGGAAAAGGGTTGGTGGGATCAGTGAAAAAGATGAAGAAATTAAGGAATACAAACTGGTAGTTACAGAATAGTCATGGGGATGTAAGGTAGAGCATGGGGACTACAGTCGCTAATATTGTAATAACAATGTATGATGTCAGATGGCTACTAGATTTATCAGGCTGATCACTTAATCAGTTATATGATATCTAATCACTGGATTGTGTACCTAAAGTTAACATAATAGTATATATCAATGGTAATCGAAAGTTTTTACTTAAAGTAAAAAAATAATTAGGTTCTAATTTTAGCATGAAAATGTTATGTGGGCTTCATCAACTCAGCTCTCTTATTTCACAATTTTTTTCTAATATACAAAACAAGAGTACAGAACCAGAACATTTCTAAAGCCCTTTCCAATCATAAAATTATTTTGAGTGAAATAATCTATTATACCTGTAATTTTAATCTTGATACAATATAAATAGTTTTCTGTATCAAAGCTTTAGGGGAAAATGGCAAAAGAAATATTTGGTGGGAGCATAGGTACCTGCGACTTAATACAGTACAACAGTACAAAGGAGCTGCACTATTTACTTAGGGCATTGAGTACTTACTGAGTTGATGTAAGAGAAAATATACCTGCAAAAAAATGAGAAATATCTGTGAAAACCATATCCTTAAATAAAAGCTTCAGTCAGATTCCTATATGTGTATTTTATTTCTCAACTTTATTTAACACTATTTGAAGCCGATATCTCATTGTTATGCCCCAGATTACTCTGCTGACTGAAATAAATATTAGATTCCCCAGATATAAGAAAATTTTTACCTTTCAAAGGGATTTTGCAAGGTTCTAGTGACCTGTTCTTTAGGCAAACAAAATCTTTTTTCTTCACATGATTTTGAGTTGAGTGAAGGTAAATTAAAATGACATTTTAAAATTTAAACTTAGTTTTGGTAAATTCAATATTGACAGTGTATCATTGGGAGGAGCACCTGGCAATTGAGAGATCAGAGATCAGTCTTTCCTAAGAGAAATCCTGCTTTTCTGTGTCAAGAAGAATATTTATTTATTTTTTTTTTGGAAACTTCAAATGTGCAATTGAGCATCAGAAATGGTAAGTTCCTTTCTTTCTTCCTTCTGTTATTTCTCTTTCTTTTTACCTCTGTGGCTAGTTCTAACTTCTTAGTAGCAAGGCTGCGAACATTCTTTTTTCTCCGAATTTTAGCTGCTCAGATACAGCTCTTCCCTTGCTCTTTAGGAATCCCAACCTGCATGCACGCTGGAAGAACAATATTGAAAGTGGGAGAATTGCTACCAATTCCTGGTTTATTTCTTTTTGCTTAACTGCCTCTAGTGAATTTTTTACCTTATGTTTTTGTCACTCTAGTGCAGTAGCTTTGAACTCCAGACAGTCTCCCTTGCCCAGTTGGACAGCCCAGATCTTCTGGCTACCATGTACAATGACTGGGAAATTTTCTGAGGCAAAATAAGAAGGTAGTGGGCGCTCACCAGGTGGATTTCCATTGCTTGCCCACCTCGTTTGCTTTCTTATTTCTTTAAACAATGGTTTATGTATGTTATTCATCCTCTATAGTTTTTCTTTTCAGTGATAGGATTAAAATTTTTTAAAATTAATTTTAATACGGTGACACCAATAAATCAGGGTACATATGTACAAAAAAAACATCTCCAGGTTATCTTACCATTCAATTGTGTTGCATACCCATCACCCAAAGTCAAATTGTCCTCTGTCAACTTCTATCTAGTTTTCCCTGTGTCCCTCCCCTCCTCCCAATCCCACCTTCTGCTCCCTCCCCCAACCGCATAACCACCACTCTCTTGTCCATGTCCCATAGTCTCACTTTTATGTCCCACCTATGTATGAAATCATGCTGTTCTTCTCAGTTTTTTTTTCTGTTTTACTTATTTCACTCCGTATAATGTTATCAAGGTGAATCCATTTTGTTGTAAATGATCGGATGTCATCATTTCTTATGGCTGAGTAGTATTCCCTAGTATATGTGTACCAAAGCTTTTTAATCCACTCGTCTTCTGACGGAGACTTGGGCTGTTTCCAGATTTTTGCTATTGTGAACAATGCTGCCGCGAACATGGGGGCGCATTTCTTCTTTTCGAACAGTGCTATGGTGTTCTTAGGGTATATTCTTATAAGTGGGATAGCTGGGTCAAAAGGCAGTTCGATTTTTAATTTTTTGAGGAATCTCCATACTGTTATCCACAGTGGCTGCACCAGTCTGCATTCCCACCAGCAGTGCAAGAGGGTTCCCTTTTCTCCACATCCTTGCCAGCACTTATTCTGTGTTGTTTTGCTGATGAGTGCCATTCTGACTGGTGTGAGGTGATATCTCATTGTGGTTTTAATTTGCATTTCTCTAAGATTAGTGATGTTGAGCATTTTTTCATATGCCTATTGACCATCTGTATGTCCTATTTGGAGAAATTTCTATTCATTTCTTTTGCCCATTTATTCATTGGATTGTTTGTCTTCCTGGTGTTGAGTTTTATAAGTTCTTTATAAATTTTGGTTATTAATCTCTTATCAGATGTGCTGTCGAATATGTTCTCCCACTGTGTGGTTTGTCTTTTTATTCTGTTCTTATTGTCTTTAGCTGTGCAAAAACTTTTTAGTTTGATATAGTCCCATTTGTTTATCTTGCCTTTTATTTCATTTGCCCGTGGAGATAAATCGGCAAATATATTGCTGCTACAGATGTCAGAGAGCTTGCTGCCTATGTTTTCTTCTAAGATGCTTATGGTTTCACGACTTACATTTAAGTCTTTTATCCATTTTGAGTTTTTTTTTTTTTGTGAACAGTGTAAGTTGATGGTCTAGTTTCATTTTTTTGCAGGTAGATGTCCAATTTTCCCAACACCATTTGTTAAAGAGGCTGTCTTTACTCCATTGTATGTTCTTTCCTCCTTTGTCAAATATCAGTTGTCCATAAAGCTGTGGGTTTATTTCTGGGTTCTCTGTTCTGTTCCATTGATGTATGTGCCTGTTCTTATGCCAGTATCAGGCTGTCTTGGGTATAATGGCCTTATAGTAAACCTTGATATCCAGAAGAGTGATACCTCCTGCTCTATTTTTTCTTTTTACGATTGCTGAGGCTATTCGTGTTCTTTCTTGGTTCCATATAAATTTTTGGAATATGTGTTCTATATCTTTGAAGCATGTCATTGGTATTTTAATTGGTATAGCATTGAATTTGTAAATTGCTTTGGGTAATATAGACATTATAATGATGTTTATTCTTCCTAGCCATGAGCACAGTATATGCTTCCACTTGTTTGTATCTTCCTTGATTTCTTTTATCAATGTTTTATAATTTTCCGAGTACAAGTTCTTAACCTCCTTGGTTAAATTTACTCCTAGGTACTTTATTATTTTCGCTGCAATAGTGAAGAG